>CM065913.1:13852500-15102500 GCA_033439115.1 Firmiana major | reverse complement strand
ACATCCTTAAGCCCTGGAGGGGCGGGGAGGCTCTGTTAGGCAAGGAGGCTCTTCTACATGGGTACGGTAAGATCCTTAAGCCCTACATCCTTAAGCCAACATCCTTAAGCTCGAGGAGGCAGGGAGGCTCTGTTAGGCGGGGATGCTTTGTTCGGTGGGGAGGCTCTCTTACGGAAGGATCCTTAAGCCCTACATCCTTAAGCTAACATCCTTAAGCCCGAGGAGGCAGGGAGGCTCTGTTAGGTGGGGAGGCTCTGTTCGGCAGGGAGGCTCTCCTTCACGGATATGGAAAACTCTTGGTATGGGGTAGGTAAGACCTAGGAATGGCACCCCCAATCACGATATGAGTCTGCGGAGTACGCTATACCGTGTATATCACATGGAGTACGATGTACCGCATGATGGTTATGTGATAAGAAAGTCTGGCGAGGGATAATCCATCTTCGTGCCAGCATGATACCCCGCACACCTGGATGCGTGTGGTCTGGGATGATTTACGATTTAGTGGTCCACATAGGCACTTTTGATATAGTGACCTAGTTTTTATACATATGCGTGAATTGTGAAATGAAAATGTGGTTGTGATTGTGAGTTGATTTGGTGGTATTTATGTGTTGAGAAAGAGGTTTATGATGTTGGTTTAAAAAGGAGGTTTCTTAATGAATTGCCCTCTTTATGAATTTGAATGAGATTGAGCATGAGATGATTTATACATGATGTTTTGTTTTACCATGTTTGATATGCCAATGTACATGATTTTGACACATGATATATATGTATACTCATATGGCTTAGTTTTATTCCTCATGCTCCTACCATAAATGATTTATGCATAACACTATCAGCATGTAGATAGAGTAGTTATCTACCATGCTTGCATTATTGCCTTACTGAGCGCGTGGTTGCTCATCCCTCTCTATTTTCCCCCTACAGAGCGTGCATAGTAGCCCAGTGAGGACTGAGGCGTGGTATTTTGGACTCCGCTGCATCTCCATCGCTTAAAGGTATATACACAGTGATTCTTTTTGTATCTAAACAATGTAAAAGCATAGTATTCTTTGAGTTGTAATTATGGGGGATGTAGATGTCAGTAAAACATGCTTTTGTATAAGTACAAGATTTAAATGCAAATGTATGACATCGTTTTATTTCACTGAGAATGAATGAGATGTGGAGTTTATTATTGACTCACAGCCCAACAGTGTGTGGTGAGTTAGTTCACGACCGGGTAAGGTAATCGTAAAACGAGAAAAATTTTTAGTGATTTTCAGTTAAAGAGAATGGAATTGGGTCGTGACATATAGTAGTAAGTATATTCTGATTTGGTAGTACCAAAATGTACCAAAATCGATGAAGGGTGTTTTGGTGGCCTGAAATGAAACGGGATGTTGCAGAATTTGTAGCTAAGTGTTTGATTTGTCAGTAGATTAAGATCAAACACCAAAAGCTAAGTCTCTTCCAGTGCTTACTTAGAAATGGGAGCACATTACCGTGGACTTCATTATGGGCTTACCAAGGACCCGAAAGGGGCATGATGCAATCTGGGTAATTGTAGATAAATTAACTAAGAGTGCCCACTTCCTATGTGAGACCCCGTATATGTATAGTTATAACGTGTGTAATTGGATCAATGAATGCTAATGGACTTGTAATGTAAAGTGTAATTGATATAAGTCCATGATTCAATGTACATATGTGTAATATGATTTGTAAGGTACATATAAGTTTCATTATGTATGAATATGAAGAAATGAGTTCATATAAGTGATGAATGTGATTGGAACTCAAGATGAGCATTGTGGTAAATGGAAGGAAGTTGCATGAGTATAAATGCTTCGATTTGGTTTTATATAGTATACCTTTGGATATACAAGGAATGCACACAAGTTTCAATGTGAATAAGGTATGAATGGATGCCATTTTCAAGTCATAAAGGTGGATGGATGAGAAAATGGCCATGGCAGCAGATTAAGGATGTTTTGGTGTAAGTTGCAACAGAAAAATTGTAGAAAATCTGGAAAATATAAAGGCCAGATCGATCTCATAGGATGAGAGATCGATTTGTAAGAGCCAGAATGCTCTTATTTGGGCAATTGAATAGAGCAGATTGATCTCCAATGGGGCCAGATCGATCTCCTAACCATTCTGTAATGAAAAGATCGATCCTCAAGCATACAGATCGATCTCCTTAGCTCTCTGTTTGAGAGCAGATCGATCTCAAGCTTCGACAGATCGATCTCATGCATAAAATGTCATGAAAAAGAGGGATTTAAGGGACCAGATCGATCTCCTTCTAGTGCAGATCGATCTCCTCAAGCTATTTCTATAAAAGGAGTGCTGAAATCTGAAAATTTTGAGAAAACAACATCACCCTTCCATTTTTCACCCAAAACCTAAGTTTATCTCTCTAAAATCTACCATTTCCAGTAAGAATTGACGGGATGCTATTAGGTACCAAGTTGTTCATCTTAAGGAAGAGAACAACATAGTTGAAACTCAAAATCCCATTGTTGGTATTGAAGGAGCAAAGAACATTTCCCTTTGGAGCAAGAAGAGAAATCAGATTTGGTAAGCTTCTAAGACTCCAATCCAAGTACATTGTCTATTCTATTGATTTTGGAGTTTATTAGCATGCATATGGATGATAGAAATCATCTAGAAAGCAATGGAACACATATAACATAGAAAATGGCTATAATCTAAAGTGAGAAAGTGTAAATTGGGTATGTTGATGATTTATGGATTATGTTAAGTTGTTATTGGTGTAGTATGGATGATATGAGATAGTTAAATGTAATTACATTGTGAGTTTAGAGGATTTATGGAATTGAGAATGTGAGATGCTTGAAAAAATGACATAGTGAAGAAATCAATGAAAGATGAACACTAGGAGCTTAATGTCGATTTAATGTCGATTTGGAATGAGTTAATAGGCCTAAGAAGATCCATAGACTCGAGTTATGGGTAGAGTAACGAAACGAGGCCTCAAAAGCATTAATAGAGGCTATAGATTGAATTGACTATAGCAAGCACAAGGGTTGCGTTATAATGGACTAAAATGATGTGAAATATGATTATGCGCAGTTTCTAAGAGTCCGGTGGAGACGAATCGAACCGTACAAGAAAGCAGCTCTAAGGAAGTGGAATCACACGTCGCGATTCCAGATAAGGGAATTCTGTAAGTATATACAGGTAGCTACTCATATTTTGTGGGAATAGAGGGTGTTTATGAAATGCATAAATGTTTGAGAAATTGGTTGTTTGGTATACGAAAATGGTCGCGAACGTTGTATGATTTGGTTTTATATATATGGATGTATAAAAAGGGATAGTAAGGCTAATAATTGCATAAATCACGTGTTTTGAATGTTTTCACAAAACACAATGCTTTGATTTGAGCAAATAAAAGGATAGGCTGGCTAATACTTGAATGATGTTGTGAAATAGCCCACGTGAGGCGTAAAACATGTTTTGAGATGTTTTGAATGTATGTGAGCTGCCTATCGTGTGTATGTGATTTAATTCGCGCTGGAGCCTCACTCGCGCTAGATTTCGATGTTTTCATTTGTATGAAACGTGCTAGAGCTTAGCTCACACATTGATTTGGAAACTGTGATGATGTTTATAAATCATACTAGAGCTTCTGCTTGTACATGGATTTTAAGTGGTTTTTCTTATGCGTATAATCGTACTAGAGCTATGCTCGTACGTGGTTTCTCTATGATAAGATGCATGAGTCGTACTAGAGTTTTGCTCGCATAAGTTTGCACATTATAATACGTATGAGGTCATGAAAGTTAGTGAGATCCTCAAGCCCTACATCCTTAAGCCAACATCCTTAAGCTCGAGGAGGCGGGGATGCTCTGTTAGGTGGGGAAGCTCTATTCGGTGGGGAGGCTTTCTTATGGTAAGATCCTTAAGCCCTACATCCTTAAGCCAACATCCTTAAGCCCGAGGAGGTAGGGAGGCTCTGTTCGGTGGGGAGGCTCTCTTACGGAAGGATCCTTAAGCCAACATCTTTAAGCCCTAGAGGGGCAGGGAGGCTCTGTTCGGCAGGGAGGCTTTCCTACGTGGGTATGGAAAGTTCTTTAGTGGGGTAGATAAGACCTAGGACTGGCACCCCCAATCACGATATGAGTCTGCGGAGTATGCTATACCGTGTATATCACATGGAGTACGATATACCGTGTGATGGTTATATGATGAGAAAGTCTAGCGAGGGACTAACCCCCTTCATGCCAGCACGATACCCCGTACACTTGGATGCATGTGGTCTAGATGATTTATGATGTAGTGTGTCCACATAGTCACTTGGGATATAGTGACCTGGTCTTTTTATTACATATGCATGATTGTGATTGTCCAAGGTAGACAATGATGTTTGTGATTGAGAAAATGGTTTGTGATGGGATTGTATGTGTTTGAGAAAGAGCTTTATGATATGATTTAAAAAGGATGTTTCAAGTGAATTTCCCTTTTTATTATGTGATCTGATAATTGAGCATGAGATGGTTTGTATATGATGATTTACCATGTTTTTATTATGCCAATTTACATGATTTTAATACATGATATATGTATACGCATATGGCATAGTTTTGTTTTCCTCATGCTCCGAACTATAAATGATTTATGCATACGCTATCAGCATGTAGATAGAGTAGTTATCCACCATGCTTGCATATTGCCTTACTGAGCGTGTGGTTGCTCATCCCTCTCCATTTTCCCCCTCCTACAGAGCGTACATAGTGGCCTAGTGAGGACTGAGGCATTTTGGTTAAGACATCAGCTGCATCTCCATCACTCAGAGGTATATACACAATGATTCCTTTTTGTATCTAAACAATGTAAAAGCACAGTAGTCATTTGAAATGTAATTATGGGGGATGTAGATGTCAGAAATCATATTTTGTATAAATGAATGATTAATGTTCAAATGTATGACATCACTTTTATTAACTGAGAATGGACATTACGAGTGAATTATTATTGACTCACAGCCCAATAATGTAGTGGTAAGTTTGTTCACGACCGAGTAGAGAAAGGAATAAATGCAAAAAAGTTATTGAGATTTTCGGTAATAAGAGAATAAAAAGGGTCGTGAGATCCTAGCCATTAAAAGTACAGACTCCTTAAGTGTCTTAGCAGAGTTATATGTGAAGGAGATAGCTCGATTACACGGGGCTCTTGTGAGCATTACATCAGATAGAGATTCCCGATTCACTTCTCGATTTTGGACTCATTTCCAAGAAGCCATGGGATCTTAGCTTAACCTGAGCACTGCCTATCATCCTCAGACCGATGGTCAGTCCGAAAGGACCATTCAGACCTTAGAGGATATTCTGAAGGCGTGTGTTTTGGAGTTTAAGGGCTCATGGGATGATCATCTGCCTCTTGCAGAGTTTTCTTATAACAACAACTATCATGCTAGTATCGGGATGGCACCGTGTGAGGCCTTGTATGGTAGAAGATGTAGGTCTCCAGTGGCTTAGGAAGAAGTGGGTGACAAAAAAAATTTGGCTCCCGATTTGGTGGAATAGGCAGCAGAAGGTGTTCGGATAATCTGTGATAGACTTAAGGTCGTACAAAGTAGGTAGAAGAGTTATGCAGATAAGCATAGGCAGCTACTTGAGTTTCGATTAGGGACTCCGTGTTTCTGAATATATCCCCAAGCAAGGGTATTATGAGCTATAGAAAGAAGGGGAAACTGAGTCCTCGCTTCATTGGTCCATTTGAAATTCTAGAGAGAGTAGGAGACATAGCCTACAGACTTACCTTACCACTGCGGCTTTTTGGGGTACATAATGTCTTCCACTCTCGATGTTAAGGAAGTATAATCCGGATCCCTGACATATTATTGAGTACGAGTCTTTGAGCATTTAAGAGGACATGAGCTACATCGAGCAACCTATCCGGATTTTGGATAAAAAGGAAAAGGTACTTTGATCGAAGACTATTCCTCTGGTAAAGGTTCTCTGGCAACACCATTCGGTTGAAGAAGCTACATGGGAGCTAGAGAGCCTCATGAAGGAGAAGTACCCTCATCTATTCTGAAGGACCATGATGAATTTGGAGGACCAAATTCTTTAAAGGTGGGGGAATATAAACACTGCAAAATTTTATGTACTTAATTAGACAATAAAATAAAAATATTTTCACTAAAAGGTAAGGTAAATTAAATGAAAATATGTTATAAGACTATATATTTTTGTTAAATTGAAAATGTATTTTAAAAAAAAAACTATTATAAGTCTAAGATATTTTATATAGTATAATATATTATATTATATTTTAATATAATATAATATATTGTATAAGTTGGACAAAGTAGAAAAAATGAAATGAATAAAAAAACGAAAAGCGAAAAAAAAAGGGAATTGGGATACAGCGACAGAGTTGCGCGACCCCAAAACGAAGAAGGCATCAGCCTTCTCCTCCGGCGAACGGAGAAGGTTGCCGATGAGAGGAGAGCCCGACGAGGACACTGATGAGGGAGCCGAGGGACTACCGTCACCGATGAGGGGCGAGGAACAGAGATCGATGACGAGAGAAGAGAGAGAAACTGAGAGAAGAAAAAAGAGATTCGGCGGTCACCGGCGCCGACTAGCCCTGACCACCACAAGCCGAAGGTTCCCCAGGAGTAGGCAGACCGACTAGTGGGTGAATCGACTGGTGAAACGACCGGAAATACCATCAATGGCGAAGAGAAGAAAATCAGCAGCGAGGCCGATGGGAAAAGAGGCCGGACCTACCACTTTTCAACAGTCCTGGCGAAACCAACACCAGATCCGTGCACTGGACGACCTCGTGGACCAGCCGGAGAGGAAGCAGTTGAAGAACTGGCCGGCGAAGCTCCGAATGGTGAAGGAGAGAATCGAATCGGACTGAACCAGGCTGAACCAGATCAAGCCGGTTCAGCCAGGGAAGAAAGAAAAGAAAGAAAAAGAAAAGAAAGAAAAGAAAAGAAAAAGGAAAAAGGAAAAAAAAGAGGAAAAAATAGTGAAAAAATTCGGCGATGCAGTCGAGCTACAGGTAAGCCGGTAAGTGGTCAAATGGACCGATTTAATTTTTGAAATAATTATTTAAATATATATTTGAGCGAATTTGACCTGAAAAATATATAAATGTGTAGCTCGATAATTGGCGAAAAACGAGAGCTCGAGTCAGCCTTGATTTGCATATTATCACTGAATCTCAGGTAAGTGAACTCCACTTGCTACCACCTGTACTATTAAGTCGATTAAATTAATCTTATAAGTTTCAGGTAAATTCCGTATAAATTGCGTTATGCTTTGGAATAAAATAATTGTTGTCGTAAATAATTATTTAAATTTCGCGAAGGCATATGTGAATCGTTAAAACGATTTGAAAGATGAAAAAGTGATAAAACAATTGAATTGGGAATATAGCTATAGACTTCGTAGTAAGAATTAGAGTTCCGTATATATGATGAAACAGGAAGAAAATAGGAAATTTGATGAACTCAATGAGGTTAAATAAGTATATTTAGATGCAGTATTAAGAAGTTAGAATTAAATTTCAAGAGTATTTTCCCTAGGTAAGCAAGGTTACGATTTTGATGCATCGTAGGCAATTCAAATAAATAGGATACTAAGAATACAAATTTCGGTGTAGGAAAATCATAGAAGGATTTAAGGAAGATACTTGAAGATGTCACTACTCAAACTTAGAACTCCCGATAAGTTTAAGTAATGTCACGCCCAGGAACGCGAAAAATAGGGCAAATTTAAAAACTTTTACTCATCGATTCATAATTAAGAGTGCATTCCTATGCAGTGTCATACATCATCACACTTATCATACCTCAGGATCTCGTCATTAAATAGTATATACCATATCATATACATTACTCGATCTCAAGTTTATTAATCCTAATACATCCCATACAATGTTATACATCAAGTGTCTGTAACTACAATAATTGTCTGGGTATGTGAAAAGATAAATGATACCTCAAAACACGATATATGGCCTAGAGCTCAAGTCCTCCACTAGCCACTACTTCGTACGTCGCAGGGAAACCCTTTTTCACTTGAAGAAATCTGAGGGAAAAGAAAGCAGGGTGAGCCTCTAAATCGCTGAGTAAAGGGGGTAAGGGACTCATTTCATAAATCAAAATGCACATCACAAAATATTTATTTGTATGTGAAACTCGTTATACTTATTTGAAAACCATAGCATGAAAGTACTCAAAACGACATTCTCATATCTCAAATCATGTGAAAATATGAAGTGAAAAGGCTCAGTCTAGAGCAATAACAAAGCATGTGAAAATAATGCGATAATCGCTTTCTCAGTAAACGTGATAAAATCACTATGATAATAATGCACGTGGCGCAGCCACTAAACACACGTGGCATAGACACTGATTTAAATTCACACGTGGCACAGCACTAAACCCACGTGGCATAGCCACTGATTTAAATTCACACGTGGCACAGCCACTAAACACACGTGGCATAGCCACTGATTTAAATTCACATGTGGCACAGCCACAGGATAGGGTTTCACGTGGCAACGACCACCAAATATACGTGGCATAGCCATTGAATGAGGGATCTCATGTGGCAACGGCCACCAATTAGGGTTCTCATGTGGCAACGGCCAACAAATAGGGTTCTCACGTGGCAACAGCCACCAAATAGGGTTCTCATGTGGCAACGACCATCGAATAGGGTTCTCACGTGGCAACGGCCACCAAATATACGTGGCATAGCCACAGAATGGAGAAGCTCACGTTACCAGAATGAAGAAGAATTGGGCTTACATGCTACCACAGCAATGCCCGGTGTGTACTCAAAATCACACACCTAAGTCTTATCACACTGGTTTACCTTCACGTAGAACTCATAGTGGTTTTTCTCTCATAAAAGTCATTTGAAAACCATTTTGTACTCAACACAAAACATATTAAAACCGAGTTCCAACCGGCAAAGCATGCACACATTTCTCAAATCTCAAGATCGCCTTAACGTAGAGCCCAATTCATTACTCACACAAATTCAATGGTTTATAAAGCAATTTCACACTCAGCTTATAAACTCATAAAATAATGGGCTCCAACCGGCTATAAAAATTGTGTGCAATTATATCACAACACAATACTTAACATGCTTGTTTTATAAATCACAAATCATGCTATAATAGTTCACAAATCACATACACAAATGGTTTAGTTTCCCTTACCTCTTTGCACCTCGTATAGTGCAATCGTTTCCCCCTTGTCACTAACTAGTCTCGCACTCCACTCTGGAACTCCCGAGCTGTCCAAACGATGTTAAAACATCAATATTCATCATCACAGTAACCTCAATTCTTAAAATCGAGCATAATTGCTCATAACACCTCAAATCTCTTGATTCTCGTAACTCTACCCCAAACTACAATCTCATTCACAACATCTCAACGTCCTACCTTCCTCATGCCAAATTATCTATGCTAATTCACCACATTGTCTAAATTTCCATTTACAGCTTAAATTCTTAAAATTGCTAAATATCATTATCACTCTAACTACATTGTAATTTCATCAATCCCTAATCATTTTCCAACTACTTCAACACAATGCCCACAACTATCATTACCAAAATCATCTCAAATATCAAGATCGAGGTTTAGAAATTACCCAAAACTTGTGGAGAGCTTATCTCTTGCCTCGATTCAATCCGTCTTATGATTTCCAAGTATGTTGTTCTCCCTTTGATAAGGAACAACTTTCCTTCTTGCCACAACCTTTGATTTGGATGAAAATGGGTGCTTTGGATGAGTGAGAAGGCTAGGGTTTCGATAGAAATGGGGTTAGAAGAGAGAGAAAATGAATTTGCAAGAGAAAGTAGGGGTTCCTGATATAGATTGAGGGTAGGAGATCAATCTGGCTCTTGGTGAGATCGATCTGCATTTGAATTTGGGGACGATTTGGGGTAATTTTATGCCTAGGAGATCGATCTGTCGAGGGGTGAGATCTATCTCTTTATGGCTTTATGAGATCGATATACTATTTAATGACGAGATCCTGAGGTATGATAAGTGTGATGATGTATGACACTACACAGGAATACACTCTTAATTGTGAATCGATGAGTAAAAGTTTTTAAATTTGCCCTATTTTCCACATTTTTGGGGCGTGATAGAGCTTTCTTGGTATCAGAGCCTAGGGTGTCTAGTACTGTCAGTGTCGGTTAAGTGAAATAGAATACATCCCAAGTGTCTGTAATAGTCTGGTCATGAACTGAATCTGAGGATTGAGATTTCAATCGATTTTGATATGTACCCGCAGGAGACGAGTTAAGATAGAGAATGAGTGGACGACGAGGTCGTTCGAGGAGGCAGGCAGAGTCCCCTCCGCCACCTGCCCCCCAACCAGAGAGTCCTAACTCTCGATTTAATCAGATTGAGACCGATGTGAGGCAAGGTTTTGAGTAGATGGCAGTGCTATTCACGTAACACTTTGGAGTTAATGCCTCGGGTACTACTCCTACACCACCATAAGGACCTCTCATACCCCCAGTATAGATGGACCCAGAGACCTTCAAGAATGAAGAGCTCCGCACAGAGAAGTTTGTGTATGGATTGAAGCCCATCATCAGAGATAGATTGATAGGGCTATGTATTACTGAGTTTGGAGATACTTTGAGACGAGCACAAGAGATTGAAAGAGGAATTGAGATGGTACAATCCCAAAACGAGCTCAGAGCGGTGAATAGAGATAAGGGCAAGATGCCAGCAATTTTTCAAACAGAGGTTCGGAGAGGTTCCTTCAGAAGAGGAAGGATTGAGGTTCAGAAGGGCAGATTAGAGAGACCCAGAGGTTACCCTAACATTAGAGAGACCCCTTGAGATGTCAGGCCTGAGACAAGGTTTTGCAGAAATTATGGTCGAATACATGAGGGAAGTTATACTGGGTCAATCCATGGATGTTTTAGATGTGGAGACATGGGTCACATGGTGAAGGATTGCCCTCAACCTCAGAAACCACATGTTCCAAAGCTCACTAAACAACAGCCTCAAAGAGTGAATCCCCAGAGATGGGCCACTGCTGTAGAGAAAGGAAAAACACCTGTTACACAGGGGCGTGTGTTTGCCCTAGATAAGGAGACCGCAGACACTTCTGCAGAAACTATAAGAGGTACACTCTCTGTCTGTAATTATAAGGCTCATGTGTTGGTAGATCCAGGATCCATGCATTTGTTCATTTCTGAGCATTTTGCATGTAGATTAAACTTGAAGTTTGAACCTTTATAATATATACTACATGTAAATACCCCTATGGGTGAATCCCAGAGAACTGAGTTAATCTGTAGAGGATGTAAGATAAAGGTGGGAGATAGAGTGATGTTAGCAGATCTAATCATGTTGAATATACATTGGTTTGATGTAATTTTGGGAATGGATTGGTTGGCAACCAATCGAGTGAGTTTAGATTGCTACACTAAGATTGTAACTTTCTTCCTACCTGAACCTTACAGTGTACGGTTGAGATATTGAGGAAATGAATATGTGGAATTCTAGTAAGTAATTTGAGAATTTTAATATTATTTTGGAGGATATTAACTATGATTGTTCATGTGAAGGTTATGAGACACTCATCTTAGACAATGAGCGGGAACATCCGAGGATTGAGGATATACCTGTGGTTTGCAAATTTCTGGATGTTTTCCCAAATGAGTTGCCAAGTTTGCCACCAGAGAGAGCTGGAGTTTACCATTGATTTAGTACCAGATACTCAATGGATCTCTAAACCTCCCTACAGGATAGCATTAGTGGAACTCGAGGAATTGAAGAAACAACTACAGGAGTTATTGGATTAAGGGTTCATTAGGCCTAGTGTTTCACCGTGGGGAGCACCAGTGTTATTTGTTAAGAAGAAGGATGGTAGTCTCAGATTATGCGTAGACTATCGGTTGTTGAATAAAGCCACGGTGAAGAATAAATACCCATTGCCCAAGATTGATGATCTACTTGATCAGCTAAAAGGGGCATCAGTCTTTTCTAAGATTGATTTGAGATCGGGCTATCACCAATTGAGGATCAAGGAAGAAGATATTCCAAAGACGGCCTTCAGGACAAGGTATGACCATTATGAAATTCTGGTGATGTCCTTTGGATTGACGAATGCCTCTGCAGCATTTATGAGATTGATGAACGAGGTGTTCAGAGACTATCTAGATAAATTTGTAATAGTCTTTATTGATGATATCCTGGTATACTCTCAGTCGTATGAGGAGCATGCACAGCATCTGTGGTTAGTACTTCAGATACTCCGAGATAAATAATTATATGGAAAGCTTAGTAAGTGTGAATTTTGGCTGGATCGGATAGCTTTTCTTGGTCATATAGTCTCAGAAGAAGGAGTATCAGTGGATCCAAGTAAAGTGAAGGCTGTGCTTAATTGGGAGAGATCGAGGACAGTTACTGAGGTACAAAGCTTCCTTAGTTTGGCAGGGTATTACAGAAGATTTGTGGAAGGATTTTCCATGATTGCTGCCCCTTTGACTAAACTCACACGCAAGAAAACTCCGTTCATATGGACTGATCAATGTGAGCTCAGTTTTTAGGAGTTAAAGAGGAGATTGACAGTGGCACCTGTGTTAACTATCCCAGAGGGATCAGAAGGATTTTCGGTGTATAGTGATGTATCTCATCAAGGATTGGGGTGTGTGCTTATGCAACATGGAAGAGTGGTCGCTTATGGATCGCGACAGTTGAAAGACCATGAGCGAAATTACCCCACGCTTGATCTGGAATTAGCTGCTGTGGTATTTGCCTTGAAGATCTGGCGACACTACTTATATGGGGAAAGATTCTAGATCTTCACTGACCACAAGAGTTTGAGATATTTCTTTGATCAGAAAGAGTTAAACATGAGACAAAGGAGATGGATGGAACTCTTTAAGGATTATGACTGCGAGATTCTATATCATCCGGGTAAGACGAATGTAGTTACTGATGCCCTGAGCAGGAAGAGTATGATATTTGCTATGATGATTAGGGAATGGGATTTACTGGAGCAGTTCGTTGAACTCCGGATCAGAGTTAAAGAGATAGAGACTGGATTTTTGGCTAACTTACAGATAGAGCCCATGATCATGGATCAGATTAGAACTGGGCAGCGCAATGATCAGAGGTTGATAGATGTGGTTAGCCAAGCTGAACAGAGTTCGCAGTCGGATCTCACAGTCAGTGAGGATGGATTGTTGAGATTCAGAGGACGGATTTGTATACCGGACAATGATACCCTAAAGAGATAGATACTGAGAGAATCCCACTGCTCGCGATACACCATGCACCCAGGGAGTACTAAGATGTACCGAGACTTGAGAAAGGTGTACTGGTGGAGTGGTATGAAGCAAGACGTGGCAGAGTATATGGCCAAATGTTTAGTATGCCAGTAAGTGAAAGCTGAGCATCAGAAGCCTGGAGGATTACTACAGCCCTTACCTGTACCGACATGGAAATGGGAGCATGTCACTATGGACTTTATTATGGGTTTACCGAGGACCCAAAGAGGTCGTGACGCTATATGGGTTATAGTGGATAGATTAACCAAGAGTGCCCACTTCCTTGCCATCAAGAGCACAGATACTGTGGATGCCTTAGCTGAGCTGTATGTCAGCGAGATAGCTAGATTACATGGGGCTCCAGTGAGTATTACTTCTGATAGAGATTCCCGGTTTACTTCCAGATTTTAGACCCAGTTTCAGGAGTCCATGGGATCTCGATTGAGTTTTAGTACCGCCTATCATCCTCAGACAGATGGTCAGTCAGAGAGGACTATTCAGACCCTGGAGGATATGTTGAGGGTGTGTACAATGGATTTTAAGGGATCATGGGATGATCACCTGCACCTAGCAGAGTTTGCGTACAATAATAGCTATCATGCGAGCATTGGAATGGCAACTTTTGAGGCTCTATATGGTAGGAGGTGTAGATCCCCTGTAGCTTAGGAAGAAGTCGATGACAGAAAGATAAATGCTCCCGAGCTTGTTGAGCAAGCTGTACAGAGTGTGAAACTCATATGTGAGAGGTTACGAGCTGCACAGAGTAGACAAAAAAGCTACGCAGATGTGCGTAGACGGCCACTTGAGTTTGATGTTGGTGACGCAGTATTTCTGAAAATATCACCGAGTAAGGGTATCATGCGATTTGGGAAGAAAGGAAAATTGAGTCCTCGATACATAGGACCATTCGAGATTCATGAGAGAGTGGGAGAGGTAGCTTACAGATTAGCATTACCCCCACAGATGTCCGAAATGCACAATATTTTTCATGTGTCTATGTTGAGGAAGTACCACCCGGACCCTTCTCATGTCATAGAATATGACGAGATGGACATTCAAGAGGATATGAGCTATGCTGAGGAACCCATCCGGATTCTCGATAGAAAGGAGAAGGTACTGAGAACTAAGAGCATCCTATTAGTGAAAGTTTTGTGGAAACATCACTCAATGGAAGAGGCAATGTGGGAATTAGAGAATCACATGAAGGAGAAATACCCCCATCTATTTGACTAGTTGAGTTGAATTTGGAGGACCAAATTCTTTTTAAGGTGGGGAGGATGTGAGATCTGAGAATTTTAGATATTTTTTAATGATGTAATAAGAACTTGAAGTGTAATGTATTGAGCTAAGTGAATTGTGGAAATTATATTTGGAGATCTATGTGTAAGTGTTTAACATAAGTGTAAAACTAAGAGGTCAGATCGATCTTGGGGAAGGAGAGATCGATCTGGTAAGTTAAAAATGACAAGGAAGGAGGAATTTATGTAGCAGATCGATCTCCAATGGAAGAGGATTGATCTCCTTATGATTCTGTTTGAGAGAAAATTGATCTCATGAGGAAGGGATATCTCCAAACATTTCTGTTTGGGAGAAGATCGATCTCCTCAAAATCGATCTCATGAGGAAGGGATCGATCTCCAAACGTTTCTGTTTGGGAGAAGATCGATCTCCTCAAGGAGCAGATCGATCTCATAAAGCCATAAAGAGATCAATCTCACCCCTCGACAGATCGATCTCTCCTTCCCCAAGATCGATCTGACCTCTTAGTTTCACACTTATGTTAAACACTTACACATAAATCTCCAAATATAATTTCCACAATTCACTTAGCTCAATAAATTACACTTCAAGTTCTTATTACATCATTAAAAAATATCTAAAATTCTCAGATCTCACAAGTAAGGGGTGTAATTTAACTTAGTTCCGATAATGAACACTCATTGCATTGTTAAAAAGATTTTTATGAAGAAATGTTATGCTTTGAAATAATTTATGATTGTTTTCATACTTATGGAATGATTTACAAAACATGATTTCATTTTATGAAATGTTCACTAAGTACATCTATGTTTATGAAATGAATTTCTTGAAGTATGAAAATGCATGAGAGTTTTATGATTGTTTGAAATCCTATATTTATGATTTGGAAGAAACTTTTGACATTTTCAAAAGTATTTAAAAAAAAGGGAAAAAGAATTTTTGAGACTATAGGCTTCATGCATGGCTACTTCTTGTGGAGCATCGGCTCCACCACTTGAGTATCGGTACGTAGGGCCCCTGTAGCACTTGACTCTACTTGCGTGGTAGATGTCTCGCTACTTGTGGTTAATGATGACGATGTTTTGGTAGTATCTCGTGCCCGCACAGCGCGCATGAATGTTTCCTTCGCGGAGAGGGCCTTTGGTGCCCGTGCCCTAGCTAGGTGTTAGAGAAAGTAAGAAAGATAGATACTATCCATGTTTTATGAAAGTGCTGTATAACCCTGATCTAGTCTACAGCCCCTACCATGGCCATAGGTATGATGATGAACCTCTACGGAGAATGACACGTATCGCATGACTTAGTTATAGTCTAGTCTCCATGATTATGATTATGATTATGATGATGATGATGATGAATGACTATGTTTTTATGAGATTATGACGAAATGTTTAAGAATGATTATGTTTATCAAACATTTATGAATGATGATGATTTTATAAAATTATGCATGAACGATGAAGATCTTATGAAACGGTTTAAGCATGCTATTTGATTTAAAGAACCCATGCTTCATTTTTTTTATGATGACTATGCACGTAACGAAAGTTTTACTTATCTTCTAAATGTTAGTTTTTTAAAAGAAACTTATGATCAATATTTTTGAAGCAAAGTTTGTTTCATGAATGATTCTTACATGCTTTTACATATCAGAACTACTTTAAATGTATTTTCTTACTGGGTTTTTTCCTGAAAGCTCACCCCTCACCTCTCAGATTATTTACAGTGAACTATAGTTGATAATTGCTGCGTAGACAACGTAGGCTGACAGATATGAGCTTCCTCAGACTACCTTTTATACATACATGAGGTATACATTTTTATCTCTTTACCAGACCATTTGTATACACAGACATCTATTGAAAGTAATGTGTCGGGATGTAATTTGTATAAGGATAAATGAAACGAAATATTTTTAAAGATTGATTATTCGGAGTACCTAGACGTGTTTGGAATATGTAGAATGATTTGATGATATGACTTGGAAAACATGTCTGATAGTTGTGGATAACTAGGGTTGATATTGTGAGAATTTGCAGGTGGGTATGCTTATATGTTAGCCGTTATACTTCCAAAATTTCTATCGGCCATATAAATCCAAATGTTAAACTTAAATATAATTACGAATAAAAAAAAGTAAGAAAGAGGATTGACATTGAACATGAATATAGTCTAAGTGAATAAAAGATTAAGTTGCAAGCTGAAGTTTCAAAAAAAAAAATTTTCCCCCGAATTTTTATAAGTCACAGGTCGCTACACTCCCAAAATAGAGGATTATAGATCAATGGGATAGACCCAAAACTGTTAAGAAAATTCAGAGTTTTTGGGGTATTAAGAGACTTTGGAGTATGAAATACGTTTCGAATCTAATGATTGTAATTTATGTGTGCTTATGTTTTGAATACGAGACTTAATTCGAATAAGGAAAAAAAGGTTTCTTGATAATTGATGTATAAAATGAGACAAGTTTTGGAGTGTGATAAATTTTGAATACAGGCTATATTTTGGATAAACGATGTATACGATGTATGAATAATTCTAGTATGTGAAATGATTCGAGTTAAGTGATATGAATTGAGAATGGATTGTGTCTAAGGATAAATGAGAGTTACGATAAATTTTGTTTTCTGTTTTCGACTGTAATTTGTTTTGAACCTTTATGATTGTATTTCATTCGTGTGGTCAGTATTAACGGCTAATT
This sequence comes from Firmiana major, assembly GCA_033439115.1. Taxonomy (NCBI): domain Eukaryota; kingdom Viridiplantae; phylum Streptophyta; class Magnoliopsida; order Malvales; family Malvaceae; genus Firmiana; species Firmiana major. The sequence continues at coordinate 15,085,241 of CM065913.1, read as the reverse complement.
AAGGTATTTCAAAATACTTCTCTGCCTGAAAACTTGATAGCGTCTAGAAATATCCTAATCCATAACCCAAGAGAAAAGTGTATACAGATACCTCGAGACAGGGACTGGGCTGCATGATAATGCAGAATAGAAAGGCAACTGCCTATGGATCTTGGCAATTAAAAGATCATGAGAAGAACTACCTAACCCATGATTTGGAATGGGAAACTGTAATATTTACGTTGAAGTTAGGGAACCACTGCTTGTGCGATGGGGAAATTATAGAATTTTACTGATAATGAAAGTTTAGATATTAAATTTCATATAAGGAATTAAACATAAGAGAAAGAAATGGCTAGAGCTGGTGCCTAGAGCAGAAGTAACCTCGAGACGGTGTTATATTTATGTAATGACTAGGAAATGCAAACTGTTGGGGATGAAGGAGGAAGATATTCCGAAGACAACTTTAAGGACAAGGTATGGCCATTATGAATTTCTAGTGATGTCCTTTGGATTGACGAACGCCCCTGCAGCCTTTATGAGATTAATGAACGAGGTGTTCAGAGACTATCTAGATAAATTTATGATAGTCTTTATTGATGATATCCTGGTATACTCTTGGTCATATGAGGAGCACGCACAACATTTGTGGTTAGTACTTCAGATACTTTGAGATAAGAAATCATATGGAAAGCTTAGAAAGTGTGAGTTTTGGCTGGATCAGATAGCTTTCCTTGGACATATAGTTTCAGAGGAAGGGGTATCAGTGGATCCAAGTAAGGTAGAAGCTGTGCTTGATTGGGAAAGACTGAGAACAATTACAGAAGTACGAAGCTTCCTTGGTTTGGCAGGGTATTACAGAAGATTTATGGAAGGATTTTCCAGGATTGCCGCTCCTTTGACTAAGCTCACACGCAAGGAGACTCCATTTATATGGATTGATCAATGTGAGTTCAGTTTTCAGGAGTTAAAGAGGAGATTAATAGTGGCACCTGTGTTAACTATCCATGAAGGATCAGGAGGACTTTCGTTGTATAGTGATGCTTCTCATTAAGGATTGGGGTGTGTGCTCATGCAGTATGGAAGAGTGGTCGCTTATGGATCGTGACAATTGAAAGATCATGAACGAAATTACCCCACACATGATTGGGAGTTAGCCACTGTGGTATTTGCCTTGAAGATCTGGCGGCACTACTTATACGGGGAAAGATTCCAGATCTTCATTGATCACAAGAGTTTGAGATACCTCTTTAATCAGAAAGAGTTAAACATGAGACAAAGGAGATGGATGGAATTCCTTAAAGATTATGACTGCGAGATTCTATACCATCCGGGTAAGGTGAACGTAGTTGCTAATACCCTGAGCAAGAAGAGTATGATATCTGCTATGATGATCAGGGAATAGGATCTACTGGAGCAGTTTGTCGAACTTCGGATCAGAGTTAAAGAGGTAGAGATTGGATTTTTGGCTAGCCTACGAATAGAGCCCAGGATCATGGATCAGATTAGAATTGGGCAGCGTAATGATTAGAGGTTGATACATATGGTTAGCCAAGCTGAGTAGACTTTGCAGTCGGATCTCACAATCAGTGAGGATGGAATGTTGAGATCCAGATGACGAATTTGTGTACCGGACAATGATACCCTGACGAGACAGATACTGAGAGAATTTTACTGCTCGCGATACACTATGCACCTAAGGAGTACTAAGATGTACCGTGATTTGAGAAAGGTGTACTAGTGGAGTGGTATGAAGCGAGATGTGACAGAGTATGTGGCCGGATGTTTAGTATGCCAACGAGTGAAAGCTGAGCATCAGAAACTCGGAGGACTACTATAGCTTTTACCTGTACCTACATGGAAATGGGAGCATGTCACCATGGACTTTATTATGGGTTTACCGAGGACCCGGAGGGGTCGTGATGCTATATGGGTTATAGTGGATAGACTGACCAAGAGTGCCCACTTCCTTGCCATCAAGAGCATAGATACTGTGGATGCCTTAGCTGAGTTGTATGTCAGCGAGATAGCTAGATTACATGGGGCTCTAGTGAGTATTACTTCTGACAGAGATTCCCGATTTACTTCTAGATTTTGGACCCAAGTTCAGGAGTCCGTGGGATCTCGATTGAGTTTCAGTACAGCTTATCATCCTCAAAAAGATAGTCAGTTAGAGAGAACTATTCAGATCCTGGAGGATATGTTGAGGGCGTGTACGATGGATTTTAAGGGATCATGGGATGATCACTTACCCCTAGCAGAGTTTGCATATAATAACAGCTATCATACGAGTATTGGAATGACACCTTTTGAGGCTCTATATGGTAGGAGGTGTAGATCCCTTGTAGCTTGGGAAGAAGTCGGTGACAGAAAGATAAATGCTCTCGAGTTTGTTGAGCAAGCTGTATAGAGTGAAACTCATATGTGAGAGGTTACGGGCTGTATAGAGTAGACAGAAAAGCTATGCGGATGTGCATAGATGGCCACTTGAGTTTGATGTTGGTGATGCAGTATTTCTGAAGATATCATCAAGTAAGGGTATCGTGCGATTTGGGAAGAAAGGGAAACTGAGTCCTCGATACATAGGACCATTCGACATTCTTGAGAGAGTGGGAGTGGTAGCCTACAGGTTGGCACTACCCCCACATATGTCCGAAATGCACAACGTCTTTCATGTGTCTATGTTGAGGGAGTACCACCCGGACCCTTCTTATATCATAGAGTATGAAAAGATGGACATACAAGAGGACATGAGCTACATTGAGGAACCCGTCCAGATTCTCGATAGAAAAGAGAAGGTACTTAGAACCAAGAGCATCCCATTAGTGAAAGATTTTGTGGAAACATCACTCAATGGAAGAGGCAACGTGGGAACTGGAGAGTCTTATGATGGATAAGTACCCCCATCTGTTTTGATGAGTTGAGTTGAATTTGGAGGACCAAATTCTTTTTAAGGTGGGGAGGATGTGAGATCTGAGAATTTTAGACATATTTTAATTATGTAATATGAACTTGAAGTGTAATTTATTGAGCTCAGTGAAATGTATAAGTAATGAATGAGAAATAATCAAAGTAGTGAATTGTGGAAATTATATTTGGAGATTTATATGTTAAGTGTTTAACCAAAGTGTGAAACTATGAGGTCAGATCGATCTTGGAGAAGAAAAGATCGATTTGGTGGGCTAAAAATGACAATGAAGGAGGAATTTAAGTCAGCAGATCGATCTCCAATGGAAGAGGATCGATCTCCTTATGATTCTGTAATGAAACGATCGATCTCATGAGGAAGGAATCGATCTCAAAATGTTTCTGTTATGGAGAAGATCGATCTCCTTAAGGAGTAGATCGATCTCATGAAGCATTCTGTAAACTAGAGATCGATCTCATAATTAGAGCAGATCGATCTTATAAAGCCATTAAGAGATCGATCTTACCCCACGACAGATCGATCTCCTAGGCATAAAATTATCCCAAATCGTTCCCAAATTCAAATGCAGATCGATCTCATCAAGAACCAGATCGATCTCCTACCCTCTGTCTATAAAAGGACCCCTGTGTTTTCCTGCATTTCATCTTTTCTCTCTCTTTAAACCTCCATTTCAGCCGAACCCTAACTTTCTCTCTCTTTTAAATCGCCCATTTTCGTCCAAATCAAGAGTTGCGGCAAGAAGGGAAGTTGTTCCTCATCTAAAGGAGAACAGCATACTTGGAAATCGAAAGATGAATCGAATCGAGGTGTGAGTCTCACTTCACAAGTTTGGGTAATCTCTAAACTTCAATCCTTGATTTTGAAGTAATCTTTGGTGATTGTGAGCATGGGCATTGTGATGAAATAGTTGGGAAATGATTAGAAATAAATGAAATTGTGATTTGGCTGGAGTAGAGATGTTATTATACAATTTATGGTAAATTGGGATTTTTGTCTATAAATTGGAAATTTAGGCAATGAGGTGATTTTGGCATAGGTATTACGCATAAGAAATGTAAAAGGGTGAGATGTAGTGGACGAGATTATGAATGGTGATGGAATTTTGAGAATTGAGTTCATTGAGATATTAATGAGAATATGAGCAAATGTGTGCTCAATAATGCGATTGAGTTGGGTTGATGTTTTTAACATCATTTGGACAGCTCGGAAGCTCCAGAGTGGAATGCGAGGCTAGTCTGTGATACGGGGGAACGATTGCACTATATGAGGTGCAAAGATGTAAGGGAAAACCAAACCATTTGTGTATGTGTTTTATTAAACTGTTTGTAGCATGAACCCTAATTTGAGAATACAAGCATGTTTGCTGTTGTGTTGTGATAAGATTGCACATGATTTTTATAGCCGGTTGGAGCCCAATGTTTTATGAGTTTATAAGCTATGTGTAAAATTGCTTTATACACCGTTGAGTTGCGTGAAAAGTAAATTGGGCTCTACGTTAAGGCAATATTGAGATTTGAGAAAATGTGTGCATGTTTTGCCGGTTGGAACTCGGTTTTAATATGTTTTGTGTTGAGTACATGAATGTTTTAAATGAGTTTTATGAGAGAAAACCATTATGAGTTCTACGTGAATGCAAAATGATTTCTTTTATGATAATGCCTAATGATTGAGACTTAGGCGTGTCATGTTAAATACACATCGGGCCTTGTTCTGGTGACATGTAAGTCCGATTATTCCTCCGCTTTGGTAGCGTTGGGAGGCCTTGCTTTGGTAGCATGTAAGACCGATAGAGTGGGCCGCCTGGGAACCAACCTAAGGACCACGTGATATAGTGGGCCGCTTGGGAACCGACCCAAGGACCACGTGATAGTGTGCATGAGGCGAGGCATTGCTCTGGTAGTATGTAAGGCCGGGCCTTGTTCTGGTAACATATAAGTCCAATATACCATGTACATGACCATATTGTCGACGTTCCCTCTTACGAGAATGCCTGGGATGCGCACCCAGAGGAGATTATATATTTGATGTGCCATGACGAGTTTTATTTGAGTTTATTACCTAGTCTCGTTTTACACATGAGTTGTGTTTTGTGACTTTGTCACGTTCTATTTATTGAGGTGATTTTTATCACATATTTCGAGATAAGCCATTATTGCATATATTTACACATGCTTGTGAATGCTCTATATTGAGCCTTTTTACCTTCATGTTTTCACATGATTTATGAGCTATGAGATGATGATGCTTTGAGAACTTTCATGCCACGATTTCAAATGAGTATACTGAGTTTCATATACAAATACATATTTGTGATGTGTGATATGGTTTATATAACTGAGTTCCCTTACCCCCTTACTGAGCAATTTAGAAGCTCACCCTGTTTTTCTTCCCCCACCAGATTTCTTCAAGTGAAGTAAGTTCCCTGCGACGTACAGATTAGAGGCTAGTGGAGGACTTGAGCTCCAGGCCATATTTTGTGTGTTGAGGTATATATTTAATATTCATGTATCCAGACTAGAGTTATATTTATAGACACTTATTGTACAATGATGTATGAGATGTATTAGGATTAATTAACTTAAGATTGAGTAATGTATATGATATGATATATACTATTTTATGATGAGATCCTGAGGCATGATAAGTATGATGAGGTATGACACTACACAGGAATGCATCCTTAATTGTGATTTGATGAGTAAAAAAAAAGTTTTAAATTTGCCATATTTTTCGGCGTTTTCGGGGCGTCACACTAGGTCATCCATAGTTCTCATTTCAAAACAAGTACGAGCATGCACAAAACTTATCAAACCAAGTATGAGTAATCGCTTAAGCACTATGTCATGTATAAATCACGAAGAATCGAGTACGAGCAATGCTCTAGTACTCTGTTATGCATCTCATGTAAAATTCGAGTAAGAGCAACAACTCCAGCACTCTATCATGCATGTCACGGAAATCTAGTGCGAATCATACATCAGCACTAAAATATGTGGAAAATATATGAAATCAAGTGCGAGCTGTGCTCTAGAACGATTTATTCTCACATAATTCGATAAATGGCTCTTTAAAAAGGGATGATTTTAAAAATATCAAAGTCAGCACTATATATTGTGCTATTTCTCATCAACCATGAAAACATTAGCCCATCTACCTACTCTTATGCTAAACAGCAGTAAAAACACTCATAATTGTGGTTTCCATGCTTTTTACAACTTTTCCCAAAAGTTGACTTTTTTCCTAACTAGGGGTAAAATCATAATTTGCCACTATTGGGTCGCTATAATTATTATACACTTTCTCTGACCCTCAGAGTATTTAAGTGAATGAAAAGCAGATGAAAATACATGTAGGTATCTCTAACTACTCGCAAGAGTCCCTTACCTCGGATCACCTCACGTGACCTCACTTCCTCGGTGATGCTCAATCTCGCAGTTCGATCAACTCCCAATCTAAACTCCGGAGCTGCATATAACTATTCATCAAGTTAATTACACTTTTCCTACTGTGTTACACATTTAATATAGTCCATTTCACTTAACGGGCCCGTTTACTCTTATTGGGCTTTAACAGCTCTTAATTAGCCTAACACCATCTTAAGCCCATTTCACTTTACTATTCATTTACGTTAGGCCTATTGGGCTTGTGGGGCCCACCAACTCTTATTGGGCTTGTCTGAAACCCATAACACCTTATTGGGTTGAGACCACGTCGGCTTGGCCCATTGGCCTTCTCGGCCATGGCATGTGGCCGAGAGCCATCATGCCGTCAGTCACGCAACACCACGCCACTCATGGCCATTTACTCGCCAATTCACTTAGACATTTTATCAAACACTTAGTTGGCATGTCTTAAGCCTTTCCTATAGTTCATGTTGGTATTTTATCAAACACCTTATAGGCCAACATCATACAACTATCCATATGAACAATTTGATTATAACTAACCATGCCATAATCATGTATATATGCATATGAACCTATACATGTCTTAAAATCACATGAGCACTTATCAAAAATCATATACCAATTTTTGGCCATCACATGTTCATAGTGATTTCATGTGTTTCAATCCATAAAACATATACAAATCAACTCCATATAATCCATAGATTAACATATATGAATTTGGAAGCTTGAAAACTCACCTAGCTTATACTTCCCACTTTGGCCCAAAATTCCTTGATTTTTCTCTCTCTCAATATGGATCCTTGATAGCTGATTCCAACATATGTTATTCCTCTGTCAATATGGAACAACTTTCATGAAGATCACTTGTTCCAAATGTCTCTAACCTAGTGATTTCTAGTGAGAGAAAGCTTGAAAACTATTTGGTTATGGTTTCTTCACTTTGTCGAAAATGAAAGGATGAAGATGATTATGTGTTGGATGGTATTTATAAGCCAAAGACTTAGCCATTAAGTCACCAATTTCAGCCACCTTAATTGACTTTTAAAAAGTTTAGGTGATGGTTACCAAATTGAAAATTGTTACCTTTTATTAATGGTTTTTAACTTATACTAATGGGCTTTCGGTTTGGGTTGAAATTGTTTTTTAGCAATTGGGCCTTCAATTGTCTTCATATTAGGCCCACCAAATGGCCCAACAATTCAGCCCATTGGGCTTTCCAAATTCGGTCCACACTTGTTTATACCTTAATGGGCTTTAAAATTCCAACTTTAGTCCATTGCATTTTTACCTGTTAAATTTAATCCGAAATTCATCCAAATATATTTTCCTTACTTCAGGGGATGAATTTCTTGTATTCTAACTAAAAATATTTTTCCCCAATTTTTTTCTCCATACTTAGGTTAATTTCTAACCATGGTTAATTAACTATGGTCAAAGTCCACTTTTCTTAACCATTGACCATGTTTGACTTTTTCTCAAAAATCTAAAAATGTCACTTTCCATGGTTCACACTCTCATGTTTATGTTTTGGCCATTTCTAGGAGGCGAATTGTCACGACCCAAATTACCTAAAAATCCCTACAAATTTTTTCGCTTTTTCTATACTCCTTACCCGTCGTGAACAGTTCCACTACTAACAGTTGGGCTATGATTCGGTGTTAGTCACCTCTTCCCTATTTATCATTCAATTTTCATAATTTATTTACATATCAATTTATTTAAACTAAATACATCCCCAATATTACATCATATACAGTACTGTGCATCTATATGTTCAGATACGAAATTATATAAATGTGTATACCTGATCTTAATAAGAAGCAGCGGATAACCGAATTTCGAAGCTATTGTCGCTCTCTTCTACTGAGTGTACCCTGTGGGGTGGAAAATGAAAGGGTGAGCGAAACGTGCTCAGTAAGGCAATAATATAAGCAGGTAGATAACTATACTATCTACGTGCTGATAATAGTATGATATAAAAATCGTTTATATTTGGAGCATGAGATATGACTAAAACGATGCCATATGAATGTATATCGTATAGAAGAAATCATGAAGTTGCATATAAAATCAACATGGAAATTCCTCATGTATGACATCTCATGCTCGTCACATCAAAATCTATTAGTTTCATCGTAAATCCTTCACCTTAAAAACTTATTTGTTTAAATCAAAACCCATCACATCAAGGCTAAACCCATCACTCGGGAATACCTTGATTCATAAAATCAGATCTCTTTTTAAAAGCATAAATCGGGACTACCCCTCCATCGGGTTTGTCCTGATCTATCTAGACCGTATGATATCACGTGAGGCATGTAGGTTACTGTATGAAAAACGAGGACTATGGCCATACTATGTCCCTGTGATCCCAGGCACACGAATCCCGGCGTGCGGGGCATCACAACTGCAACGGGAGGTGGGGTCAAGTCCTACCCGCCAGAATATCGAGTAACATCGTAGTCATCATGACTGCACGGTACAGCGTACTCCGTGTGACATACACGGTACATCGTACTCCGTGAACCCATATCATAGTCTGGGGGTGCCTGCCGTAGGTCTTAGCCAGCCCAATACTATGTCGATAACCAACCCATGTCTCAAAGTTTACGTGCGAGTATCTCAACTCTCTGCGACACACAGTCTACAGGAGGCTTCCGCACGACTATATGCATGTCAACTCGCGTCTAGTGCATATGTGAGCATCCTGCTGCCCGCCCCACACCAGGTCACAGGCTTACGGTCTCATCACAGCACCACGCTATGCATATCATGATATCTAAAATCACGTGCGAGCGAAGCTTCAGCACGGTGTTATGCACACACAAATTTCTCGTACGAGCAATGCTCCAGTACAGCTTTTCATGAAAATAATTCGGTAAACTTGAGTGCGAGTAAGACTCTAACACTCCTTTTTACTTGTATAAATACGATAGGTGGCTAGATTTTGACAAAACATCTTTAAAATTGGTAACCGGTACAAACCGGTACCCTTTCGTATAGTTCACGAAATCAATAGCCGACCTATGTTCATATCTGCTTAAATCAGAACAATATAATCATAAACAACATTAAAATCATGAAATTCATGCAATTCCATAGCCTTACTACCCTTTTTGAAATTTTCCTAACTGGGGGCAAAATGGTCATTTTTCACTATTTCCATATTTTTATCGTAAAAATTATTATTCTATTTTTGGGTAGCCTACTGAATTTAACGTACTGTAAATCCCCTTAAAATTACGTATAGCTACCTCTAAATGCTCATAAAATTCCCTTACCTGGAATAGCGCGTAGACTTAGCTTATCTCGAAGATATCGAACTTCTCGGTCCAAGTGCGCGCCAATCAAAAATACGTCACTGCATATAACCATGAAATCGAGGTTAATTCACTTATCTCGATCAGTATATCGTATTTACTGACCAACTTTAGAGTATTGGGCCCTATTTACCCTATTTGGTCTCGGCCCATTTCAGCCCTCTTTTATTTATTAATTCCCTTCTTCGGGTATACCGGGCTTATGCGGTTTACTAATAATTATCGGGCTTCGATCCAAGTTCATTGGATAGCCCGTATACCATTTACGGCAATTTATTGCAATTACGAATTAATATTCCTTCCTATGTGAAATTAATCCGTAATTCCGTAAAATACTTAAAATCAATATTTAAAGAAACCTTAATGCCGAATTTAAATCGTACTTACCCGATACGATGCGGGGTACGAAGATCGGAGCTCGATCGGCTCTCGTTCGGTCTCCGTCGTAAAACTGCATAATTAGGTAAATCCGGATTATTTTCCATTAAAATAATATTAAATTAAATTTCCGGAATTCACCCGTAGGTCAATATCGACCCTCGGTCGACTTACCCGAACCTCGAGTCGTCCCCCGGTAATTTTCTTCCCCTTTCCTTCCTTTTCCTTCCCTTTCCTTTCTTTTCCTTCCTTTTCTTTTCCTTTCTTTTCCTTCCCTTTCCTTCCCTTTCCTTCCTGCCAAACGGTGCCGTTTTGAAACTCCTCACTGCCTCTTGCCGTCGCCGGCGATTCCGGCGGTCTTACCGGCCAAGACCGGTACCAAAATGACCGGCTTCCTCCCCTGAACACACCGGTACCCCTCTTTTCGGCCCAGGTGCGGTGGTTCGTCGGTGGTCACCTCTTCTCTCCCGCGGATTTTCGGAGCTCGGATCGGGCTCCTCCGGCCACCTCGCGGCTCGGTTCCGGTGCCTATGGGTTCGTCGGACTTCGCTCTTGCTCCTGGAAGCTTCGTCGGGCGTCGAATGGTCGCCGGTGATCGCGAACGGCGGTGGGTTTTTCTCTCTCGGTGTGAAACGGGTTTCGGGTTTCTCTTTTCGTTTTTTCGATTTCCAGGCTTTTTTTTTTTTATCTTTGTTATTATTTAACTATTCATTTTATTATTAAAATAATCTATAAAATAGTCAAAAGAAATCTGAAAATATCTACAAAAAATAATATTTTAATCCACCAGTTTAATTTAACTAAATTAAATTAAATTTATTTAGTTTTTTAATTTATTTTTCCGGTATAATTCTTCCGTATTTTCGGGATATCGTCCCGGGTGACATTTTCGGTATTTCTAAAAATTCTGGATCTTGATCAATTTAACCCGAAATAAATTCATTTCACCTTTATTGATCAAGATTTATCAATCCATTATTTTTTTTTAATAATTATTTCTTGTTAAATTTATATCGACCTTCGGTCTTTTGACCGTTTTGCCCTTGCACGTGTTCGGGATAAATTTAGTCAAACTTTCCTTCACGAACACTCATCCATTTTGTGTTTTAAATCGTTATTTCCTATCCGAATCCCATTTCATTTAATTTTGGGACCATTTTTCTACCTCGTAAGATTTACGATTAAATTTCGGGTCTTACAAATCTCCCCCACTTAAGGAATTTGGTCCTCCAAATTAGAACCAAGTTAGATGAGTCCATATACAACTCCGGGTACATTAATCGTATCATACTCTTAAAGTCTTATGTGACCTTCTCCGGAGTGTATTACTACCAAAAGAACTTTAATTAGGGAGATTATCTTAATCCTCAATACTTTCTCTTTCCTGTTTAATGCCCGAATCAACTTCTTCAATATACTTATATTTTCATTAAACTGAACTTTTGGAGTTCATATTCGATCACCTATGCTGGATCTGGATAGTATTTTCAAAGTATCAAAAGCTGGGACATATTGTGGTTGCCTGTTAATTCAGGTGATAACACCAACTACAGGTCTTATCTCCCACTTGTCCAATCTCTCAAAATATTTAATCCAGCGAAACTCAACTTACCTTCTTCCAAAAGTTCGCTATGTCCTTATTCTCTTAGAACAAGAAACATTTCAACCATACTAATTCACCAAGGGTGAATTCCAATACTTGTCTATCTGCTCTGAGGTGTTCTTAATCTCTCATCCTTAACTAAACATCCTCAGAGACTTATTATCCAAAGTCGTAAATGATTCTACCTGTCACCCACTTTTTCTTATCCAATTTTGGGAACAACCCCTACAGCCATACACTCATATCTTGTTATCCCGATACTCAACTGCCAACTGTCGTTATTGGCAACTTTAATTAGAAATCAACTGATCATTCTAGGAGCTTATAAAATCAATGGCACACGCTTTCATCGGATCCTCCAGAACTTGTACAGTCCTCTCTGACTGACCATCTGTCTGAGGACAAAAAGCTGTGCTAATACTCAGTCGGGTTCCATAGCTTCCTGAAAAATATTCCCTGAAGTAAGAAGTGAAGTGGGAATCCTTACATGTTACCATGCTCACTGGAATGCTACTTCATGTTCCATAATATTCCTTACACATAAATCCTCATATACACTCTGAGTATCTGGGGAGTTCATAACCAGAAGGTGGGTAGACTTAGTCAACTTAACGACTATCATCCAAATAGTCTCCTGATTTACCTGGGTCCTCTGTAACCCATCATAAAATTCATGGAGTCTTGCTCTCGTTTTCGTGCCATGTCGATATAGGTAGGTGCTGCAATAACTCTGCAGACTTTTAATACTCTACCTTACTCTGCTGACATGTTATGCACTTTTCCACAATCTCTACCTTATCTCCTTTCATATCTGACCACTAATACCCTTTTTGAGATTTCAATATATTTTTATTACCTTTCGTATGCACTGTATATCCCGAAGAGTGAGCTTCTTACAATATTACTATTTCATCAACTGTGGTCCTGGGGAGCACTCATACTATCTCTGAACCTCTGTAAATCATTATCACACTCTCTGTGATCTCTGTCACTGTACCCTTCTGAATCTGACCCACACTATCGACATCCTGTCGATCATCACGCTAAGCCTGGTAAATCCGGGCACTCTCACCGGTTCTAATCATCAGGCTAGCTGTCACACAATCACTGTCATCATCAGAAGGGATCACATCCAAACTGAGGCTCATAACTGCATCTAGCAGCTCACGCTCCCTGACCACCATATGGAATACCATCCTAAGGCTCTTTCTACTCGAGGCATCAGCCATCACATTAGCCTTTCCTGGGTGGTACAATTTTCACAAATCAAAATCTCTCAGAAGCTCTATCCCACTATGTATTCTCATATTCGTCTCTTTCTGTGAAAACAAATACTTGGGACTTTCTGATCAGTGCATATCCACAATTCCTCATCGTGTATATAATAGTACCATATCCTCGGTACAAATACTACCGTTGCCAACTTAAAATCATGGGTCAGATAGTTTATTTAATGATCAAGGAGTTGTCTGACTCCTTAATTGACTATCTTCCCATTATACATCAATACACAGCTCCTTCATAAATTTGAGGTATCCATACTCACTGAGGACTTCTTGAGCTGTTGGGTATGGTGAAATTAATCACGGTGGTCAGTTCATACTTCACTACACCGAAATCCATGTCACATCTATCATCTTATTTAAAGATCACGTTTTCTTAGTTAAACGTGTCAACAAGGTATATCCTCTTAGAACTCGCAGCAATCCATCTGTAAAAATCATCTTCCCTATGGTTGCTTATAATTCGTCCTAGGCTTTAACTACACCCAACATATCATCGATAATGATGATTTACATATCGGTCCAATCCTTGACTTATTTACGCATAAGCGTATAAAATCCTTCTCAATCCGCTTATGTTTTCAGGTACTAACCTGTGTCATTTCCTTTTCTTATCTTAACGGTTCCTATTAAATTTTACTATGTTAACCTTTATAATTTGTCGAATTTTAATATTCTTATCGTCTTATTAAGAGTATCCTAATGCTAAAGGTATTTCTTACGACGATCGATTTCACGTTATAGGTTATATATATATACTTTTAGACGCTGTCAAGTCTTCAGGCGGGGAGGTATTTTGAAATACCTTTATTAACCTTCAGACTTAACCACAACTACTGGTTATGGTTATACCCATCTTTGTCCTTGGTTATAATTTGTATTCGCTACTAATTGCTTTAATCCTAATGACCTCGTATCGTAAGGATGCTCTTACCTAGCATACGCCTCTTACTCCAATACCTCTTGTATTTATAATCAAGCATATCTTATCTCAAAGTTATCTCCTTCGTGCATCAATCATGATAAAACTCTTTCATTATTGATTTCCGTGAGTACAATCCTTTACTCCTTTAATTTCAATCGTTGCACCCCTTTATATCAACTTAAAATCTCTATATCTACATTCCGTTAATTAATCTTCCTCTATTGGGGTACTCATTTATCAGTATTGTGTCCAATGATGTAGGCATTCATGCCTTTTTACTCACTTATATGTGAATGAAGGCGGTATGAATAAACGTGTGGTACCAGGATCAATGAACATATGTACTTCGTTATTCATAACAAGTGTGGTATCTTACACCACATCCATGAAACATCAATAATGTCCTGGTCCAAGACATCCTCTCGCCTTCGTCCAATAACCTACTTTCCTTCTTCTCTTCGGCTATGTCCTCCCTTTTTGTTGCAGCTATACCAACGAAATTTTTCTGTCTCTTTACTTCCTGTGGGGTAATCTCGCTCAACTCTGAGCAATAAAAATCAATGGTCCGTCTTACCACACTTAACGGCCATTTTCATCAATACAGTGTAAGTATAGACCCTCCTTCTGTGGTATCCACCACACATCTGACACTGCTTACAGTGCTTACACTGCTACACTGCTATACTGCTTATCTTGCTTACCCTGCTACATTGCCACACTACTCCGTAGCAAGTCAGAGTCCTCAAATCACAATACCCCTCAAGAGTGCCAAAATTGGATGCACTGGGGTCTTACCAATTACCTTACTCCATGACTCGTCAAATCTAATCTCTTACCAATTTCCATTTTTTCCATTTTGACATCTCTGTCATTCTCAATTCTCTTTTCTGTCTCTATTTCGGCCCTCATTAGTTTTCTCAATCTCAGAGGCGTGCAATTCATATTCTTGTTTATCCAATTATAAATCTACGCACTGCCTCGGTATAAGTAATGTCTCACGGGCCAATCAGATTCAAATTGAAAATCTGAGCCATTCCATAAACTTTTAGTCATCTCGACTGTCACTTGTTCATAGTGTCGAGAAAATATTTGCCCAGAATATAATCGAGTTTCATACTCATAATCAATTTAGTATTCCTGGGCAGTGTAAGAAATTTTTTCCTTGAAATTTTCTTTAAATCATGTCCGGGATATCCTGTCACCGGATTACATCCAGAATATTTCTCATCTTAACTCTGTATATTTAACTCTTAAGATGGGTCGAGCGGACTTCCATCAATGCTCCGCCTCGCCCTCCAACATAAATGTATTTTAAAAGTCACTTCCTTAGTCGACATACACCGAAAGAATTCATACATCTCTGCAATCTCATTCACCCAGTCCTCAACAAGTATTGGTTTCTTTACTTCGCTATATACCAGAAGTATGAAAATCTCTTTAGTCCGAGGCATCTGTTTAGGCTTTTCTCTGCCTATCCTCAACTATCTGCAATAGACTGTGTAAACAAGTCCGAAATATCTTCTACTATGTGACGGCCAACCCCTGCCCGGCCAACCCCTGCCATCGGCCATGGCCACCCCTCATGGGCCCACGCACAACGATGGTGGTCTAACAACGGGTGGTCCAACAACGCCACAAGTCCAACGTATTGTCCGCTTTGGGCCGAGGCCCGCACGGCTTTGTTTCATTCAGGGAAATTCCCCTCAGAACGCGTCCTCTGATCTCATACATAATCTGAGCAATTTGCTCCTCACAATAATCTCCACACTCCGCTCCAACATCGTGAAGCGCATCTCAATACTGTCCGATCTCTCTGTCGGACTCTGTGGGGCATGCTCAACATCAGCCTCCACGTCATTCTCATCTTGAGTCTCATGTGACAACTCATTCAACTCTCAGGCCGATCTCTATGGCCTCTAGTATGTGTACTTGCCACTCTACCATAGCGGCTATCAGTTATAACAACTATATTCTTGCAATCGAAACTAAATTCTTAGCTGCGGTTCCATCTTGATATACACAATTGTATCTAAACAATGCACAGTACATGGGGATGTAAATTTACTTAACCACTAACACCGACTCATATCAGGCCAACTTAAGCTCTGATACCATCTTTTCTGTCACGACCCAAATTACCTAAAAATCCCTACAAATTTTTTCGCTTTTTCTATACTCCTTACCCGTCGTGAACAGTTCCACTACTAACAGTTGGGCTATGATTCGGTGTTAGTCACCTCTTCCCTATTTATCATTCAATTTTCATAATTTATTTACATATCAATTTATTTAAACTAAATACATCCCCAATATTACATCATATACAGTACTGTGCATCTATATGTTCAGATACGAAATTATATAAATGTGTATACCTGATCTTAATAAGAAGCAGCGGATAACCGAATTTCGAAGCTATTGTCGCTCTCTTCTACTGAGTGTACCCTGTGGGGTGGAAAATGAAAGGGTGAGCGAAACGTGCTCAGTAAGGCAATAATATAAGCAGGTAGATAACTATACTATCTACGTGCTGATAATAGTATGATATAAAAATCGTTTATATTTGGAGCATGAGATATGACTAAAACGATGCCATATGAATGTATATCGTATAGAAGAAATCATGAAGTTGCATATAAAATCAACATGGAAATTCCTCATGTATGACATCTCATGCTCGTCACATCAAAATCTATTAGTTTCATCGTAAATCCTTCACCTTAAAAACTTATTTGTTTAAATCAAAACCCATCACATCAAGGCTAAACCCATCACTCGGGAATACCTTGATTCATAAAATCAGATCTCTTTTTAAAAGCATAAATCGGGACTACCCCTCCATCGGGTTTGTCCTGATCTATCTAGACCGTATGATATCACGTGAGGCATGTAGGTTACTGTATGAAAAACGAGGACTATGGCCATACTATGTCCCTGTGATCCCAGGCACACGGATCCCGGCGTGCGGGGCATCACAACTGCAACGGGAGGTGGGGTCAAGTCCTACCCGCCAGAATATCGAGTAACATCGTAGTCATCATGACTGCACGGTACAGCGTACTCCGTGTGACATACACGGTACATCGTACTCCGTGAACCCATATCATAGTCTGGGGGTGCCTGCCGTAGGTCTTAGCCAGCCCAATACTATGTCGATAACCAACCCATGTCTCAAAGTTTACGTGCGAGTATCTCAACTCTCTGCGACACACAGTCTACAGGAGGCTTCCGCACGACTATATGCATGTCAACTCGCGTCTAGTGCATATGTGAGCATCCTGCTGCCCGCCCCACACCAGGTCACAGGCTTACGGTCTCATCACAGCACCACGCTATGCATATCATGATATCTAAAATCGCGTGCGAGCGAAGCTTCAGCACGGTGTTATGCACACACAAATTTCTCGTACGAGCAATGCTCCAGTACAGCTTTTCATGAAAATAATTCGGTAAACTTGAGTGCGAGTAAGACTCTAACACTCCTTTTTACTTGTATAAATACGATAGGTGGCTAGATTTTGACAAAACATCTTTAAAATTGGTAACCGGTACAAACCGGTACCCTTTCGTATAGTTCACGAAATCAATAGCCGACCTATGTTCATATCTGCTTAAATCAGAACAATATAATCATAAACAACATTAAAATCATGAAATTCATGCAATTCCATAGCCTTACTACCCTTTTTGAAATTTTCCTAACTGGGGGCAAAATGGTCATTTTTCACTATTTCCATATTTTTATCGTAAAAATTATTATTCTATTTTTGGGTAGCCTACTGAATTTAACGTACTGTAAATCCCCTTAAAATTACGTATAGCTACCTCTAAATGCTCATAAAATTCCCTTACATGGAATAGCGCGTAGACTTAGCTTATCTCGAAGATATCGAACTTCTCGGTCCAAGTGCGCGCCAATCAAAAATACGTCACTGCATATAACCATGAAATCGAGGTTAATTCACTTATCTCGATCAGTATATCGTATTTACTGACCAACTTTAGAGTATTGGGCCCTATTTACCCTATTTGGTCTCGGCCCATTTCAGCCCTCTTTTATTTATTAATTCCCTTCTTCGGGTATACCGGGCTTATGCGGTTTACTAATAATTATTGGGCTTCGATCCAAGTTCATTGGATAGCCCGTATACCATTTACGGCAATTTATTGCAATTACGAATTAATATTCCTTCCTATGTGAAATTAATCCGTAATTCCGTAAAATACTTAAAATCAATATTTAAAGAAACCTTAATGCCGAATTTAAATCGTACTTACCCGATACGATGCGGGGTACGAAGATCGGAGCTCGATCGGCTCTCGTTCGGTCTTCGTCGTAAAACTGCATAATTAGGTAAATCCGGATTATTTTCCATTAAAATAATATTAAATTAAATTTTCGGAATTCACCCGTAGGTCAATATCGACCCTCGGTCGACTTACCCGAACCTCGAGTCGTCCCCCGGTAATTTTCTTCCCCTTTCCTTCCTTTTCCTTCCCTTTCCTTTCTTTTCCTTCCTTTTCTTTTCCTTTCTTTTCCTTCCCTTTCCTTCCCTTTCTTTTCCTTCCCTTTCCTTCCCTTTCCTTCCTGCCAAACGGTGCCGTTTTGAAGCTCCTCACTGCCTCTTGCCGTCGCCGGCGATTTCGGCGGTCTTACTGGCCAAGACCGGTACCAAAATGACCGGCTTCCTCCCCTGAACACACCGGTACCCCTCTTTCCGGCCCAGGTGCGGTGGTTCGCCGGCGGTCACCTCTTCTCTCCCGCGGATTTTCGGAGCTCGGATCGGGCTCCTCCGGCCACCTCGCGGCTCGGTTCCGGTGCCTATGGGTTCGTCGGACTTCGCTCTTGCTCCTGGAAGCTTCGTCGGGCGTCGAATGGTCGCCGGTGATCGCGAACGGCGGTGGGTTTTTCTCTCTCGGTGTGAAACGGGTTTCGGGTTTCTCTTTTCGTTTTTTCGATTTCCAGGCTTTTTTTTTTTTTTTTATCTTTGTTATTATTTAACTATTCATTTTATTATTAAAATAATCTATAAAATAGTCAAAAGAAATCTGAAAATATCTACAAAAAATAATATTTTAATCCACCAATTTAATTTAACTAAATTAAATTAAATTTATTTAGTTTTTTAATTTATTTTTCCGGTATAATTCTTCGTATTTTCGGGATATCGTCCCGGGTGACATTTTCTGTATTTCTAAAAATTCTGGATCTTGATCAATTTAACCCGAAATAAATTCATTTCACCTTTATTGATCAAGATTTATCAATCCATTATTTTTTTTTAATAATTATTTCTTGTTAAATTTATATCGACCTTCGGTCTTTTGACCGTTTTGCCCTTGCACGTGTTCGGGATAAATTTAGTCAAACTTTCCTTCACGAACACTCATCCATTTTGTGTTTTAAATCGTTATTTCCTATCCGAATCCCATTTCATTTAATTTTGGGACCATTTTTCTACCTCGTAAGATTTACGATTAAATTTCGGGTCTTACACGAATATATCAAATACCCCTCAAACGAACCATTTCGGATTCGTTTAGCCCCTTTTTGGCATTTCCTCTACTTCAATCTGTTCAGGACCAAATCAAATCGACTTTCCTTCTTGAGTTCTCTATATTTTCACATCATAAGTTCTTCTATTTAGTCAGAATGATTTAGATCCTCTCGGTTTAGCCTGTGACTTTGATAGCCTTTATTTGGCATTTACGTAGCTTATATGTGTTTAGTCACTTTACTTACAATTTCGTTGTAGTAAATACTTGTCTTATGATTCAACCAACATAATAAATGTTTGTACTTATATGAATCATAAGGGATAAGCTACATCAAAATATGGGTCTTACATTTGTGAATCAGTTACCGGCGAAGACACCGGCCATCCCTCCAGCTCGTGAGCCCTGGCGACCACCGACGTCCCGCCCTCCCCCTTACGCCTTCCCCTCTCCCCTTCGATGCCAACAGTAGCAAAACCATAAAAAAAACCAATTTTTTTGCTTCTCCATTTTTGTACCAATAGACTCCTAGGTAAGAAATAAAATTTTATCTAGTTAAATTCTTATGTAAATTGTATTATAGATGTATAATTGTTGTAGAAATTAATCTAAATTTGTGTTTTGAAGAATTTAGGAAAATTAAGGATTTGTAATTTAGGGAAGATTGGGGATTTAAAAAATTAGGGGTTTAATTTAATTGTTTTGGCTAAATTGAATGAGTATTAGTGATGAATTTAACTAATTGTTGAAAGTTATCTTGTGGACAAGGAGATTAAATGTTTGGCCACATTGAAACAATTAAGAATAATCTATTATGATTGGGATTAAAGGATTCAAATTGAAAAAATATAACGTGAATGACATAGTCTTCTGTTGCATGAATAAATTTGAACCATAAGAAAAGGATACTAAATTGTAAGTTTAGCAAACTAGAGAGAGGTTTGGAAATTTAGTTAAACTTAGACAAATACTATAGGTTATTCTTCGAAAAATAATTAATATATAAATGAGTTTCACGATGGCACTTAGGAAAATTTTGGAGTAAACCATGAACTGAAATAAATGAGTATTGAGACTGATAATTGGATGTTTTTCTGTGTGAATTTGCAGCGACCGCCTCGTCGAGTGCTAAGGAAGCTTAGGCACATATATGCGTGCCTAAGGAAATATGGGTAATTGGTGTGAGTAGCTTTTGTGGTAAGGGATTTATATAGCTCGTAGCTAGTAGGATACCTCAGGTTAAGCTAAAATCTTACTAGGAACCATAGGTTGTTAGTTTAGTTAGGGATTTTTTAAAGTTAATTACCTACCTTACCTGTAAGACCCGAAATTAAATCGTAAATTTTTATGAGGGATGAAAATGATAAAAAAAATTTAACTGAATGGGATTCGGATTGGAAATAAGGAATTAAAATACGAAATGAATGAGTATTTGTGAAGGGAAGTTGGGGTAAATTAATCCCGAACACGTGCAAGGGTAAAATGGTAAAAATACCAAAATTCGGTATTAATTCGATAAGAAACTTTAATTAAAAATAATGGATTTGAGAATCTTGATCAATATCGAAGAAATAATTAAATTTCGGGTTAAATTGATCAAGATATGAAATTATTGGAATTAATCGAAATTTTGCCTGGGACAATATCCCGAAAATACGAAGAAATTATACCGAAAAAATGATTAAAAACAAATTAAATTAAATTAAATTAAATTGTTGAAATAAAATAATATAAGTGTAGATATTTTGGATTTTATGGAGTATTTTAATGAATAGTGTAAAAATTAAATAAATAATAATAATAATAATAAAAAAAATCTGAAACAAAAAAAAAGAAGAGAGAGAGAATCGAGATAAACCCGAAATCGAGAACCGAAAAATCGTGAGGAAGATCGAAAACCACTGAGGGAGCACCGGCGACCGACAGCCTCCGACGAAGCTACCAGGAGGAAGAGGGGAGACCGGCGAGCACGTGGGCACCAGAATCACGCCGTTAGGTGGCCGAAGCAAACCGATCGGAGCAAAGGAAAACCGAGGGAGAAAATGGCTGATTTTTGGCGAACCACCGCGTCCGGGCTGAAACGGAGGCCACCGACGCACTCAGGGGAAGAAGCCGGTTCTTTTGAGACCGGTCTTGGTCAGTGAGACCGTCGAAAACGCCGACGACGGCAAGTGGCAGTAAACGGCACCGTTTGGCCGAAAGGAAAGGGAAGGAAAAGGAGGGAAAAGAAAGGAAAGAGGAAAGAAAAGAAGGAAAAGGAAGGAAAAGGAAAGAAAAGAAAGAAAAAAGGGGAAAAAGGAAAGAAATTACCGGGGACGACTCGAGATTCGGGTAAGTTGACCGAGGGTCAAAATTGACCTACGGGTAAATTCCAGAAATTTAATTTAATATTATTTTAATGAAAAATAATCCGGATTTACCTAATTGTGCAGCTTTACGACAGAGATCGAACGAGAGCCGATCGAGCTCTGATTTTCGTAATCCGCATTGTATCGGGTAAGTACAGTTTAATTTTGGCAATCAGAGTTCTTTAAATACCGAGTTTTAATTAATTTACGGAATTATGGATTAATTTCGCATAGAAAGGAATATTAATTCGGAGTTGTAATAAATTGCCGTAAATGGTATACGGGCTATCCAATGAATTTGGATCGAAGCCCGATAATTATTAGTAAGCTGCATAAGCCCGGTATACCTGAAGAAGGGAATTAATAAATATAAAAAGGGCTGAAATGGGCCGAGACCAAATAAGGTAGATAGGGCCCAATACCTTAAAGTTGGTCAGTAAATGCGATATACTGATCAAGATAATTGAATTGACCTCAACTGTATGGTTATATGCAGTTACGTACCCTTGGTTGGCGCACATTTGGGCTGAGAGATTTGGTATCATCGAGGCAGGTTAAGTCTGCACGCGATTCCAGGTGAGGAAATTTTGTAGGTGCATAGAGATGCCTATACATATTTTGAGGGTATTTACAGGGCTTAGAAATGTCTTACAGCATCTAGAAATGAAATAATAAATTTGTGAAAATCGGGGCATAGGTGAATAAAGGAAAAAGATGATTTTGCCCCTGGAAGTAAAATTTACAAAAAGGGTAGTAAGGCAGATAAATTGCATGATTTTCATGTTTTGATATTTTATATGACTATCTTGCTTTGGTTTAAGCAAATTTACACATAGGTTGGCTGTTGACTTAATGAATTATACGAAAGGGTACCGGTTTGTACCCGTTTCTATTTTAAAAGATATTTTATCAAGATTGAGCCACCTATCGTGTTTACATGAATAAAAAGAGTGCTAGAGTCTTTCTCGCACTCAAGTTTACTGATTTATTTCTCATGAAAAGCCGTACTGGAGCATTGCTCGTACGAGAAATTTGTGTGTGCACAAAATCGTGCTGGAGCTTCGCTCGCACGAGATTTTAGATATCATGATATGCATAGCGTGGTGCTGGAGCTTCGCTCGCACTAGACGTGAGTTGACATGCATATAGTCGTGCGGAAGCCTCCTGTAGACTGTGTGTCACAGAGAGTTGAGATGCTCGCACGCATACTTTGAGACATGGGTTGGTTATCGACATAGTATTGGGATGGATAAGACCTACGGCAGGCACCCCCAGACTATGATATGGGTCCACGGAGTACGATGTACCGTGTATGTCACACGGAGTACGCTGTACCGTGCAGTCATGATGACTCTATGATGTTACTTTATATTAAGGCGGGTAGGACTTGACCCCACCTCCCGTTGCAGTTGTGATGCCCCGCACACCGAGATCCGTGTAGCCTGGGATCACAGGGACAAAGTATGGCCATAGTCCTCGATTTTTCATACAGTAACCTACATGCCTCACATGATATCATACGGTCTGGATAGACCAGGACAAACCCGATGGAGGGGTAGTCCCGATTTATGTTTTTAAAAGAGATGTGATTTAATGAGTCAAGGTATTCCCGAGAGATGGGTTTGACCTTGATGAAGTTGTTTTATGATGAAACAAATGAGTTTTAAAGTGATGAGTCTTGTGATTAAACGAATAAGTTTTAAAGTGAAGAGTTTATGATGAAATTAATAAGTTTTAATGTGAGGAGCATGAGATGTCATACATGATGATTTTGTCATGTTTATTTCACATGTCGATTTCATGATTTCTCTTATATGATATATACATACATGTGGCATCGTTTTAGTCATACCTCATGCTCCAAATGTAAATGATTTTATATCATGCCATTATCAACACGTAGATAGTATAGTTATCTACCTGCTTACATTATTGCCTTACTGAGCACGT
The DNA here is from genome assembly GCA_033439115.1 of Firmiana major. Taxonomy (NCBI): domain Eukaryota; kingdom Viridiplantae; phylum Streptophyta; class Magnoliopsida; order Malvales; family Malvaceae; genus Firmiana; species Firmiana major. The sequence goes on along the minus strand of CM065913.1, from coordinate 15,061,620 downwards.
TTCGCTCACCCTTTCATTTTCCACCCCACAGGGTACATTCAGTAGAAGAGAGCGACAATAGTCTCGTATCTCAGGTATCCGCTGCTTCTTATCAAGACCAGGTATACACATTTGTAAAAGTTTGTATCTGAACGTATAGATGCACAGTACTGTATATGGATGTAATATTGGGGATGTATTTAGTTTAAATAAATTGTTATGTGAATGTGAATATGAAAATGGAATGGTAAATAGGTGAGAGGTAACTAACACCGAATCATAGCCCAACTAGTTAGTAGTGTAACTTTTCACGACGGGTAAGGAAATGAAAAAGCGAAAAAGCGAAAAATTTGTAGTGATTTTAGGAAATTTGGGTCATGACATTACCTGATTTTCAGCAATATTATAACATTTGTCCGTAGTTGCAAGCTTTACTTAAAATGATGTTATAGTTATATATAAGTTTTACTGATTTGTTTAGTGTCAGATAAAAATAGTTAAACCCAGATGAGTACAAACATTTTATTACCTGATTTTATCTTTTTGCACATTTATGCATGATGTTTATAACTTGGTTGCGTAGGCTATTTTTTACTATGATTTGAGAAAGTGAAATGTTGTTAAAGGAGATGGTTGTCTATTTTGAAATTGTTATTGCACTTTTTAACAGTTAATAGATTACTTTCCTAAACTTTTGGGTTTGAATTAAAGTGATTGCATACTTATAGTGTACATTCGTCGTGGTGGTTGGTTTTTGAGAATGTTGGCGATCCCCGAAAATGCCTGTGTGATAGTCATGTCTTATGAGAGCCATCTTTAGCACCGGTAGGAGGTTCTGTGTGATTGCCCTATGGTGCTAAGTGTTTCACAGGGGTGCCTGGGTGGCATCAATTTTTTGAGACATGAGAGCCATCTCTAGCACCGGTAGGAGGTCCTACGGTGCCAAGTGCTTCACGGAGATGTCTTTGTGGCATTGAGATTTTCTAAGTAGAACCGGTAGGAGGTTCTGCGTGATTTCCCTACGATGCCAACTACCTACTACCGTAAACCTTGATCTCATTTTCACTACGCTAGTCCAAACCTAATCAGTCTAGAATAGGGCAGTAGTCATTATGGCCATAGGTGTGTTTACTTTATGTAATTGGTTCCATAACAAGTTAAGGGTTATGCCACTTCTCTTCTATCTATGTTATATGTTTGATTTGAGCCCATGTATGATTCCAACAGATTACTTGTTTTAGAAAGGATGTTGGGTTGCTAGATGTTAAGTTTTCTTTTCATATCTTGAATTTGCACCCTTGTTTATAAGCTAAATGTTATGTAGCATGTTTTGTGAAGGGACCTGATTTCAAAAAGGATTGATTTACTTGACTTGTTTTTGATATTGTGTTCTATGAAATCTTTACGTTTTGGACCTAAAATCGAAGTTTATGCGTAGTTTTAAAAGTGCATGATGTAATTGCATAATAACTTTGATTTACCCCAGCTTGGTATTTTATTAGCTTTGGTTATATATCTTTCTTACTGAGAATGTGATTGCTCACCCCTTCCTTTAAGACATTTCAGATTAACTAGTGGGTGAAGCGCTCGAAAAACTGCTAATTCCTCGGGTTAAGTGCGTGGCTTTGGTTCTAAGGTATGCACAACCAGTGTAAAGTTTTTGTTTCAGACTTGTGTGTATGCACGAATGTATGTAAATAATGGTTTTGGGATGTATTAGCTGTTTCATCATAGGTAGGATTATTAAGGAAGTCAATATTACCTTTTCGTGACAACGCGCCTATGGAATTAGCTTACTATGAAACTAGGTTGAATCTTAAACTTAATGAATGAGTATGAAGTTATAATTCATGATTGTTAGTTACTTGGGATTATGTGCTGGGTTGTTGATGTGATTGTGATTAAATGATTGTTAGTTGTGGATAGCTAGGATTGCTAATATATATTTGGTTGAGAACTGATCATGTGGTTGTGGATTGTGGTTTTTAGTTGCTATATTGTCTTGTTTGCAGGTTGGGTAGTGTCAAATTGCAGCCGTTATGCTGCCGAAATTTCTAAAAAATTTAGAACTTTAATAAAATGCTTCACATATTAATCTAAGAGATTTAAACCTATATCAGATACGGAACTACAAGAAAAGATTTGAAAGTTATAATGATAAATACTAGCTAAGGTTAGTTCTTTTTAAAACGTTTTCGCATTAATTTAGGCACTTAGGGATAGAAATAGAGGTTACAGGTCGTGACAACCTTTTTGGTATTAGAGCGGTTTGTAGCTAAACCGTGTTGGTATAGGTTAGCTTGTATAGCAATACATCCCAAACACTGTGCATGTCTTAAAAATATATGTGTATGTTGCATATACTTTTGATTGTTAATGAGTGTGTTTGGGTATTTGGTATGGGAATCGTAAGTAAATATGAGCGGTAGAATTGAGTAAACTATGGAGCAAATGTCGGCTACCCTTACATAGTTTATGGCCTGATTGAAACAGTTTTAGGAAATGAATCCACTAGTCTTCAAGGGAGTTAAGGACCCCGATAAAGCTGAAGAGTAGATTTTAAAATTTGAGAAGATGTTCAAGTACATGCAGTGCTGTAGTGTCGAGAAGGTGGCATTAGCTACCTACATGTTAGAGAGTATGGCAGATTGATGGTGGACATATACCGAAACTGTTTTGTTGGCTAAGCACTCAGAGATTACTTTGGCGATTTTCCTTGAGGCATTTGATAAGCAATACATCTCAAAATGTGCTCAGAAAAAAAGGGGCAAAGTTTTAGAGTTTGGTCTAAGGTAATATGACGGTGGATCAATATGAGTCAAAATTCATCACATTCCTCCAATATGATCCCGAAATAGCCCGAAATGAGTTAAAGAAGATTGTTAAGTTCATCAATGGGTTGAACCGATGATTTGAAGTAGGCTAGCACCTCTGAACCTACGGACTTATGCTGAAGTCATTCATAGGGCACAATTCATAGAGCAAGATATGGAGTTGTCCCAAGCTGAATTTTAGTCTAGATTGAGGAGTCAGGGTAGGAGATATGATGACAGAGGGTCTTTTCAGAATAGGGGGCAAAATAAGAAGCCGAGGGTCGGTGCATTTAGAGCTTTAATCACTAGACCAAGGGTTTCCTCCTACTTCAAATGCTCTTGTACCCTACCATGCTTATGTACCTACTTTTGCTAGGAAGTTGAAGGGAAAACCCAAGACTCTAAGTTATATACTTAAGGATTAGACACCAATGAAAGAGTCATAAACAACTGAGGTAGTGTACAGAAACTGTGAAATTAAGATAGGTGATAAGGTGGTGTTAGTTAACCTAATTTTGCTAAACATGTTAGATTTTGACTCTTAATGTTTTGAGAACAAAAAAGTTATGAGATTGTTGCATATTTATTATATTGATCTTGTCACTAAGAGTCATTTGAATAAAATCAAAATTGCATTGATGTTAATTTGCTCAATTATGATGGAAATGGACGTGTTTTGCATGTTTTTAGAGTCTATGGAATTTGACATCTTACTACAAGACAAAAAAAAATTGGGATTGAAGATTTGGAATGTTTGTTATATAAGATTTGGATCATATTCATTTTGATTCAATTATTGGATAAATAATTATGAGAAGTTCTGATAGAAGCTTATCACATTACACATGGTGGATCGTTTTAAGAGGAGAATTGCATGTTATCCTTGTTGAGATATGAACAAGACTTTGAATTCGCGAGTTTTTGAATTTGGAAGATGAAATTAAATATCGGAGTCAGGTGCCGCCTTGTGAAAGCAAAGAAGTGAATTTCATTCTTGTGAAATCGTATAAACTATGGAATATGGATCAATGGTTCAATATCAAGTGAAAAGAAATGCTATATGGGAACGTAGATTTTAGGCAGTAATTGAAAATCATCAGCATAAAATTTATCATTGTATATTGTAAGATTTTCTGTTGGCTGGAATCAATCTTACATTTAAAGAGGATAATTGCTTAATTTGAAGTGATTTTGGTTTAGTAACAGAAAGACAAAAATATCTTAACTTGAGGATATGAATTGATATTTATTCAAGTTGTTGAAGTACAATCTTTGGACTTCTATATGTAGTGATTAAATTGTGATAATGGTTTCAAAAATTGAGGTACAATATGAGATTAATCCTGATAATGTTAAATGGTATATGGTACATGTTATGTGTTGTGTATGCATAAAGGTTGAGGTAATTGTTATCGTAAGATCCTATTATGGAAGTTTATTTTGATTGAGTATTTCGAATTATAGAAATGTGTTTTGTGAAGATAATTTGAGCTGTTTTAAGTACATAATATAATTCATATTGTGGTTAAACAAATAATTCATGATTGTTATATATATTTGGTGATCTAGAGTGTGTATTAAAATTTGAAGAGATTAAGAAATTAAGGAGATTATGTGATGAATGCGATTGGTAATTGGAGTTGTGATCTTGATATAAATTCTATTATTTGGGGTTAATACTGTATTTTGCTAATAGGAAATTTTGGATTATGTTATTATAAGCTCTGCATTGATCTATGGAATTTGAAAGCTATAAATATTAGAAATTGGAGATGAGTTGGATACTTAGAGATATATGTTTGAAATTGTTAATATCATTATTCAAATTTAAAGTTTTATATGGTTATAATTACTTAACATGATTTTAAAGTTCTATTCTAAGAAATTATGTTGATCCCAGACAATGTTATGAACAATAAGTTTGTGGTTTTCACGGTTGCATTCGAATGGCAAAGTAGTGGCGTATGGTTATCGGCAGTTAAAGGAGCATGAAAAGAACTATCCCACACATGATCTAGAGTTGGCAGCAGTGGTATTTGCCTTGAAAATATAGAGACATTACCTCTATGGAGAAAGTTTTCAGATTTATATAGATCATAAAAGTGTAAAGTACCTATTCTCCCAGTAGGAACTAAACATGAGGCAGCGTAGATAGATGAAGTTGTTAAAGGACTATGATTGCTAGATACTGTATCACCCAGGGAAAGCTAAGGTTGTAGCTGATAATTTGAGTAGGAAAAGCTTGGGGGTAGTGTCTTATATGATGGTTAAAGAATGAGAGTTCTTGGGACAGTTTACAAGCCTGAGTATTAACATAACACCTTTCGAACATAGTCTTGTAGTTGCTAGTCTCAGGGTTGAACCGGAGCTGATGGAACAAATTAGACAAGCTCAGAAGTTTGATCAAAAGTTGCTTGAGGTCTTTGAGCAGATTCAAGAAGGCCAGAATGCGCAGTCTGAGATTGGTAGTGATGGATTGTTGAGGTTACAAGGACAGATCTATGTGCCCAATGATGAGGATTTAAAGGGGTTGATTTTGACTGAAACCCACAGTAGTAAGTACACTTTACAACTTGGTAGTACCAAAATGTACCATAATCTTCGAAGGGTGTATTGGTGGCCTGGAATGAAAAGAGATGTGGTAGAGTTTGTAGCTCGATGTCTTGTGTACCAACAAGCGAAGGTGGAACACCAGAAACCGACAGCTTACTTCAACCCCTACCTGTGCCAACTTAGAAGTGAGAACACATAACCATAGATATTGTTACGAGTCTACCTAGAACTCGAAGAAATCATGATGTAATCTGGGTAATTGTGGATAGGCTTACAAAATCAGCCCACTTCTTAGCCATTAGCTCCACTACTCCTTTAAATGTATTGGCAAAATATTTTGTCAAGGAGATAGTGAGATTACATGGAACCCCAGTTAGTATCACCTCAGGCAGGGACTCTAGGTTCACTTCACGATTTTAGAAGCAAATACAAGAGTATTTGGGGTCCAGAATACAGTTACATAACATACCATCCTCAGACTGATGGACAATCTGAACGGACAATACAAACCTTGGAGGATATGCTACGTGCTTGTGTGATTGATTTTGGGGTTCATGGGATGAATACTTGCCATTGGCAGAGTTTGCATATAACAATAGCTATCATGCCACCATAGTAATGGCCCTATGTGAAGCTTTATATGGACGGAGATGTAGATCACCTATTGGTTGCGAAAAGGTTGGTGACAGGAAGATTTATGCCTCAGACTTGGTTGAACAAGCATTCGAGAAGGTTCACATGATTTGTAAAAGGCTCAAGATAGCCCAAGATAGACAGAAAAGTTATGCAAATCATCAGAGAAGGGATTTGAAGTTTGAAGTGGGTGATCATGTCTTCTTAAAAGTTTCTCCAACAAAAGGTGTTATGAGATTTGGGAAGAAGGGCATGTTGAGTCCTCGGTACATGGGACCTTTCAAGATATTGGAGCGTATTGGTGAGGCAGCATACCACTAGCTTTACCACCCTAGTTAGCCGAGGTACATAATATATTCCATGTATCCATGCTCCATAAATATCAGCCTGATCCTTCTCATATCATTGCTTATGAACCTTTGGAGATAGGGAAAGACTTAAGTTATGAAGAAAGACCGATCCGGATTATTGACAGAAAGGATAAAGTCCTAACGTCTAAAACAATTCCTGTTGTAAAAGTTCTTTTGCAACACCATACTACTGAGGAAGCAACGTGGGAGTTGGAGAGCTTGATGCAAGAGAGATACCTGCTTATTTTTTGACTTGGCTCAAGAATTCGGAGGATCGAATTCCACAGGGTTGGGAGAAATATTAGATCGTTAATTCTTATACCACGATTCTTAGCTTAATACAATGCCACTAGAATGTTAAAGCATGAACTAGTTTATGTAAAGGCGAATCGGGCTAAAATACGTAGCGATTTAGTTTCTCGAAGTGAAGTAGGAAGTAAGAGTTTAATAATTTTGAGATATAATCTTAACTCGATGCCAATTAAATACTGGTAAAGTCAAATTATTCAGGGTCTAATATTTAGACATAAAGTTAATATATATATATATATATATTTATTTAAGACATTTATGTTAGTAAGTTAGGTGAAAGAAAATTTTATGTAAGAGTTAAAATAATAATAATAATAATAATAATCTAACTATATTAATTCGGTAATAGAATTTATTTTGTTTTATAATGGAACATAATTAAATTTAGATTCTATCATTTAGAAACCAAATAGGAAAATATATACATATAAAATCATACATTTTAATAAATTTCAGAATATGTATATATATATATATTATATAAAAGTAATAAGTATGAAAAAAACTAAAGCCAAATTGTAAAAAAAAAAAAAAAAAAAAAAACGAAAAGCGAATTGGGGTTGAGTGACAGACCCCCTGTCGTGCGACACCCCCGACTTTTCCCCCATTTTTCTTCCCTTTTTCCTCTCCCTCTCTCGATTTTTTCTCCTCTACCGATCATAGCCCAGGACACCGGCGACCCGACCACATCGAAAACCGCACCCACAACCCTCCCCTTTCCTCCTCTCTCCTCTTCCTTCACTGAAACCCGAGAACCTAGCAAACCCGAGCCCCCCTCTTTAACGTGTTTCGCGAACTAGTCACTGACGAAGACGCCGGCCATCCCTCCAACTCGCGAGCCCCAACGACCATCGACGTCCCGTCCTCCCCCTCACGCCTTCCTCTCTCCCCTCTGATGTCAACAGTAGCCAAACCAGCAAAAACAAAAAACAAATTTTCTGCTTCTCCATTTTTGTAGCAGTAGACTCCTAGGTAAAAACAAAAATTTTATCTAGTTAAATTCTTATGTAAATTGTGTTATAGATGTATAATTGTTGTAGAAACTAATTTAAATTTTTGTTTTGAAGAATTTAGGAAAATTAGGGATTTGTAATTTAGGGAAGACCAGGGATTTCAAAAATTAGGGGTTTAATTTAATTGTTTTAACTAAATTGAATAAGTATTAGTGATGAATTTAACTAATTGTTGAAAGTTATCTTGTGGGCAAGGAGATTAAATGTTTGGCCACCTTGAAACAATTAAAAATCATCTATTATGATATGGATTTAAGGATTCAAATTAACAATATATAACGTGAATGACATGGTCTTCTGTTGCATGAATAAATTTGAACCATAAGAAAAGGATACTAAATTGTAAGTTTGGCCAACTAGAGAGAGGTTTGGAAATTCAGTTAAACTTAGACAAATACTATAGGTTATTCTTCGAAAAATAATTAATATAAATGAGTTTCACGATGACACTTAGGAAATTTTTGGAGTAAACCATGAACTGAAATAAATGAGTATTGAGACTGATAATTGGATGTTCTTACGTGTGAATTTGCAGCGACCACCTCGTCGAGTGCCAAGAAAGCTTAGACACTTAAATGTGTGCCTAAGGCGATAAGGGTCATTGGTGCGTGTCGCTTTTGTGGTAAGGGATTTATATAGCTCGTAGCTAGTAGGATACCTCAGGTTAAGCTAAAATCTTACTAGGAGCCATAGGTTGTTAGGTTAGTTAGGGATTTTTTTAAAGTAAATTACCTACCTTACCTAATTTTCAGCAATATTATAACATTTATCCCTAGTTGCAAGCTTTAATCAAAATGATGTTATAGTTATATATAAGTGTTACTGATTTTTAGTGTCAAATAATAATAGTTAAACTCAGATGAGTACAAACGTTTTATTACCTGATTTTATCGCTTTTCGCATTTATGCATGATGTTTATAACTTGGTTGCACGGGTTATTTTTTACCATGATTTAAGAAAGTGAAATGTTGTTAAAGGAGATGGTTGTCTGTTTTGAAATTGTTATTGCACGTTTTAACAGTCAATGGATTACTTTCCAAAACTTTTGGTTTTGAATTAAAGTGATTCCATACTTATACTATACACCTGTCGTGGTGGTTGGTTTTTGAGAATGCTACAATCCTTGAAAATGCCTGTGTGGCAGTCATGTCCTGTGAGAGCCATCTCTAGCACCGGTAGGAGGTTTTGTGTGATTGCCTTATGGTGCCAAGTGCTTCACAGGGGTGCCTAGGTGGCATTGATTTTATGAGACGTGAGAGCCATCTCTAGCACCGGTAGGAGGTTCTGTGTGATTACCCTACGGTGCCAAGTGCTTCACGGAGATGTCTTTGTGGCATTGAGATTTTATAAGTAGCACCGGTACGAGGTTTCGCGTGATTTCCCTATGGTGCCAGCTACTTACTACTGTAGACCTTGATCCCGTCTTCAGTACCCTAGTCCATAGCTGACTAGTCTAGGATAGGGCGACAGTCACTATGGCCATAGGTGTGTTTACATTATGTAATTGGTTCCATGACAAGTTAAGGGTTATGCCACTTCTCTTCTATCTATGATACATGTTTGATTTGAGCCCATTCATGATTCCAACAGACTACATGTTTTAGAAAGGATGTCGAGTTACCAGATGTTAAGTTTTCTTTCCATATATTGAATGTGCACCCTAGTTTATAAGCTAAATGTTATGTAGGATGTTTTGTGAAGTGACCTGATTTCAAAAAGGATTGATTTACATGACTTGTTTTCGATATTGCTTTTTATGAAATCTTTACCTTTTGGACCTAAAATCGATGTTTATGCATAGTTTTAAAAGTGCATGATGTAATTGTGTAAGACCCTTTTCTTATTGATGTATTCCTTATCATTCATATGATGTAACACATTTCCATATGTTAATTGAATCTTAAGAAGATCTTTTGGCTTGAATGAAATTACAAAGGGAATGAATGAGTGTACATGAATTTATGTAATGGCTAAATAAGGGCTGAAGTGGTCACATACTATGCAAATGGAATTAAAACCCTTCAGATTGAATATAAAGACTCAAACATGAATTTTAAGTACCATTTTAAGATTCCAAGTAGCACACACAAGTCACATTGTATGTGAATCATAAGAAATGAACATTTCCATGCTCTAAGTGTGACAACCCGGAAGCGTAGAAAATAGGGCTAATTTTAAAATTTTCTTATATTAAACCTTTTACTCGAGTTGCATTCCTGTACAGTGTCATTTAATCACTTGTATTTCTAATAAATCATTAACCCCAAGATCACATAATTTCTAATTCATAAAATCAAATGCGTAATATCCCAAAGCGGTCAATCCACAAAACACGATTCATTTCCCTCATGTTATCCTAGTTACATCCAAAAAATACTTAACACAAATGTCTGTATTACATCATTGTCTGGATATAAAATGAACTGAACTATACCTTATGCGTGTACAAGCAATAGCCTGGGGAGATCTTGTTCACCAGCCTATATCACATACGCGGCAGGCTCTAACTCGCTACTTCAAGTAATCTAGAGGGGGGAAAAAGAAAGGTTGAACTCTTAAAACGCTCAGTAAGGAGGATAAGCGAAAATTTATAAAATCATCATCATAACACAATATGGTGGAAATATATGAGCATGTAAAATGTTATAGAAATAACGGTGGAAACAATGACATCGGCATAATTCACGTAATAAAGATCACAAATCATCATAACATCAAATCTCATTACGTGATAGAAATCATAGTTGAAAAACACATCATGCATTAAGGAAATCGAGACTAGGCATTTAATAAAACTCAGATAAAATCACCGTCATATGCACATCACATCAAATCAGATCACATCGTCCCCTAGGCGGACATCCTCAAAAAAGGGAAGCGTCGACATCAATAAATGGCCATGATTCACTGTAAACTTGATCAAAGTCGTACAGCTGCGGTCTTACATGCTATTCAAAGGAAGGCTTGGTCTTACATGCTATTCAAGCAAGGCCACTCATTGCTATCAGAGTAGGGTCATCTCTCGTTACCAAAACGGAGGTATCGATCTTACATGCTACTAGAGCAAGGCCACTCAACGCTTTTAAGTGGAGTATCGATGTGCATCTCATGACACGCTTTAGTCTCAGTAAAATATGCCATTATTGTATTAAAACCGTTTTGCCTTCATGTAGAGCCCATAGTGGTTATTTCAAAACGCATTTTGAGTTATAACACGTTACATTTATAGTTACACCAATCTCATCAAAACCGAGCTCAAACCGACAAAACACTCACTTGTTCATTAAAGCAACAATTCATCTCATTTCTCATAAACATGGTCATTTCATTAAACCTTTTTCATGCTATCAAAACGTTTTCAATCATTCAAAAACTCACAAGCATTAACAGTTTATTTTCCTTACCTCTTGCACCTTGAGTGGTACAATATCCTCCGATCCTCGGATTAGTCTCATTTCCCATTTCAGATTCCTAAGCTGTCTAAACATCATTAAATTGTCAATATTCATCATTCTCATTTTCTCTTTTCACCTCACTTATACCTATACCTATACTATATCCAAGCTGTCACTCTTAACTCATACATTATCTCAAAACTTCTCCTACATCTTAATCATCACCTTAGCTAGCTCATAATCAATACAAGATATCCACATTTCATTTTCCAACTATACCTATTGAGTGTTTCCCTCATGACTTAGACATTTCCAACCAAACATATATATGTATATATATATATATATCCATTCACCAATATATATAAAATGATAATGCTTAAGAAAAACAAGGGTCTTATGAACTCACCTAGCTTGTCTCCTCTTAACCAACTTGTAGAATGCTTGCCCTTTTTCTTTGTTAAATCCAATCCTTGATTTTCTAGTATGTTGTTCTCTTCACCAAGAGGAACAACTTTGTCTATTACCCCTTTGTCTAATTTACTTAGAATATGGTAAATATGAGAGAGAGAAAGCTTGGTTTGGGTGAAAATGGTGAGTGTTGGGGTTTGTAGGCGAGAGAAGCTCGGTTTCCAAGCAAAATCCCTTGATTCTTATATAAGCAGAGAGTATGAGATCGATCTGGCATTGATAGAGATCAATCTAAGCTTGATTCAAGTGCTTCAACTGCTCCATTAACTACTACTAGATCGATTTGGTCGAGGGTGGAGATTGATATGTTCTTTTAAGTGGAGATCGATCTGCTAGAGGATAGAGAACGATCTCCTCTAGGCTGAGACTTAAGGAGATCGATAGGCTTTTGTGACAAGATCGATCTTGCTAGGCAGAGGCAATAGAAGATCAATCTTCCCGCCTGCTTTTGCACATTTTCTGTATTCTGAAGCCATGAGATCGATCTCTCTTCCCTTGGAGATCGATCTGGCCTTCACAAATACTACTACTGCTACTCAAATTTACAGGAAACTCAATGTAAACTTACCAAAATCTACTCCATAGTGCATTTTTCAATCCATACACATTTAAGACTTAAAAACTTCATCTCCATATACTTCATTATATTTAAAACTTACATGTATATCGATATAACATAATTACATTCACCAATTACAATCTTCACATTGCAAATCTCATGACTAAGGTACATAAAATTCTCAGGTTTCACATCCTCCCCACCTTGGAGAATTTGGTCCTTCAAATTTAACTCAAGCTATAAAATAGTTGGGGGTACTTCTCCTTCAAAAGGCTCTCTAGTTCCCAAGTTGCTTCCTCCATTGAGTGGTGCTTCCAGGACTTTAACCAATGGAATCCTTTTTGTCTGAAGTACCTTTTCCTTTCTATTGAGTATTCGAATAGGTTCTTCCACATAACTCATATCTGCTTGAATATCCAATGCTTCATACTCAATGACATGGGAGGGGTTCGGATTATATCTCCTCAACATGGAGACGTGAAAGACATTGTGAATTCTGGAAAACTGTGAAGGTAAAGCCAGCCGATAGGCAACGTTCCCCACTCTCTCCAAAATCTCAAACGGTCCTATATACCGAGGACTTAATTTCCATTTATTCCTGAAACGCATGATACCCTTACTCAAAGATATCTTGAGGAATACATAATCTCCAATACGAAACTTGAGTGGCCGTCTGCGCACATCTACGTAACTTTTCTGTCGACTCTAAGCAGCCTATAATCTATCACAAATGATCTTCACATTCTAAACTGCTTGTTCAACTAGTTCAAGAGAAATTACTTTCCTATTACCCAGTTCTTCCCAAGCTATGGGGGATCTACACCTCCTACCATATAGAGCCTCATAAGGTGCCATACCAATACTCGCATGATAGCTGTTATTATATGCAAACTCGAAAAGGGGCAGGTAATCATCCCATGATCCCTTAAAATCCATTGTACACGCCCTCAACATGTCTTCTAAGGTCTGTATAGTCTGCTCGGACTGACCATCAGTCTGAGGATGATAGGCGATATTAAACCTCAACAAGATCCCATGGCCTCCTGAAAATGAGTCCAAAATCTGGAGGTGAACCAGAAATCGCTATCAGATGTAATACTCACTGAAGCCCCATGCAATCTAGCTATCTCTTTAACATACATCTTGGCTAAGGTACTAAAGGTATCCGTGCTCTTGATAGCAAGGAAGTGGGTACTTTTCGTTAATTTATCTACTATCACCCATATTGCATCATGACCTCTTAGGGTCCTCGGCAATCCCATGATAAAGTTCATGGTGATATGCTCTCATTTCCATGTAGGCATAGGCAAAGGCTTAAGCAATCCTCTGGGCTTTTGGTGCTCAGCTTTCACTTGTTGGCATACCAAACATCTGACCACATATTCTGCCATGTTCTGCTTCATACCACTCCACCAATACACCCTTCTCAAATCTTGATACATCTTGGTACTTCTCGGGTGCATGGTGTATCGTGAGCAGTGAGACTCTCTCAGTATTTGTTGCTTCAGGGCATCATCGTTCGGAACACAAATTCGACCCTTAAACCTCAATAACCCATCGTCGCTAACCATGAAATTCGACTACGAGGTCTGTTCAACTTGGTTAACCATATCTAATAGCCTCTGATCATATCACTGCTTGATTTTAATCTTATCCATAATATTGTGCTCTATCCGTAGGCTAGACATAAACTCGCCTTCTGTTTGCTTAACTCTGGTCTTGAGTCTGGTGAACTATTCTAACAAATCTCATTCCTTGATCATCATAGTAGATATCACACTCTTCCTACTTAAGGCATCAGCAACCACGTTCGCCTTCCCAGGATGGTAGAGTATCTTGCAATCATAGTCCTTAAGAAGTTCCATCCATCTCCTTTATCTCATGTTTAACTCCTTTTGGTCGAATATTTATCTTAGGCCCTTGTGGTAAGTAAATATCTGGAACCTTTCCCTATATAAGTAATGTCGCCAGATCTTTAATGCAAACACCACTGTGGCTAACTCCAAATCATGTGTGGGGTAGTTCCACTCATGATCCTTCAGCTATTGCAAACCATAGGCGACCACTCTCCCATGTTGCATGAGCATACACCTCAATCCTTGTTGAGAGGCATCATTGTACACTGCGAAGCCTTCGGGTCCATTTGGGATAGTCAACACGGGTGCCGTCGTTAATCTCCTTTTTAATTCTTGGAAGCTTTGCTCACACTGCTTAGACCATACAAAAGGAACCTCCTTACGTGTGAGCTTGGTCAAAGGAGCGACAATCTTGAAAAATCCTTCAACAAACCTTCTATAATACCCTGCAAGTCATAGAAAACTCTGAATCTCTGTAACTGCCATCGGTCTCTCCCAATTAAGTACTGCTTCTATCTTAGACGGATTAATTGACACTCCGTCCTTAGATACAGTGTGACTAAGAAAAGCTATTTGATCTAGCCAAAACTCACTCTTACAGATCTTTCCATAAAGTTGCCTATCCCTAAATATCTGCAGTACAGTCCTCAAATGCTGTGCATGTTCTTTGCGAGATCGAGAATACACAAGGATGTCATCAATGAAGACTATTACAATCTGATCTAGATAGTCTCTAAATACCTCATTCATCAAACTCATAAAAGTGATAGGGCCATTCGTCAAACTAAAGGGCATCACTAAGGACTCGTAGTGGCCATAACAAGTTCTGAAGGCTGTTTTCAAAATATCTTCTTTCCTAATTCTTAACTGGTGATAGCCTGATCTCAAGTCAATCTTAGAAAAGATAAAAGCCTTACTCAGCTGGTCAAGCAAATAGTCTATTCTTAGCAGGGGGATATCTGTTCTTCACCGTAGCCTTGTTCAGTAATCTATAATCTATGCATAGTCTCAAGCTACCCTCATTCTTCTTTACGAACAACACCAGAGCTCCCCATGGTGACACACTAGGCCTAATAAAACCCTGGTCAAGCAGTTTTTACAACTATTTCTTTACCTCTTCCAACTCGACCAACGCCATCCTATAGGGAGATTTAGTGATCGGCTGGGTATCTGTCACTAAATCGATAGTGAACTCAAGCTCTCTCTCCAGTGGTAAGCCAGGCAATTCATCAGGAAATACATCCGAAAACTCGCATACTACTGGTATGTCTTCTATCCTTAGATGTTCTCGACTTGTATCGGAGACGAGTGCGATCTAACCTTCACATCAATAATTTAATTAGTGTTTTATAGTGATATAACCATATCTTTAAATTTCTCACAATGAACTTCATACAGTTTCATTCTTTAACATTTAAACGTACACTAAACTTTTCAGGTAGGGAGAAAGTTACAATCTTAGTGTAGCAGTCTAGACTCACATAGTTGGCCGCTAACCAATCCATCCCTAAAATCACATGAAAATCAAACATGTTTAACAACACTAGATCTACTAACATCACTCTATCTCCCATCTTGATTTCACACTTTCTACACACCATATCAGTCCTCTCGGACTCACCCATAAGGATATTTACATGTAAAATATAATCCAAGGATTCATGTTTTAAACTCAGTTTGCATGCAAAATATACATCAATAAAAGAATGCGTGGATCCCGAGTCAAATAACACATGAGCCTTAAGATTACAAACAAGAAGTGTACCTCGTATGGTCTCGGATGAAGTGTTTGTGGTCTCCTTATCCAAAGCAAACACACGTACTTCTGTGACTGGCTTCTTACCCTTATCAGCAACCGTAGCCCATCTCTGGGGAATCGTCCTCTGAGGCTGTTGTCTAGGAGGCTCTTGAGAGTGTGGCTTTTGTGGCTGCGAGTAATTCCTCACTCTATGACTCATGTCCCCATATCTAAAACATCCTTGTATGGTTTTGGAACAACTTTCCTCATGTGGTCGGCCATAATCTCTACAAACTCTAACCTTTGGCCTGGCACTTCGAGGGGTCTCCATAACAATGGAAGGAACCCTGGGTTTATCAACTCTTCCTCTTGGTCCCTCAAACTGTCTCCTTTTAAAAGAACCTCCCTGAAAGTCTGTGTGGGAGGTTACGAGTCTCTTACTCTTATCCCTAGTTAAAATTTGAGACTCAGTCTAGGACTGTACTAACTCTAGTCCCCTCTCTACTTCTTGTGCTCGTCTCAGAGCATCCTTAAACTTAGTAATACAGAGCCCTATCAACCGGTCTCTAATGATAGGCCTCACTTCATAAACGAATCGCTTTATATGGAGCTCCTAATCCTTAAGGGTCTTCGGATCATACTTCAGTAGGGTGGTAAATTGGCTCTCATACTCATCAACCGTCATATTACCCTGAGCCAAATTTAGGAATTCAACTTGCATTCTCTTTTGGGTAGCTCTTGGCACATACTGAGTTCTAAATACTGATTGAAATGCTTCCCAGCTAATCACCCCATGGCTAGTCGCCATTATACTCTGAGTAGTGCTCCACCAATCTCGGGCTTGTCCCTTTAACATGTAAGCACCCATACTGACCCTCTCGACATCGGTACATCCCAAAAAGTCAAAAATAACTCGCAACTTAGTCAGCCACTCCTCAGCCTCTGCGGGATCTTTTACCCCACTAAAAGTCGATGGGTTCATCTTTATAAAGTCCCTCAATTGACCCTTATTTCTGTCATTAAGCTAGGCCTGTACCAGAGGCTGTGTGGTAGGGGGCACCGGGTCAGCCTGTAATGGGGGTGCAAGTGGTCCTTATGGTGGTGGAGGATTTGAAACAGGTGTAGTACCCAAGGCATTAGCCCCAAAATGCTACGCGAATAACGTCGCCATCTGCTCGAATCCCTACCGTACATCGTGCTCTAGCCGATTCATTCGAGAGTTAGGACTCTCTGGCTATGGGGCAGGTGGTGGAGGTGGTTGTGCTTGCCTCCCAGAACGTCCTCTTCTCCCCCTCAGATCCTATCTCTTACGTCCCTGCACGTATTTATTAAACATCGGTTATAATTCTACCCATTAAATTCAATTCATTACCAAACAATACAGACACTTGGGATGTAATCTATTTTCAATTACTCGACACTGACAGTACTAGACAACCTTTGCTCTGATACCAACAATTCTGTGATAGCCCGAAAGCGTAAAAAATAAGGCTAATTTTAAAATTTTCTTATATTAAACCTCTTACTCGGGTTGCATTCCTGTATAATGTCATTTAATCACTTGTATTCATAATAAATCATTAACCCCAAGATCACACAATTTCTAATTCATAAAATCAAATACATAATATCCCAAAGGGGTCAATCCACAAAACACGATTCATTTCCCTCATGTTATCCTAGTTACGTCCTAAAAATACTTAACACAAATGTCTATATTACATCATTGTCTGGATGCAAAATGAACTGAACTATACCTTATGCATGTACAAACGATAGCCTGGGGAGATCTTGTCCACCAGCCTATATCACGTATGCGGCAGGCTCTAACTCGCTACTTCAAGTAATCTGGAGGGGGGAAAAAGAAGGGGTGAGCTCTCAAAACGCTCAATAAGGAGGATAAGGAAAAACGTATAAAATCATCATCATAGCACAATATGATAGAAATATATGAGCATGTAAAACGTTATAGAAATAACGGTGAAAACAATGGCATCGACATAATTCACATAATAAAGATCACAAATCATCATAACATAAAATCTCATTACATGATAGAAATCATAGTTGGAAAACACATCATTCATCAAAGAAATCGAGACTAGGCATTTAATAAAACTCAGATAAAATTACCATCATAGGCACATCACATCAAATCAAATCACATTGTCCCCTAGGTGGACATCCTCAAAAGAGGGAAGTGTCGACATCAATACATGTCCATGATTCGCTGTAGACTTGATTAGAGTCGTACAGCTGCGGTCTTACATGCTATTCAAAGTAAGGCCTGGTCTTACATGCTATTAAAGCAAGGCCACCCATCGCTACTAGAGCGGGGTCATCTCTCATTACTAGAATGGAGGTATCAGTCTTACATGCTTCTAGAGTAAGGCCACTCAACGCTATCAAGCGGAGTATCGATGTGCATCTCATGACACGCCTTAGTCTCAGTAAAATATGCCATTGTTGTATTAAAATCGTTTTGCTTTATGTAGAGCCTATAGTGGTTATTTCAAAACTCATTTTGAGTTATAACACATTATATTTACAGTTACACAAAACTCATCAAAACTGAGCTCAAATCGGTAAAACACTCACTCGTTCATCAAAGTAATAATTCACCTCATTTCTCATAAATATGCTCTTTTCATTAAACATTTTTCATGCTATCAAAACGTTTTCAATCATTCGAAAACTCATAAGCACAAACGGTTTATTTCCCTTACCTCTTGCACCTTGAGTGGTACAATATCCCCCGGTCCTCGAACTAGTCTCGTTTCCCATGTCGGATTCCCGAGCTGTCCAAACATCATTAAATTGTCAATATTCATCATTCTCATTTTCTCTTTTCACCTCACTTATACTATACCTATACTATATCCAAGCTATCACTCTTAACTCATATATTATCTTAAAACTTCTCCTACATCTTAATCATCACCTTAGCTAGCTCATAATCAATACAAGATATCCATATTTCATTTTCCAACTATACTCATTGAGTATTTCTCTCATGATTTAGACATTTCCAACCAAACAAATATATATATGTGTGTATATATATATATCCATTCACCAATATATATAAAATGATAATGCTTAAGAAAAACAAGGGTCTTGTGAACTCACCTAGCTTGTCTCCTATTGACTAAATTGTAGAATGCTTGCCTTTTTTCTTTGTTAAATCCAATCCTTGATTTTCTACTATGTTGTTTTCTTCACTAAGAGGAACAACTTTATCTTTTACCCCTTTGTCCAATTTTGTCTAGAATATGGTAAATCTGAGAGAAAAAAAGCTTGGTTTGGGAACAAATGGTGAGTGTTGGGGTTTGTAGGTGAGAGAGGCTAGGTTTCCAGGTAAAATCTCATGATTCTTATATAAGCGAAGAGTATGAGATCGATCTGGCATTGATGAAGATCGATCTCTGCTTGATTCAACTGCTCCAACTGCTCCTTTAACAACTATAAGATCGATTTGGTCGAGGGTGGAGATCGATCTGTTCTTTTAAGTGGAGATCGATTTGCTAGAGGATAGAGATTGATCTACTCTAAGCCGAGACTTAAGGAGATTGATCTACTCTTATGATAAGATCGATCTTGCTGGGCAGAGGCAATAGGAGATCGATCTGCCTGCCTGCTTTTGCACATTTTTTGCATTCTGGAGCCATGAGATCGATCTCTTTTCCCTTGGAGATCAATCTGTCCTTCACAGATCCTACTACTGCTGCTCAAATTTGCAAGAAACTCAATGTAAACTTGCCAAAATCTACTTCATAGTCCATTTTTCAATCCATACATATCCATATACTTCATTATATTTAAAACTTGCGTGTACATTGATATAACATAATTACATTCACTAATTACAATCTTCACATTGCAAATCTCATGACTAAGGTACATAAAATTCTTAGGTCTCACACTAAGTTGGAATAAAATGTAAAATGACTAGTGAAGCAATCAATGGCAAGTTTTCCATTGGAATTTTTGGAAACATTTATAGCAAGAATGCTCCAAATGAAGGCTAGATCAATCCCTTATTCAAAGCAGATCAATCTCTTGCTTAAGCAGATCGATCTCAATTTAGTTCTGTCTTGAAAGGATCGATTCCTTCTTAAGTACAGATCGATCTCTGTTTGATTCTACCAAGGGTATATCAATCTCTCTCCATGAGTAGATCGATCTCCATTTGCTTCTGCCAACAAAGATCGATCCCTTCCCACAAGCAGATCAATCCCCTCCTCAAAACAGATCGATCTTCACTTAATTCTGCCAAGAAAGTATCGATCTCTTCCCAATGAGTAGATCGATCCTTCACTTTCACGCTTGAATAATTCGATAGCTCAAACCAAGGGAAGATCGATCTCTTACCCTAGGAGATCGATCTCACCACACCTATTCTATAAAAACCCGATGGCAAAGCCTTCTTCTTCAAAAAAACAAAACACCTACTCCATTTTACCTAAAAAGAACAAGCTTTCTCACTCTAGAACACCACCCCCTACCAAAAAGATTTGAGAAAAGCTACTTTGAGCAAAGTTGTTCATTGTGAGAAGAAGAAATACATAGTTAGGAATCAACATTTAACTTGTTAGATTGAAGGAACAAAAGGGTCTTCCAATTTTTGACAAGAGAAAAGACAAGCTAGGTGAGTTACCAATACACCAACCCAAGTATGTTTATCTAGACATTGTGATGAGTTGATTGGTGTATGTATGGTTAGTTGAAATTATCTAGAGTATGATGAATCATTATGACCTAAAATTGGGTTTAGTGTAAGAAAATGATATATGGTGAATTTACTGATGAAGAGATTATACTAAGGTGTTAGTAATGTTAGATTTTGAGATAGTTTAGTGATATCAACTTATGGAAATGGATGAAGTTATGAAGTGTGCATATAGGATACTTGTGAAAATGCATGAATAAATGGACTTAAGAGAGAATTAGGGTCAATGAGATATATCAAATAGGATGAAGTTAGAATATGAGTTATCAATATTGACTCAGGTGATTGATGAATGTTTGCAGCTCCCGAGGATAAATCCAGAGCATATTGAGCCAATCACGAAAAACGAAAAAGCAAGAAGAAGTTGCTTCCGAGTGAATTGAGGTAAGGGAATTTTGTTGGCTCATAGAGGGATCTATACGCGTTTTCAGGTGCATTTGTAATCTCTTAAAGTGTCTCAGGGTCTTAGAAAAGAAATGATTGTCTGAAGGGCAAAGAAAATTAAGATTTTCCAAAAGTTCATGAAAAGCAAGAACATGATGTTCTTGAGTCTTTTTACTGCTTTTTAGCATGTGAATTGGTAGGCTGGCTAGTATTTAAATGGTTTGCAAAACAATAGCATTGATTTGATTTGATAACCATTCTTTGCACACAAGTGAGCCACTTACATGAGTTTTGTTGAAATAAAGCATGCTAGAGTGTTACTCGGACAAGGTTTAACGTGTTTATACATGCATTAGTGCTAGAGTGGTGCTCGTACTAGAGTTTTACATGCATGAGTGTTGGAGCCTAGCTCGCACTAGTTTTCACATGAATTTTATGATATTGTGCTGGAGACTAGCTCGCACTAGTTTTCACATGGATTTTATGGCATGGTGTCGGAGCGTTGCTCACACTAGATGTTCACTACATATTTTTAGCCATGCTAGAGACTAGTCGCATGTGATTTTATGACATGTTAGGAGCTGTGCTAGGAGCTTTGGGTAGGCTGTGTGCCACGCCGATTAAATAGGCTCGCACATGTGTATTGAGATGTGGCAGGATATGATGTGATGATATGGGTCCATGGAGTACGTTCTATCATTCATATAGAATGGACTACGTTGTACCGTGTATGGATATTTATATATATCGTCTTCGAACGAAGGTTAGATCTGCTATGGACTAACGGGTTGGACGCGATCCACCTCCATGCAGAAGCAGATAGAGGTGATACTCCGCACACTAGGTGTCAAGGCCGCTGGCCCGTTCACAGTCCCCCTTGACTCAACCGTATTGTCCGCTTTGGGGCCCTTGCCACCTGAGCTAGTAGGCATTCATAATGTCTTCCACGTCTCTATGTTTTGAATGTATCATCCAGATCTAGCACATGTGATTCAGTATGAGCTATTGGAGCTCAAAGAGGATATGTCCTATGTGGAGAAGTCGATTCAGATACTGGATAGAAAGGAGAGAATGCTACGGTCTAAGATGATCCCTTTGGTTAAAATTCTCTGGCAATACCACACTTCAGAGGAAGCTACGTGGGAATTGGAGAGTCGGATGCATGATAGGTATCCACAGCTTTTTGAGTGATAGTTTGGTTCTAATTTGGAGGACCAAATTTCTTAAGGAGGGGAGGAATGTAAGACCCGAAATTTTTCACCTCGGGAATTATTTCGAAAATATGGAAAAATGTTTTCAAGGAAAATAAAATAAATAGTGATGTCTATATACACACATAAAGTATATTTAGAAAAAAAATAGGGTGTCTAAATATATACATGTGTATGTGGAAATCAATATATATATATATATATATATAATACATTGTAATAATATTTTTATAATAATAATAATATAAATAATATGAGATAATTATTATTGTATTATTATTATAATAATAGTATATTATAGATATTTATATCTATGTATTAAATTATATTATATTAAAAATATAATATAATATATATTTTAAAAAAAGAAAACGAAATAAAAAAAGAAGTCGCGGAAAAAAAATGAAACAGAACTGAAAACGAAAGGAAAAAAAGAAAGAAATGAAACAGCCCCGCCCCCCTGATTCAGCCCCAATCGGCGAGAGAAAGAGAGAAAGCAGGCGAACAGCGGTCGGAGGAAGGGAGAACGTCGCCACCGGCCAGAGGAGAGTTGAATCGCCACCGTCAGCAGCCCAAAAACGCCAATCGACGAAGGAGAAGAAACGCCAGCGAAGCCAAAGGGATAAAGGGTCGGACCGGCCACTTTTCAGCAAGCTGAGTCTCGAACACCGTCAGATCCACGCATCGCGAGGCCCCACGGATCTGTTGGAAGTGGAAGCCGATGAAGAATCGACCGTAAAAGCGTCCGAACGGTGAATTGGCCACTGAACCGGTTCGGACCGGTTCAGTGAAAAGATGGTCTGCACCAGTCCGAACCGGTTCAGCCAGAGAAAAAAAGAAAAAAAAGAAAAAAAGAGAAAAGGGAAAAAAATTTGGTGATGCGCCGGGTTTAAGTAGTCGAAATTGATCGATTAAATTTTTGAAAATTTTATTTGAATTTATATTTGACCATAATTGAACCGATTTAAATATATAAATGTATAGCATGACAACAAACGATGAACGTGAGTTTGATCGAGTCTCGATTTGCACGCCATCACAAAAATTCGGTTTTGAAAGGCATATTAGAGTCGGAACAAGTGAGTGACTAGAAATTGGAAAGATAAAAGCAGAAATCGATTGGGATTTCAGGTAAGGGATTTATGATTGCAATAGAGATAGCTGAACGTATTTTATAAATCCCTATATAAGAATAAATAATATGAAATATATAAAGACTGAAAATCTAGGAAAGAGCCCAGTGATAATTAAATTAAGATATTACCCTTGTTATAGGGAAATGCATACCGTTGAGCGTTAAGAATGCAAGATTTGAAAAAAATGCATGAAGTGCATATTGATGTTTTCACTATAAAACACTGCTTTTTAGCAAGTATATGGATAGATTGGCTATTGTTTTCATGATTTGCATGATGACAACATGCTATTTATACTGAACTCTGATTTTGAGTTATTTTCAATGAAAATAGAGCCATCTATCAGATTTGTGAATAAAATAAATTGTGCTGAAACTGCGTGTTAACTAATGGGTTACACGATCTTGCTAGCACGAGATTTCAAAAGAGTATTGATAATGAAATTGTGATAGATCCGCGTGTTAACTAACGGGTTACACACTCTTGCTTGCACATGATTTTTTGTTATTGATGATGAAACCGTGCCGGAGCCCTCGTGTCGACTATGTGTCACACTGACTTGCTCGCATTGGTATATGAGACAAGGTTATGGTTGATGATTAATGGCGAGGTCGTAAAAGCCTGCATACTCTCAGGTAGCCTTGAGCATACAGTATATTGATGGAGTCCATGGCATAGGGTATATGGAAAGAGTCCACAGAGTACGTTATACTGTGTGATTGTCCACGGAGTACGTTGTACCGTGAGATAATACAAGGAGTACTACCGTGTTGGCATCTTCGGACAAATGATAGAGTAGAGATGAGCCGATGGGTTGGATTAACCCGCCTCCCTAGGAAACTGACGCCCTTGCACGCCTAGCTAGCTATTGCTTGGGGTCACTGACTATGGCCATATGTCCACAGATGATTGCATATCCCTACCTAGTCTCAAAATGATCTTAATGGTTTAAAAAATTATGATTTGTGATTATGACAAAATCACTTATTGCCAGTACCAGAGCAGTACTAATTTCAAAAATGAAAAAAAAGAGAAATATGATGATTTGAAATGTGTTTAAAGTGAAATGAAAAAGCTTTCTATCGAATTAATGATTTTTGAATAGATTGCTATGGTTTGTCAAATACATTTACCTTGAAATGATATTAAGCATATATTATAAGCACGTAGATAATATAGTTATCTACCTACTATCATGTTTTCCTTACTGAGCGTGTTAGCTCACCCTCTTTCCTCTCCATCTACAGATCAGGCTCAATAGAGCATATTGCGGTCATCCTTGCTATTTCTTTTGCTTTACAGCTCTCTTTGCTGCGCAAAGGTATATATAAACAAGTATTTTGTATCTGAACACTAAACTGCACAGACATGTACTGTATAAATTACTGGGGATGTAAAGGATGAAAAACGATTATATAAATAGATATACATAGTTCATGACATGTACAATTATGTTTAATATTTGATACATATGAATGAATAGAAATGAGTAACATCGACTCACAGCCCAACCAAATATTGGGAATGAAAAGAAAAAAAGGTCATCGATAACGGTCGTGACCCTAGGATTCGTGTAGCCTGGGATCACAGAGGATATGGCCATAGTCCTAGTTATTGCCTTTATTATTATTTGCCTATCTTACATGTCACTTGTTTTATGATGAATCCATGTTTTAAAATTATTTTGTGGGTCAAGGCAGTCCAAGGGAGAGGCTAAGTCCTGACGAATGATGATTTGTTTTCGATTTGAGTTGATCATGAACTGTTATAAGTGCAAATTTGCATTATGATTTTCCATGCTTTATTTACGACTTGGGCACTGATTTGAGTAAGGCATGAATTGTTTTTAAGTGCACCTTGCATGATGATTTTTCATGCTTTATTTATGACTTGTGCACTGATTTGAATGGCATGAACTGCTTTACATATCATGAACACGTGCATGAACTGATGATTTTGGGTATGACAAGTAACTGCTTGGTTTTACGCATGGCATCAAGATCATGTAGATAGTACAGTTATCTACCTGCTCGTATGATTGCTTTACTGAGCGCGTGGTTTGCTCACCTCCTTATTTTTCCCCTCTACAGAGCACTTTTAGTAGATTGAGAGAGACTGAGGAGTTGATTTTTGGAGTACGCTACATCCCATCATATAAAGGGATACACATTTGTATGGTTTTGTATCTAGACATGCAATAACACAGTAATATTTTGAATGTAACTCTTGGCGATGTAAAGAATTGTAAACACATGTAAATAGCAACTCTGATTAAGAAATACAAGTGTTTACATTTAAATGAATCGTAACTTGAAATGGTATGGTCGGATGAGATTAACATCGATAAACAACCTAACTATTAGTTGTGTAGCTGTTCATGATTAGAGTAAGGTAAGAAATGGATTAAATAATAAACGAAAAATGAAAAATTTGTAGTGGATTTTCGGTAAATTGAGGGTCGTGACAAATTGCATAATAACTTTGATTTACCCCAGCTTGGTATTTTATTAGCTTTGGTTATATATCTTTTTTACTGAGCGTGTGGTTGCTCACCCCTTCCTTTAAAACATTTCAGATTAACTAGTGGGTGAAGCGCTCGAAAAACTGCAATTCCTCGTGCTAAGTGCGCGGCTTTGGTGCTAAGGTATATGCAACCAATGTAAAGTTTTTGTTTCAAACTTGTGTGTATGCATGATTGTATGTAAATAATGGTTTTGGGATGTATTAGCTATTTCTTCATGAGTAGGATTATTAAGGAAGTCAATATTACCTTTTCGTGATAATACGCCTATGGAATTAGCTTACTATGAAACTAGGTTGAATCTTAAACTTAATGAATGGGTTTGAAGTTATAATCCATGATTGTTAGTTACTTGGGATTATGTGATGGGTTGCTGATGTGATTGTGATTAAATGATTATTAGTTGTGGATAGCTAGGATTGCTAATATATATTTGGTTGCGAGAATTGATCATGTGGTTGTGGATTATGGTTTTTGGTTGCTATATTGTCTTGTTTGCAAGTTGGGTATAGTTAAATTGCAGCCATTATGTTGCTGAAATTTTTAGAAAATTTAGGACTTTAATAAAATCCTTCAAATATTAATCTAAAAGATTTAAGCCTATATCGGATACGGAACTACAAGAAAAGATTCGAAAGTTATAATGATAAATACTAGCCAAGGTTAGTTCGTTTTAAAACGTTTCTGCATTAATTTAGGCCCTTAGGAATAAAAGTAGAGGTCACGAGTCGTGACACTTGTACTCAGTCTTAAGTGAACAAATTTTGGGATTGGAAAGGAAAATCTTCAGTGGATGATTAAATCAAATCTAATTCTTGGATTCGAGAGAATTAGGCAAATTTAAACAAATAAAATATTTTATCATGAAGAATAAATGAGTACAAAAATAGCCTGACCATAAGTGGAGAGTAACACCTACCTATATTAAAAATCTAATAGATTTCATGGTGTTATTATTTTTGGATTTCTATGAAATTTTAGTAAGGATTGACTTAATTTTAAGTTAACCCAAACTGCCATGCTTACATCAATCTAATTTGGTAGTAAGGATAATGAACTTTGAACAGCTATGGGCGGTGATGATGGTGAGCTAACAAGGGACAAATAATAATAATAATAATAATAATAATAATAATAATAATAATAATTTCGGGATTGGAAAGGAAAATCTTCAGTGGATGATTAAATCAAATCTAATTCTTGGATTCGAGAGAATTAGGCAAATTTAAACAAATAAAATATTTTATCATGAAGAATAAATGAGTACAAAAATATCCTGACCATAAGTGGAGAGTAACAGCTACCTATATTAAAAATCTAATAGATTTCATGGTGTTATTATTTTTGGATTTCTATGAAATTTTAGTAAGGATTGACTTAATTTTAAGTTAACCCAAACTGCCATGCTTACATCAATCTAATTTTGTAGTAAGGGTAATGAACTTTGAACAGCTATGGGCGATGATGATGGTGAGCTAACAAGGGACAAATAATAATAATAATAATAATAATAATAATAATAGGTGATATGAAAGGGGGACTGGAAAGTGGCAGAATAAGGCTGTGGAGAAGTCAGAATATGAAGGAAGTTGTCGAGGGAAACGTGCAGGGGACACGAAGCATGAAGAATTGGTCTCATCAATACCTACTTTGAGCAGTGCAAATTGAGTTGGTAAAGAGAAGGAAATGAGTTGAAAAAAATGTGAAAGGAATACCTGCCTTGGTAGGAAAGATGATGAAGGAGTGACAGTAGAGATGCCAGGCTACGGTGCAGAAGAGATAGGGGAAGAAGTTAAGACAGCCAGGACAGAGGAAGTACAATGATAAGTGGTGGTAGTTGGAGGTTTCGGTGGAAGGAGTAAATAGAAATGGTAGAGAATGGATGAAAAGGAAGTAGGAAATTGATAGAAAACCCAAGAGAGAGATTGACTTACTGAAGAAATGAAACCAAAAGAGACGATGGAGGGAGTAGGTGAAGGGCTAAAGATGTAGATGTGTGTTACAGAGGAAAGTGAGGAAAACAAAAGAGAGGAAGCTGACGTAGTGATGAGAAACCGAGAGCTAAGGGGTTTAGTGAACTAGAATAAAGGACGTTGAACTCGGTAGCAAAGGAAGTGTAACCTGGAACGACGTATGAGGGAGAGCAACGAAGAAAGAAAATGAAGCTGAAACAAAGGCTTAGCCCTGAGTTGTTTTAGCCGAGAGAAGAGAGAAAGTGAGATAATGGTGCAAAGGGAAGACCGAAAGATGTGGAAGTAAAGATGATGAAGATGGTGGCTGTGACGAGAATGATGGAGGAGAACAATGATGCTAAAATAGAAAGTGAAGACTGGAGATAGAGTGAACAAGAGAGGTGTGGAGGCAAGAGCAGGGGACTTCACCCCTCGCCCCACAGTAGGAGACGAACAGTTGAGGGAAGGATGATGATGGTGGAAGAGGCATAAAGATGATGATGATGATGATGATGATGGCAGAAATGTGATTGGTAAAGGGGAGGCAGTGCCGAATAGAAGGAAAGAGACTGTGAACAAGGATATCGGCTAACCTGGGAAGAAGGAGAAGGAATAAGAAGAAAAGAAAAGAAAAAGGCGCCTGGAGGCCAAATTCAAAAAAAAAAAAAAGAGGAGAAAGTAGAATATATATATATATATTTATAATTATATATATATATATATATATATATATATATATATATATCAGAGAATAGAAGAAAAAAATTGAAGAAAGAAGTGAGTGTACTGAAAATTGGGGAAAAGCCCGAGGGAAAACAGTTTGAAAATATTAGTTCAAAATTTTTGGAAAAATAAATCAATTGGAATGGACCCCCTGACTCGCACCACTGAGGCATCGTGGACTACGGACAAACACCGAGGTAAGGAAAATTCTCGTATGCTGCTAGAGATAAATATACGTAATTTCTCTATATTTGTAGATATAAATTTTAAAGTAAATTTCCTAGTTACCAGAATTATAGAAAACCTCATGACAATTTTACGTCTTGGAATTTAAGGAAAATTTTAAACTACGTAGATCGGCTTAGTTACTGATATAGATTTACTTGGTTTATTTTGAAAAAAATCCCAGTAAATATAATTATTGATTTTAGATCGAAAACCTTTAGATTTGATTACTCTATACCGAGTACTAGAACTTTAACCGAAAAATGGCTAGTCATCCCATTTTGAATTGTTTTGTGAAACAAACTGAATTTATATGTGATTTAAGGAAAAATGATCTGATTATAAAGAAATTTTGATGATATGTGCTTAAGCGCGTACTGACTGTGTGTCGTATGGTTCGACTCGCACTGATTTTAAGACAAAGACGTTGGTGAGATTATGCTGCACTACTATTTGTTCTATTTCTGTTTATGTGGTCCACGGAGTACGATGTACTGTGCAGCACGTACACGAGTACGATGTTCCGTGTAACGACCCTTGACCCTTGAAAATCGGGGAAAATTTTTTTTTTTTATTTAACCACTTATTTTCTTATTCACTTAGGTTGTATTCCTGTGCAGCGTCAAAATACTTTTCCTAATACTTTACTCGTAATCATAATTAATTTCTATATTTTAACTTATGTGGCCGATAAAAATTTCGGCAGCACAACGACTTATATATGAGCCTACCCACCTGCAAATCAGTTGTTTTTTTTTGGCAATCCTAGATATCCACCACTACCAAGCATACTTTCCAAATTCATCTTTACCACTCAACACATCCATTTCAATTTAATACTAGTCATCTCAAAACATTATACCAAAGTAGTAATGTTTACATCGTCCCTTACAAAATTACATCCCAACTGATATTTCCAATGTGTCTGTGCATACAATTATGTCTGGTACAGGAATATAAATGTATACCTTTCTGCGTGTACAAAAAGTAGCCTAAGGAGCTCTCCCCGCCATCCTACGTCGTGTACGCAGCAGACAGTGCCTACGGATCACTGCAAGTAATCTGGGAGGTAGAGGGGTGAGCTTTCGGGAAAAAGCCCAGTAAGAAGATGTATTTAAAACGATTCTAGCAATTTAAATATGTATAAAACATAATAATACGTATGATGATACTTTCTGAAACTGATAATAGAATTCAAAGATTAAGGAAAATTAGAAACATCGATATTCAAAACGTAAATCTTTAGGTATTTGAACTTAACAGATATTACGTAAAACTAGTTGTACATTCAGAATTCCAAACAGGAATACATATCAAATCACATACTACAAATCCGGTTCTGAAAACAAAGTTTAAATTTTCAAATTGAGACTACATCGGCCATAAAATTATCATGTGACAATAACGAATTTATCACGTTGCAATAACCAATTTATCACGCGGCAAAATAACCCGATCATCCTCCGTAGAGGGAATTCAGGACCCAAGGGTAATTTCAGACGCCACAAAGGCGGGGTATAGGCGCCACGAAGGCGAAATACAGGCGCCACATAGGCGAAATACAGGCGCCACGAAGGCGAATTACAGGCGCCACGAAGGCGAAATACAGGCGCCACGAAGGCGAATTACAGGCGCCACGAAGGCGAATTACAGGCGCCACGAAGGCGAAATACAGGCGCCACGAAGGCGAATTACAGGCGCCACGAAGGCGAAATACAGGCGCCACGAAGGCAAATTACAGGCGCCACGAAGGCGAAATACAGGCGCCACGAAGGCGAATTACAGGCGCCACGAAGGCGAAATACAGGCGCCACCCAGGCGAATTACAGGCGCCACGAAGGCGAAATACAGGCGCCACACAGGCGAATTACAGGCGCCACACAGGCGAATTACAGGCGCCACACAGGCGAAATACAAGCGCCACACAGGCGAGTTTAAACGCCACACAGGCGAGTCAGACGCCACACAGGCGAAATACAAGCGCCACACAGGCGAGTTCAAACGCCACACAGGCGAGTCAGACGCCACACAGGCGAAATACAAGCGCCACACAGGCGAGTTCAAACGCCACACAGGCGAGTCAGACGCCACACAGGCGAAATTGACAAACGTAAACATGCAACATAAATGGCCCTTAGTCTCATAACAACTATAGTTTTCTTATACGAAAATATCGAAATAAATTCATCTTATTCGAAAAATCATTTTAAAAGACATGCTCATATTCCGAAATTAAATTCAGTTATATACAATTATTCAAAAACATAAACATAGAGAGCATAGTCTTGATCAGAAATATAATTTAGAAACATGCATGAAAAATCATACTTTATGTCTTTGTAAGTATTCTTTAATCACAACTCAGAAAGTAACTATTATCGTTTTAAATTATATCCCCTTACCTCGATCTATCGAAATCTCCGTGCTCGAGTGGTGACGTCTCTTAGTACTTCACTTAATTCCTTCTACGATCACCTACAACGAAATCGTACACTTAGCACCCTATTCGTGCGAATTACCCGAATTGCATTAAAATCGTAATCTATTCGTTACTACTGCGTGTGTACATATTATTGTACGTACCTAAGTCAACACGCACGTTTATATATTTTCCCTTACCACATATTATTTTGTATGTACAATTATTGACATACACCTTATTATATACCTCTACATGTATGTACACATAAATACATATATATACACTCCCATATGTGCATATATATATATATATTATTTGTTTTCACTCTTTTCCTATCTCATATATACATTCTTTGTATATATATATATGCTAGCACAAATTCATCCTATATACACTCATATGTATATGCATCTAATATATATATACATATATACATATATATATATATATACACTCCTATATATATATATATATATATATATGTATAATTGTCTTCTATTTTTTTCTTATCACATATATATATAAATATGTCCTTGTTTGTACATATACTAAGACACATTTATTTTATACAATCATTTGTATATACACCCAAGTATATACACATTTTTCATAGACTCCTATATGTATATACACCTAAGTATATACTCATATTTATTTTATCATTGGCTTTCCTTATTCATTATCAAATATATGTACATATACTAACATACCCTTTCATTATACATACCTATATGTACATACCCAAATATATATATTTTTTATTCACATAATTACATATATATATTATCACTTGTCTCCATTATTCAATATCACAAATATATATATTTTTTTGCCTACTTCTCATCATTCCATTTTTAATCTAATTCAAACCATACTAGCATGCTTATACATGTATCACACATATATATTCATGTACATTAATACACATATATACATGTATGTATCTTACCTCTTTTCTCTTCCTCTCTTTTTTTTTCCAACCTGCTTGTCTTCTCTCACGGTTCCCTCCTTTCTTCCTCAATTGTTTCAATTTCCAGCCCCTGCCTCCTTCCTATTTTCTCCCTTCTTCCTCACGGTTCTGCCTCTCTCCCCTCAATTCCCCTGCCTCGGTTTCAATCTTCACTGTTCAGTCTTCTTCTTCCCTCAAGCCTCTCGGTTTTCTTCCATTTCCAGTCCCTATTTCGGTTTTGTTCTTTGTTTCCCAAGTCCTGCTTCAATGGAGTCTCGGTTCCAGCCTCATCCCTTCTTCAGTCTCGATTTCCAGTCCTGACTCTCGGTTCCTCCTTCATCAATCTCGGTTTTCCAACTTGCCTTTTTTCGCTTCTTTTTCCTCGGGTCCTGCTCTTTTCACTCAGCCTCCCCTGCTTCGGTCTGCTTCCTTCAATCTCGATTTGCTGCAACTTTTCCCAGTTCTTGGTCCACTCTGTATCAGCTCCAAACCACCCGAAAGGATAGTCCTCACCTAGCTCAAAACATCAGGAGAAGGAGCCACTTCACGCCTCTGTTTCCAGCTTTGTGGCCCTCCTGCTTCACGGCTTCACTGATTAAATTTCAAGCCCCGTTTGCTGCTCTTCCAATCGATCTCCCTCTTCTTTCTTGTCCTCTTTTCTTTCTTCCTTCCCCCCTTCCCCGATCAACTCTCCTGTTCCTGATTTGTTTTCCTGGTTCCCTTTTTCTCCTCTTCCCTCCTCTTCCTTTCTTTCTTTTCTTTTCTTCTCCCTTGCCGAACCAACTCACTCTCCCTTTTCTTTTCTTTTTTTTTTCTTTTTTTTTTCTCTTCCATTTCCTTTGCTTTTTCCCGCTCGCCTGATGCCTTCTCTGTCTTGTTTCCTTTTCGTTTTCTAATTCGAAAACAGTGGGGGGGGGGGGAAAGAAAATGGCAGACGGAATTGGCTTTTAGCCAATTCCGTACATGCCTTAAAAATATACATTATATTAATATATATATAATATTAATATATATTTATTATTTGTTTATAATATATTTATATGTATATATCTTTCTCTCTTTTTTTCTTTTTTTTTAAATGTTAGTATATATATATACCCCTTTTTTTTTCCAAAGACATAATATCCATGTCTTCCACGAAATTTTCCTCATTTCGAAAATGAAATTTTGTTTCCCTTTTTTTTTTTTCTAATTAGATGTAGGAAAATTATGGGGTTTACATTCCGTGTTTCTGATTCTGATCTTCGTGTGATAGCCCGAAAGCGGGGAAAATATGACTAATTTAAAATTTTTCTTAAATTAAACTTCCTACTCGAGGTGCATTCTTGTACTGTGTCTGTTAATATCATATATATTCGTTATTAAACTGCTTATACTTAATTACTCTCATGCCGTTTCTAACGAAAATTCGTTGGCATCTCCCCGTATATTTATCACAATCTCTTGCAAATTTAAGAAGCAGTTCAATATCCGCAATCTAGTTGATTTTATCTCTATTTCATCAACCAATATCCCAAGGATCTCTCAACATCCACATTTACTTAACCCAATAACATGGTATAAAAAAAAACCCACTTTTCTAATTTATATACATATACCATCCTAATTGCATCCCAATGTTACTTAAATATAAGTGTTAGCATTACATAATTGTCTGGATACAAAAAGAATTGAATTATATCTCACTTGTGTACAAGCTATAGCCTGGGGAGAGTCTCGTCCACCAGCCTATGTCACGTACATAGCATGTACTTACTCTCACTATAAACATTCTGTGGGGGAGGAAATGAAGGGGGTGAGCTTTCAACTAGCTCAGTAAGGAGTGCATATGAGATTTAGAAATCATCACCAAAGCATAAGTGTAATAATGGCATAATTTCACATAATTGTAAACACGAGATTAAAATCACAATTCATCAAAGCATCATTATCTCAATTTCACAACTCATCATTTCTCAAAACAGTTATGGAGACTAGGCATAATATAAGTTTCATGAAAGCAGTCATCACATCACACCATCCTCAACAAGGGTATCCTCAAATGGGGGAATCAGCTCACGTTACCAAAACGGAGGCATCTCATGCTACCAAAGCAGAGGCATCTCACGTTACCAAAACAGAGGCATCTCATGCTACCAAAGCGGAGGCATCTCATGCTACCAAAGCAGAGGCATCTCACGTTACCAAAACGGAGGCATCTCACATTACCAAAGTGGAGACATCTCTTACTACCAAAGCAAAGGCATCTCATGTTACCAAAACAGAGGCATCTCACGTTACCAAAACAGAGGCATCTCACATTACCAAAACGGATGCATGTCATGCTACCAAAGTGGAGGCATCTTAGTCTAAAAAACATGCGATTATTATGCTAAAAATAGTTTCACCTTCACATAGAGCTCATAATAGTTTTGCGTTATAATTCTCATTCAAATATAAAGTATATTTGTTCGCAAAACATTCAAATCACAAAATTGAGCTCAAACCGGTAAAACATGCACTCCAGTAATAAATCTCAAATTAAACACTTTTTTCAAGAAATATGCTTGTTATAAAATTATTTTATGCTACCAAAGCATTTTCATCGATAAAGAACACATATGCACAAATCAGTTGCATCCCTTACCTCTTGCACCTTAGGTGGTAAAATATACCTAAGTCTTGGACTAACCTCAATTCACATGTTGAATTCTCGAGCTACTCAAAATAACATCAAACCATCAACAAATACTCATTATTCCTCTACTTCACACTTCAATTCATTCATACATTTTCACAAACACCTTTTATGTACATTTCATAACTTCATCTAATTCCATTAACTAGTTTTACAAAACCATCTCATGATCATGCATATAACATTACTAACACATTAGTGTAATCCATTTATCATTTAATCAACCATAGCTCATTTTTCTCACACTAAACCTATTTTTAGGTCATGGTTGATTGATCATATTCTAGGTAGTTTCAACCAACAATACATACACCAATTAACTCATAACAACATCTAGATAAACATACTTAGAGTTGGTGTATTGGAAACTTACCTAGCTTGACTTTTCTCTTGTCCAAAATTGGAAGACCTTTTTGTTCCTTCAATCTAACAAGTTAAATGTTGATTCCAAACTATGTTGTTCTCCTCATAATGAACAACTTTACTCAAATAACTTTTTCTCAAATCTTTTAGGAAAGGGTGGTATTCTAGAGTGAGAAAGCTTACTCTTTTGGGTAAAAATGGAGGGATGTTTTGATTTTCTGAAGAAGAAGGCTTGGCCGTCAGGTTTTTATAGAATAGGTATGGTCAGATCGATATCCTAGGGTAGGATATTGATCTTCTCTTGGTTTGAACCATTAAAATATTCAAGCTTGTAAGTAAGAGATCGATCTGTTCTTTGGGAAGAGATCGATCTTTACTAGGTAGAAACAACTGGAGATCGATCTACTCATAGGAATAGATTATAAGATTCGTATTTTTGTAATATGTAACCTTTATGACTTGTAATGTGTATGGAATGAATACATGCAAGTTTTAAAGTGTATAACTAGTGTAAAAGGGATATTTCCATGAGTGAAATGGGAATATATTGTGTAAGACCCGTATTTTTGGATGTAAACCTTATGGATTCATAAGTGTGGTAATGTACTTGTAATGTGAAGTACAATTAATGTAAAGTCTATAAATGTAATGTACATGTGTAATATGAGTTTGTAATGTACATACAAGTTTCATTGTGTATGAATATGAGGAAACGAGGTTTTATAAGTGATGAATGTGAGTGGAATGAGAAATGAATAGTGTGGTAAATGGAAGGAAGTTACATGAATATAAATGCTTCCATTTGGTGTATATAGTATACCTTTGGATATACAAGGAATGCACACAAGTTTCAATGTGAATAAGGTATGAATGGATACCATTTTCAAGTCATAAAGGTGGATGGATGAGAAAATGACTATGGCAGCAAATTGAGGATGTTTTTAGTGAAGTTACTGCAGAAAACTGCAGCAAAATCTGAAAAATATGAAGGCCAGATCGATCTCATAGGATGAGAAATCGATTTGGAAGAGCCAGAATGCTCTTATTTGAGCAATAAAATAGGGCAGATCAATCTCTCATGGGGCCAGATCGATCTCCTAACCATTTTGTAATGAAAGATCGATCCTTAACCATACAGATCGATCTTCTTAGCTCTCTATTTGGAGCAGATCGATCTCAAGCTTTGACAGATTCTTCTCATACTTAAAATGCCGTGAAAAAAGGGAATTAAGGGGACCCGATCGATCTCCTCCTAGTGCAGATCAATCTCCTCAAGCTATTTCTATAAAAGGTGTGCTGAAATCTGAAATTTTCTTGAAAACAACATCACCCTTCCATTTTTCACCCAAAACCTAAGTTTATCTCTCTAAAATCAGTTCATTTCCAGTAAGAATTGAGGGGAGGCTATTAGATACAAAGTTGTTCATCTTGAGGAAGAGAACAACATAGTTGAAACTCAAAACCTCATTGCTGGTATTGAAGGAGCAAGGAACATTTCCCTTTGGAGTAAGAAGAGAAATTTGATTTAGTAAGTTTCTAATACTCCAATCCAAGTACATTGTTTATTTAAGTGATTTTGGAGCTGATTTGCATGTGAATGGATGATAGGAAACACCTAGGATGAGATGGAATTAGTATGTGACCTAGAAATGGAATGAGTCTAGTGTGAGAAAGTGTAGATTAGGTGAGTTGGTGGTTTATGGATGTTGATAAGTTGTTATTGGAGTAATGTGGATAATTTGAGATGGGTAAATTAAGCCACATTGTGAGTTTAGAGAATTTATGGAAATGAGTAGGTAAAATGCTTGATAAATACCATAGTGAAGAAATCAAGGAAAATTGATGAAATAGAAACGCTGTGAGCTTAATATCTATTTGATATCGATAGGGTATGAATCAATAGGCCAAAGAATCATTGAGTTCAAGATATGAATAGAATAATGAACCTAGGCCTTATGAGAGCTAATGGGGACTATAGGTCAAATCAACTATAGTAAACGCAAGAGTTGGATTATAATGGACTATAATGATGTGAAAAATGACTTTGTGTAGTTCCAAAGAGCTTGAAGGAGACGAATCGAACCTCACGAGCAAGCAGCTTAAAGGAAGTGGAAATATCGCAACGCGATTTCCAAGTAAGGGAATTCTGTAAGTATATAGAGGTAGCGGCTTGTATTTTATAGGTATATAGGGTGTTGTAAATTTGTATGATGGTTTGGAAAAGTGGTTGATGATGTATGTGAATAATTATGAGTACGAATGCGATTTGGTTTCCAAAATGATTCTTGAAAAAGGGATAGTAAGGCTAATAATTGCATAAATCACTTGTTTGAATGTTTTCACAAAACCCAATGCTTTGTTTCAAGCAAATGGTGGAATAGGATGGCTATGGTTTGAATTATGTTGTGTAATAGCACATGAGAGGTGCTAAATATGTTTTTAAGATTAGTTTTAAATGTCCATGAGCCGCCTATCATGTTTATGTGAATTAAACCATGCTGGAGCCTAGCTCTCATCGGTATTGATGTTTTCAAATGTTTGAAACGTGTTGGAGCTTAGCTCGTACTTTGGTCTGAAGCTATGACGATGCTTATAAAT
The DNA here is from genome assembly GCA_033439115.1 of Firmiana major. Classification (NCBI taxonomy): domain Eukaryota; kingdom Viridiplantae; phylum Streptophyta; class Magnoliopsida; order Malvales; family Malvaceae; genus Firmiana; species Firmiana major. The sequence goes on along the minus strand of CM065913.1, from coordinate 15,024,057 downwards.
CGTATTAGAGCTTTTGCTCGTACGTGGATTTTGAGTGGTTTTCTTATGCATATAACAGTACTGGAGCAATGCTCGTACGTGGTTTCTTCATATTTTTATGCATAAATGCTCTACTAGAGCGTTGCTCATACGAGGTGATTTATTATGATGCATAAAATCGTGCTAGAGCGTAGCTCATGCTGATTTTCACACTGTGGCATGTATGAGGCCGTGGTGTGAGTGATATGGATTGGTGTTCAAGGAACCCAACAGGCCTAACAGACCTCTTGAGTGGGGTGAGGGTGAGGGGCTAGGACCTTACATAATCCATTCAGGGGACCCAACAAGCCTAATAGACCTCTTGAGTAGGGTGAGGGTGAGGGGCTAAGACTTGAATCAGGGAACCCAACAGGGGTGGGCAAGACCATGAGGGGCTAGGACCTGGTATTAAGAGTACACCCACGTGCACTCGAGACTCTATAGAGGTTACACTTGGTATGAGGTAGGTAAGACCTACGACAGGCATCCTCACTGTGATATGGGCCCGCAGAGTACGATGTACTGTGTTTATCACATGGAGTACGATGTACCGCGTGGTGGTTACTTGATTTGAGAAAGTCTAGTGGAGAACTAACCCACCTTCGTTCCAGCATGATACCTCGCACACAGGGATCCGTGTGGTCTGAGATGATTTACGACATAGTTGGACAACATAGTCAGTCAAGATATAGTGGTCTGTCTCCTTGCTTATTACATAATACCACATGGTTTGATACTTGGGTATAATTTTGACTGTCCAAGGTAAACTCGAGGGAGGGGTTGAGCCTTGTGGGGTATGATTTGTGAAATGGTAATGATGTCTGTGATTGAAAAAATGAATTGTGATAGGGTTGTATGTATTTGAGAAAGAGATGTGATTTAAAAAGGAGGTTTCTTAAATGAATTGCCCTTTTTTTATGAGATTAAATGAGAATGAGCATGAGATGGTTTTACATGTTGATGTTTCCATGTTTTATATACCAATTTTACATGATTTTGATACCTGATATATGTATATTCACATGGCATAGTTTTAATTCCTCATGCTCCTATTATAAAGGATTTATGCATAACACTGTCAGCATGTAGATAGAGTATTTATCTAAACAATTGTAAAAGCACAGCAGTCTTTTTTAGTCTTAATTATGGGGATGTAGATGTCAAAAATCATATTTTGTATAAACGAATGATTAATGTTCAAATGTATGACATCACTTTTATTAACTGAGAATGGACATTGCAAGTGAATTATTATTGACTCACATCCCAACAGTGTAGTGGTAAGTTTGTTCACGACCGAGTAGAGAAAGGAATAAATGCGAGAAATTTATTGAGATTTTTGGTAATAAAAGGATAAAAAAGGTTGTAACAGAGATTGGTATCAGAGCTGTGTTGGCCTGATGTGAGTCAGTAATAAAATGTAGGAAAAGTATATCCCTATATTACTGTGCTTTTGTTTAGATATAACTGTGTATATCGTAATGGATTGAGCTTAATAAATGATTATTAATACAGGAAGTTAGCCGATATGCCTATTATGCACTGAGGTAGAGGGCCGGAAGCATGTGCTAAAGGCCGTAGAGGTAGGCCCGAGAGCCGTGCGGAGCCACAGACTGATCAGGCTCCATAGGACCCTATTGAGAGGGTAGAAGATACAGAGGCACTCTTCGCTAGGATAGAGCGGAGTATTGAGAACTTGGTGGAGATAGTCACACAGACATTGGGTGCTGGTGATAGACGTGGTCCCGTAGCATAGCCTATGACTAGACAGGCAGCTGCAGAGGCGGAGAGACCTTAGACTGCAGAGATAACTACAGTTACACCACCTCCAGTCTAGGATACAACTTCTCCTATCGCTCCACAGAATAGTGGTAGTGAGTTGGGTTATAATTATGAGTTGAGCAGATTGCGAGAGTTCCAAGGGTTGAAACCTCCATTGTTCAGAGGGGTGAAGGACCCAGTGGTTACGAAAGATTAAGTGTACGAGATGGAGAAACTATATAGGTTCTTCAGGTGCACTTCAGTTGAGAAGGTAGCCTTTGTCGTGTTTATGCTAAAAGGCGAGACTGAACACTGGTAGAGATCCACTGAGACTGTTTTGAGGACCAGACATCTCGAGATCACTTGGGAGGTGTTCTTGGAGGCCTTCAGGAGGCAATACATCCCAGCTACCGCACAGAGGAAACTGTGGATGGAATTCATAAACTTGGTTCAGAAGAACCAAACTGTGGATGAGTATGAGTCCAATTTTATGTCCTTGGGGAGATATGACCTGTACACGATGGGTAGTGAGACTCAAAAGATTCAGAAGTTCGTTAATGGACTGAGATTGGCCATCCGAACTAAGCTAGCCCCATTTGATATTCAAACTTATGAGGAGGCAGTACACAAGGCTCAGTTATGTGAGCAAGATTTTGAGCGGAATGCCTCTGAACTGGGGAAGATTAATGTTAGAAGAGATAGAGACTGAAAGAGATCCAGGATGGATAGAGTGGCCAAGAGGGGAGGCCAGAGGTTTTTCGAGAAGAGACTTGAGATCGAGGAGGTGTAGGAGAAAGCTGCTAGACCTCCCGTGTACCCGGCTTTGACTGCACCGAGGGGTATGGTTATTAGAGGACCACGACCTACTACTGACCAGTGTAGCAGATGTGGCAGATACCATGGGACTAGACCATGTTAGATACCCCTTGTATCATGTTTTAGGTGTGGAAGGCCCGGACATATTTTGAGGTACTATACTGAGGTAATTGAGACTGCCCTGCAGAAGGGCAGGGAGCCAAAAAGAGCTCAGTTGAGACAGCTGCTTCGAGGAGGAAGGCCACAGCTGAGGAGAAAGGGAAGCAGACAGTGGGTGTGAGCAGAAGAAGAGTACATGCATTGGATCAGGACATCACAGATGCTTCGACGAATGTGATTAAAAGTACCATCCTAATCTTTTATTTGGAAGCATTGGTATTATTTGATCCTGGTGCCATGCATTCTTTCATATCACCTTCCTTTGCACATAAATTATTGAAGCATGTGAAACCAACATTGTTGGATAAAATGTTGATGATTTCCACACCCATGAATAATAGTCAATTGACCGAGCATGTATGTAGAGATTGTAAGTCAATTTGATTTTATTGAACATGAATGTCACGACCCTTAACTTACCAAAATACGTATAAATTTTTCGCATTTTCATGCATCAATCTTTAATCATCCTTTCTCGATCGTGAACAACCACACTCTTAACAGTTGGGCTGTGTGTCGACGTCTAACTCACTCCACCATACCAATTCAATTTGAAACATTATTTATGAGTAAACACTTGTATAAATGTATATATATCAGAGTTGTTACATGTGTTTACATTGTTTTACATCCCCAGTGGTTACATGCAAAATGCTACTGTGCTATGTCTAGTTTAGATACAAAATAATCCAGGTGTGTATACCTTTAGCGATGGGATGCAGCGGATTACCAAAAAGGGAATGCCTCTAGTCACGCTCAATCTATACTCAACACTCTGTAGAGAGGGGGAAAATAAGGGGGGGTGAGCAAACCACACGCTCAGTAAGGCAATCATGCGAACAGGTAGATACTGCGATCGTGATGCCATGCTCAAAAGCATTTAATTCATTATTTATCTCAAAACATGAGTGTATGATTGTGTTAATGGTATGTAAAGCATTCATGCTATTAAAATCAAGTGCACATTTCAATTGAAAGTATGGTATAAATCATCATGCATAGTTCACAATAAAAGCATGGCATTACCTATCATGCGTTTTCTCAAATAGCATGGCATTAACCATCATGCATTTTCACAATAAAGCATGGTATTAAACATCATGCATTCGTGCACTTTAAAAACTATTAACAAATCAATTTCAACACTGGTTAGGTCTCGGCCCATCCCTCGAACTTTCCTGACCCACAAATCATTTTCAAACATGGATTTATTCTCAAATAGCAGTAGACATGTGAGATAGGCAGTTCTACAACAAGTAATAACCTCAAGGCCTATGTACATAACCTGTGATACCGGCTACACGGATCAGGTGTGCGGGATATCACCACTATCTGCTTCCACACGGGAGGTGGGTCAAATCCTACCCATTGGTCTATAGCAGATCTCGTCCGAAGATGGCACATCACATCTCAACACGGTACAATGTACTCCATGCTACATGCACGGTACAACGTATTCCGTGGACCCAATCAACACATCATATCACGCCACATCTCAAATGCACGTGTGAGCCTATTTAATCGGTATGACCTCTTGTCTACCCGAAGCTCCTAACACGGCTAATTTATCATGTCAAAACAATGCACGTGTGAGCCTATTTAATTGATGTGACACCCAGTCCACTCGAAGCTCCAAACATGGCAACATGCAAGGTGGGCATCCAGTGCGAGACAAACTTGAAGCACAATGCCAAAACAAATATGAAATCCATGTGAAAACTAGTGCCTCTAGCACTCATGTGTATAAAACACTTCAAATCTCGTGCGAGTCATACTCTTGCACGTTTTCATACTCACAAAATCATGTAGGTGGCTTAAACTTTGCAAAATATGGTTAACAAAACCAAAACACACTCATTTCTTTTGCAAATCATTTCAATGTTAGCCAACCTACTAATCATTTGCTAAAAAGCAATAAAACATGGTTTTCAAAGCAATATGCTTTTGTTTTCATGCACATTTCTTAAACTCCCAACTTTTACCCTTCAATCACCCAACATCATTTCCTATATCACATGCAATCTAGCAAAGCATTTAATGCGCCCAAATTGCGCACAGATATCTCTAGGAGTTTACACAATTCCCTTACCTCGATTTACTTGGTATGACTCCTTTCCTTTTAGCTTCTCACTCTCATGGCTCAACTCGCCTCGGCGTATCCTCGGAAGCTGCGATTCATTCATTAAATCAATTGAGTTAATGTATTTAACCCATAATTGACCTCACTAGTCAATATTATTCACTTATGCATTTTACAAATGCTTTAATCCACATTTTACCTCTTTTAGGTAAATCTCACAATTTATCCACTAACGACATCTTAAAATCATACCACAACACTATTAATAACTTCTACATATCTCATTCATCATTAATCTCCATACATTCCACTTTCTCACTCTAGACCATTTCTAGGTCATAATCATTCCAATGTATTTAGATAGTTTCTAACCATCCATACTCATGCCAAACAACTCCAAAATCAATTATATAGACAATGTACCATAGTTGGAGTGTAAGAATCTTACCCAATTTGATTTCTCTTCTTGCTCCAAATGACAATGCCTTTTGCTCCTTCAATACCAACAATAGGAAAATGCCTTCCAACTATGTTGTTCTTCTCTTTGATAGGAACAACTTTGCCTCTAATGGTATCTCTTCAAATCTTACTGAAAATTGCTGATTTTAGAGAGAGAAAGTTAGGTTTTTGGGTTGAAAGTGGAAGGTTAGTGTTTTTTTCGAAATTTTTAGATTTTCAACACTCCTTATATAGAAATAGCTTGAGGAGATCGATCTGGTCCAAGAGGAGATCGATCTGGTCCCCTTAAATCCCTTTTTTTCACAGCATTTTAAGCATGAGATCGATCTGTCGAAGCATGAGATCGATCTGCTCCCAAGCAGAGAGCTAAGAAGATCGATCTGGGTGCTTGAGGATCGATCTTTTCATTACAGAATGCTTAGGAGATCGATCTGGCTCCATTAGAGATCGATTTGCTCTATTTCATTGCCCAAATAAGAGCATTCTGGCTCTTCCAGATCGATCTCTCATCCTATGAGATCGATCTGCCCTTCACAATTTCCAAATTTTCTGCAGTTCTTCTGCAGCAACACTTACCAAACTTCATACATTTTGTTGCCATGATCATTTTCTCATCCAATCATCTTTGAGATTTGAAAATGGCATCCATCCTCACCTCATACACATTAAAACTTGTGTAGAATCTTTGTATGACCAATGGTACTTAATATTAACAAAAATGGAAGTGCACAACTTATGCAATTCTACTTCCATTTTACCAAACTACTCATAATCCATTCTACACACATTCTCCACATGTTTAAGTCCATTTCTTCACATTCATACATAATGTAACTTGTATGTACAATTACGACTCTCATTACAAGTGTGTACATTACTTATGGACTTACATCACATATACTTCACTCATGAATTCATAGTACAACTCTATTTACATTTCTATGTACATATATACCCTTATACATATACAGGGTCTCACATTCTCCCTCACTTAGAAAATTTGGTCCTCCAAATTAGAACCAATTATTCGGTGAACAACTCGGGATACTTCTCCCGTATCAAACTCTCCAATTCCCATGTGGCTTCTTCCACAGTGTGATGTTGCCAAAGTATTTTCACCAAGGGAATTATCTTTGTCTTCAACACTTTCTCTTTTCTGTCCAATACCCGAACTGGCTTCTCAACATATGTCATACCCTCGTTGAGCTCCAATGGCTCATACCTTATTACATGCATTGGATCTCGGTGATACTTCCTCAACATGGATACGTGGAAGACGTTATGCACACTTGCCAACTCTGGTGGCAATGCCAACCTATACGCCTTATCTCCCACTCTATCAAGTATCTCAAATGGCCCTATATATCGAGGGCTCAACTTTCCCTTCTTCCCGAATCTCATAATTCCCTTCGAAGGGGAAACTTTCAAAAACACTAACTCACCTACCTCAAACTCTAGTGGTCTCCGTCTCCTGTCAGCATAACTCTTTTGCCTGCTCTGAGCTGTCTGTAACCTCTCACATATCAATTGGACGTCCTCAGAGGCTTGTCTAACCAAGTCGGGAGCAAAGATCTGCTTGTCACCGACCTTTTCCCATCAATAGGGGAACGGCATCTACGCCCATACAATGCCTCATATGGTGCCATCCCGATACTCGCATGAAAACTGTTATTATATGCGAACTCTGCCAGTGGCAAATGGTCATCCCAGAAGCCCCCAAAATCCAATGCACACGCTCTCAACATATCCTCCAGGGTCTGTATAGTCCTCTTTGACAGACCATCTGTCTGAGGATGAAATGCGGTGCTAAAAATCAACTCGGTCCCCATTGCTTCCTGAAAACGTTCCCAAAAGTGGGAAGTGAAGCAGGCATCCCTATCAAAACAACGCTCACTGGAATTTCATGTAGCCTCACTATCTCGCGCACATATAGGTTCGCTAATTGGCTCAGAGTATCGGTAGCTCTCATAGCTAGAAAATGGGCTGATTTCGTCAACCGATCCACAATCACCCATATGGCATCAAAACCTCTCTGGGTCCTCGGTAATCCCATCACAAAATCCATGGTGACATGCTCCCACTTCCATGTCGGTATTGGTAGGGGCTGTAATAACCCTGCAGGCTTCTGATGCTCTACCTTCACCTACTGACAAACGAGACACTTAGCAACATATTCAGTAATGTGCTTTTTCATTCCCGGTCATCAATAAACCTTTCCAAGGTTTTGATACATCTTGGTACCCCCTGGATGTATCGTATACTTCGATGAGTGAGCCTCTGTTAAGATCAACCTTCTGATCTCTGCATCATCAGGAATACATATCCTACCTCTGAACCTCAACAATCCATCTGAACTCAACCCAAAGTCTGTCTCTGTACCCCTCTGTATCTACCCGACAATATCACTACAATGCTGATCAACTCGCTCAGCTTGTCGAATACGATCTACCAGATCCGGTTCCAACTGTAGGCTAGCTATCATATATCCACTATCAGTGTCAGGCGGGGTCATATCCAAACTGAGGTTCGTGAACTGTTCCAACAGCTCATGTTCCCTGATCATCATAAATGATACCATCCCGAGATGCTTCCTACTCAATGCATCAACAACCACATTTGCTTTACCCAGGTGGTATAGGATTTCACAATCATAATCCTTTAACAGCTCGAGCCATCTCCTCTGTCTCATGTTCAACTCTTTCTGTGAGAATAGGTACTTAAGGCTCTTATGATCTGTATAAATTTGAAATCTCTCACCATAGAGGTAGTGGCGCCATATCTTCAGCGCAAATACTACCGCTGCTGATCCATAACTCAAAGTCATGGGTCGGGTAGTTCCTCTCCTGATCCTTTAACTGTCTTGATCCATAAGCTACTACCTTCCCATCCTGCATCAATACACAGCCCAGTCCCAGATGTGAAGCATCAGTATACACCGAGAAACCTCCTGAGCTGGTAGGAATGGTGAGGATCGGAGCTGTGGTTAATCTCTTTTTCAGCTCCTCAAAACTTTCTTCACACTTATCGTCCCACACAAACTCCATATTCTTTCTTGTGAGGCGTGTCAAAGGAGCAGCTAACCTCGAAAATCCCTCTATAAACCTTCGATAATATCTAGCTAAACCCAGAAAACTCCTGATCTCTGTCACTGTCTGGGGTCTCTGCCACTGAACTACGGCCTCAATCTTAGATGGATCCACTGATACTCCATCCTTTGATACTATATGACCCACAAAAGAGATCTGTTCCAACCAAAAGTCACACTTACTGAGTTTAGCGTACAACTTCTTCTCTCGGAGGGTTTGCAGCACTATCCTTAGGTGTCGTTCATGCTCCTCTCTAGACCTTAAATACACCAGTATATCATCAATAAACACAATAACAAATCGATCCAAGTACTAGTGGAATACCTCATTCATCAAAGACATAAAAGCTGCGGGAGCATTCGTCAACCCGAATGGCATAACCATAAACTCATAATGTCCATACCGTGTGCGAAAAGCTGTCTTAGGTACATCTCCACCTCGTATCTTCAACTGATGGTACCCTGATCTCAGATCTATCTTGGAAAAGACCTGTGCTCCCTTAAGCTGATCTAATAAATCATCGATGCGTGGGAGGGGATACTTATTCTTGATGGTGGCCTTATTCAACAACCGGTAATCTATACACAGTCGGAGGCTTCCGTCCTTCTTCCTTACAAACAGAACTAGTGCTTCCCAAGGTGAGACACTCTATCTGATGAATCCCTTCTCCAGCAACTCTTGTAATTGTTTCCTTAACTCTTCCAACTTGACTTGAGCCATTCTGTACGGTGGCTTGGACATCGGCTCTGTACCAGGTGCCAAGTCTATACCAAACTCCATCTCCCTATCTGGAGGTAACCCTGGTAACTCATCCGGAAAGACATCTGGAAATTCCCTAACCACTGGAATGTCTCCCAATTTCGGACGTGCCTTATCCATCTCAATCACAAAAGCGATGAATCCTTCACATTATTCTTTCCACCATTAGTATCATAAATCATCACATCACATACATAAATGAAATCAAATTTATCTTTCATACATCATGTATCAAGATTGTACTCATCACACTTAATAAAAATCATGTTCTTTATTTTCATTTCACAAAATTAACTACAAGATTGTCTATCTTTGGAAACATCAAAGTTTTTGCATGACAATCCATAACAATATGATTTGCAGCCAGTCAATCCATCCCTAGGATTACATCAAAATCACTCATATTTAATAAAATCAAATCGGCTGCCATTTCTTTACCTCCAATCCTCATCTTACAATCTCTATATACATGCTCAGTTAACTGACTATCATTCATAGGGGTAGATATCAAAACATCTTATCAAGCAGTGTGGGTTTTACATGCTTCATCAATTTACATGCAAAGGATGGCAAAATAAAGGAATGCGTGGCACCAGGATCAAACAGTACATAAGCTTCTAAATCAAAGATTTGGATGGTACCTTTTACCACATTCGATGACTGATCTGCAGTGTCCTGGTCCAGTGCGTGCACTCGTCCTCTGCTCACACCCACTGCTTGCTTCCCTTTTTCCTCAGCTGTAGCCCTCCTCCTCGGAGCAGCTGTACCAACTGGAGCTCTCTCTGGCTCCTTGCCCTTCTGTGGGGCTCTCTCTATCATCTCTGGGCAATCTCTGATTATGTGCCCTGGCTTCCCACATCTAAAGCATACTACAGGAGATCCATAGCATGGTCGAGTACCATAGTACCTGCCACACTTACCACACTGTTCCGTAGTAGGTCGTGGTCCACTAATCACGATTCCCTTAGCTGGAGCAATGGCCGTATACATGGGAGTATCAACTATCCTCTCCCGGATCTCATCAATTCTCGGCCTCTTTCTAGAGAATCTCTTGCTTCCTTTATAACTGAAGCCTCTATCCATCATTGGTCTTTTCTTATCTCTGTCCCTCATCTTACCAACCTTTCCAAACTCTGAGGTGATTCTATCAACATCTTGTTCACACAATTGCGCCCTACGCACTGCCTCTTCATAGGTCGGTATATCCAGAGGAACTAATCTCGACCAGATGGTCGGTCTCAATCCATCCACAAACTTTTAGATTTTCTCGACCTCATTACCCATCGTGTTGGGATCATATTTACCCAGGGATATAAAAGCAGTCTCATACTCATGCACAGTCCTGCTCCCTTGGGTCAGTCCTAAAAATGCCATCTTTAGCTTCCGCTGTGCGGTATCCGGGACATATTGTCTCTGGAAGGTCTCTAGAAACACATCCCAACTGATCTCAGTATGTCGGGCTCTTAAAATAGGCCTGGTGGACTTCTACCAATGTTCTGCTGATCCCTTCAGCATAAAAGCGGCAAATGCTACCATCTCGGTAGTAGTGCACTCAAAGAACTAATATAATTTCTCGATCTCATTCATCTAATCCTCAGTCGCTACTAGGTCCTTTATTCCACTGAAAGACGGCGGTCCAAACTTCTGGAACTACCACAGTCTATCCAAATCACATCCATATCCCCAACCTCTACTGCCTGGCATAGCAACCGGCGTAGGCAAATCTTGTATGGGTGGGGTATCTATTGTCTGTGGCCTATGGGCTTCCCTTACCCGTCCTCAGGAGCTGCCGTCTGCTCGGCATCACCCTGTGTAGTGGGACTCTGTCTACCGCTAACTCCAGATAAAGATTGGGTGACCAACTCCACAATCATCTCAATGCTCCGCTCAATCCTCGCGAAGCGAGCCTCAGTACTCTCGGGTCTCTCCTCTGGACCCTGTGGAGCGTGCTCAACATCAGCCTCTACCTCAACATCATCCTGAGCCTCGTGTGTTTCTAGCTCAACACGACCCTCAGGCCTACTTCTACGGCCTCAAGCCTGTGCTCTCATCTCTCTACCGTGACTGGTATTAGGCATACTTACTCAATTCCCTACATTCACAACCAATTTCTTAGTCAACCCATTGACACACACAATTTGTATCTAAACAAGCACAGTAACTTGGGGATGAAAATTTTCAACTTATTAAGTATTTTAGACACGACACACGTCAAACCAACTCGAGCTCTGATACCAACTTCTGTCACGACCCTCAACTTACCAAAATACATACAAATTTTTTTGCATTTTCATGCATCAATCTTTAATCATCCTTCCTCGATCGTGAAAAACCACACTCTTAACAGTTGGGCTGTGTGTCGACGTCTAACTCACTCAACCATACCAATTCATTTTGAAACATTATTTATGAGTAAATACTTGTATAAATGTATATATATCAAAGTTGTTACATGTGTTTACATTGTTTTACATCCCCAGTGGTTACATACAAAATGCTACTGTGCTATGTCTAGTTTAGATACAAAATAATCCAGGTGTGTATACCTTTAACGATGGGATGCAGAGGATTACCAAAAGGCAACGCCTCCAGTCACGCTCAATCTATACTCAACACTCTGTAGAGAGGGGGAAAATAAGGGGGTGAGCAAACCACACGCTCAGTAAGGCAATCATGCGAACAGGTAGATACTGCACTATCTACGTGATCATGATGCCATGCTCAAAAGCATTTAATTCATTATTTATCTCAAAACATGAGTGTATGATTGTGTTAATGGTATGTAAAGCATTCATGTTATTAAAATCAAGTGCACATTTCAACTAAAAGCATGGTATAAATCATCATGCATAGTTCACAACAAAAGCATGGCATTACCCATCATGCGTTTTCACAAATAGCATGGCATTAACCATCATGCATTTTCACAATAAAGCATGGCAATAAACATCATGCATCCGTGCACTTTAAAAACCATTAACAAATCAATTTCAACACTGGTCAGGTCTCGGCCCATCCTTCAGACTTTCCTGACCCACAAATCATTTTTAAACATGGATTTATTCTCAAATAGCAGTAGACATGTGAGATAGGCAGTTCTACAATAGGTAATAACCTCAAGGCCTATGTACACAACCTGTGATACCGGCTACACGGATCAGGTGTGCAGGATATCACCACTATCTGCTTCCATACGGGAGGTGGGTCAAATCCTACCCGTCGGTCCATAGCAGATCTCGTTCGAAGATGGCACATCACATCTCAACACGGTACAATGTACTTCATGCTACATGCACGGTACAATGTATTCCGTGGACCCAATCAACACATCATATCACGCCACATCTCAAACGCACGTGTGAGCCTATTTAATCGGTACGGCCTCTTGTCTACCCAAAGCTCCTAACACGGCTAATTTATCATGTCAAAACAATGCACGTGTGAGCCTATTTAATCGATGTGACACCCAGTCTACTCGAAGCTCCAAACATGGCAACATGCAAGGTGGGCATCCAATGCGAGACAAACTCGAAGCGCAATGCCAAAACAAATATGAAATCCATGTGAAAACTAGTGCCTCTAGCACTCATGTGTATAAAACACGTCAAATCTTGTGCGAGTCATACTCTTGCACGTTTTCATACTCACGAAATCATGTAGGTGGCTCAAAACTTTGCAAAATATGGTTAACAAAACCAAAACACACTCATTTCTTTTGCAAATCATTTCAATGTTAGCCGACCTACCAATCATTTGCTAAAAAGCAATAAAACATGGTTTTCAAAGCAATATGCTTTTGTTTTCATGCACATTTCTCAAACTCCCAACTTTTACCCTTCAATCACCCAACATCATTTCCTATATCACATGCAATCTAGCAAAGCATTTAATGTGCCCAAATTGCGCACAGATATCTCTAGGAGTTCACACAATTCCCTTACCTATATTTACTTGGTGTGACTCCTTTCCTTTTAGCTTCTCACGCTCATGGCTTAACTCACCTCGGCATATCCTCGGAAGCTGCGATTCATTCATTAAATCAATTGAGTTAATGTATTTAACCCATAATTGACCTCACTAGTCAATATTATTCACTTATGCATTTTACAAATGTCTTAATCCACATTTTACCTCTTTTAGGTAAATCTCACAATTTATCCACTAACCATATCTTAAAATCATACCACAACACTATTAATAACTTCTACATATCTCATTCATCATTAATCTCCATACATTCCACTTTCTCACTCTAGAGCATTTCTAGGTCATAATCATTCCAATGTATTTAGATAGTTTCTAACCATCCATGCTCATGCCAAACAACTCCAAAATCAATTATATAGACAATGTACCATAGTTGGAGTGTTAGAATCTTACCCAATTTGATTTCTCTTCTTGCTCCAAATGACAATGCCTTTTGCTCCTTCAATACCAATAATAGGAAAATCCCTTCCAACTATGTTGTTCTTCTCTCTGATAGGAACAACTTTGCCTCTAATGGTCTCTCTTCAAATCTTATTGAAAATGGCTAATTTTAGAGAGAGAAAGTTAGGTTTTTGGGTTGAAAGTGGAAGGTTAGTGTTTTTCCCGAAATTTTCAAATTTTCAAATTTTTAACACTCCTTATATAGAAATAGCTTGTAAAGATCGATCTGGTCCAAAAGGAGATCGATCTGGTCCCCTTAAATCCCTATTTTTCACGACATTTTAAGCATGAGATCGATCTGCTCCCAAACAGAGAGCTAAGGAGATCGATCTGGGTGCTTGAGGATCGATCTTTTCATTACAGAATGCTTAGCAGATCGATCTGGCTCCATTGGAGATCGATCTGCTCTATTTCATTGCCCAAATAAGAGTATTTTGGCTCTTCCAGATCGATCTTTCATCCTATGAGATCGATCTGCCCTTCACAATTATCAGATTTTCTGTAGTTCTTCTACAGCAACACTTACCAAACTTCATACATTTTGTTGCCATGATCATTTTCTCATCCAATCATCTTTGAGATTTGAAAATGGCATCCATCCTCACTTCATACACATTAAAACTTGTGTAGAATCTTTGTATGACCAATGGTACTTAATATAAACAAAAATAGAAGTGCACAACTTATGCAATTCTACTTCCATTTTACCAAACTATCATAATCCATTCTACACACATTCTCCACATGTTTAAGTCCATTTCTTCACATTCATACATAATGTAACTTGTATGTACAATTACTACTCTCATTACAAGTATGTACATTACTTATGGACTTACATCACATATACGTCACTCATGAATTCATAGTACAACTCTATTTACATTTCTATGTACATATATACCCTTATACATATACGGGGTCTCACAATGAATGATTTTGATGTAATATTGGGAATGGATTGGTTGGCTACCAATCGTGTTGTTATGGATTGCCATGCTAAAACCTTGACATTTTCAAGATTAGACAATCTTATTGTAAACTTTGATGAAAAGAAATGATATGAAAAGAGTATGTTTGTTTTAAACGAAAGAGTAAAATCCTAATATATGATATTTGAGAGATGAATTTAATTGTTTATTTTGAATGTTGATGTAATGAATTGTGATAATAACAGTGGAAAGAACGATGTGAAAGGTTCATTGCCTACGTGGTCGATATAGATTAGGCACACCCGAAATTAAGAGACATACCCGTAATTATGAATTACCCTGATGTCTTTGCGGATGAATTACTAGGACTACCACCCAAAAGGGAAATGGAATTTTGCATAGAGTTAGTGCCTGGTACCGAACCGATCTTGAAACCACCATATAGAATGGCTCCGATAAAGTTGGAAGAGCTAAAGAAGCAGTTGCAAGAGTTGCAGGAGAAGGGGTTTATTAGACCAAGTGTCTCACCTTGGAGAGCACCAGTACTGTTTGTATGGAAGAAGAATAGAAGCCTCCGACTGTGTATAGACTACCAGTTGTTGAATAAGGTCACCATTAAGAACAAGTAACCCCTTCCACGCATAGATGATTTTTTGGATCAACTTCGAGGAGCCCAAGTATTTTCTAAGATAGATCTGCGGTCAGGGTATCATCAATTGAAGATTAGGAGTGGAGATGTACCCAAGACAGCATTTCGTACTCATTATGGCCACTATGGTTTTATGGTGATACCATTTGGATTGACGAATGCTCCCGCAGCATTTATGGCACTGATGAATGATGTATTCAAGCCATACCTGATAAGTTTGTGATTGTGTTCATTGATGACATTTTGGTTTATTCCAAGTCCAAGGAAGATCATGAGGAGCACTTGAGGATAGTTCTGTAGACCCTCAGAGAGAAAGAGTTATATGTCAAACTCAGCAAGTGTAACTTTTGATTAGAGCAGATCTCATTTCTGGGCCATGTTGTCTCGAAGGATGGGGCATCAGTGGATCCATCTAAGATAGAGGCAGTTGTACAGTGGGAACAGCCCAAAGACAGTTACGAAGATCAGAAGTTTTTTAGGATGGTAGGGTATTATCGAAGATTTGTAGAGGGTTTCTCCTGAATAGCTGCTCCATTGACACGCCTCACGTGGAAAGATGTTAAGTTTGTATGGGATGAGGCATGTGAGAGGAGTTTTGAGAAGCTTAAGCGTCGATTAACCACTGCTCTAGTTCTCAGCTCAGGAGGATTCTCGTTGTACATGGATGCGTCACACCAGGGACTGGGCTATGTGCTTATACAGGATTGGAAGGTAGTTGCCTATGGATCTAGACAGCTGAAAGATGATGAGAGGAACTACTCGACACATGATTTAGAGTTGGCGGTCGTGGTGTTTGCTTTGAAAATATGGTGCTACTATCTCTATGGTGAGAAATTTCAGGTGTTCACAAATTATAAGAGCCTCAAGTACCTGTTCTGGCAGAAAGAACTGAATATGAGACATAAGAGATGGCTCAAACTTCTGAAGGACTTTGATTGTGAAATCATGTACCACCCAGGTAAGGCAAACGTATTTACCGATGCTTTGAGTAGAAAGAACTTTGGGTTGGTATCTTATATGATGGTATGGGAGCATGAATTTTTAGAACACTTTGTGAACCTCAGTTTGGATGTAACCCCACCTGGATTGGAGAGATTAGATATCATGGCTAGTTTGAGATTAGAGCCAGAGTTGATAAGCCATATTCGGTAGGCCTAGCTGCATCGATTGGCTAAGACAGATACAGACAGGTGTGGGTATTGATGTAGAGCTGAGTGTTGATGGCTTGTTGAGGTTCAGGGGCAGAGTATGTGTTCCCAAGGATCCTAAGATTAGGAGGCTGATTTTATTAGAGGCTCACTCATTGAAGTGTACGATACATCCGGGGAGTACCAAGATGTATCAAAACCTTCGAAAGGTTTATTGGTGGTCTAGAATGAAGAGAGATATTGCTGAATATGTAGCTAAGTGTCTCCTTTATCAGCAGGTGAAGGTAAAGCATCAGAAGCCTGCAGGATTATTGCAGCCTCTACTGATACCGATGTGGAAGTAGGAGCATGTCACCATGGATTTTGTAATGGGATTATCGAGGACCCATAGAGGTCATGATGCCATCTGGGTTATTATGGATCGGTTGACTAAGTCCACCCATTTCTTGGCTATAAGTGTTATCGATACACTAAGTCAGTTGGCGAACCTATATATTCGAGAAATAGTACGACTACATGGTGTACTAGTGAGCGTTGTTTCTGATAGGGATGCCCGCTTCACTTCCAATTTCTGGGAACATTTTTAGGAAGCGCTGGGGACCCAAATAAGTTTTACCACGCTTTTTATCCTCAGACAGATGGGTAGTCAGAGAGGACTATATAGACCCTGGAGGATATGTTGAGAGCATGTGTGCTGGATTTTGGAGGCTCCTAGGATGATCACCTGCAGTTAGCCGAGTTCGCCTATAATAACAGTTTTCATGCGAGTATTGGGATGGCACCCTATGAGGCATTGTACGAGCATAGATGTTGTTCCCCTATTGGATGGAAAGAGGTTGGTGACAGACAGATTTTTGCTCCGAACTTAGTGCAATAGGCATTTGAGGACGTTTATTTGATATGTGAGAGATTACGACAGCTTAGAGCTGGCAAAAGAGTTATGCTGACAAGAGATGAAGACCACTAGAGTTTGATGTGGGTGAGTCAGTATTTCTGAGAGTTTCACCTTCGAAGTGTATTATGAGATTTGGTAAGAAGGGCTAGCTTAGCCCTAGATATATCGAACCCTACGAGATTTTGGAGAGAGTGAGAGATAAGGCGTATAGGTTGGCATTGCCATCGGACTTGGCAAATGTCCATAACATCTTTCACGTCTCTATACTTCAGAAGTATCACCCGAACTCTGCACATGTGATAAGATATGAGCCGTTGGAGCTCAATGAGAGTATGGCATATGTTGAGATGTCAGTTTGAATATTGGACAGAAAAGAGAAAGTGTTACGAAATAAGACAATTCCCTTGGTGAAAGTTCTTTTGCAACGTCACACGGTGGAAGAGGCCACATGGGAATTGGAGATTTTGATACTGGAAAAGTACCCCCAACGTTTGGAAGAGTGACTTGGTTCTAATTTGGAGGACCAAATTCCTTGAAGGAGGGGAGGAATGTAAGACCTGTATTTTTAGATGTAAACCTTATGGATTCATAAGTGTGGTAATGTACTGTAATGTGAAGTACAATAGATTTAAAGTCTATAAATGTAATGTACATACGTGTAATATGAGTTTGTAATGTACATACAAGTTTCATTGTGTATGAATATGAGGAAATGAGCTTTTATAAGTGATGAATATTAGTGGAATGAGAAATGAGTAGTGTGGTAAATGGAAGGAATGCACACAAGTTTCAATGTGAATAAGGTATGAATGGATGTCATTTTCAAGTCATAAAGGTGGATGGATAAGAAAATGACTATGGCAGCAAATTGAGGATGTTTTGTGTGAAGTTACTGCAGAAAACTACAGCAAAATCTGAAAAATATGAAGGCCAGATCGATCTCATATGATGAGAGATCAATCTAGAAGAGCCAGAATGCTCTTATTTGTGCAATGGAATAGGGCAGATCGATCTCCCATGGGGCCAGATCGATCTCCTAAACATTCTGTAATGAAAAGATCGATATTTAAGCATACAGATCGATCTCCTTAACTCTCTGTTTGGAGCAGATCGATCTCAAGCTTCAACATATCAATCTCATTCTTAAAATGCCATGAAAAAAAGGAATTAAAGGGACCACATCGATCTCCTCTTAGTACAGATCGATCTCCTCAAGCTATTTCTATAAAAGGAGTGCTGAAATCTAAAATTTTTGGGAAAACAACGTCACCCTTCTATTTTTCACCTAAAACCTAAGTTTGTCTCTCTAAAATCAGTTCATTTCAAGTAAGAATTGAGGGGAGGCTATTAGATACAAAGTTGTTCTTCTTAAGGAAGAGAACAACATAGTTGAAACCCAAAACCTTATTGTTGGTATTGAAGGAGCAAGGAACATTTCTCTTTGGAGTAAGAAGAGAAATTTGATTTGGTAAGTTTCTCATACTCCAATCCAAGTACATTATTTAAGTGATTTTGGAGTTGATTTGCATGTGTATGGACGATAGGAAACACCTAGAATGAGATGGAATTTGTATGTGACCTAGAAATAGAATGAGTTTAGTGTGAGAAAGTGTAGATTAGGTGAGTTGGTGGTTTATGGATGTTGATAAGTTGTTATTGGAGTAATGTGGATGATTTGAGATGGGTAAATGAAGTCATATTGTGAGTTTAGAGAATTTATGGAAATGAGCAAGTAAAATGCTTAATAAATGCCATAGTGAAGAAATCAAGGAAAATTGATGAAATAGGAATGCTGTGAGCTTAATATCAATTTGATATCGATAGGGTATGAATCAATAGGCCTAAAAGAATCATTGAGTTCAAGATATGAATAGAACAATGAACCAAGGCCTTATGAAAGCTAATGGGGACTATAGGTCGAATAAACTATAGTAAATGCAAGAGTTGGATTATAATGGACTATAATGATGTGAAAAACGACTTTGTGCAGTTCCGGAGAGCTCAAAGGAGACGAATCAAACCGCACGAGTAAGCAGCTTAAAGGAAGTGGAAATATCGCGACGCGATTTCTAGGTAAGGGAATTCTGTCAGTATATAGAGGTAGCTGCTTTTATTTTATAGGTATATAGGGTGTTGTAAATGTGCATAATGGTTCGGAAATGTGGTTGATGGTGTATGTGAATAATTATGGGTACGTATACGATTTGGTTTCCGAAATGATTCTTGAAAAAGGGATAGTAAGGCTAATAATTGCATAAATCACTTGTTTGAATGTTTTCACAAAACCCAATGCTTTGTTCCAAGCAAATGGTTGGATTGGCTGGCTATTGTTTGAATTATGTTGTGTAATAGCACATGAGAGGTGCTAAATATGTTTTTGAGATTGGTTTTGAATGTCCATGAGCCGCCTATCATGTTTATGTGAATTAAACCGTGCTGGAGCCTAGCTTGCACCGGGTATTGATGTTTTCATATGTTTGAAACATGCTGGAGCTTAGTTCGCACTTCGGTTTGAAACTATGAAGATGCTTTATAAACCGTACTGGAGCTTTTGCTCGTATGTGGATTTCGAGTGGTTTTCTTATGCATATAACCATACTGGAGAGATGCTCGTACGTGGTTTCTTCATATTTTTATGCATAAATGCCGTACTAGAGCGTTGCTCGTACGAGGTGATTTATTATGATGCATGAATTTGCGCTAGAGCGTAGCTCGCACTGGTTTTCACACTGTGGTATTTATGAGTTTGTGGTGAAAGTGATATGGATTGGTGTTCAGGGAACCCAACAGGCCTAACAGACCTCTTGAGTGGGGTGAGGGTAAGGGGCTAGGACCTGAATCAGGGAACCCAATAGGGTTGAGCAAGGCCATGAGGGGCTAAGACCTAGTATTAAGAGTACTCTCACGTACACTCGAGACTATATAGAGGTTACACTTGGTATAGGGTAGGTAAGACCTGCGGCAGGCACCCCCACCATGTATGGGTCCTTAAAGTACGATGTATCGTGTATATCACATGGAGTACTATGTATCGCATGGTGGTTACTTGATTTGAGAAAGTCTGGAGGAGAACTAACCCACCTTCGTTCTAGCATGATACCCCGCATATAGGGATCCGTGTGGTTTGGGATGATTTACGACATAGTTGGCCAACATAGTCAGTCGAGATATAGTGACCTGTATCCTTGCTTATTACATAATACCACATGGTTTGATACTTGAGTACAATTTTGACTGTCTAGGGTAGACCCAAGGGAGGGGTTAAGCCTTGTGGGGTATGATTTGTGAAATAGTAATGATGTTTGTGATTGAGAAAATGAATTGTGATAGGATTGTATGTATTTGAGAAAGAAATGTGATTTAAAAAGGAGGTTTCTTAAATGAATTACCCTTTTTATGAGATTAAATGAGAATGAGCATGAGACAGTTTTACATGTTGATGTTTCCATGTTTTATATACCAATTTTACATGATTTTGATACCTGATATATGTATATTCACATGGCATAGTTTTAATTCCTCATGCTCCTGTTATAAAGGATTTATGCATAACACTATCAACATGTAGATTAAGTAGTTATCTACCATGCTTGCATTATTGCCTTACTAAGCGTATGGTTGCTCATCCCTCTCTACTTTCCCCATCTACAGAGCGTACATAGCAGCCTAATGAGGACTAAGGCATTGTATTTTGGATATCCACTATCATCCATCGCTAAGAGGTATACACATGAAGATTCTTTTTGTATCTAAACAATTGTAAAATCACAGTAGTCTTTTTGATTGTAATTATGGGGGATGTAGATGTCAGAAATCATATTTTGTATAAACGAATGATTAATGTTCAAATGTATGACATCACTTTTATTAACTGAGAATGGACATTGCGAGTGAATTATTATTGACTCACATCCCAATAGTGTAGTGGTAAGTTTGTTCACGACCGGGTAGAGAAAGGAATAAATGCAAGAAATTTATTAAGATTTTCGGTAATAAGAGGATAAAAAAGGTTGTGACATATTGAGTTTTGAGTAGTTAAGTAAAATGGAATGAGTTTTATACATTCATTTGGATGTGTAATGTATACTTTTGGCTATATAATGAGTGCACACAAGTTTCAATGTATATAAAGTATGAATGGATGTCATTTTCAAGCCTTAAAGGTAATTGGATGAGAAAATGACTATGGCAGCAAAATAAGTGAAGTTTAGTGCGTGTTACTGCAGAAAACTGCAGTAAAATCTGGAAAATATGAATGAGAGATCGATCTTATGGGATAAGAGATCGATCTGGAAGAGCCAAAAATGCTCTTATTTGAGTGATGGAACAGGTCAGATCGATCTCCAAAGGGGCCAGATCGATCTTCTAAACATTCTGTGTTGAAGGAATCAATCCTTGAAGGGCTAGATCGATTTTCTTAAGCTACTGACTTGTAACAGATCTATCTCATGCAAGAGCAGATCGATCTCCTTAAGGTTCTATGTTACAACAGATCGATCTCATGTAAGAGCAGATCGATCTCATGTGGTCTGGAAGGTCAGTTTCAAGAGGAAAAATTCAGAGCAGATCGATCTCCTAGGGTAGCAGATCGATCACATCAAGACAATTTTATAAATACTGGACTTCTACGTTTTAGTTTTCATGAGATTTACTATTTCATTTTATAACTAAACCTAAACCTAGCCAAGAAACACTAGAAAACTTTAGTTTGTGATCAGTTTTGAGGGAGATATAAGTGAGCAAAGTTTTTCTTTGTAAAGAGGAGAATAACATATTTAAAAACAAGAGATTGAAATCAAGAATTGATGGAGCAAGAAGGATTTTACCATTTTGGTGAAAAAGGAAGGGAATCTCAGCTAGGTAAGATTTAATGCACCAAATTAATATATGTTAAACTAGATGTGTTGATGAGGTTATTGGTGTATATATGATTTATTGGACATGAAAGGATAAGGAAAAATCACCCTGATCTAGATATTGGTGAGAAAATGAGAAAGTGATGAAGAAATGGTGTGAACATGGATTTAGTGATGGAATATGCATGTAGGGAAGATTATGAGTAAATCTTATGAAATGTACATATTGGAAATAAGGAAAAATAAAGATAGTTATGTGAAAATGGGATTTAATACCATATTGGGAGAAAATAGTGAGATGATGTATTAAATTGAGATTTGGCAAATGAAATGAGTATATAGTGATATACTAACGCCAATAATTATAACAGCTTTGGAAATTACCTTGGAAGCTGATCAAACTGCAAGAGTGAGCAGAAACGAGGAAGAGATGTAACTTGACATGATCCGAGGTAAAGGAATTTCGTGAGTAGCTAAAGATGGCTACACGTATTTTAAATAGAGTTTCAATATTATACTCTATAAGAATTCCCTAAAATAGGCATGTTGTGTGTGCTAAGGATTAATGAGATGAAGTGTGCTTTATCCAAAAAAAAAGGGATAAAAAGCCTTAGAAGCATGTTATGACCCATAATTCATGAGTTGAACGACAGAATGGCTAATGTTTTCATACATATGCGAAAACAACACATTTAAGTGCTAATTTGATTTGAAATTGAGAAAGTTGTGAATTATGTGAGCCATCTATATGGTTTTGTGTGAAAACCATATGTGCTAGAGAATACTCACACTATATTTTGAGATATGCATCACATAGTACTGGAGAATATACTCATACTATATTTTAATACTATTTTATGTATATTAGAGTACTGGGAGCATTGCTCGTACTCAGTTTGTGATTGATGCATATAGACTATTGAGAGCTTTGCTTATACTTAGTTTTACATGATAGAGTATTGGGAGCATTGCTCGTACACGACTTTTCATGATTTATACATGATATAGTATTAGAGCGATAGGTCGTACTTGATTTGAAAAGAGAATTATGCATTAGCCTAGTGCTAGAGGTTACTCGGACTAGTGTTTGATATTTTAAAATGCATACACAGTGTTGAAGAGGCGGAGTGTTGATTATGAGTCACTCAAGACGTGTACTGTAGTTTTTACGTGATATATAAGACATGTTAGCAAAATCGTGATGATTTCCTCAGTGTAGACTGAGAGTCACACTGTTGAGATGTTCGTACGTGGATTTAGAGACGTGGCATTTATTCCATAGTGTAAGGGCTAAGACTTATGGCAAGCACCCCGACTATGATGTATTTCCGTGGTGTGAGGACTAAGACCTATGGCATGCATCCCGACCATAAGGAGAGTGTTCATGGGTGTACGTTGTACCATGTGAGTGGCATGGAGTACACTGTATTGTTTGGTGGAGTTATGGAGTTGAGGAGCTTATAGCTGGCGGTTGTGATGGATTGACCCCCATCTCGTTGCAGTAGTGATTACCCGCACATCGAGATCTGTGTTGCATGGGATTTCACATTATAGGATATGGCCATAGTCCAAGAGAGTATTGCATGTAGCTATTGAGTCTCGCATGATATATCACTTGCTTTCATGAGACAGTTAGACTTGAGAGAGATGGGTCAGAAACCGATGATTGTGTTGTGTTGTGAATTGCCATATTTACTGTGATTTAAATGTAAATGGCATGATTGAGTTAAAGGCATTCAAAATTTTATAACGATGCACTGTTTTGCATGAATGCCTACATTTGATAACTCAGCATGATTTTAAGTACATGGAATTTATTCTGTACTATTATTATGCCATTTTGATACATGCTTTGAGATGAAAGAAGGAAAGGCAATGCTTTATTTTCAGTAGATAGTGCGGTTGTGTACTTGCTTGCCTGATTTCCTTACAGAGCATGTTGTTTGCTCATCCCCCTTTATTTTTCACTCTCTACAGATCATCCACAGTAGATTGAGTATGACTGAGGTATAACATTCATTGTATCCGTTGCCTATCTATCTCACGAGAGGTATATACACTCGAACATTTTGTACTGAACAATGTATAAGCACAGTTAAGTAAACTCTTGTACGGTCGGGATGTATATGTACAAATACTGTATAACAGTTTATGTTATCGAAAAGAATACTAAATTCTATGTATTTTGTGAATGAATGTGAGTGGGTGACTAATATCGAATCACAGCTCAACTATTGAGGAGAGAAAGGTAAGTAAAGTAAAAAGCGAAAAATTTGTAGTGGTTTTTGGTAAGTCACGGATTGAGGTCGTGATAGAATGGTATCAGTGCAGTGTTGGTCTGATATGAGTCGGTATTAGTTTAGGAAAGTGTACGTCCTCATAGTACTGTGCTTTGTTCAGTTACAATTGTGTATACAAGATGGGAATCAGACTAATATAAGGTTGTGAATGCAGGAATTTAGTCCATATGGCTAATACCAGCCATGGTAGAGGGGCGAGAGGTAGGGCTCGAGGCTGTAGAGGTAGGCCAGAGACCCGAAATGAGAATGTGGGTACTAATGAGGTACCAAAGACTGTAGAGTCACGTTTCATGAGGATTGAGCATAGCCTAGAGATGATAGTGGAATTTTTGGCACAGACGATGCCAGGTAGATAGGGATAGGACACAGAGACTGCGACAGAAGAGGCAGTTGCACAGCCTGCACTTGAGATGCCACAGGCTGCAGATACTCCTACACCCCCATCAGCTCTGGAGAGTAGTGGATTGAGATATGGGTGTGATTTAGATAGATTGCGACAATTCCAGAAGGTTGGAACTCCATCTTTTCGTAGGGTCAAAGACCCAGTTGTTGTTGAGGAGTGGATTGGAGAGATGGAGAAGTTGTACGGATTCTTTGAGTGTACGACTTCAGAGAGGGTCGCATTTGCTGCATTCTTATTGAAGGGAATGACAGAGCATTGGTGGAAGTCCACCAGGCCCATATTGAGAGCCCGACATGCTGAGATTAGTTGTGAGATATTTCTGGATGCCTTCAAGAGGCAGTTTGTTCTAGCTACGGCACAGAGGAGGCTGCAAGTTGAATTCTTGGGGTTGAGCCAGGGGAGTCATTCAATGGATGAGTATGAGACTAGATTTTTAGCAATGGGAAGGTATGACCCCGATACCATATACAGCGAGACTAGGAAGGTCCACAGGTTTATCGATGGATTGAGGCTAGTGTTGCGGTCTAAACTGGTTCCATTCAACATTTCTACCTACGATGAGGCTGTACGTAGGGCGCAACTCTGTGAACAAGATTATGAGAGGAATGTCTCAGAGTTTAGATCAGTCAAAAAAGGTAGAGATAGAGATAGAAAGAGGTTGGTGAGTGATAGTACTTGAGGTTTCAGATATCGAGGAGGGAGGAGACTCTTCGTTAAGAGACCAAAGATCGAAGAAGTACAGGAAAAGATTATGAGATTTCTTACATACCTGGCTATAGCTCCGACAAAGGGCATTATGATTAGAGGATCGAGGCCTACTACTGATCAGTGCAGTTGATGTGGTAGATACCATAGTGGTAGACCTTGTCCGATGAGTCCTATTGTGTGTTTTCGATGTGGGAAACCAAGGCATATTGCTAGAGTTTGCCCAGAGATGGTTGAAATTGCCCCATAAAAGGGCAAGGAGCCAGAGAGAGCTCTAGGTGATACATCTGCTCAGAGAAGGAGAGCGACGGTAGAGGAGAAGGGGAAGCAGGTTATGAGACGAGGGCGAGTACATGCTTTGGACCAAGGGGCAGCTATTGCTTCATCGGATATGATTATAGGTAATATCATGATTTATGATTTTGAAGCACATGTTTTGATTGATCCTGGTGCCACGTATTCATTTGTATCACCTTCATTTGCATGTAAGTTAGCAAAGCATGTAGAGCGTACTCCTTTAAATAAGATGATGTTGATTAGTATGCCTATGGATAATAGTCAGCTAGTGGAGTATGTGTTGAATGATTGTAAGCTAAAAGTAGGGGAAAAGGACACGATAGCCAATCTAATACTGTTAAGTATGAGTGATTTTGATGTAATTTTAGGGATGGATTGGTTATCGTCAAACCATGCTGTTTTAGATTGTTATGTTAAGACAATTTCCTAACCCTGAAAAATATGTTGTAAAGCTCGATGCAAAGAAATAAAAGTAGTAGTTGTGATTTGTGATTGATAATGTACTATGCTAACTAAGAAATGAATATATTGAAGGCTTCATTGCATACGTGGTTGATACGGATTAGGTACATCCAGAGTTGAAAGATATTTCTGTGGTTAGTGAGTTCCCAGATGTCTTTCCGGATGAATTGCCAAGGTTACCACCGGACAGAGAGATAGAATTCTATATAGATTTGGTGCCTGGAACTGAGCCTATTTCGAGACCACCGTATCACATGGCCTTCGTTGAGCTAGAGGAGCTCAAGAGATAGTTACAGGAGCTGTTGGACAGGGGTTTCATTAGACCGAGTGTTTCGCCTTGGGGAGCACCGATTTTGTTTGTAGGGAAGAAGGATGGAAGCCTTCGATTATGTATAGACTATAGATTATTGAATAAGCCAACCATCAAGAATAGATATCCCCTTCCACACATTGATGATTTGTTGGATCAGCTCCGAGGAGCGCAGGTCTTTTCTAAGATTGATATGAGGTTTGGGTACCATCAACTAAGAGTTCGGAGAGGATATGTGCCCAAGACAACATTTAGGACCCGATATGGCCATTATGGGTTCTTGGTTATGCCATTCGGATTGACGAATACTCCCGCAGTTTTCATGGCTTTGATGAATGATGTGTTCAAGCCATATTTAGATCAATTTGTTATCGTCTTCATCGATGACATTTTGGTATGCTCTAAGTTTGAAGAAGAGCGTGAAAGATACCTCAGGATTGTATTGCAGACTTTACGAGAGCAAAAGCTATATGCTAAACTCAACAACTGTGATTTTTGGTTGTCACAGATCTCGTTTTTGGGACATGTAGTGTCAAAGGATGGCGTATCAGTAGATCCATCCAAGATTGAGGCTGTAGTTCAGAGGGAACAGCCAAAGACAGTCATCGAGATCAGGAGTTTCTTAAGTTTAGTGGGATATTATCGGAGACTCATAGAAGCATTTTCGAAGTTAGCTGCTCTGTTGACACGTCTCACTAGGAAGGGTATAACATTTGTGTGGAATGAGGATTGTGAGAAGAGTTTTTAGGAGTTGAATAGTCGATTGACTACGCTCCAATTCTCATTATTCCAACCAGCTCAGGAGAAATTTCAGTGTATATTGATGCTTCGCATCAGGGACTAGGCTATGTATTGATGCAAGATGGGAGGGTAGTTACTTATGGATCTAGATAGCTGAAGGACCATGAGAAGAACTATTCGATCCATGATTTAGAGTTAGCGGTAGTAGTGTTTGCGTTGAAAGTATGGCCCCACTACTTGTATGGAGAGAAGTTTCAGATATTTATCGACCACAAGAGCCTTAAGTATTTGTTCTCATAGAAAGAACTAAACATGAGATAGAGAAGAAGATGGCTAGAGCTTCTAAAGGATTATGATTGTGAGATACTTTATCATCCGGGTAAGGCTAATGTTGTAGTCGATGGTTTGAGCAGAAAGAGCATTGGGATGGTATCGTATATGAGGGTGAAGGAACATGAGTTGCTAGAGCAGTTTGCTAGCCTCAGTTTAGGAGTTGTGCCTTTTGACATGAATACAGACAATGTGATTGCTAATCTACACTTAGAGCCAGATCTGTTAGAGAGGATCAAAGTGGTTCATCAGACTAATCTGTATTGCATTAACATGAGAGGTCAGATGAAGAAGGGCACAATGATGGACTTTGAGATAAGTTCAGATGGACTTTTGAGGTTCAGAGGCAGATTGTAGGTTCCCTGGACCCAGAGTTCAAGAGATTAATATTGTCGGAAGCTCATTCATTGAGGTACACGCTACATCTGGGGAGTAATAAGATGTATCAAAATCTTCGAAAAGTGTACTGGTGGTCAGGTTTAAAGAAGGATGTTGCAGATTTTGTGGCAAAATGTCTTGTATGTCAACAAGTTAAGGTAGAGCATTAGAAACCTGCATGGTTATTGCAGCCTCTACCTATATCGATATGGAAATGGGAGCACATCACCATGGATTTCATGATGGGTTTACCGAGGACTCGAAGGAATCACGATGCTATATGGGTGATAGTTGATAGACTAAGAAAGTCAGCCCACTTTCTAGCTATGGGAGGTACTGATACTCTTAATACATTGGCAAAACTATATGTACGCGAGGTAGTGAGGTTACATGGTATTCCAGTGAGCATTGTCTCAGATAGGGATTCCCGCTTCACTTCCCACTTTCGGGAACATTTTCAGGAAGCCATGGGAACCTATTGAGTTTGAGCACCGCTTATTATCCTCAGACAGATGGTCAGTCAGAGAGGACTATACAGACCTTGGAGGATATGTTGAGAGCATGTGTGTTGGATTTTAGAGGCTCTGGGGATGACCATTTGCCACTAGCTAAGCTCGCCTACAATAACAGTTACCATACGAGTATCGGGATGGCACCGTATGAAGCTTTGTATGGCCATAGATGTCATTCCCCTATCGGATGGGAAGAAGTGGGTGACAGAAAGATATTTTCTCCTGATTTGGTTACACAGGCCTCTAAGGATGTCCAATTGATTGTTGAGAAATTGAGGACAGCTCATAGTAGACAAAAGAGTTATGCTGACAAGAGATGTAGGCCACTTAAGTTCGCAGTTGGTGAGTCAATATTTCTGAAGGTTTCTCCTTCTAAGGGTATAGCGAGATTTGGAAAGAGAGGTAAGTTGAATCCTCGCTACATTGGACCCTTTGAGATACTGGACAGAGTGGGAAATAAGGCATACAGATTAGCTTTGCCATTGGATTTATCGGGAGTGCATAATGTCTTCCACATTTTGATGCTAAGGAAGTATCATCCAGATCCAAATCATGTGATTTGATATGAGCCATTAGAGCTTACAGATGATTTGACATATGTAGAGAAACCGATCCGAATCTTGGATAGAAAGGAGAAAGTCTTGAGGAATAAGACCATTAGGTTAGTGAAGATTCTCTGGCAGCATCACACTTCAGAGGAAGCTACTTGGGAGCTAGAGAGTCTAATGAGAGAGAGATATCCCCAATTGTTTAAAGAGTAACTTGGTTCTAATTTGGAGGACCAAATTTCTTAAGGTGGGGAGGATTGTAAGATCCGCATTTTTGTAATATGTAACCTTTATGACTTGTAATATGTATGGAATGAATACATGAAAGTTTTAAAGTGTATAGCAAGTGTAAGAGGGATATTTCCATGAGTGAAATGTGAATATATTGAGTTTTGAGTAGTTAAGTAAAATGGAATGAGTTTTATACTTTCATTTGGATGTGTAATGTATACTTTTGGCTATATAATGAGTGCACACAAGTTTCAATGTATATAAAGTATGATTGGATGTCATTTTCAAGCCTTAAAGGTAATTGGATGAGAAAATGACTATGGCAACAAAATAAGTGAAGTTTGGTGTGTGTTACTGCAGTAAAATCTGGAAAATATGAATAAGAGATCGATCTCATAGGATGAGAGATTGATCTGAAGAGCCAAAAAATGCTTTTATTTGAGTGATGGAACAGGTCAAATCGATCTCCAAAGGGGCCAGATCCATATTCTAAACATTCTGTGTTGAAGGAATCGACCCTGAAGGGCTAGATCAATTTCTTTAAGCTCCTGACTTGCAACAAATAGATCTCATGTAAAAGCAGATCGATCTCCTTAAGGTTCTGTGTTGCAACATATTGATCTCATGTAAGAGCAGATTGATCTCCTAGGGTAGCAGATCGATCTCATCAAGACAATTCTATAAATATTGGACTTCTGCATTTCAGTTTTCACGGGATTTACTATTTCATTCTATAACTAAACCTAAACCTAGCCAAGAAACACTAGAAAACTTCAGTTTGTGATCAGTTTTGAGGGAGATTAAGTGAGCAAAGTTGTTCTTAGCAAAGAGGAGAACAACATACTTGAAAACAAGAGATTGAAATCAAGAGTTGAAGGAGCAAGAAGGATTTTACCATTTTAGTGAAAAAGGACGGGAATCTCAGATAGGTAAGATTTAATGCACCAAATTAATATATGTTAAACTAGATGTGTTGATGAGTTTATTGGTGTATATATGATTTTTTGGACATGAAAGGATAAGGAAAAATCACTATGACCGAGATATTGGTGAGAAAATGAGAAAGTGATGAAGAAATGGTGTGGACATGGATTTAATGATGGAATATGCATGTAGGGAAGATTATGAGTAAATCTTATGAAATGCATATATTGGAAATAAGGAAAAATAAAGATAGTTATGTGAAAATGGGATTTAATACCATATTAGGAGAAAATAGTGAGATGATGTATTAAATTGAGATTTGGCAAATGAAATGAGTATATAGTGATATACTAACTCCAATAATTATAACAGCTTTGGAAATTACCTTGGAAGCTGATCGAACTGCAAGAGTGAGCAGAAACGAGAAAGAGAGGTCACTTGACGTGATCCGAGGTAAGGGAATTTTGTGAGTAGCTAGAGATGGCTACACGTATTTTAAATAGAGTTTCGATATTATACTCTACATGAATTCCCTGAAATAGGCATGTTGAGTGTGCAAGGATTAATGAGATGAAGTGTGTTTTATCCAAAAAAAAGGATAAAAAGCCATTGAAGCATGTTGTGACCCATAATTCATGAGTTGCATGATAGAATGGCTAATGTTTTCATGCATATACGAAAACAACATATTTAAGTGCTAATTTGATTTGAAATTGAGAAAGTTGTGAATTAAGTGAGCCATCTATTTGATTTTGTGTGAAAACCATAAGTGCTAGAGAATATTCGCACTATATTTTGAGATATGCATCACATAGTACTGGAGGATATACTCGTACTATATTTTAATGCTATTTTATGCATATTAGAGTACTGGGAACATTGCTCGTACTCAGTTTGTGATTGATGCACATAGAGTATTAAGAGCTTTGCTCATACTCAGTTTTACATGATAGAGTACTGGGAGCATTGCTCGTACTCGACTTTTCATGATTTATACATGATATAGTATTGGAGCAATAGCTCATACTTGATTTGAAAAGAGAATTATCCATTAGCCTAGTGCTAGAGGTTACTCGCAGTAGTGTTTGATATTTTGAAATGCATACACAGTGTTTAAGAGGCGGAGTGTTGATTGTGAGTCACACTCAAGATGCGCACTGTAGTTTTTACGTGAAATATAAGACATGTTACCAAAACCGTGATGATTTCCTCCGTGTAGACTGAGTGTCACACTGTTGAGATGTTCGCACGTGGATTTAGAGACGTGGCATTTATTCCATAGTGTGAGGGCTAAGACTTATGGCAAGCACCCCGACTATGATGTATTTTCGTGGTGTGAGGACTAAGACCTATGGCAGGCATCCCGACCATGATGAGAGGGTCCATGGGTGTACGTTGTACCATGAGAGTGGTACGGAGTATAATGTACCGTGTGGTGTAGTTATGGAGTTGAGGAGTTTATAGCTGGCGGTTGTGATAGACTGACCCCCGTCTCATTGCAGCAGTGATTACCTGCACACTGAGATCTGTGTTGCCTGGGATTTCACATTATAGGATATGGTCATAGTCCAGGAGAGTATTGCATGTAGCCACTGAGTCTCGCATGATGTATCACTTGTTTTCATGATACGGTTAGACCTGAGAGAGATGGGCCAGAAACCGATGATTGTGTTGTGTTGTGAATTGCCATAGTTACTGTGATTTAAATATAAATGGCATGATTGAGATAAAGGCATTCCAAATTTTATAAAGATGCACTGTTTTGCATGAACGGCTACATTTGATAACTCAGCATGATTTTAAGTACATGGAATTTATTCTGTACTATTATTATACCATTTTGGTACATGCTTTGAGATGATAGAAGGAAAGGCAAAGCCTTATTTTCAATAGATAGTGCGATTGGCTACTTGCTTGCCGATTTCCTTAATGATCGCGTTGTTTGCTCATCCCCCTTTATTTTCCACTCTCTACAGATCATCTGCAATAGATTGAGTCTGGCTGAGGTATAGCATTCATTGTATCTGCTGCCTATCCTTCTCACGAGAGGTATACACATTTGAACATTTTGTACTGAACAATGTATAAGTATAGTTTCGTAAACTATTATACAGTCGAGATGTATGTGTACGAATACTATATAACAGTTTATGTTATCGAAAAGAATACTAAATTCTATGTATTTTGTGAATGAATGTGAGTGGGTGACTAATATCGAATCACAACCCAACTGTTGAGGAGAGAAAGGTAAGTAAAGTAAAAAGCAAAAAATTTGTAGTGGTTTTTGGTAAGTCACGGATTGAGGGTAGGAGATCGATCTTGTCTTTGTTTGAACCATTAAAATATTCAAGCTTGTAAGTGAGAGATCGATCTGCTCTTTGGGAAAAGATTGATCTTTGCTAGGTAGAAACAACTGGAGATCAATCTACTCATAGGAATAGATCGATCTGCTCTTGACAGAATAAAATGGAGATTGATCTGCACTTAGGAAGGGATTGATCCTTTCAAGACAGAGCCAAACTGAGATCGATCTGCTTTGAATAGGGGATTGATTTAGCTTTCATTGGGAGCATTCTTACTGCAATTTTTATCTGATTTCCAAAGGTGCATATTTCATTACTTCAATACTGATTTTACATTCTAATCCCACTTAGAGCATGGAAGGGTTTACTTTTTATGATTCACATACATTGTGACTTGTGTGTACTGGTTGGAATTATAAAAAGGTACTTAAAATTCATGTTTGAGTCCTTATATCGAGTCTAAAGGGTTATAATTCCATTTGTTTAGTCCGTGGCCACTTTAGCCCTTATTTAGTCAGTACATGCATTCATGATTATTCATTCATTCTCTTTGCAATTTTATTCAAACCAAAAGCTCTTCTTATGATTCAATTAACATATGAAAGTGTGTACATTATATGAATCATAAGGAATACATCACCAAAAGTGGACCTTACATAATCTCCCCGTCTAAAGAAATTTGGTCCTCCAAATTTAATTAGGTCCATCAAATAGACGAGGGTAGCTCTCTTTCATTAGGCTCTCTAGTTCCTAAGTTATCTCTTCTGTTGAGTGGTGCTTCTAGAGAACCTTTACTAATGCAATTCTATTTGTTCGAAGTACTTTTTCTTTCTTTTCAAGAATCTGGACAAGTTCTTCTACATAGCTCATGTCTCACTGGATGTCTAATGCTTCATACTCGATGACGTGGGAGGGATCCGGATTATACTTCCTCAATATGGAGACGTGGAAGACGTTATGTATTCCGAAAAGCTATGGAGGCAAAGCTAACCGGTAGGCAACATCTCCTACTCTCTCAAATATCTCAAACGGTTCTATATATCTAGGGCTCAACTTCTCCTTTTTCCCAAAGCGCATGATACCCTTACTTGGAAATACCTTGAGAAATAGAGAATTTCCTGCCTAAAACTCGAGTGGCCATCTACGCACATCTACGTAACTCTTCTGTCGACTCTGAGTAGCCCGTAATCTGTCATAAATAATCTTTACATTCAGAACTGCCTGTTCAATAAGGTCAAGAGCAATTACTTTTCGGTCACCCACTTCTTCCCAAGCTATAGGGGATCTACACCTCTTACCATACAGAGCCTCATCAGGTACCATACCAATACTCGCATGATAGCTATTGTTGTAAGCAAACTCAACAAAGGGCAAGTGATCATCCCATGATCCCTTAAAGTCCATCGTACACGCCCTTAACATATCCTTCAAGGTCTGTATAGTCCACTCGGACTGACCATCAGTCCGAGGATGATAGGCGGTACTAAAATCAACCATCCCATGGCTTCCTGGAAATTAGTCCAAAATCTAGAAGTAAACCTATAATCTCTATCAGATGTAATACTCACTGGGGCCCCATGCAATTGAGCTATCTCTTTGACATATAACTCTGCTAAGGCACTCAAAGTATCTGTGCTAAGGCACTCAAGGGGCAGGTGATCATCTCATGATCCCTTAAAGTCCATCGTACATGCCCTTAATATATCCTCCACGGTCTGTATAGTCCACTTGGACTGACCATGAGTCTGAGGATGATAGGCGGTACTAAAATTCAACCAAGATCCCATGGCTTCTTGGAAATGATTCAAAATCTAAAAGTAAACCTGTAATCTCTATCAAATGTAATACTCACTGGGGCCCCATGCAATCGAGCTATCTTTTTGACATATAACTCTACTAAGGTACTCAAAGTATCAGTGCTCTTGATGGCAAAGAAGTTGGCACTCTTAGTTAATCTGTCTACTATCACCCAAATTGCATCACAACCTCTCCGAGTCCTCGGTATTCCCATGATAAAGTCCATGGTGATATGCTCCCATTTCCACTTAGGCACTGGCAAGGTCTTAAGTAATCCTCTGGGCTTTTGATGGTCAGCTTTTACCTGTTGACACACCAAACACTTGGCCATAAATTCTGCTACTTCCCGTTTCGTACCTCTCCACCAATACACCTTACGCAGGTCTTGGTACATCTTAGCACTACCTGGGTGTATGGTGTAACGGGAATAGTGAGACTCCCTCAAAATTTGCTGCTTCAAGGTATCATTATTCGGGACACAAATACAGCCCTTAAACCTCAACAATCCATCATCACTGATCGCAAAATCTGACTGCAAGGTCTTTTCAGCTTGGCTAACCATATTCAGTAGCTTTCGATCAACTCTCTGTCCAGCTCTAATCTATCCATAATATTGGGCTCTATCCGTAGGCTAGCCATAAATCTAACCTCTGCTTCCTCCAACTCTGATCCTGAGTCCGACGAACTATTCCAACAAATACCATTCCCTGATCATCATAATAGAAACCAAACTCTTCCTGGTTAGGGCATTAGCAACTACATTCGCCTTCCCTAGATGATATAAAATCTCATAGTTGTAGACCTTAAGGAGCTCCATCCATCATCTTTGTCTCATATTAAGCTCCTTCTGGTCAAAGATATACTTTAGACTCTTATGGTCAGTGAAGATCTGAAACCTTTCCCCATATAGATAATGTTGCCATATCTTTAAGGCAAACACCATTGCGGCTAACTCCAAATATACGTGGGGTAGTTTCGCTCATGATCCTTCAGCTGACATGACCTATAAGCGACTACTCTCCCGTGCTGTATGAGTACGTACCCCAAACCCTGATGGGAAGCATCGCTATACATTGCAAAGCCTGCAGATCCACTTGGGATAGTTAAAATGGGTGTTGTAGTCAATCTTCTTTTAAGCTCTTGGAAACTTTGCTCACACTGATCTAACTATGTAAACGAAATGTCCTTACGTGTAAGCTTGGTCAAAGGAGCTGGAATCTTAGAGAATCCCTCAACAAACCTCCTGTAATACCCTACAAGTCCCAGAAAACTCTGAATCTCTGTAACAGTCATCGGTCTCTCCCAGTTTAGTATAGCCTCTACCTTGGACGGATCAACAGACACCTCGTCCTTAGATACAATGTGACCAAGGAAAGCTATTTCACTATAACAAATTTAGCAATTTATGACATATGAATTAATGTCACTAAATATTAATATTTCGTCACCAATATATTTCTATGACGAAAATTAGGTTGTCACGACGTTCGTCACCTTTGCCTCGTCGCTAAAGGTCAAATGTGACGATATTATTATTTCATCACCTATTCACGAATCTAACATGACGATAGTAAACAACGTCATGTTATGATTACTTTTTTGTGACGTCCGAGTAAGTCATAAATTAATATAAATATTCATCACTAAATACCGATAACGTCACAAAATATGTGATAAAATTATAAATATTAGTGACGTCACACTTTAGGTGAGATATATATATCGTCACCTATGATAGTAAGACAACATCAAAAAATCTCTCAAATGTCACTAAAGATAGTGATAATTGTAATTTTACGTGACGAAATGTTAAATCGTCAAACTATAAGTGACGTATTTTCATCACATACTAATAAAAAACTTCTCAAATGTCACTAAAAAAATTAAAATTTATTTTAAGGTGACGAAACATCAATTTGTTACAATATAACTAACGTCATAAAAACTTTTAATTGTCACTAAAGATGGCTAAAAAATTAATTTTAGGTGACGAAATTTAAATTGTCACACTATAGGTGACATAAGTTATTGTTACCTATGACAATAATACGTCATAAAATATTTAATGTTGCAATAATATTGACAAATTTCTTTAAATTTAAATAATGTTTATATTTTTCTCAAATAATCAAATATAAATAATATTGCTCATGCAAAATCCAGTTTAACTAGTATTGCAAAGTAAATAATTGATCTAAGATTTGCAATGAATCTCAAATGTAATACCTTGAATAAAGTATGTAATCATAATCCAATAATACTACTGTTCTAAATGTAATAAAACTAATATAATCCACATTGTCTAAATCCAAAAATTCAAATAAAGTACGATGGTCACATTTGAAGTTTTGGAACAAAATATACCAGATATAAGAAATCACTGGTACAAGTTCATCTCATAGCTCTCAATCCAAATTTTGTGTAGAGGGTGTTTGTGTTGATGGTGAGTTTGAGTCATGTCACACCTCGAAAACGCGAAAAATATGGCAAATTTAAAAACTTTTTACCTATCAATTCACAATTAAGAGTGCATTTCTATGCAGTGTCATGCATCATCATATTTATCATACCTTAGGATCTCAAGTTAATTAATCCTAATACATCTCATACAATGTTATACATCAAGTGTCTGTAACTACAATAATTGTCTGGGTACATGAAAAGATAAAAGATACCTCAAAATACAATATATGGCCTGGAGCTCAAGTCCTCCACTAGCCACTACTCCGTACGTCGCGGGAAACCCTTTTTCACTTGAAGAAATCTGGGGGAAGGAAAACAGGGTGAGCTTCTAAATCGCTCAGTAAAGGGGGTAAGGGACTCATTTCATAAACCAAAATGAACATCACAAAATATTTATTTGTATGTGAAACTCATTATACTTATTTGAAAACCATAGCATGAAAGTACTCAAAATGAAATTCTCATATCTCAAATCATGTGAAAACATGAAGTAAAAAGGCTCAGTCTAGAGCAATAACAAAGCATGTGAAAATAATGCGATAATCGCTTTCTCAGTAAATGTGATAAAATCACTGTGATAATAATACACGTGGCGCAGCCACTAAACACACGTGGCACAGCCATTAATTTTAATTCACATGTGGCACAGCCACTAAACACACGTGGCATAGCCACTGATTTTAATTCACACGTGGCACAGCCACTAAACACACGTGGCATAGCCACTGATTTAAATTCACACGTGGCACAGCCACTGGATAGGGTTTCACGTGGCAACGACCACCAAATATACGTGGCACAGCCACTGAATGGGGGATCTCACGTGGCAACGGCCACCAAATAGGGTTCTCACGTGGCAACGGCCACCAAATAGGGTTCTCACGTGGCAACGGCCACCAAATAGGGTTCCCACCTGGCAATGGCCACCGAATAGGGTTCTCACGTGACAACGGCCACCAAATAGGGTTCTCACGTGGCAACGGCCACCAAATATACGTGGCATAGCCACAGAATGGAGGATCTCATGTTACCAGAACGAAGAAGAATCGGGCTTACATGCTACCAGAGCAATGCCCGGTGTGTACTCAAAATCACACACCTAAGTCTTATCACATAAGATTGGTTTGCCTTCACGTAGAACTCATAGTGGTTTTTCTCTCATAAAACTCATTTAAAACCATTTTGTACTCAACACAAAACATATTGAAACCGAGTCCCAACCTACAAAACACGCACACATTTCTCAAATCTCAAGACCACCTTAACGTAGAGCCCAATTATAAACTCATAAAAACATTGGGCTCCAACCGGCTATAAAAATCGTGTGCATTCTCATCAAAACACAACACATCAAACATGTTTATTTTATAAATCACAAATCATGCTATAATAGTTCAAAATCACAAACACAATTGGTTTAGTTTCCCTTACCTCTTTGCACCTCGTATAGTGTAATTGTTTCCCCCTTGTCACGGACTAGTCTCGCATTCCACTCTGGAACTCCCGAGCTGTCCAAACGATGTTAAAACATCAATACTCATCATTGCAGTAACCTCAATTTTCAAAATCGAGCATAATTGCTCATAACACCAAAAATTTTCTCAATTCTCATAACTCTATCACAAACCACAATCTCGCTCACAACACCTTAACATCCTACACTGCCCATGCCACAATTTCTACGCTAATTCACCTCATTGTCTAAATTTCCATTTATAGCTCAAAATTCCCAAAATTTCCAAAATTGCTAAACATCATTATCACTCCAACTACATTGTAATTTCATCGATCCCTAATCGCTTTCCAGCTACTTCAACACAAAGCCAACAACCATTATCACCAAAATCATCTCAAATATCAAGATCAAGGTTTAAAAATTACCCAAAACTTGTGGAGAGCTTATCTCTTGCCTCGATTCAATCCGTCTTACGATTTCCAAGTATGTTGTTCTCCCTTTGATGAGGAACAACTTTTCTTCTTGTCACAGCCTCTGATTTAGACGAAAATGGGTGCTTTGGATGAGTGAGAAAGCTAGGGCTCGGTGAAAATGGGGTTGGAAGAGAGAGAAAGTGAAATTGCAGGAGAAAATAGGGCTTCTTTATATAGACTGAGGGTAGGAGATCGATCCGGCTCTTGGTAAGATTGATCTGCATTTGAATTTGGGGACGATTTGGGGTAATTTTATGCCTAAGAGATCGATCTGTCGAGGGGTGAGATCGATCTCTTTATGGCTTTATGAGATCGATCTGCTCCTTGAGGAGATCGATCTTCTCTCAAACAGAAACATTTGGAGATCGATCTCTTCCTCATGAGATCGATCTTCTCTCAAACAGAATCATAAGGAGATTGATCCTCTTCCATTGGAGATCGATCTGCTCCTTAAATTCCTCCTTCCTTGTCATTTTTAACTCACCAGATCGATCTCTTCTTCTCCAAGATCGATCTGACCTCTTAGTTTCACACTTATGTTAAACACTTACACATAAATCTCGAAATATAATTTCCACAATTCATTTAGCTCAATAAATTACACTTCAAGTTCTTATTACATCATTAAAATATATCTAAAATTCTCAGATCTCACATCCTCCCCACCTTAAAAAAATTTGGTCCTCCAAATTCAGCTCAACTAGCCAAATAGCTGGGGGTATTTCTCCTTCATGAGATCCTTCAGTTCCCACGTTGCCTCTTCCATTAAGTGATGTTTCCACAGAACTTTCACTAATGGGATGCTCTTGGTTCTAAGTACCTTCTCCTTCCTATCGAGAATCCGTATGGGTTCCTCAGTGTAGCTCATGTCCTCTTGTATGTCCATCTCATCATACTCTATGACATGAGAAAGGTCCGGGTGGTTCTTCCTCAACATAGACACATGAAAAACATTGTGTATTCTGGAAATCTGTGGGGGTAATGCTAATCTGTAAGCTACCTCTCCCACTCTCTCAAGAATCTCGAATGGTCCTATGTATTGAGGACTCAATTTCCCTCTCTTCCCAAATCGTATGATACCCTTACTCGGTGATATTTTCAAAAATACTGCATCACCAACATCAAACTCGAGTGGCCGTCTACGCACATCCGCGTAGCTTTATAGTCTACTCTGTGCAACCCGTAACCTCTCACACATGAGTTTTACATTCTGTACAGCTTGCTTAACAAGTTTAGGAGCATTTATCTTTCTGTCACCAACTTCTTCCCAAGCTACAGGGGATCTGCACCTCCTACCATATAGAGCCTCAAAAGGTGCCATTCCAATACTCGCATGATAGCTGTTATTGTACGTAAACTCTGCTAGGGGCAGGTGATCATCCCATGATCCCTTAAAATCCATCGTACATGCCCTCAACATATCCTCCAGGGTCTGAATAGTCCTCTCTGACTGACCATCTGTTTGAGGATGATAGGCGGTACTGAAACTCAATCGAGATCCCATGGACTCCTGAAACTGGATCCAAAATCTGGAAGTAAACCGGGAATCTCTATCAAAAGTAATACTCACTGGAGCCCCATGTAATCTAGCTATCTCGCTGACATACAGCTCGGCTAAGGCATCCACAGTATCTGTGCTCTTGATAGCAAGGAAGTGGGCACCCTTGGTCAATCTATCCACTATAACCCATATAGAGTCACGACCTCTTCGGGTCCTTGGTAAACCCATAATAAAGTCCATGGTGACATGCTCCCATTTCCATATAGGTACAGGTAAGGGTTGTAGTAGTCCTCCGGGCTTCCGATGCTCAGCTTTCACTTGCTGGCATACTAAACACTTGGCCACATATTCCGTCACGTCTCGCTTCATACCACTCTACCAGTACACCTTTCTCAAATCTCGGTACATCTTAGTACTCCCGGGGTGCATGGTGTATCGCGAGCAATGGGATTCTCTCAGTATATGTCTCTTTAGGGTATCATTGTCTGGTACACAAATCCGTCCTCTGAATCTCAACAATCCATCATCACTGACTGTGAGATCCGACTGCGAACTCTGTTCAGTTTGGCTAACCATATCTATCAATCTCTAATCACTGCGCTGCCTATTTCTCATCTGATCCATGATCCTGGGCTCTATTCGTAAGCTAGCCAAAACTCTAGTCTCTATCTCTTTAACTCTGATCTGGAGTTCAGCGAACTGCTCCAGTAAATCCCATTCCCTGATCATTATAGCAGATATCATACTCTTCCTGCTCAGGGCATTAGCAACTACATTCGCCTTACCCGGATGATATAAAATCTCGTAGTTATAATCCTTAAGGAGTTCCATCCATCTCCTTTGTCTCATGTTTAACTCTTTCTGATCAAAGAGATATCTCAAACTCTTGTGATCAGTGAAGATCTGGAATCTTTCCCCATATAAGTAGTGTCGCCAGATCTTCAAGGTAAATACCACAGCGGCTAACTCCAAATCATGCGTTGGGTAATTCCGCTCATGGTCTTTCAACTGTCGCGATCCATATGCGACCACTCTTCCATGCTACATAAGCACACACCCCAGTCCTTGATGAGATGCATCACTATACACTGAAAATCCTCATGATCCCTCAGGGATAGTTAACACAGGTGCCGCTGTCAACCTCCTCTTTAATTCCTGAAAATTGAGCTCACATTGATCAGTCCATATGAACGGAGTCTCCTTACGCGTGAGTTTAGTCAAAAGAGCGGCAATCCTTGAAAATCCTTCCACAAATCTTCTGTAATACCCTGCCAAACCAAGGAAGCTTCGTACCTCGGTAACTGTCCTCAGTCTCTCCCAATTAAGCACAGCCTCCACTTTACTTGGATCCACTGATACTCCTTCCTCTGAGACTATATGACCAAGGAAAGCTATCCGATCCAGCCAAAATTCACACTTACTAAGCTTTCCATATAATTGTTTATCTCGGAGTATCTGAAGTACTAACCACAAATGCTGTGCATGCTCCTCATACGACTGAGAGTATACCAGGATATCATCAATAAAGACTCACAAATTTATCTAGATAGTCTCTCAACACCTCGTTCATCAATCTCATAAATGCTGCAGGGGCGTTCGTCAATCCAAAGGACATCACCAGAAATTCATAATGGTCATACCTCATCCTGAAGGTCGTCTTTGGAATATCTTATTCCTTGATCCTCAATTGGTGATAGTCGATCTCAAATCAATCTTAAAAAAGACTGATGCCCCTCTCAGCTGATCAAGTAGATCATCAATCCTGGGCAATGGGTATTTATTCTTCATCGTAGCTTTATTCAACAACCGATAGTCTACGCATAATCTGAGACTACCATCCTTCTTCTTAACAAATAATACTAGTGCTCCCCACGGTGAAACATTGGGTCTAATAAACCCTTGATCCAATAACTCCTGTAGTTGTTTCTTCAGTTCCTCAAGTTCCACTAATGCCATCATGTATGGAGGTTTAGAGATCGGCTGAGTATCTGGAACCAAATCAATGGTAAACTCCAGCTCCCTCTCTGGTGGTAAACCTGGTAACTCATCTGGGAAAACATCCAAAAATTCACACACCACAGGTATATCCTCAATCCTCGAATGTTCTTGATCATCATCCGATATGAGTGTTTCATAACCTTCACATGAACAATCATATTTAATATTCTTCAAAATAATATTAAAATTCTCAAATTACTTACTAGAATTCCACATATTCATTTCCTCAATATCTCAACCGTACACTATAAGGTTCAGGTAGGGAGAAAGTTACAATCTTAGTGTATCAGTCTAAACTCACTCGATTGGTTGCCAACCAATCCATTCTCAAAATTACATCAAACCCATGCATATTTAACATGATTAGATCCGCTAACATCACTCTATCTCCCACCTTTATTTCACATCCTCTACAGATTAACTCAGTCCTTTGGGATTCACGTATAGGGGTATTTACATGTAGTATATATTCTAGGGGTTCAAATTTCAAATTTAATCTACATGCAAAATGCTCAGAAATAAACGAATCCATGGATCCTGAATCAATCAACACATGAGCCTTATGATTACAGACAGAGAGTGTACCTCTTATAGTTTCTGCAGAAGTGTCAGCAGTCTCCTTATCTAGGGTAAACACATGTCCCTGTGTAACAGGTCTCTTTCCTTTCTCTGCAGTAGTGGCCCATCTCTGGGGGTTCACTCTTTGAGGCTGTTGTCTAGTGGGCTCCAAGACATGTGGTTTCTGAGGTTGAGGGCAATCCTTCACTATGTGACCCATGTCTCCACATCTAAAACATCCATGGATCGACCCAGTACAACTTCCCTCTTGCATTCGGCCACAATTTTTACAAAACCTTAGCTCGGGCTTGACATCTCGAGGGGTCTCCCTGATATTAGGGTAAACTCTGGGTCTCTCTAATCTGCCTTTCTGCACCTCAATCCTTCCTCTTTTGAAGGAACCTCTCCGAGCATCTGTTTGGAAAATCGTTGGCCTCTTGCCCTTATCTCTATTCACTGCTCTGAGCTCGTTCTAGGATTGTACCATTTTAATTCCCCTCTCAATCTCTTGTACTCGTCTCAGAGCATCTCCAAACTCGGTAATACATAACCCTATCAATCTATCTCTGATGACGGGCTTCAATCCATACACAAACTTCTCTGTACGGAGCTCTTCATTCTTGAAGGTCTTTGGGTCATACCTCAATAGCGCGGTGAACTGGCTCTTATAGTCATCCACAGACATATCACCATGTACCAAACTCAAAAACTTGGCCTGTTTCTTTCTCTGGGTGGCTCGTGGTACATATTGGGTCCTAAAGGCTATTTGAAACTCTTCCTAACCAATCACATCCTGGCGAGACATCAAAATACCCTGGGTAGTACCCCACCAATCTCGAGCTCTCCCCTTTAACATATAGATACTCGTACTGACCCTCTCAGCATCGGTGCACCCCAGATAATCAAATATAATTCTCAACTCCTTCAGCCACTCCTCAGCCTCTGTAGGATCCTTCTTTCCCCTAAATGCAGGTGGATTCATCTTCAGAAAATCCTTCAGTCGGACCATACTTCTGTCCTCAGGTTGAGTGACGGGAGGCACTGGATCCATCTGTACTGGGGGTACGGGAGGTCTTGGTGGTGGTGTAGTAGTACCCGAGGCATTAACTCTAAAGTGTTGCGTGAATAACGCTGCCATCTGCTCAAAACCTTGCCTCACTTTGGTCTCAATTCGATTAAATCGAGAGTTAGGACTCTCTGGTTGTGGGGCAGGTGGTGGAGGGGACTCTGCCTGCCTCCTCGAACGACCTCATTGTCCACTCATTCTCTATCTTAACTCGTCTCCTGCACGTACATATCAAAATCGATTGAAATCTCAATCCTCAGATTCAGTTCATAACCAGACTATTACAGACACTTGGGATGTATTCTATTTCACATAACCAACACTGACAGTACTAGACACCCTAAGCTTTGATACCAAGAAAGCTCTGTCACGCCTCGAAAACGCGAAAAATAGGGCAAATTTAAAAACTTTTTA
Source organism: Firmiana major (assembly GCA_033439115.1). Lineage (NCBI taxonomy): Eukaryota > Viridiplantae > Streptophyta > Magnoliopsida > Malvales > Malvaceae > Firmiana > Firmiana major. The sequence continues at coordinate 14,979,841 of CM065913.1, read as the reverse complement.
CTTATCAATTCATAATTAAGAGTGCATTCCTGTGCAGTGTCATGCATCATCATATTTATCATACCTTAGGATCTCAAGTTAATTAATCCTAATACATCTCATACAATGTTATACATCAAGTGTCTGTAACTACAATAATTGTCTGGGTACATGAAAAGATAAAAGATACCTCAAAATACAATATATGGCCTAGAGCTCAAGTCCTCCACTAGCCACTACTCCGTACGTCACAGGAAACCCTTTTTCACTTGAAGAAATCTGGGGGAAGGAAAACAGGGTGAGCTTTTAAATCGCTCAGTAAAGGGGGTAAGGGACTCATTTCATAAACCAAAATGCACATCACAAAATATTTATTTGTATGTGAAACTCATTATACTTATTTGAAAACAATAGCATGAAAGTACTCAAAACGACATTCTCATATCTCAAATCATGTGAAAACATGAAGTAAAAAGGCTCAGTCTAGAGCAATAACAATGCATGTGAAAATAATGCGATAATCGCTTTCTCAGTAAACATGATAAAATTACTGTGATAATAATGCACGTGGCGCAGCCACTAAACACACGTGGCATAGCCACTGATTTAAATTCACATGTGGCATAGCCACTAAACACACGTGGCATAGCCACTGATTTAAATTCACACGTGGCACAGCCACTGGATAGGATTTCACGTGGCAACGGCCACCAAATATTCGTGGCATAGCCACTGAATGGGGGATCTCACGTGGCAACGGCCACCAATTAGGGTTCTCACATGGCAACGGCCACCAAATAGGTTTCTCACATGGCAACGGCCACCAAATAGGGTTCTCACGTGGCAACGACCACTGAATAGGGTTCTCACGTGGCAACGGCCATCGAATAGGGTTCTCACGTGGCAACGGCCACCAAATATACGTGGCATAGCCACAGAATGGGGGATCCCACGTTACCAGAACGGAGAAGAATTGGGCTTACATGCTACCAGAGCAATGCCCGATGTGTACTCAAAATCACACACCTAAGTCTTATCACATAAGACTAGTTTGCCTTCACGTAGAACTCATAGTGGTTTTTCTCTCATAAAACTCATTTAAAACCATTTTGTACTCAACACAAAACATATTGAAACTGAGTCCCAACCAGCAAAACACGCACACATTTCTCAAATCTCAAGATCACCTTAACGTAGAGCCCAATTATAAACTCATAAAAACATTGGGCTCCAACTGGCTATAAAAATCGTGTGCATTCTCATTAAAACACAACACATCAAACATGCTTGTTTTATAAATCACAAATCATGCTATAATAGTTCAAAATCACATACATAATTGGTTTAGTTTCCCTTACCTCTTTGCATCTCGTATAGTGCAATTGTTTCCCCCTTGTCACGGACTAGTCTCGCATTCCACTCGGGAACTCCCGAGCTGTCCAAACAATGTTAAAACATCAATACTCATCATCGCAGTAACCTCAATTTTCAAAATCGAGCATAATTGCTCATAACACCAAAAATTTTCTCAATTCTCATAACTCTCTCACAAACCACAATCTCACTCACAACACCTCAACATCCTACACTGCCCATGCCACAATATCTACGCTAATTCACCTCATTGTCTAAATTTCCATTTATAGCTCAAAATTCCCAAAATTACCAAAATTGCTAAACATCATTATCACTCCAACTACATTGTAATTTCATCGATCCCTAATCGTTTTCCAGCTACTTCAACATAATGCCAACAACCATTATCACCAAAATCATCTCAAATATCAAGATTGAGGTTTAGAAATTACCCAAAACTTGTGGAGAGCTTATCTCCTGCCTCGATTCAATCCGTCTTATGATTTCCAAGTATGTTGTTCTCCCTTTGATGAGGAACAACTTTCCTTCTTGTCATAGCCTCTAATTTGGACGAAAATGGGTGCTTTGGATGAGTGAAAAAGCTAGGGCTCGGTGAAAATGGGGTTGGAAGAGAGAGAAAGTAAAATTACAGGAGAAAGCAGGGGTTCCTTATATAGACTGAGGGTAGGAGATCGATCTGGCTCTTGGTGAGATCGATCTGCATTTGAATTTAGGGAAGATTTGGGGTAATTTTATGCATAGGAGATCGATCTGTCGAGGGGTGAGATCGATCTCTTTATGGCTTTATGAGATCGATCTGCTCCTTGAGGAGATCGATCTTCTCTCAAACAGAAACATTTGGAGATCGATCTCTTCCTCATGAGATCGATCTTCTCTCAAACAGAATCATAAGGAGATTGATCCTCTTCCATTGGAGATCGATCTGCTCCTTAAATTCCTCCTTCCATGTCATTTTTAACTCACAAGATCGATCTCTCCTTCTCTAAGATCGATCTGACCTCTTAGTTTCACACTTATGTTAAACACTTACACATAAATCTTAAAATATAATTTCCACAATTCATTTAGCTCAATAAATTACACTTCAAGTTCTTATTACATCATTAAAATATATCTAAAATTCTCAAATCTCACAAGTCCCTTGAAGTTACAATAAACAATTATTAACAAATGATAAATATAATATATTAAATAATAAATAAATTTGGCTTATCATAAATACACAAATAGTAACAGATGCAACATTGGCTTATCATTGATGGTGTCAATGGCTTCTACAATCGGCATTACAAGTGATAAGAGAAAAGAAATTTGAATCGATCTTTCATTTGCTTTAACTCATGGAAAGAAATGGCTGGAAACACTCTAAGAGTGGCAAGGCATTACTAAATCCAAAGAGAATAATGTTTTTTGTCTTCGCTAAAAGCTCAAAAAGTGGTCAAAAGATTACACCTTACATGGAAAAAAAGAATCTATAACAGCACTTTCCATCCTCTGTTGGATCACTGCATCTTCAGGATTTGGAAAATACATTGTTGAAATAGCACCTCAGTGAATTCCATGATAATTTCAAGTTTCTTTTTTTGTAATTGGACTTGGTTGAAACAGAATTATCAAGAATCGACAAAGTTTTATCATACCCAACCATTTGATTTTTGGTTTTTACAGTTATAATTTACGTGCACCTCAACATTAATCTTTCTCAAGCGATCTTCACCTCAGAGCTGACAGATTTATCAAATTTCACATGCTTTGCTTCTCTGTAATTTAACACAAAAGAAGGCAGCGAATTGCCAGATTAAACTTGGATTTACAGCTGTGTGCTATGATTGTTCTTAGACCAATCATAGGCATGCCTTCTGTGTGGTGGAATCTAAATAGAAAGCACATGTGAATTTTGACTATTCCAAGCAAACCATCAAAAGGAGCTCTCAAATTTCACGTTAAGATATTAGACATAGAAATATTCAACATAGAAACAAAGTAAATGAATAGATAACAGTCAACATAGAAATAAATATGCAACACAGAATCGGAGAAGTATTACAAATAACCTTTTCAAAACGAAACAAAAACAATTGTTTACTTGTAAATGGAGGTGTAAATGTATATACCTGGAAATGTGGGCATAGGTACTTGGATTCCCGCATCTATCAAAGCATTTGTCATAGCCTGAATTTGAGTTTGGAAATTTGCAAATGTGGACTTATATTGCTCAAGTTCAACTTGTGTTTTTTTAAGACTTTCTTTTAAACTTGCAGCATTTGCATTTGAAGTCTTATTTGTAGCCTTAGGCCCATATCCAAGTCCTTTGATATATCCTGATCGAGTACCAAGTACCTCATCTACTATGGCATCAACAGTCTTAGGTTCCATTCCTTCTTCTGTAGGAGTTGATTGTAACTCCACCATTTCTCCTAACAATAAAAAGAAATATTACTACCTTAAAGAATCATACTAAAAAGATAAAATCGTAACTTATAATTTGAAAATTCTTACATAAGCTGCCTGAGCCTTAGGTGATAACCATCCTTTATTCTCTGAGTAGTGAGTCGCCTTAAAGAATTCTATCCTATTAGGTTCTTTTTCATCATTGCGCTACATAATTATAAATACAATAATATTCTGTTAATTAGAAGTAATCAAATAGAAAACAGATAATGGCTAATAAATTTTGAAATGTAAAAATTTACCATGGCCTAGCGACTAGCTACAAAGGCCTTCGATCCTTGGTTATAAGTTAACTTGACATTTTTTCGAACTCTTGCATTTGTCTCACACCTCCTCTTCATTTGAAAAGATAATGAAAAAAAAATATATAAATATACTCATAGTATATAAATTTTGTCATGCATAAATATGGATAGAAATCTAACAAACAAGAAATAGAAATGTGAATAAGAAATGAACCTGGTATTGAGGATCACTAAACAAATCACAAAGTTCTTCCCAGTTTTCTTGAGTCAAGTTATATTTTGGTGGGTTATTGTGGCGTGCTACTTCATCGTTTGAAAAATTTTTATAGTGCAAGTGTAGCTTGTACTGTTCATTCCTTGACAATTTTGACAAAATCGCCAATACAGAATTTTTAACATACTCATCATCCAATTTCATCTGAAACATTGTCTAAAAGGAAAAAAAATTAATGGTTAATATAACTACAAAAATAACTACATAAAAGATTGTCAATTTTTTGCACTTACATTAAGTCTCTCAAAGGCATGAATTTTGTTTGTATCCTTCAAGTCTCTCCATTTTGTTGGGATTGGGATGAATTGCCGGGTAATGACTCCAATTTTAGAAGATAATTTAGCTAACTGAACTTCTCAAAGGTCTACCTTTATTTACTACTATATCTATTACCATCTTATTTTTCCCTTTGATGAATTTTTCTAGTCCAATCCCTCGTGTTGGACCTCGCACCCTTTTAGGGGGATTAAAAGTTGCATCTATATAAAAAAATTAAAACCTTTATAAAATGAAGGCTACAACCATGATTCATGAGATAAAAAAAATGGTGGCTGATATGATGAACAAAAGGGCTAAAACAGATGATGTCCGGAATACAAGGAGTTTAAACCATAAAAACATGCAATAATATAAAACATGAAATCAACAAAAGCAATTTATTCTTGCGATTCTCGTATAATCCAATAATCATCCAACTAAACAGCAGTCCTTTAGCCTTCTTTCTTTTAAGTTCTGTTAATTCCATCATCAATACACTCTTTGAAGTTTATACATCATTTCTCTCTTAACAATACAGTTGAAAAGATAACATATAGGTAGTATTCTCTCTCAACAATACTGTCGACTAATGAGCTTTGGTTCTATAAGGGCTGGCTAGTTATGAGTAGTCATAGCTGAATCAAAATAGCAAACTAGTAGAAAGTGATAATGGCGATTATTCTTCACCAGATTTTTATAGTTTAGAAACTGTTAGATTTATGCGTGTGATGGAAATATCAAGCAAGCCCTAAACCACTCCAAGTAGTTGTCATTAACCTTGGTATTCTGTAACCAGAAAATGGCAAATGATGCAATGGACTAATGCAAGCATATAACAGTCTATAGAGAAAATAAAAATAAAAAGAAGTCACATACTTGTCCTGGACTACGAAATATTTCAATGAATGGATATTCATTTTTCTGCCGTGTTATGCAAAACAGTAAAAGAATCGATAAAAACAAAAATAAAAGATTTGATACCAGAATTTTCAATTGGTGAATCTTGATTAGCTTGTTGCAATGATTGTTGTAAGTCATTAGCAAATTGGACTTGCTGAGGCGATTCCATTGGATCATTTTGTTGTGAGACAGATGAAGGTTGCACAACATTAGCATTAGAAGCTGGGACTTGCTCCTCAATAATGTTCCTCCTTTTACCTTTCCTTCCTGGTGCCATCCTGAAACATATAGAAAAAGAAATCGTAAATGATCATATATTATTTAGTAAAATCAAGTAGAAAAGGAGCTAAAAACATTAAAACAATAATTACCTTGATGGGACAAATATGTTACAATTAAAAACAAGTAAACAAGATAAATATAAAGGGCTACAACATCTGATCTATGTCAGTATCACAATCAAATTCATTATCTTCGATGCCATCTTTAAGCCCTTCTTGATCATCTTGATCAGATTCCTCGATGCAAGCATCATCATCTATTTTATTTTTTTTCCACAAACTCAGAATCAATGACATATGGAGCAATATCATCCCTATGTAGCAGTCTCTCATTTTCCTCAATTTGTATTGTCCTATCACTTTTCGGCATTTCAATCTCTTGATCTATTTGCTCTTCATCAGCATCAAACACTTCACCAATTCCCTCATGTTGCATCTCTGGAACATCATACAAGTGCCTATGATGAAACTTTTGTACTACTCTCCAATCTTTCCCTAACTTGGTATCATCCAAGTAAAAAACTTGCTTCTCTTGAATTGATAAAATAAACGGGTCATTCTTATACCAATATTTGTTAACATTGATACTTATTAAATAACCATCTTTATGGATTCGTTTCCTTTTATCATCAAGGTCAAACCACTTGCACCTAAATAAAACAACTTGATAATCTTTTATGTAGTCTAACTGAATAATATCAGTTAAAACACCATAAAAGTCAATTTCCTCCTCTTTATGATTTCCTTCAACCATCACACGACTATTTTGACTTCTCAAATGGAAATCGCGCTCTTTTGTGTGGTACCTAACCCCATTAACAATGCAACTTGTGTACTTTCTGACACGTCTATCAGACCACATGCTAAAGAATATAACTCATCAGAAATTTCGAATGAACCTTGATCTCGCAACAATGAAACCTATCATAAGAAAAAAAATCATATAAACATTATTAGAATGATTTTACATTGTTTAGAATCATTTATTTTTTAATATTTACTTACATGTCTTTTAAACCATAAGGGAAATTGCTCTTTATGCCTTTCTTCGATAGATGACCCACTTTATAACTCAAGCTCCATTTTACGCTCTCTAGAACATAATAAAATAATTAAAATAAAAGTTAGCTTAGTTGAAAAAATTTAGCTTGCATTAATAATTTATTATTAAAAGAAAAAGACTTACTCCAAATATGGTTCAACTTCATCACAGTTGTTTAATATGTACCATTGCATCATTTTAAACTCTTCCTCTAACAAGACTTCATATTTTGATGCTCCAAAAGGACGAACACTTATTAAAAAAACAGCTAACCTTTTCTCATTCATTTCTTTCTCCCCATCATAGTTTCTCCCTTCTCGATTAAATTTAGTCTCAATCCCAGAGAGATACATAGAACAAAATGTTAAGCATTCACTAGAAGTATAAGCCTCTGCTATACTTCCTTCAGGACGAGCTTTATTTCGTACATACGTCTTAAGTTTGCCTAAGAACCTATTAATAAACAAATAAAACTTTATTAGATTCATTACTTTGACTAAATGCTTTAATAATTAAATTAGTTAAAAATATACAACCTTTCAATGGGATACATCTAGCGATAATGCACAGGTCCTCCAAGCATGATCTCGTTTGGCAAGTGTATAACCAAATGCACCATCACATCAAAAAATGCTGGGGGAAAAATTTTCTCCAACTTACACAAAATAATGATAATATCTACTTGTAAATCTTCCACATCCTTCTTCTTTAATGTCTTACAACATAATCTTAAAAAGAAATTACCTAGGTCAACCAATGCTCGAAAGACATCTTTTGGTACAAAATTCCTAATAGCTACTGGCAGTAGTCTTTGTAAAAGGATATGGCAATCATGGCTCTTCAATCTTGAAATCTTACCATCACTTACATTAACACATCGTGAGATGTTAGATGCATATCCATCAAGAAACTTCACTAATTTTAGAAAGTCACAAACTTTCTTACTTTCCTCTTTTGATAAAGTGTAGCATGCATGAGGCATTAAGTAAGAACCATCTGGATGTTTTTTCAAGTGTAGTTCTTTCTTTATTTTCATATCCTCTAAATCTAACCTCGCATTTATTGTATCCTTTGTCTTCCCTTCAATGTTCAACAATGTTCCTAAAACATTATCACAAATGTTTTCTCAATGTGCATGACATCAAGATTATGTCGTTACTTCAAAGTTTGCCAATAAGGCAACTAAAAGAAAATGCTCATTTTAGTCCAATTCAATTCCTCAAGGGTACGCTTTCTCTTCCTCTTGTTTGGGTGCTTTCCAAAATCGATATCTTTCACAGCCTCTAATTGTTTTAACAACTCACTCCCTGATAAGTGGCTTTTGCCTATTTCTACGCTACCATCAAACATTATGCTTTTACGCCAAACATGGTCAGGAGGCAAATAGCGGCAGTGATACATATAACATATTTTATTTCTTAACTTTCGTGAAGGAGCATCATTGTTACAAATAGGACATGCAAAGCATCCTTTTGTACTCCAACCTGATAAATCCCCATAAGCGGGAAAGTCATTTATAGTCCATAGAACTGCAGCATGCATTTGAAAATATTCCTTCTTGTAAGCATCATAAGTTTGAACCCCATTTTCCCATAGATCTTTCAACTCAACTATCAATGGTCTCAAATAGATATCAATATCTTTTCCTGAAGAGTTTCGTCTAGGAATAAGTAATGACATCATCAATAAAGGCTCCTTCATACATTTCCAAGGTGGAAGATTATATGGCATAATCACAATGGGCCACATGCTATAGGTAGAGCTCATTATCCCAAAAGGGTTAAAGCCATCAGTTGCCAGGCCAAGTCTAACATTATGTGGATCATTTGCAAAACAATCATTTTCCTTGTTAAAATCTTTCCAAGCATCCCCATCTGCTGGATGTCTTAGTGTATCATCATCAACATGTTTTTCTTCATGCCACCGCATAGCTTTTGCTATTTTCTTAGACATAAACAATCTTTGGAGTCTTAATTTTATAGGAAAATAACGTAAGACTTTCCATGGAATTTTCTTCTCAACAACCTTCCACCTTGATGTCCCACATGTAGGACAGCTGTCACGCCCTCCTCCCACACGCGACTTTACCGAAAACCACAATAAATTTTTCACTTTTTACTTACCTTTATCTCCTCAACAGTTGGGCTGTGAATAGGCATCAGTCCTCTTATCCATACATATCTTACCATTCTTTCACGTATCATACATACATGATATTCATATCATAAGTAAATTCATATACTTAATATAATTACATCATTACATTTACATCCCCAACATTAAAACCATGTACATCACTGTATTTATGCATTGTTCAGATACAAAAGAGTACGCATGTGTATACCTTTCGCTAGATGGGGAGTGGCAGCGGATCAAAGGAATGCAATACCCTGGCCGACTCGATCTACTGACGAGAATCTATAGAGGTGGGGGAAAATGAATGGGATGAGCTATCAACGCACTCAGTAAGGAAATCAAGCAAGCAAGTAGACATCCATACTATCTACTTGAAAATAGTGCTTTGCCTTTCCTTCTCTCAATTCAAAAGCATGTTTAAAATATATATAGTATAGTACAGATTTAAAATCTCATGTACTAAACAAATGCTGGTTTATCAATCAGAGGCATTCATGCAAAACAGTGCATATTTAATCAATTAAGAATGCCTTTATATAAAATATGCCATTTACATTCAAAACACAGTAAATATGGCATTTCTCATCACAACACAAACAAATCAATCGAGTTTCGACCCATCCCTCAGGTCTACCTGTATCATAAAACACATGTGATATATCATACGAGACTCAGTGGCTAAATGCAATCTCTCCGGACTATGTAAGAGAGCCTTCCCGCAGAACAGAGCCTCCCCGCCCACTCTGGCTTAAGGATGTTGGGCTTAAGGATCTTACCGTAAGAGAGCATCTCTAGACTATGGCCATATCCTAACATGTGGTGAAATCCCAGGCAACACAGTACTCGGTGTGCGGGTTATCACTGCTGTAACGGGAGGGGGGTCTGTCCATCACAACCGCCAGCTATCAACAACTCTTCTCAACAACTCCATAACAAAACACGGTACAGTGTACTCCATGCCACACGCACGGTATAACGTACACCCGTGGACCCTACATCATGGTCGGGGTGCCTGCCATAGGTCTTAGCCGCTCATACCATGGAAATACATCATAGTGGGGTACCTGCCATAAGTCTTAGCCCTCATACTATGGAATAAATGCCACGTCTCTAAATCCACGAGAGAACATCTCAACAGTGTGACATTCAGTCTACACAGAGGAAATCGTCACGATTTTTCTAACATGTCTATATATCACGTAAAACTACAGTGCGCGTCTTGAGTATGACTCACAGTCAACGCTCTGCCTCAAAACACTGTATATGCATGTCAAAATATCAACACTAGTGCGAGTAAACCTCTAGCACTAGGTCATGCGTAGTTCTCATTTCAAATCAAGTACGAGCAAATCGCTCAAGTACGATGTCATGTACAAATCATGAAAAATCGAGTACGAGTAACGCTCCAGCACTCTGTCATGCATCTCATGTAAAACTCGAGTACGAGCCAATCGCTCCAACACTCTATCATGCACAAATCACATAAAATTGAGTACGAGCAATGCTCCAGTACTCTATAATACATGTCAAATAAATGCAATGCGAGTAAACCTCCAGCACTAAGGTATGTGAAAAACATTTGAAATCAAGTGCGAGTTGTGCTCCAGCAGGATTGTTTCCACATAATTCGGTAGATGGCTCTTTAAAAATAGGGATGTTTAAAATCATTAAAATCAGCACTATAAAGTGTGCTTAGTTTACATCGACCTCAAAACATTAGCCCATCCACCTACTCTTCTGCTACACAGCAGTAAAACCACTCAAAACATCATTTCCATGCTTTTTACCACTTTTCCCAAAATTTAACTTTTTGCCTAACTATGGGCAAAATCGTAATTTACCCATATCGGGTCCCTATAATTATTATAGATTTTCTCTGACCCTCAAACAATTTCAGTGAATGTAAAATCCAACAAAAATATGCACAGATATCTCTAGCTACTTGCAAGAGTCCCCTACCTCGGATCACTTCGTGTGACCTCTCTTCCTCTGTGCTGTCTATCTCGCAGTTCGGTCAGCTCTCAATATGACTCTGGAGCTGTATTTAATCATTCACTGAGTTAATTACAATTTTTCTACTATATTACACATTCAATACAGTTCATTTCACTTAAATTGGCCCGTTTACGCTTAATCGGCCTTAAACACTTTAACTGGGCCTTAATCCGTATTAAGCCCGTTTATCAGGGTCTATTGACTCATTGGACATATCAATACCCATTGGGCTTTATTCCAAGCTCTTTGGATAGCCCGTACAATATTTACGACATTTATTTCAAAATTTTGAATATAATTCACTAATTGCGAAATTTAATCCAAAATGCGTAAATTAAATCTTAAATACACATAAATCACTAAATTATCGTAAATGAGCTTTACTTACCCGAGATTGTGCGATGGTTCATGAATCGAAGTTCGCTCGGGCTTTCGTTCGAAATTAATCGTCGAACTGCACAATTTCGTATATTTAACTCCGGGTCAATTTTCGATTAAATCTCATTTAAATAAATTTATCGAAAATTAAATCGGTCACTTTTGACCTCGTATTGACTTACCCGAAGTCCGGTGAAATCCCAAAAAATTTTCTTTTCCTTTTTCATTCTTTTTCCTCTTTTTCCCTTTTTCTCCTTGGCTAAACCGGTCCAGTCCGGTTCAGCACAGTCACTTCCCACTGAACCGGCCGACCGGTTCAGGGCTCCTTTCGCCGTTCTGGCATCGTCCAATCGGTTCTCCGGCCGATTCCATCGCTAAACGGTTCGACATCGCCTCTAGAGGCTTCTTTTGGCCTGGGTTGGGGTAAATCGACGTCGAATTTTGCCTGATTTACCCTTCTCTCCTGCGGCCTCGCCTGTCTTCGATCTCCTCGTCGGCGGCGATTCCAGGCACGTGGTAGCCGTCGAACTCTCCCCCGGTGTCGGTCGTTCCTTTGCCCAGCACTCCTCACGCCGTCGGCTGCTGGTTCGTCGTCGGTGAAGATTTCTCCTCGGGTCGGCTTCGTTTCTCTCTCCCCGATTCTTTCTAATTCTTTGATTTCGTTTTTTTCAATTCATTTTATAATATATTTTTATTATTATTTTATTCATAAAATAATAAAAAAATCATAAAATATCCCAAAAAAATCTCAAAAATTCATATTAAATTCATTTAGTCCGTAAATGAATTTATCAGTCCAGTTTTACCTTTCCGATATATTTTTCCACTATTTTTGGGATCATTTTCCGAGGTGAAAATTTTGAAAATATTAATTAAATTTATATCTTGATGAATTGGACTAGAAATTCCATATTTTCATTGTTATTGATCAAGATTTTTCAATTTCATATTTTTAATGAAATTTTCTCATTGAATTTATACCAGATTTCGATCAATTAACCGTTTTACCCCTGTACTAGCTCGAAAATTAATTTAACCCTTATCTTGCTGTTATATAGCTTACATGCATTTTTAATTCTCAATAAATCAATTGCATGATAGTAAATACTCTTCTTATGATTCAACTATGAAATATAATGTTCGTACACATAGGAATCATAAGGTACAAGCTACATACGTAAATCGAAAACTCGAGCTGACAATCCTCCCCAACTAAAAGAATTTGGTCCTCCAAATTAGAACCAAATCAATCATCAAACAACTGGGGGTGCTTCTCTCGCATCAAATTTTCTAACTCCCAAGTAGCCTCCTCGGAAGTGTGATGCTGCCATAAAACTTTCACTAACCCGATAGTCTTCGATCTCAAAACCTTCTCCTTCCTATCCAGTATCCGAATCAACCTCTCAACATATGACATGTCCTCACTGAGCTCCAAAGGCTCATAACTAATCACATGTGCCGGATCCGGGTGATACTTCCGAAGCATCGAGATGTGGAAGACGTTATGCACGCCTGACAAATCTGGTGGTAATGCCAACCTATAGGCCTTATCTCCCACTCGATCGAGTATCTCAAAAGGTCCAATGTAGCGAGGACTCAACTTACCCCTCTTCCCAAACCTCGCTATACCTTTAGAAGGAGAAACCTTCAGAAACACGGACTCACCTACTGCGAACTCAAATGGCCTACATCTCTTGTCAGCATAACTCTTCTGTCGACTTTGAGCTGTCCTCAATCTCTCAACTATCAACCGGACATCCACAAAAGCCTGTGTAACCAAATCATGAGCAAAAATCTTTCAGTCACCCACTTCTTCCTATCCAATAGGGGAACGACATCTACGGCCATACAAGGCCTCATACGGTGCCATCCCGATACTCGAATGATAACTGTTGTTGTAGGCGAACTCGACTAGTGGCAAATGATCATCCCAGGAGCCTCTAAAGTCTAGTACACATGCTCTTAACATGTCCTCCAGAGTCTGTATCGTCCTCTCTGACTGACCATTTATTTGAGGCTGTGCTCAAACTCAACTGGGTTCCCATGGCTTCCTGAAAATGTTCCCAAAAGTGGGAAGTGAAGCGAGAATCCCTATCTGAAACAATTCTCACTGGAATTCCATGCAACCTCACTACCTCTCATACATATAACCCTGCCAATGTACTCAGAGTATCGGTAGCTCTCATAGCTAGGAAGTGGGCTGACTTCGTCAGTCTATCAACGATCACCCATATAGCATCGTGATTCCTCCGGGTCCTCGGTAAACCCATCACAAAATCCATAGTGATATGCTCCCATTTCCATGTCGGTATAGGTAGAGGCTGCAATAATCCTGCAGGTTTCTGATGCTCTACCTTCACCTGTTGACATATAAGACATCTCACCATAAAATCTACGACATCTCTCTTCATACCTGACCACCAGTACACCTTCCAGAGGTTCTGATACATCTTACCACTCCCCGGATAAAACGTGTACCTCGATAAACTAGCTTTCGACAATATCAATCTCCTGAGCTCTAGGTCCTTGGGAACACACAATCTACCTCTAAACCTCAATAGTCCATCAGGACTCAACTCAAAATCTATCATTGTGCCCCTCTGCATCTGACTAATCACATTGATGCACTGCAGATCTGTCTGTTGAGCCTGTTTGATCTTGTCCAATAGATCTGGCTCTAAGCGTAGACTCGCAATCATACAATCTGCATCTCTGTCTGAAGGCACAACTCCCAAACTGAGGCTAGCAAAGTGCTCTAGCAGCTCGTGCTCCCTGACCATCATATACGATACCATCCCAAGGCTCTTCCTACTCAAGGCATCTGCTACAACATTAGCCTTACCCGGATGATAAAGTATCTCACAATCATAATCCTTCAGAAGCTTTAGCCATCTTCTCTGTCTCATGTTCAGCTCCTTCTATGAGAATAGGTACTTGAGGCTCTTGTGGTCGGTAAAAATCTGAAACTTCTCATCATACAAGTAGTGATGCCATACCTTCAACGCAAACACTACTGCTGCCAACTCTAAATCATAGGTCGGATAGTTCTTTTCATGGTCCTTCAAATGTCTGGATCCATAAGTAACTACCCTCCCATCCTGCATCAACACACAACCCAGTCCATGATGTGAAGCATCGGTATATACTGAAAATTCTCCTGAGCTGGTAGGAATAATGAGAATCGGAGGGTGGTCAATCAACTCTTCAGCTCCTGAAAACTCCTCTCACAATCCTCGTCCCACACGAATGCAACATTCTTTCGAGTGAGACGTGTCAACGAAGCAGCCAACTTCGAAACTCCCTCAATGAATCTTTGATAGTACCCTGCTAAACCCAGAAAACTCCTGATCTCGGTAACTGTCCTCGACTGTTCCCACTGACCTACAGCCTCAATCTTGGATAGGTCTACTGACACACCATTCCTTGACACTATGTGTCCAAAAACGAGATCTCTGCTAACCAAAAATCACACTTGCTAAGTTTAGCATACAGCTGCTGCCCTCTTAGAGTCTGCAATACGATCCTGAGGTGCTCCTCATGCTCCTCCTCGGATCTCGAATACACTAATATCTCATCGATGAAAACGATAACAAATTGATCTAGATATGGCTTGAACACATCGTTCATCATAGCCATGAAAGCTGTGAGAGCATTCGTCAGTCCGAACGACATAACTAGGAACTCATAGTGGCCATATCGAGTCCTAAATGCTGTCTTAGGTACATCTCCACTCCAAACTCTCAACTGATGATACCCAGACCTCAGATCAATCTTAGAAAAGACCTGCGCTCCCCGAAGCTGATCCAGTAAGTCGTCAATGCGTGGAAGGGGATATCTATTCTTGATGGTGGCCTTATTCAACAATCTGTAGTCTATACACAATCGAAGGCTTCCATCCTTCTTCCTCATAAACAAAATCAGTGCTCCCCACAGTGAAACACTCGGTCTGATAAAACCCCTATCCAACAGCTCCTGTAACTGTCTCTTGAGCTTCTCCAGCTTAACTAAGGCCATGCAATATGGTGGTCTCGAAATAGGCTTAGTACCAGGCACCAAATCTATACAGAACTCCATCTCTTTGTCTAGTGGTAACCCTGGCAACTCATCTGAAAAAAATATCTCGGTACTCACTAACCATAGGAATATCTAACAACTCTGGATGTACCTTATTCGTATCCACCATGTACGCAATGAAACGTTGAATCACATCCGTAGAAGCATCAGTTGCGTCCTGATCCAAGGCATGTACTCGCCCTCGACCCATCACCTGTTTCCCCTTCTCCTCTGCCGTCGCTCTACCTCTCTGAGCAGACGTACCAGCTGGAGCTCTACCAGGTTCCCTGCCCTTCTGTGGGGCAATCACATATGTCTCTAGGTACTCTCTAGCAATATGCCCATGTTTCCTACATCGAAAACACACAACAGGGCTCAACGGACAAGGTCTACTGCCATGATGTCTACCACATCGACTGCACTAATCAGTAGTAGGAATCGATCTTCCAATCACTATGCCTTTCGCCGGAGCTATGGCCGGGTATGTAGGAGGTCTAACTGGTCGCTTTTACACTCCTTTATCCATAGTCCCTTACCGAAGAGTCTCCTCCCTCCTCAATAATTGAAACCTCTATCTCTAGCCGACCTCTTCCTTTCTTTATCTTAGCTCCGACTAAACTTCCCAAACTCAGAGGAATACCTCTCGTAGTCTTACTCACAAAGCTGCGCCCTGTGCACTGCCTCATCATATGTACCAATATCTAGTGGTACTAATCTAGACCGCAACACTGGTCTCAATTTATCGACAAATCTGTAGACCTTCCTAGTCTCCTATACATGGTATTAAGATCATACCTTCCCAGGGCCAAAAATCTCGTCTCGTACTCATCCACTGTGAGACTCCCCTGGGACAATCCTAAAAACTCGACCTATAGTCTACGCTGCACCATATCAGGAACAAACTGCCTCCTGAAGGCATCCAGAAACATCTCCCAACTGATCTCAACATGTCGGGCTCTCAATATCAGCCTAGTGGACTTCCACCAATGCTCTGACATTCCTTTCAGTAGGAACGCAGCAAATGCGACTCTCTCTAAAGTCGTACAGTCAAAGAAGTCGTACAACTTCTCCATCTCACCAATCCACTCCTCAACACTGGCTGGGACCTTAACCCCTCGAAAAGATGAAGGTCCAAGCTTTTGAAACTATCGCAATCGATCCAAATCACACCCATATCCTCTACCACCTTGAAATGGTGGGGGTGTAGGAGTATCAATAGTCTGTGGCCTCTGTACAAGCTGCGCAGGTGTATCAAGTGCAACTGCCTCTCCAGTCGGAGTCTCTACATCCTATCTCTGTCTACCTGGCAAAGTCTGTGCCAACAGCCCTACTATCACCTCTAGGCTACACTCTATCCTCGTAAAGCATGCCTTAATCGTATCTGGTACCTCAGTAGTACCTGAGGGTGTATGGGTAGTCGAAGACTCACATTGGCTAGCCGACCTACCTCTGCGGCCTCCAGCCCTACCCCTCGTCCCTCTACCACGGCGGGTAATTGCCATAATGGCTAGATTCCTGCATTCACAAACATTAATTTGTCAACTCCCATCTTGTATACACAATTGTAACTGAACAAAACACAGTGATATGGAGATGTACACTTTTTTCTAATTACTAATGCCTAGACACATCAGACCAACTACACTCTGATACCACTTTGTCACTCCCTCCTCCCACACGTGACTTTACCGAAAATCACAATAAATTTTTCACTTTTTACTTACCTTTATCTCCTCAACAGTTGGGCTGTGAATAGGCATCAGTCCTCTCATCCATACATATCTTATCATTCTTTCACGTATCATACATACATGATATTCATATCATAAGTAAATTCATATACTTAATATAATTACATCATTACATTTACATCCCCAACATTAAAACCATGTACATCATTGTGTTTATGCATTGTTCAGATACAAAAGAGTACGCATGTGTATACCTTTCGCTAGATGGGGAGTGGCAGCAGATCAAAGGAATGCAATACCCTGGCTGACTCGATCTACTGACGAGAATCTGTAGAGATGGGGGAAAATGAATGGGATGAGCTATCAACGCGCTCAGTAAGGAAATCGGGCAAGCAAGTAGACATCCATACTATCTACTTGAAAATAGTGCTTTGCCTTTCCTTCTCTCAATTCAAAAGCATGTTTAAAATATATATAATATAGTACAGATTTAAAATCCCATGTACTAAACACATGTTGGTTTATCAATCAGAGGCATTCATGCAAAACAATGCATATTTAATCAATTAAGAATGCCTTTATATAAAATATGTCATTTACATTCAAAACACAGTAAATATGAAATTTCTCATCACAACACAAACAAATCAATCGGGTTCCAACACATCCCTCAGGTCTACCCATATCATAAAACACATGTGATATATCATGCGAGACTCAGTGGCTAAATGCAATCTCTCCGGACTATGTAAAAGAGCCTTCCTGCCGAACAGAGCCTCCCCGCCCACTCTGGCTTAAGGATGTTGGGCTTAAGGATCTTACCGTAAGAGAGCATCTCTGGACTATGGCCATTGTCACGACCCAAAACTACCCAAAAATCAGAGTAAATTTTTTACGTTTTGTTATTTTCTTTCATGCTTACCTGTTCTCTGATCGTGACCACACTCCACTAATAATTGGGCTGTGCGTCAAAGCCAGTCCCACCAAATTAATTGTTTCTCAGTCATTTATAAATGTTTACAATTTTTATACATCCCCTAAAGTTACTTACAAACATGTTACTGTGCTATACTTATTTAGATACAGTATGTACAAGTGTATATACCTTAAATGATGGGCAGTAACGGATATCCGGAATGCAGTACTCAGTCACCTCAACATCTACTGGAGATTATCTGTGTGAGAAAATGAAATGGGTGAGCACATCAAGCTCAATAAGGCAATCCTACGAATAAGTAGGTAACCATACTATCTACATGAACGTGGTGCCATGCATAAACCACCCTTTCTCCACACATTTCAAAACTGATGCAATGATTCATGATGTCATGTAAAACACGTTCGCATGGAAAATTCAACATGCAACACTTTTTAAATCATTTCTTTCTCATTTAAAAATTTCACAATAAAGTCAGGACTTAACCCCTCCTTCGGGTGGTCCTGACACACACAAAATCATGAAAATCAGTTTACATCACACATGGGTTTAAAAAGCATGAAAATAACATCATGCAAATTTAGTTTAAAACTCAGTTTCAATCATTGTCAAGATCATCAACATGCAAGACTAGGCAACATCTGTATATCAATAATAACCAGGACTATGGCCATGTATCCTCGAGAGTTCCTCTGCTACACGGATCCTAGTGTGCGGGTTCTCACCATGATCGAGAACCGCCCGAGAGGTGGGTCAGTCCATCTCGTCAGTCTTATCCGATCCCACGCATTCGAAGATGCCGTATCCGAAGATACCACACGGTACATCGTACTCCATGCTACTTGCACGGTACATCGTACTCCGTGGACCCATTTATCATACCCTGTCTCAGAACGCACGTGCGAACCTATTTAGTCGGTGACACATACTCTACCCGACGCTCCAAGCACGGCTCATCTCATGTTCTCAAGAAAATCAGTGGGGGGTGCGAGCGATGCTCCAGCACTCTCGCCAATTCAAGTAAAACTAGTGCGAGCTAAGCTCTAGCACTCTCATCAAATCATGTGAAAAATCTGGTGCGAGTTAGACTCTAGCACCCTGTCACAAAAATCATGTAAAATCTAGTGCGAGTTAGACTCTAGCACCCAGTCACGAAAATCATATATATATATATATATGTATAAAAAGAATCTGGCGCGAGTTGGACTCCAGCACCAATGCATGTAAAATTCTAGTGCGAGCTCTCGCTCTAGCACTAATGCATGCATCACCCAAATCAAAATATCGTGCGAGATGAGCTCTAGCACGTCACATGTCAATAAAAACACGTAGGCAGCTCTGTTTCCTTAAAACAGTTTTCAAAACAATTTCATCATTGAAAATATGCAATGCTGTGCATTTTTCTTTCAAGGTTAGCCAGCCTACTGATGCATGCGTCAAAACCTCTCTAGAATGAGCAGAAATCTCTTGTTCTTGCTCCTCCCAATTTTTCTTAAAATTGTAAATTTTACCATTAACAAGGGTATTTTGGTAATTTGCTCATTCGGGGCACTAAAATTATTAACTTACTTCTAGACCCTTCAGATAATTTAAAAGACTGCATATGACTTTCAAATTTCATAAAGTTTACCTCTAGCAGTCCGTAGAATTCCCTTACCTTATTTTTCTGTAGAGTCTGACCTTTCCTTTTCCACTGCTGTCTCGTCACGCAGTCCGATCTGCTCCCAATCCAATGTCCGAAACTGCGTATAATTATTCCTCAGGTCAAATATCATACAATTTAATTGTATTTCCTATTTTCTGGGCTTAATTTAAATCATTGGGCCCATTTACCCATATTGGGCCCGATTGCACCTTAATGGGTCTTAATCGACCTTAAGCCCGTTTTTCACTTAATTTTCACATTATCGAGGCCTATTGGGCTCATTGGGCCCACCAACAATTTCTTGGGCCTCGTTCTAATTCTCGAATAGCTAAATTTGTTATTTACGATAATTTATCTAAATTTTCATAATTTAATTTATTGTATGCGATAATTAAATTTGAAGCACGCATAACTATGTAAATTGTCATAAATAAGGGTTACTTACCCGAGATTCCATGCTAGTATGTAAATCGAGGCTGTCTCGAGCTCTCGTTTGACGTCGATTGTCGAGCTACACAAGTTCATAAATTTTCGGGTTAATTTCCAGTCGAAAATTAATTAAATAAAATATTCCAAAATTTAAATCGATCAATTTCGAGCTCTACTGACTTACCCGTAGCTCGATTACATCGCCGGGATTTTTTCTCAATTTTTCCACTTTTCTTTTTCCCTTTTTCTCCTTTTTTTCCTTTCCTCATTGGCTGAACCGGTTCGGTCTGGTTCAGACCTGGTTCGGACCGCCAGTTCACTCCGGTTTAGTCGGTTCACGCCTTGCCGATCGGTTCTCCGCCGGCATCTGCCGCCAGTGGCTCCTCTGGGCCATCCGCAGCACGAATCTGCCCTCGGTTTTGTCTAAGGCCGCCGAAAAGTCGTCGGTCCGGCCTGTTCTCTCCACCGTCGGTACCCATTTCCTCTTTCCGCCAATTTCAGCGTTTGCCAGCAGTTTCGCCGGTCGTGGCCGTCACCAATCTGCTTGTCTGCGCTTAGGGAACCGCCAGCTAGCGTCGGTTGGGGCTAGCTTGCCGACGAATGGCCAGATTTCTCTTTTCCTCCACCCGTCGATTTTCTCTCGTTTTCTCCCTCTGTCGGTCACCGTTCATCGCCGTTCGTCGGCTGGTTGGTGCCGACGGGCGCGGGCGACTCGGCTGGTCAGCTCTCCGGTGGCGTCCAGTGGTGAGGCCGACAGAGACGGGGTTGGTTCCTCGGGTTCCCCTTTCCGTTTACAGAATCGCATCTCGCGATTCTGTTTCAGTTTTTTTCTTTCATTTTTTTTATAATTTTATTTTTAATATTATTTTATTTATTATTTTTTTATTTTTATTTTTATTTTTAATCATTTAAAAAACTATTATTTTGTCAAAATATCTAAAAAAATTATTAATTTATTCAATTAATCCCTAATTGAATTTATCAGTATTATTTCGGCTTTTCGGTATATTTTTTGATTATTTTCGGAATGATTTTTTGAATTAAAAATTCTGATTAATCCCGATTAATTCCAATAAATTGATCTTGATCAATTTAACCCAGAATAAATTTATTTCACCTTATTGACCAAGATTTCTCAATCTATTATTTTTAATTAAATTTTTTCTTCTCGAATTTACACCGGAGTTTGATCTTTTGACCATTTTGCGCTTGCACGTGTTTGAGAATTCCATTTCAATCCTTTTGCATTTTTAATTTCGTGTTTTAACTAAAATCAGGTCTTACATAATCTCCCCCACTTAAGGAATTTGGTCCTCCAAATTAGAACCAAGTCATATGAGTCCATAGACTACTCCGGGTACATCAATCGTATCATAATTTTTAATTCTTATGTGACCCTTTTCCCGGAGTGCAATACTACCAAAGGACTTTAATTAGGGAGATCGTCTTAAACCTCAATACTTTCTCTTTCCTGTCTAATGCCCGAATCAACTTTTTCAATATACTTATATTTACTCTGAGCTGAATCTATTGGATTTCATATTCGATTACTTATGCTGGATCTGGATAGTATTGCCGAAGTATCAAATGATGGGACACATTATGGATGCATGTTTATTCAGGTGATAACGCCAACCTACAGGTCTTATCTCCCACTTGTCCAATCTCTCAAAAATTTCATTCAGCAAAACTTAATTTGCCTTCTTCTCGAGTCTCGTTATGTCCTTATTCCCTTAGGACAAATAACTTCAACAATACAGATTCACCCTCGATGAATTCTAGTACTTTTTGTCTGCTCTGAGGTATTCTTAATCTCTCACTCAACTGAACATCCTCAGAGACTTATTATACTAATTCGAAAGAAATTTCTATCTGTCACCCACTTTTTCTTATCCAAGTCAGGGAGACAACCCCTACGGCCATACTATGCCTCATATCTTGTTATCCCGATACTCAAGTGACAACTGTCGTTATTGGTGACTTCAATTTGTAATAACTGATCATCCCAAGAGCTTATAAAATTAATGGCACACGCTTCCATCGTATCCTCCAGAACCTATACAGTCCTCTCTAACTGACCATCTGTCTGAGGATGGAAAGCTGTGCAAATACTAAATCGGGTTCCCATAGCATCCTGAAAAATATTCTCAGAGGTGGGAAGTAAAGCGGGAATCCCTATATGATACCATGCTTACTGGAACGCTACATAATGTTCCATAATCTTCCTTATACCTGAATCCTCATACACACTTTGAGTATCTGGGGATTTCATAACCAGAAGGTGGGTAGACTTAGTCAACTTAGCGACTATCATCTAAATAGCCTCGTGATTCATATGAGTCCTCCATAGCCCATCATGAAATTCATGAAGACTTGCTCCCATTTTTGTGCCGTGTCGATATAGGTAGAGACTGCAATAACTCTGCAGACTTTTAATACTCTACCTTATCCTGCTGACATACTAGGCACTTTTCCATAACCTCTACCATATCTCTTTTCACATTTGACCACCAATACCCTTTTCAGAGATTTCATATATATATTCATTACTTTTCGTATGCACTGTATATCCCGAAGAGTAAGCTTCTGACAATATTACTATCTCATCAACTGTGGTCATTGGGAGCACTTATACTGTCTCCGAACATCTCTGTAAATCATCGACACTCTCTATGAACTCTGTCACTGTACCCTTCTGAATCTGACCCAAACTATCGACACCATGCCGATCATCCCGCTAAGCCTGTCAAATCTGGGCACTCTCATCCGGTTCTAGTCTCAGGCTAGCTGTCACACAATCACTGTCATTATCAGAAGGGATCACATCACTACTGAAGCTCACAACTGCTCAAGCAGCTCACGCTCCCTCACCATCATATGTAATACCATCTTGAGGCTCTTTCTGCTCAAGGCATCAACCATTATATTAGCCTTTTCGGGTGGTACAATTTTCCACAATCAAAATCTCTCAGAAGCTCTAACCAACTATGTATTCTCATATTCGCATCTTTCTCTGAAAACAGATACTTAAGGCTTTATGATCAGTGCATACCCAAAATTTCTCACCATGTACATAATAGTACCATATCCTCAGTACAAGTACTACCGCTGCCAACTTTAAAACATGGGTCAGATAGTTTATTTCTTGATCCTTGAGTTGTCTGGATCCACAATCGACTATTTTCCCTTTTTGCATCAATACCTAGCTCATTCATGATTTTGAGGTATCCATACACACTGAGAAACCTCTTGAATTGTTGGGTATGGTGAAAATAATCACGGTGGTTAGTTCATACTTCACTACACCAAAATTCAAGTCACATCTATCATCTCACTTATCATCTCATTCAAATACCACGCTTCTTAGTTAAATGTGTCAACAAAGTATACCCTTTTTAGAACTCGCAGTAACCATCTGTAAAAGTAATTTTCCAATTGTTGCTTATAATTTGCCCTGGACTTTAACTACACCCAACATATCATCAATAAGGATGATGATAAATCGGTCCAGGTAAAGTTTAAATAACTCATTGTAGTTGAGCTCCATTATATATTTTAATCGCCCATATCCTTGACCTATGTATGCATAAGCGTATAATATCACTTCAAAATTGCTTCTGTTCACGATACTGACCTGTGTCATTTCCTTTTTCTTATATTAATGGCTTTTATTAAATTTTCATATTTTAACCTTCATGATTAATCGAATTTTATAATTCTTTATCGTACTAGTAAAAGTGTCCAAATTTTAAATTTATATCTTACCACGATCGATATCAAGTCATAGATTATATATATATATATTTATAGACGCTGTCAAGTCTTCAGGCGGGGAGGTATTTTGAAATACCTTTATTAACCCTTAGACTTAACCACAATTACTTTACATATCAGTCCCTGTGGTCACAATTCATATTCGCTACTAATTGCTTTAATCCTAATGACTTCATATCGTAAAGATGTTCTTACCTTGCATATGCCTCTTACTCCAATACATCTTGTATTTAGGATCAAACATATCTTAAAGAGTATCTCTTTCGTATATCAATTATAACGAAACTCTGTCATTATTCATTTCGTGAGTACTATCATTTGCTCCTTTAATTTCAACCGTTGCACCCCTTTTTATTACTTGTCAAAACTTACAGTTTACTTTTCATGGGTAAAACAGCACTATCTTATGCAGCTGACTACTTTATTCTCAAATATTACTTTAAATTATTCATAGTCCATTGAATAAATTCGGCTGACTTATACTTTTTCCCCCATTTTCAACTTAAAATCTCTTCATCATTATTTCGTTAGTTAACCTTCCTCTATTAGGGAACTCATTTATCAGCATCATGCCCAAGAGTGTATGCATTCATGTCTTTTACTCACTTACATGCGAATGAAGGCGGTATGAGGAAATACGTGGTACCAGGATAAATTAACACAATTTCTTCTTTATTGATCAGCAGTGTGGTATCTTTCATCACATCCTGTGAAACATCAGTAGTGTCCTGGTCCAAGATATACACTCGCCATCGTCCAACAGCCTACTTTCCTTTTCTCTTCGGCTGTGGCCTCCCTTTTCGATGCAGCTATCTCAACAGGGTTTTCTCTATCTCTTTACCTTTCTGTGGGGCAATCTCGCCCAACTCTGAGCAATCATAATAAATGGTCCGTCTTACCACACTTAACGGCCATTTTCATCAATAATGTGTAGGTGTAAGTCCTACTTCCGTGATATTTACCACACATTCTACAGTGATTCGTAGCAGATCGGGGTTCTCCAATCACAATACCCCTCAAAAGTGCTATAATCGGATAACTGTGGCCTTACCAATCATCTTAGCCCATAACTCATCAAATCAAATCTTTTATCAATTACCTTTTGCCCATTCTGACATTTTTGTCATTCTCAATTCTCTTTCTGTCTCTATTTTGGCCCTTACTACCTTTCCCAATCTCAGAGGCGTGCAACACATGATCTTATTCACACAACTGTATTCTGTGCACTGCCTCGGTATAGGTAGTGATACCTAACGGGGCCAATCGAACTCTAATTGACAATTTGAGCCCTTCCATAAACTTTTAGACTTTCCGACGCTCACTGCCCATAATGTCGAAGTAATACCTGCCCAGAGTTATAAACTGAGTTCCATACTCATAATTCATACTCATCAATAAATCAATTCCCTTTAAACAGTGTCTGGGATATTCTATCACCGGAATACATCCAAAAATATTTCTCTTGTCAACTCTGGATGTCTAACTCTTAAGTTGGGTCGAGCAGACTTCCATCAATGCTCTGACTTGCCCTCAAATCTTATGCATACTCTGAACAATTTGCTCCCAGAATATTCTTCACACTCCGCTCCAAACTCGCGAAGCGTGTCTCAATACTATCCGATCTCTCTGTTGGACTCTGTGAGGTATGCTCAACATTAGCCTCCATTTCAATAGCATCTTGGTTCTCATAGGTCAACTCAGCACGATTAGCAGGTTCAGGTCTACCTCTGCGACCTCTGCCTCGTGCTCTACCTTCTCTATCGCTACTAATATTAGGCATTCCTGCATTCTCAACCATTTCTTAGTTAAAACCCATCTCGATATACACTATTGTAACTAACCAAGCACAGTAACACGGGGATGTAATTTCCTAATTACTGACATTAACACACATCAGACCAATTTCGCTCTAATACCACCTTTATATGTCACGACCCAAAACTACCCAAAAATCAGAGTAAATTTTTCATGTTTTGTTGTTTTCTTTCATGCTTACCTGTTCTCTGATCATGACCATACTCCACTAACAATTGGGCTGTGCGTCAATGCCAGTCCCACCAAATTAATTCTTTCTCAGTCATTTATAAATGTTTACAATATTTATACATCCCCTAAAGTTACTTAAAAACATGTTATTGTGCTATACTTATTTAGATACAATATGTACAAGTGTATATACCTTAAATAATGGGCAGCAGCGGATATCCGAAATGCAGTACTCAGTCGCCTCAACATCTACTGGAGATTATTTGTGTGAGAAAATGAAAGGGGTGAGCATATCAAGCTCAGTAAGGCAATCCTACAAAGAAGTAGGTAACCATACTACCTACATGAACGTGGTGCCATGCATAAACCACCCTTTCTCCACACATTTCAAAACTGATGCAATGATTCAGGATGTCAACTAAAACACGTTCGCATGGAAAATTCAACATACAACTCTTTTTAAATCATTTCTTTCTCATTTAAAAATTTCACAATAATGTCAGGACTTAACCCCTCCTTCGGGTGGTCCTGGCTCACACAAAACCATGAAAATCAGTTTACATCACACATGGGTTTAAAAAGAATGGAAATAGCATCATGCAAATTTAGTTTAAAACCTAGTATCAATCATCGTCAAGATCATTAACATTCGAGACTAGGCAACATCAGTATATCGGTAATAACCAGGACAATGGCCATGTGTCCTCGGGAGTTCCTCTGCTACACGGATCCTAGTGTGCGGGTTCTCACCATGATCGGGAACCGCCCGAGAGGTGAGTCAGTCCATCTTGTCAATCTTATCCGATCCCACGCATTCGAAGATGTCGTATCCGAAGATACCACGTATTCGAAGATACCACACTGTACATTGTACTCCATGCTACTTGCACGGTACATCGTACTCCGTGGACCCATATATCATACTCTGTCTCAGAACGCACGTGCAAACCTATTTAGTCAGTGACACACAGTCTACCCGACGCTCCAAGCACGGCTCATCGCATGTTCTCAAAAAAATCAGTGGGGGGTGCGAGCGATGCTCCAGCACTCTCGTCAATTCAAGTAAAACTAGTGCGAGCTAAGCTCTAGCACTCTCATTAAATCATGTGGAAAATCTGGTGCAAGTTAGACTCTAGCACCCTGCCACGAAAATCATATAAAATCTGGTGTAAGTTAGACTCTAAGACCGTGTCACGAAAATCATATATATATATGTATAAAAAGAATCTGGTGCGAGTTGGACTCTAGCACCAATGCATGTAAAACTCTAGTGCGAGCTCTCGCTCCAGTACTAATGCATGCATCACCCAAATCAAAATATCGTGCGAGATGAGCTCTAGTACGTCACATGTCAATAAAAATACGTAGGCGGCTCTGTTTCCTTAAAACAGTTTTCAAAACAATTTCATCATTGAAAATATGCAATGCTGTGCATTTTTCTTTCAAGGTTAGCCAGCCTACTCATGCATGCGTTAAAACCTCTCCAGAACGAGCAGGAACCTCTTGTTCTTGCTCCTCTCAATTTTTCCTAAAATTGTAAATTTTACCCTTAACAAGGGTATTTTGGTAATTTTCCTATTCGGGGCACTAAAATTATTAACTTACTTCTAGACCCTTCAGATAATTTAAAAGACTGCATATGACTTTGAAATTTCGTAAAGTTTACCTCTAGCAGTCCATAGAATTCCCTTACCTTATTTTTCTGTAGAGTTTGACCTTTCCTTTTCCACTGCTGTCTCGTCACGCAGTCCGATCTGCTCCCAATCCAACGTCCGAAACTGCGTATAATTATTCCTCAGGTCAGATATCATACAATTTAATTGTATTTCCTATTTTTTAGGCTTAATTTAAATCATTGGGCCCATTTACCCCTATTGGGCCCAATTACACCTTAATGGGTCTTAATCGACCTTAAGCTCGTTTTTCACTTAATTTTCACATTATCGAGGCTTATTGGGCTCATTGGGCCCACCAACAATTTCTTGGGCCTCGTTTTAATTCTCGAAAAGCTAAATTTATTATTTACGATAATTTATCTAAATTTTCATAATTTAATTTATTTTATGCGATAATTAAATTCGAAGCACGCATAACGATGTAAATTGTCGTAAATAAGGGTTACTTACCCGAGATTCCAAGCTAGTATGTAAATCGAGGCTGTCTCGAGCTCTCGTTTGTCGTCAATTGTCAAGCTACACAATTTCATAAATTTTTGGGTAAATTTTCTGTCGAAAATTAATTAAATAAAATATTCCAAAATTTAAATCGGTCAATTTCGATCGCTACTGACTTACCCGTAGCTCGATTACATCGTTGGGATTTTTTCTCAATTTTTCCTCTTTTTCTTTTTCCCTTTTTCTCCTTTTTTTCCTTTCCTCATTGGCTGAACCGGTTCGGTCCGGTTCAGACTCGGTTCGGACCGCCAGTTCACTCTGGTACGATCGGTTCAAGGCCTTGCCAGCCGATTCTCCATCGGCTTCCATCGCCAGTGGCTCCGCTGGGCCGTCCGCAGTACGAATCTGCCCTTGATTTTGTCCAAGGCCACCGAAAAGTCACCGGTCCGACCTGTTCTCTCCACCGTCGGTACCCATTTCCTCTTTCCGTCGTTTTCGGCGTTTGCCGACAGTTTCGTCGGTCGTGGCCACCACTAATCTGCTCGTCTGCGCTTGGGGAACCGCCAGCTAGCGTCGGTTGGGGCT
This sequence comes from Firmiana major, assembly GCA_033439115.1. Taxonomy (NCBI): domain Eukaryota; kingdom Viridiplantae; phylum Streptophyta; class Magnoliopsida; order Malvales; family Malvaceae; genus Firmiana; species Firmiana major. Next base: position 14,951,311 of record CM065913.1, on the reverse strand, counting down.
AGCTTGCCGGTGAATGGCCGGATTTCTCTTTTCCTCCACCCGTCAGTTTTCTCTCATTTTCTCCCTCTTTCGGTCGCCGTTCACCGCCGTTCGTTGGCTGGTTGGTGCCGACGGGCGCTGGCAACTCGGCTGGTCACCTTTCCGGTGGCGTCCAGTGGTGAGGCCGACGGAGACGAGGTTGGTTCCTCGGGTTCCCCTTTCCGTTTACAGAATCGCGTCTCGCGATTCTGTTTTAGTTTTTTTCTTCTTTCTTTTTTTTTTTTATAATTTTATTTTTAATATTATTTTATTTATTATTTTATTTTTATTTTTATTTTTAATCATTTAAAATATTATTATTTTGTCAAAATATCTAAAAAAATTATTAATTTATTCAATTAATCCCTAATTTAATTTATCAGTATTATTTCGGCTTTTCGGTATATTTTTAGATTATTTTCGGAATGATTTTTCGAATTAAAAATTCTGATTAATCCCGATTAATTTCAATAAATTGATATCTTGATCAATTTAACCCAAAATAAATTTATTTCACCTTAATTGACCAAGATTTCTCAATCTATTATTTTTAATTAAATTTTTTCTTCTCGAATTTACATCGACTTTCGATCTTTTGACCATTTTGCCCTTGCACGTGTTTGAGAATTCCATTTCAATCCTTTTGCATTTTTAATTTCGTGTTTTAACTAAAATCAGGTCTTACATAATCTCCCCCACTTAAGGAATTTGGTCCTCCAAATTAGAACCAAGTCATATGAGTCCATAGACTACTCCGGGTACATCAATCGTATCATACTTCTTAATTCTCATGTGACCCTTTTCCCGGAGTGTAATACTACCAAAGGACTTTAATTAGGGAGATTGTCTTAAACCTCAATACTTTCTCTTTCCTGTCTAATGCCCGAATCAACTTTTTCAGTATACTTATATTTACACTGAGCTGAATCTGTTGGAGTTCATATTCGATTACTTATGCTGGATCTGGATAGTATTGCCGAAGTATCAAATGATGGGACACATTATAGATGCCTTTTTATTCAGGTGATAACGCCAACCTACAGGTCTTATCTCCCACTTGTCCAATCTCTCAAAAATTTCATTCAGCAAAACTTAATTTGCCTTCTTCCCGAGTCTCGTTATGTTCTTATTCACTTAGGACAAATAACTTCAACAATACAGATTCACCCTCAGTGAATTCTAATGCTTTTTGTCTGCTCTGAGGTATTCTTAATCTCTCACTCAACTGAACATCCTCAGAGACTTATTATACTAATTCGAAAGAAATTTCTATCTGTCACCCACTTTTTCATATCCAAGTCAAGGAAACAACCCCTACGGCCATACTATGCCTCATATCTTGTTATCCCGATACTCAAGTGACAACTATCGTTATTGGTGACTTCAATTTGTAATAACTGATCATCCCAGGAGCTTATAAAATTAATGGCACACGCTTTCATCATATCCTCCAGAACCTGTACAGTCCTCTCTAACTAACCATCTGTCTGAGAATGGAAAGCTGTACAAATACTAAATCGAGTTCCCGTAGCTTCCTGAAAATATTCTCAGAGGTGGTAAGTAAAGCGGGAATCCCTATATGATACCATGCTCACTGGAACGCTATATAATGTTCCACAATCTTCCTTATACCTGAATCCTCATACAAACTTTGAGTATCTGGGGATTTCATAACCAGAAGGTGGGTAGACTTAGTCAACTTAGCGACTATCATCTAAATAGCCTCGTGATTCATCTGAGTCCTCCATAGCCCATCATGAAATTCATGAAGACTTGCTCCCATTTCCGTGCCGTGTCGATATAGGTAGAGACTGCAATAACTCTGCAGACTTTTAATACTCTACCTTATCCTGCTGACATACTAGGTACTTTTCCATAACCTCTACCATATCTCTTTTCACATCTGACCACCAATACCCTTTTCAGAGATTTCATATATATATTCATTACTTTTCGTATGCACTGTATATCCCGAAGAGTAAGTTCTGACAATATTACTATCTCATCAACTGTGGTCCTGAGGAGCACTTATACTGTCTCTGAACATCTCTGTAAATCATCGACACTCTCTATGAACTCTGTCACTGTACCGTTTTGAATCTGACCCAAACTATCGACACCATGCCGATCATCCCTCTAAGCCTGTCAAATCCGAGCACTCTCATCCAGTTCTAGTCTCAGGCTAGCTGTCACACAATCACTGTCATCATCAGAAGGGATCACATCACTACTGAAGCTCACAACTGCTCAAGCAGCTCACGCTCCCTGACCATCATATGTAATACCATCCCGAGGCTCTTTCTGCTCAAGGCATCAGCCATTACATTAGCCTTTCCTGGGTGGTACAATTTTCCACAATCAAAATCTCTCAGAAGCTCTAACCCACTATGTATTCTCATATTCGCCTCTTTCTGTGAAAACAGATACTTGAGGCTTTATGATCAGTGCTACCCAAAATTTCTCACCATGTACATAATAGTACCATATCCTCAGTACAAGTACTACCGCTGCCAACTTTAAATCATGGGTCAGATAGTTTATTTCTTGATCCTTGAGTTGTCTGGATCCATAATCGACTATCTTCCCTTTTTGCATCAATACCTATCTCATTCATGATTTTGAGGTATCCATACACACTGAGAAACCTCTTGAGTTGTTGGGTATGGTGAAACTAATCACGGTGGTCAGTTTATACTTCACTACATCAAAATTCATGTCACATCTATTATCTCACTTATCATCTCATTCAAATACCACGCTTCTTAGTTAAACGTGTCAACAAAGTATACCCTTTTTAGAACTCGCAGTAACCATCTGTAAAAGTAATTTTCCAATTGTTGCTTATAATTTGCCCTGGACTTTAACTACACCCAACATATCATCAATAAGGATGATGATAAATCGGTTCAGGTAAAGTTTAAATAACTCATTGTAGTTGAGCTCCATTATATATTTTAATCGCCCATATCTTTGACCTATGTACGCATAAGCATATAATATCACTTCAAAATTGCTTCTGTTCACGATACTGACCTGTGTCATTTCCTTTTTCTTATATTAAAGGCTTTTATTAAATTTTAATATTTTAACCTTCATGATTAATTGAATTTTATAATTCTTTATCGCACTAGTAAAAGTGTCCAAATTTTAAATTTATATCTTACCACGGTCGATTTCAAGTCATAGATTATATATATATTTCTGGACGCTGTCAAGTCTTCAAGCGGGGAGGTATTTTGAAATACCTTTATTAACCCTTAGACTTAACCACAATTACTTTACATATCAGTCCCTGTGGTCACAATTCATAATCGCTACTAATTGCTTTAATCCTAATGACTTCATATCGTAAAGATGTTCTTACCTTGCTTACGCCTCTTACTCCAATACATCTTGTATTTAGGATCAAACATATCTTAAAGAGTATCTCCTTCGTATATCAATTATAACGAAACTCTGTCATTATTCATTTCATGAGTACCATCATTTGCTCCTTTAATTTCAACCGTTGCACCCCTTTTTATTACTTTTCAAAACTTATAGTATACTTTTCAGGGGTAAAACAGCACTATCTTAGGATAGAAATCCGAACAGCATAATATGCAGCCGACTACTTTATTCTCAAATATTACTTTAAATTATTCATAGTCCATTGAATAAATTCGGCTGACTTATACTTTTTCCCCCATTTTCAACTTAAAATCTCTTCATCATTATTTCGTTAGTTAACCTTCCTCTGTTGGGGAACTCATTTATCAGCATCGTGCCCAAGAGTGTAGGCATTCATGTCTTTTACTCGCTTACATGCGCATGAAGGCGGTATGAGGAAATACGTGGTACCAGGATAAATTAACACAATTTCTTCTTTATTGATCAGTAGTGTGGTATCTTTCATCACATCCTGTGAAACATCAGTATTGTCCTAGTCCAAGACGTACACTCGCCTTCGTCCAACAGCCTACTTTCCTTTTCTCTTCGGCTGTGGCCTCCCTTTTCGATGTAGCTATCTCAACAGGATTTTCTCTATCTCTTTACCTTTCTGTGGGGCAATCTTGTCCAACTCTGAGCAATCATAATAAATGGTCCGTCTTACCACACTTAACAGCCATTTTCATCAATAATGTGTAGGTGTAAGTCCTACTTCTGTGATATTTACCACACATTCTACAGTGATCCGTAGCAGATCGGGGTTCTCCAATCCCAATACCCCTCAAAAGTGCTATAATCGGATAACTGTGGCCTTACCAATCATCTTAGCCCATAACTCATCAAATCAAATCTTTTTATCAATTACCTTCTTCCCGTTCTGACATTTCTGTCATTCTCAATTCTCTTTCTGTCTCTATTTTGGCCCTTACTACCTTTCCCAATCTCAGAGGCGTGCAACACCTGATCTTATTCACATAACTGTATTCTGTGCACTGCCTCGGTATAGGTAGTGATACCTAACGGGGCCAATCGGACTCTAATTGACAATTTGAGCCCTTCCATAAACTTTTAGACTTTCTGACGCTCACTGCCCATAATGTCGAAGTAATACCTACCCAGAGATATAAACTGAGTACCATACTCATAATTCATACTCATCAATAAATCAATTCCTTTTAAACAGTGTCCGAGATATTCTATCACCGGAATACATCCAAAAATATTTCTCTTGTCAACTCTGGATGTCTAACTCTTAAGTTGGGTCGAGCAGACTTCCATCAATGCTCTGACTTGCCCTTAAATCTTATGCATAATCTGAGCAATTTGCTCCCAAAATATTCTTCACACTCCGCTCCAACCTCACGAAGCGTGTCTCAATACTATTCGATCTCTCTGTTGGACTCTGTGAGGTATGCTCAACATTAGCCTCCATTTCAATCGCATCTTGGTTCTCATAGGTCAACTCAGCAGGATTAGCAGGCATAGGTCTACCTCTACAACCTCTGCCTCGTGCTCTACCTTCTCTATCACGACTAATATTAGGCATTCCTACTTTCTCAACCATTTCTTAGTTAAAACCCATCTCGATATACACTATTGTATCTAACCAAGCACAGTAACACGGGGATGTAATTTCCTAATTACTGACACTGACACACATCAGACCAATTTCGCTCTGATACCACCTTTATATGTCACAATCCAAAATTATCCAAAATCAGAGTAAATTTTTCTTGTTTTGTTATTTTCTTTCATGCTTACCTGTTATCTGATCGTGACCACACTCCACTAACAATTGGGTTGTGCTTCAATGCCAGTCCCACCAAATTAATTCTTTCTCAGTCATTTATAAATGTTTACAATATTTATACATCCCCTAAAGTTACTTACAAACATGTTACTCTGCTATACTTATTTAGATACAATATGTACAAGTGTATATACCTTAAATGATGGGCAGCAGCGGATATCCGGAATGCAGTACTCAGTCGCCTCAACATCTACTGGAGATTATCTATGTGAGAAAATGAAAGGTGTGAGCACATCAAGCTCAGTAAGGCAATCCTACGAACAAGTAGGTAACCATACTACCTACATGAACGTGGTGCCATGCATAAACCACCCTTTCTCCACACATTTTAAAACTGATGCAATGATTCATGATGTCATGTAAAACACGTTCGCATGGAAAATTCAACATGCAACTCTTTTTAAATCATTTCTTTCTCATTTAAAAATTTCATAATAAAGTCAGGACTTAATCCCTCCTTCGGGTGGTCCTGACTCACACAAAATAATGAAAATCAGTTTACATCACGCATGGGTTTAAAAAGCATGGAAATAGCATCATGCAAATTTAGTTTAAAACCCAGTTTCAATCATCGTCAAGATCATAAACATGCGAGACTAGGCAACATCTGTATATCGAAAATAATCAGGACTATGGCCATGTGTCCTCGGGAGTTCCTCTGCTACACGGATCCTAGTGTGCGGGTTCTCACCATGATCAGGAACCGTCTGAGAGGTGGGTCAGTCCATCTCGTTAGTCTTATCCGTTCCCACGCATCCGAAGATGCCGTATCTGAAGATATCACGTATCCAAAGATACCACACGATACATCGTACTCCATGCTACTTGCACGGTACATCGTACTCCGTGGACCCATATATCATAACCTGTCTCAGAACGCACGTGCGAACCTATCTAGTCGGTGACACACAGTCTACCCGACGCTCCAAGCACGGCTCATCGTATGTTCTCAAAAAAATCAGTGGGGGGTGCGAGCGATGCTCCAGCACTCTCGTCAATTCAAGTAAAACTAGTGCGAGCTAAGCTCTAGCACTCTCATCAAATCATGTGGAAAATCTGGTGCGAGTTAGACTCTAGCACCGTGTCACGAAAATCATATATATATATGTATAAAAAGAATCTGGTGCGAGTTGGACTCCAGCACCAATGCATGTAAAACTCTAGTGCGAGCTCTCGCTCCAGCACTAATGCATACATCACCCCAATCGAAATATCGTGCGAGATGACCTCTAGCACGTCACATATCAATAAAAACACGTAGGGGGCTCTGTTTCCTTAAAACAGTTTTCAAAACAATTTCATCATTGAAAATATGCAATGCTGTGCATTTTTCTTTCAAGGTTAGCCAGCCTACTCATGCATGTGTCAAAACCTCTCCAGAACGAGCAGTAACCTCTTGTTCTTGCTCCTCCCAATTTTTCCTAAAATTATAAATTTTACCCTTAACAAGGGTATTTTGGTAATTTCCCATTCGGGGCACTAAAATTATTAACTTACTTCTAGACCCTTCAGATAATTTAAAAGACTGCATATGACTTTGAAATTTTGTAAAGTTTACCTCTAGCGGTCCGTAGAATTCCCTTACCTTATTTTTCTGTAGAGTCTGACCTTTCCTTTTCCACTGCTGTCTCGTCACGCAGTCCGATCTGCTCCCAATCAATGTCTGAAACTGCGTATAATTATTCCTCAGGTCAGATATCATACAATTTAATCGTATTTCCTATTTTTTGGGCTTAATTTAAATCATTGGGCCCATTTACCCCTATTGGGCCCGATTGCACCTTAATGGGTCTTAATCGACCTTAAGCCCGTTTTTCACTTAATTTTCACATTATCGAGGTCTATTGGGCTCATTGGGCCCACCAACAATTTCTTGGGCCTCATTTTAACTCTCGAATAGCTAAATTTATTATTTACGACAATTTATCTAAATTTTCATAATTTAATTTATTTTATGCGATAATTAAATCTGAAGCACGCATAACGATGTAAATTGTCGTAAATAAAGGTTATTTACCCGAGGTTCTATGCTAGTATGTAAATCGAGGCTATCTCGAGCTCTCGTTTGACGTCGATTGTCGAGCTACACAATTTCATAAATTTTTGGGTAAATTTCCAATAAAAAATTAATTAAATAAAATATTCTAAAATTTAAATCGGTCAATTTCAACCGCTACTGACTTACCTGTAGCTCGATTACATCGCCGAGATTTTTTCTCAATTTTTCCTCTTTTTCCTTTTCCCTTTTTCTCATTTTTTCCTTTCCCCATTGGCTGAACCGGTTCGGTCCGGTTCAGACCCAGTTTGGACCACCGGTTCACTCCGGTTCGGCCGGTTCACGGCCTTGCCGGTCGGTTCTCCGTCGGCTTCCGTCGCCAATGGCTCCGCTGGGCTGTCCGCAGCACAAATCTTCCCTCGATTTTGTCCAAGGCCGTCGAAAAGTCGCCGGTCCGGCCTGTTCTCTCCACCGTCGGTACCCATTTCCTCTTTCCGCCGTTTTCGACGTTTGCCGGTAGTTTCGCCGATCGTGGCCACCACCAATCTGCTCGTCTGCGCTTGGGGAACCGCCAGCTAGCATCGGTTGGGGCTAGCTTGCCGGCGAATGGCCCGATTTCTCTTTTCCTCCCCCCGTCGGTTTTCTCTCGTTTTCTCCCTCTTTCGGTCGCCGTTCACCTCCGTTCGTCGGCTGGTTGGTGCCGACGGGCACGGGCGACTCTGCTGGTCACCTCTCCGGTGGCGTCAAATGGTGAGGCCAACGGTGACGGGGTTGGTCCCTCGAGTTCCCCTTTCCGTTTACAGAATCGCGTTTCGCGATTCTGTTTCAGTTTTTTTCTTTTTTTTTTATAATTTTATTTTTAATATTATTTTCTTTATTATTTTATTTTTATTTTTATTTTTAATCATTTAAAATACTATTATTTTGTCAAAATATCTAAAAAAATTATTAATTTATTTAATTAATCCCTATTGAATTTATCAGTATTATTTCAGCTTTCTGGTATATTTTTCGATTATTTTCGGAATGATTTTTCGAATTAAAAATTCTGATTAATCCCGATTAATTCCAATAAATTGATATCTTGATCAATTTAACCCAGAATAAATTTATTTCACCTTTATTGACCAAGATTTCTCAATCCATTATTTTTAATTAAATTTTTTCTTCTCGAATTTAGATCGGCTTTCGATCTTTTGACCATTTTGCCCTTACACGTGTTTGAGAATTCCATTTCAATCCTTTTGCATTTTTAATTTCATGTTTTAACTAAAATCGGGTCTTACAGCCATATCCTAACATGTGGTGAAATCTCAGGCAACACAATACTCGGTGTGCGGGTTATCACTGCTGTAACGGGAGGGGAGTCAGTCCATCACAACCGCCAACTATCAACAACTCTCCTCCACAACTCCACAACAAAACACGGTACAGTATACTCCATGCCATACGCATGGTACAACGTACACCCGTGGACCCTACATCATGGTCAGGGTGCCTGCCATAGGTCTTAGCCGCTCATACCATGGAAATACATCATAGTGGGGTGCCTACCATAGGTCTTAGCCCTCATACTATGGAATAAATGCCACGTCTCTAAATCCACGTGAGAACAACTCAACAGTGTGACACTCAGTCTACACGAAGGAATCGTCACGATTTTTCTAACATTTCTATATAGCACGTAAAACTACAGTGCGCGTCTTGAGTGTGACTCACAGTCAACGTTCTGCCTCAAAACACTGTATATGGATGTCAAAATATCAACACTAGTGCGAGTAAACCTCTAGCACTAGGTCATGCGTAGTTTTCATTTCAAATCAAGTACGAGCAAATCGCTCAAGTACGATGTCATGTACAAATCATGAAAAATCGAGTACGAGCAACGCTCCAGCACTCTGTCATGCATCTCATGTAAAACTCGAGTACGAGCCAATCGCTCCAGCACTCTATCATGCACAAATCACATAAAATTGAGTACGAGCAATGCTCCAGTACTCTATAATGCATGTCAAATAAATGCAGTGCGAGTAAACCTCCAGCACTAAGGTATGTGAAAAACATCTGAAATCAAGTGATAGTTGTGCTCCAGCACGATTGTTTCCACAGAATTCGGTAGATGGCTCTTTAAAAATAGGGATGTTTAAAATCATTAAAATCAGCACTATAAAGTGTGCTTAGTTTACATCGACCTCAAAACATTAGCCCATCCACCTACTCTTCTGCTACACAGCCGTAAAACCACTCAAAACATCATTTCCATGCTTTTTACCACTTTTCCCAATATTTAACTTTTTGCCTAACTATGGGTAAAATCGTAATTTACCCATATCGGGTCCCTATAATTATTATAGATTTTCTCTGACCGTCAAACAATTTCAGTGAATGTAAAATCCAACGAAAATATGCACAGATATCTCTAGCTACTTGCAAGAGTCTCCTACCTCGGATCACGTCGTGTGACCTCTCTTCCTCTGTGTTGTCTGCCTCGCAGTCCGGTCAACTCTCAATATGACTCTGGAGCTGCATTTAATCATTCACTGAGTTAATTACAATTTTTCTACTGTATTACACATTTAATACAGTTCATTTCACTTAAATTGGTCTGTTTACGCTTAATGGGCCTTAAACACTTTAACTGGGCCTTAATCCGTATTAAGCCCATTTATCAGGGTTTATTGACTCATTAGGCCTATCAACACCTATTGGGCTTTATTCCAAGCTCTTTGGATAGCCCGTATAATATTTACGACATTTATTTCAAAATTCTGAATATAATTCACTAATTGCAGAATTTAATCCGAAATGCGTAAATTAAATCTTAAATACGCATAAATCACTAAATTGTCGTAAATGAGCTTTACTTACCCGAGATTGTGCGATGGTGCGTGAATCGAAGTTCGATCGGGCTTTCGTTCTAATTAATCGTCGAACTGCACAATTTCGTATATTTAACTCCGGGTCAATTTTTGATTAAATATAATTTAAATAAATTTATCGAAAATTAAATCAGTCACTTTTGACCTCGTATCGATTTACTCGAAGTCCGGTGAAAACTTAAAAATTTTCCTTTTCCTTTTTCTTTTTTTCCTCTTTTTCCATTTTCTCCTTGGCTGAACCGGTCCGGTCCAGTTCAGCACAGTCACTTTCCACTGAACCGATAGACCGGTTCAGGGCTCCTTTCGCCGTTTCGGCATCATCCGACCAATTCTTTGGCTGATTCCACCGCCAAACGGTTCGGCATCGCCTCTAGAGGCTTCTTTTGGCCTGGGCTGGGGTAAATCGGCGCCGAATTCCGCCCGATTTACCCTTCTCTTCCGCGGCCTCCCCCGTCTTCGATCTCCTCGTCGGCGACGATTCCAGGTGCGTGGTGGCCGTCGAACTCTCCCCCGGTGCTGGTCGTTCCTTTGCCCAGCACTCCTCGCGCCGTCGGCCGCTGGTTCGTCGCCGGTGAAGATTTCTCCTCGGGTCGGCTTTGTTTCTCTCTCCCCGATTCTTTCCAATTCTCTGATTTCGTTTTTTTTCCATTCATTTTATAATATATTTTTATTATTATTTATTCTTAAAACAATAATTAAAATCCTAAAATATCTCAAAAATTTATATTAAATTCATTTTGTCCGTAAATGAATTTATCAGTCCAGTTTTACCTTTTCAGTATATTTTTTCAATATTTTTGGGCTCGTTTTTCGAGGTAAAAATTTTAAAAATATTAATTAAATTCATATCTTGATCAATTGGACTCGAAATTCCATATTTTCATTGTTATTGATCAAGATTTCTCAATTTCATATTTTTAATGAAATTTTCTCATTGAATTTATACCGAATTTTGGTCAATTGATCGTTTTACCCCTGTACTTGCTTGAAAATTAATTTAACCCTTATCTTGCTATTATGTAGCTTACATGCATTTTTAATTCTCAATAAATCGATTGCATGATAGTAAATACTCTTCTTATGATTCAACTATGAAATATAACGTTCGTATACATAGAAATCATAAGGTACAACCTACATACGTAAATCGAAAACTCGGGTCTGACAACAGCTTTGTCTATTTTTAAATTCCCCCAAGAATAGAGCACAATCATATTTACAAGCATGAATTGGCACATAGCTAAGTCCTAAGTCTCTCAAGGTTCTTTTTGCCTCATAATATGATGAAGGAATTGTACTTGTGGGGAAAGCCTCCCTCGACAATCCTAATATCATATTTACTGCCTTGTTACTCATTTGACAATACACCTTTATGTGCAACAATTTTACAATAAAGGACAACCTAGACATATGACTGTATTCAGGCAATAACCCATTTTGTGCCTCATTCAAAAGGTTACTGAATTTTTCAGCTTCTTCCTCACCCAAATTAGAATTAAAATTAAGATCATCTTCATCCACTCCAGGGAAAACATCTTCTAATAGATCATGCACTCCGTCCTCCAATAGTTCATCACTATCTATCGTTCTTTCATAGGAATTAGCATTAGCTACATTTCTAAAAGTAGGCATTATGAAATCAGATTGCTCACCATGATAAATCCAATTGGTGTAACTTTCTGATATACCTTTAAAAGCAAATGATCTTGTACCTCATCTTGAGTTCTAGTAAAATAATTTAAGCAATCTCGACAAGGACAACGAATTTTACATTGTTCTCCCATATTGAGGCGTACAGATTTTATGAAAGTTGAAACTCCCAAAACATACTTGTTAGAATATTTAGACTCCATCATCCAACTTTTATCCATGTAAATAGGCTGTTCCTAAAATAATTTAAACATGAAACATAATTACCTTGTCAATTTAATGAAATGATATTCAAAGCAAAATTATAATTTAATGTAATGTCTACTTTTCTAACATTTTTATAAAATGTTACTGGAGAATAGTCTGTGAAGGACGGTAGCTGTGAACAACTCAACTGAAGAGTGGGTTTAAGAGTTAGAAGATGGTTGAGCATGTCCAGAAAAAAGTTGTAATCTCAAAACATATTCTGACATAGCAGACAATATATATGATGGAAAGGTGATAATTAAAAGCTGAGAAGGGGTTAGTTTCGATAAAATTATCTGTGAAGGACCGTAGGTGTTTAAAGAAAAGGAAATGGAAGTAGGGGTGGATATGTTGGATTATAATCAGATGGAGATTTCGAGAGAAGAAACAGGTTGCATGAAGTGGCAATTGATACTTGGGAAATGGGGAAAGAGCTTGGATTAACAACTAATTGCAATGAAGAAATCATTGTCAAATAAGCCTCCAAAAAAAAATCATTATCAGAAAAATTGATAAAAATGGAAGAACGTGATGAAGAAAGAGAAATTGAATTAGCAAAATATAAGATTATTGTTACCAAAGCAAAATTTAATTAGCAACGTGAAAAAATTATTGTAACAAATATTTTTTGACAATGATTAAAAATCGTTATAATAAAAATTTAGCAATGATAAATTTATATTTTGCGGCTGCTTTTCCTAGTAGTGAAAGTTGGTTAGTTTGTGGTGATCCTAGAATTTCTTTAATTTATGACTTCATTTGAGATACCAATGACGTGAAAACTACAACCAACAAAAGATACTTAATCCCTAAACCACAAGTAAAACATACAGCCAACAGAAGCTACACGGTATAGATAAACACATATACTGGACAGAACAGAACAAAGAAACAATAGACAAGAAACAAGAGACAAAACATAGCAATAAAACAATACAAATATTTTCAGAGACATTCGTGAAAATTCTATGCATAAGAACATAAAACTCATAAGAAAAAAGCCATTACCGAAAAGAGATAGCATCATGATAAAAAAACAAAGCAACCAAATCATAGAATCGAACAAAGAGAAAATCCATGAAAGATAAAAGGATTGCAAAAATAGTAATAATCAGGACAGTATATACACGCACCTTGACTAAGAAAATGGAATTCAGAGGTTGCATAAGCAGGAGCTCCAATGCACAGTGCAAAAGAGGGTTAAGCCGAGACTAAGAAGATGAAGAGTTTGATAGTTTCTGAGAACGGTTTTTTAGGAGGGAAAGGGAATAGGGGAAAAAAGTATTTTATTAGGGTAATGTTAAAATATTTTGTTTTTTAAAATAAAGTCAATGCTTGGGTTATTCCTTTAATTCAATGAAATAAATAAATAAAATAATAATTTAAAAAATAAATTATTGATAAAATGATTGAATTTATTCACAAAATACATAAAAATAATTTTTTTAATAATAGTTAAAAAAATTTCAAATTCATTCTAATTGAGTGCACATATAATATAATTTATAGTCAAAAGTGACATGAAAAATTAACCTTGATTATACTGTGTCGATCTTAATGCGCAGATCACTTCCTGGATGTATTCACTTCGGTGGAAAAGGAATAGTATAGCTTGATTGGAGAAAAGAAGCTCACTTCCTGACAACCCAAGACAAGAAGCGGCGTCAGATCTCGGTAGTGCGGTAGGACACCCAGCAGAATGTCGTAGCCATCGTGTACCAATCGGCCACGGAACGGGGAGGAATTGCAATACACCATTCAAGTACATTTCCTTTCAGAGACAGAGGACACTACTTTAGAGACAGAGGAGGGCACATTTGCTTTCCACAACGGGCCGAAAGAGGGGCACCCCTTTCCGACAGAAATGCAGAAGTTGGGGATGGATTATTTTGGGTTTGAAAAGAATATAAAATAGTAGTACAGATAAGTGTCCTTTTACACCTGCTTTTGCTTCATCCGTACGATTAAAAACAATTCAGAAAGAAAACTGAAAACTGGAATCAAGGGGGAGAAAAAGAGAAAACAAGTAGCAGCTTGAAAAAGTTTGAGAAAACCATAAAAGGAAATGAGAAAGACAATTATCACAAATGAGAAAACCAGAAAAGGAAATGAGAAAACCAGAAAAGTACGAGTAGAAGTTGACCCGACCTGCCTGCCCTGTTCTATCTGAGTAATGCAGTGATATTTATTTTGTGTTGGGCTAAGGTGGTTCCGTTCTTATCTGAGTAAGGCTGTTACTATCATCTATGAAAATGACAATTATCACAAATTGCTAAATTTCCTATTTTCTATTTCCACCACCACTAATGAATAAGAATTCATTCTTTTTTTATTTTATTATTGTTGTTGTTGTTGTTGTTGTTGTTGTTGTTGTTGTTATTAATTGTTACGCCACGAAGAGTAATTCGTCACATAAAATGTATTTTTTTCATGATGAAAATACAAACGTCACCAAAAATAAAAATAAAAAACGTCATAAAAAATTTTCCACAAATTATATTTCATTATAAAATATAGTTTCAAATATTTAGTGACGCTTTTACAGAAATGGGACGCTATATAATTTGTCACATATAAAGTGTTCATTTATGACAATAAATTAAATCATCACCAAAAGTATAAACACGTCACAAAAAAATTTCCCTCCATTTATGTTTAGTGAAAAAAATTGGCATCAAATATTTAGTGACACTTTCATGTGACGATTTTTTATACCGTCATAGAAAATATTAAAATAATAGAAAACCGTGATGAATTATATAATTCGTCACGTATGATATAGTTTACGTGACGAAATTTAATTTGTCACATAGAACAATCGTCACAAATTGTCAAATTTGTTCTAGTGTTTGATCCCTCCAAAACTCATTTTTACTGAGCTTTCCATACAACTGCTTGTCTCGTAGTATCTGAACCATAATCCTCAAATGCTACGCATGTTCCTCTTGGGACCAAGAATATATAAGGATGTCATCGATGAAGACTATCAAAAACTAATCTAGATAGTCTCGAAATACCTTATTCATCAGACTCATGAAAATAACAGGGACATTCCTCAAACCGAAAGGCATCACTAGGAATTCGTAATGGCCATATCTAGTTCTGAAGGATGTTTTCGAAATATCCTCTTTCCTGATTCTTAACTGGTGACAGCTCAATCTTAAGTCAATCTTATAAAAGATAGAAGCCCCTCTCAGCTGATCAAACAAGTCATCTATTCATGGCAGAAGGTACCATAGCCTTGTTCAGTAGTCTGTAATCTATGAACAATCTGAGACTACCATTCTTTTTCCTCATAAACAAAATCGGGGCTCCCCAGGGTGATACACTGGGTCTAATAAAACCCTAGTCAAGCAGCTCTTGCAACTGTTTCTTTAACTCCTCCAATTCAACCAATACCATCCTATAAGGAGGTTTAGAGATCGATTGGGTATCTGGCACTAAATCGATAGAGAACTCCAGCTCTCTCTCTGGTGGTAGACCCGACAACGCATATGGAAAAACATCCGAAAACTCACATACTGTAGGTATGTCCTCTATCCTGGAATGTTCCCGACTGATATCGGAGATGAGTGCGATGTAACCTTCACATCAATAATTTAATCAGTGTTTTTCAAAAATCATAATTATAGCTTAAGATTTCTCACAATAAACTTCACACATTTTTATTCCTTAACATTCAAACGTACACTAAATTTTTCAGGTAGGGAGAAAGTTACAGTCTTACTGTAGAAATTGAGACTCACGCGATTGGCCGCTAACCAATCCATCCCTAGAATCACATCAAAACCACACATGTTTAATAAAACTAGATCTGCTAACATTACTTTATATTCCACCTTAATCTTACACTTCCTACATACCATATCAATCCTCTGATACTCACGCATTGGTGTACTGTAAAATATGAGCTAGGGGTTCAGGCTCTAAATTCAATTTACATGCAAAGTGTACTGAAATAAAAGAATGTCTGGATCCTGGGTCAAATAATACATGAGCCTTATGAGTATAGACAAGAAGTGTACCTTGTATTGCCTTAGACGAAGTGTCGAGAGTCTCCATATCAATAGCAAAACACATGTCCCTCTGTCACTAACTTCTTACCCTTATCAGCAGCTGTGTCCCGTCTCTGGGGAATCACTCTTTGAGGCTGCTATTAAGGGGGCTCTTGAGGATGTGGTCTCTATGGTTACAGGCAATCTTTCACTTTGTGACCCATGTCCCCGCATCTAAAACATCATCGTATCATACGAAAATAATTGCCCTCATGTGGTCGACCACAGTCTTTACAGATCTTAAGGTTTGGTCTGACACCTCGAGATGTCTCTCTAGCACTTGGAAGAACTCAGGGTCTATCAACCCTCACTCTAGGCCCCTTGATCTTCGGTCTCTTAAATGAACCCCTCCTAAGGTCTGTTCAGGAAGCTTCAGGTCTCTTACCTTTATCGCTGACCACTACCCAGGATTTAGACTGGGACTGTACCAAATCTAATCCCCTCTCGACTTCCTGTACCTGTCTCAAAGCATTCATGAACTCAGTAATACAGAGCCCTATCAATCTATCTCAAATGGTTAGTCTCAGCCCATATACAAACCACTATGTACGACGCTCTCGTCTGTGACAGTCTCCATGTCATATCTCAGCAAAATGGTAAACCGGTTCTCATATTCGTCGACTGTCATACTGCCTTGAAATAAATTCAAAAAATCTGCTTGCATTTTTCTCTGTGCAGCGTGAGGGATATACTGGGTCCTAAAGGCTGACTGAAAAGTTTCTCAATTGATCACTGGATGGCTGGCAGTCAATATACTTTGGGTGGTACTCCACCAATATCGTGCCTATTGCTTAAGCATATAAGTACTCATACTAACTCTCTCTGCATTAGTGCACTCCAGGAAATAAAAAATTATCCTCATCTCCGTCAGCCACTCCTCTACCGCTACGGGGTCCTTCACCTCCTTAAATGTCGGTGGATTAATCTTAAGAAAGTCTCGTAATATACCTATATGTCTGTCATGGGGTCTAGTCTGTGTCGGAGGCTGAGCAACAGGTAGCACCGAGTTAATCTGTGGAGGAGGTGGGGGCGGATCCTGTGGTGGTGTAAGTGTAGGAGCCAGGGTAGGATTAGTACCTGAGGCATCATCCTCAACGAGGGCATCCTTAGATGAGGGACTCATCTTACATTACCAAAACGGATGCATCTCACACTACCAAAACGGATGCATCTCACGCTACCAAAGCGGAGGCATCTCATGTTACCAAAACAGAGGCATCTCACGCTACCAAAGCGGAGGTATCTCACGTTACCAAAACGGAGGCATCTCACATTACCAAAACGGAGGCATCTCATGCTACCAAAACGGAGGCATCTCACGTTACCAAAACGAAGGCATCTCACGTTACCAAAACGGAGGCATCTCATGCTACCAAAGCGAAGGCATCTCACATTACCAAAACGGAGGCATCTCACATTACCAAAATGAAGGTATTGATGTGCAAATATCATGATGAGTTCTTAGTCTAAAAAACATGCCATTATTATGCTGAAAATAGTTTCACCTTCACGTAGAGCTCATAATAGTTTTGCCTTATAAATCTCATTCAAATATAAAGTATATTTATTCGCAAAACATTCAAATCACAAAACCGAGCTCAAACCGGTAAAACATGCACTCAAGTAATAAATCTCAAACTAAACACTTTTCTCAAGAAATATGATTGTTATAAAATTATTTTATGCTACCAAAGCATTTTCATCTGTAAAGAAAACATATGCACAAATCGGTTGCATCCCTTACCTCTTGTAACTTAGGCAGTGAAATAAACTCGGGTCTTGGACTAACCTCGATTCACGTGTCAAGTTCTGGGGCTGCTCAAAATAATGTCAAACCATCAACAGATACTCATTATACCTCTACTTCACACTTCAATTCATTCATACATTTTCACAAACACTTTATGTGTACATTTCATAACTTCATCCAATTCCATCAACTAGTTTCGCAAAACCATCTCATGATCATGCATATAACATTACTAACACATTAGTATAATCCATTTATCATTTAATCAAGCATATCTCATTTTTCTCACACTAAACCCATTTTTAGGTCATGGTTGATTCATCATGTTCTAGGTAGTTTCAACCAACAATACATACACGAATCAACTCCTAACAACATCTAGATAAACATACTTAGAGTTGGTGTATTGGAAACTCACCTAGCTTGACTTTTCTCCTGTCCGAAATTGGAAGACCTTTTTGCTCCATCAATCCAACAAGTTAAATGTTGATTCCAAACTATGTTGTTCTCCTCCTCACAATGAACAACTTTGCTCAAATAGCTTTTTCTCAACTCTTTTTGGAAACGGTGGTATTTTAGAGTGAGAAAGCTTACTTTTTTGGGTAAAAATGGAGGGGTGTTTTGATTTTCTAAAGAAGAAGGCTTAGCTGTCGGGTTTTTATAGAATAGGTGTGGTGAGATCGATCTCCTAAGGTAGGAAATCGATCTTCTCTTGGTTTGAACCATCGAAATATTCAAGCTTGTAACTAAGAGATCGATCTCCTTTTTGGGAAGAGATCGATCTTTGCTAGGCAAGAACAATTGGAGATCGATCTACTCATGGGGAGAGATCGATATGCTCTTGGTAGAATCAAATGGAGATCAATCTACACTTAGGAAGGGATCGACCCTTTCAAGACAAAGCCAAACTGAGATTGATCGGCTTGAACAAGAGATTGATCTGCTTTGAATAGGAGATCGATCTGACCTTTATTGGGAGTATTCCTACTGCAATTTTTCCCAGATTTCCAAAGTTAAACTCATATTTCACTACTTCAATACTCATTTTGCATTCTAATCCCACTTAGAGCATGGAAAGGTTCATTTCTTATGATTCACATACAATGTGACTTGTGTATACTGCTTGGAAAAGGGTACTTAAAATTCAGGTTTAAGTCCTTATATCTAGTCTAAAGGGTTTTAATTCCATTTGTTTAGTCTGTGGCCACTTCAGCCCTTATTTAGTCAGTACATGCATTCATGATTATTCATTCATTCTCTTTGCAATTTCATTCAAGCCAAAAGCTCTTCTTATGATTCAGTTAACATATGAAAGTGTGTACATCATATGAATCATAAGGAATACATCACCAAAAGTGGGTCTTACACTTCGAACATTTTGATTCTGTTCTGTGAGTCGTTAGGGTAGCTAACCATTCCCATGACAATTAACATCCCGACACACTCGGCCCGTGATTGCCCGAAGTCATCGACATTGGCCAATTGTCATTCTGATATATGAAATAGCATGTTCTGCCTTATCTCGTCTATTTGATTTTTTGAACTGACCTTTGAACAACATCGTCTATTTGATTTTCTGAATTGGCCGTTTGAATGATATCGTCTATTTGAATTTTTGATTTGATTGTACGAAACTGTGTTTTTTTCTATTTCATAAGGACATGTGGGGGCCACCCCTTGAATCTCGTGGAAGCAAAGTGCCACACAATCGTCACAATAAAACACAGTATAAAGTTTTTGAAATTCCATATTTTTGAATGGAAATCGTCTACTCCGCTGCTTTAAGTTTTGGAATTTTGTATTTACTGCAGTAAACTGATTGCACTACCAATGTTGATTTTAGACTCCGATAAATCAAAAACTATTTTTTCTGCTGATTAGAGTTCTAGGATATTGGTATTTACCACAGTAAACATGCTCTTATTTGCCTAATAGCACTAAAGACAAATAGTGGGCACATGCCCTGTAGAAAAAAAAATTGAAAATTCTAGAAAAAGTTCTAGGCCCCACTATTTATGGTTTTCTTTTTTTCGGCCCATTCTTTTCTTTCTTTTGGGTTTTTTTTTCCAAGACTTCCAAATTTAGAAGCTTTGATCACAACAATAAAGGCTACGTCTTTTCCAACCTTTCTATCTTAAGTAATAAAGGGTTTTTTGATTAGCAAAAACTTGTACATTGTACATTTAGTCCATGTTTGGTGCATACGATGATAAATAGGATAAAATAATTATCATTCTATCCTATGTTTGATGCACACAAAAAAGGAAAAGATTGCATTGCAAAGAGGATTAATCGTTCTTTTAGTATAGGATGAGCCAATCCTCTCCAAAAGGTAAGGATTATTTCTAATCCCATGTGATTATGTGATAGATGCTTAAATTTTATTCCTAAACTTTATTTTAAAAATTAACTTTAACTTTTGATAATATGACAATAGTCATTGATTAATCGGTTATTCTAAATTATTTTTTCTTTTTTTCTTTTTACTATTTTTTCTTTTTTTTTTTACGTATTTTTCTTTATTTCTTTCTCTTTTTTATTTTTTGAATAAAGAAAAAATAATAATTTAGATAAAATAATAATTTTTAGAAAAAACTAAATGTTTTTCAATTTTTAAATAATAATTGCTTAAATTCAAAGAAATTGTAAGAACTTAAAGCATAAATTGAATTGTTAAAAGTATAGGGAAGAGAAATTGAGTACACAGATTTTTAGAGGTTCATGCTTGCATCGTTTTCCTTAGTATTCATAATTTGGAGTTCCCAATTCCCAAGAATTGAATTAGCTTTTCAATGTTAAGGTAAAACCTTTACAACCCTTATCTTTTTCAAAGCACAAGATAGAAATCTCTACTACTTTTTTCTAAGGTTAAGGTATAACCTCTAACTCCTTATATTTTCTAAGGCTAATGATAGAAACTTTTATAACATAAGTTCTTACAAAACTCACAAAATGATTTAAAGAGGATATCTCACCTCTTGATGAATTACAAGTTCTAATAAATGGTTTTGCAAACTAGTTTGACCTCTGTAAGGTAGTGTATTTACTAAATAAAGGAATACAAATGAAGAATGAATACAATTTTGTACAAAGAGAAAATTGACTTTAAACCCTTAAACACTATTGAATTTGGTGGAACACTTGATTCAATGCTCTTGGGGATGAAATTCCATGCCTCTCCCATTGTATGAAGTGTTGGGAGACACTTTTTATAGTTGGAATGGTGTTTAAAGCCATTGGAAGAGTTTTAGAAAAGAAAAATCCTTGTGAGATATAAAAAAGAGTCATTAGATGATGCCAAGACAAAGGGGATTGATCCCTACAAATTATAGGGAATAAATTCTTATACACTATTAGGAATCAATCTTTATGCATGGAAAAATAGAGGAAGCTTTCTCACTTGAAGAATATCCATACCTTACCTAGGGTATCGATACCTCTACCAAAAAAAAAAAAAAATCAAATTTTGGCTATAAAAGCTCTTCAAAATTAATTTCAAAACATTTTTCTTTTCAATTTCAAATTACTTTTACGATTTATAAAACATTAAAAAACATATAATTTGAGTATGAAATAATTTTGAAGGATTAAGTAATTTTCTAAATAAATTAGACAAATATTTTAAGAGAAAACTATTATGATTATACTTTTAAAGTATGTCTTTGTTTCTCAAAAACTAAATGTATTAAGTCCAAGTAAAATCAAGTTTTATATTTAAATCACTTAGACTTATATTTTAAATTAAGATCATAAGATAACCTAAGAAGATGATCTTTTGGTTTAAGAGATATTTATTTATTAAAAGCAAATTTGATTAACATAAACACATTTAATCACGCTTAAGTTTTTGTCACTTCAAAATGCATATCAATTTTAAGGCTATTAATAATTTTTTAAAACAATCATCTTATTTAAAAAATCCATTTTTAAAAAATAAATATATTTAACTTAAAATCATAAAAAATTATTTTAAATTTAAATCTGTAAGACCCGAAAATTCGGTGTTAAGTTTTAAGAAGTTATTATTATAAACATAGATTCATGAAATCTTGATCAATAAAGAAGAAACAATTGAATTTCAAGTCCAATTGCATCAAGATATGAATTTATAATGATAAATCAAAATTTTTCCACCTCGAGAATTTATCTCAAAAATATTAAAAAATTTTTTGAAAAATAATAATAAATAAAAATATTTTTAGAGAAATGAAATAAAATAATAATATTTCAAGTTCAAGATATTTTGTATTTATTATATTATATTATATTAAAATATAATATAATATATATTAAATAAAAAAGAAAAAGACGAAGAAAAGAAATTGGAATCGCGCAAACAAGTCGTGCAACCCAGGCAGCAATAGTGATCGGACAAGCCGATCCCCTGGTTCTCGACGAACGGCTGTAACACGGAGGGAGAGAAGACCAGCGAAGCAAGACTGATGACGAGGGACTCCACCAGTCATCACGCACGCCCAATCGTTGAAAATCGTGAAATCGTCGAGGGAGAAACCAAAAAGAGAGAAGAGAAAATTGATGAGCTCGGCGTCGATTTACCTTGTACCACCGCCAACCGAACCGTTCCCCAGGTGAAGACGAGTTGAATGGTGGAGGAATCGACCAGTGAATCGATTGCCAGAACCGGCAACGGCGAAAAGAGGAAAACGACAATGATGTCGAAAAAGGAAAAGGCCGAATCGGCCTCTTCACCGCCAATCCGAGTGTGGCCATCACCAGATCCATGCTTTGCGTGGCCAGACAGACCAACTGGAAGTGGAAGCCGACGAAGAATCGACCGACAGAGCTTCGAACGACGAAGGTGGAACTGAACCAGACTGAACCGGTCCGAATCGATTCAACCAAGAAAAAAAAAGGAGAAAAATTTGATGATGCCCTGAGATTAAGGATAAGCCAGTAAGCAGTCGAAATTAATCGATTTAATTTTCAAAAAATTTATTTGAAATTATATTTGACCGAAATTGACCGGTTCAAATATATAACTGTGTAGCGCAACAAAAAGGCGATGGACGAGAGTTTAATTGAGTCTCAATTTGTGCACTATCATGAAATCTCGGGTAAGTGTATCTCAATTATGACAATTCGTATAATAATGTGCATTAGAAATTCAACGTATAAGTTATGGATTAATTCTGTATACAATGATTTATATTATGGAATTTAAAATTTATTGTCGTGAATGATAGTATGAACTATCCAAAGAGACTAGAAAATTCTTATGATAATACGATGGTGATTTTAGGCCAGATATTCGGCCAAACATTCCTAATAGGCCAAACTTGTGTACCAATCGACCCAATTTAAATTGTAGGCCCCACGGGCGGCCCAATAAGTGTTAATGAGCCCAATAAGTCAAATCGACTATAGTAAACACAAGAATTATATTTATTGGGTTAAATTGATGTGATAAATGATTACGTGCAGCTCCGGAGATTATATTGGGAGCTAAACGGACTGCATGATCGAGCAACGTTGGAAAAGTAAGCACGCTCGACGTGATTCGAGGTAAGAGAATTTTGTAAGTACTTAGAGATATCTATACGTATTTTGAGGGGATTTACAGGGCCTAAAATTTCCTAAAGTATCTAGAAATAAAATAATAATTTTTACGAAAATCGAGGCATCGTTGGAAAATGATGATTTTGCCCCTGAGAGTAAAATTTACAAAAAGGGTAGTAAGGCTAATAAATTGCATGATTATCATGTTTTGATGTTTTATATGAATGTATTGCTTTGATTTAAGCAAATTTTCGCATAGGTTGGTTGTTGATTTCATGATTTATACGAAATGGTACATGTTAGGTACCGGTTGCGATTTTAAATATGTTTTATCAAAATTGAGCCATTTATCATATTTATATGGGTAAAAAGAGTGCTGGAGCCTTACTCACACTAAATTTTACTGATTTATTACTCATAAAAAGTTATACTGGAGCGTTGCTTGTATGAGGATTTTTGTATGTGTACAAAAACGTGCTAGAGCTTTGCTCGCACTAGACGTGATGTGACATGCATAGAGTCGTGCTGGAACCTATTGTAGACTGTGTCTCACAGAGAGATGATATGCTCGCACGTGTACCTTGAAACATGGGTTGGTTATCGACATAGTATAGAGTGGATAAGACATACAGCAGGCACCCCCAAACTATGATATGGGTCCACGGAGTACGTTGTACCATGTATGTCACACGGAGTACGCTATACAGTGTATGTCACATGGAGTACGTTGTACCGTGTAGTCATGACGACTAGCTGATGTGACTTGATATTCTGGTTGCAGTTTTGATGCCTCGCACACCGGGATCCATGTAGCTTGAGATCACAGGGACATAGTATGGCCATAGTCCTCGATTTTTCATATAGTAACCTACATGCCTCACATGATATCATACGGTTTGAATATACCAGGGTAAGCCTGAACGAGGGGTGATGCCTCGATTTATTTTGTTTTTAATTAAGATGCGATTAAATGGATCAAGGTATTCCCGAGGGATGGGTTTAGCCTTGACATGGTTGTTTTATGATGAAACTGATAAGTTTTAATGTGACGAGCATGAGATGTCATACATGATGATTTTTTCATATTTGTTTTATATGCCTGATTTCATGATTTATCTTATATGATAGATATATACATGTGGCATCGTTTTTAGTCTTACCTCATACTCTAAATGTAAGCGATTTTATATCATGACATTGTAAGCACGTAGTAGTGTAGTTATCTACCTTCTTGCATTATTGACTTACTGAGCTAGTGAGCTTATCCCTTTCATTTTCCCGCTACAAAGTGCACACAATAGTTAGTGAGTTGCTAAGGACTTGCATCCTGGTATCCTCTGCTTCCCATCACTGAGAGGTATACACACTAGTATCATTTTGTATCTAAACATATAATAGCACAATTATCATTTTGGGATGCAATATGAGGGATGTAAATATTAGTAAACACATATAAGTATAGAACCTCAATTATTGTGATAGCCTGGAAGCGCGAAAAATAAGGCTAATTCAAAATTTTCTTACATTATGTGAGATCTGAGAATTTCAGACATATTTTAATTATGTAATATGAACTTGAAGTATAATTTATTGAGCTAAGTGAATTGTGGGAATGATAATTGGAGATTTATATGTTAAGTGTTTAAAATAAGTGTGAAGCTATGAGGACGGATCGATCTGGGAGAAGGAGAGATCGACTGGTGAGTTAAAAATGACAAGGAAGGAGGAATTTAAGGAGCAGATCGATCTCTAATGGAAGAGGATCGATCTCCTTATGATTCTGTTTGAGAGAAGATCGATCTCATGAGGAAGAGATCGATCTCCAAATGATTCTGTTTGGGAGAAGATCGATCTCCTCAAGGAGCAGATTGATCTCATAAAGTCATAAAGAGATCGATCTCACCCCTCGACAGATCGATCTCCTAGGCATAAATTACCCCAAATCGTCCCAAAAATTCAAATGCAGATCGATCTCATCAAGAGCCAGATCGATCTCCTGCCCTCAGCCTATATAAGGAACTCCTGTTTTTCTCCTGCAATCTCACTTTCTCTCTCTTCCAACCCCCATTTCCACCGAAACCTAGCTTTCTCACTCATCCAAAGCACCCATTTTCGTCCAAATCAGAAGTTGTGGCAAGAAGGAAAGTTGTTCCTCATCAAAGGGAGAACAACATACTTGGAAATCGAAAGATGGATCGAATCGAGGCAAGAGATAAGCTCTCCACAAGTTTTGGGTAATTTTTAAACTTCGATCCTTATATTTGAGATGATTTTGGTGATAATAGTTATTGGTATTGTGCCGAGATAGTTGGAAAATGATTAGGGATTGATGAAATTACAATGTAGTTGGAGTGATAATGATATTTAGCAATTTTGGGAATTTTGAGTTATAAATGGAGATTTAGACAATGTGGTGAATTAGCATAGATATTGTGGCATAGGAAATATAGAATGTTGAGGTGTCGTGAGCGAGATTGTGGTTTGTGATTGGGTTATGAGAATTGAGAAATTTGAGGAGTTATGAGCAATTATGCTCGATTTTGAGAATTGAGGTTGATGTGATAATTGAGTATTGATGTTTTAACATCGTTTGGACAGCTCGAGAGTTCCAGAGTGGAATGCGAGGCTAGTCCGTGATACGGGGGAAACGATTGCACTATACGAGGTGCAAAGAGGTAAGGGAAAACTAAACCATTTGTGTATGTGTTTTGATGAATTATTGTAGCATAAACCATGATTTGAGAATACAAGCATGTTTGGTGTTGTGTTGTGATATAATTGCACACAGTTTTTATAGCCGGTTGGAGCCCATTATTTTATGAGTTTATAAGCTGAGTGTGAAATTGCTTTATAAACCTTTGAGTTGCGCGAAAAGTAAAGTGGGCTCTACGTTAAGGCGATATTGAGATTTGAGAAAATGTGTGCATGTTTTGCCGGTTGGAACTCGGTTTTAATATGTTTTGTGTTGAGTACACAAATGTTTTAAATGAGTTTTACGAGAGAAAACCATTATGAGTTCTACGTGAAGGCATAACGTTTTATAAGATAATGGCTAATGATTGAGACTTAGGCGTGTCATGTTGAATACACATCGGGCCTTGCTCTGGTAGCATGTAAGACCGATATAGTGGGACCCCTGGGAACCGATCCAGGGACTACAGGCCTTGTTCTAGTAACATGTAAGTCCGATTATTCCTCTGCTTTGGTAGCGTTGGGAGGCTTTGCTCTGGTAGCATGTAAGTCCGATATTCCTCCGTTTTGGTAACGAGAGATGCCTCCGTTTTGGTAACGTGAGATGACCCCCGTTCTGGTAACGCTGGGTGGCCTTGCTTTGGTAGCATGTAAGACCGAGAGAGTGGGCCACCTGGGAACCGACCCAGGGACCACGTGATAGTGTGCATGAGGCGAGGCATTGCTCTGGTAGCATGTAAGGCCGGGCCTTGTTCTGGTAACATATAAGTCCAATATACCATGCATACGACCATATTGTCGATGTTCCCTCTATACGAGGATGCCTGGGATGCGTACCCAGAGAAGATTACATATTTGATATGCCATGACGAGTCTTAATTGAGTTTTATTGCCTAGTCTCGTTTTACACATGAGTTGTGTTTTATGACCTTGTCACGTGCTATTTACTGAGGTGATTTTTATCACGTATTTTGAGAACAGTCATTATTGCATATATTTACACATGCTTGTGAGTGCTCGATATTGAGCCTTTTATCTTCATGTTTTCACATGATTTATGAGTTATGAGATGATGATGTTTTGAGAACTTTCATGCTACGATTTCAAATGAGCTTTATAAACAAATACATATTTGTGATGTGTGAAATGGTTTATATAACTGAGTTTCCTTACCCCCCCCCCCTTACTGAGCGATTTGGAAGCTCACCCTGTTTTCTCTTCCCCCCAGATCGCTTCAAGTAAAGTGAGTTCCCTGCGGCGTACGGGCTAGAGGCTAGTGGAGGACTTGAGCTCCAGGCCATATTTTGTGTACTGAGGTAGATAATTAATATTCATGTACCCAGACTAGAGTTATATTTACAGACACTTAATGTACAATGATGTACGGGATGTATTAGGATTAATTAACTTGGAATTGAGTAATGTATATGATACAATATACACTATATTATGATGAGATCCTGAGGCATGATAATTATGATGATGTATGACACTGCACAGGAATGCACCCTTAATTGTGAATTAATGAGTAAAAAGTTTTAAATTAGCCCTATTTTTCGTGCTTCCGGGGCGTCACACATTAAACTTCCTACTCGAGGTGCATTCCTATACAGTGTCAGTTAACTGCTTCAACCAAATATCACGATGATCATTCAAGCATCCACAATCTCTTAACCAAATAATATGATATCAAAAGAAATCCAATTATCATACATATATCATACTGATTACATCCTAGTGTTACTTAAATATAAATGTTTGTGTTACATAATTGTCTGGATACAAAATGAATTGAATTATACCTCATGTGTGTACAAGCAATAGCTTGGGGAGAGTCTCATTCACCAACCTATGTCATGTATGTAGCAGGTACTATCACTCACTATAAATAATCTGTGGAGGACAAAAATGAGAGGGGTGAGCTTTTAACTCGCTTAGTAAGGAGTGCATATGAGATTTCGCAATCATTATCAAAGCATAAGTGTAATAATGGAATAATTTCCCATAATTATAAACACGTGATAAAAATCACAACTCGTCAAAACATCATTATCTCAAAACAGTTATAGAGACTAGGCATATTATAAATGTCCTGAAAGCAAGTATCACATCATATCATCCTCAATAAGGGCACCCTCAAACGAGGGAATCATCTCACGTTACCAAATTAGAGGCATCTCACACTACTAGAGCGGAGGCATCTCGCATTACCAAAACTGAGACATCTCTCATTACCAAAATGGAGGCATCTCTCATTACCAAAACGGAGGCATCTCTCGCTACCAAATCGGAGGCATCTCACGTTACCAAAATGGAGGCATCTCTCGTTACCAAAACGGAGGCATCTTACGCTACCAAAGCGGAGGACTCTCACTCTACCAAAGTGGAGGTATCTCACGTTACCAAAGCGGAGGCATCTCAGGCTACCAAAGCGGAGGTATCAATGCACAGATATCATGATGAGTCCTTAGTCTAAAAAAATGCCATTATTATGGTGAAAATAGTTTCGCCTTCATGTAGAGCTCATATTAGTTTTGCTTTATAAATCTCATTTAATCATAAAGTGTATTTGTTCACAATAATCTAAATCACAAAACTGAGCTCAAACCGGCAAAACATGAACTCTAGTAATAAATCTTAGGTTAAACAATTTTCTCAAAATACATCCTCATTAATAAAATATTTTCATGCTACCAAAGCATTTTCACCCGTAAGGAATACATATGCACAAAATGGTCGCATCCCTTACCTCGAACCATGCGCGAATCACTTTCCTTCGTTTTCCAATGCTTGTGATCCGGC
Organism: Firmiana major; assembly: GCA_033439115.1. Lineage (NCBI taxonomy): Eukaryota > Viridiplantae > Streptophyta > Magnoliopsida > Malvales > Malvaceae > Firmiana > Firmiana major. Next base: position 14,922,468 of record CM065913.1, on the reverse strand, counting down.
TTAATCGGTTCCAATTAAATCTTCAGGAGCTGCAAGCATTTGTTACTCGCATTAGTATACTTTAATATACTCAATTCTCATTTGCATGAATCTTAATTCAATGCATTGGGCCATTTTATACCAAATTTGGCCTTGTTACATCTTTTGGACCTTATATTCTCTTAAGCCTATTTCGATCATTCTAATCATTTCTCGAGGGTCTTTTAGACTCACCAAGTCTGTTGACTCCTATTGAATCGACATTGAACTCTCAATGCCTCAAGTTCATCATTTTTCGTCACTATGACATTTCATCAAACATCTCTTATACTTATTTTCAATCATCATCTAATCCAACATATGGATTTCACAAAAGCATTTTAGAATCATCTTTACATGCTTAAATCATCATCAACTCCATGCCATTTCACTTTGTCTCACTAAGTTCATTCTAGGTTATGGTTACTTAAGCATGTACATGAACATTTAAGCCAACAATGTATATACCAAATTAACTTATCTAATTGTCTTGATTATCATACTAGAAATGGGTGTATTGAAATCTTACCTAGCTTGGCTTTTCTCCTTTATTGCAAATTTGGGGAAAACCCTTTTTTTCTCCTTCAATCGATCCACTCAACTTCTAATTTTTTTTTATTATGTTATTCTCCTTCTTAAGATGAACAACTTTGCACAAATAGCTTTTCTTCAAATCTTTTTAGAAAGGGTGGTATTCTAATGTGAGAAACTAGGTTTTCTTGTTAAGAATGGAGAAATTGTGAATGTCTAAGGAAAAAGGCACGGATTGTCGGGCTTTTTATAGAATTCGCGTTATGAGATCGATCTCCAAGGGGTGGAGATCGATCTCCCCTTACTTAAACTCCACTAAAATTTTGACAATTGCAGGTAGGAGATCGATCTGCCCATAGCATAAGATCAATCTGGTTCAGGTAGAATGATTTAGAGATCGATCTGGCCTTAAGAAGGGATTGATCTGGCCTATCCAAAGGCAACTAGAGATCGATCTGCCTATGGGAAGAGATTGATCTTGTCCAAGCCGAGGCAAATTGAGATCAATCTGCTTGAGTGAGGGATCGATCTCCCTCTTGTAGAATGTCCTAGCATTGTAATTCAAAGCAATGAGATTGATCTCCCTTTGCAATGAGATCGATCTGCCCTGCATTCTGTAGCATTCCAGTTGCAGTTTTCCCATATTTCCAATGTTAAACTCCCATCATTTGCTTCTATACTCATTTTACATTTCATTCATACTTAGAGTTTAAAAACATTCATTTCTTGTGATTCATATGTACTGTAACCTGTCTGTACAATTCAGAATCATAAACATTACTTAAAAATTTACAGATCTCACATTCCTCCCCTCCTTAAAGAAATTTGATCCTCCAAATTAGAACCAAGTCATTCCTAAAAAAGTCGAGGGTACTTTTCTTTCATCAGGCTCTCAAGTTCCTAAGTTACCTCTTATGTTAAGTGGTGCTTTCAGAGAATCTTTACTAACGGGATTTGCTTTGTCCGAAGTACCTTCTCTTTCCTGTCGAGGATCTGGACAGGTTCTTCTACATAACTCATGTCTCCCTGGATGTCTAATGCTTCATACTCGATGACATAGGAGGGATCCGGATTATACTTCCTTAACATCGAGACGTGGAAGACATTATGAATCGCGAAAAGCTATGGAGGCAAAGCTAACCGGTAGGCAACATCTCCCACTCTCTCTAATACCTCAAATAGACCAATAAAACAAGGACTCGGCTTCTCCTTCTTCTCGAATCGTATGATACCTTTACTTGGAGACACCTTAAGAAACACATAATCACCAGTTTGAAATTCAAGTGGCTGTCTACGCACATCTGCGTAACTCTTCTATCAACTCTGAGCAGCCCGTAATTTGTCACAAATAATCTTTACATTCTGAACTGCATGTTCAACGAGGTCAGGAGCAATTACCTTTCTGTCACCCACTTCTTCCCAAGCTATAAGGGATCTACACCTCCTTCCATATAGAGCCTCATAAGGTGCCATACCAATACTCGTATGATAGCTATTGTTATAAGAAAATTCAACAAGGGGTAGGTGATCATCCCATAATCCCTTAAAGTCTATCGTACACGTCTGCAACATATCCTCCAAGGTCTATATAGTCTGCTCGAATTGACCATCAGTCTGAGGATGATAGGCGGTACTGAAATTCAATCGAGATCTCATGGCTTCTTGAAAATGAGTCTAAAATCTGACAGTAAACTTGGAATCTCTATTAGATATTATACTCATTGAGGCCCCATGTAGTCGAGCTATCTCTTTGACATATAGCTTAGCTAAGGGACTCAAGGTATCTGTACTCTTGATGGCAAGGAAGTAGACATTCTTAGTTAATCTATCTACTATTACCCAGATTGCATCATGGCCTCTCCGGGTCCTCGGTAATCTCATGATAAAGTCCATGGCGATATGCTCTCATTTCCACTTAGTTACTGGCAAGGACTTAAGTAATCCTTCGAGCTTTTAATGCTCAGCTTTTACTTGTTGACACACCAAACACTTGGCCACAAATTCTACCACTTCCCATTTCATACCACTCCACCAATACACCTTACGTAGGTCTTGATACATCTTAGTAATACCTGGGTGCATGGTATAATGGGAACAGTGAAACTCTCTCAAGATTTGCTGCTTCAAGGAATCATTGCTTAAGATACAACTATGACTGTTAAACCTTAACAATTTATCATCACTGATTGTAAAATCTGACTGCGGGGTCTTCTCAGCATGGCTAACCAAATCCAGTAGCTTCTGATCACTTCTCTGTCCAGATCTAATTTAATCCAAAATACTGGGCTCTATCCGTAAGCTAGCCATAAATCTGACCTCTACTTGCTCAACTCTTATCCTGAGTCTAGTGAACTGTTCTAATAGATCCCATTCCCTTATCATTATAACAGAAACCATGCTCTTTCTGCTCAGGGCATCTGCAACTACATTCGCCTTCCCCAGATGATATAAAATCTCACAGTCATAGTCCTTAAGAAGCTCCATCCATCGTCTTTGTCTCATATTGAGCTCCTTTTGGTCGAAGATATACTTCAAACTCTTATGGTTAATGAAAATCTGAAACCTTTCCTAATACAAGTAATACCGCCATATCTTCAATGCAAACACCACTGCGGCTAACTCCATATCATGCGTGGGGTAGTTTCACTCATGGTCCTTCAGCTGACGTGATCTATAAGCGACTACTCTTCCGTGCTGCATGAGTACGCACCTCAAACCTAGATAGGAAGCATCACTATACATTGTGAAGCCTCTAGATCCACTTGGAATCGTTAAAATGGGTGTTGTAGTCAATCGTCGTTTAAACTCTTAGAAACTTTGCTCACACTGATTCGACCATATAAAGAAAATGTCCTTGCATGTAAGCTTAGTCAGAGGAGTTGCAATCTTAGAGAATCCCTTAACAAACCTCTTGTAATATCCTGTAAGTCCTAGAAAACTCTAAATTTCTTTAACTATCCTCCATCTCTCCCAATCAAGTACAGCCTCTACCTTGGATGAATCAACTGACACCTGTCCCTAGATACAATGTGGCTAAGAAAAGCTATTTGATCCAGTTAAAACTCACTTTTACTGAGCTTTCCATACAACTGCTTGTCTCGGAGTATCTGAAGCACAATCCTCAAATGCTATGCGTGTTCCTTTTGAGATCGAGAATATATAAGGATATAATTAATGAAGACTATCACAAGCTGATCTAAATAGTCTTGAAATAGCTTATTCATCAAACTCATGAAAGCAGTAAGGGCATTCGTCAAACCGAAGGGCATCACTAAGAATTTGTAGTGGCCATACCTAGTTCTGAAGGTAGTTTTTGAAATATTCTCTTTCCTGATTCTTCACTGGTGATAGCCTGATCTTAAGTAAATCTTAGAAAATACATAAGCCCCTTTCAACTGATCAAACATGTCATCTATCCTTAGTAAGGGATATTTATTCTTCATCGTAGCCTTGTTCAGTAGTCTGTAGTCTATAAACAATCTAAGGCTACCATATTTCTTCTTCACAAACAAAATCGGAGCTCCCCATGGTGACACACTGGGTCTAATAAAACCCTGGTCAAGCAACTCTTGCAACTATTTCTTTAACTCTTCCAATTCAACCAATGTCATCCTATAGGGAGGTTTAGAGATTGGCTGGGTATCTGACACTAAATCGATAGTGAACTCTAGTTCTCTCTTTGGTGGTAAACCCGGTAACTCATATGGGAACACATTCGAAAACTCGTATACTACCTGTATGTCCTCTATCCTAGGAGGTTTTCGATTAATAGCAAAGATAAGTGTGATGTAACCTTCACATCAATAATCTAATCAGTGTTTTCAAGAAATCATAATTATATCAATAAGATTTCTCACAATAATCTTCACATGTTTTCATTCTTTAACATTCAAACATACACTAAATTTTTCAGGTAGGGAGAAAGTTACAGTCTTAGTGTAGCAGTCTAGACTCACGTGATTGGTCGCTAACCAATCCATCCCTAGAATCACATCAAAACCACACATATTTAATAAAGCTAGATCTGCTAACATTACCTTCTGTCCCACCTTAATCTCACACTTTTTACATACCATATCAGTCCTCTGCGATTCACACATGGGTGTACTTACATGTAAAATATGAGCTAGGGGTTCTGGCTCTAAATTCAATTTACATGCAAAGTGTACCGAAATAACAGAATGCGTGGACCCTGGGTCAAACAATACATGAGCATCATCATTACAGATAAGAAGTGTATCTCGTATAGCCTCGGATGAAGTGTCTACAATCTACTTATCCAAAGCAAATACACGCCCCTTAGTGACAGGCTTCTTTTCCTTATCAGCAGTCGTAACCCGTCTCTAGGAGATCACTCTCTACGGCTATTATCGATGAGGCTCTTGAGGATGTGGTCTTTGTGGCTGCGGGAAATCCTTCACCTTGTGACACATGTCCCCGCACCTGAAACATCCTCATAGTATTAGGAAACAAGTACCCTCATGCGGCCGACCATAGTCTCTACGGATCTTAGTGTTGGGTCTGGCACCTCGAGGGGTCTCTATAGTAATAGGAGGAACTTTGGGTCTATCAACTCTCCCTTTAGGCCCCTTGACCATTTGTCTCTTAAAAGGACCCCTCCTGAAGTCGGTGTGGGAAACTGTAAGTCTCTTACCCTTATCCCTAGTTATCAATCGGGACTAAGACTAGGACTATATCAACTCTAGTCCCCTCTTAACTTCCTGTGCCTATCTCCGAGCATCATTAAACTCAGTAATATAGAACTCCATCAATCTATCTTGAATGGCTGGTCTAAGCCTATAAACAAACTGTTCTGTTCGGCGTTACTCATCTTTAATAGTCTTCGGATCATATCTCAACAAGATGGTGAACTGGTCTCATATTCGTCAACTATCATACTGCCCTGTACTAGATTCAAAAAAATCTGGTTGCATCTTCCTCTAGGCAGCGTGAGGGATATACTGGGTCCTGAAGGCCAACTGAAAATTCTCCCAGCTGATCATTGGATGGATGGCAATCAATGTACTTTGGGTGGTATTCCACCAACATCGAGCTTGTTCCTTAAGCGCGTAGGTACCCATACTAACCCTCTCTGCATCAGTGCATCCCAGAAAGTCAAAGATAATCCTCATCTCTGTTAGCCACTCCTCTGCCTCTGCTGGACCCTTCACCCCTTTAAAAGTTGACGGATTCATCTTAAGAAAGTCTTTCAACTGGCCCATATTTCTATCATTGGGCCTGGTCTGTGCCGGAGGCTTAACGGCAGGTGGCACTAGGTCAGTCTGTATAGGAGGTGGGGCGGATCCTATGGTGGTGTAGGAGCCGGGGTACATGTGCTACCTAAGGAATTAGCCCTGAAATGCTGCACAAATAGCAATGCCATCTGCTCGAACCCCTATCGTACATCCTACTCCAGTCGATTAATTCGAGAGTTAGGACTCTCAGGTTATGGTTCAAGAGGTGGAGGTGGCTGTGCCTGCCTCTGGGGACAACCTTGTTTCCCCCTTATATCTTATCTCTTACATACATGTGCGTATATATTAAACATCGATCATAATTTCTAACCGTTAAACTCAATTCATAACCAGACAATTACAGAGACTTGGGATGTAGTCTATTTCCAATTACTCAACACTGACAGTACTAGGCAACCTTTGCTCTGATACCACCAAAACTGTGACAACCCAAAAGCGCGAAAAATAGGGCTAGTTTAAAATTTTCTTACATTAAACTTCATACTCGAGGTGCATTCTTGTACAATGTCAGTTAACCATTTCAACCAAATATCCCGAGGATCATTCAAACATCCATAATCTCTTAACCAAATAATATGATATCGAAAGAAATCCACTTATCATACATATATCATAATGATTACATCCCAATGTTACTTAAATATAAGTGTCTGTGTTACATAATTGCCAAGATACAAAATGAATTAAATTATACCTCTCGTGTGTACATACAATAGCCTGGGGAGAGTCTCATCCACCAGCCTATGTCACGTACGCAGCAAGTACTATCACTCACTGTAAACAATTTGTGAGGGAGGAAAATGAGAGGGGTAAGCTTTCAACTCGCTCAGTAAGGAGTGCATCTGAGATTTCGCAATCATTATCAAAGCATAAGTGTAATAATGGCATAATTTCACATAATTATAAACATGTGATAAAGTCACAACTCGTCAAAACATCATTATCTCAAAACAGTTATAGAGACTAGGTATATTATAAATCTCATGAAAGCAAGTATCACATCACATCATCCTCATCGAGGGAATCATCTCACGTTACCAAAATGGAGGCATCTTGGGTTACCAAAAAAGAGGCATCTCTCGTTACCAAAACGGAGGCATCTCTCGTTACCAAAACGGAGGCATCTAACGCTACCAAAACGGAAGCATCTCTCGTTACTAAAATGGATGCATCTCACGCTACCAAAACAGAGGCATCTCTCTTTACCAAAACGGAGGCATCTCACACTACCAAAGCGGAGGCATCTCACATTCAAAATGGAGATATCTCTCGTTACCAAAGCGCAGGCATCTCATGCTACCAAAGCGGAGGCATCTCACGCTACCACAGTGGAGGCATCGATGTACAGATATCATGACGAGTCCTTAATCAAAAAAACATGTCATTATTATGCTGAAGATAGTTTCACTTTCTCATGGAGCTCATATTAGTTTTGCTTTATAAATCTCATTCAATCATAAAGTGTATTTGTTTACAACAATTCAAACCACAAAACTGAGTTCAAACCGGTAAAACATGCACTCAAGTAATAAATCTCAGGTTAAACGCTTTTCTCAAAACACATGCTCATTAATAAAATATTTTCATGCTACCAAAGCATTTTCACCCGTAAGGATTACATATGCACAAAACGGTTGCATCCCTTACCTCGAACCACGCGTGAATCATTTTCCTTCATTTTCTAATGTTTATGATCCAGCTTAATCGGTTCCAATTAAATCTTCAAGAGCTGCAAGCATTTGTTACTCACATTAGTATACTTTAATATACTCAAGTCTCGTTTACATGAATCTTAATTCAATGCATTGGGCCATTTTATACTAAATTTGGCCTTGTTACATCTTTTGGACCTTATATTCTCTTAAGCCTATTTCAATCGTTCTAATCGTTTCTCGAGGGTCTTTTAGATTCACCAAGTCTGTTGACTCCTATTGAACCGACATTGAACTCTCAATGTGTCACGACCCATTTTATCCTCTTACTATCAAAAATCACTATAAATTTTTTACGTTTTTCTTTCCTTACCCGATCGTGAACAACTCGCCACTACACAGTTGGGTTATAAGTCAATAATAAACATAACTCAACATTCATTCTCAAAGAAATCAAAAGAAGTATCATTAATTGAAGGTTAAGTTATACATGACACGTTTTCTAACTTTTACATCCCCCACATTGTAATACAATTGACTACTGTGCCTTTACATGTTTAGATACAAAAAGAATCCCTGTGTATATACCTTTTGGCGATGGAAGTAGCGAAATGTCCAAAATAAAATGCCTCAGTCCTCACAGGGCTGCTATGTACGCTCTGTAGAGGGGAAAGTAGAGAAGGATGAGCAACTACATTGTGAGACCCTGTATATGTATAATTGTATATATATGTACATAGAAATGTAGATGGAGTTATACTATGAATTCATAAGTGAAGTATATGTGATATAAGTCCATAAGTTAATGTACACACACGTAATAAGAGTTGTGATTGTACGTACAAGTTCCATTATATACAAATATGAAGAAATGGACTTAAACATGTGAAGAGTATGAGTAGAATGGAATATGAGTAGTATGGTAAAATGGAAAGAAAATTTGCATAAGTTGTGCACTTTCATTTGGTTTATGTCATGTACCTTTGGATATACAAAGATCCTACACAAGTTTTAATGTGTATGAAGTATTATCAGATGCCATTTTTAGGTCTCAAAGATGATTGAATGAGAAAATGACTATGGCAGCAAATTAAGGATGTTTGAGTATGAGTTGCTGCAGAAAAACTGCAGAAAATCTGGAAATATGAAGGTCAGATCGATCTCATAGGATGAGAGATCGATCTAGAAGAGCCAAAATGCTCTTATTTTGAGCTGTGGAACAGGACAGATCGATCTCCAATGGAGCCAGATCGATCTCCTAACACATTCTGTAAAATGGAGATCGATCCTTAATGGAACAGATTGATCTCCTTAGCTCTCGGGTTGGAAGCAGATCGATCTCCCCTAAGACCAGATCGATCTCCTTAACCTTCTGTTTGAAGCAGATCGATCTCCCCTACTCGATAGATCGATTTCCTGCCTTCAAAATGTCTTAGAAAAGAGGGATTTTAAAAGGATCAGATCGATCTCCACCTAAGGCAGATCGATCTCATCAAGCTGAATCTATAAATATGGAGCAGTTGGATCTGTATTTTCGAGATAAAAACCAATCTTTCCCATTTCCAACCTAAAACCTAGCTTTCTCACTCCTAAATCCACACATTTTCAGTAAGATTTGAGGGAAAGCTATTAGAGACAAAGTTGTTCACATCAAAGAGAAGAACAACATAGTTTGGAGGCATTTCCCCACTTGTTGGATTGAAGGATTAAAGGTGCATTTCCATTGAAGCAAAGAGGAAATCAAACTAGGTGAGTTTCTAAGTGAAATAACTCAAGTACATTGTGTAGATATTGATTTTTAGAGTTGTTTGGTATGCATAGAAAGGGTAGAAACTATTTAGGAAGTAATGAATCCACCATAACCTAAAAATGGTCTAGTGTGAGAAAGTGAAATGTGTTAAGATTAATGATGAATGGGATATATTGAAGCTAATAATAGTGTTGTTGTATGATTTTAAGGTGTTGTTAGTGAATAAATTGTGAGATTTACCAAAAAGGGGTAAAATGTGGATTAAGGCATTGGTAAATGCAAAGATGGGTTATATTGACTAATGAAGTCAAATGTGAGTTAACAACTTTAACTCAAGTGGTTTGGATGATTGAATCGCAGATTTCGAGGATACACTGGAACAAGACGAGCTAAGAGCGTAAGAAGCTAAGATGAAAAGAGAGTCGCACTCAAGTAAATTGAGATAAGGGAATTATGTGGACTCTTAGAGATATCTGTGCGCAATTTGGGTACTTAAATGCTTTGCTAGAATGCATGAGTTATTAGGAAATGAAAATGGGTGATTAAAGGGCAAAAGTTGGGTGTTTGAGAAAAGTGCATGAAAATAAAAGCATAATGCTTTGGAAAATCATGTTGTATTACTTTTTAGTAAATGATTCATAGGTTGGATAACATTTCAAATGTTTTGCAAAAGAAATGAGATGTTTGGGTTTGTTAACCATACTTTGCAAAAAATTGAGCCACCTACGTGGTTTTCGTGAGAATGAAAACGTGCTAGAGTATGACTCGCATGAGATTTGATGTGTTTTATACGCATGAGTACTGGAGCTTAACTCGCACTGGTTTTCACATGGATTTCATAATGGTTTTGGCATAGTGCTTAGAGCTTAGCCCGCATAAGATGCCCACCTTATTTGTTGTCGTGCTTGCAGCTTCGGGCAGACTGGGTGTCGCACCGATTAAATAGGCTCGCACGTGTATTTGTGATATTTTGACATATTGATAGTTGTGTTAGGAGCTTCGGGTAGACAAGAGGTCGTACCGATTAAATAGGGTCACACATGCATTAGAGATGTGGCGTGATATGATATGTTGATGTGGGTCCACAGAGTACGTTGTACCGTGCAGGTAGCATGGAGTACGTTGTATCATGTTGAGATGTGATATGCTGTCTTTGGATGAGATCTGCTATGGACCGATGGGCAGGATTTGACCCACCTCCCGTGTGGAAGCAGATAGTGGTGATATCCTGCACACCTAATTCGTGTAGCCGGTATCACAAGTTATGGCCATAGACCTAGAGGTTATTTCCCTTATTGAATTACCTATCTCACATGTCTATTGCTTTGTGAATAAATCCATATTTGAAATGATTTGTGGGCCAGGACAGTTCGAGGGAGGGGCTGAGACCTGACATGTGTTGGATGGTTTTGAGATGTTGATTTGTTAATGGTTTTAAAGTGCACCGAAGCATGATGATTAATGCCATGCTTTATTGTGAAAAATGCATGATGATTAATGTTATGCTTTATTATGAAAAATGCATGATGATTAATGCCATGCTTTATTGTGAAAAATGCATGATGGTTAATGTCATGCTTTATTGTGAAATATGCATGATGATTTATACCATGCTTTGAATGGGATTTTGTGCACTAAATTTTAATAGCATGAATTGCTTTACATACCATTAACATTAGCATGAACTCATATTTGAGAAAATGAGAGGAACTAAATGCTTTTGAGCATGGCATCACGATCACGTAGATAGTGCAGTATCTACCTGTTTGCATGATTGCCTTACTGAGCGTGTGGTTTACTCACCCCCTTATTTTCCCCCTCTCTATAGAGATTTGAGTATAGAGTGAGTGTGACTAGAGGCTTTCCCTTTGGTATCCGCTGCATCCCATTGCTAAAGGTATACACACTTGAATTATTTTGTATCTAAACTAGACATAGCACAGTAGCATTTTGTATGTAAACATTGGGGATGAAAAGCAATGTAAACACTTGTAAACAGTAACTCTGATGTATTCATGAAAGTGTTTACTTTTGAAATTAAATTTTTATGGATGGATGAGATAGACATTAACACACAGCCCAACTGTTGAGAGTGTGGTTGTTCACGATTGAGGAAGGATGATTAATAAAAGACGCATGAAAATGCAAAAAATTTGTACATATTTTGGTAAGTTAAGGGTCGTGACATACACGCTCATTAAGGCAATAATGCAAGCATGGTAGATAACTACTCTATCTACATGCTGATAGTGTTATGCATAAATCGTTTATAATTGGAGCATGAGGAAATAAAACTATGCCACATGTATATACATATATCATGTATCGAAAATCATGTAAATAGGCATAACACATGGAAATATCAAGATGTAAAATCATCTCATGCTCAATCTCATTAAAACTTATCACAAAAGAGAAATTCATTTAAGAAACATCATTTTCAAATCACATTACATCTCATCATAAGTCAAATCATCATTTCATTAAATCACAAATCTCACAAGGCTCGACCCCTCCCTCGGTCTACCTTAGACAAATCACAATCACACTCATGTATAAAAATCATGTGGTATTATGCAATAATAGATTAGACAGGTCACTATATCTCAATAGACTATGTTGGCCAACTACGTCATAAATCATCCCAGACCACATGCATCCAGGTGTGCGGGGCATCATGCTGGTACGAAGGTGGGTTAGTTCTTCGCCAGACTTCCTCATCACATAACTACCACGTGGTACATCGTACTCCATGTGATATACATGGTACAGCGTACTCTGCGGACCTATACCATGGTTGGGGGTGCCAGCCGTAGGTCTTATCTACCTCATACCAAATGTAACCTCCATTGTCTCAAGTGCACGTGGAGCTTTCCATATCCATGTAAGAGAGCCTCTATGAGATCTAAGAATTTTAGACGTATTTTAATTATGTAATAAGAACTTGAAGTGTAATTTATTGAGCTAAGTGAATTGTGGAAATTATATTTAGAGATTTATGTGTATGTGCTTAACCAAGTGGAAAGCTATGAGGTCAGATCGATCTTAGAGAAGAGAGATCGATCTGGTAAGTTAAAAATGACAAGGAAGGAGGATAGTAAGTGAGCAGATCGATCTCCAATGGAAGAGGATCGATCTCCTTATGATTCTATTTGAGAGAAGATCGATCTCATGAGGAAGGGATCGATCTCCAAATGTTTCTGTTTGAGAGAAGATCGATCTCCTCAAGGAGCAGATCGATCTCATAAAGCCATAAAGAGATCGATCTCACCCCTCGACAGATCGATCTCCTAGGCATAAAATTGCCCAAATCGTCCCCAAATTCAAATGCAAATCGATCTCATCAAGAGCCAGATCGATCTCCTACCCTCTGTCTATATAAGGAACCCCTACTTTCTCCTACAATTTCATTTTCTCTCTCTTTAAAACCTCATTTTCACCCGAGCCCTAGCTTTCTCACTCATCCAAAGCACCTATTTTCATCCAAATTAGAGGTTGTGGCAAGAAGGAAAGTTGTTCCTCATCAAAGGGAGAACAACATACTTGGGAATCGAAAGACGGATTGAATCGAGGCAAGAGATAAGCTCTTCAGAAGTTTTGGGCAATTTTTAAACCTCGATCTTGATATTTGAGATGATTTTGGTGATAATGGTTGTTGGTATTGAGTTGAAATAGTTGAAAAATGATTAGGGATTGATGAAATTATAATGTCGCAGGAGTGATAATGATATTTAGCAATTTTGGTAATTTTGGGAATTTTGAGTTATAAATGGAAATTTAGACAATGTGGTGAATTAGCATAGATATTGTGGCATGGGAAGTGTAGGATGTTGAGATGTTGTGACTGAGATTGTGGATTGTGATAGAGTTATGAGAATTGAGAGATTTGAGGTGTTAAGAGCAATTATGCTCGATTTTGAGAATTGAGGTTACTGTGATGATGAGTATTGATGTTTTAACATCGTTTGGACAGCTCGGAGTTCCAGAGTGGAATGCGAGACTAGTCCGTGACAAGGGGGAAACAATTGCACTATACGAGGTGCAAGAGGTAAGGAAAACTAAACCATTTGTGTATGTGATTTGTGAACTATTATAGCATGATTTGCGATTTATAAAACAAGCATGTTTGATGTATTGTGTTTTGATGAGAATGCACACGATTTTTATAACCGGTTGGAGCCCAATGTTTTTATGAGTTTATAAGCTACGTGCGAAACCGCTTTATAAACCATTGAGTTTGTGTGAGAAATGAATTGGGCTCTACGTTAAGGCGATATTGAGATTTGAGAAATGTGTGCGTATTTTACCGATTGGAACTCGGTTTTAAATATGTTTTGTGTTGAGTACAAAACGGTTTTAAATGAGTTTTATGAGAGAAAAACCACTATGAGTTCTACGTGAAGGCAAACCAGTTTTATATGATAATGGCTATTGATAAAGACTTAGGTGTGTAATTTTGAATACAGATCGGGCATTGCTCTAGTAGCATGTAAGCCCGATTCTTCTCCGTTCTGGTAATGTGAGACCCCCATTCTGTGGCTGTTGCCACGTGAGATCCCCCATTCTATGGTTGTGCCACGTATATTTGGTGGCTGTTGCCACGTGAGATCCCTCATTCTGTGGCTGTACCACATATATTTGGTGGCTGTTGCCACATGAGATCCCTCATTCTGTGGCTTTGCCACGTATATTTGGTGGCTGTTGCCACATGAGATCCCCTATTCTATGGTTATGCCATGTATATTTGGTGGTCGTTGCCACGTGAAACCCTATTCTGTGGCTGTGCCACGTGTGAATCTAAATCAGTGGCTATGCCACGTGTGTTTGGTGGCTGCACCACGTGCATTATTATTACAGTGATTTTATCACGTTTATTGAGAAAGCTATTATCGCATTATTTTCACATGCTTATTACTGCTCTATACTGAGCCTTTTACTTCATGTTTCCACATGATTTTGAGATATGAGAATGTTGTTTTGAGAACTTTCATACTATGGTTTTCAAATGAGTATACTGAGTTTCACGTGAAAATAAATATTTTATGATGTGCATTATGGTTTATATAACGAGTCCCTTACCCCCTTACTAAGCGATTTAGAAGCTCACCCTATTTTCTTTCTCCCTTGATTTCTTCAAGTGAAAAAGGGTTTCCCTGCGATGTACGGAGTAGTGACTAGTGGAGGACTTGAGCTCTAGGTCATATATTGTGTTTTGAGGTATCATTTATCTTTTCATGTACCCAGACAATTATTGTAATTACAGACACTTGATGTATAACATTGTATGGGATGTATTAGGATTAATTAACTTGAGATCGAGTAAGGTATATGATATGATATATACTATTTAATGACGAGATCCTGAGGTATGATAAGTATGATGATGTATGACACTGCACAGGAATGCACTCTTAATTGTGAATTGTTGAGTAAAAAGTTTTAAATTTACCTTATTTTCCGTGTTTCCGGGGCGTGACAGCCTCCCTACCGACAGAGTCTCCTCGCTCTCTTTGGCTTGAGGATGTTGTGCTTGAGGATCTTACCGTAAGAGAGCCTCCCCACCGAACAGAGCCTCCCCTCCCTCTCTGGCTTGAGGATGTAGGGCTTGAGAATCTTACCAACTTCCACGACATCATACATACCACAGTGTGAAATCTTGTGCGAGCTAAACTCTAGCACGATTCATGCATCATAACTAAACCACCTCATACGAGCAACGCTCTAGTACGACATTTATGCATAAAACATAAGAAAAACCGCGTATGAGCATAGCTCCAGTACGGTTATATGCATAAGAAAACCAATCGAAATCCACGTACGAGCAGAAACTCCAATACGGTTTATAAAACATCATCACAAATCAAATCAAGGTGCGAGCTAAGCTCTAGCACTATTCATACAAGAGATAGCATAAAAATCTAGCGTGAGCAAGGCTCCAACACAATTCAATTCCCATAATACGATAGGCGGCTCAATAAACAACCAAATCATTCTCAAACCATGCATAGCACCTCACATGTGCTATTTCGTAAAATCATTCAAACACTAGCCAACTTATCCGTTGATTTGCTTAAAACAAAGCCATGTATTTCTCAAAACATCCAAAACATGTGATTTATGCATTTATTAGCCTTACTATCCCCTTTTCAAGAATCGTTTAAATAAACCAAATCGTATACATACTCGTAGCTATTCGCATACATCATCAATCATTTTCTCAAGCAGTCATACATTTCATAAACACCATATATTCACCCACGAGTTCAAAGTACGAGCAGCTATCTCTATATAGTTACAAAATTTCCTTACCTAGAATCGTGTCACATGATTCCACTTCCTTAGAGCTGCTTACTTGTGCGGTTCGATTCGTCTCCAACAAACTCTCCGAAACTGCACAAAGTCGTTTATCTCATCAATTTAGTCCATACAACACAACTCATGCGTTTGCTATAGTCAATTTAACCTATAGCCTCTATTAATCCTTATAAGGCCTAGTTTTATCGTTCTACTCATACCTTGAGTCTATTGATTTCTTTTAGGCCATTGATTCATACCAAATCGATATTAATTGCATAGTGTTCATATCTCATCAATTTCTTCACTATGGCATTTTATTAAACATCTTACATACTCATTTCCATAAATCCTCTAAACTCACAATGTGGGTTCTCTTAACCACTACAATTCATTCATATTACTTCAATAACAACTTATCATAATCCATAAGCTACCAACTCATCAAAATCACACTTTCTCACACTAGATTCATTCCATTTTCTAGGTTACACTAGTTCTACCACATCTTAAGTAGTTTTATCAATTAATACACATGCAAAGCGATTCCAAAACCATTAAATAGACAATGTACTTGGGCTGAAGTATTAGAAACTTACCAAATCTAGCTTCTCTTCTTGCTCCAAAGAAAAATACACCTTGCTTCTTCAATACCACAAATGAGGCTTTGATTCCAAAGTATAATGTTCTTCCCTTTGATAAGAACAACTTTGTATCTAATGGTCTTTCCTCAAATCTTATTGGAAATGCGTGGCTTTTAGGAAGAGAAATCTAGGTTTTGGGTTGAAATCGAAGAAATGGGGGTTTTGTTTCCGTGATTTGTAGATTTCACTGCTTCTATCTATAGAAATTGCTCAATGAGATCGATCTGTCGAAGCATGAGATCGATCTGGTCCTCTTAAATCCTTCATTTTCATGCCAATTTGAATGCAAGAGATCAATCTATCGAGGGCTTGAGATCGATCTATCCCAGGCAGTAGCTTAAGGAGATCGATCTGCTCCTACCTGAGAGCTAAGGATATCGATCTGTTTACATAAAAATTGATCTTCTCATTACAGAATGTTTAGTAAATTGATCTGTCTTGTTCCATTGCTCAAATAAGAGCACTTTGGCTCTTCCAGATCGATCTCATCGATCTCTCATCCTATGAGATCGATCTAGCATTCATATTTTCAGATTTTGCTGCAGTTTTCTGCAGTAACTCACACCAAATATCTTCAATTTGCTGCCATAGTCATTTTCTTATCCAACCACCTTTAAGGCTTGCAAATGACATTCTTTCGTACTTAATACACATTAAAACTTGTGTGCATTCATTGCACAACCAAAGGTACACAATTCAAAATTAAATGGAAGTACAACTTCATTTCATTTTACCACACTACTCATTTTGAGTTCCAATCACATTCATCACTTATAGAAGTCCATTTCTTCATATTCATACATAATGAAACTTGTTCGTACATCACAAACTCTTATTACAAGTGTGCACGTTGAATTTATGGACTTTACATCACTTGTGTTTCACATTAGATGTACATTATCATACTTATGAATTCAAAAGGTTTACATCTGAAATACGGGTCTTACACAATGTCTCAAGTTCATCATTTGCCTTTACTATGGCATTTCATTAAACACCTCTTACACTTATTTTCAGTCATCATCTAATCCAACATGGATTTCATAAAAGCATTTTAGAATCATCTTTACATGCTAAAATCATCATCAACTCCATGCCATTTCACTTTTTCTCACTAAGTTCATTCTAGGTTATGGTTACTTAAGCATGTACATGAACATTTAAGCCAACAATGTATACCAAATCAACTTATCTAATTATCTAGATTATCATACTAGAAGTTGGTGTATTGAAATCTTACCTAGCTTGACTTTTCTCTTTTGTTGCAAATTTAGGGAAAACCCTTTTTTCTCCTTTAATCGATCCACTCAACTTCTAGTTTTTTAATTATGTTGTTCTCCTCCTCAAGATGAACAACTTTGCTCAAATAGCCTTTCTTCAAATCTTTTTGGGAAGGGTGGTATTCTAGAGTGAAAAACTAGGTTTTCTTGTTAAAAATGGAGAAATTGTGAATGTCTGAGGAAAAAGGCACGGATTGTCGGGCTTTTTATAGAATTCGCATTATGAGATCGATCTCCAAGGGGTGGAGATCGATCTCCCCTTGCTTAAACTCCTCTAAAATTTCAACAATTGCAGGTAAGAGATCGATCTTCCCATAGCATGAGATCAATCTGGTTCAAGTAGAATGATTTAGAGATCGACCTGGCCTTAAGAAAGAATCGATCTAGTTTATCCAAAGGCAACTAGAGATCGATCTGCCTATAGGAGGAGATCGATCTTATCCAAGCCGAGGAAAATTGAGATCGATCTGCTTGAGTGAGGGATAGATCTCCCTCTTGCAGAATGTCCTGGCATTGCAATTCAAGGCAATGAGATCGCTCTCCCCTTACAATGAGATCGATCTGCCCTGCATTCTACAACATTCCAGTTGCAATTTTCCTAGATTTCCAAAGTTAAACTCCCATTCATTTGCTTATATACTCGTTTTACATTTCATTCATACTTAGAGTTTAAAAGTATCCATTTCTTGTGATTCTTATGTAATGTAAATTGTCTGTACATTTCAAAATCATAAACATTACATAGAAATTTACAGATCTTACAATTATAAAGTATACATGTTTGCTTGTGAATATATTAAAAGATAGATAGCATTGTAGATGGTAAAGGGTAACTAATACTGACTCATAGTCTAACTGTTTGGTGATGAGAATGTTCACAACGGTGAAAGGAAAGGAAAAAATGAAAAATTTGTACGATTTTAGGTAAAAAGGGGTCATGAAAAAGGTGGTATCAGAGCTAAGTTGGCCTGATATGAGTCGGTATTAATAAGTAGGAAAGTTACATCCTCATATTACTGTGCTTTGTTTTGATATAACTATGTATACCGAGATGGGATTAGATTAATAAATGGTTATGAATGCAAGAATTTAGGCATTATGTCTGTTAACCGTCGTGGTAGAGGGGCGAGTTAACGTACTAGAGGCCGTAGGGGTAGGCCTGAGAGCCGTGTAGAGCCACAAACTAGTCAGATCCCGCAGGAGCCTATTGAGAGGATAGGGTTTAGGGTTTTAGGGGTTGTGACAAAATCATAAAATAAATAAAAAAGAAAAATAGTAAAAAATACAAAAATATTTTGTAATAAAAAATATTTTTAACAAAATGAATTTTTTTTGAAAGCATTTAAATTTTTTTTTTAAATCAATATTTTATTAAAAATTAAATTTTTAAAAACTAAATTTAACTTTTAACTATAGAAATTATAATAGTATATTTTTTATTTAAAAAATCTTTAATTATATTTATTAAAAAATTATAAATTTAAATTATTTTTTTTTAAAAGAGTGCTTTTAATTAATAAAAAATATTTTTATCATACTCTTAATTTTACATAAACAAACAAGATTAAAAATGTATAAAAATTATATTAATCTCTATCCTTGTATACACTAAATATAAGATAACATGGTATTATCTAATCTAATCCCATATATAACCTTATCCTATCTTATCTCCTCTTTCATCCTATGTAGCAAATATAACCTTCATAATCAATTCTTGTCTTTGTTTGTATTAAATATTATATCAATGTTAAACTTCTCATACCTTGTCCATAGTAAATGAATTAATGCAATCAAATGGACGAGGCTTTGGTTATTGATGAAAAAGTACTAATGTTCTATTGTTCTACAAATGTAAAAAATCTCAATCAATTATCAAATATAATAATATGCCAAAATTAGTCTGGAATGTCAATTTTTTTTTGAAAAAATAATGGAAACCCAAAAGGGGCTTTTTGAAATGGACTTCTAGAAACCTTTTGAACTTTCACAAACTCCTTTTGGTTTCTGAAAATGCTTTTTTAAAAATCATATTGTGTTTTCGAAAATGCATTTTTGAAAATATTGAAAATTAAACATTTTTCAAAAAACATACTGCTTCAAAAAAAATTCTTCTTGATCCATGCTATCTGGGTTTGTTGGTTCAATTATGCTATCTTTTTCCATCAAATTATTCGAAGTATATTGCATTTTACTTGAATTAATTTAAAATTTTAGTTAACAAATATTTGGAAAAGAGAAAAAAAGAGTAAAACTATGTTGAACAAATGATGAACAATGAAAGAAGGAAAAGTTTGAGTTGTGAAGGAAAAGTTTACATTCTGAATGTAAGACCCGAATTTATTTAAAATACGAAATGAATGAGTATTCGTGAAAGGAAGTTTGGGTAAATTAATCCCGAACACATGTAAGGGAAAAATGGTCAAAAGACCGAAAGTCAGTATAAATTCAAGAAAAAAATTTAATTAAAAATAATGGATTGAGAAATCTTGGTCAATAAAGGTGAAATAAATTTATTTCGGGTTAAATTGATCAAGATATGAAGTTATGGAAATTAATCGGGATTAATTGGAATTTTTAAATCAAAAAAATAATCCCAAAAATAATCGAAAAATATACCGAAAAGTCATTCGGGACAATATCCCGAAAATACGAAGAAATTATACCCGAAAAAGGGTTAAAATATAATAAATAAATTAAATTAAATTAAATTAATTAATTTGGAATAAAATAATAATTTTTGGTAGATATTTTGGGTATTTAATGTATTTTAATGATTAAAATATTAATATAATAAATAAATAATAAAAATAAATTAATAAATAAATATATAAAAATAAATTAGTAAATTGGAAAAAAAAAGATCGAAAACTGGAAACGCGGAATCGAAAAAATCGCGATTCTGCCAAAACGGAAGCCGGCGACCCGATGGACGGCATCGACCGCCCAGGCGAAGGAAACACGCCGAAGCCCGGACCACCACCGGCCTAGTGGAGGCACGAACGGCGGCGAAACGGCGAGGAACGGTGAAACGGAGAAACCGAGAGGAAAAAGAAGAATCGTCTGCGCGATCGGTGCCGATTCAGGCCCGATCGACCACCACCGAACGTCCCCGAGGCGCAGACGAGCCGATTGGTGGCTGCCACGATGGGCGAAGCTGTCAGTAAATGCCAAAAACGGTGAAAAAGGAAACGGTACCGACGACAAAAAAGAGAACAGCCGGACCAGCGACCTTCCGAAAGTCTTGGACGAAGCCGAGACCAGATTCGAGCTGCGGACGACCCAACGGAGCTGCTGGCGGTGGAAGCCAACGGATAACCGGCCAGAAAGGTGGTGAACCGGAGTGAACCGGAGTGAACCGGAGTGAACCGGGGTGAACCGGTGGTTCGAACCGGTCTGAACCGGACCGAACCGGTTCAGCCAAGAAAGAAGGGAAAAAGGAGAAAAAGGGAAAAAGAAAAAGAGAAAAAATTGGAAAAAATTCCAGTGATGCAATCAAGCTTCGAGTAAGTCGATAAGCGGTCGAAATTGACCGATTTGAATTTTAGAATATTTTATTTAATTAATTTTTGACTAAAAATTTACCCGAAAATTCATGAAATTGTGTAGCTCAGTAATTGGCATCAACCGAGAGCTCGAGATAGCCTCGATTTGTGTACTAGCATGGAATCTCGGGTAAGTAACCCTTATTTACAATAATTTACATCGTTATGCGTGATATGAATTTAAATTCTGAATAAATTGAATTAAATTTTGGAAATTTAGATAAATTGTCGTAAATAATAAATTTAGCTATTCGAGAGTTAGAATGAGGCCTAAGGAATTGTTAGTGGGCCCAGTGAGCCCAATAGGCCTTGATAATATGATAATTAAGTGAAAAACGAGCTTAAGGCCGATTAAGGCCCATTAAGGTGCAATCGGGCCCAATAGGGGTAAATGGGCCCAATGATTTAAATTAAGCCCAAAAAATAGGAAATACAATTAAATTGTATGTTATCTGACCTGAGGATTATTTATACGCAGTTTCGGAGGTTTGATTGGGAGCATATCGGACTGCGCGACGAGACAACAGTGAAAAAGGAAAGGTCAGACTCTACAGAAAAATAAGGTAATGGAATTCTGCAGACTGCTAGAGGTAACTTTATGAGATTTTAAGTTCAATTACAGTCTTTAAAAATCATCTGAAGGGTCTAGAGGTCAAATAATAATTTTAGTGCCCCGAATGGGCAAATTACCAAAATACCCTTGTTAAGGGTAAAATTTACAAATTTAGGAAAAATTGGGAGGAGCAAGAACAAGAGGTTTTTTCTCGTTCTGCATGCATGAGTAGGCTGGCTAACCTTGAAAGAAAATGCACAGCATTGCATACTTTCAACGATATAATTGTTTTGAAAACTGTTTTGAGGAAACAGAGCCGCCTACGTGTTTTTATTGACATGTGACGTGCTAGAGCTCAGCTCGCACGATATTTTGATTTGTGTGATGCATGCATTAGTACTGGAGCGAGAGCTCGCACTAGAGTTTTACATGCATAGGTGCTGGAGTCCAACTCGCACTAGATTTATATATATATATGATTTTCGTGACAGGGTGCTAGAGCTAACTCGCACCATATTTTTACTTAATTTGATGAGAGTGCTGAGCATTGCTCGCATTGATTTTATGAGAACATGCGATGAGCCGTGCTTGGAGCATCGGGTAGACTGTGTGTCACCGATTAAATAGGCTCGCACTTGCGTTTTGAGACATGGCATCAGGAGTGCAAGAACAAGGGTGTTAACTCGAGTTCGAGCCTCCGAGGACGCGTTCTGAGGGGAAAAGGCCCTTAAGCAAGGATGACCCCGAATGAAACAAAGCCGTGAGGGGAAGCAGCCCATTGGGGGTGGAGTACCCATAGCGGATATATGGGTCCACGGAGTACGACGTACCGTGTAAGTAGCATGGAGTACGATGTACCGTGTGGTATCTTTGTGATACGCTGGTATCTTTGTGATACGTTGGCATCTTCGGATGCATGGGATAGGATAAGACCAACGAGATGGAGTGACCCACCTCCCGAATGGTTCCCGATCATGGTGAGAACCCGTACACTAGGATTCGTGTAGCAGAGGAACTCCCGAGGACACATGGCCATAGTCTTGCTTATTACCGTTATACAGATATTAACTCGTCTCGCATGTTGACGACTTTGATGAGATTAAAATTAGGTTTTTAAAATCAAACGTGCATGATGATTACTTCCATGCTTTTCAAACCCATGTGTGATGTAAACTGATTTTCATGGTTTTGTGTGAGTCAGGATCACCCGAAGAAGGGGTCGAGTCTTGACTTTATTGTGAAAATTTTAAATGAGAAAGAAATGATTTGAAATATAGCATGTTGAATTTTTCGTGTAAACTTGTTTTACATAACATCATAACTCACATCATCTGTTTTAAAATGTGTGGAGAAATGGTGGTTTATGCATGGCACCACGTTCATGTAGATAGTATGGTTACCTACTTGTTCGTAGGATTGCCTTACTGAGCTTGATGTGCTCACCCCTTTCATTTTCTCACACAGATAATCTCCAGTAGACGTTGAGGCGACTCAGTATTGCATTTCGGATATCCGCTGCTGCCCATCATTTAAGGTATATACACTTGTACATATTGTATCTAAATAAGCATAGCACAGTAACATGTTTGTAAGTAACTCTAGGGGATGTATAAATATTGTAAACACTTATAAATGACTGAGAAAGAATTAAGTTATATGGTAAATGTATGGTGGGACTGGCATTGACGCACAGCCCAATTTGTTAGTGGAGTGTGGTCACGATCAGAGGTCAGGTAAGCATGAAAGAAAATAACAAAATGCGAAAAATTAACTCTGATTTTTGGGTAGTTTGGGTCGTGACATATAAAGGTGGTATTACAGCAGAAATTGGTCTGATGTGTGTCAATGTCAGTAATTAGAAAATTACATCCTCGTGTTACTGTGCTTGGTTAGATACAATAGTGTATATCGAGATGGGTTTTGACTAAGAAATGGTTGAGAATGCAGGAATGCCTAATATGAGTCACGTTAGATGAGATAGTGCACGAGGCAGAGGTCGTAGAGGTAGACCTGAGTCTGCTAAGTCGTGCTGAGTTGACCTATGAGAATCGGGATGAGATGAAAATAGAGGTTAATGTTGAGCATGTCTCTTAGAGTCCGACAGAGTGATCGGATAGTATTGAGACACGCTTCTTGAGATTGGAGCGGAGTGTGGAGATTATTTTGAGGAGCTAATTGCTCAGATTATGAATAAGATTCGAGGGCGCAGCGAAGCATTGGTGGAAACCCGCTTGACCCATCTTAGTGTTAAACATCCAGAGCTAAGATGAGAAATGTTTATGGATGTATTCTGGTGACAGGATATCCTGGACACTGTTTAAAGGAAATTACAAGTAAAATTTCTTACTCTGACCAAGAGGATTTGATTTATTGATGAGTATGATTTATGAGTATGAAACTCGATTATATTCTTGGGCAGATATTACCTCGACACTATGAACAAGTGACAGTCGAGATGTCTAAAAGCTCATGAAATGGCTCAACTTTTCAATTAAAGTTCGATTGGCCCGTGAGATATTACTTATACCGAGGCGGTGCGTAGATTTACAGTTGGGTAAATAAGAACATGAATTGCACGCCTCTGAGATTGGGAAAAGTAGTGAGGGCTGAAATAGAGACAGAAAAGAGAATCGAGAAATGACAGAGATGTTAAAATGGAAAATGGAAATTGGTAAAAGATTTAATTTGACGAGTCATGGAGTAAGATAATTGGTAAGGCCTCAGTGCATCCAATTTTGGCACTCTTGAGGGGCATTGTGATTGGAGGACCCTGACCTGCTACGAAGCAGAGTAGCAGTGTGATCACTGTAGAATGTGTGGTGGATACCACAGAAGGAGGGTATATACCTACACTGTATTGATGAAAATGGCCATTAAGTGTGGTAAGACGGACCATTGATATTGATTGCACAGAGTTGGGCGAGATCGCCCCACAGAAAGGTAAAGAGACAGAGAAAAACTTTGTTGGTATAGCTGCAATGAAAAGGGAGGCCATAGCCGAAAAGAAAAAAAAGGAAAGTAGGCTGTTGGACGAAGGCGAGAGGATGTCTTGGACCAGGACACTATTGATGTTTCATGGATGTGGTGTAAGATACCACACTTGTTATGAATAATGAAGTACATATGTTCATTGATCCTGGTGCCACACATTTATTCATACCGCCTTCATTCGCATATAAGTGAGTAAAAAGCATGAATGCCTACATCATTGGGCATAATACTGATAAATGAGTACCCCAATAGAGGAGGATTAATTAACGGAATATGGATATAGAGATTTTAAGTTGAAAACAGGGGTGAAAACATCACTGAAAAGTATACTATAAGTGTTGACAAGTGATAAAAAGGGGTGCAACAGTTGAAATTAAAGGAGTAAAGGATTGTACTCACGAAATGAATAATGAAAGAGTTTTGTCATGATTGATATACGAATGGGATAATCTTTGAGATATGTTGATCCTAAATACAAGGTGTATTGGAGTAAGAGGCGTATGCAAGGTAAGAACATCCTTACGATATGAAGTCATTGGGATTAAAGCAATTAGTAGCAAATATAAATTGTGACCACAGGGACTGATATGTAAAGTAATTGTGGTTAAGTCTAAGGGTAAATAAAGGTATTTCAAAATACCTCCCCGCGTGAAGACTTGACAGCGTCTAAAAGTATATCTATATAACCTATAACGTGAAATCGATCGTCGTAATAAATACCTTCAGCATTAGGATACCTTTACTAAGACGATAAGAATATTAAAATTCGACAAATCATAAAGGTTAACATAGTAAAATTTAATAAGAGCCGTTAAGATAAGAAAAGGAAATGACGCAGGTTAGTACCTGAAAGCGTAAGCGATTTTGAAGGATCTTATACGCTTATGCGTAAATAAGTCAAGGATATGGATGATTGAAATATGTAGTGGAGCTCAACTACAATGAGTTATTTAAACTTTACCTGGACTGATTTGTCATCATCCTTATTGATGATATGTTGAGTGTAGTTAAAGTCCAAGGCAAATTATAAACAACAATTGGAAAATGGCTTTTACAAATGGGTTGTTGCGAGTTCTCAATATGGTCTACTTGGTTGACACGTTTAACTAAGAAATTATGGTCTTTGAATGAGATGATAAATAAGATGATAGATGTGACATGAATTTCGGTGTAGTGAAGTATGAACTGACCACCGTGATTAATTTCACCATACCCAACAGCTCAAGAGGTTCTCAATAAGTATGGATACCTCAAAATAATGAAGGAGCTGTGTATTGATATATAATGGGAAGATAGTCAATTATGGCGTCAGACAACTCCTTGATCATGAAATAAACTATCTGACTCATGATTTTAAGTTGGCAACTACCGAGGATATGGTACTATTATGTACAGGGTGAGAAATTTTGGATATGCACTGATCATAAAGCCCCAAGTATCTGTTTTCACAGAAAGAGGCGAATATGAGAATACATAGTGGGTTAGAGCTTCTGAGAGATTTGATTGTGAAAATTGTACCACCCAGGAAAGGCTGATGCTTTGAGTAGAAAGAGCCTCGGGATGGTATGCTTATGATGGTCAGGGAGCATGAGCTGTTTGAGCAGTTGTGAGCCTCAATAATGATGTGATCCCTTCTGATGATGACAGTGATTGTGTGACAGCTAGCCTGAGACTAGAACCGGATGAGAGTGCCCGGATTTGACAGGCTTAGCGTGATGATCGGCACGATGTCGATAGTATGGGTCGGATTCAGAAGGGTACAGTGACAGAGTTCACAGAGTATGATAATGATTTACAGAGAGGTGTAGAGACAGTATAAGTGCTCCCTAGGACCACAATTGATGAGATAGTAATTTTGTCAGAAGCTTACTCTTTGGGATAAACAGTGCATATGGAAAGTAATAAAAATATATCGAAATCTCGAAAAGGGTATTGGTGGTCAGATATGAAAAGAGACATGGGAGAGATTGTGAAAAAGTGCCTAGTATGTCAGCAGAATAAGGTAGAGTATTAAAAGTCTGCAGGGTTATTACAGCCTCTACCTATATCGACACGGCACGAAAATGGGAGTAAGTCCCCATGAATGTCGTGATGGGTTACAGAGAACCTAAGTGAATTACGAGGCTATTTAGATGATAGTCGATAGAGTGACTAAGTCTACCCACCTTCTGGTTATGAAATCCCCAAATACTCAGAGTGTTTATGAGGATTTATGTGTAAGGAAGATTGTGGAACATTAAGTAGCATTCCAGTGAGCATGGTATCATATAGGGATTCCCGCTTCACTTCCCACCTCTTTGGATATTTTTAGGAAGCTATGGGAACCCGATTGAGTATTAGCACAGCTTTCCATCCTCAGATAGATGGTCAGTCATAGAGGACTGTACAGGTTCTGGAGGATCCGATGAAAGCGTGTGCCCTTGATTTTTATGCTCCTGGGATGATCAGTTATTACAAATCGAATTCGCCAATAGTGACAGTTGCCACTTGAGTATCGGGATGACAAGATATGAGGCAGTGTATGGCTGTAGGGGTTGTTCCCCAAATTGGATAAGAAAAAAGTGGGTGACAGATAGAATTATTTTCAACTTTGGATAATAAGTCTCTGAGAATGTTTAGTTAAGGATGAGAGATTAAGAATACCTCAGAGCAGATAGAAAAGTATTGGAATTCACCGAGGGTGAATTAGTATGGTTGAAATGTTTCTTGTCCTGAGAGAATAAGGACATAGCGAACTTTTGGAAGAAGGTAAATTGAGTTTCGCTGGATTGAATCTTTTGAGAGATTGGACAAGTGGAAGATAAGACCTGTAGGTGGTATTTCCACTTGAATAAGCAGGCACCCACAATGTGTCCCACCTTTTGATGCTTCGAAAATACTATCCAGATCCAGCATAAGTGATAGGATATGAGATCCAACAATCCAGCTTAATGCAAATATAAGTATATTGAAGAAGTTGATTCGGGCATTAAACAGGAAAGAGAAAGTATTGAGGTTTAAGACGATCTCCCTAATTAAAGTCCTTTGGTAGGATTACACTCCGAAAAAAGGTCACATGAGAATTAAAGAAGTATGATACGATTAATGTACCCGGAGTAGTCTATGGACTCATATGAATTGGTTCTAATTTGGAGGACCAAATTCCTTAAGTGGGGGAGATTATGTAAGACCGAATTTATTTAAAATACGAAATGAATGAGTATTCGTGAAAGGAAGTTGGGGTAAATTAATCCCGAACATGTGCAAGGGCGAAATGGTCAAAAGATCAAAAGTCGGTATAAATTCGAGAAAAAAATTTAATAAAAAATAATGGATTGAGAAATCTTGATCAATAAAGGTGAAATAAATTTATTTCGGGTTAAATTGATCAAGATATGAAGTTATGGAAATTAATCGGGATTAGCTGAAATTTTTAAATCAAAAAAATAATCCCGAAAATAATCAAAAATATACCGAAAAGTCATTCGGGACAATATCCCAAAAATACGAAGAAATTATACCAGAAAAAGGGTTAAAATATAATAAATAAATTAAATTAAATTAAATTAATTAATTTGAAATAAAATAATAATTTTTGGTAGATATTTTGGGTATTTAATGTATTTTAATGATTAAAATATTAATATAATAAATAAATAATAAAAATAAATTAATAAATAAATATATAAAAATAAATTAATAAATTGGAAAAAAAAAAGATCGAAAACTGGAAACGCAGAATCGCAAAAATAGCGATTCTGCCAAAACGGAAGCCGGCGACCCAATGGACGGCACCGGCGGCCCAGGCGAAGGAAACCCGAACGAGGCCTGGACCACCACCGGCCTAGTGGAGGCACGAACGGCGGCGAAACGGCGAGGAACGGTGAAACGGAGAAACCGAGAGGAAAAAGAAGAATCACCGACGATCGGCGCTGATTCAGGCCCAATCGACCACCACCGAACGTCCCCGAGGTGCAGACAAGCCGATTGGTGGCAGCCACGACCGGTGAAGCTGTCGGTAAACGCCAGAAACGGCGGAAAAGGAAACGATACTGACGACAGAAAAGAGAACAGCCGGACCGGCGACCTTCCGGCGGTCTTGGACGAAGCCGAGACCAGATTCGAGCTGCGGACGACCCAACGGAGCTGCTGACGGTGGAAGCAGGTGGAGAACTGGCCGGAAAGGTGGTGAACCGGAGTGAACCGGTAGTCCGAACCGGTCTGAACCGGACCGAACCAGTTCAGCCAAGAAAGAAGGGAAAAATGAGAAAAAGGGAAAAAGAAAAAGAGAAAAAATTGGAAAAAATTTCAGTGATGCAATCGAGCTTCGGGTAAGTCGATAAGCGGTAGAAATTGACCGATTTGAATTTTGGAATATTTTATTTAATTAATTTTTGACTGAAAATTTACCCGAAAATTCATGAAATTGTGTAGCTCAACAATTGGCATCAACCGAGAGCTTGAGACAGCCTCGATTTGTGTACTAGCATGGAATCTCGGGTAAGCAACCCTTATTTACGACAATTTACATCATTATGCGTGATATGAATTTAAATTCCGCATAAATTGAATTAAATTTTGAAAATTTAGATAAATTGTCGTAAATAATAAATTTAGCTATTCGAGAGTTAGAATGAGGCCCAAGGAATTGTTAGTGGGCCCAGTGAGCCCAATAGGCCTCGATAATGTGAAAATTAAGTGGAAAACGGGCTTAAGGCCGATTAAGGCCCATTAAGGTGCAATCGAGCCCAATAGGGGTAAATGGGCCTAATGATTTAAATTAAGCCCAGAAAATAGGAAATACAATTAAATTGTATGTTATCTGACCTGAGGAATATTTATACGCAGTTTCGGAGGTTTGATTGGGAGCATATCGGACTGCGCGACGAGACAACAGTGAAAAAGGAAATGTCAGACTCTACAGAAAAATAAGGTAAGGGAATTCTGCGGACTGCTAGAGGTAACTTTACGAGATTTTAAGTTCAATTACAGTCTTTAAAAATTATCTGAAGGGTCTAGAGGTCAAGTAATAATTTTAGTGCCCCGAATGGGCAAATTACCAAAATACCCTTGTTAAGGGTAAAATTTACAAATTTAGGAAAAATTGGGAGGACCAAGAACAAGAGGTTTCTGCTCGTTTTGGAGACATTTTAATGCATGCATGAGTAGGCTGGCTAACCTTGAAAGAAAATGCACAGCATTGCATACTTTCAACGATATAATTGTTTTGAAAACTGTTTTGAGGAAACAGAGCCGCCTACGTGCTTTTATTGACATGTGACATGCTAAAGCTCAGCTCGTACGATATTTTGATTTGTGTGATGCATGCATTAGTGCTGGAGCGAGAGCTCGCACTAGAGTTTTACATGCATAGGTGCTGGAGTCCAACTCACACCAGATTTTTATATATATATATGATTTTTGTGACAGGGTGCTAGAGTGTAACTCGCACCATATTTTTATATGATTTTTGAGATGGAGTGCTAGAGCCTAGCTCGCACTAGTTTTACTTGATTTGATGAGAGTACTGAGCATTGCTCGCACTGATTTTATGAGAACATGCGATGAGCAGTGCTTAGAGCATCGGGTGGACTATGTGTCACCGATTAAATAGGCTCGCATCTGCGTTTTGAGACATGGCATCAGGAGTGTAAGAACAATGGTGTTAACCCGAGTTCAAGCCTCCAAGGACGCGTTCTGAGGGGAAAGGCCCTTAAGCAAGGATGACCCCGAATGAAACAAAGCCGTGAGGGGAAGCAGCCCATTGGGGGTGGAGTACCCATAGCGGATATATGGGTCCACGGAGTATGATGTACCGTGCAAGTAGCATGGAGTACGATGTACCGTGTGGTATCTTTGTGATACGTTGGTATCTTTGTGATACATTGGCATCTTCGGATGCATGGGATCGGATAAGACCGACGAGATGGAGTGACCCACCTCCCGGACGGTTCCCGATCATGGTGAGAACCCGCACACTATGATCCGTGTAGCAGAGGAACTCCCAAGGACACAAGGCCACAGTCCTGGTTATTACCGTTATACAGATATTACCTCGTCTCGTATGTTGACGACTTTGATGAGATTAAAACTGGGTTTTTAAAATCAAACGTGCATGATGATTACTTCCATGCTTTTCAAACCCATGTGTGATGTAAACTGATATTCATGATTTTGTGTGAGTCAGGATCACCCGAAGGAGGGGTCGAGTCCTGACTTTATTGTGAAAATTTTAAATGAGAAAGAAATGATTTGAAATATAGCATGTTGAATTTTTCGTGCAAACTTGTTTTACATAACATCATAACTCACATCATTTGTTTTAAAATGTGTGGAGAAAGGGTGGTTTATGCATGGCACCACGTTCATGTAGGTAGTATGGTTACCTACTTGTTCGTAGGATTGCCTTACTGAGCTTGATGTGCTCACCCCTTTCATTTTCTCACACAGATAATCTCCAGTAGACGTTGAGGCGACTCAGTATTGCATTCCGGATATCCGCTGCTGCCCATCATTTAAGGTATATACACTTGTACATATTGTATCTAAATAAGCATAGCACAGTAACATGTTTGTAAGTAACTCTAGGGGATGTATAAATATTGTAAACACTTATAAATGACTGAGAAAGAATTAAGTTATATGGTAAATGTATGGTGGGACTGGCATTGACGCACAGCCCAATTTGTTAGTGGAGTGTGGTCACGATCAGAGGTCAGGTAAGCATGAAAGAAAATAACAAAATACGAAAAATTAACTCTGATTTTTGGGTAGTTTGGGTCATGACACTGAAAGATAATTAAGTTATTTCATTCAATGGAACTTTATAGTAAATTAAAAATTAAAATTTGGATTATGTGGAGAAAAATTAGTTTGTGAATTTAATTTCTCTTTCTTAGTAATAAGTAAATTGGAATGCCATTATTTTCATGTGGAAATGAAAACAATAAACAATAGGAATTGGGATGGCGAACAACAAAGATAATTATCCAATACTTTGTCAGTGGAGTCTAAAAACTTGATAAGTGATGTTAAGATGATGACACATATCTTATTTTATTTATTATTTATTTTTATTTTTTAATATTCTTTAAAGGGTGTGTGTTATCATCCTAACCTCATTTGTGGAGTTCCTAGACTCATTGAAAGTATATTAAATAATTATCCAAAGAGTCAAAGCATTGTTGTTTAAACTCAACAAATGTAATGGTGTAAAACGGACGGATCAGATCAGATCAAACTCGATTCATACAGACACGAGCATAAACAGACTTGGTTCGTTTAGGCTTAATTTTAAGCAAACCATGAACATTAAGTCCATTCCAATCTTAATGCGGGTCAGACCGATCCGCATTTTTTGAAGCCTAATAACCTCAATGTTAACGTCACTTGAGGAAACACAATCATAGTATAAAACCTCTACTGCACTTTGACCAATTTCATGCATTCACCTATTGTAAGCCAATGTTCAACAAATCACCATTATTTTAGTAAATTAAATTAATAGAAGTATGAGACAAAATTTTTTTCTCAAAGACCACATGACTTTGTCAAGTTGTCAATGGTTACTAGATTAAAAACAAAAGTTAATTTTTTTTCCACATATCGAGGTCGTACTTGTAGAAAAACAAAACACTTTGTATTTGATTCGATAATAAGCTAACATCAACGTTCGTTGTATAAAGAGTAAACTTTAGTGGAAAAATAATGCAAATAAATGTCATGCAAGGAAAAACAAGCCATGTCTGAGTCTGATCAGGAAAAAGAAAACAGTGATAAAACATAAGCATTGTTCTTAAGCTTCATAATAACTTTAAATAATTTATTGAAAATTCATTTATTATATTTCATTATTATCACCGAAATGGTTACTGACTTCTAAGATCTTTAGGAATTCAAGCCTAAATATATTTGTAAAATTCCATACAAGGTTTTATATAGTAAACTAAAATGAATAGAAAAGCTCATATTTGGTTTAAAAATAAGAAGCAAGTTTGTAAAGACATGTTTTTCTTGTTATTTTCAAAGGAAATGAAATTTTCTGATCGATAATACTTCATTCGAGTGGGTTTCTTTATTTTTATACACTTTGCATGCAAATATTTGATAAACCATTACCTAAAGAAAGAGAGAGAGTTGCAACTACCAGACTTAAAAGAGGGATAGAGTCGATATGATATATATATATATATATGTGTGTGTGTGTGTGTGTGTGTGTAAGGCTTAAGCTGAAATTAGTGAGGCAAACTCAACAAAATGAGCTAGAAGTTAGTAGGAATTTAGTAGTTAAAGTCATAGCCAGAGTTAGAGGCAGTTGAAAAATCGATTAGTTGAAATGAGAAAATTAGCTGTTCAAGGAACCACATCAACTAGATCACTTTGATTCTTTAATCATATTTACGCTTGTAAATACCATGAGTATTATGTATTTGAATTTACCAACGAATTGAAAAGGTATTATTTCAGTCAAAGATGTAAATTAAAATTTTATTTTTTTTAGTGAGACTTAGAAGAATTAATATAATTAAAAATATATTAACTTTAGGAATGAATATATATATATATAAGAAGTATAAATAAAATTCTATATGTATATATATAGGTAAATATACTAAATCCGATTCATTCTATACATATTACATAAGAAATTTATTAAGCACCAAGATATATATATATATATATATATATATAGAGAGAGAGAGAGAGAGAGAGAGAGAGAGATGTAAGGAATACTATAATTACATAATATTTATATCCAGGATCTCATGTTCAATCATCAAGAAAATTAGAATACGGAAGTGTACTTGGATCCATTGAAATTGATTGATTGAGGTTAGCAGTCTTCCAGTCTAAACCTTTATTTATGAGAGAAAACCTTAGCTCACTCACTGATGAGATATGAGAATGAGAAAAATTACGTTTAGACTGGGGACCATAACCTATTTATAACTGAAGTATATTTTATTCTATTTTTGGCCCATCATTAAAATAGAATAAAATATCAGGTCTCTACAAATTGCAAAACCCATACCAATTGAGATGCACTGAAGTCCAATGACTTTATTTGATCACTTTTAAGTGGACTAAAATAAATTAGATAGCCTGTAATGTACAATAAATTGATATATGTAGACCCACACAAATAATTTGCCAACAATCTCCCACTTGGGCCACATATGTCACTTGACTATTGTACATTTGAAATTAACTTTATGAGCTCAATACTTACTATCTTTACAAAGAACATCTCTAAACAATATGGTCCATCAATTATATCAATATAGGATCAAAGCGATCTTCGTTACTTATATTCCGTAACTAGACCCATCAATGGTCACGTATTTTAATATAATCAACGACATAGATCAAGTATGGATGTGTAGCATGAAAATTACATGAAACGTGATCCATTAACATGCCTATTTCCAACTGGTCCTACTTTATCATTCTTTCAAGACTTTATGCATATTGCTACTGAAAGAATATTACTTTATTTCAGAGTTTTCAATAACAACAAAAATACTGTATTCTGATCAGAAAAATCTCAATAACAAATGAACATCAAGAAACAAACTCTCACTATACAAGTATATCATCAGGATGAACCACACCCATACGAGTTACATGCTCATGAAACACCTTAGGTGGTACTCCCTTTGTAAGCGGATCCGCAATCATGGAGTTTGTATTTATATGTTTAATAGTAATCTGAAGACTCTGAACTCTCTCCTTAACAACAAGAAACTTAATGTCAATATGCTTTGACTTCGACGAGCTTCTGTTGTTCTTAGAGTATAACTCAGCAGCTTTATTATCACAATTAATCTTCACCCTCTCAATACTATCGACAAAGCATAGCCCGATGATAAAATTTCGTAATCATATTGCTTGGTTCGATGCCTCATAACAGGCTATAAATTTTACCTCCATGGTGGAAGAAGCTATGAGTGACTGCTTTACACTCTTCCATGAGACAGTTCATTTAGCTAACATGAAAATATAGCCAGAAGTAGATTTTTTGTTATCAAGGAAACCAGCAAAATCGGAGTCTGAATACCCAATGATCTCTAAATGATCTGACCTCCGATATGTGAGCATGTAATCTTTTGTTACTTAAATATCTTACAAGCATTCCAACTGCGTGCGCAATATCCGGACGCGTACAGACTTGAGCATACATAAGACTACCTACTACTAAGGCATAAGGAATCTTTTGCATCTCTTTCTTTTCAATCTCATTTCTTAGGCATTGAAGCAAACTAAATTTATCACCTTTAGCAATGGGTGTATCTCCTGATGCACAATTCTTCATGTCAAATCTGCTAAGCACCTTATCGATATATGCCTTTTGTGATAAGCCAAGTATTCCACGAGAATGATCTCAATAGATCTGTATGCCCAACACAAAAGATGCATCCCCAAGATCTTTCATTTTAAAATTACTTGACAGAAATCTCTTGGTTTCATGCAACAAGCCTATATCACTGCTTGCTAGCAGAATATCGTCAACATAAAGAACCATAAGAATAAACTTACTCCCACTGATCTTGTGATAAATATATTGATCAACAGTGTTCTCTTTAAAACCGAATGAGGTAATCACTTGATCAAATTTCTGGTACCATTGACGGGATGCTTGCTTTAAACCATAGATGGATTTCTTTAATTTGCATTCCAGATGTTTCGAATTATCCGACACGAAATTTTCTGGTTGCCCCATATAAATTGTTTCTTCAATGTCTCCATTGAGAAACGCTGTCTTTACATCCATCTGATGTAACTTTAAATTATAATGAGCTACAAGTGCCATAATGATTCTAAAAGAGTCTTTTGATGAAACTGGAGAGAAAGTCTCTTTATAATCAATGCCTGAGTGAAACCTTTGGCGACTAGATGCGCTTTATATCTTTCGATATTGCCTTTCGAATCTCGTTTGGTTTTGAAAGTCCATTTACAACCAATCGATTTCGCTCCTTTAGGCAATTCGACAAGATCCCAAACGTCAATGTCCTCCATTGATTTCATCTCATCTTTCATGGCCTCTATCCAATGTTAGGAGTGAACACTTTGTTTGGCTTCAGTGAAAGATGTTGGGTCATCTTCCATTCCTATATCAAACTCATGTTCTTGGAGATAAACGATATAATCATCTGGAATCGCTGATCTCCTCTCCCTAGAGGATCTCCTTAATGACACTTCCAAATGAGGTTGTTGTTGCTCCTCTAATTGAATAGGAGCTGACTCTTCAATATAAGCAGGAGATAAACCAGGAGTATCTTGATAATCTGTATTTACATCTTGAATAACGCCAGACATAATTGTCTGATCATTTTCAATTCAACTGTAGGAACAGTGACATGTATTTCTTCAAAGACAAGATCTCTGAGTTTAACACTCCCACTATATTCAACATCCTTAATGAACTTAGCATTTCCCATCTCGAAAAAGGATTTATTTGAGGGATCATAAAACTTGAAATCCCTCGATCTTTCTGAGTATCCAATAAAGTAGCAGCTTACTGTTCTTGAGTCCAATTTCCTTTCGTTAGGCTTGTATGGCCTAGTTTTAGGTGGACAACCCCAAGCATGCAAGTGCCTAATACTAAGCTTCTTTCCTGTCCATAACTCATATGGGGTTTTAGCTACTGCTTTGCTTGGAACTCGATTAAGGATATACACTGTAGTCTTTAAAGCTTCTCCCCAAAGTGACTTTAGTAAAGAAGAATGATTTATCATGCTTCTCACCATATACTTTAGGGTCCGATTTCGTATTTCAGCTACACCATTTTGACTTGGAGTCCCTGGTATGGTGTATTGAGGAACGATCTCACATTCAGCTAAATACCTTGCAAAGGGTCCCGGACGTTGTTCACCTGATCCGTCATATCTACCATAGTATTCGCCACCACGGTCAGATTTAACGACTTTAATTTTTCTACCAAGTTGATTTTCAACTTCAGCTTTATAGTTCTTGAATACGTCAAATGATTGAGACTTCTCATGAATTAAGTATAGGTACCCATAGCGAGAATAATCATCTATGAAAGTAATAAAATACTGTTGACCATTCTAAGAAGCCGTAGGGAATGGACCACTTATATCAGTATGAATTAATTCCAAGACGTTTGAACTCCTTTTGGCACTCATTTTCTTGATATTTGTTTGTTTTCCCTTAATACACTCAATACAGATTTTGAAATCTGAAAAATCAAGGGAATCGAGAATTCCTTCTGACACAAGTCTCTGTATTCTTTGTTCAGAAATATGCCATAAACGCTTGTGTCATAACATAAAAGAATTCTCATTAATTAATTTGCGCTTTGTACCATAATTATTTATATGCAAGCATTCATTAACATATGAGGCATGTAGGTCCAATTTATATAATTTGTCAACTAAAGAACCGATACCAATAAGATTTGAATACTGAAAGAGACTAAATTTTCCATTTTCAAATGAACAAGAATAACACAATTTGTCCAAATTAGAAACAGAAATCAAATTCCGTCTAAATGACGGTACATAAAAAGTCTCGTCCAAATCTAGATAATAACCAAATTCTAATTTTAATCTGAATAGACCAGTAGCCTCAACAGGAGATTTCTTGCAATTTCCCACATATATGAAACTTTTATCATCAGTTGGCTTTATGCTCCTTAAATAGCCTTGCATTGTCACACTTATGTGAGTAGTTGCACCTGTATCTATCCACCAAGTGTGATTGGGTACTAAAGCCAAATTAACTTCAGATAAACAAAGTTGAGAAGTTTACCCCTTTTGGCAAGCCATTTTTCGTACTTGGAACAATCCTTCTTCACATGTCCATCCTTTCGGCAGAAGAAACAAGTGATCACCTTATCATGTTTTTGCTGCCCCATAGGCTGTGAAGTTCCAATGTTTGCAGTACCTTTTCCTGTATTGTTTCTTTTCCTTTTCTTGTTGACAACATGTGAGATATGAGAATTTCAGACATAATTTATTAAGCTAAGTGAATTGGGGAATGATAATTGGAGATTTATATGTTAAGTGTTTAAAATAAGTATGAAGTTATGAGAACAGATCGATCTGGGATAAGGAGAGATCGATCTGGGGAGTTAAAAATGACAAGGAAGGAGGAATTTAAGGAGTAGATCGATCTCCAATGGAAGAAGATCGATCTCCTTATGATTCTATTTGAGAGAAGATCGATCTCATGAGGAAGAGATCGATCTCCAAATGATTCTGTTTGGGAGAAGATCGATCTCCTCAAGGAGCAGATCGATCTCATAAAGCCATAAAGAGATCGATCTCACCCCTCGACAGATCGATCTCCTAGGCATAAATTGCCCCAAATCGTCTCAAAATTCAAATGCAGATCGATCTCATCAAGAGCCAGATCGATCTCCTACCCTCAGCCTATATAAGGAACTCCTATTTTTCTCCTGCAATCTCACTTTCTCTCTCTTCCAACCCCCATTTTCACCGAAACCTAGCTTTCTCGCTCATCCAAAGCACCTATTTTCGTCCAAATCAGAGGTTGTGGCAAGAAGGAAAGTTGTTCCTCATCAAAGGGAGAACAACATACTTGGAAATCGAAAGACGGATCGAATCGAGGCAAGAGATAAGCTCTCCACAAGCTTTGGGTAATTTCTAAACCTCGATCTTGATATCTGAGATGATTTTGATGATAATGGTTGTTGGCATTGTGTTGAAATAGCTAAAAAATGATTAAGGATTGATGAAATTACAATGTGGTTGGAGTGATAATGATATTTAGCAATTTTGGAAATTTGAGCTATAAATAGAAATTTAGACAATGCGGTGAATTAGCATAGATGATTGGCATGAGAAATGTAGAACGTTGAGATGTTGTGAATGAGAGTGTAGTTTGGGGTAGAGTTACGAGAATCAAGAGATTTGAGGTGTTATGAGCAATTATGCTCGATTTTGAGAATTGAGGTTGATGAGATGATTGAGTATTAATGTTTTAACATCGTTTGGACAGCTCGAGAGTTCTAGAGTGGAATGCGAGGCTAGTCCGTGATACGGGGAAACGATTGCACTATACGAGGTGCAAAGAGGTAAGGGAAATTAAACCAATTGTGTATGTGATTTGTGAATTGTTATAGCATGAAATGTGATTTATAAAACAAGCATGTTGAGTGTTGTGTTGTGATATAATTGCACGTGATTTTTATAGCCGGTTGGAGCCCATTATTTTATGAGTTTATAAGCTGAGTGTGAAATTGCTTTATAAACCGTTGAATTTGTGTGAGTAATGAATTGGGCTCTACGTTAAGGCAATATCGAGATTTGAGAAATGTGTGCGTGCTTTGCCCGTTGGAACTCGATTTTATTATGTTTTGTGTTAAGTATAAAACGGTTTTCAAATGAGTTTTATGAGAGGAAAACCACTATGAGTTCTACGTGAAGGCAAACTAGTCTTATGTGATTAAGATTTAGGTGTGTAATTTTGAGTACACACCGGGCATTGCTCTGGTAGTATGTAAGCCCGATTCTTCTCCGTTCTGGTAACGTGAGAATAACCCATTCTGTGGCTATGCCACGTATACTTGGTGGCCGTTGCCACGTGAGAAACTCCATTTGGTGGCCGTTGCCACGTGAAAAACCCTATTTGGTGGCCGTTGCCATGTGAGAACCCTATTTGGTGGCCGTTGCCACGTGAGAACCCTATTTGGTGGTCGTTGCCACGTGAGAACCCTATTTGGTAGCCGTTGCCACATGAGAACCCTATTTGGTAGCCGTTGCCACATGAGAACCCTATTTGGTGGCCGTTGCCACGTGAGAACCCTAATTGGTGGCCGTTACCACTGAAACCCTACCCTGTGACTGTGCCACGTGTGAATTTAACTCAGTGGCTATACCACGTGTGTTTAGTGGCTGTGCCACGTGTGAATTTAAATCAGTGGCTATGCCACGTGTGTTTAGTGACTGCGCCACGTGCATTACTATTTCATTGATTTTATCACGTTTATTAAGAAAGCGATTATCGCATTGTTTTCATATGCTTTGTTATTGCTCTATACTGAGCATTTTACTTCATGTTTTCACATGATTTGAGATATGACAATGTCATTTTGAGTACTTTCATGCTATGGTTTTCAAATGAGATTACTGAGTTTCACATACAAATAAATATTTTGTGATGTGCATTTTGGTTTATGAAATGAGACCCTTACCCCCTTTACTGAGCGATTTAGAAGCTCACCTTGTTTTCTTTCCCCTCAGATTTCTTCAAGTGAAAAGGGTTTTACTGCGACGTACGAAGTGGTGGCTAGTGGAGGACTTGAGCTCCAGATCATATATTGTATTTTGAGGTATCTTTTATCTTTTCATGTACCCATGCAATTAACATAATTGCAGACACTTGATGTATAACATTGTATGGGATGTATTAGGATTAATTAACTTGAGATCAAGTAATGTATATGATATAATATATACTATTTAATGACGAGATCCTGAGGTATGATATAGGTGATGATGTATGACACTGCACAGGAATGCACTCTTAATTGTGAATTAAGAAGTAAAAAGTTTTAAATTAGCCCTATTTTTTGCGCTTTCGGAGCGTGACAGAGTTTTTTGGTATCAGAGCTTAGGGTGTCTAGTACTGTCAGTGTCGGTTAAATGAAATAGAATACATCCCAAGTGTCTGTAATAGTCTGGTCATGAACTGAAATTGAGGATTGAGATTTCAATCGATTCTGATATGTACGCGCAGGAGACGAGTTAAGATAGAGAATGAGTGGACGACGAGGTCGTTCGAGGAGGCAGGCAGAGTCCCCTCCGCCACCTGTCCCACAACCAGAGAGTCCTAACTCTCGATTTAATCGGATTGAGACCGATGTGAGGCAAGGTTTTGAGCAGATGGCAGCGTTATTCGCGCAACACTTTGGAGTTAATGCCTCGGGTACTACTCCTACACCACCACAAGGACCTCCCATACCCCCAGTACAGATGGACCCAGCGCCTCCCGTCACTCAGCCTGATGATAGAAGTATGGTCCGACTGAAGGATTTTCTGAAGATGAATCCACCCACGTTTAGGGGAATGAAGGATCCTACAGAGGTTGAGGAGTGGTTAACGGAGTTGAGAGTTATATTCGACTATCTAGGGTGCACCGATGCTGAGAGGGTCAGTATGAGTACCTATATGTGGAAAGGGAGAGCTCGAGATTGGTGGGGTACTACCCAGGGTATTTTGATGTCCCACTAGAATGTGATTGGTTGGAAAGAGTTTCAGACAGCCTTTAGAGCCTAATATGTACCACGAGCCACCCAGAGAAAGAAACAAGCCGAGTTTTTGAGTTTGGTATAGGGTGACATGTCTGTGGATGACTATGAGAGCCAATTCACCGCGCTATTGAGATATGACCCAGAGACCTTCAAGAGTGAAGAGCTCCGCACAGAGAAATTTGTGTATGGATTGAAGCCCATCATCAGAGATAGATTGATAGGGCTATGTATTATTAAGTTTGGAGATGCTCTGAGACGAGCACAAGAGATTGAAAGAGGAATTGAAATGGTACAATCTCAGAATGAGCTCAGAGCGGTGAATAAAGATAAGGGCAAGAGGCCAACGATTTTTCCAAACAGAGGCTCGGAGAGGTTCCTTCAGAAGAGGAAGGATTGAGGTACAGAAGGGCAGATTAGAGAGACCCAGAGGTTACCCTAACATTAGAGAGACCCCTCGAGATGTCAGGCCTGAGACAAGGTTTTACAGAAATTGTGGTCGAATGCATGAGGGAAGTTGTACTGGGTCGATCCATGGATGTTTTAGATGTGGAGACATGGGTCACATGGTGAAGGATTGCCCTCAACCTCAGAAACCACATGTCTTGGAGCCCACTAGACAACAGCCTCAGAGAGTGAATCCCCAGGGACGGGCCACAACTGCAGAGAAAGGAAAGAGACCTGTTACACAGGGACGTGTGTTTGCCCTAGATAAGGAGACCGCAGACACTTTTGCAGAAACTATATTAGGTACACTCTCTGTCTGTAATCATAAGGCTCATGTGTTGATTGATTCAGGATCCACGCATTCGTTTATTTCTGAGCATTTTGCATGTAGATTAAATTTGAAGTTTGAACCTCTAGAATATATACTACATGTAAATACCCCTATGCGTGAATCCCAGAGAACCGAGTTAATTTGTAGAGGATGTGAGATAAAGGTGGGAGATAGAGGGATGTTAGCAGATCTAATCATGTTGAATATACATGGATTTGATGTAATTTTGGGAATGGATTGGTTGGCAGCCAATCGAGTGAGCTTAGATTGCTACACTAAGATTGTAACTTTCTCCCTACCTGAACCTTACAGTGTACGATTGAGATATTGAGGAAATGAATATGTGGAATTCTAGTAAGTAATTTGAGAATTTTGATATTATTTTGGAGAATATTAAATATGATTGTTCATGTGAAGGTTATGAGACACTCATCTCAGACGATGAACAGGAACATCCGAGGATTGAGGATATACCTATGGTGTGTGAATTTTTGGATGTTTTCCCAAATGAATTGCCAGGTTTACCACCAGAGAGAGAGCTAGAGTTTACCATTGATTTGGTACCAGATACTCGGTCGATCTCTAAACCTCCCTACAGGATGGCATTAGTGGAACTTGAGGAATTGAAGAAACAACTACAGGAGTTATTGGATCAAGGGTTTATTAGACCCAGTGTTTCACCGTGGGGAGCACCAGTACTATTTGTTAAGAAGAAGGATGGTAGTCTCAGATTATGTGTAGACTACCGATTGTTGAATAAAGCCACGGTGAAGAATAAATACCCATTGCCCAGGATTGATGATCTACTTGATCAGCTGAGAGGGGCATCAGTCTTTTCTAAGATTGATTTGAGATCGGGCTATCACCAATTGAGGATCAAGAAAGAAGATATTCTAAAGATGGCCTTCAAGACGAGGTATGGCCATTACAAATTTCTAGTGATGTCCTTTGGATTGACGAACGCCCCTGCAGCATTTATGAGGTTGATGAACGAGGTGTTCAGAGACTATCTAGATAAATTTGTGATAATCTTTATTGATGATATCCTGGTATACTCTCGGTCGTATGAGGAGCATGCACAACATTTGTGGTTAGTACTTCAGATACTCCGAGATAAGCAATTATATGGAAAGCTTAGTAAGTGTGAGTTTTGGCTGGATCGGATAGCTTTCCTTGGTCATATAGTCTCAGAGGAAGGAGTATCAGTGGACCCAAGTAAGGTGGAGTCTGTGCTTAATTGGGAGAGATCGAGGACAGTTACTGAGGTACGAAGCTTCCTTGGTTTAGCAGGGTATTACAGAAGATTTACGGAATGATTTTCAAGGATTGCCGCTCCTTTGACTAAGCTCATGCGCAAAGAGACTCCATTTATATGGACTGATCAATGTGAGCTCAGTTTTCAGGAATTAAAAAGGAGGTTGACAGCGGCACCTGTGTTAACTATTCCTGAGGGATCAGGAGGATTTTCGG
The DNA here is from genome assembly GCA_033439115.1 of Firmiana major. Classification (NCBI taxonomy): domain Eukaryota; kingdom Viridiplantae; phylum Streptophyta; class Magnoliopsida; order Malvales; family Malvaceae; genus Firmiana; species Firmiana major. Next base: position 14,879,494 of record CM065913.1, on the reverse strand, counting down.
TGTATAGTGATGCATCTCATCAAGGATTGGGGTGTGTGCTTATACAGCACGGATGAGTGGTCGCATATGGATCGCGACAGCTGAAAGACCATGAGCGAAATTACCCCACGCATGATTTGGAGTTAGCCGCTGTGGTATTTGCTTTGAAGATCTGGCGACACTACTTATATGAGGAAAGATTCCAGATCTTCACTGATCACAAGAGTTTGAGATATCTCTTTGATCAGAAAGAGTTAAACATGAGACAAAGGAGATGGATGGAACTCCTTAAGGATTATGACTGCGAGATTCTATATCATCTGGGCAAGGCGAATGTGGTTGCTGATGCCCTGAGCAGGAAGAGTATGATATCTGCTATGATGATCAGGGAATGGGATTTACTAGAGCAGTTCACCGAACTTCGGATCAGAGTTAAAGAGATAGAGACTAGATTTTTGGCTAGCTTGCGAATAGAGCCCAGGATCATGGATCAGATTAGAACTGGGCAGCGCAGTGATCAGAGATTGATAGATATGATTAGCCAAGCTGAATAGAGTTTGCAGTCGGATCTCACAGTCAGTGAGGATGGATTGTTGAGATTCAGAGGACGGATTTGTGTACCGGACGATGATACCCTGAAGAGACAGATACTGAGAGAATCCCACTGCTTGGGATACACCATGCACCCAGGGAGTACTAAGATGTACCGAGACTTGAGAAAGGTGTATTGGTGGAGTGGTATGAAGCAAGATGTGGCAGAGTATGTGGCCAGGTGTTTAGTATGCCAGCAAGTGAAAGCTGAGCATCGGAAGCCCAGAGGACTACTACAGCCCTTACCTGTACCTACATGGAAATGGGAGCATGTCACTATAGACTTTATTATGGGTTTACCGAGGACCCGAAGAGGTCGTGACGCTATATGGGTTATAGTGGATAGATTGACCAAAAGTGCCCACTTCCTTGCCATCAAGAGCACAGATACTGTGGATGCCTTAGCTGAGCTGTATGTCAGCGAGATAGCTAGATTATTTGGGGCTCCAGTGAGTATTACTTCTGATAGAGATTCTCGATTTACTTCTAGATTTTGGACCCAGTTTCAGGAGTCCATGGGATCTCGATTGAGTTTTAGTACCGCCTATCATCCTCAGACAGATGGTCAGTCAGAGAGGACTATTCAGACCCTGGAGGATATGTTGAGGGCGTGTACGATGGATTTTAAGGGATCATGGGATGATCACCTGCCCCTAGCAGAGTTTGCGTACAATAACAGCTATCATGCAAGTATTGGAATGGCACCCTTTCAGGCTCTATATGGTAGGAGGTGTAGATCCCCTGTAGCTTGGGAAGAAGTTGGTGACAGAAAGATAAATGCTCCCGAGCTTGTTGAGCAAGCCGTACAGAGTGTGAAACTCATATGTGAGAAGTTACGGGCTGCACAGAGTAGACAGAAAAGCTAAGCAGATGTGCGTAGACGGCCACTCGAGTTTGAGGTTGGTGATGCAGTATTTCTGAAAATATCACCGAGTAAGGGTATCGTGTGATTTGGGAAAAAAGGAAAATTGAGTCCTCGATACATAGGACCATTCGAGATTCTTGAGAGAGTGGGAGAGGTAGCCTACAGATTGGCATTACCCCCACAGATGTCCGGAATACAATGTTTTTCATGTGTCTATGTTGAGGAAGTACCACCCGGACCCTTCTCATGTTATAGAGTATGACGAGATGGACGTACAGGAGGACATGAGCTACACTGAGGAACCCGTCCGGATTCTTGATAGAAAGGAGAAGGTACTGAGAACTAAGAGCATCCCATTAGTGAAAGTTTTGTGGAAACATCACTCAAGGGAAGAGGCAACGTGGGAATTAGAGAACCTCATGAAGGAGAAGTACCCCCATCTCTTTGACTAGTTGAGTTGAATTTGGAGGACCAAATTCTTTTAAGGTGGGGAAGATGTGAGATCTGAGAATTTCATACATATTTTAATTATGTAATATGAACTTGAAGTATAATTTATTGAGCTAAGTGAATTGGGGAATGATAATTGGAGATTTATATGTTAAGTGCTTAAAATAAGTATGAAGTTATAAGGACAGATCGATCTGGGAGAAGGAGAGATCGATCTGGTGAGTTAAAAATGACAAGGAAGGAGGAATTTAAGGAGCAGATCGATCTCCAATGGAAGAGGATCGATCTCCTTATGATTCTGTTTGAGAGAAGATCGATCTCATAAGGAAGAGATTGATCTCCAAATGATTCTGTTTGGGAGAAGATCGATCTCCTCATGGAGCAGATCGATCTCATAAAGCCATAAAGAGATCGATCTCACCCCTCGATAGATCGATCTCCTAGGCATAAATTACCCCAAATCGTCCCAAAATTCAAATGCAGATCGATCTCATCAAGAGCCAGATCGATCTCCTACCTTCAGCCTATATAAGGAACTCCTGTTTTTCTCCTGCAATCTCACTTTCTCTCTCTTCCAACCCCCATTTTCACCGAAACCTAGCTTTCTCACTCATCTAAAGCACCCATTTCCGTCCAAATCAGAGGCTGTGGCAAGAAGGAAAGTTGTTCCTCATCAAAGGGAGAACAACATACTTGAAAATCAAAAGACGGATCGAATCGAGGCAAGAGATAAGCTCTCCACAAGTTTTGGGTAATTTCTAAACCTCGATCTTGATATCTGAGATGATTTTGATGATAATGGTTGTTGGCATTGTGTTGAAATAGCTGAAAAATGATTAGGGATTGATGAAATTACAATGTGGTTGGAGTGATAATGATATTTAGCAATTTTGGGAATTTGAGCTATAATAGAAATTTAGACAATGTGGTGAATTAGCATAGATGATTGGCATGAGAAATGTAGAACGATGAGATGCTGTGAATGAGAGTGTAGTTTGGGGTAGAGTTACGAGAATCAAGAGATTTGAGGTGTTATGAGCAATTATGCTCGATTTTGAGAATTGAGGTTGATGAGATGATTGAGTATTGATGTTTTAACATCGTTTGGACAGCTCGGGAGTTCCAGAGTGGAATGCGAGGCTAGTCCGTGATACGGGGAAACGATTGCACTATACGAGGTGCAAAGAGGTAAGGGAAATTAAACCAATTGTGTATGTGATTTGTGAATTGTTATAGCATGAAATGTGATTTATAAAACAAGCATGTTGAGTGTTGTGTTGTGTGATATAATTGCACACGATTTTTATAGCCGGTTGGAGCCCATTATTTTATGAGTTTATAAGCTGAGTGTGAAATTGCTTTATAAACCGTTGAATTTGTGTGAGTAATGAATTGGGCTCTACGTTAAGGCAATATCGAGATTTGAGAAATGTGTGCGTGCTTTGCCGGTTGGAACTCGATTTTATTATGTTTTGTGTTAAGTACAAAACGATTTTCAAATGAGTTTTATGAGAGGAAAACCACTATGAGTTCTACGTGAAGGCAAACTAGTCTTATGTGATTAAGACTTAGGTGTGTAATTCTGAGTACACACCGGGCATTACTCTGGTAGCATGTAAGCCCGATTCTTCTCCGTTCTGGTAACGTGAGAATAACCCATTCTATGGCTATGCCACGTATACTTGGTGGCCGTTGCCACGTGAGAAACCCCATTTGGTGGCCGTTGCCACGTGAAAAACCCTATTTGGTGGCCGTTGCCACGTGAGAACCTTATTTGGTGGCCGTTGCCACGTGAGAACCCTATTTGGTGGCCGTTGCCACGTGAGAACCCTAATTGGTGACCGTTGCCACGTGAGAACCCTACCATGTGGCTGTGCCACGTGTGAATTTAACTCAGTGGCTATGCCACGTGTGTTTAGTGGCTGTGCCACATGTGAATTTAAATCAGTGGCTATGCCACGTGTGTTTAGTGGCTGCGCCACGTGCATTACTATTTCAGTGATTTTATCACGTTTATTGAGAAAGCGATTATCGCATTGTTTTTCACATGCTTTGTTATTGCTCTATACTGAGCATTTTACTTCATGTTTTCACATGATTTGAGATATGAGAATGTCGTTTTGAGTACTTTTATGCTATGGTTTTCAAATGAGATTAATGAGTTTCACATAAAATAAATATTTTGTGATGTGCATTTTGGTTTATGAAATGAGTCCCTTACCCCCTTTACTGAGCGATTTAGAAGCTCACCCTGTTTTCTTTCCCCCCAGATTTCTTCAAGTGAAAAGGGTTTTCCTCCGACGTACGGAGTGGTGGCTAGTGGAGGACTTGAGCTCCAGGCCATATATTGTATTTTGAGGTATCTTTTATCTTTTCATGTACCCAGACAATTACCATAATTGCAGACACTTGATGTATAACATTGTATGGGATGTATTAGGATTAATTAACTTGAGATCAAGTAATGTATATGATATAATATATACTATTCAATGACGAGATCCTGAGGTATGATATAGGTGATGATGTATGACACTGCACAGGAATGCACTCTTAATTGTGAATTAAGAAGTAAAAAGTTTTAAATTAGCCATATTTTTCGCGCTTCCGGGGCGTGACACAACATTACCATTGGAAGAAAATGTTAATTGAGCACTTTCTATCTTATCTTATTTCAATCTCTCTTCCTCTTGCACACACTGAGCAATGAGCTCGTTAAGAGTCCATTTTTCCTTTTGAGTATTGTAACTTATCTTAAAGGGATTAAATTGTGAAGGAAGAGATATCAAGATCAGGTGCACGAGTATGTCTTCAGACAGCTCTAACTTTAGTCCCCTTAATCTTATAACAAGATTAGACATTTCCTTAATGTATTCCCTTATGTTTCCTTTGCCATTATACCGCATTGAAAAAAGTTTAGTTAGAATAGTACTTGTTTCGACCTTTTCATTTGCAGCAAATCTGTCTGCAATCTGCTTAAAGAAACTTTTAGCATTTTCTTCCTCAGGTATTACACCCCTGATGGCATCCGAAATTGAGTGCTTCATGATCATCAAACTCATGCGATTTGAACACTCCCATTTTTCATAAAGTGCCCTTTCCGTAGCTAAACTATTATCAGTAGGGGTGGGAGGTCGTTCTGACCTGATCGCATAGTCCAGATCTATACACTCAAGCACAATGGTTATGTGCTCCTTCCATTTTTCAAAGTTAGTACCATTAAGCACTGGAATGTTATTCAAATTGACAGATATGGAAGAAAAATTTACTGTAAGCAGAAAAACAATAATTAGCTCACAACCAAATAATTTTGGGCCATATAAGATACCAAGCACAACAATGACATTTAGTCTTTGGACAGAAATATCAATTTGTAAGAGGTACTCTTAAACTTTATTAGTAAATATTGATAATCAAATCCTGCCAATAATATGCCTTTCTTTGGACCAACATACTACATGCATGGAAAAAAATTTTATCACATATTTACTACCTTATGTGTTAATAATTCGGTAAAGAAATATTCTTTCTTTGGGTCGATTATTTCCGATATGAATTAAAAAATACTGTCATATAAATTCTTTAATGACAATCTTATTTTTCAAAATAAATAAATTAATACAAAAGAGGTCACTTTGGTGACATTTTATATCAATTTAATTTATTTTGAAACTTTATTTTTTATAAAATATGCACATGTTTTTAGGTGAGAGTACATAAATATATTGACAATTTAAGGGAGAGTACATATTGCCAATCAACTCAAAATATCATAAAACATATCACCATGAAGCAAAACAAGAATAATCATATGCATAACATACAATTTTAATTCAAATAATGCTAAATATTAAATAATAAATATTTAACGATTCCAAAAAATTTCAGAAAAATCATCAAAAATTTTAAAATTAGATTTTATTTAAGACTGGAGAAAACGGTGGCCGTCAGGCCACCATATGGTGGCGCATGTACCACACGCGCCACCCTCGACGCATGGGGGAGATCCCATTCGGGATCTCTCACCTTCTTCCTTAGCCAATCGGGTCAACCCGACCCGACTGGACCCATAACAGACCCGTTCGGGTCTGTTCTGTAATTTTCTTTATTTTTATCATATTTTCGGACTTATTTTCATCCAATTAACTGTACATAATTGAAATTAAATGTGTATTCTACAATTCCAATGCAAAAATCGGATGAAAACATCAAAAAATTGGGACAAATCAAGCCAATATTATCAAACAATCCCACAATTAAAACCCAATCTTTATATTCTTGATTTTCTTTCAACCAAAAAAAAAAATTTAATTCTTAATGATTAAACATGAATAGGCTCTTGATACCACTTGTTAAGAATATTATAATTACATAATATTTATATCCAGGATCTCATGTTCAATCATCAAGAAAATTAGAATACGGAAGCGTACCTGGATCCATTGAAATTGATTGATTGGGGTTAGCAGTCTTTCAGTCTAAACCTTTTATTTATGAGAGAAAATCTTAACTCACTCACTGATGGGATATGAGAATGAGAAAAATTACGTTTAAACTGGGGACCATAACCTATTTATAACTGAAGTATATTTTATTCTATTTTGGCCCATCATTAAAATAGAATAAAATATCACTTTTAAATGGGCATGTACAGCTACACACGAGCCCCCACTGTTTGCACATATGGTATAACTATATATATATATGTATGTAAGTACAGAACTGATTGAAGAAGTGTGGGTGAGTTCGGTGGGTAAAAAGGGGAGCAAGGAAATGACCAGCAGATTGGCATGTAGAAGGAAAAGGGAAGGAAACACGACAGGAAGGATTGTCTCCTCTGCACACCCACCCCCTGCACACTCGTACCTCCTGCCACACTCATACCTATCCCTCCATCAATCTTTATCACACCAGACCTTGTCTTTCATTTCCCATCCCTTGGCGCCACTCCCTGCAGTGGAAAGAAGAGACAGTGAGGCGAGGTTAAAGGAAAGAAACTGAAACGGGCTGGAAAATTATAAAGCAGAAGCAGGGACAGTCACGAGGTAGGAAGAAAGGAAATTGTGAGTCAAGAAATAGAGAAAGAGAAGAAAGTTGAAACAGTAGCGTGAAAACGAGAGAAAGGTCGACCGTTTGAAGGGACGGGGAGCTGAGGCCGAAGAGGAAGATGTGTGTGATGACAGAAGAACAGGACTGAGATAGAACAGAAGAGCTTGAAGCAAAGGCAAGATCGGGAAGGCAGTAACCGAGACAGTGGCCGGAGGCTGAAACTGAAAACAGAGGACTGAAGCAGGAGACTGAGAGAGGCGGAGTGAACGGAGGAGGCGCTGGAGACGGTGACAGTAGGAGAACACGGGAGCAGATGAAGTAGAGATGATAGGATGATGGAGGAGTGGCGTGGCAGCACCGAAATTGTGGGTGATGATGATGAACAGTGCTAGAAGGATTGAAACAAAGAAGTGAAAAAGAAAAGAAGGAAAAGAAAAAAAAAAGCGGGAAGGAAATCCGTTCAAAAAAAGAGAGGAAGAAAACATATATATATATATATATATATAAAAGTATTTAGAGATAGGAATTAAGACACAGAGAAAATTGAGAAAACTCATGGGGAAGGGATCCGAAGAAATAAATCGAGTAGAACGAATTCACTGACTCCAGTCATTAAGGCATTGAGGATTGTGGACAGAAACCGAGGTAAGAAAAATTGTCGTGTGCTTCTAGATATAGATTCACGTATTTTCTATGAAATTGTAGATATAAAATTCTTGGTCGAATTTTATAGTTACTAGAATTCTAAAAACTCCTAGGCCGATTTTACAATTTTTGGAATTAGGGAAAACTTTAACCTGTAAGACCGCTAATTCTTGTACCTCAACATGTGGTTAAATGCTATATTACTATAATGTTAAAGCATGAATTAATTTATGTAAAGGTGAATCATGCTAGAATACGTAGCAATTTAGTTTCCTGGAGTGAAGTAGGATGTAAGAGTTTAATAATTTCGAGATATAATCTTAACTCGATGCTAATTAAATATTGGTAAAGTCAAATTATTCAGGGTCTAATATTTAAGACATTTGAATCAGTAAGTTAGGTGAAAATAAAATTTTATGTAAGAGTTAAAATAATAATAATAATAATAATAATAATAATAATAATAATAATAATAATAATCTAACTATAGTAATTAGGTAATAGAATTTATTTTGTTTTATAATGGAACATAATTAAATTCTATCATTTAGAAACCAAATTGAAAAATATATACATATAAAATCATACATTTTTAATAAATTTCAAAATATATATATATATATATATATATATATATATATAAGTAATAAGTATATATAAAAAAAAGAGAACCCGACATTCCCCTCTTTTCTTCTTTCTTTCCCTCATTTTCTCCTTCAATTTCCTTAAGCTTGTACCCGATAACAGAGAACCCATTCCCCCTCTTACCACTGCCGATCACTATCCAGACCGCCGCGCGATCGAACCAGCACCGATAAAACTGACAGCCTCCTTTCCCCGAGGCATTTCCTTCTCCCCTGCAACCGAAAGCCACGCCAGAAGCCGTCGGGTCTTCTTCCTCCTCTGTTTCGTGAAGTCCGACCAAAGAGAGGACGCCGACTTCCCCTCCCCCTACCCGAGAGCACCAGCATCATCCAATCCCACCTCTTCCGTAACACACTGTTCCCAAATCTCGAAGCCAGAAGACGATCCCAGCCATTCCCCTCTTCCCCCTTCGTGCCACCAACACAGCCAAAAGAAACCCACTGCTCTTCCATTGTCAAAGTCGAGAGAAACCCAGTTTCCTGTTTTGTTTCCTGCATGTTGAAACCGTGACTAGCCAAGGAGTAACTGAGTGGGAATTGTAGAAAATTACAAAAACACAATTCTGGGTTTTTCACGAGGATAGGTTCGGCTATTCTATAACCCATGCAAAGCTTATTATTTCCTAATAAAATTCCTATCTAGTTAGTTGTTATAGAAGTAAACTAAGTATAAATTTACCTTAAATTACAGAATTAAAATATTGAGGAAAGTCTAGGATTTTAGAATTTGAGGCTTTTGAATTTAAGGTAAGAATCTGAATTCTTAGGTAAATTTATGAATGCTTTAGTGATGATTGTACTGCTTCATATAGTAATCTTAAATCAATTGTTGGAATTTAACATGGGTATGGAGGATTAAGTGTTCGGCCAACTTGAAGAAATTAAGGAATAAATTGTTGTTTGGAAAATTTAGGCTTGAATCACTTAATTTCAACGCGAATATGCATTTATAGGGTTTGTATGATTAAAATCTAACATAGGCAAGTAGTTATGTAGGTTAAGGGAATTCAGTCAATATGAAATAAATAGAAAATTTATGCTAAAATTAGATTTTAAGGATTCGAGCTCCAAAGTTATAATGAATCTAATACATGAATGTAGCTACATGTAAGATTTGAGGATGAAAAGTTGGAATTGGTGTTGAAAGTATTTGGCCTTTGGATTAATTGAGAATATTCTCTTATATTTGAAATTTAAAGATTTAGACTAGAAAATTTTAAAGTAAACAGTCTTGTTCTATGGTTGCATGATTGAAATAAAGTTATATAACTAGGGACATTGAGTTGTAAGTCTTCAGGTATGACAAATATTTGGGGATTTAGTTGACCTTGGCGGAATATTGTAGATTATTTTCTGAAAATAATTAATATGTATGAGTCTTTATAAGATCAGAAAGTATACAAAATTAAATATATTATGAAAAGTGTAAATTTGGTATTCGGCTACACGAAGAAAGATTAAGATATTTTTCTTTAATTTAGTTTTGTTTAGTAAGATAAACTAATAATTATATCAATATGGAAATGAGTTTACAATTACGTGTTAAGCTTGATACAAATAGATGTAAAAGGAGATGGAAACTTAGGTAGAGGATTCAGATTACTAGGGGTCGATATTGGATTAAAGTCTAAATAGACTAAACAATGGAGAAATACATGATTTAAATTTAAATGAAGATGTACACGTGAGTATTGGATTGTGACACAAATATATCGAAAGAATATGCTAGTGTAACACAAGTCGAAATTTAACTGTTTTAAGTAAGTTACAAACTGAAATGAGTATGGAGACTGATAATTGGATGTTCTTACGTATGAATTTGTAACGACCGCCTCGTCGAGTACCAAGGAAGCTTAGGCACATATGTCACGACCTCATTCTGTGACTTACCAAAAATCACTATAAATTTTTCGCTTTTTACTTACATTTCTCTTCATCAATAGTTGGGCTGTAATTCGGTATTAGTCATCTCATTCACACTCATCTTATCACATCATGTATACATGTCATCATAAATATTGACTTTACATGCGTCTTTCTCATAAACAAAGTTATTTACATGAACATAATTACATCCCCAATATTACAAACGTGTACATCACTGTGCTTATACATTGTTTAGATACAAAATAGTACACGATGTGTATACCTCTAACGAAATGGGAAATGGCAGCGGACAATAGGAATACTATACTTCAGCCGGGCTCACTCTACTATGGATGATCTGTAGAGAGTGAAAAATATAAGGGAATGAGCAAACAACGTGCTCAGTAAGGAAATCAGGCAAGCAAGTAGACAACCGCACTATCTACTGAAAATAAGGCTTTGCCTTTCATTCTCTCATCTCAAAGCTGTATCAAAATGATATAATAATAGTACAGAATAAATTTCATGTACTTAAAATCATTTTAAGTTATCAAATGTAGGCATTCATGCAAAACAATGCATCTTTATAAAATTAGGAATGCCTTTATCTCAATCATGCCATTTACATTTAAATCACAGTAAATATGGCAGTTCACAACACAACACAACCCAGTTTCTGACCTATCTCTCTCAGGCTAACCGTATCATGAAAACAAGTGAATATTATGCGAGACTCAGTGGCTAAATGCAATACTCTCCTGGACTATGGTCATATCCTATAATGGTGAAATCCCAAGCAACACAGATCTCGATGTGCGGGTTATCACTGCTGTAACGGGAGGAGGGTCAGTCTATCACAACCGCCAGCTATAAACTCCTCACCTTCACAACTCCACCACACGATATAATGTACTCCATGCCACTCGCACGGTACAACGTACACCCATGGACCCTCTCCTCATGGTCAGGATGCCTGCCATAGGTCTTAGTCTTCACACCATGGAAATACATCATAGTCGGGGTGCTTGTCATAAGTCTTAGCCCTCATACTATGGAAAATCAATTGCCATGTCTCTAAATCCACGTGCAAACATCTCAACAGTGTGACACTCAGTCTACACAGAGGAAATCATCACAGTTTTTCTTTAACATGTATTATATATCACGTAAAAATTACAGTGCGTGTCTTGAGTGTAACTCACAATCAATACTCCGCCTCTTAAATACTGTGTATGTATCTCAAAATATTCAACACTAGTGCGAGTAAACTCTAGCACTAGGTTAATGCATAATTCTATTTTCAAATCAAGAACGAGCTATCGCTCTAGTACGATATCATGTATAAATCATGAAAAGTCGAGTACGAGCAATGCTCCCAGTACTATATCATGTAAAACTGAGTATGAGCAAAGCTCCCAATACTCTATAATGCATCAATCACAAACTGAGTACGAGCAATGCTTCCAGTACTCTAACATGCATAAATCGCATTTAAAATCAACTACGAGTATATACTCCAGTACTTTAGGATGCATCTCTCAAAATATAGTGCGAGTATTCTCTAACACTTATGGTTTTCACAAAAAACCAGATAGATGGCTTATTCAAATCACATTTCACATAAGGAAATCAAATAAGCACTCCAATGTGCTGTTTTCGCATATACATGAAAACATTAGTCATTCTATCATGCAGCTCATGAATGAAGGGTTACAACATGCTTAGGCTTTTTATCCTATTTTTGGATAAAACACACTTTATCTCATTAATCTCTATCACACACATTAGGCCTATTCATGGGCATTCATATAAGATATAGAATCAAAATACTACTTAAAATACGTGTAGCCATCTCTAGCTACTTACGAAATTTTCTTACCTCGGATCACGTCAAGTGACCTCTCTTCCTCGGTTCTGCTCACTTTTGCAGTCCGATCAGCTTCCAATGTGATTTTTGAAGCTGTTATAAATATTGGCATTAGTATATCACTATACTAATTTCATTTGCCAAATCTCAATTTAATACATATTTTTCATCACTTACTCCAAATATGGTATAAATCCACATTTTCACATAACTATCTTTATTTCTCTTTATTTCAAATTTATGCATTTCATAAGATTATCTCATAATCTCCCATACATGCATATTTCATCATTAAACCAATGTTAACACCATTTCCTCATCACTTTCTCACTTTCATGCCAAAACTAGGTCATGCTCATTTTTCATGATCCTTTCATTTCCAACAAATCATATATATACCAATAAACTCATCAACACACCTAGTTTAACATATATCAACTTGGTGCATTAAATCTTACCTAGCTGAAATTTCCTTCCTTTGTCACCAAAATGGTAAAATCCTTCTTGCTCCTTCAACTCTAGATTTCAATTACTTGTTTTCAAGTATGTTGTTCTCCTCTTTGCTAGAAACAACTTTGCTTACTTATATCTCACTCAAAACGGATCACAAACTGAAGTTTTCTAGTGTTTCTTGGCTAGGTTACACTTTGGTTATTGAATGAAATAGTAAATCCTGTGAAAATGAAGTGCAGAAGCCCAATATTTATAGAATTATTTCTATGAGATCGATTTGCTACCCTAGGAGATCGATCTGCTCTGCATTTTTTTTCTTTTGAAATCGACCTTCCAGACCACATGAGATCGATCTGTTCTTTCATGAGATAGATCTATTGTAACATAGAACTTTAAGGAGATCGATCTGCTCTTACATGAGATCGATATGTTACAAGTCAGTAGCTTAAAGAAATCGATCTGACCTTTCAGAGATCGATTCTTTTAACACAGAATGTTTAGCAGATCGATCTGACTTGTTCCATCGCTCAATTAAGAGTATTTTTGTATCTTTTAGATCGATCTCCCATCCCATGAGATCGATCTCTCATTCATATTTTTCAGATTTTACTGCAGTTTTCTGCAGTAACTTATCTCAAACACTCTTAATTCTACTGCTATGGTCATTTTCTCATCTAACCACATTTAAAGCTTAAAATTGACATCTATTCATACTTTATATACATTGAAACTTGTGTGCATTCATTGTATAACCAAAGGTATACAATGTATCACCAAATGGAAGTATAAAACTCATTCCATTTTACTTAACCACTGAAAACTCAAGATATTCCTATTTTACTCATGGGAATATCCCTCTTATACTTGTTCTATACTTATAAACCTGCATGTATTCATTCCATACACATTTACAAGCTTCACATATACATTCCTCATGATTTTCATTATTTGTGACTTATATACACATCGCATAGTCATAAAGGTTACATATACAAAATTATGGATCTTACAACATATATGTGTGCCTAAAGCGATAAGGGTAATTGGTGCGCGTCGCTTTTGTGGTAAGGGATTTATACAGTTCGTAGCTAGTAGGATACCTCAGGTTAAGCTAAAATCTTACTAGGAACCATAAGTTGTTAGTTTAGTTATGGATTATTTTAAACTTATTACCTACCCTACCTGATTTTCATCAATACCAAGACTTTGTTCGTAGTTACTAGCTTTAGTCAAAAAGATGTTATAAATATAAGTTTTACTGATTTTTAGTGTCAAATAAAAATAGTTAAACCCATATGAGTACAAACATCTTACTATTTGATTTCATCGTTTTACGCATTATGCATGATGTTTACAAAGTGGTTGCATGAGCTATTTTGAATGTGATTCTAAAAAGTGCAATGTTTTAAACCAAATGGTGGTTGTGTGTTTGAAATGATATTGTATGTTTTAAAGTCAAAGGTTTGCTTTCTCGAACTGTGGTTTTAAATTGAAATGATTTCGTAGTTATGCTGTACACCCGTCGTGGTGGTTGGTTTTTGAGAATGCTGACGATCCCCAAAAATGCCTGTGTTTTAAAGTCATGTCCTGTGAGACACCTCTCTAGCACCTGTAGGAGGTTCCGTGTGATTGCTCTATGGTTCCAAGTGCTTCATAGGGGTGCCTGGGTGGCATCGAGTTTATGAGACGTGAGAGCCATCTCTAGCACCAGTAGGAGGTTCTGTGTGATTGCCCTACGGTGCCAAGTGCTTCACGGAGATGCCTTTATAGCATTGAGATTTTCTAAGTAGCATCGGTAGGAGGTTTTGCGTGATTTCCCTACAATGCTAGCTACCTACTACTGTAGACCTTGATCTCGTCTTCAGTACCCTAGTCCAGATCTGATCAGTTTAGGATATGACGGTAGTCACTATGGTTATAGGTGTGTGTACATTATGTAATTGGTTCCATGACAAGTTAAGGGTTATACCACACCTCTTTTATCTATGTTATATGTTTGATTTGAGCCGATGCATGATTTCGACAGACTACATGTTTTAGAAAGGGTGTCGGGTTACCAAATGTTTTCTTTCCCTATCTTGAATTTGCACCCTAGCGTATAAGCTAAGTGTTATGTAGTATGTTTTATGAAGTAACCTGATTTTAAAAAGGGACTGATTAACATGACTTATTTTTGATATTGCGTTCTATGAAATCTTTACCTTATGGACCTAAAATCGAGGTTTATGCATAGTTTTAAAAGTGCATGATGCAATTGCATAATAATTTTGATTTACCCCAGCTTGGTATTTTATTAGCTTTGGTTATATACCTTCCTTATTGAGTGTGTGGTTGCTCAACCCTTTATTTTCAAACATTTCAGACTAGCTCGTGGGTGAACTGCTCAGAGTTATTGATTTCTTGTGCTAAGCGTGCTATCCTCATGCCAAGGTATACACAACAACAAGTGTAAAGTTTTTGATTTCAAACTTGTATGTATGCACAGGCTTAAGTTTGGTCATTTATGATGTATTAGTTGATTTTGGAGCGTTATTTCTAGGATAGGACCTATGAACTATATAGTTAAAATTTCATTAAATAAATTCAAAACCTTAGTGATTATGCTATTATAACACTTAGCTACTTGGGTTTATATGATGTGATTTCTGATGTGATTGGAAAACATGATTGTTAGTTGTGGATAGCTAGGGTTGTTGAGATGATTTAATTTGCATGAATGGTATTGAGGATATGGGTTGCTATATTGTCTTGTTTACAGGTTGAGTAGAGTCAAATTGTAGCTGTTATTGTAACGCCTTGGAAGCGCGGAAAACATGACAAATATAAAACTTATTTACATCAATACACGATTCTAGATGCATTCTTGTACAGTGTCATGCATCATCATATAAACATTGTCATCATCTAATATTTATATATCATATCATATACAATCCTCAATTCAGAGTTAATTAATCCTAATACATCCCATATATCATTGTTCATCAAGTGTCTGTAATTAAAACTTTAGTCTGGGTACAAGAAATTTTAAAGTATACCTTAAACTACAATATACGGCCTGGAGCTCAAGTCCTCCACTAGCCACTACTCCGTACGTCGCAGGAAACTCTCTTCACTTGAAAATATCTGAGGGGGAATATAAAAATAGGGTGAGCTTTTAAATCACTTAGTAAGGGGGGAAATAGGAATTATTAATAAAATTATCAATTACACAACATAATCATTTTGTTTTGTAGATGAAACTCAATAAGCTCAATAGAAAACGTAGCATGAAATCATTAAAACATCATTATCATCTTATTTCTCTAAGATCATATAGAAACAAGAGATTAAATAGCTCAGTGCAAAACCATAGTTACAAGCATATGAAAATCAGGATGCGATAATAGCTTTTCTTGTAAAAACATGATACAAATCACCTCAGTAGTAATGCACGGGGCAAAGCCACAAAACACAATCTCATGTATATAAAAAGATGGAGACTAGGTAATTAAAACTCAGATAAAAACATCCGTCATGGCACATCAAATATAATCTCCTTTGGGTACGCATCCCAGGCATCCTCAAAAGAGGGAACGTCGACAATATGGTCGTGTGAATGGTATATTGGTCTTACGTGTTACCAGAACAAGGCCCATACTTACCTGCTACCAAACCAAGGCCACCCAGTGCTACTAGAGCGGGGGTCATCTCACGTTACTAGAACAGAGGCATCTCTCGCTACCAAAGCGGAGGAATGTCGGACTTACATGCTACCAAAGCAAGGCCCAGACTTACATGCTACCAAAGTAAGGCTTGATGTGCTATCTCATGACACGCCAAAGCCTCATTAACAACCATTATCATATAAAACCGTTTTGCCTTCGCGTAGAGCTCATAATGGTTTCTCTCATAAAACTCATCCGAAAACCTTTTTGTACTCATCACAAAAACATGTCAAAATCGAGCTCAAATCGGTAAAACCACGCACACATTTGTCACATCTCAGTACACTTTAATGAAGAGCCCAAATCTCTTTTTTATTTTAAACTCAAACAGTTTGTAAAATAATTTTACACTTTGTTTACAACTCATAAGAATTGGGCCCCAATCGGCTATAAAACCGTGTGCAATAAATCAATCATAACTCGTAAAAACACGCTTGTTTCTCAAATAACATTTCATGCTACAAGTATCTTCACAAATCACATACACAAATGATTTTAAGTTTTTCCTTACCTTGTTGCACCTCATATAGTGCAATCGTTTCCCCCGAACGATGGACTAGCCTCGCATTCCTCTCCGGAACTCCTGGCCTGTCCCAACGATGTAAAAACAACATCAACACGTCATCACATTGTCTCAAATCTCAACCTCGAGCATAATTGCTCACATTCCCATAATTTCTCAATACCTCAATAATTCTAACAACCCTAACCATTTTCAGCCAATTCATCACAACATCTACAGCCAAAATCGTAGAAATCTACTTCGAAATCAAGGATTAAAGCTTAGAAATTTATCAAAAACTTGTGGAGTACTCAATTCACGTCTCAACCCAAATCGTCCTTCTATTTTCAAGTATGTTGTTCTCCCTTTGATGAGGAACAACTTTCCCTCTTGCCACTACCTTTGATTTGAACAGAAATGGGCATTTTGAAGGAGAGAGAAAGCTAGGGATTCGGCCAAAAATGGGGGTTTTCAGTTTTGGAGAGAGAAAATATGAATTCTAGCAAAAACACAGGGGTCCTTATATAGGTAGAGGGTAGGAGATCGATCTGCTCCTGTAGGAGATCGATCTGCCTTTGAATTTGGGAACGTTTTAGGCAATTTTTATGCCCACCAAATCGATCTGTCGTAGGGCAAGATCGATCTCATAATCTTGAGGAGATCGATCTGCTCCTTGTGAGGAGATCGATCTGCTTTTTTACAAAAACATTTAGAGATCGATCTGCTCCTATAGGAGATCGATTCCTTTAAGGCAGAATCACAAGGAGATCGATATGCTCGTTTAAAATTTTCATTCCTTGTCACTTTGACCTACTAGATCGACCCCCTTTTCTCCAAGATCGATCTGGCCCCGTAGTTTCACAATATGGTTGCACACCTGGCATAAAATCACCTTATATAATTGCCATAATTTACTCAATTGATTATTTCTTATTCAATACTCATTCATCACTTAGAAATTTCATTCCTTAGCACCTCAATTTATGAGTACATCACATTTATCTAAATCAATTACATTTCATGTTCACATTACATAATTAGATGTATATAGAATTTTCAGGTCTCACATCCTCCCCACCTTAAAAGAATTTGGTCCTCCAAATTCAGCTTGACTCGTCAAAAAGATGGGGGTACTTCTCCTTCATGAGGTTTTCTAATTCTCAAGTTGTCTCTTCCATTGAGTGATGTTTCCATAGAATTTTCACTAATGGGATGCTTTTAGTCTAAAGTACCTTCTCTTTCCTATCGAGGATTCGGACGGGTTCTTCAGTGTAGCTCATGTTCTCTTGTATGTTCACCTCTTCATACTCTATGACATGAGAAAGGTTTGGGTGATACTTCCTCAACATGATACATGGAAGACGTTGTGTATTCTAGACATCTGTGGGGGTAATGCCAACCTGTAGGCTACCTCTCCCACTCTCTCAGAATCTTGAATGGCCCAATGTATCGAGGACTCAATTTCCCTTTCTTTCCAAATCTCATGATACCCTTACTCGGTGATATCTTCAGAAATACTGTATCACCAACATCCAACTCAAGTGGTCGTCTACGCACATCCGCATAGCTTCTTTGTCTACTCTATGCAGCCCGTAATCTCTCACATATAAGTTTCACACTATGTACAGCCTGTTCAACAAGCTCGAGAGCATTTATCTTTTTGTCACCCACCTCTTCCCACGCTACAAGATATCTACACCTCCTACCATATAGAGCCTCAAAAGGTGTCATTCCAATACTTGCGTGATAACTATTATTGTATGCAAACTCTTCTAGGGGCAGGTGATCATCCCATGATCCCTTAAAATCCATCGTACACGCCCTCAACATATCCTCTAGGGTATGAATAGTCCTCTCTAACTGACCATCTGTCTGAGGATGATAAGCGGTACTAAAACTCAATCGAGATCCCATGGACTCCTTAAAATAGGTCTAAAATCTGAAGATAAATCGAGAATCTCTGTCAGAAGTAATACTCACTGGAGCCTCATGTAATCTGGCTATCTCGCTGACATATAACTCTGTTAAGGAATCCACAGTATCTGTGCTCTTGATGGTAAGGAAGAGGGCACTTTTTGTCAGTCTATCCACTATGACCCATATAGCGTCAAGACCCCTTCATGTCCTCGGTAAACCCATAATAAAGTCCATGGTGACATCCTCTCATTTCCATGTAGGCACAGGTAAAGGCTGCAATAATCCCCTGGGCTTCTAATGCTCAGCTTTCACTTACTGGCACACTAAACATTTGGTTACATAATCTGCACGTCTCGCTTCATGCCACTCCATCAATATATCTTTCTCAAATCTCGACACATCTTAATACTCCTTGGGTGCATGGTGTATCGCGAGCAGTGAGATTCTCTTAGTATCTATCTCTTCAGGGTATCATTGTCCGTTACGTAAATTCATCCTAAATCTCAACAACCCATCCTCACTGACTATGAGATCCGACTATGAAGTTTGCTCGGCTTGGCTAACCATATCAATAAACCTCTGATCATCACGCTGCCCAGTTCTAATTCGATCCATGATCATGGGCTCTATTCGCAGGCTAGCTAAAAATCCAGTCTCTACCTCTTTAACTTTGATCCGGAGTTCGACGAACTGCTCCAATAAATCCCATTCCTTGACCATCATAGTAGATATCATACTTTTCCTACTCAGGGCATTAGCAACTACGTTCGCCTTCCATGGATGGTATAGAATCTCGCAGTCATAATCCTTAAGGAGTTTCATCCATCTTCTTTGTCTCATATTTAACTCTTTCTGATCAAACAAATACCTCAAACTTTTGTGGTCAGTAAAGATTTGAAATCTTTCCCCATATAAGTAGTCTTGCCAGATCTTCAAGGTAAATACCATAGCGGCTAACTCCAAATCATGTGCGGGGTAATTTCACTCATGATCTTTCAACTGTCGTGATCCATAGGCAACCACTCTTCCATGCTGCATGAGCACACACCTCAATCCTTGATAGGAAACATCACTATACAATGAAAACCCTCTTGATCCCTCAAGGATAGTCAACACAGGCGCCGCTGTTAATCTCCTCTTTAATTCCTGAAAATTAAGCTCACATTGATCAGTCCATATGAATAGAGTCTCCTCGCATGTGAGCTTGGTCAAAAGAGCGACAATCTTGGAAAATCCCTCTATAAATCTTCTATAATATCCTACCAAACCAAGGAAACTTTGTACCTCTATAACAGTCCTCAGTCTTTCCTAATTAAGCACAGCCTCCACTTTAATTGGATCCACTGATACTCCTTCCTCTGAAACTATATGACCAAGGAAAGCTATCCAATCCAGCCAAAACTCACACTTACTAAGCTTTCCATATAATTACTTATCTCAGAGTATCTGAAGTACTAACCATAATTGATGTATGTGCTCTTCATAAGATCGAGAGTACACCAATATATCATCAATAAAGACTATCACAAACTTATCTAGATAGTCCCTGAACACCTCATTCATTAATCTCATAAAGGCTGCATGGGCGTTCGTCAGTCCAAAGGGCATCATTAGAAATTCGTAATGGCCATACCTTATCCTGAAGGCCGTCTTCAGAACATCTTCCTCCTTAATCCTTAATTAGTGATAACCCGACCTTAAATCAATCTTAGAAAAGATTGAGGCCCCTCTCAACTGATCGAGTAGATCGTCAATCCTTGGTAATGGGTATTTATTCTTCACTGTGGCTTTATTCAATAGTCGGTAGTCTATGCATAATCTGAGACTACCATCCTTCTTCCTTATAAATAACACTGGTGCTCCCCACGGTGAGACACTAGGTCTAATAAATCCCTGATTTAATAAATCCTGTAGTTGTTTCTTTAATTCCTCTAGTTCCACTAATGCCATCCTATACATAGGTCTAGAGATAGGATGAGTATCTGGTACCAAATCAATGGTAAACTCCAGCTCTCTCTCTGGTGGTAAACCGAGCAACTCATTTAGAAAAACATCCAAAATTCACACACCACGAGTATATCCTCAATCCTCGGATGTTCCCAATTATCATCCGAGATAAGTGCTTCATAACCTTCACATTAATAATTAAATTTAGTACCCTCAAAAGGCAACATCATAAATTTTAAATTGTTTACAAAAAGTCCACACATTTATTTCCTCAATATTTCAAACGTACATTGTAAGGTTCAGGTAGGGAGAAAGTTATAATCTTAGTATAGTAGTCTAAACTAACTCGATTGGTTGCTAGCCAATCCATTCTCAAAATCATTTCAAACCCATGTATATTTAACATCATTAGATTTGCTAACATTACTCTATCTCCCACCTTTATTTTACATCCTCTACAGATCATATCCCTTCTCTGGGATTCACGCATAGGGATATTTACATGTAGGATATACTCTAGAGGTTTAAACTTCAAATTTAAACTACATACAAAATTCTCAGAAACAGACGAATGTGTGGATCTCGGGTCAATCAACACATGAGCCTTATGATTACAGACAGAGAGTGAACCTCTTATAGTTTCTGTAGAAGTGTCTGCGATTTTTATCCAGAGCGAACACACATCCCATTATGACAAGCTTTTTTCCTTTCTCTGTAGCAGTGGCCTATCTCGGGGGATTCACTGTGAGACCCCGTATATGTATAATTGTATATATGTACTTAGAAATGTAAATGGAGTTATACTGTGAATTCATAAGTGAAGTATATGTGATGTAAGTCCATAAGTTAATGTACAAACTTGTAATAAGAGTTGTGATCGTGTGTACAAGTTACATTATATATGAATATGAAGAAATAAACTTAAACATGTGAATAATGGGAGTAAAATGGAAAATGAGGAGTGTGACAAATGGAAGAAAGGTTTCATAAGTTGTGCACTTCCATTTGGTTTATATTAAGTACCTCTGGTCATACAAAGATTCTACACAAGTTTTAATGTGTATGAAGTATTAATGGATGCCATTTTCAAGTCTCAAAGATGATTGGATGAGAAAATGACCATGGCAACAAATTAAGGATGTTTTGGTATAAGTTTCTGCAGGAAACTGCAGTAAAATCCAAAAATTATGCAGGCCAAATCGATCTCATAGGATGAGAGATGGATCTGGATGAGCCAAAGATGCTTGTATTTGAGCAAAAGAATAGGGCAGATCGATCTCCAATGGGGCCAGATCGATTTCCTAAACATTTTATAATGAAAAGACCGATCTTCAAGCATACAGATCGATCTACTTAGCTCTCTGTTTGGAGCAAATCGATCTCAAGCTTCGACAGATTGATCTCATGATTAAAATGCTATGGAAAATAGGAATTTAAGGGGACCAGATCGATCTCCTCCTTGTGTAGATCGATCTTCTCAAGCTATTTCTATAAAAAGGGCGATGAAAATCTTTAGATTTCAGAACAACCATTTCCTTCCCTTTCTAATCCAAAACTTAGTTTTCTCTCTCTCAAATCCAACCATTTTCAAGGAGATTTGAGGGAAGACTATTAGAGGTAAAGTTGTTCACATCAAGGAGAAGAACAACATAGTTTGGAGGTATTTACCCATTTGTTGGATTGAAGGAATAAGGAGCATTTCTATTTGGAGCAAAGAGGAAATCCAAAGAGGTGAGTTTCTAAAGCACCAACTAAAGTATATTGTTAAGCTATTAATGTTTGGGGTTGATTGGGGTGCTTAGTATTGTTAGAAGCTATCTAAAATGCATTGGAATGATTATGACCTAGAAATGGTCTAGTGTGAGAAAATGGAATCTATGGAGATTAATGAGAAATGAGATATCTAGAGGTTATAATAGTGTTATGGGTATGATTTTAAGATGTTGTTAGCGAATAAATTGTAAGATTTACCTAAAAGGGGTAAAATGTGGATTTAGGCATTGGTAAATGCAAAGATGGGTTATATTGACTAATGAGGTCAAATGTGAGTTAACAACTTTAACTCAAGCGGTTTGGATGATTTGAATCGCAGCTTTCGGGGATACACCAGAACAAGGTGAGCCAAGAGCGCAAGAGGCTAAGAGGAAAATAGTCGCACTCAAGTAAATTGAGGTAAGGGAATTGTGTGGACTCTTAGAGATATCTGTGCGTAATTTGGATGCTTAAATGCTTTGCTAGATTGCATGAGATGTTAGGAAATGAAATTGGATGATTGAAGGGTAAAAGTTGGGTGTTTGAGAAATGTGCATGAAAACAAAAGCATTTTGCTTTGAAAATCATGTTTTATTGCTTTTTAGCAAATGATTTGGTAGGTTGGCTAATATTTGAAATGATTTTCAAAAGAGATGAGTTTGTTTGGTTTGTTAACCATACTTTGCAAAGAATTGAGCCACCTACATGATTTCATGAGAATGAAAGCGTGCTAGAGCAGGACTCGCACGAGATTTGATGTGTTTTATACGCATGAGTGCTGGAGCTTAGCTCGCACTAGTTTTCACATGGATTTCATACTGGTTTTGGCATAGTGCTTGGAGCTTGGCTCGCACTAGATGCCCACCTTGCTTGTTGCCATTCTTGGAGGTTTAGGTAGACTGGGTGTCACATCGATTAAATAGGCTCACATGTGCATTATTTTGACATGATTGATTAGCCGTGTTAGGAGCTTTAGGTAGACAAGAGGCCGTACCGATTGAATAGGCTCACACATACGTTTTGAGATGTGGCGTGATATGATGAGTTGATTAGGTTCACGAAGTACGTTGTACCGTGTTGAGATTGTGATATGTCGTCTTCGGACGAGATCTGCTATGGACTGACGGGCAGGATTTAACCTACCTCTTGTGTGGAAGCAGATAGTGGTGATATCTCACACACCTGATTTGTGCAGCCGGTATCACAGGTTATGGCTATAGTCCTAGAGGTTATTACCTTTTACTGAATTGCCTATCTCACATGTCTAATGTTTTATGAATAAATCCATGTTTGAAATGATTTGTGGGTCAGGATTGTCCAAGGGAGGGGCTAAGACCTGACAAGTGTTGAATTGTTTTGAGATATCGATTGTTAATGGTTTAAAGTGCACCTATCCATGATGATTAATGCCATGCCTTATTGTGAAAACTACATGGTGGGTAATGCCATGCTTTATTGTGAATTATGCATGCTGATTTATACCATGCTTTGAATTGAATTATGCACTGGATTTTAATAGCAGGAATGATTTACATACCATTAACACAATCATACACTCATATTTTGAGATAAAATGATGAACTAAATGCTTTTGAGCATGGCATCATGATCACGTAGATAGTGCAGTATCTACCTGTTCGCATGATTGCCTTACTGAGCGTGTGGTTTGCTCACCCCCTTATTTTCTCCATCTCTACAGAGTGTTGAGTATAGATTGAGCGTGACAGGAGGCGTTCCCTATTTGGTAATCCGTTGCATCCCATCGCTTAAGGTATACATACTGTTGAAATTTTGTATCTAAACTTACGATAGCACATTAGCATTTTGTATGTAACTATTGGGGATGTAAAACAATGTAAACACATGTAACAACTTTAATATGTATATATTTATACAAGTGTTTACTCATAAATTATATACAAATTGAATTGGTAATGTGGAGTGAGTTAGACGTCGACACACAGCCCAACTATTAAGAAGAGTTGTTGTTCACGATTGAGGTAAGGACGAATAATAAATGATGCATAAAAATACAAAAAATTTACGCTGAATTTGGTAAGTTGAGGGTTGTGACAGAAGTTGGTATCAGAGCTTCAGTTGGTCTGACGTGTGTCGTGTCTAAAATACTTAATAAGTTAGAAAAAATTACATTCCCATATTACTGTGCTTGTTTAGATACAATTGTGTGTGTGTTGATGGGTTGACTAAGTAATTGATGTGTATGTAGGGAAGTGAAACATTATGCCTAATACCAGTCGCGGCAGAGGGATGAGAGCACAGGCTCGAGGCCGTAGAAGTAGGCCTGGGGGTAGTGTTGAGCCGGAAACACACGAGGCTCAAGATGATGTTGAGGTTGAGGCTGAGGTTGAGCACACTCCATAGGGTCCAGAGGAGAGGTGATAATTCTATATTTTTAGAATTATTTGTGCTTAATGTCCTAATTAATTATTTAAATCCCCAATTTATTTTGTTAATTATCCCCTTTATTTAATTAAAATTATCATGTTTGCAAATAAATTAAATTCAGATGAATTTTGAATATTTCGGTAGAAAATGGACCAAAATTGAGCTAAAATCGAGATTAGACCACGCGGACAACATGAGCCTATCACATCCAATTGGATAAAAAGACAGATGACATGGAAATATTATTTTTCAAGGAGCCAATGGTGTGAAGACACGTGGCCAAACAATGCCAACTCATCTATGATGAAAAAATTACAATTGTACCCCTAAGTTTATATATAAATAGAAAAAAGATGGCAATTGAAAAAGGGGGTAGCCTAGGTTAGAATAGAAGTAATTTAGGCGTAGATGTAATTTTAGGGTAGAATAGCTTTTAGGTTAATTTTCAAGCTTTCTTTGCTTTAATTTCCGAATAGTTTCTTTGAAATTAGAAATTTTCTTCTCTTGTTTTGTTAAAACTTTACATTGGTTTAATGAATAGTGATTTTTCCATGTTCTTCTTGGTTTTGCAATCTCTTTGCTTTATTGTTGATTCAATGCACTCAAGTTGAATGAAATTTCTTCATTTTCCAATCTTAATAGTTTTATTTTATGGCAATCAAATTTCTTTATGCTTTTCAGTTTTGTTTAAGTCATTTTTCTTTTTATTTCATCTCTAATGCATAGCTTCCATTTCCTAGCCTTTAGCTCTCGTTTTGCTTTTTTTTTTTATGCATTCGGGTTCAAAATTTCTTCAACCATTCTTCTCCCTTTTGATTCAGTTGTCTTGATGTGGGTTGATGCTAAGCATTATTCCACATCAAGAACAATGTAGAATCCCGGTTGGAGAAGAGAATGAAGCTACCTGAGGATGTTGAGTTCCCTGTTCATGATTGATGATGCTCACGGGTGATGATTTCAGTTATGGTTTTAGCATTTTTTTTTGTCGGTTCTAAGTTCATATTTTGCTATGCTTTATTATTCTTTCCTTTCCTTATTTCAGTTTTATTGGTATACCTTTCCTGAATCGGGTTGTTTTGTTTAATGCATTTCACCTTAGCTTGCATTGTTTTTACGGTATGTTGTTGAGTTCTATTATTGAAAGCAATTGCTGCAGTTAATGTTAGAAAGTTTTCATTAATCCCACTAGATTTGTCAGTTAATGTATGTTTGATAAAAGTTGATTTTAACAGGTGCATTGAGAGGCATTTTTGGTGTTGCTCTGTTCGACTCTGTTTATGGTAGTAGTGTACTGTTTAGTTGGTTATTTTTCTGGAATGGTGAGATAGTATTAGCAGCAGCAACCTTGCATGCTCCTCTTCGTGTTCTGCTGCAGTTTTCTTCATTTTACTTCCTTAACTATGATACAAGTGGATGCTGATAATTGTGAATAATCATCTTAGCTTGTATTTAATGCTTAGCGTCTACAACACTTATGGGATTTTGAGATGAGCAAGGCAGGTGCAAGAGGAGTAGCTGGATTAATCTTAGCAGCTGCAAACTTTGAGGAACACTCTGCTTGGGCATGGGTTGCTGGATTATTGGAGACAGTTGTTGCTGTTGTAGCAGTTCCTGAGTGTCCTACTGTTGTACACGAGTAGGCCAGATAATTACAAGATTGACAGTAGCAGTATAGGTGTACTGGAGGCTTGTAGCAAGTGATGTATTACTGAGCAATTTCGACAAGAGCATGAATCGAGAGTAAACGCTGGGCAGAGCAAGGATGAGCAACAACGACAGAAGCAAACCTCACTTGGAGCAGTACCTGCTCTGAACCGAGAGCCAGTACAGCAGTAGTTTACATGCCTGGACAAACCAAAAAGAAGCAGGAGATAGAATTGCAGAAGTTGAGCAGAAACACTTGAGCAGCACCTGCAGTAGATGGTACTACCTGGAGCGGACAGCAGACGAGAGCAGCAGCAACGTCTGGAGCCTAGAGCTCGACAGGAGCAGAGGCACAAAACGCAGCAGTGCAGGACAATGCCAGTAGCTAGAACCGTGAGCACTTAGAGGCAGAACAAAAATTGGAAAGACAATGAACAGTGCAGTATCGAGACCACTTGCTGGATTGTTTCGGTTAAGGCCACATTTGGCCAATGCATTTTAATTGTACAATTTATTTACATGCAATTTTAGATTAGTTAGTTCCAATTTAATTTGTTAGCATAAGAAGTTATGATTTTAATTTTATTTTCATGGTTAGTTATACTTCAATTGATTGATTAGTCTAGAATTTAGATTTAATTATACCATTAGTTAATTTTTATTTTTATTTTAGTAATAGGTTTTCCAATTAGAATTAATTTAGATTAAAATCATTTTATGCATTTTTAATTTAGTCTTCATTTTTATTAAATTTTAGGTTAGTTTAATTTGTAATTTTCATTAGTTTAATTACATGCATATGTTATTTTAGGTTTGTTTAATTTTAGTTTAATTAATTTTGTTTCTTTATTTTCATTTTTGCTTTTTATTTTAATTACGTTAATGAATTTTTAACTGTTTTAATTTTCTTTTGTAGGTACTTGCCTTTGATTACTCGGAGCTTTGTAAGTAATTTTAGCTCGATTTTATTTTATTTAGTTTTTAGCTTTTATTATTTTCAGTACTTTAATTTTAGCCATGTAGACCACCCATTGCAACTTCATAATTTGCTAGGATATACTTAGGGTAAGATTAATCGGTAGTTAATTAGGCTAGTCAACTTTCTGTGGGATGATAATTTCGGGATTCAAATCCCATTATTACTTGTACGACCTGTGCACTTGCGGATAATACCCCTAGGGCACCAAGTTTTTGTCGCC
Source organism: Firmiana major (assembly GCA_033439115.1). NCBI lineage: Eukaryota > Viridiplantae > Streptophyta > Magnoliopsida > Malvales > Malvaceae > Firmiana > Firmiana major. The sequence goes on along the minus strand of CM065913.1, from coordinate 14,852,011 downwards.
GTTGCCGGGAAAGTTTCAATTAGTCGTTAATTGATATCGGTAAAATTATGCTTAGGTGTAATTCTAGCTTGTAAATATTTAGATCATTAGTTTAGTTTAGTTAATTTTCTTTAAAAAAAAATCAAAAACAATTCTGAGGACTTTCTGATGTTTGCATGCATAGAGCCAGGAGTTTTGATTGCTTTCCTCTAGATCCTGAAATTGAACGCACTCTTAGAAAAATTCGAAAGGATTTTAGGAAATTTATAGCTCCGCTGCAAAACACGATGGCAGAAAATAGAGAAATTAGGATCGTTGGAGATTATGCGGTGCTGACGATTGGAGGATATTATACTGGCATTAGGCCACCAGCTGTCCCTGCTAATAACTTCAAAATTAAGCCTTCCATCCTCCAGATGATCTAGACCTCTTTACAGTTCAGTGGGCTTCCACACGATGACCCACATGCTCACCTTGGGCAATTCCTGGACTTGTGCAACACGTTCAAACACAATGGGTTATCTGATGATGTGCTTAGGCTTAGATTATTCTCCTTCTCACTTAGGGATAGGGTGAGACACTGGTTAACCTCCCTGCCTCCAGGATCCATTTCTACATGGGACGAGTTAGCCCATCAATTTCTAGCTAAGTTTTTCCCTCCCTATAAAATGGCCAGACTCCGTAGTGACATATCTTCCTTTGCTCAGTACGACTCTGAAACTCTTTACGAAGCATGGGAACGATATAAGGAGCTTCTTAGGAAGTGCCTTCACCATGGCCTACCTTTGTGGTTACAAGTCCAGACCTTCTACAAAGGACTTACAAGCCCAAATAGGACCATTGTTGACGCTGCTGTGGGTGGAGCGCTAATGTGTAAAACAGAGGAGGAAGCTTACGAGTTGTTAGAAAAGATGACAGCTAACAACTATCTATGGTCCTCGGAGAGGTAAATGCCAAAGAAGCCTATGGGTATTTATGAGCTCGACACACTGTCTACCTTGACCTCTCAAATCGCTAATCTTACGAAGAAGGTAGAGTCGCCCAATACCCAACATAATCCTCCAACCAGTCCTAATCCGATTTATTCTGTCCAAAGTCCTTTTCTTTCCTGCGAGCTGTGTAGTGGTACCCACTCTGTAGATAGGTGTCCGCTCAACTTAGAATCGGTTCAGTATGTTGCCCCTTCTCAAACGTAACAGAACAACCCTTTTTCAAATACTTATAATCCAGGGTGGAGGAACCATCCTAACTTCTCCGGGAGCTAGAACCAAGGGTAAGCTTATAGCTCTAGACCTGTAAGACTCCCTGGTTTTCAAGCTCCACTGGTTTAGGTACCACCACAACCGTAATTTCCATACCATCCACCACATCATCCATCCCCACCTCAATTTCAATATCATCCATCACCACCACCACCACAACCCTTGCAACCCCAACATTACCATGCACCAACAGCTGAGAAGAAGCCCTCACTTGAGAAAATGTTCATGACTATCCTGTAAAATCAAGCTGCCTCAATTAAGAACTTAGAAGTTCAGGTTGGACAAATAGCTAGTGCTCTTAGCCAACGTCCTTAAGGGACCCTTCCTAGTAACACTGAAGTTAATCTTGTTAAGCAAATAGAGGGTAAAGAACATGTTAGATCCATCACCTTTAGGAGTGGCAGAAAGCTAGATGAGTCATCGTCCTTTGATGCTATACATGCTTCCATTACATCCCCTTCGGTTAGACTACCAGTACCTTTTCCTCAGAGGTTCCAAAATCAAAAACTAGATCTACAATTTGTCAAATTTCTTGAGGTTTTTTAGAAACTTCACATCAACATTCCTTTCACAGATGCCTTAGAGCAAATGCCAAGTTATGTGAAGTTTCTAAAGGATATCCTCTCTAGGAAAAGAAGATTGAAAGATTATGAGACGGTGGCCTTAACTGAGGAATGTAGTTCAATTATCCAGAGGAAATTACCCTCCAAGCTTAAAGATCTCGAGAGTTTTATCATACCCTGCACTATTGGAAATATGTTCTTTGGTAGTGCCCTATGTGATTTAGGAGCAAGTATCAATCTGATGCCTCTGTCTATCTACCAAAAGTTAGGAATAGGGGATATCAAGCCTACCACAGTGACCCTTCAGCTAGCTGATCGATCCATTAAATATCCAAAAGGGGTCATTGAGGATGTGTTAGTAAAGGTGGATAAATTTATTTTCCCTGGAGATTTTATTATTTTGGATATGGAGGAAGACAGGGAAGTCCCCATTATACTAGGCAGACCTTTCTTAGCGACTGGTAGAACCTTAATTGATGTACAGAAGGGGGAGTTAACTATAAGAGTCCTAGATCAGGAAGTGAAATTTAATGTTTTCAAACCTTTGAAGCTCTCTGATGACTCTCAAGAGTGTTTTAAGATTGATATTGAGGATATAAGGCTTGAGCACAAGAAATCTCAAAGAAAGAGGGAAGTAGCTAGAGCTAAGGAGGAGTTAACTGTCGACATTTTATCACCACTCTGGTTGATCCTCCTACTCTTCGCCCTGTTGCTGAGTGTTGTTTTCTTCAGCTGCATTTGAAGTGGTTGTGTTTTTCTTTTCACCTTGTATATAGTTCTTTTTCTTTTTCTTTTCTGTTGTTTCTTTCTTTGTTTATTTTGCAGGTTTATTTTCTAGTTTTACGCTTTCAATAAAAGCTTCAGTTGTTCATCATCATCAGAAAGGGGAGTCCTTTGTTCCTGAACTTCAATTCTTATATTATCTGCACACTGAGGACACTGTGCACTTTAAGTTTGGGGGAGGGGATATTACTTGAGCATTTTTTGAAAATTTGGGCAAAATTGAAAATTTCTCAAAATTTTTTGAAAATCTGAGCTTAAATTGTTTGATTTTGAGATGATTTAGTGCTTAGCATGTAGTTTTCCTATATTCCGATGATATAACCCCATGATTTAGTCTGACTTTGATTAAATGAGAAGCATGATTATAGGAAAAGCATGAAGTTGAGTTCTTGAATGGGTTTTGATTCTGATTGTGATTTCCTCATTTTATGCACATGTCATGTCATGAATCTGTATATTTATTTAGAGAAAGCTTATGTGGACATAGAATTGCATTCGTTCAGTTGATTTTGTGCATCATATTCTAGAATTTGTTTGATCTGATCTTGAGGCAAAATATTAGATCACATTTAATTTGGAAGATGATTTAGGCCATCTTTGGATCGTTTGAGCCTTTCTAGCCGACCCTGTACATATTTTATCCCTAATCACCCATTTGGGCTAAATAAGCTTTTTTCTGTAAATACACATGCAAAATTTCCTTAGCTTAAATACTCTTTTCCTATCCCTTACCCCGAAAGCATGAAAGTCATTGGGATATATTGTGAGCTTTGTACATTTGGGTATCTGGTGATAGTGAAAATTCAAAAAAAAAAGAAAATAAAAGAAAAAGAAAAAGAAAAAGAAGAAAGAAGAAAAATACAAAAATAGAATAAAATGTCTAGTGAAAGAAATAAGTTTGGGGGAAATAAATTGAGCTCTTACATTAAAGATCCTAGAAGTAATGCATGTTAAGGGGTAATTAAACCTAAATCGACTTTATCATACCTTAGCCCCAGCCTTACATTACAAGCTTAATGAAGTCCTATTGATATTTGATTAAGTGTGACTACATTAGTGGAGGGAGAAGTGAAAAGCAAACTTATGGGAATGATCATATGTCATTGACTTTGCATTCACTATGTTTGCATAATCTGATCCGGGTAGTGTACTGTGAAGTGACTTTGACATTTTCACACACATACGAGGGATCCAATTTGGGTTAGGACTTATGATTGAATGATTCTGAGTGTTGGACTTATAATTGTGATTCTTTGATTTCATAGTCTATACTTTTTCTTTGAGGATAATATTAGGGAAATTATTGTGTTTAGTACTTGTCATTCCTACAATTATTTTGTTTTGCTTGAGGACAAGCAAAAGCTCAAGTTTGGGGGTGTGATAATTCTATATTTTTAGAATTATTTGTGCTTAATGTCCTAATTAATTATTTAAATCCCCAATTTATTTTGTTAATTATCTCCTTTATTTAATTAAAATTCTCATGTTTGCAGATAAATTAAATCCAGATGAATTTTGAATATTTCGGTAGAAAATGGATCGGAATTGAGCTAAAATCAAGATTGGACCACGCGGACAACATGAGCCTAGCACATCCAATTGGACAAAAAGATAGATGACATGGAAATATTATTTTTCAAGGAGCCAATGGTGTGAAGACAAGTGGCTAAACAATGCGAACTCATCTATGATGAAAAAATTACAATTGTACCCCTAAGTTTGTATATAAATAGAAAAAGATGGCAATTGAAAAAGGGGGTAGCCTAGGTTAGAATAGAAGTAATTTAGGAGTAGATGTAATTTTAGGGTAGAATAGCTTTTAGGTTAATTTCCAAGCTTTCTTTGCTTTAATTTTCGAATAGTTTCTTTGAAATTAGAAATTTTCTTCTCTTATTTTGTTAAAACTTTACATTAGTTTAATGAATAGTGATTTTTCCATGTTCTTCTCGGTTTTGCAATCTCTTTGCTTTATTGTTGATTTAATGCACTAAAGTTGAATGAAAGTTCTTCATTTTCCAGTCTTAATAGTTTTATTTTATGGCAATCAGATTTCTTTATGCTTCTCGATTTTGTTTAAGTCATTTTTCTTTTTATTTCATCTCTAATGCGTAGCTTCCATTTCCTAGCCTTTAGCTCTCGGTTTGCTTTTTTTTTTTTATGCATTCGGGTTCAAAAGTTCTTCATCCATTCTTCTCCCTTTTGATTTTGTTGTCTTGATGTGGGTTGATGCTAAGCATTATTCCACATAAAGAACAATGTGGAATCCGGGTTGGAGAAGAGAATGAAGCTACCTGAGGATGTTAAGTTCCCTGTTCATGATTGATGATGCTCACGGGTGATGATTTTAGTTATGGTTTTAGCATTTTTTTCTGTCGGTTCTAAGTTCATATTTTGCTATGCTTTATTATTCTTTCCTTTCCTTATTTCAGTTTTATTGGTATACCTTTCCTGAACCGGGTTGTTTTGTTTAATGCATTTCACCTTAGCTTGCATTGTTTTTACGGTATGTTGTTGAATTCTATTGTTGAAAGCAATTGCTACAGTTAATGTTAGAAAGTTTTCATTAATCCCACTAGATTTGTCAGCTAATGTATGTTTGATAAAAGTTGATCTTAACAGGTGCCTTGAGAGGCATTTTTGGTGTTGCTCTGTTCGACTCTGTTTATGGTAGTAGTGTACTATTTAGTTGGTTATTTTACTGGAATGGTGAGATAGTATTAACAGCAGCAGCCTTGCATGTTCCTCATCGTGTTTTGCTGCAGTTTTCTTCATTTTACTTCCTTAATTGTGATACAAGTGGATGCTGATACTTGTGAATAATCATCTTAGCTTGTATTTAATGCTTAGCGTCTGCAGCACTTGTGGGATTCTGAGATGAGTAAGGCAGGTGCAAGAGGAGTAGCTGGATTAATCTTAGCAGCTGCAAACTTTGAGGAACACTATGCTCGGGCATGGGTTGCTGGATTACTGGAGGCAGTTGTTGCTGTTGTAGCAGTTCCCGAGTGTCCTGCTGTTGTGCACGAGTAGGCCAGATAATTACAAGATTGACAGTAGCAGTATAGGTGCATTGGAGGCTTGCAGCGAGTGATATTTTGCTGAGCAATTCCGACAAGAGTATGAACCGAGAGCAAGGATGAGCAACAACGACAGAAGCAAACCTCGCCTGGAGCAGTACTTGGTTTGAACTGAGAGCCAGTACAGCAGTAGTTTACATGCCTTGACAAACCAAAAAGAAGCAGGAGATAGAATTGTAGAAGTTGAACAGAAACACTTGAGCAGCACCTGCAGCAAATGGTACTACCTGGAGCGGACAGCAGACGAGAGCAGCAGCAACGTCTGGAGCCTAGAGCACGACAGGAGCAGAGTCACAAAAAGCAGCAGTGCAGGACAATGCCAGTAGCTAGAACTGTGAGCACCTGGAGGCAGAACAAAAATTGGAAAGACAATGAACAGTGCAGTATCGGGACCACTTGCTGGATTGTTTTGGTTAAGGCCACGTTTGGCCAATGCATTTTAATTGTACAATTTATTTACATGCATTTTTTAGATTAGTTAATTCCAATTTAATTTGTTCGCATAAGAAGTTATGATTTTAATTTTATTTGCATGATTAGTTATAGTTCAATTGATTGGTTAGTCTAGAATTTAGATTTAATTATGCCATTAGTTAATTTTTATTTTTATTTTAGTAATAGGTTTTCTAATTAGAATTAATTTAGATTAAACTCATTTTATGCATTTTTAATTTAGTCTTCATTTTTATTAAATTTTAGGTTAGTTTAATTTGCAATTTTCATTAGTTTAATTACATGCATATGTTATTTTAGGTTTGTTTAATTTTAGTTTAATTAATCTTTTTTCTTTATTTTCATTTTTTCTTTTTATTTTAATTGCGTTAATGAATTTTTAACTGTTTTAATTTTCTTTTGTAGGTACTTGCCATTAATTACTCGGAGCTTTGTAAGTAATTTTAGCTCGGTTTTATTTTATTTAGTTTTTAGCTTTTATTATTTTCAGTACTTTAATTTTAGCCATGTAGACCACCCATTGCAACTTCATAATTTGCTAGGATATACTTAGGGTAAGATTAATCGGTAGTTAATTAGGCTAGTCAACTTTTCTGTGGGACGATAATTTCGGGACTCAAATCTCATTATTACTTGTACAACCCGTGCACTTACGGATAATACCCTTAGGGCGTGTCAAGAGGGCAGAGAGTACTGAGTCTTGTTTCGCGAGGATTGAGCGAAGCATTGAGATGATATTGGAGTTGGTCACCCAATCCTTACCTGGAGTTGGCAGTAGACAGAGTCCCGCTACACAGGGTGATGCCAAGCAGACGACAGCTCCTGAGGCACGGGCAAGGCAAGCCCAGAGGCCACAGACGACATATACCCCACCCACATAGGATGTGCCTACGCCGGTTGCTACACCAGGCAGTAGAGGTTGGGGATATGGATACAATTTGGATAGATTGCGGCAGTTTCAAAAGTTTGGACCGTCATCTTTCATTGGAGTTAAGGACCCAGTAGCTGCTAAGGATTGGATAAATGAGATCGAGAAGCTGTATGGGTTCTTTGAGTGCACTACTACCGAGATGGTAGCGTTTGCAGCTTTTATGCTGAAGAGATCAGCAGAGCATTGGTGAAAATCCACCAGGCCTATTTTGAGAGCCCGACATACTGAGATCAGTTGTGATATATTTTTGGTGGCCTTCTAGAGACAGTACGTTTTGGATACCGCACAGCGAAAGATGAAAATGACATTTTTGAGACTAACCCAAAGGAGTAGGACTGTGGATGAGTATGGGATGACTTTTATTTCCCTGGGCAGATATGATCCTATCATAATGAGTAATGAGGTCGAGAAAATCCAGAAGTTTGTGGATGGATTGAGACCGACCATCAGGTCTAGATTGGTTCCTCTGGACATACTAACCTATGAGGAGGCAATGCGCAGGGCGCAATTGTATGAGAAAGATGTCGATAGAATTGCCTCAGAGTTTGGGAAGGTTAGTAAGATGAGGGACAGGGAGAAAAAGAGACCAATGATAGATAGAGGCTTCAATTATAAAGGAAACAAGAGATTCTCTGGAAAGAGGCCTAAGATTTAGGAGATCTGGGAGAGGACAGATAATACTCCCATGTATCTGGCCATTGCTCTAGCTAAGGGAATTGTGATTAGAGGGCCACAGCCTATGACAGAGCAGTGCGGCAAGTGTGGTAGGTACCATGGTACTGGACCGTGTTATGGACCATAGAAGGGCAAGGAGCCAGAGAGAGCTCAGTTGGTACAGTTGCTCCGAGGAGGAGGGCTACAGCTGAGGAAAAGGGGAAGCAAGCAATGGGTGTGAGCAGAGGATGAGTGTACGCACTGGACCGGGACACTACGGATCAATCTTTGGATGTGGTAAAAGGTACCATCCAAATCTTTGATTTAGAAACATTTGTGTCATTTGTGTTGTTTGATCCTGGTGCCATGCATTCCTTTGTATCACCATCCTTTGAATATAAACTGTTGAAGCAAGTAAAGCCCACACTGCTTGATAAGATGTTGATGATATCTACCCCTATGAATTATAGTCAGTTGACTGAGCATGTATATAGAAGTTGCAAGATGAGGATAGTGGGTAAAGAAATGGTAGCCGATTTGATCTTATTAAATATGAGTGATTTTGATGTAATCTTAGGGATGGATTGACTGGCTGTAAACTATGTCATTATGGATTGTCATGCTAGAACCTTGATGTTTTCAAGATTAGACAATCTTATTGTAAATTTTGAGGAAAAGAAATGAAATGACATGATCTTTATAAATAAGAAAAGAGTATGATCTCAATACTTGATATTTGAGAGATTGATTTTGTTATCTATTATATTTGTGTATATGATGATTGTGTTACTGATAGTGGAAAGAATAATGTGAAGGGTTCATCGCTTATGTGATTGAGACGGATAAGGCACGTCTAAAATTGGGAGACATACCAGTGGTTAAGGAGTTTCCAGATGTCTTTTCGGATGAGTTACCAGGGTTATCTCCAGATAGGAAGATGGAGTTTGGTATAAACTTGGCACCTGGTACAGAGCCGATATCCGAGCCACCTTACAGAATGGCTCAAGTTGAGTTGGAAGAATTAAGGAAACAGTTGCAAGAGTTGCTAGAGAAGGGATTCATCAGGCCGAGCGTCTCACCTTGGGAAGCACCGATTTTGTTTGTAAGGAAGAAAGATGGAAGCCTCCGACTGTGTATAGATTACCGGTTGTTGAATTAGGCCATCATCAAGAATAAGTATCCCCTTCCACACATCGATGACTTGTTGAATCAACATAGGGGAGCACAGGTCTTTTCCAAGATAGATCTGAGATCAGGGTACCATCAGTTAAAGATACGAGGTGGAGATGTACCTAAGACAGCTTTTCACACCCGGTATGGACATTATGAGTTTATGGTTATGCCATTCGGGTTGACGAATACTCCCACAGCTTTTATGTTATTGATGAATGAAGTATTTCACCAGTATTTGGATCGATTTGTAATTATGTTTATTGATGATATACTGGTGTATTCAAGGTCTAGAGAAGAGCATGAGAGGCATCTAAGGATAGTGCTACAAACCCTCCGAGAGAAGAAGTTGTACGCTAAACTCAGCAAGTGCGACTTTTGGTTGGAACAGATCTCTTTTCTAGGTCACATAGTATCGAAGGATGGAGTGTTAGTGGATCCATTGAAGATTAAAGTAGTGATACAGTGGCAGAGACCTCAGATAGTGATAGAGATCAGAAGTTTCCTGGGTTTAGCTGGGTATTATCGAAGGTTTGTAGAGGGATTCTCGAGGTTAGCTGCTTCTTTGACATGTCTCACGAGAAAGAATGTTGAATTTGTGTGGGACGATAAGTGTGAGGAAAGTTTTCAGGAGTTGAAAAAGAGATTAACTACAGCTCCTGTGCTCACCATTCCTACCAGCTCAGGTGGTTTCTTGGTGTATGCGGATGCTTCACACCAAGGACTGAGCTGTGTATTGATGCAGGATGGGAAGATGGTACCTATGGATCAAGATAGTTGAAGGATCTTGAGAGGAACTACTCGACACATGACTTGGAGTTAGCAGCGATGGTGTTTGCATTGAAAATATGGCGCCACTATCTTTATAGAGAGAAATTCCAAGTGTTTACGGACCACAAAAGCCTTAAATACCTATCCTTGTAGAAAGAGATAAACATGAGACAGAGGAGATGGCTCGAGCTCTTAAAGGATTATGATTGTGAGATCTTGTACCACCCGGGTAAAGCAAATGTGGTTGCTGATGCATTGAGTAGGAAACATCTTGGGATGGTGTCATTCATGGTGGTCAGGGAACATGAGCTGTTGGAACAGTTCACGAACCTCAGTTTGGATATGATCTCGCTAGTACTGATGGTGGTGTTATGGTAGCTAGCCTGCAGTTGGAACCGGATCTGGTAGATCGAATCCGACAGGCTCAGCGGATTGATCAGCAGTGCAGTGATATTATCGGGCCAATACAAAGGGGCACAAAGATTGATTTTGAGTTGAGTTCAGATGGATTGTTGAGGTTCAGAGGTAGGATATGTGTTCCTGATGATGCAGAGATCAGAAGGTTGATCTTGACAGAGGCCCACTCATCGAAGTATACGATACATCCAGGAAGTACCAAGATGTATCAAAACTTTTGAAAGGTTTATTGGTGGTCTGGGATGAAAAAGCACATTGCTGAATATGTTGGTAAGTGTCTCATTTATCAGCAGGTGAATGTAGAGCATCAAAAGCCTGCAGGGTTATTGCAGCCTCTACCGATACCGACATGAAAGTGGGAGCATGTCACCATGGATTTTGTGATGGGATTACCGAGGACCCGCGTAGGTCATGATGCCATATGGGTGATTATGGATCGGTTGATGAAATCAACCCATTTTCTAGCTATGAGAGCTACCGATACTCTGAGCCAATTAGCGAACCTATATATGCGCGAGATAGTGAGGCTACATGGAATTCCAATGAGCATTATTTCTAATAGGGATGCCTGCTTCACTTTCCTTCCTATTTCTGGGAACGTTTTCAGGAAGCGATGGGGACCCAGTTGAGTTTTAGCACCGCATTTCATCCTCAAACAGATGGTCAGTCAGAGAGGACAATACAGACCCTGGAGGATATGTTGAGAGCATGTGCATTGGATTTTGGAGGCTCTTGGGATGACCAGTTGCCACTCGCAGAGTTTGCTTATAATAACAGTTTTCATGCGAGTATCGAGATGGCACCATATGAGGCATTGTATGGGCGTAGATGTCGTTCCCCTATTGGATGGGAAAAGGTTGGTGAAAGATAGATCTTTGCTCCCGACTTGGTTAGACAAGCCTTTGAGGACGTCTAAGTGATATGTGAGAGGTTACGGACAGCTCAAAGCAGGCAAAAGAGTTATGCTGACAAGAGACGGAGACCACTAGAGTTTAATGTGGGTGAGTCAGTATTTCTGAAAGTTTCTCCTTCGAAGGGAATTATGAGATTTGGTAAGAAGGGCAAGCTGATCCCTAGATACATCGAACCCTTCAAGATTTTGGAGAGAGTGGGAGACAAGGCTTATAGGTTTGCATAGCCACCAGAGTTGGTAAGTGTGCATAACGTTTTCCACGTATCTATGCTAAAGAAGTATCACCCGGACTTGGCGCATGTGATAAGATATGAGCCTTTAGAGCTCAATGAAGGTATGACCTATGTTGAGAAGTCGGTTCGGATACTGGATAGAAAAGATAAAGTGTTGAGGACAAAGATAATTCCCTTGGTGAAAGTACTTCAGCAACATCACACGGTGGAAGAAGCCAAATGGGAATTAGAGAGTTTGATGCGAGAGAAGTATCCCAAGCTGTTCACAGAATAATTGGATCTAATTTGGAGGACCAAATTTTCTAAGTAGGGGAGAATGTGAGACCCCGTATATGTATGATTGTATATATGTACATAGAAATGTAAATGGAGTTATACTATGAATTCATAAGTGAAGTATATGTGATGTAAGTTCATAAGTTAATGTACACATTGTAATAAGAGTTGTGATGGTGCGTACAAGTTACGTTATATATGAATATGAAGAAATGGACTTAAACATGTGAAGAATGGGAGTAAAATGGAAAATGAGTAGTGTGACAAATGGAACAAAGGTTTCATAAGTTGTGCACTTCCATTTGGTTTATATTAAGTACCTTTGGTCATACAAAGATTCTACACAAGTTTTAATGTGTATGAATTATTAATGGATGCCATTTTCAAGAATCAAAGATGATTGGATGAGAAAATGACCATGACAGCAAATTAAGGATGTTTTGGTATAAGTTTCTGTAGGAAACTGCAACAAAATCTAGAAATTATGCAGGCCAGATCGATCTCATAGGATGAGAGATCGATCTGGATGAGCCAAAGATGCTTGTATTTAAGCAAAAGAATAGGGTAGATCGATCTCCAATGGGGCCAGATCGATCTCCTAAACATTCTGTAATGAAAAGATCGATCCTTAAGCATACAGATCAATCTCCTTAGCTCTCTGTTTGGAGCAGATCGATCTCAAGCTTCGATAGATCGATCTCATGCTTAAAATGCCGTGGAAAAGAGGAATTTAAGGGGACCAGATCGATCTCTTCCTTGTGCAGATCGATCTCCTCAAGCTATTTCTATAAAAAGGGCGTTGAAAATCTGCAGATTTTAGGACAAAACCATTTCCTTCCCTTTCCAACCTAAAACCTAGTTTTCTCTCTCTAAATCCAACCATTTTCAAGGAGATTTGAGGGAAGACTATTAGAGGCAAAGTTGTTCACATGAAGGAGAAAAACAACATAGTTTGGAGGCATTTACCCATTTGTTGGATTGAAGGAACAAGGGGCATTTCTATTTGGAGCAAAGAGGAAATCCAAAGAGGTGAGTTTCTAATGCACCAACTAATAAACTATTAATGTTTGAGGTTGATTAGGGTGCTTAGTATTGTTAGAAACTATCTAAAATGCATTGGAATGATTATGACCTAGAAATGGTCTAGTGTGAGAAAGTGGAATGTATGGAGATTAATGAGAAATGGGATATCTAGAGGTGATAATAGTGTTATAGGTATGATTTTAAGATGTTGTTGGTGAATAAATTGTAAGATTTACCTAAAAGGGGTAAAATGTGGATTTAGGCATTAGTAAATGCAAAGATTGGTTATATTGACTACTGAGGTCAAATGTGAGTTAACAACTTTAACTCAAGCAGTTTGGATGATTTGAATTGCAGCTTTCGGGGATACACCGGAGCAAGGCGAGCCAAGAGTGCAAGAGGATAAAAGGAAAAGAGCCGCACTCAAGTAAATTGAGATAAGGGAATTGTGTGGACTCTTAGAGATATCTGTGCGCAATTTAGGCACTTAAATGCTTTGCTAGATTGCATGAGATGTTAGAAAATGAAATTGGGTGATTTAAGGGAAAAAGTTGGGTGTTTGAGAAATGTGCATTAAAGCAAAAGCATATTGCTTTCAAAATCATGTTTTATTACTTTTTAGCAAATGATTTGGTAGGTTGGCTAATATTTGAAATGATTTGTAAAAGAGATGAGTTGTTTTTGTTTGTTAACCATACTTTACAAAGAATTGAGCCACCTACATGATTTCGTGAGAATGAAAGCGTGCTTGAGCAGGACTAACACGAGATTTGATGTGTTTTATACGCATGAGTGCTGGAGTTTAGCTCGCATTAGTTTTCACATGGATTTCATACTGGTTTTGGCATGGTGCTTGGAGCTTGGCTCATACTAGATTCCTACCTTTCTTGTTGTCGAGCTTGGAGCTTCGGGTAGACTGAGTGTCACATCGATTAAATAGGCTAGCACATGCATTGTTTTGACATGATTGATTAGCCGTGTTAGGAGCTTCGGGTAGAAAAGAGGTCGTACCGATTAAATAGGCTCACACGTGCGTTTTGAGATGTGAGGTGATATGATGAGTTGATTGGGTTCACGAAGTATGTCGTACAATGCATGTAGCATGGAGTACGTTGTACCGTGTTGAGATTGTGATATGCCATCTTCGGACGAGATCTGCTATGGACTGACGGGCAGGATTTGACCCACCTCTCGTGTGGAAGCAGATAGTGGTGATATCGCGTAAACCTGATCCGTGTAGCTAGTATCACAGGTTATGGCCATAGTCCTAGAGGTTATTACCTTTTATTAAATTGCCTATCTCACATGTCTAATGCTTTGTGAATAAATTCACGTTTGAAATGATTTGTGGGTCAGGACAGTCCGAGGGAGGGTCTGAGACCTGACAAGTGTTGAATTGTTTTGAGATATCAATTGTTAATGGTTTAAAGTGCACCTATGCATGATGATTAATGCCATGCCTTATTGTGAAAAATGCATGATGGGTAATGCCACGCTTTATTGTGAATTATGCATACCATGCTTTGAATTGAATTGTGCATTGGATTTTAATAGCATGAATACTTTACATACCATTAACACAATCATACACTCATGTTTTGAGATAAAATGATGAACTAAATGCTTTTGAGCATGGCATCACGATCACGTAGATAGTGCAGTATCTACCTGTTCGCATGATTGCCTTATTGAGCGTGTGGTTTGCTCACCCTTATTTTTTCCCTCTCTCTATAAAGTGTTGAGTATAGATTGAGCGTGACTAGAAGCGTTCCCTTTTTGGTAATCCACTATCCCATCGCTTAAAGTATACACACTGTTGAAATTTTGTATCGAAACTTACGATAGCACAATAGCATTTTGTATGTAACTATTGGGGATGTAAAACAATGTAAACACATGTAACAACTCTGATATCTATATATTTATACAAGTGTTTACTCATAAATTATATACAAATTGAATTGGTATGGTGGAGTGAGTTAGACGTCGACACACAGCCCAACTATTGAGAAGAGTAGCTATTCACGATTGAGGTAAGGACGAATAATAAATTATGCATGAAAATGCAAAACATTTACGCTGAATTTGGTAAGTTGAGGGTCATGACATTCACTCTCTGAGGCTACTGTCTGGTAGGCTCTGGATCATGTGGTCTTTGAGGTTGCGGATAGTCTTTTACTCTGTGACCCATGTCTCCACATCTAAAACATTCACGGATCAACCCAGTATAATTTCCCTCATGCAGTCGGCCACAGTCTCTACAAACCCTTATCTTAGGCCTGACACCTTGAGGGGTCTGCCTAATGATGGGATAAGCTCTGGGTCTCTCCAATCTACCCTTCTGTACCTCAATCCTTCCTATTCTAAAGGAACCTCTCTGAATATCTGTCTGGGAAATCGTTGGCCTCTTGCCCTTATCTCTAGTCACTGCTCTCAACTCATTCTTGGATTGTACAATTTCGATTCCCCTCTTAATCTCTTGTGCTCGTCTTAGAGCATCTCCAAACTGAGTAATACACAGCCCTATTAATCGATCTCTGATAATGGGCTTTAGTCCATATACAAATCTCTCGGTGCGGAGCTCTTTATCTTTAAAGGTCTTTGGATCATATTTCAATAGAGTGGTAAATCGGATCTCATAATCATCCACAAACATATCACCCTGTACCAGACTCGAAAACTCAGCCTGCATCCTTCTCTGGGCAGCTCGTGGTACATATTGGACTCTAAAGGCCTTCTAAAACTCTTCCCAGCTAATCACATCCTGGCGGGACAACATAATACCCTGGGTAGTTGTCAGAGCCAAATTTTTTGTAGCTTGTACCTTATGATTCCTATGTGTATGAACACTCTGTTATTATAGTTGAATCATAAGAAGAGTATTTACTATACTTAAAGTGTTAGTGAAATGATTTAACACTCAAAAGCTACATAAAAAGCCTAATGTGGACTATAAGCGTCACAGGCTAAACCGAGTGAATCTAAATCATCCTGACTGAAAATAAGAACTTAAAATGAGAGAGCATAGAGAGCTCATGAAGGAAAGTCAGCTTGATTTAGTCCCGAACATAGAAAACAAGAGTAAAAGCTAAAAAGGGTAAAATGGACCTTTTTGGCGAGAAAAGGTGTTTCGGGTATAATTATCCATCGGGAACGGTTGAAACATAAAGATGAGAGTGTAAGACATAAGATATGACACTTTCGAAATTTTGAGAAAAAGTCAACTTGGTCAATGGTTAAGGAAAAAGTCAACTATAGTTAAGAAAGTGGACTTTTACCATAGTTGACTAATCATGGTTAAAAATTAACTTAAGTGTGGAGAAAAAATTAGGAAAAAATATTCTTGGCCAGAATACAAGATAATCATCCCCGAAAGTAAGGAAAATTTATTCGAAAGGATTCCTGATTAAATTTAATGGTTAAAAACGTAATGAGCCTAAGGTGAAAATTTTAAAGCCCATTAAGGTATACTAAACGTATATCAAAATTCTTAGGTCCTTTAGACTGAATTGTTGGACCAATTGATTGGCCAAATTTTGAGACAATTAAAGGCCCGAGACATAGTAAAAATTTCAGCCTAAAAGCCCATTGAGAAAGCCCAAACTGAGAGCCCAAATGGAAAAGCCCATGAGATAAATATCTAACCATAGTTAAAGCTAACCATGACTCATAAGGTGACTCATTAGGTGACTCATGGCTAAGGCTTGGAAAGTCAAGCTTAATGGCTGAAAAGTAAAGCTTAATGGCTAAGTATGTGGCTTATAAAATCAGCCACACCATTGTCATCTTCATCACACCAAATTCGGCTAGAAGAAGAAACCATTGAAACATATTATCCAAGCTTTCTCTCACTAGAAATCACTTGGAATTAGGCATAATTGGAACTTGCATCCTTCATGGAAGTTGTTCCAAATTGAAAGGAGAGTGACATATGTTGGAATTGGCTATCAAGGAGTCATAGAGTGCAAACCGAGAGCCTTCAAAGATTCGGCCAAAGGGTGAACACAACAATTGGTATATTTTCTAATTTTCAATTTCATATATGTTAATGTATGAATGATTTTAAGTATGTTGATATATGTTTTAAGCATTGAAACATATTAAATCACCATGATGTTGGTTAGGCCGAGAGTGTGTAATGGGATATTGATTTATGTCCATATGATTTTAAGGCATAAATGGATTAATGTACATATGTTAATGATTATGGTGTAATTAGAATTAATCAAATTGATTAATTAATACATGTAATTAGTTGGCAATCAAGGTGTTTGATAAAATGCCTAAATGAACTATGTGAGGTTTAGGAATGTTGCCTACCAAGTGTTTGTGAAAATGCCTAAGTGAATTGGCTAAGAAATAGGCATGGATGACATGCCATGGCATAACCGATGGCATGGGTAGCTCTCGGCCATGGCATGTGGTCGAGAGGCCCAATGGGCCAAGCCTAAATATTTTAGGCCCAATATGATGTAATAGGCCTAGGACAAGCCCAATAAGAGTTGGTGGGCCCCACAAGCCCAATAGGGCCAACGAAAATGAATAGTAAAATAAAAATGGGCTTAAGGCATAGTTAGGCCCATTAAGGATTATTAAGGCCCATTAAGGGAAATAGACTGTATTTAATGTGAAATACAGTAGGAAAAGTGTAATTAACCTGATAAATGGTTATATGCAGCTCCAGAGAGTATTGGAGGAGCAAATCGGACTGCTGAAACGAGCAGCGCAGAGAAAGTGAAATTTCTCGAGTGATTGTAGGTAAGGGACTTTTGTGAGTATTTAGAGATACCTGCACGTATTTTTGTCTGCTTTTACATTCACTTAAAAACTCTGAGGGTCAGAGAAAGTGAATAATAATTATTGCGACCCGATAATGGCAAATTACGATTTTGCCCCTAGTTAGTCAAAAAGTCAACTTTTGTGAAAAGTTGCTAAAAGCATGGAAACTACTATTGTAAGTGTTTAACTGCTGTTTAGCATGAAAATAAATAGATGAGCTAATGATTTTAAGGTTGATGTGACTTAAGCACACTTTATAGTGCTGATTTTAACATTTTGTAAACCATCCCTTTTTAAAGAGCCATCTATCATATTATGTGAGAATGAATCATGCTAACGCACAGCTCGCACGGGATTTCATATATTTTCCACATACATTAGTGCTAGATTTTGATTCGCACTAGATTTCCACGACATGCATGATAGAGTACTGGAGTTCTTACTCGTACTCAGTTTTATATGATATATGCATGAGAGAGTGCTAGAGCGATTAGCTCGTACTTGAGTTTTACATGAGATACATGACAGAGTACTGGAGCGTTGCTCGTACTCGATTCTTCATGGTTTATACATGATATAGTACTGGAGCTATTGCTCGTGCTTGATTTTATGATATTATACATAGCATAGTACTGGAGCTATTGTTCGTACTTGATTTAATACATGAACTATGCATTGACCTAGTTGCTGGAGGTTTACTCGCACTAGAGTTGAGTTTATGATGTGAAACAGTGTTTGAGCGGAATGTCGACTGTGAGTCGCACTCAAGGCGCGCACTATATGTGATATATAACCCATGTTAAAACCCATGCCAATAGTCCAGGATACTATTTGCATTTCACCACAGAGTCTCACATGATATATCACATTGATTGACTGATTTAAATTTACGGACAAACCTGAGGGATGGGTCGGACTCCGATTTTGTGATGTGAATTATTTAATGCCATATTTATTGTGATTTAAATATACATGGCATGATTTACCTAAAGGCATGATTTATATAAAGATGCATTGTTTTGCACTACATACCTACATTTGAGAAAGAAAGCATGATTTCTGTACATGGGATTTAATCTGTACAAGTATACACATATATATATATTTAAAGACATGCTTTTAAAGTGAGTTAAGGAAATAATGTTTTCAAGGCATAGCATTATTTTGAGTAGATAGTGTAGATATCTACTTGCTTACCTTATTTCCTTACTGAGCGCGTTGTACGCTCACCCCCCTTTCTTTACATCTCTCTACAGAGCATTAGTAGAGCGAGAGCTATCGAGGGATAGTATTCCTGAGTCCACTGCTAGTTCCTATCGACCGCCAAGTATACAGATTTTGTACGATTATGTATCTAAACATAGAAACAGCACAGTGATGTATACGATATATATTATAGGGAATGTATTTGTGTTCGATTTTATATAATCTCAGTTACAGTCAGTAACAGTATATTGACATGTATGTATGATAATGGATATTATGGTAAGCGAGGAGTCTGACATCGAATCACAGCCCAACCATTGAAGAGAGGAAAGGTAAGTTAAAAATGCAAAAAATTTGTAGTGGTTTTTGGTTAAGTCATGGATTGAGAATGGGGTCCTGACAGTAGTATCCTACCAATCTCAAGCTCTCCCTTTTAACTTATAAGCACCCATATTGACTCTCTCAGCATCCGTGCATCCCAAATTGACAAATATGACTCTCAGCTCAGTCAGCTAGTCCTCAGCCTCTACGAGATCCTTTCTCCCCTTGAATGCGAGTGGATTCATTTTCAAAAAGTCCCTCAGTCGGATCATAATTCTGTCATCGGGCTAAGTGGCAGGAGGCATCGGGTCCATTTGTACTGAGGGCGCGGGAGGTCCCTGTGGTGGTGTAGGAGTAGTACCCAAGGTATTAACTCCAAAATGTTGTGCAAATAGCGCTGCCATCTGTTCAAAACCCTACCGCACATCTTGCTCAATCCGATTAATTCGAGAGTTAGGACTCTCCGATTGTGGGGCAGGTGGCAGAGGTGGCTCTGCCTATCTCCTCGAATGACCTCGTCATCCACTCATTTTCAATCTCAATACGTTCCTGCGCGTACATAACAAATTTGATTGAAATTTAAATCCTCAATTTCAGTTCATGACCAGACTTATACAGACACTTGGGATGTATCCTACTTCACTTAACCGACATTGACAGTACTAAACACCCTAAGCTCTGATGCCAAATAAACTCTGTGATGCCCTGGAAGTGTTGAAAACATGGAAAATTTAAAATTTATTTACATCAATACACGATTCTAGGTGCATTCCTGTGTAGTGTCATGCATCATCATAAAAACATTGTAAAACTTTCACCTCAAGATCTCATCATCTAATATTTATATATCATACCATATACATTCCTCAATTGAGAGTTAATTAATCCTAATACAACCCATACATCATTGTTCATCAAGTGTCTATAATTACAACTTTAGTCTGGGTACATGAAATGTTAAAGTATACCTCAAGCTATAATATACGGCCTGGAGCTCAAGTCCTCCGCTAGCCACTACTTCGTACGTCGCAGAAAACTCTCTTCACTTGAAGAAATCTGGGGGAAATATAAAAATAGGGTGAGCTTCTAAATTGCTCAATAAGGGGGGAAAAGGACTTATTAATAAAATCATCAATTATACAGCACAATCATTTTGTTTCGTAGGTGAAACTCAATAAGCTCAATAGAAAACGTAGCATGAAATTATAAAAACATCATTATCATCTTATTTCTCTAAGATCATGTAGAAACAAGAGATTAAATAGCTCAGTACAAAACCATAGTTACAAGCATATGGAAATCAGGATGCGATAATGGCTTTTCTTGTCAAAACGTGATAGAAATCACCTCAGTAGTAATGTACGAGGCAAAGCCATAAAATACAATCTCATGTATATAAAAAAATAGAGACTATGTATTTA
The DNA here is from genome assembly GCA_033439115.1 of Firmiana major. Taxonomy (NCBI): domain Eukaryota; kingdom Viridiplantae; phylum Streptophyta; class Magnoliopsida; order Malvales; family Malvaceae; genus Firmiana; species Firmiana major. The sequence goes on along the minus strand of CM065913.1, from coordinate 14,831,782 downwards.
AAAATCAGATAAAAATATCCATCATGGCACATCAAATGTAATCTCCTCTAGGTGCGTATCCCAGGAATCCTCAAAAGAGGGAACGTCGACAATATGGTCGTGTGCATGGTATATTGGTCTTACATGTTACCAGAACAAGGCTCAGACTTACATGCTACCAAAGCAATGCCTCTCCTCATGCACACTATCAGTCTTACATGCTACCAAAGCAAGGCCAAGACTTATATGCTATCAAAGCAAGGCCACCCAGTGCTACCAGAACGGGGGTCATCTTACGTTACCAGAACGGAGGCATCTCTCACTACCAAAGAGGAGGAATGTCGGACTTACATGCTACTAGAGCAAGGCTCAGACTTACATGCTACCAAAGCAAGGCTTGATGTGCTATCTCATGACTCGCCTAAGCCTCATTAATAGCCATTATCATATAAAATCATTTTGCCTTCACGTAGAACTCATAATGGTTTCTCTCATAAAACTCATCTGAAAACCTTTTTGTACTCATCACAAAAACATGTCAAAACTTAGCTCAAACTGGTAAAATAACGTACACATTTGTCACATCTCAATACGCCTTAATGTAGAGCCCAAATCCCTTTTTCATTTTTAAACTCAAACAGTTTGTAAAATAATTTCACACTTTGTTTACAACTTATAAGAATTGGGCCCTAACCGGCTATAAAATCGTGTGCAATAAATCAATCATAACTCGTAAAAACATGCTTATTTCTCAAATAACATTTCATGCTACAAGTATCTTCACAAATCACATACACAAATGATTTAAGTTTTCCCTTACCTCGTTGCACCTCGTATAGTGCAATCGTTTCCCCTGAACGACGGACTAGCCTCGCATTCCTCTCCGAACTCTCGGGCTGTCCCAACTATGTAAAAACATCAACACGTCATCACATTTTCTCAAATCTCAAACTCAAGCATAATTGCTCACATTCCCATAATTTCTCAATATCTCAATAATTCTAACAACCCTAACCATTTTCAGCCAATTCATCACAACTTTTACAGCCAAAATTGTAGAAATCTACTTCAAAATCAAGGATTAAAGCTTAGAAATTTACCCAAAACTTGTGGAGTGCTCAATTCACGGCTCAGCTCAAATCGTCCTTCGATTTCCAAGTATGTTGTTCTCCCTTTGATGAGGAACAACTTTCCCTCTTGTCACCACCTTTGATTCAAACGAAAATGGGCATTTTAGAGGAGAGAGAAAGCTAGGGATTCGACCAAAAATGGGGGTTTTCATTTTTGGAGAGAGAAAATATGAATTCCAACAAAAAATAAGGGTCCTTATATAGGTAGAGGGTAGGAGATCGATCTGCTCCTGTAGGAGATCGATCTGCCTTTGAATCTAGGAACGTTTTAGGCAATCGATCTGTCGTGGGGCAAGATCGATCTCATAATCTTGAGGAGATCGATCTGCTCCTTATGAGGAAATCGATCTGCTTTTTTACAGAAACATTTAGAGATCGATCTGCTCCTGTAGGAGATCGATCTGCTTCCATTGGCGATCGATCTGCTCATTTAAAATTTTCATTCCTTATCACTTTGGCCTACCAGATTGATTCCCTCTTCACCAAGATCGATCTCGCCCCGTAGTTTCACACTATAGTTGCACACCTGGCATAAAATCTCCATAAATAATTGCCATAATTTACTCCATTGATTATTTCTCATTCAATACTCATTCATCAATTAGAAATTTCATTCCTTAGCACCTCAATTTACGAGTACATCACATTTAGCTAAATCAATTACACTTCATGTTCACATTGCATAATTAGATGTATATAGAATTCTCAGGTCTCACAGTTATGCTGCCGAAATTTTTAGAAAATTTAGAACTTAAATAAAATCCTCCACATATTAATGTAGAAGTTTTAAACATATATCGGATACGGAACTACAAGGAAAAGATCCTAAAGAAATAATAATAAACACTAGAAAAGGTTAATTCAATTTAAAACGTTTTTCCCTATTTATACATTAGGGATAGTTGTAGATGTCATGGGTCGTGACAACCTTTTTAGTATCAGAGCGGTTTGTACCTAGACTGTGTCGGTGTAGGTTAGCTAGTATAGCAATACATCCCAAATATCGTGCATGTCTGAAATATATATGTGTATGTTGCGTATACTTTTGATTGTTAATGAGTGTGTTTGGGTCTTTGGTATGAGAATCGTAAGTAAATATGAGCGAGAGACGAGGATGAGCCGAGGTATAGGGAGATAGGCTTCGCCACCTCCAGTACTTCCTCCTCCCCAGTCGGGTAGTCTAAACACTCAGATAGCTTGAATTGAGCAAACCATAGAGCAAATGTCGGCTACCCTTACTCAGTTCATGGCCACTTTCGTAAAACTTAACGAAATGCCACCACCTCCTCCACCTACTCCACCACAACCTTAAGTGGTGTAACCACCGGTCCAAGACTCGGTGGATAGGAACTTGGCCCGATTGAAGCAGTTTTAGAAAATGAATCCACCAGTCTTCAAAGGAGTTAAGAACCCCGATAAAGCTGAAGAGTGGATTTTGAAATTAAAGAAAATGTTCAAGTACATGTAGTACAGTAGTGTTGAGAAGGTGGCGTTGGCTTCCTTCATGTTGGAGAATGAGGCAGATCGTTGGTGGATGTCTGTCAAAATTATTTTATTGGCTAAGCACATGGAGATTACTCAGGAGATCTTCCTCGAGGCATTTAATCAGAAGTATATTCCAAAGTGTTCAAAGAAAGAAAGAAGCAGAGTTTTTGAGTTTGATCCAAGGTGATATGAAGGTGGACCAATATGAGTCGAGATTCATCGAACTCCTTCGATATGATCCCGACATAGCCAAAAAAAAGTTGAAGAAGACAGTTACGTTTATCCGTGGGCTAAAACCGGTGATCCGAAGTAGGTTAGCACCTCTGAACCTACAGACTTATACTGAAGCCATTCATAGGGCACAATTTATAGAGCAAGACATGAAGTTGTCCCAAGCTGAATTTCAGTCTAGATTGAGGAGTCAGGGCAAGAGGTATAATGATAGAAGGTCTTTTCAAAATAGGAGGCAGAATAAGAAACTGAGGATCGATGCATCTAGAGCTTTGACTACTAGACCGAGGGTTCCTCCAACTCAAAATGTTCATGTAACCTACCATTCTCTTACATGTATGTGATGTGAGAGAAGACATTTAGCTAACCAGCCTTGCCAGAGGAATCCCGAAGCTTGCTATCATTGTGGTGAGATGGGACACTGGATGCGAGAATGTCCCAAGATGAAGAGCACACCAGTTCAACTAGTTAGAACTGTTCCTCCAGCCCCAGCAGCTCTAGCAGATAAGGGCAAAAATGTTATCGGTCAAGGGCAAGTTTTACCTTGTGCAAGGAAGTTGCAGATGCCTCGACTTCAGTTGTTAAAGGTAACCATCATATCTTTAATGTTAAAGCTTTTGTATTGATAAATTCTGGATCCACACACTCCTTTATGTCACCCGCTTTTGCTAGGAAGTTGAAGAGAAAACCCGAGACTCTAAGTTATATACTTAAGGATTAGACACCAATGAAAGAGTCATAAACAACAGAGGTAGTGTACAGAAACTCTGAAATTAAGATTGTGAGACCTAGATTTTCATGACTAAGACTTAATTTTAAATTAAGATGAGATGACTAAGACTTATGAGAATGTTATGCAGGCTCAAAGTGATCAAAGCGTTCGGGATTATGGAACGAGGCTCGATGGCACAAAAATTGAGATAAGACTCTGAACCTAAGAATTCACTTAAGAATGTATGTAAGTACATGAGATAATGTTAGGAAGTGAATACTAAAGTAATAGAAGTGAAAAAGTTAAAAAACATGAGTTTACGATAAATCGAGAAAATTGGGCCTAGTTAAGAAATAAATTTGGAATAAATTATAGAAAATTCAAGAAAATTATTCTGAGGCCATGGAAAGTTAGTATAAGGTAAATTTTACTTGGAAAATTAAAATAAAATGGAAATATGGAGGTTTGGATGTTTAAAGGAATTTTTAAAGTGAATCGAAAGCTTAAAGCCATTTTGCTCGGTATTGACCAAATCAAGTAAAATGAGCTCAATCGGGGAAAGTTTCTTAAACAAGTGACCCCAAACTTTTATGAGAGATACTAGAGACATAATATAATATTTTAGAGGTGATAAATTGGAAGAAATTGAACTAGAAATATATTTTTTTAGGATTTTACAAAACAGGGTAGAAAATCTGCCCAGCACAGTCAACTGATCAGCTCATGTACACCCTCAAATTTGAAGCTCATCCAATGGTAAAAAAATTCCCATATCCTCCATATTATTATCGTCCTTAATAATCTAATAGTAGCCCTTGGAATCACCCCATTTGTTTTCCTATCCCGAGAGATCCAACCATTTCTTTCTCTTCTTCTTCCTGTCAAAACGTGACTATGTAGTCTTCATTAAGTGAATATTTCTAGGATCTTCTAGCCAGATTTAGGGAATATACAAAAGGGAAAAAACTTCCCTTATGAGTCCTTTCTAACATATAAAAAAAAGTAAAAAAATAGTTCATCTACTAGGAGAAATCTTAGAGAGAACCAATCCTATCTTCTTCCTGTATGTGTCACTGTGCAACTCTGCTTGTGTAATTTTTTTTAAGCCTCTTCCGGTAGTTTTTTGATCTTGACCAAGAAAGACCGAATCTTTGTATTTGAATCCTCTATAACATATAGCAATTTCAACTCTGTTAAAGGTCATTTTCTAGGTGAAATCCTAGAGAGAAAATCAGGGACAGAAACTGTCATGTTTATAAGGTGAGAGAAAGCTTGATTTTAAATATTTTTGGTTGGATTTTGTTAATGTTTTGGATGATTGTGTAAAACCCGTAAATTTCTATGTAATGTTTATGATTTTAGAATGTACAGACAAGTTACATTACATATGAAGCACAAGAAATGTATGTTTTTAAGCTTTAAGTGTGAATAAAAGGTAAAATGAGTATAGAAGCAAATGATTGGAAATTTAACTTTGAAAATCTAGGAAACCTGCAGCTGGAATGTTGCAGAATGCAGGGAAGATCAATCTCATTGCAAGGGGAGATCGATCTCATCTGCTTGAAATGCCATGCCAAGACATTCTACAAGAGAGAGATCGATCCCTCACTTAAGCAGATCGATCTCAAGTTGTTTCTGTATGGACCACATCGATCTCCTCCCATAAGGCAAATCGATCTCTAGTTGGCTCTGGATAGGCCAGATCGTTCTCTTCTTAAGGCTAAATCGATCTCTAAAACCTTCTGCCTAAATCAGATCGATCCCACCCCAAGAACAAAGATCGATCCTATTCCCTTGAGCAGATTGATCTCATGCTAATAGGCAGATCGATCTCCTGCCTGCATTGTTAAAATTTTGAAGGAGTTTAAGTAAGGGGAGATCGATCTCCACCCTTTGAAGATTGGAATTCTATAAAAAGCCCGACAATCTGTGCCTTCTTCCTCAGACATTCACATCATTTCCATTTTAAGTAAAGAAAAACCCAGTTTCTCACTCTAGACTACCACCCTTTCCAAAACGATTGGAGGAAAAGCTATTTGAGCAAAGTGGTTGCTTAAGAGGAGGAGAACAACATAATTGAAAACTAGAAGTGGAGTTGATTGATTGAAAGAGAAAAAGTATTTTTCCCCAAATTTGACTAAAAAGGAAACAGTCAAGCTAGCTCCTCAAGATTTAATTGGAGCCGATAAAGTCGGATCACGAGCATTGGAAAATGAAGGAAAGTGATTCACACATGATTCAAGGTAAGTGATGTAACCGTTTTGTGCATATGTATTCCTTACAGATGAAAATGCTTTGGTAAAATGAAAATATTTTATGAATGAGCATGTGTTTTAAGAAAAGCGTTTAACCTGAGATTTATTAGTTGAGTGCATGTTTTGTCGATTTGAGCTCATTTTTGTGATTTGAATTGTTGTGAACAAATATACTTTATGATTGAATGAGATTTATAAAGCAAAACTAATATGAGCTCTACGTGAAGGCGAAACTATTTTTAGCATAATAATGGCATGTTTTTGAGACTAAGGACTCGTCATGATATCTGCACATTGATGCCTCCACTTTGGTAGTGTGAGATGCCTCTGTTTTGGTAACGAGAGATGCCTTCATCTTGGTAATGAGAGATGCCTCCGTTTTGGTAACGAGAGATGCCTCTATCTTGGTAATGAAAGATGCCTCCACCTGGGTAATGAGAGATGCCTCCGTTTTGGTAACAAAAGATGCCTCCGTTTTGGTTATGAGAGAAGCCTCTGTTTTGGTAACGAGAGATGCCTCCGCCCTGGTAGTATGAGATTTCTCTGTTTTGGTAACGTGAGATGATTTCCCTAATTTGAGGATGCCCTCATTAAGGATGATGTGATGTGTTGATTATTTTCATGACAACTATGATATGCCTAGTCTCTATAACTATTTTGAGATAAAGATGTTTTGATGAATTGTGATTTTATCACGTGTTTATAGTTATGTAAAATTATATCATTATTACACTTATGCTTTGATAATGATTGCGAAATCTCATATGCACTCCTTACTAAGCGAGTTGAAAGCTCACCCCCTTATTTTCCTCCCCCCACAGATTGTTTATAGTGAGTGATAGTACCTGCTATGTACGTGACATGGGCTGGTGGACGAGACTCTCCCCAGGCTATAACTTGTACACACGAGAGGTATAATTCAATTCATTTTGTCTCCAGACAATTATGTAACATAGACACTTATATTTAAGTAACGTTGGATGTAATTGGTATGATATTTGTATGATAAGTGGATTTCTTTTGATATCATATTATTTGGTTAAGAGATTGTGGATGTTTGAATGATTCTTGGGATATTTGGTTGAAGAGGTTAACTGACACTGTATAGGAATATACCTCGAGTAGGAAGTTTAATTTAAGAAAATTTTAAATTAGCCCTATTTTCTGCGCTTTCGGGCTGTCACAGATTTGGTGGTATCAGAGCAAAGGTTGCCCAGTACTGTCAATTTCGGGTAATTAGAGATAGATTACATCTCAAGTGTCTGTAATTATCTTGTTATGAATTGAATTTAATAGTTAAAAATTATAACCGATGTTTAATATATACGCCCAGGTACGTAAGAGATAAGATATGAGGGGAAAACGAGGTCATCCCCGGAGGCAGGTACAGCCACCTTCACCACCTGAACCACAACTTGAGAGTCCTAACTCTTGACTTAATCAACTTGAACAGGATGTGCGATAGGGGTTTGAACATATGGCAACGTTATTTGCGTAGCATTTCAGGGCTAATGCCTCAGGTACCACACCTACCCTAGCACCTAGACCACCACAGGATCTGCCCCCACCTCCTATAGAGATTGACCTGGTGCCACCCGCCACTTAGCCTCCGGTATAGACCAGGCCCGATGATAAGATATGGGCCAGTTGAAGGATTTTCTTAAGATGAATCCGCTGGCATTTAGAGGGGTGCAGGGTCCAATAGAAGCAGAGGAGTGGTTGATAGAGATGAGGATAATCTTTGATTTTCTAGGGTGCACTGGTGCAGAGAGGATTAGTATGGGTACCTACATGCTTAAGGAACAAGCCCGCTATTGGTGGAGTACCACCCAAAGTATATTGACTGCCATCCATCTAGTGATCAGTTGGGAGACTTTTCAGTAAGACTTCAGGACCCAATGTATCCCTCGCGCTGCCTAGAGGAAAATACAAGTAGATTTCTTAAATTTAGTGTAAGGCAGTATGACAGTCGATGCATATGAGAATCGGTTCACTGCTTTGTTGATTAATGATCCGGAGACTATAAAAAACGAGGATCGTTGAACAGAGCGATTTGTTTATGGGCTGAGACCAGCCATTCGAGATAGATTGATTGGGCTCTGCATTACTGAGTTCAATGATGCTATGAGATGGGCACAGGAAGTTGAGAGAGGACTAGGGTTGATATAGTCCCAGTCTGAGTCCCGAGTGATAACCAGAGATAAGGGTAAGAGACATGCAGCTTCCCACACTGACTTCAGGAAGGGTTCTTTTAAGAGGCAAATGGTCGAGGGACCTAAAGGGAGAGTTGATAGACAAGGGTTCCTCCCATTACTATGGAGACCTCTCGAGGTGCCAGAGTAGACACTAAGATCTATTGAGACTGCGGTCGACCGCATGAAAGTACTTATTTTCGAATAATACGGGGATGTTTTAGATGCGGGGACATGGGTCACAGGGTGAAGGACTGCCTGTAGCCACAAAGATCACATCCTTAAGAGTTTCCTCGACAGCAACCTCAGAGAGTGATCCCCTAGAGACGGGCCATGGCTGTCGATAAGGGAAAGAAGCCTGTCACTGAGGGACGTGTATTTACTTTAGATAAGGAGACAACAAACACTTCATCCGAGGCTATTCGAGGTACACTTCTTGTCTGTAATCATAAGGCTCATGTGTTGTTTGACCCAAGGTCCATGCATTTTTTTATTTCAGTAGATTTTGCATGTAAATTAAACTTAGAGCCTGAACCTTTAACTCATATTTTACATGTAAGTACACCCATGCGTGAGTCGTAGAAGACTGATATGGCATGTAGAAAATGTGAGATTATGGTGGGAGATAAAGTGATGTTAGCAGATCTAGCTTTATTAAATATGTGTGGTTTTGATGTGATTCTAGGGATAGATTGGTTAGCGACCAACCGTGTGAGTCTAGACTGCTACACTAAGACTTTAACTTTCTCCCTACCTAAAAAATTTAGTGTATGTTCAAATGTTAAGGAATAAAAATGTGTGAAGTTTTTTGTGAGAAATCTTAAGTATAATTACAATTTCCAGAAAACACTGATTAAATTATTGATGTGAAGGTTACATCACACTCATCTCTGATATCAGTTGGGAACATCCGAGGATAGAGAACATACTTGTAATATGCGAGTTTCTAGATGTGTTCCCAGATGAGTTATTGGGTTTACCACTGGAGAGAGAACTGGAGTTCACTATCGATTTAGTGCCAGATATACAACCAATCTCTAAACCTCCCTATAGGATGGCATTGGTTGAATTAGAAGAGTTAAAGAAACAGTTGCAAGAGTTGCTTGACCAGTGTTTTATTAGACCCAGTGTGTCACCATGGGGAGCTTCAGTTTTATTTGTAAGGTAAAAGAATGGTAGCCTCAGATTGTGTATAGATTACAGACTATTGAACAAGGCTATGGTGAAGAACAAATACCCTCTACTAAGGATAAACGACTTGTTCGATCAGCTGAGAGGGGTTTCTGTATTTTCTAAGATTGATTTAAGATCAGGCTATCACCAGTTAAGAATCAAGAAAGAGGATATTTCGAAAATGGCCTTCAGAACTAAGTATAGCCACTATGAATTCTTAGTGATGCCCTTTAGTTTGACGAATACCCCTGTTGCTTTCATGAGTTTGATGAATGAGGTATTTCGAGACTATCTAGATCAGTTTGTGATAGTCTTCATTGATGATATCCTTATATATTCTCAGTCCCAAGAGGAGTACGCACATCATTTGAGGATCATGCTTCAGATACTCCAAGACAAGTAATTGTATGGAAAACTCAGTAAAAGTGAGTTTTAGCTGGATCGGATAGCTTTCCTTGGTCACATTGTATCTAGGGATGGTGTGTCAGTTGATCCATCTAAGGTAGAGGTTGTACTTAATTAGGAGAGACCGAGGACAGTTATAGGGATTCAGAGTTTTTTGGGACTTGCAGGATATTACAGGAGGTTTGTTGAGGGATTCTTCAAGATTGCATCTCCTCTGACTAAGCTTACATGCAAGGACATTTCGTTTATATGGTCGGATCAGTGTGAGCAAAGTTTCCAAGAGCTTAAAGGGAGATTGACTTCAGCATCCATTTTAACTATCTCGAGTGCATCTGGAGGCTTCACAGTGTATAGTGATGCTTCCTACTAAGGTTTGGGGTGCGTACTCATGCAACACAGATGAGTAGTCACTTATGGGTCACGCCAGGTGAAGGGCTATAAGAAAAACTACATCACGCATGATTTGGAGTTAGCCGCAGTGGTGTTTGCATTGAAGATATGATGACATTACCTGTATGGGGAAAGGTTTCAGATTTTCACTGACCATAAGAGTCTGAAGTATATCTTCGACCAAAAGGAGCTTAATATGAGACAAAGACAATGGATGGAGCTCTTTAAGGACTATGACTATGAGATTTTATATCATCCGAGGAAGGCGAACGTAGTTGCTGATGCCCTGAGCAGAAATAACATGGTTTCTATTTTGATGATCAGGGAATGGGATTTATTTGAACAGTTCGTCAAACTCGAGATTAGAGTTGAGAAAGCAGAGGTCGGATTTATGGCTAGCCTACGGATAAAGCCTGGTATTATGGATCAAATTAGAACTGGATAGAGAAGCGACCAGAAGCTACTGGATTTGGCTAGCCAAGCCGAAAAGACCTTACAGTCAGGTTTTACGGTCAGTGATGATAGATTGTTGAGGTTTAGGGGCCGTATTTGTGTCCCGAGAAATGATACCTTGAAGCAGCAAATTTTGAGGGAGTCTCACTGTTCCTATTACACCATGCACCCAGGTAGTTCTAAGATGTATCAAGACCTTCGTAAGGCGTGTTGGTGGAGTGGTATGAAACGGGAAGTGGTAGAATTTGTGGCCAAGTGTTTGGTATATCAACATCAAAAGCTCGGAGGATTACTTAAATCCTTTCCAGTGCCTAAGTGGAAATGGGTGCATATCACCATGGACTTTATCATGAGATTACTGACGACTCAGAGAGGTCATGATACAATCTGGGTAATAGTAGACATATTAACTAAGAGTGCCCACTTCCTTGCCATCAAGAGTATAGATACTTTGAGTGTCTTAGCTGAGCTATATGTCAGAGAGATAGCTCAACTGCATCGGGCCCCAGTGAGTAATACATCTGATAGAGATTCTAGGTTTACCTCTAGATTTTGGACTCATTTCTAGGAAGCCATAGGATCTCGATTGAATTTTAGTACCGCATATCATCCTCAGACTGATGGTCAGTCCAAGTGGACTATACAGACCTTGAAGGATTTGTTGCAAGCGTGTACGATGGATTTTAAGGGATCATGGGATGATCACCTGCTCGTTGCTCAGTTTGCTTACAACAATAGCTATCATGCGAGTATTAGTATGACACCTTTGAGGCTCTGTATGGTAGGAGGTGTAGATCCCCTATAACTTGGGAAGAAGTGGGTGACAGAAAGGTAATTACTCTTGACCTCGTTGAGTAGGCAGTTTAGAATGTAAAGATTATTTGTGATAGATTACGAGCTACTCAGAGTCGACAAAAGAGTTACGCTGATGTGCGTAGACAGCCACTTAAGTTTCAAACTGGAGATTTTATATGTCTTAAGGTGTCTCCAAGTTAAGCTATCATGCGATTTGGGAAGAAGGGAAGTTGAGTCCCTGTTTTATTGGTCCGTTTGAAGTATTAGAGAGAGTGGGAGATGTTGCCTACCGGTTAGCTTTGCCCCCACAGCTTTCTACGATTCATAATGTCTTCCACGTCTCGATATTGAGGAAGTATAATCTGGATCCCTCCCATGTCATTGAGTATAAAGCGTTAGACATCCAGGGAGACATGAGCTATGTAGAAAAACCTGTCCGGATTCTCGATAGAAAAGAGAAGGTACTTCAGATAAGGAAAATCCTATTGGTAAAGATTCTCTGGAAGCACCACTCAACCGAAGAGGAAACTTGGGAACTCAAGAGCCTGATGAAAGAAAAGCACCTCTGACTTTTTGAGGAATGACATGGTTCTAATTTGGAGGACCAAATTTTTTTAAAGAGGGGAGGAATGTATGACCTATAAATTTCTATGTAATGTTTATGATTCTAGAATATATAGACAAGTTACATTACATATGTATCACAAGAAATGGATTTTTTAAGCTCTAAGTGTGAATGAAAGGAAAAATGAGTATAGAAGCAAATGAATGGAAATTTAACTTTGGAAACCTTGGAAAACTACAGATGGAATGCTGCAGAATGCAGGGCAGATCGATCTCATTGCAAGGGGAGATCGATCTCATCTGCTTGAAATGCCATGCTAAAATATTCTGCAAGAGGGAGATCGATCCCTCACTCAAGTAGATCGATCTCAAGTTGTTTCTGTATGGACCACATCGATCTCAAGTTGTTTCTGTATGGACCACATTGATCTCCTCCCATAAGGAAGATCGATCTCTAGTTGCCTCTGGATAGGCTAGATCGATCTCTTCTTAAGGCCAGATCGATCTCTGAAGCCTTCTGCCTGAACCAGATCGATCTCACCCCATATGATTGATCCTATTCCTTTGAGCAGATCGATCTCATTCTAATAGGCAGATCGGTCTCCTGCCTCCATTGTCAAAATTTTGAAGGCGTTTAAGCATAGGGAGATCGATCTCCACCCCTTGAATATTAATCTCATAATGTGAATTCTAAAAAAAGCCTAACAATTCGTGCCTTCTTCCTCAAACATTCACATCCTTTCCATTTTAAGTAAAGAAAAACCTAGTTTCTCACTCTAGACTACCACTCTTTCCAAAAAGATTAGAGGAAAAGCTATTTGAGCAAAGTGGTTGCTTAAGAGGAGGAGAACAACATAATCGAAAACTAGAAGTGGAGTTGATCAATTGAAGGAGAGAAAGGATTTTTCCCCTAATTTTATAAAAGAGGAAAAGTCAAGCTAGCTCCTGAAGATTTAATTGGAGCTGATAAAGCCAAATCACGAGCATTGGAAAACAAAGGAAAGTGATTCACGCGTGATTCGAGGTAAGAGATGCAACCATTTTGTGCATATGTATTCCTTACGGATGAAAATGCTTTGGTAGCGTGAAAATATTTTATTAATGAGCATGTGTTTTGAGAAAACCGTTCAACCTGAGATTTATTACTTGAATGCATGTTTTACCGATTTGAGCTCAGTTTGTGATTTGAATTATTGTGAACAAATATACTTTATGATTGAATGAGATTTATAAAGCAAAAGTAATATGAGCTCTACGTGAAGGTGAAACTATTTTCAGTATAATAATGACATGTTTTTTAGACTAAGGACTCGTCATGATATCTGCACATTGATGCCTCCACTTTGGTAGTATGAGATGCCTCTATTTTGGTAATGAGAGATGTCTCCATCTTGATAACGAGAGATGCCTCTGTTTTGGTAACGAGAGATGCCTTCGTCTTGGTAACGAGAGATGCCTCCGTCTTGGTAACAATTGGTAATGAGAGATGCATCCGCTCTGGTAACGTGAGATGCCTCTGTTTTGGTAACGTGAGATGATTTTCCTTGTTTTAGGATGCCCTCGTTGAGGATGATGTGATGTGATGATTGTTTTCATCACAACTATGATATGCATAGTCTCTATAACTGTTTGAGATAATGTTGTTTTGATGAATTGTGATTTTATCACGTGTTTATAATTATGTGAAATTATGTTGTTGTTACACTTATGCTTTGATAATGATTGTGAAATCTCATATGCACTCCTTACTGAGCAAGTTAAAATCTCACCCCCTTATTTTCCTCCCCCCACAGATTGTTTATAGTGAGTGATAGTACCTGCTACATACGTGACATAGGCTGGTGGACTAGACTCTCCCCGGGCTATTGCTTGTACACACGAGAGGTATAATTCAATTCATTTTGTATCCAGACAATTATGTAACACATACACTTATATTTAAGTAATGTTGGGATGTAATTAGTATGATATATGCATGATAAGTAGATTTCTTTTGATATCATATTATTTGGTTAAGATATTGTGGACGTTTGAATGATCCTCGGGATATTTGGTTGAAGAGGTTAACTGACACTGTACAGAAATGCACCTTGAGTAGAAAGTTTAATCTAAGAAAAATTTAAATTAGCCCTATTTTTCACGCTTCCTGGTTGTCACGGATTGTAAGATGTAAACTTGATGATTTACAGTTAGGGAACAATTTGGAGAATCAAAAGCTTGGTTAACATTGGTCAAAGGTAAGAGAAAGTTGATGAATGATGAAAATGATGAGATATGTTGATATTTGATGATTTTTAAGGCTTTTTTCTTAAATAGAATCGATTGGAATAATTTGTAGAATTCTTAATGAATTCGGCCAGCCTAGGGTTTTAATGTTCAAGATGAAATGTGGTTTGATTTAAGGTTAATAGATGTTCAAATGATATTGAAGAAACTCAATTTATAGTTTGGTTAAGCGAAAAACCAAAAAGGAGTGAGAATTGAGTAATTTAGGTAATTTGAGTGGTTAAATAAAGTATAGGATAAATGTTTAAGCTATTAAGTTGACAAGCCTTTAATTTGTTGGAAAGAAAACTAATGAAATAGCTTAAACCGAGATTTTACTAGTAAAACCAAGAAAATGAGCAAAGTTGGGAAAATAGTCAAAATTGGTCAACTTTAAGGAAATAGATGCATATTTAAGTATGTTAAAGTAAGATTGAACCATATATGGTGACTTGATGTTGTTTTGGACAGCTCGAAAAAATCGACACGTCCAACGAGGCTATATTGGATCTAGGTGAAATAACGTCATTTAAACCCAGTAGTGGTAAGGGGTATAATTTAAGATGGTAATAGTATTGCTTTTTCTCAAACCTTAATTTATGAAAATGTTCAAGTTTACTCAACTTCTTAATAAATGGTTAGAAAATTATCAAGAGATTATTTCTTTTGTTCAAACTAACCCTCGAATGAAAATCAAGCTTCTCACCTATCAAGCCCATGTTTCATTTGGTCATAATTTTTGAATTGAAGGAAAACCTTATGAAATTAAATGCAAGATTTCCAAGCATGTTTTTCTGAATCTGTCTTTTGAATAAGATGTTCTGATTTTTTATTTATGCATGAAATTATCACACGTTTTGAGACTAAAGGCCACATATGTTATAAGTTATCACATGTCATGCTCACCTTTGTGGCGTATATGATTTTCGCCTTTGTGGCGTGTCTGTTTACCATTTTTGGGTGTGTCTATTTACCGCCTTCGGGTGTGTCTGTTACTGCCTTCGGGTGTATCTGTTACCACTTTCAGGTGTGTCTATTTGTTGTACGACCTTGATCATGTCTACAACCTTACCATGACCATAGGTATCTGATTTTTCTTTTCTTCCCTCTAAGGAGGATGACTCTGTTATTACTACATGACAACTATATAGGTCAGCCTAGTCTCCATCCGATATGATCTCTGTTTCAAGATGTTGACTTTTCGATATATGTTTATACTCAGTAATGCTTTTGAAGTTTTGTATATTCTGAAAGATTTGGATCCATCTATTAAGGTTTCTTATTTAGAAACAATGTTTCTGTTAAATACGTTTTCTGTTTTACGCGTTTTGGAAGTATGTAATGTTTGTAAAGAAATGCCACATTTTAGTATTAACTTGTTCTTTGTATGTTTTAGACACTATGATCATTTTAAATGCATTACTTACTGGGCTTTTCTCGAAGCTCACCCATCTACCTTTCAGATTATTTGCAATGATCTACAACTACTACCTACTTCATACACAAAGTAGGCTGGTGGATACAAGCTTCCCTAGGCCACCTTTTGTACACGCATGAGGTATACATTCTTGTCTTTTCACCAGACACTTTTTGTGTAGCATAGACACCTACCATAAACAATATGTTGGGATGTAATCTATGTGAGGATGAATGAAATGAGTTATCTTGGGAATTGGCTTTTGGAATAACTAGATATGATTGAAATGTATGGAATGATTAAATGATATGATTTGGAAAGCATGCCTAATAGTTCTGGATGGCTAGAGTTGTTAAATAACCTTGATTGCGGGTGGGCAGACTTATATATAAGCCGTTATGCTATCGAAATTTCTATCGGCCATATAGATTTAAATTTTAAACTTAAACATATAATCATAGATAAATAAGCAAACCGAAAGGATTGACACTGTACAGGAATGCAGTCTAAATGGATAAAGGAATAAGTTTTTTTTTAAAAAGATCTCTAAATTTTCATGGGTCGCGGGTCGTTACACTTTTAGGTGGTATCAGAGCGAAGGATGTCTAGTACTGTCAGTGTCGATGATAATCATAAGATTACATCCCAAGTGGCTATGCTTGTTTGGTTGTAGACTAAGTATACCTAATGAAGTTAAAATTTAATCTTTGGGTTACGCGCAGGAATTAGATCACTCACATAATGCGCGGGAGATGAGGTCTCCCAAAGTGGCAAAACCGACCACCTACGCCACCTCCCCCTCAGCCAAAAAGCCCTGACGCCCGGATGAGGAGACTGGAGCAATGTATGTAAACTATGAAAGAGGGCTCAATGCCCTCACAGCTATGTTTGCCCCCAAGTTTAGGGTAAACACTTCAGATACCGGTGTTGTTGCGCCTGCACATCCTCCTCTTCCTCCACAGGCCCCTCAGGTACGGATTGGGGCAGATAATAGGGACAAAGGTAGGATGAAAGACGTTTTTTGAAAATGCACCCTCCAAAGTTTAAGGGTGTTAAGGAAACAATCTGAGCTGAGGAAAGGTTAATAGACTTGGAAAGAATATTCGAATACTTAGAGTGCATAGATGCATAAAAGGTCAGAATGGCCACATATATGTTGACTGGTCAGCTGGTGTATGCTGGAGAGCCACTAGAACTCATTTAATGTCTCGGCATCGAGAGATTACTTGGGAGACTTTTTTGACTGCTTTTAGGAGTCAGTACGTACCGCCTGCTACCCAGGAGAAGATGTAGACAGAGTTTTTGGGGTTAACATAGGGCAGTATAACTATTGATGAGTATGAGAATAGATTTAATTCACTTATGCGGTATGACCCGAAAAATGTTAGAGATGAGAAACGCCAAACCCGGACATTTTTGTCAAGATTAAGACCTGCTATTCGGGACAGACTGCTATACCAAAACTGTAACCTTCTCCTTACCTGATAGGTTTGAAGTATGTTTTGCTGTTAGGAAATGAAATGAAATACATGATGTTTTTACGAATTTTTTATGTTCTATTGTGGTGAAGGATTTATAGCTTCTGTTTCGGATACGAATCGGGAACATCCAAGTATTCAGGATATACCGATAGTATGTGAGTTTCCAAATATGTTCCCCGATGAACTATAAGGGTTACCACCAAAAAGAGAGCTGGAGTTTACTATTAATCTAGTATCAGATACCCAGCCAATCTCTAAGACTCCTTACAGAATGACACTAGTGGAATTGGAAGAGCTAAAGAAGTAGCTGTAAGAATTGTTGGACAAGGGTTTTATTAGACCAGCGTGTCACCGTAGGGAGCTTCAGTTTTATTTGTCAAGGAAAAAGATGGTAGCCTCCAGTTATGTATAGACTACATAATACAAATAAGGCAATAATGAAGAACAAGTACCCCCTGCTCAGAATCGATTATTTTTTTTATTAGTTGAGAAGGGTTTCAGTGTTCTCAAAGATTGATTTGAGATTTGGCTACCACCAGTTGAGGATCAAGAAGGAAAATGTGGCCAAGACAACATCCAAGACGAGGTATGGCCACTAAAAGTTCTTGGCAATCCCTTTTGGCTTGACTAATACCCCTGTTGCTTTTATAATCTTGATGAATGAAGTATTCTGGGATTTCTTGGATCGATTTGTGATTGTCTTCATTGATGATATATTTGTGTACTTTAAGACCCGAGAGGAACATGAGCAGCATTTGAGGATAGTGCTCCAGACCCTTCGGGAGAAACAGTTATATGGAAAATTGAGCAAGTGTAAATTTTGGTTAGAGCAGATAGCCTTTCTCAATCACATTATATCTAAGGACGGGGTATCAGTTGATCCGTCCAAGGTTGAGGCAGTACTAAATAGGAAATACCGAGGACTATAACGGAGATTCGAAGTTTTCTAGGGCTGGATGGGTACTATCGGAGATTTGTTGAGGGTTTTTCTAAGTTGGCAGCTCCACTGACTATACTCACGCGTAAAGGGATACCTTTTGTTTGGTCAAAAGCTTGTGAGCAGAGTTTCCAGGAGCTTAAAGAGAGATTAACTACCGCACATGCCCTAACTCTCCCAAGTGGTTCAGGAGAATTTGCGGTATACTGTAATGCTTCTCACCAGGGATTGGGATGTGTACTAATGCAACATGGTCGAGTAATAGCATATGGTTCCTGGCAATTGAAGGACCATGAATGGAATTATCCCACCTATGATTTGGAGTTAACCGTTGTAGTATTTGCTTTAAAGATTTGGCGACATCATCTATATGGTGAGCGATTTCAGATATTCACTGATCACAAGAGTTTGAAGTACATATTTGATCAGATGAAGCTGAACATGAGACAGAGACGGTGGTTAGAGCTCCTCTAGGATTATGACTGCGAGATTGTGTATCATCCGGGTAAGGCGAACGCAGTGGCAGATGCTCTCAGCAGGAAGAGTATAATGTCGTACATGATGATCAAAGAATGAGAGCTTTTAGATCAGTTCATCGAACTCCGGACTAATGTTGAAGAAGCAGAGATTGGGTTTATGGCTAGCCTACGGATTGAGCCCAGCATCTTAGATCGGATCAAAGCAGGGCAGAGAAATTATCAGAGGTTACTGGATATGGTTAGCCAAGCAGAATAAGCTTCGCAGTCAGATTTTATTGTCAGTTCTGATAGTTTGTTGAGGTTTAGAGGTCGAATTTGTCTACCAAGTGATGATGCCTTAAGACAACAAATGTTGAAAGAGTCTCATTGTTCTCGTTACACCATGTACCCTAGTAATACCAAGATGTACCATGATCTATGTAAGGTGTATTAGTGAAGTGGCATGAAACGGGATGTAGTAAAATTTGTGGCCAGATGTTTAATGTGCCAACAGGTTATGATTGAGCACCAGAAGCCTACAGGACTACTTAAGCCCTTACTAGTGCCTACATGGAAATGAGAGCACATAACGATGGATTTTATTATGGGTTTACCAAAACCCAAAGGGTCACGATGCAATTTGGGTAATCGTATACAGATTGACTAAGAGCACCCACTTCCTAGCTTTGAAAAGCATAGATTTTTTAAGTGCCTTAGCAGAACTGTATCTCAAAGAGGTAGCTCGATTGCATGGGGCTCCCATGAGCATCACGTCTGATAGAGATTCCAAGTTTACCTTGAGATTTTGGACCCACTTTCAAGAAGCCATGGGATCTCAATTGAACTTCAGCACCGCCTACCATCCTCAAACTGATGGTCAGCCCGAGCGGACTATACAGAGGATATGTTGAGGGCATGTGTATTAGATTTTAAGGGTTTATGGGATGACCATTTGCCCCTTGCAGAGTTTACCTATAATAACAGCTACCATACTAGTATTGGGATGGCACATTATGAAGCTTTATATGGTAGGAGATGTAGATCCCCAATTGCTTGGGAAGAACTGGGTGATCGAAAGACTATGGCTCCCGATTTAGTGGAACAAGCTACGAAGGGCATTTAGGTTATATTTGATAGATTAAGGTCTGCTCAAAATAGGTAGAAGAATTACGCTAATATACGTAGACGGCCACTTGAGTTTCAGGTAGGGGACTTTGTGTTTCTGAAGGAATCTCCAAGTAAGGGCATCATGTGTTTTGGAAGGAAAAGGAAATTGAGTTCTCACTACATCGGTCAGTTTGAGATACTATAGAGAGTGGGAGAAGTTGCTTACCGGTTAGCTTTACCTCCACAGTTTTTCGAGATACATAATGTCTTCCACATCTCTATATTGAGGAAATATAATTCAGATCCCTCCCATGTCATTGAGTATGAAGCCTTGGACATTCAGGGAGATATGAGCTATATGGAAGAACCTATATGGATCCTCGACAGGAAGGAAAAGACACTTCAGACAAAGAGGATTCCACTGGTAAAGGTTCTCCAGAAGCACTACTCGATAAAATAAGCGATGTGGGAACTAGAGAGACTTATGAGAGAGAAGTAGCTTCAACTATTTGACAAACCAAGTTGAATTTGGAGGACCAAAATTCTTTAAAGGTAGGGAGAATGTGAGACCCATATTTTCATGACTAAGACTTAATTTTAAATTAAGATGAGAAGACTAAGACTTATGAGAATGTTATGCATGCTCAAAGTGATCAAAGCGCTCGGGATTGTGGAACGGGGCTCGGTGGCATGAAGATCGAGGTAAGGCTCTGAACCTGAGAATTCGCTTAAGAATGTATGTAAGTTCATGAAATAAAGTTAGTAAGTGAATACTAAAGTAATAGAAGTGAAAAAGTTAATAAAACTCGAGTTTACGATAAACCAAGAAAATTGGACCTAGTTAAAAAATAAATTTGGAATAAATTATATAAAATTTAAAAAAATTATTTCGAGGCCATGTAAAGTTAGTATAAGGTAAAATTTACTTGGAAAATTAAAATCAATTGGAAATATAGAGGTTTGGATGTTTAAATGAAATTTTAAAGTGAATCGAAAGCTTAAAGCCATTTTGCTCAGTATTAACCCAATTGAGTAAAATGAGCTCAATCAGGGAAAGTTTCTGAAACAAGTGACCCCCAAATTTTTATGAGAGATATGAGAGACATAATAGAATATTGGAGAAGTGAGAAATTGGACAAGAAATATTTTTTTGGGATTTTACAAAACAGGGCGAAAACTCTGCCCAGCACAGTCAACTGATCAGCTCATATACACCCTTAGATTTGAAGCTCATCCAACAGTCTAAAAATTCCCATATGCTCTAGATTATTACCCCACTTAATAAGCTAATAGTATCCATTGGAATCACCCCATTTGCTTTCCTATCCCGAGAGATCCAATCATTTCTTTCTCTTCTTCTTCCTGCCAAAACATGACTGTGTAGTCTTCATTGAGTGAATTATTCTAGGGTCTTCCAGCTAGATTTAGGGAAAGGCCAATAAGGAAATAATCTTTCCCTTTGAGTTCTTTCAAACATATAAAAAAATACAGCAAAAACATAGTTCATATACTAGGAGAAATCTTATAGAGAACCAATCCTATCTTCTTCCTGTATGTGTCACTATGCAACTCTACTTATACGATT
The DNA here is from genome assembly GCA_033439115.1 of Firmiana major. Taxonomy (NCBI): domain Eukaryota; kingdom Viridiplantae; phylum Streptophyta; class Magnoliopsida; order Malvales; family Malvaceae; genus Firmiana; species Firmiana major. Next base: position 14,810,768 of record CM065913.1, on the reverse strand, counting down.
TGTTTTAGCATCTTCTAGTAGTTTTTGATCTTGACCAAGAAATACCGAATCTTCCTACTTGAACCCTTTACAACATATAAAAATTTCAGCTCCATTGAAGGTCATTTGCTAGGTGAAATCGTAGAGAGAAAATTAGGGACAGAAACTGTCTTATTCATAAGGTGAGAGAAAACTTGATTTTAAATGTTTTTTGTTGGATTTTGTTGATGTTTTGGATGATTGTAAGATGTAAACTTGATGATTTACAGTTGAGTAACAATTTAGAGAATCAAAAGATTAGTCAACTTTGGTCAAAGGTAAGAGAAAGTTGATGAATAATGAAGATGATGAGATATGTTAAATGCTTAATGAATTCGGTCAGCCTAGGGTCTTAATGTTTAAGATGAAATGTGGTTTGATTTAAGGTTAATAAATGTTTGAATGATACCAGAGAAACTCGGTTTATAGTTCGATTAAGCGAAAAACTGAATGTAAGACCTGCAAAATTCTATGTAATCTTATTATTTCCATGATGCATAAACAAGTTACATTACATATGAATTACAAGAAATTGATGTTTTTAAGTTTTAAGTGTGAATGGATTGCTAAATGAGTATTGAAGTAATTGAGTATAAGTTTAACTTGAAAAATCTGGGAAAATTTGCAGCTAGAATGCTGCAGGAAGCAGGGCAGATTGATCTCATGCAAGGAGAGATCGATCTCATGGCCTGGAAAACACAATGCCAAGCATTCTGCAAGAGGGAGATCGATCCCCACTTAAGTAGACCGATCTCATGTTGCCTCGGGTTGGACCAAATCGATCTTATCCATTCGGTAGATCGATCTCCATTTGTCTCTGGATAGGCTAGATCGATCTCCAAAGCCTTCTGCCTGAAACAGATCAATCTCATTACCTTGAGCAGATTGATCTCATGCACTTAAACAGATCGATCCCCTGCCTGCAAATTGTCGAAATTCTAAAGGATTCAAGCAAGGCTAGATCGATCTCCCCCCTATGAAGATCGATCTCCTAAGGCATTTCCTATAAAAACTGAGCAGTTGGATCTGCATTTCACGGGAACAAATTCATCTCCTCCATTTTTAACATTAACCTAACTTTCTCACCAAAAAAAAATCACATTTTCATAAAGATTTGAGAAAAAACTATTACAGCAAAGTTGTTCATTGTGAAGAGAAGAACAACATAGCATGGAATCAATACTTCATTTGTTGGATTGAAGTAGCAAAGGAGTCTTCAAATTTGGAAAAGAGAAAAGTCAAGCTAGGCTAGTTTCTAATACACCAACTCAAAATATATTTATATAGTTGTTGTTGTGAGTAGATTGGTGTATGTTTTGATGATTGAAACTACCTAAAATGTAATGGAACAAGCATAACCTATAATAAGTTTAGTGTGAGAAAATATGATATGGTTGAGTTGATGATAAATGGATTACACTAAGGTGTTAGTCAGGTGATATGCATGATTTTGAGATGATTGAATGAAGCTACATTGTGAGATTAGTCAAGTGATGAAAATGAGCATATGTGGTGTTTGATAAATTGCCATAGTGAAGTAAATGATGAACTAGAGGCACTATGAGATTAATACCAGATTAGTGTGAATCAATAGGCCTAAAGAGTTCAATAGACTCTCGAGAAATAAATAAAGCAATCAAAATGGACTTAAGACGAAATGGGGCTTTATAAGTGTTAATGAAAACTATAAGTTGAATAAACTATAGTAAATGCAAGAATTTTAATTACATTGGATTAAATTGATGTGATACGTAATTTTGTGCAGTCCCGGAGATTTTGTTGGAGGCGAATCGAACTACACAATCGAGCAACTCTAAGGAATTGGAATCACTCGACGCGTTTCAAGGTAAGGGAATTTTGTAAGCACCTAGAGATAGCTGCACATATTTTGTGGGCGTTTATAGGGCTTTGTAAATACTTGGTTATCTAGAAAAGAATTAATGGTTTGCGTGAACGACTACGCATATATAGGATTTGGTTTTTAAAGTGAATCTTACATAAAGGGATAGTAAGGTTAATAATTGCATAAATATCATGTTTTGACATTTTTATGAAATACATTGCTTTGGTTTAAGTGAAACTTATGGATAGGCTGGCTATTTGATTTCCATGATTTCACGAAATAGCACGAGTCAGGTGCAAATTGTGATTTTGAATGTGTTTTGTTGAAGTGGAGTCGTCTATCAGATTTGTATGAGTTAAATCGTGCTGGAGTTTCGTTCGCACTGGATTTTGATGTTTTGATATGTATAAAATGTGCTGGAGCTTAGCTCACGCCATGTTTTGAGTTATGATATTTTATAAACCGTACTGGAGCTTTTCCTCGTACGTGGATTTCAATTGATTTTTTTTATGCATATAGCCATACTGGAGCTATGCTCGTACGTGATTTCTTCATTATTTGTTATGCATAAAGCTGTACTAGAGCATTGCTCGTATGAGAGAATTTATTGATGATGCATGAATCGTGTTAGAGCTTAGCTCGCACTTGTTAGACCTGCATTTTTTGTAGCTTGTTCCTTATGATTCCTATGTGTATGAACACTCTATTATTATAGTTGAATCATAAGAAGAGTATTTACTAGATTTAAAGTGTTAGTAAAATGATTTAACACACAAAAGCTACATAAAAAGCCTAATGTGAGCTATAAGAGTCACAGGCTAAACGAGTGGATCTAAATCATTCTGACTGAAAATAAGAACTTAAAATGAGAAAGAATAGAGAGCTCATGAAGGAAAGTCAGCTTGATTTAGTCCCAGACATAGAAAACGAGAGTGAAAGCTAAAAAGGGTAAAATGAACCTTTTTGGCAAGTTAAGGTGTTTTGGGTGTAATTACCTACCGGGAATGGTGGAAACATAAAGATGAGAGTGTAAGACATAAGATATGACACTTTCAAAATTTTGAGAAAAAGTCAACTTGATCAATGGTTAAGAAAAAAAGTCAACTATAGTTAAGAAAGTGGACTTTTACCATAGTTGACTAACCATGGTTAAAAATTAACCTAAGTGTGGAAAAAAATTGGGGAAAAATATTCTTCGTCAGAATACAAGATAATCATCCCCGGAAGTAAGGAAAATTTATTCGGAAGGATTTCAGATTAAATTTAATGGTTAAAAACGTAATGGGCCTAAGGTGAAAATTTTAAAGCCCATTAAGGTATACTAAACGTATATTGAAATTCTTAGGTCCCTTAGACCGAATTGTTAGACCAATTGATTGGCCAAATATTGAGACAATTAAAGGCCCGAGGTATGGTGAAAATTTCAGCCCGAAAGCCCATTAAGAAAGCCCAAACCGAGAAGCCCAAATGGAAAGCCCATGAGATAAATATCTAACCATAGTTAATGCTAAACATGACTCATAAGGTGACTCATGACTAAGGCTTAGGAAGTCAAGTATAATGGCTGGAAAGTAAGGCTTAATGGCTAAGTAAGTGGCTTATAAAATCAGCCACACCATTGTCATCTTCAACACACCATTCTCGGCTACACAAGGAAACCATTGAAATACAATTATCCAAGCTTTCTCTCACTAGAAATCACTAGGAATTAGGCATATTTGGAACTTACATCCTTCATAGAAGTTGTTCCAAATTGAAAGGAGAATGACATATGTTGGAATTGGCTATCAAGGAGCCATAGAGTGCAAACCGTGAGCCTCCAAAGTATTCGGCCAAGTGTAAACACAACAATTGGTATATTTTCAAGTTTTCAATTTCATATATGTTAATGTATGAATGATTTTAAGTATATTGGTATATGTTTTAAGCATTGAAACATATTAAATCACTATGATGTTGGTTAGGCCGAGAGTGAGTAGTGAGATATTGATTTATGTCCATATGATTTTAAGGCATAAATGGATTAATGTACATTTGTTAATGATTATGGTGTAATTAGAATTAATCAATTTGATTAATTAATACATGTAATTAGATGGCAATCAAGGTGTTTGATAAAATGCCTAAATGAACTATATGATGTTTAAGAATGTTACCAACCAAGTGTTTGTAAAAATGCCTAAGTGAATTGACTAAGGAAAGAGACATGGCCGACATGCCATGGTGTAACCGATGGCATGGATAGCAGATAGCTCTCGGCCATGGCATGTGGTCGAGAGGCCCAATGGGTCAAGCCCGAATATTTTAGGTCCAATGTGATGTAATGGGTCTAGGACAAGCCCAATAAGAGTTGGTGGGCCCCACAAGCCCAATAGGCCCAACGAAAATGAATAGTAAAATGAAAATGGGCTTAAGGCATAGTTAGGCCCATTAAGGATTATTTAAAGCCGATTAAGGGAAATAGAATGTATTTAATGTGAAATACAGTAGGAAAAGTGTAATTAACTTGATAAATGGTTATATGCAGCTCTAGAGATTGTTGGAGGAGCAAATCGGACTGCTGAAACGAGCAGCACAGAGAAAGTGAAATTTCTCGAGTGATTACAGGTAAGGGACTTTTGTGAGTAGTTAGAGATACCTGCACGTATTTTCATCTGCTTTTACATTCACTTAAAAACTCTGAGGATCAGAGAAAGTGAATAATAATTATTGTGACTCGATAGTGGTAAATTATAATTTTACCCCTAGTTAGTCAAAAAGTCAACTTTTGTGAAAAGTATGGAAACCATCATTTTGAGTGTTTTACTGCTGTTTAGCAAAAGAATAAATAGATGGGCTAATGATTTTGAGGTTGATGTGACTTAAGCACACTTTATAGTGCTGATTTTGATATTTTATATATCATCCCTTTTTAAAGAGCCATATATCATATTATATGAGAATGAATCGTACTGGAGCACAGCTCGCACTTGATTTTATATATTTTCCACATACATTAGTGCTGGATTATGATTTGCACTAGATTTCCATGACATGCATGATAGAGTACTGGAGTTCTTACTCGTACTCAGTGTTATATGATATATGCATGAGAGAGTGCTGGAGCGATTTGCTCGTACTCGAGTTTTTCATGAGATGCATGATAGAGTGCTGGAGCGTTGCTCGTACTCGATTCTTCATGATTTATAATTTACATAGTACTGGAGCTAATGCTTGTACTTGATTTGATGATATTGTGCATAGCATGGTATTGGAGCTATTACTCGTACTTGATTTAATACATGAGCTATGCATTGACCTAGTTGCTGGAGGTTTACTCGCATTAGAGTCTGAGTTTGTGATGTGAAACAGTGTTTGAGTGGAGTGTCGACTGTGAGTCACGCTCAAAGGCGCGCACTGTATGTGATATATAATACATGTTAAAACACATGCTTGATTCCTTGTGTGACTAAGTGTCACATTATGTGAGAGGATATCCGCATGAGGATACTAGAGACGTGGTATGATATTCCATGGTCTGAGGGCTAAGACCTATGGCAGGCACCCCGACTGTGATGTAGGGTCCACGGAGTACGTTGTACCATGCGAGTGGCATGGAGTACACTGTACCGTGTGGTGTTATGGAGTTGAGGAGGATATAGCTGGCGGTTGTGATGGACTGATCCCCCTCCCATTGCAGTAGTGATGCCCCACACACTAGGATTCCGTGTAGCTTAGGATCACATTTCGGATATGATCATAGTCCAAGATACTATTTACATTTCACCACAGAGTCTCACATGATATATCACTTGATTGATTAATTTAAATTTGCAGACAAACCTGAGGGATGGGTCGGACTCCGATTTTGTGTTGTGAATGATTTAAATGCCATATTTATTGTGATTTAAATATACATGGCATGATTTATATAAAGATACATTGTTTTGCACTACATGCCTACATTTGAGAAAGAAAGCATGATTTATGTACATGGGATTGAATCTGTACAAGTATACATATATATATATATTTAAAGACATGCTTTTAAAGTGAGTTAAGGAAATAATGTTTTCAAGATATAGCATTATTTTGAGTAAATAGTGTAGATATCTACTTGCTTGCCTGATTTCCTTACTGAGAGCGTTGTATGCTCACCCCCTTTCTTTATATCTCTCTACAGAGCATCAGCAGTAGAGCCAGAGCTATTGAGGGATAGTATTCTTGAGTCCACTGCTAGTTCCTATCGACTGCCAGGTATACAGATTTTGTACGGTTATGTATCTAAACATAGAAACAATACAGTGATGTATACAATATATATTATGGGGAATGTATTTGTATTAGCTTTTATATAATCTCACGTGTATTATAAAAGCAGTTACAGTCAGTAACAGTATATTGACATGTATGTATGATAATGGATAATGTGGTAAGCAAGGATTCTGACATCGAATCACAGCCCAACCATTGAAGAGAGGAAAGGTAAGTTAATAAATGCGAAAATTTTGTAGTGGTTTTTTTGGTTAAGTCATGGATTGAGAACAGGTCCTGACAGCACTGGTTTTCACACAGTGATATGTAATGAGTCATGCTGGATACCTCGTGTAGACTGCGTGTCACACGGATGAGATGCTCGCACGAACTGTGCTGCATGCCTCATGTGGATTGTTAGTCACATGAATGAGATGCTCGCACGTGCACTTGAGACTGAGTAGGTTATGCATGGCATAGGGTAGATAAGACCTACGGTAAGCACCCACAACCATGATATGGGTCCATGGAGTACGTTGTACAATGTACATCACATGGAGTACGCTGTACCAAGAGGTTATGATGTTCATTTGAAAGTCTGGCGAAGGACTAACCCACCTCCGTTCCAGCATGATGCCCCGCACACCGAGATCCGTGTGGTCTGGGATGATAATGACATAGTTTACCAACATAGTCCTCGATATATATAGTGACCACCTATCTCACATGATATCACATGATTTTATATACTAAGTATGATTTGTGTTGTCCAGGGTATACCCGAGGGAGGGGTCGAGCCTTGAGGGATGTTCTTAGAGATATGGTACTTGCTGCTTGTGATGAGTTTCAATATGTTTTGAGAAAGTGCTAATCCTGAGGGATGGTTTTGTGATGAGTTTCCTTTTTTATCATAAGTTTTATTATGATGAGCTTGAGAGGTTTTACATGATGATTTTTCCATGTTAACATGCCTGTTTTCATGTTTTCAGTACATGATATATGTATATACATGTGGCATAGTTTTAATATTTCCTCATGCTCTGGATATTAACGTTTTTTATGCATGACACTATAAGCATGTAGATAGTGTAGTTATCTACCATGCTTGCATTATTTCCTAACGAAGCGTGTGGTTGCTCATCCCATTCACTTTCCCCCTCTACAGAGCATGCATAGTAGCCTAGTGAAGGATTGAGGTGTTGTATTTGGATATCCGCTGCTCTCCATCACCAAGAGGTATACACAAGAATTCTTTTTGTATCTAAACATGTAATAGCATAGTAATCATTTTGAATTGTAACATGGGGGATGTAAATGTTAGTAAACATGTCATGTATAAGTACATACTTAAACTTGCAAATGTATGTTGATAATTCTATATTTTTAGAATTATTTATGCTTAATTTCCTAATTAATTATTTAAATCCCCAATTTATTTTGTTAATTATCCCCTTTATTTAATTAAAATTCTCATGTTTGCAGATAAATTAAATCCGAATGAATTTTGAATATTTTGATAGAAAATAGACCGAAATTGAGCTAAAATCGAGATTGGACCACGCGGACAACACGAGCCTAGCACATCCAATTGGACAAAAAGACAGATGACATGGAAATATTATTTTACAAGGAGCCAATGGTGTGAAGACAAGTGGCCAAACAATGCCAACTCATTTAGGATGGAAAAATTATAATTGTACCCCTAAGTGTGTATATAAATAGAAAAAGATGCCAATTGAAAAGAGGGCAGCTTTAGTTTTTTTTAGGTTAAACATTTTATTGTTAGTTTTTATTTTTTTCTTAGGTTTTCTTTTAATTTTTTCGGCTGGTGACAACAACCACGATTCATCACATTTCTTCTAGGATTTGTTCAGTTTCCATTCCATTATTATTTTACTATTTGAGTTTTAATTAAAAGTGATTATTCTTATATTGTTGCTCTCAGTTTGCTTCCTATTTCAGTTTTCTTTCTTTATTTTTCTACTGCTTATTCATATTTCACTACAGTCACTCTATATGCTTTGATTATCACTACTTGTGTCCTATTCTGGTGTTTTAATGCGGGTTGGGTGCTGGGTATTGTTTCCGAGTTGTTGGCACAGTAGTAGGAGGAGGAATCGAAGCAACCCGAGAAGACTAGTTTTCCCTGTCATGTGATTTACGGATAGTTTTGGTTAATTTTTCAGTGTTCTTCTTCACTTAGTTCTTCTAGTTTTTAAGCTTTTATCTAGCAATGCACTGTTATTTGATTCTCCTGGTTTCATTTTTCTTTGTTTGCAATACACAGAAGCTACTCTTTACTGCATAATAATGCTAGCTACCGTTACTTTCCACTACATTCACCCTTCTCGGTTTTGTTTTTTTTATTTGCTTATCTTTACATGTTTGTGTTCTATTTTCCTTTTGCTTGCTGGTATTAATGAGAAGTAAGAAGCATTGCCGTGTGGTGAGGAGTAGAAGAGTGTGTCAGTAGGTGCAGTAGAGAGCATCCATAAACATCCTCTGTTGTGCTCTGTTTTCGGTTATTGACACTGTTCATTTTGGTTATTTTTCTAGGCTGCATTTGTCCATTAATTACCGGTGTTTCAGATTTGGTTAGTGATCTGTTTATATGATATCATATGCTAATAGGAATGGTGCACAGCTGCTGTACTATAATGACAACATAAGCAGGAGACAGCAGCAGACCGAGAGCAGTGCATCATCAGCAGCACCTGGGAAGATGACAAGCAGTAACAACAGCTAAGGCACGACAGGGCAGCAGCAGCAGCAGCAACATCTGGAGCAGAAGCCTCAGACGAATGCTGGATAGACCTGGACATCGGAGAGCAGCAGGACCGTGCTGGAGAAAGAAGACACGCCTGGAACCGAGAGCAGGACAAAGTACTGCCTAGAAATGAAATTGAAGACGTGAACAGTGTTTGGAGGGACATTTGGATGATTTAAAATTGGTTAAGGCTTGTTTGGCTAGGGCATAATTGTTAACTTAGTTTAATTTCAATTTAATTTGTTAGCTTAGTTTAGAGTCTTTAATTAAATTAGATGATTAGTATTCTTGCTTAATGGTTTAGAACTTAGTTTTAATTAGGTTGATAGTTAATTAAGTGTCCATTTAGAATTAGATTAGGGGCAAATTTATTTCATTAAATCTTCACTTAGTTTAAATTGCATTTTGATTAAGTAGTTTAATTGCATTTTAGGTTAGTTTAATTTTAGTTTAATTAATCTTGCTTTGTTATTTTCATAATTGCATTTTATTTTAATTACGTTAATTAGTTTTAACTGTTTTAATTATTTTTGTAGGTTTTTTATTCTAATTGCATGGAGCACTGTAAGTAATTTTGCTTGGTTTTATTTAGTTCTTTTTATTTTATTGCTTTCTAGTATTTTTTAACTTTAGACTTAGTAGATCACCCACCTTAATCTCGTAATTTGTTAGAATATACTGAGGGTAAAATTAACCGGTAGTTAATTAGGCTAACCAACTTCTCTGAGAGACGATAACTCGGGACTTAAATCTCATTATTACTTGTACGACCCGTACACTTGTGGTAATACCTTTTAGAAGTTGTCAAGTTTTTGGCGCCGTTGCTGGGGAAGTTTTAATTAGTCGTTAATTAATATCGGTGAACTTATACTTAGGTGTAATTTTAGCTTGTAAATATTTAGCTTGTAAATACTTAGAAGTTTAATCTAGATTAGTTAATTGAAAAGTAAAAAAAAATTGAAAAATTAAAAACTTTAAAAAAAAATTTTCTAAGGACTTTTAGATGTTTGCACGCGTAGAGCCAAGAATTATGATAGCTTTCCTCTAGATTCTGAAATTGAAAGAACCCTTAGGAAAATTCGAAAGGATTCTAGGAAATTTATAGCTCCGCTGCAAAGCACCATGGCAGAAAATAGAAAAATTAGGACCATTGGAGATTATGCAATGCCGACTATTGGAGGTTATTATACCGGCATTAGGCCACCAGTTGTCCCTATGAACAATTTCGAAATTAAGCCTTCCATCCTCCAGATGATCCAGACCTCTTTACAGTTCAGTAGGCTTCCGCATAATGACCCACATGCTCACCTTGGACAATTCTTGGACTTGTGCAACACTTTTAAACACAATGGATTATCTGATGATGCGCTTAGGCTTAGATTATTCCCCTTCTTGCTTAGGGATAGGGCATGACACTGGTTAACCTCCCTGCCTCTAGGATCCATTTCTACATAGGACGAGTTAGCCTATCAATTTCTAGCCAAATTTTTCCCTCCCTCTAAAATGGCCAGACTCCGTAGCGATATATCCTCCTTTGCCCAGTACGACTCTGAATCCCTTTACGAGGCATGGGAACGATATAAGGAGCTTCTTAGGAAGTGCCCTCACCATGGCCTACCTCTATGTCTACAAGTCCAGACCTAAAACAATGGACTTACAAGCCAAAATAGGACCATGGTGGACGCTGCTTCGAGTGGAGTCTTGATGTACAAAACAAAGGAGGAGGCTTATAAGCTGCTAGATAAGATGGCGGCTAACGACTATCAATGGTCCTTGGAAATGCAATTGCCATAGAAATCGACGGGTATATATGAGCTCAACACTCTGTCCACCTTGACCTCTCAAATCGCCAATCTTATAAAGAAGTTGGAGTTGCTCAGTACCCAACCTAGTTCTTCCAACAATCCTAACCCTGTGTTTTCTGTCCAAAGTCCTTTTCTCTCTTATGATCTGTGTAGTGGTACCCATGCTGTAGATAGATGTCCACTTAACTTAGAATCGGTTCAGTACGTTGCCCCTAAGCAACAGAACAACCCTTTTTCAAACACCTATAATCCAGGGTGGAGGAACCATCCTAACTTTTCATCGAGCCAAAACCAAGGGCAAACCTCTAATTCTAGACCAGTAGGACCCCCGGGTTTTCAAGCTCCACCGGTTCAGGTACCACCACAACATCAATTTCCTCACCACCCACCACCACAGTATCCACATCATCCACCTAACCATTCCCATCCATCCCACGTCCATGAACCACCACCACAACCCCAGCACTTACCAGCAGCTGATAAGAAACCCTCGCTTGAGGAAATGTTCACAACAATCTTGCAAAATCAAGCAGCTTCAATTGAGAACCTAGAGAGTTCAAGTAGGACAAATAGCAAACGCTCTTAGTCAACGTCCTCAGGGGACCCTTCCTAGTAACACTAAAGCCAATCCTGTTAGGCAAAGGGAAGGGAAGGAACATATGAAAGCCAGCACCCTTAGGAGTGGCAAAGAGCCAGTAACTCCCCCTGTTAAGTCCAGACCTGACCAGCCCATAGTTGAAAAACCCATAGGTTCTAGTGAAGTAGCTTAGAAGGAGCAAGAATCAAAAGATCAAGCTGTAAAGGAAACAAAGCCAGGCAATTCTTCACCTTTACTTGTTTCTTTGTCACAACCTTCTTTATCCTCTGATGCTACAAAAGTTTCCACTACATCTCCTCCTGTTAGACCACCAGTCCCTTTTCCTCAAAGATTTCAAAATAAAAAACTGGACCAACAATTTACAAAATACCTTGAGGTTTTTAAGAAACTTCACATCAACATTCCATATGCAGATGCCTTAAAGCAAATGCCAAGCTATGTGAAGTTTATGAAGGACATCCTCTCTAGGAAAAGAAGATTGGAAGATTACGAGATGGTGGCCTTAACTGAGGAATATAGTGCCATTATCCAAAGAAGGTTACCCCCAAGCTCAAGGATCCCTGGAGTTTTACCATACCATGCACTATTAGAAATTTATTTTTTGGTAGAGCCCTTTGCGATTTAGGAGCTAGTATAAATTTGATGCCATTGTCTATCTATCATAAGTTAGGAATAAGGGATGCCAAGCCCACCACAGTGACCCTCCAATTGGCCGATCGATCAATTAAATATCCGAAGGGGGTCATTGAGGATGTCTTAGTAAAAGTGGACAAGTTTATTTTCCCTACGAATTTTATCGTGTTGGACATGGAGGAAGACAGGGAAGTCCCAATTATACTAGGCAGGCCATTCCTAGTAACTGGTAGAACTTTAATAGATGTACAAAAGGGGGAGTTAACAATGAGAGTTCAAGATTAGGAAGTCAAGTTTAATGTGTTCAAATCTCTAAGGTTCTCTGACGACTGTCACGATTGTTTTAGGATGGATTTAGTGGATAAGGACATCACTAAGGAGTTTTCCAAGACACATCCTTTAAACCCTTTAGAAGTCTCCTTAGTGAAATCTATTGATCTTAGAGAATACAGTGAAGATGATGATGAGGTCTACGAGACTTTACAGTTATTAGAGGTCACTTCTTTTGAGGAAATTACCCAATTTGAGACGCTAGACTTTTCATCTATTCTAGTTTCAAATATCTTTCCATCCACCAGTGATCCTCCAGCATTAGAACTCAAACCTTTACCCCTACACCTTAGGTATGCTTACTTAGGTGAATCCTCCACACGATCGGTAATAGTATCTACTGCTCTCTCCAGTGATCAGGAAGCAAAATTACTACAAGTGTTAAGAGAGCATCAGAAGGCTATAGGCTAGTCTATCTCTGACCTTAAGGGTATTAGTCCTTCTATCTATATGCATAAAATACTATCAGAGGAGGGGTATAGGTCATCAATAGAGCACCAGTGTCGATTGAACCCTGTAATGAAAGAAGTTGTCAAGAAGGAGATCATTAAGTGGTTAGATGCAAGGATTATCTATCCCATTTCTGACAGTGCTTGGGTGAGCCCAGTACAATGTGTCCCTAAGAAGGGAGGGATGACAATGATCGAAAATGAAAATAATGAGCTCATCCCCACTAGGACTGTCACTAGTTGGCGAGTATGTATGGATTATAGGAAACTCAACAAGGCCACCAGGAAAGACCACTTCCCTTTACCCTTCATTGACCAAATGTTAGATCGATTAGCTGGTCACGAATTCTACTGTTTGCTAAATGGATACTCTATGTACAATCAAATAGCTATAGGCCCAGAAGACCAAGAAAAAACTACCTTCATCTGTCCCTATGAGACCTTTACTTTTAGAAGAATGCCTTTTGGCATATGCAATGCACCTGCTACATTCTAGCGTTGCATGATGGCTATATTCCATGATATGGTGGAGCATTTTCTTGAGGTTTTTATGGACGATTTCTCAGTATTTGGGGATAGCTTTGATTTATGTTTGCAGAATTTAGCACTAGTGCTGAGGAGGTGTGAAGAAACAAACTTAGTGCTTAATTGGGAGAAATGCCACTTTATTGTGAAAGAAGGTATAGTGCTAGGGCACAAAATCTCTGCTAGGGGGATAGAAGTAGATAAGGCTAAGGTGGAAATTATTGAGAAGTTACCTCTCCCTACCACTGTAAAAGGAATTCGAAGTTTCCTGGGCCATGCAGGATTTTACAGAAGGTTTATTAAGGATTTTTCTTAGATATCTAAGCCTTTATGTAATCTCCGTGAGAAGGACACTGTGTTTTGCTTGGTAAGAGATGCTTAGAAGCATTTAAGACTTTCAAGAAAAAATTAGTTACAGCCCCTATAATCATAGCTCCAGATGGGAGTTTACCTTTTGAGCTTATGTGTAATGCAAGTGATTATGCTATCGGGGCTGTACTAGGACAAAGAAGAGGAAGAGTCTTTTATGTTATTTAGTACGCAAGCAAAACACTTAATGAGGCCCAAATGAATTATGCTACTACCGAGAATGAGTTGTTAGCTGTGGTATTTGCCTTTGATAAGTTTCGCTCCTATCTCATTGGTACTAAGGTAGTAGTATATACAGATCATGTTGCCATTAAGTACTTAGTCTCCAAGAAGGATGCAAAGCCGAGGCTGATTCGATGGATCCTCCTACTACAGGAGTTTGACTTGGAGATTAGGGATATAAAAGGTACGTAGAAATAGGTTGCTAACCATTTATCTAGATTAGAGAGTGGACATAAAGAAGATGGTACAGCTATTAATAAGTCCTTTCCAGATAAGCAGCTATTTACTTTCGGGCACTCCAGATTGCCTTAGTACGCTGATTTTGTAAATTATCTGGTGAGCAATGTGATGCCACCTGATTTGACTGCCCAGCAAAGGAAAAAGTTTTTGAGTGATGTCAAGTATTATGTTTGGGATGAACCCTTTGTCATAACCTAAATTACCTAAAACTCAGAGTAAATTTTTCGTTTTTTCATTTATTATTTAATTCTTACATTTCTCTCATCATGACCATCCTACAAACAGTTGGGCTATGATTCGGTGTTAGTCACCTCACACTATTTACCATTCCACTTTCATAATCTCATTCACATATCAGAGTTTACTATCATTTGACTTTAAATAAATACATACTCATTAGTATTTATAACTCTACATCCCCGACATCATATCCATTTATAGTACTGTGCATTACATATTTAGATACAAAACCATACAAATGTGTATACCTGTCTCTTGATGGGAAACAACGGATACCAAGCATACAAGTCCTCAGCCGCTCAATAATTACTGTGAGTGCTCTAAAAAGATGGGAAAATAAGGGGGTGAGCAAACCACACACTCAGTAAGGCAATTATGCAAGTAAGTAGATAGCTCCACTATCTACATGCTCATAATGCCATGCCCTTAAATCCATTTCTTTTCATTAAAATTTCAAGCACAAAGTCATGTACTTCATCAATGACTTAGTTTATCAAAACTGTTCGTGTATATATAAATCGTGTAATTCATGCATCAATAGCATTCTATGTGACATCATTAAATCAATATTCAGCATGAATTAAATCAAAATCATGCATTCATGCGATATAAAACAAATCGTGGGATATAATCATTTCATGAATTTATCATTAAAGTATGGAAAACTCATCATGCTACTGCATTTAAATCATTTCATTTAAAAATGCAGTATAAAAATTACCCTTTCGGGTCAATCATCTCATAAAATAATTCGTTATAAAATTCTCAGAAAAATCTATCATCATAGTACAAAATCATAAAATCGGGGGCCTGACCCCTCCCTCGGATCTACCCTGGTCTATCGACCAATAGTTATATCATGTGAGACACACAGGTGATTATATCAGTAACATTGAGGACTATGGCCATATCCTAGTGATCCCTGGCAACACGGTACCTAGTGTGCGGGGTATCATACCTGAAACGGGAGGTGGGTCATCCTACCCGCCAAAACAGCATAACACCAAGATTGTGAGGGCAAGGCTTGCTGCCTCATGGCTAATGCCACTCCACTCCAACAATCCCCACGGTACAGCGTACTCCGCGTGATATACACGGTACAACATACTCCGTGAACCCAAGCTCAATTAGGGGTGCCTGCAATAGGTCTTATCCACCCATATCATCTCTGTCTCAGAATACACGTGTGAGCATATCATCTAACTGTGACACACAGTCTACAGGAGGCTCCAATACGGCTATATGCATGTAATATAAATCCCTGTGCGAGCGAAGCTCTAGCACGGCTCCATGAATATTCATGATATCAGAAAACCTCGTGCGAGCAAAGCTCTAGCACGGTTTCATAAAAATCAGTAAAATCTACGTACAAGCAGCGCTCTAGTACGACTTAAACTAATTATAATTTCAAGTAAAATCCACGTACGAGCAATGCTCTAGTACAGAAATGCATAAAAACTCAGTGAAAACCTCGTACGAGAAAAACTTCAATACGAGATTCAAATGAATTATGAAAACCATATAAAACTTTGTGCGAGCAACGCTCCAGCACAAATGAATGCTCAAGTAAATCAAATGTCGTGCGAGTTACACTCCAGCACGGCTTTATGCATAATTAAATCGAATCTCGTGCGAGTTACACTCCAGCACGGCTTTTATACAATTATCATATCAAAACTGGATGCGAGCTAAGCTCCAGCATCGCTCATGCATATCAAATCATAAAAACTAGTGCGAGCAATCGCTTCAACACCTTTTTATGCATATCTGGTCAAAACATGTGAAAACAGAGTGCGAGCTAGGCTCCAGCAGCTCTCATGCATATCAATCATAAAAACTAGTGCGAGCAATCGCTCCAGCACCATTTTATGCATACCACATCAAATCAAGTCAAAACATGTCAAAACAGGGTGCGAGCTAGGCTCCAGCACTTCTCATGCATTTCACAATAATAAAATCAGTGCGAGCAACCGCTCTAGTACCTTTCATGCATATGATGTCTCACAAATTGGTGCGAGCAACTGCTCCAGCACATTTATGCACATTCACAAACAAAAATATAGTGCGAACTACATGTCGACACTATCTGTTTCCATATAAATTTGATATTTGGCCTGTTTTCCAAAGAAATTTCATTTAAATATGAATAACACCTACGTAGTGTTATCTTGTGAAATTTATGCAGTTTCTGGCCAATCTATCGATTTTCTTTGATTAAAATCAATAAAATTCTTTAACTCGAAAAATTCCATAAATCATGCATTTCATGCTTGTCATGCTTTCACCATCCTTAGGTGAACTTCCCTCAATATGGGTAAAATAGACTTTTACGTACTCCGGGTCCTAAAAATCTTAAAACCATTTTTAGGACCTTTATACATAATCAGGGTATACATACATATTCAGTGTACAGAAAAACTATTAAAATACATGTAGCTACCTCTAGCTACTCACACAATTCCCTTACCTCATTTTCTGTACAGTCTGACCATTCCACCGATGTCTTGTCACGCAGTCCGATTTACTCCCAATTCAAATCAAATCTCCGAAACTGCGGATACATATTTATCAGGTCAAATACAATACAATTTAATTGCATTTCATATTTTCTGGGCTTAATTTAAATCATTGGGCCCGCTTACCCATATTGGACCCGATTATACCATAATGGACCTTAATCGGCCTTAAGCCCGTTTACCACACTTAATCGAGGCCTATTGGGCTCATTGGGCCCAGCAGTATTTATTTAGCCTCGTTCTAAACTCTCAGACAGCTTATGAATTATTTACGACAATTTATCTCAATTTCCAGAATTTAATTCATTTAATACGAAAATTAAATCTGTAATTTATCTAACACGCATAATAATGCAAATTGTCGTAAATAAATGTCACTTACCCGAGATTTCATGATAGTACGCAAATCGAGAATGTCTCAAGCTCTCGACTGATGCCAATTGTCGAGCTACACAATTAAATATATTTTCGGGTAAACTTTCAGTCGATTATTTATCAAATTAAATATTCTAAAAATTAAATCGGTCAATTCGACCGCTTACCGACTTACCCGAAGTTCGATTGCATCACTGAAATTTTTCCTAATTTTTCCTCTTTTTCTTTTTCCCTTTTTCTTCCTTTTTTTCCTTCTCTTTTTGGCTGAACCGGTCCAATCTGGTTCAACCCGGTTCAGACCACCGGTTCGGTCCAGTTCAGTTTGGCCGGTTCAGTCCGGTTCGACTGGTTCAGTCACCATTTTGTCGTTTTGACACCGTCCGGTCGGTTCCCGAAGTGATTCCACCGCCGTTCGGTCGGCTGCACCTGGGCTTCCTAAATCGGGCCTCATTGTCGCTCGAATCGACACCGTTGGCCGCCGATCGAGGCTTCTCTTCTGCGGTTCCCTCCTCCGTTTTTGGCGTTTTTCGGTGACTTCCACGGCGCGTCTTGGCTGCTGTGATGTCGCCTAAGGTCGGGCCGCCTCGTCGGCCCCTAGGCCTCGTCGGTGGCTCGCCGGTGACAAACCTCTTTCCTCGGGTTCGGCTTCCAATCTTTCCTCTTCATTTTCTCTATTTCGTTTCGCGTTTCTTTCAGATTTCTTTTTTTTTCATTTTATTTTATTTTTATAATTAAATTTTATTATTAATTTATTATTAAAAATCCAAAATATCTGAAAAATTATTATTTTATTCTTTAAAATAATAATAAAAATCTCAAAAATTCATATTAAATTCATTTAATCCGTAAATGAATTTATCAGTCCGATTTTACCTTTTCGGTATATTTTTCAATTATTTTCGAGATTATTTTTCGATACAAAAATTTCAGTTTTATTCCAATAAATTCATATCTTGATCAATTTAACCCGAAATTTAAATTATTTCTTCGTTATTGATCAAGATTTCTCAATCCCATATTCTTAATTAAATTTTCTTGTCACGATAAATATCGAATTTCAGTCTTTTGACTATTTTGCCCTTGCACATTTTTGAAAATACCATTTCAGTCCTTTTGCATTTTTAAATGCACTCGAAAATTTCTATTTATTCCCTTTTTGCCCTTACGATAAAATCGGGTCTTACGATCTCCCCTACTTAAGAAATTTAGTCCTCCAAATTAGAACCAAGGCAAATGAGTCCATAAACAACTCCGAGTACATATATTGTATCATATACTGTCATCCTCAAGTGACTTTCTCCAGAGTGTAATACTACCATCATACTTAACTAGGGAGATATTCTTAAACCTCAACACTTTCTCCTTCCGTCTAATACCAGCATCGATTTTCCAATCATACGTTATACTTTCATTAAGCTAAGCCGTTGAAGCTCATATCTGATCACATATATCGGGTTCGGATAATATTTTCGAAACATCATAAGATAGGACACATAGTGGATGCCTGTTTATTCAAGTGGTAACACCAACCTACAGGTCTTATCTCCCACTTGTCCAATATCTCTATCTGAATCTCGTTATGTCCTTATGACAAGTAACTGCCAACAATGCTAATTCACCCTCGGTGAATTTCCAATGGTTTTTGTCTCTTGTCAACATAGCTTTACTGTCTGCGATGAGGTGTTCTTTATCTCTCACAAATCAGCTGAACATCCTCTGAGGTTTGTCTTACAAATTCGGGAACAATTCTTTATCTGTCACTCACTTCTTATCCAAGTCGGGAATAACTCCCTACGGCCATACAATGCCTCATATAATCTCATCCGATACTCGAGTGACAATTGTCATTATTGGCGAATTCGATTAGTAACAATGATCATCTCAGGAGCTTATAAAATCAATGACACACGCTCTCATCACATCCTTCAGAACCTGTACAGTCCTCTCTGACTGACCATCTGTCCGAGAACGGAAAGCTGTGCTAACACACAATCGGGTTCCCATAACTTCCTGAAAAATATTCCCAGAGTTGGGAAGTGAAGCGAGAATCCCTATCTGATACCATGCTCACTGGAATGCTACATAATGTATCACAATCTTTCTTACACATAAATTCGCCTACACACTCAGAGTATTTAGGGATTTCCATAGCCAAAAGGTAGATAGACTTAATCAATCTACCGACTACCACCCAGATAGCCTCGTGATTTATTCGGGTCCTCTGTGACCCATCACGAAATTTATGGTAACTTGTTCCCATTTTCGTGTTGATATAAGTAGATGCTACAATAATCCTGCAGACTTCTCATACTCTACCTTACTCTATTGACATATAAGACACTTCTCCACAATCTCTACAATATCACATTTCATACCTGACCACTAATACCTTTTTCAGAGATTTTGATATATTTATTACTTCTCGGATGCACTGTATATCCCGAAGAGTGAGCTTCTGACAATAACACTATTTAATCAACTATGGTCCTGGGGAGCACTTATACTGTGTCTAAACCTCTGTGAATCATCATCACTCACTGTGACCTCTGTCACTATACCCTTCTGAATCTAACCCACACTATCGACACCATGTCGATTATCACGCTAAGCCTGGCAAATCCAGTCAATCAAATCTGGTTCTAACCTCAGGCTAGCTGTCACAAAATTACCGTCATCATCAGAAGGGATTACATCACTACTGAGGCTCACAATTGCTTTAGCAGCTCACGCTCCCTGACCATTATATGTGATACCATCCCGAGGCTCTTTCTACTCGAGGCATCAACCATTACATTAGCCTTTTCTGGGTGGTACAATTTTCATAATCATAATCCTTAGAAGCTCTAACCCTCTTGGTTATTACATATTCTACTCTTTCTGTGAAAACAGATACTTGGGGCTTTTACGATCAGCGCATACCCGAAATTTCTCACTGTATAAGTGGTGACGCCATACTTTCAATGTAAATACTACGGTTGCCAAATCTAATTCATGGGTCGGATAGTTTCTCTCATGATCCTTGAACTATCTGGATCCATAAATGACTATCTCCCCATTTTACATGAACACACAAACCAATCCTTATTTTTGTGGTATCCATACACACTGATACCTCTTGAGCTGTTGGTTATGGTGAGATTACTTACGGTGGTCAGTTCTTTACTTCTATATACCAAAACTCACCGAAGCCATTTAAATATTTATCATACCACTCGTATGAAATCTTTTCCAAATGAGACATATCAACTGATCAGCCAATTTTGAGAAACTCTTCCACAATGTCTGTAAGACAGTTTTCATTTGCTCTCATGCTCTTCCCTGGACTTCGAATACATCAAAATATCATCGCTAAAGATGACAACCAATCGGTCTAGGTAAGGTTTAAATACCTCATCGTAATTGAGTTCCACTAAATATTTCAATCATCCATATTCTTGACCTATGTACGCATAAACGTAGAACGTCAATTCGAAATCGCTTCCGTTTAATGTATTAACCCACGTCATTTCCTTTTTCTTGTATTAACGGCTTTTATAAAATTTTAATTTTTAAACCTTCATGATTAATGAATTTCTATATCTCTTTATCGTACCAGTAAAGGTACCCAAATTTAATGTATATATTTCATGACTGTCGATTTCAATTTATAGCTTATGTGTGCGCTTATCGACGCTGTCAAGTCTTCAGGCAGGGAAGTATTTTGAAATATCGTTATTAACCCTCAAACTTGACCACAATTACTTTACATATCAGTCCATGTGGTCACAATTCATATTCACTACTTATCATTTAATCCCAATTACTTTACATATCAAGGATATCCTTAGCTTGCATACGCCTCTTATTCCAATATATCTCGTATGTAGGATCTATCACATCTCAAAGCTTATCTCCTTTCATTATCACTTATAACAAACTCTTTCATTACTTGTTAAACTTACAATACACTTTTCAGTGATGTTTTCACCCCTATTTTCAACTTACAATCTCTATACCCATATTCAGTTAGTGAAAATCAGCTAACCATCATCCTCATGCCTAAGGGTACAGGCTTCACATTTTTCACTAACTTATAAGCAACTGAAAGCGGTATGAATAAATGCATGGCACCAGGATCAATTTAAAATAATTACTTTATTATTCTTAACCCGTGTGGTATCTTCCATCACTTCAAATGAAACATCAGTAGTGTCCTGGTCCAAGGTGTAAGACCCCGTATATGTAAAAGGGTAATGTGTGTACTTGGATTAAATAATATGAATGGACTTGTGATGTAAAATATGATTGATGTAAGTCCATGGATTCAATGTATGTATGTGTAATATAAGTTGTAACGTACATACGAGTTTCATTGAGTATGAATACGGAGAAATGTGTCCTAGCAAGTGATGGATGTGATTGAGACTCAAAATGAGTAGTGTGGTAAAATGGAATGGAGTTATGCTTCCATTTGATTTTATGTAGCATACCTTTGAACATACAATGAATGCACACAAGTTTCAATGTGCATAAGGTATGAATGGATGCCATTTTCAAGTTATAGAGGTGAATGGATGAGGAAATGGCCATGGCAATAGATTGAGGGTGTGTTGGTATGAGTTGCAGCAATGAAACTGCAGGAAATCTGGAAAACATGAGGTCCAGATCGATCTCCTAGGATGAGAGATCGATCTGGAAGAGCCAGAATGCTCTTATTTGGGTGAACGAATAGAACAGATCGATCTCCAATGGAGCCAGATCGATCTGCCAAGCATTCTGTAAGTGAAAAGATCGATCCTCAAGCAGCCAGATCGATCTCCTTAGCTCTCTGTTTGGGACCAGATCGATCTCATGCTTCGACAGATCGATCTCATGCCTCAACAGATCGATCTCATTGCTTCGACAGATCGATCTCAGGCTTAAAAATGCCGTGAAAAAGAGGGATTTTAAAGGACCAGATCGATCTCCTCTTGGACCAGATCGATCTCCTCAAGTCATTTCTATATAAGGAGAGC
Organism: Firmiana major; assembly: GCA_033439115.1. Lineage (NCBI taxonomy): Eukaryota > Viridiplantae > Streptophyta > Magnoliopsida > Malvales > Malvaceae > Firmiana > Firmiana major. Next base: position 14,788,611 of record CM065913.1, on the reverse strand, counting down.
TGAAAAATCTGGAAATCTCGGAAAACACTTAACCTTACAATTTCAACCCCAAAAACCTAATTTTCCCTCTCTAAAAATCAACCATTTTCAGTGAGATTTGAAGAGAGATCATTAGAGGCAAAGTTGTTCCTATCAAAGAGAAGAACAACATAGTGAGAGGGCATTTTTCCATTCTTGGAGTTGAAGGAGTTGAGGGCATTACCAATTGTAGCAAGGAGAGAAATCACATTGGTAAGATTCTAACCCTCCAATCCAAATGTATTAGCTATTTAATTGATTTTGGAGTTTATTGATAGGAGTATTGATGGATAAACTACTTAGGAATGTTGTGGAAGTGGTGTGACCTAGAAATCTAAAATGGGTATAATGTGGGGATATGTGGGATTGAATGAGCCTATCATTTATGGCATGCTAAAGTTGTTATTGGGGTAATGTTTATGATTTTAAATGGTTAAATGAGATTACATTGCGAGTTTGGAGGAATTGTGGAAATGGGTATGAATATACTTGGTAAATGCCATAGTGAGGGAATTAATGAAGTATGAACACTATGAGCTTAATATCGATTTGATATCGATTTTGAATAAGTTAATAGGCCTCAAAAGATCCATAGACTCGAGTTATGGGAAAAGTAATGAAACGAGGCCGTATAAGCGTTAATAGAGGCTATAGGTTAAATTGACTATAGCAAGCACAAGGGTTGCAATATATGGGTCGAATATAATGCGGGATACGATTTTGTGCAGTCCCGAAGAGTTCGTTGAAGGCGAACCGAATCGTACGAGTAAGCAGCTTAAGGAAGTGGACTCACGCATCGCAATTCCAGGTAAGGGAATTTTGTGAGTATATAGAGATAGCTGCTCGTATTTTGAACTGGGTGAATATTGGGTGTTGTATGAAATGCATGAATTGCTCAAATAAATGTTGATGGTATTTGTGAAAGATGATGGGTATATGCGTGGTTTTGGTTTTGAAGTGGATGTATGAAAAAGGGATAGTAAGGCTAATAATTTCATAAATCATGTGTTTTGAATGCTTTTACAAAACACAATGCTTTGATTTGAGCAAATAAAAGGATAGGCTGGCTGGTACTTGAATGATGTTGTGAAATAGCCCATATGAGGCACTAAGCATATTATGTGATGTTTTGAATGCACATAAGCCGCCTATCGCGTATATGTGATATAATTCGCGTTAGAGCCTCGCTCGCGCGAGATTTCTATGTTTTCACTTGTGTGAAACGTGCTTGAGCTTAGCTCGCACTTTGAAATTGAATTGTGATGATGTTTATAAACCGTACTGGAGCTTCTGCTCGTACGTGGATTGTGAATGGTTATCTTATGAGTATAACCGTACTAGAGCTATGCTCGTACGCGCCTCTTTATGAGAAGATGCATGATGCATGAGTCGTGCTAGAGTTTTACTCGCACAAGCTTGTACAATGGGATTCGTATAGGGTTGTGAAAGTGGGTAAGATCCTTAAGCCTTACATCCTTAAGCTAACATCCTTAAGCCCGAGGAGGCAGGGAGGCTCTGTTAGGCGGGGAGGCTCTGTTTGGTGGGGAGGCTCTCTTACGGTGGGATCCTTAAGCCAACATCCTTAAGCCCAAAGAGGCGGGGAGGCTCTGTTAGGCAGGGAGGCTCTCCTACATGGGTATGGTGAAGGTAAGATCCTTAAGCCCTACATCCTTAAGCTAACATCCTTAAGCCCGAAGAGGCAGGGAGGCTCTGTTAGGCGGGGAGGCTCTGTTCGGTGGGGAGGCTCTCTTACGGAAAGGACTCTTAAGCCCTACATCCTTAAGCTAACATCCTTAAGCCCGAGGAGGCAGGGAGGCTCTGTTAGGCAGGGAGGCTCTGTTCGGCAGGAAGGCTCTCCTTCACGGAATATGGAAAACTCTTGGTATGGGGTAGATAAGACCTAGGAATGGCACCCCCAATCATGATATGAGTTGCGGAGTACGATGTACCATGTATATCACATGGAGTACGATGTACCGCATGATGGTTATGTGATGAGAAAGTCTGGCGAGGGATAATTCATCTTCGTGCCAGCATGATACCCCGCACACCTGGATGCGTGTGGTCTGGGATGACTTATGTTGTAATGATTCACATAGGCACTTCTGATATAGTGACCTAGATTTATACACATGCGTGAATTGTGGAATGTAAACGTGGTTGTGGTTTGTGAGTTGATTTGGTGGTGTTATGTTGTTGGTTCAAAAAGGAAGTTTCTAAATGAATTGCCCTTTTATGAATTTAAATGAGATTGAGCATGAGATGTTTTATACATGATATCTCTACCATGTTTTATATGCCAATGCACATGATTTGATACATGATATATATGTATATTCACATGGCATAGTTTTATTCCTCATGCTCGTACTATAAACGATTTATGCATAACACTATCAGCATGTAGATAGAGTAGTTATCTACCATGCTTGCATTATTGCCTTACTGAGCGTGTGGTTGCTCATCCCACTCTATTTTCCCCCCTACAGAGCGTGCATAGTAGCCCAGTGAGGACTGAGGCGTATTATTTTGGACTCCGCTGCATCTCCATCGCTAAGAGGTATATACACAGTGATTCTTTTTGTATCTAAACAATGTAAAAGCACAGTATTCTTTTGAGTTGTACTTATGGGGGATGTAGATGTCAGTAAAACATGTATTCGTATAAGTACACAATTAAATGCACATGTATGACATCGTTTTAATTAATTGAGAATGAATGAGATGTGGTGTTTATTATTGACTCACAGCCCAACAGTGTGTGGTGAGCTTAGTTCACGACTGGGTAAAGTAACATTAAAACGCGAAAAATTTTCAGTGATTTCGATTAAAGAGAATGGAATTGGGTCGTGACACAAGGCTTACACTTGCCCTCGTCCAACATCTTATTTTCGTGGTAACTACCACATATCTTACACTGTTACACTTGCTACACTGCTCTCACTGTTACACTTGCTACACTGCTCTCACTGTTACACTGTTCTGTAGTAGGTCGGGGTCCTCAAATCACAATACCCCTTAAAAGTATTGAAATTAAATAAAATAGGGCTACCAATCATCTTACCCCGTCACTCATCAGCTCTAAGCTTTTACCAAACTACCTTTTTCCATTCTGACATCTCTGTCATTCTTTATTCTCTTTTTGTCTCAATTTTGGCCTTCACTACCTTTCTCAATCTCAGAGGCGTGCAACTTATGATCTTATTCACACAACTGTAATCTACGCACTACCTCGGCATGGGTAGTGATATCTAACGGGCTAATCGGACTCTAATTGACAATCTGAGCCCTTCCATGAACTTTCAGACATCTTGACTCCACTGTTCATCGTGTCCGAGTCACATCTACCCAGGAATATAAACTGAGAATCATACTCGTCAATCAACCTGTTCCTCTGGGTCAGAGTAATGAATATCATCTTTAATTTCCTTTAAACAATGTCCGGGATATTCTGTCACCGGAATACATCTAGAATTATTTTCCATATCCATTCTGGATGTCTAACTCTTAAGATGGGTCGAGCGAACTTCCACCAATGCTCCGACTCGCCCTCAAATACCATACATACTCTGAGCAATTAGCTCGCAAAATATTCTCCACACTCCGCTCCAACCTCGCGAAGCGTATCTCAATACTATCTAATCTCTCTATCAGACTATGTCCGATCTCTTTGTCGGACTCTGTGGGGCATGCTCAACATCGGCCTTCACGTCAATCTCATCTCGAGTCTCATGTGACGACTCAGTATGACTCTCGGGCCTACCTCTACGGCCTCGAGCTCATGTACTAGCCTCTCAACCATAGCGGCTAACAGTTAATGAGTCTATTCTTGCATTCAAAACTAAATTCTTAGCTGTACTTCCATCTCGATAGACACAATTGTATCTAAATAATGCACAGTACATGGGGATGTAAACTTTCTTAACCACTAACACCGACTCATATTAGGCCAACTTAGCTCTGATACCAAAACTGTCACGACCCAAATTACCTAAAAATCAGAGTAAATTTTTCACTTTTTCATTTATTATTTAATTCTTACATTTCTCTCATCGTGACCATCCTACAAACAGTTGAGCTATGATTCGGTGTTAGTCACCTCACACTATTTACCATTCCACTTTCATAATCTCATTCACATATCAGAGTTTACTATCATTTGACTTTAAATAAATACATACTCATTAGTATTTATAACTCTACATCCCCGACATCATATCCATTTACAGTACTGTGCATTACATATTTAGATACAAAACCATACAAATGTGTATACCTATCTCTTGATGAGAAACAGCGGATACCAAGCATGCAAGTCCTCAGCCACTCAATAATTACTGTGAGTGCTCTGAAAAGATGGGAAAATAAGGGGGGTCAGCAAATCACACGCTCAGTAAGGCAATTATTCAAGTAAGTAGATAGCTCCACTATCTACATGCTCATAATGCCATGCTCTTAAATCCATTTCTTTTCATTAAAATTTCAAGCACAAAGTCATGTATTTCATCAATGACTTAGTTTATCAAAATTGTTCGTGCATATATAAATCGTGTAATTCATGCATCAATAGCATTCTATGTGACATCATTAAATCAATATTCAGCATGAATTAAATCAAAATCATGCATTACTTCATGCGATATAAAACAAATCGTGGGATATAATCATTTCATGAATTTATCATTAAAGCATGGAAAACTCATCATGCTACTGCATTTAAATCATTTCATTTAAAAATGCAGTATAAAATAACCCTACCGGGTCAATCATCTCATAAAACAATTCGTTATAAAATTCTCAGAAAAAATCTATCATCATAGTACAAAATCATAAAATCGAGGGCCTAACCCCTCCCTCGGGTCTACCCTGATCTATCGACCAATAGTTATATCATGTGAGACATACAGGTGATTATATCAGTAACATCGAGGACTATGGCCATATCCTACCCGCCAGAACAGCATAACACCAGGATTGTGAGGGCAAGGCTTGCTGCCTCGTGGCTAATTCCACTCCACTCCAACAATCCCCATGGTACAGCGTACTCCACGTGATATACACGGTACAACGTACTCCGTGAACCCAAGCTCAATCAGGGGTGCTTGCAATAGGTCTTATCCACCCATATCACCTCTGTCTCAGAATGCACATGTGTGCATATCATCTCACTGTGACACACAGTCTACAGGAGGCTCCAACACAGCTATATGCATGTAATATAAATCCTTATGCGAGCGAAGCTCTAGCACGGCTCCATGCATATTCATGATATAAAAAAACCTCGTGCGAGCGAAGCTCTAGCACGGTTTCATAAAAATCAGTAAAATCTGCGTACGAGCAGCGCTCCAGTACGACTTAAACTGATTATAATTTCAAGTAAAATCCACGTACGAGCAATGCTCTAGTACAGATATGTATAAAAACTCAGTGAAAACCTCGTACGAGAAAAACTTCAGTACGACATTCAAATGAATTATGAAAACCATATAAAACTTTGTGCGAGCAACGCTCCAACACAAATGAATGCTTAAGTAAATCAAATCTCGTGTGAGTTACACTCCAGCACGGCTTTATGCATAATTAAATCAAATCTCGTGCGAGTTACACTCCAGCACGACTTTTATACAATTATCATATCAAAACTGGATGTGAGCTAAGCTCCAACATCGCTCATGCATGTTAAATCATAAAAACTAGTGCGAGCAATCGCTCCAGCACCTTTTTATGCATATCTGGTCAAAACATGTCAAAACAGAATGCGAGCTAGGCTCCAGCAGCTCTCATGCATATTAATCATAAAAACTAGTGTGAGCAATCGCTCCAGCACCATTTTATGCATACCACATCAAAACAAGTCAAAATATGTCAAAACAGAGTGCGAGCTAGGCTCCAGCACTTCTCATGCATTTCACAATAATAAAATCAGTGCGAGCAACCGCTCTAGCACATTTCATGCATATGATGTCACACAAATCGGTGCGAGCAACCGCTCCAGCACATTTATGCACATTCACAAACGTAGATATAGTGTGAACTACGTGTCGGCACTATCTGTTTCCATATAAATTTGATAGTTGGCCTGTTTTCCAAAGAAATTTCATTTAAATATGAATAACTCCTACGTAGTGTTATCTTGTGAAATTTATGCAGTTTCTGGCCAATCTATCGATTTGCTTTGATTAAAATCAATAAAATTCTTTAACTCAGAAAATTTCTTAAATCATGCATTTCATGCATGTTATGCATGTCATGCTTTCACCATCCTTAGGTGAACTTCCCTCAATATGGGTAAAATAGACTTTTACGTACTCCAGGTCCTAAAAATCTTAAAACCATTTGTAGGACCTTTATACATAATCAGGGTATACATACATATTCAGTGTACAGAAAAACTATTAAAATACGCGTAGCTACCTCTAGCTACTAACACAATTCCCTTACCTCATTTTCTGTACAGTCTAACCTTTCCACCGATGTCTCGTCACGCAGTCCGATTTACTTCCAATCCAAATCAAATCTCTGAAACTGCGGATACACATTCATCAGGCCAAATACAATACAATTTAATTGTATTTCATATTTTCTGGGCTAAATTTTAAATCATTGGGCTTGCTTACCCATATTAGGCCCGATTGTACCATAATGGACCTTAATCGACCTTAAGCCCGTTTACCACACTTAATCGAGGCCTATTAGGCTCATTGGGCTCATCAGTATTTATTTAGTCTCGTTCTAAACTCTCAGACAGCTTATGAATTATTTACGTCAATTTATCTCAATTTTCAGAATTTAATTCATTTAATACAAAAATTAAATCCGTAATTTATCTAACACGCATAACAATCCAAATTGTCGTAAATAAATGTTACTTACCTGAGATTTCATGATAGTACATAAATCGAGGATGTCTCGTGCTCTCGATTGATGCCAATTGACGAGCTACACAATTAAATATATTTTCAGGTAAACTTTCAGTCGATTATTTATCAAATTAAATATTTTAAAAATTAAATCGGTCAATTCGACCGCTTACCGACTTACCCGAAGCTCGATTGCATCACTGGAATTTTTCTCAATTTTTTCTTTTTCTTTTTCCCTTTTTCTTCCTTTTTTCTTTCTATTTTTGGTTGAACCGGTCTGGTCTAGTTCAACCCGGTTCAGACTACCGGTTTGATCTGATTCGGTTTGACCGGTTCAGTCACCATTTTGTCGTTCTGACGCTATCCGACCGGTTCCTGATGTGATTCCACCGTCGTTTGGCTCGGCTGCACCTGGGGTTCCTAAATCTGGCCTCTTTGTCGCTCGAATCGACGCCGATGGCCGCCGATCGAGGCTTCGCTTCCGTGGTTTCCTCCTCCGTTTTTGGCATTTTTCGGTGACTTCCACGGCGCGTCTTGGCTGCTGTGATGTCGCCCGAGGTCGGGTCGTCTTCGTCGGCCCTTGTCGACCCCTAGGTCTCGTCTGTGGCTCACCGGTGACGAACCTCTTTCCTCGGGTTCAGCTTCCATTCTTTCCTCTTCATTTTCTCTGTTTCGTTTCGTGTTTCTTTCAGATTTCTTTTTTTTCATTTTATTTTATTTTTATAATTAAATTTTATTATTATTTTATTATTAAAAATCTAAAATATCTGAAAAATTATTATTTTATTCTTTAAAATAATAATAAAAATTTAAAAATTCATATTAAATTCATTTAATCCGTAAATGAATTTATCAGTCCGATTTTACATTTTCGGTATATTTTTCAATTATTTTTTAGATTAATTTTCGATACGAAAATTCTGATTTTATTCCAATAAATTCATATCTTGGTCAATTTAACCCGAAATTTAAATTATTTCTTCGTTATTGATCAAGATTTCTCAATCCCATATTTTTAATTAAATTTTCTTGTCACGATAAATATCGAATTTCAGTTTTTTGACCATTTTACCCTTGCACATTTTTGGGAATACCATTTCAGTCCTTTTGCATTTTTAAATGCACTCGAAAATTTCTATTTATTTCCTTTTTGCCTTTACGATAAAATCGGGTTTTACACCCTTCCTATACAAGCAATGTCAAGATCAGATTTTGAGAAGGTGTTTTCCCATGGAAGAAGTAGAGGATATACTTAGACATTGCCATTCTTCTGATTATGGAAGGCATTTTGGAGGAGAGAGGACAGCAACCAAGGTTTTACAATCTGGATATTACTGGCCCACGTTATTTAACGATGCCCACTACTTTGTGCTGAAATGTGATAGATGTCAAAGGGTAGGAAATATTTCCAAAAGAAATGAGATGCCTCTGACTGATATTTTAGAAGTAGAACTCTTTGATGTCTGGGGCATTGATTTCATGGGACCATTTGTTCCTTCATATGGCAATCTCTATATTCTAGTGGCTGTGGACTATGTATCGAAATGGGTTGAAGCGATGGCTTTACCAACTAATGATGCCAAGGTGGTAGTAAGGTTTTTAAAGAAGAATATTTTCACACGATTTGGCACACCTAGGGCTATCATTAGTAATAGAGGATCCCACTTTTGCAATCGAAGTTTTGATGGGCTGTTAAAGAAATATGGGGTCAAACATAAGGTAGCCACTACTTATCACCCACAGACGAGTGGCCAAGTAGAGTTGTCCAATAGGGAAATCAAGGGGATATTGGAGAAAACAGTGAACCCAAGTAGGAAGGACTGGTCCATTAGGTTAGAAGATGCCCTTTGTGCCTCTAGGACAACCTTTAAAACACCTTTAGGAATGTCCCCTTATCAGCTTGTTTATGGTAAAGCTTGTCATCTACTAGTAGAGCTAGAGCACAAGGCTTATTGGGCCCTTAAGAACCTGAATTTCAATTTAGAGGCAGCAGGGGAGAAGAGGTTGCTACAGCTTAATCAGTTAGATGGGTTCAGGTTGCAGGCATATGAGAATGCCAAGCTCTACAAGCAAAAGACTAAGCGATAACATGATAAGAAAATTAAGGAGAGACACTTCGAGCCAAGCCAGCAGGTTTTGTTGTTTAATTCACGCTTGAAGTTGTTTCCAGGAAAGCTTAAGTCTAGGTGGTCAGGTCCCTTTACCATTACACAAGTATTCCCTCATGGAGCCATTGAAATTATGGATGAGACCCTAAATCAACCCTTTAAGGTTAATAGGAGCAGACTGAAACACTATTTTAGGGAAGGGTTTGATCGTCAGCATTCTGTAACCACTTTAGCTGACCCTCCTACTTTTGATCCTGCTACTTAGCTTTATTTTTCTTTCACTTTTTGTACAGTTCTTTTCTTTTCTGATGTTTCTTTCTTTGTTTATTTTGCAGATGTCTTTTCTAGAATTACCTTTTCAATCAAGCTTCAATTGTTCATCATCAACAGAAAGGGGAGTACTCTGTTTATGAACTTCAATTCTTATATTATCTGCACACTGAGGACACTGTGCACTTTAAGTTTGGGGGAGGGGATATTACTTGAGCATTTTTCAAAATTTTGGGCAAAATTGAAAAAATTTTCAAAATTTTTTCGGAAATCTGAGCTTAAACTGTTTGATTTTGGGATGATTTAGTACTTAGCATGTAGTTTTCCCATATTCCGATGATATGACCCCATGATTAAGTTTGATTTTGATTGACTAAGAAGCATGATTATAGGAAAAGCATGAAGTTGAATTCTTGAATTTATCTTGATTCTGATTGTGATTTCTTCATCTTACGCATATGTCATGTCATGAATCTGTATATTTATTTAAAGAAAGCTTATGTGGACTTAGGATTGCATTTGTTTAGCTGATTTTGTGTATCATATTCTAGAATTTGTTTGATCTAATCTCCAGGTGAAATATTATATCACACTTAATTAAAGAGATGATTTAGGCCATCTTTGGATTGTTTGAGCCTTTCGAGCCATCCCTGTACATACTTTATCCCTAGTCACCCATCTGGGCCAAATAAGCCTTTCTCTGTAAATACACCTGCTTATAATTTTTCTTAGCTTAAATACTTTGTTCCTATCCCCTACCCCGAAAGCATGAAAGTCATTGTGATATATTTTGATCTTTGTACATATGGGTATCTGGTGATAGTGAATGTTAAAAAAAATGAAAAGAAAATGAAAGAAAAAGAAAAAGAAAAAGAATAAAGAAGAAAAATACAAAGATAGAATAAAATGTTTAGTGAAATAAATAAGTTTAGGGGAATAAATTTGAGCTCTTACATTAAGATCCTGAAAGTAATTCATGTTAAGGGGTAATTAAACCTAAATCGACTTTATCATACCTTAGCCCCAGCCTTACATTACAAGCTTAATGAAGTCCTATTGATCTTTGATTAAGTGTGACTACATTAGTGGAGAGAGAAGTGAAAAGCAAACTTACGGAAATGATCACATGTCATTGACTTTGCATTCACTGTGTTTGCATAATCTAATCCGGATACTGTACTGTGAAGTGACTTTGACATTTTGCACACGCTCACGAGGAGTCCAATTTGGGTTAGGACTTATGATTGAATAATTTTGAATGTTGGACTTGTAATTGTGAATCTTTAAGATCATAATCTGTAATTTTTCTTTGAGGATAATATTGGAAAAATTATTGTGTTTAGTACTTGTCATTCCTACAATTATTTTGTTTTGCTCGAGGACAAGCAAAAGCTCAAGTTTGGGGGTGTGATAATTCTATATTTTTTTAATTATTTATGCTTAATTTCCTAATTAATTATTTAAATCCCTAATTTATTTTGTTAATTATCCCCTTTATTTAATTAAAATTCTCATGTTTACAAATAAATTAAATCCGGATGAATTTTGAATATTTAGAAACTGGATCGAAATTAAGCTAAAATTGAGATTGGACCACGCGGACAACACGAGCCTAGCACATCCAATTGGACAAAAAGACAGATGACATGGAAATATTATTTTACAAGGAGCCAATGGTGTGAAGACAAGTGGCCAAACAATGCCAACTCATCTAGGATGGAAAAATTATAATTGTACCCCTAAGTGTGTATATAAATAGAAAAAGATGGCAATTGAAAAAGGGGGGCAGTTTTAGTTTTTTTAGGTTAAACATTTTATTGTTAGGTTTTATTTTTTTCTTAGGTTTTCTTTTAATTTTTTCGACTGGTGACAGCAGCCACGATTCATCACATTTCTTCTAGGATTTGTTCAGTTTCCATTCCATTATTATTTTACTGTTTGAGTTTTAATTAAAAGTGATTATTCTTATATTGTTGCTCTCGATTTGCTTCCTATTTCAGTTTTTTTCTTTGTTTTTCTACTGCTTATTCATATTTCGCTACAGTCACTCTATATGCTTTGTCTGTGTCCTATTCTAGTGTTTTGATGCGGGTTGGGTGCTGGGTATTGTTTCCGAGTTGTTGGCACAGCAATAGGAGGAGGAATTGAAGCAACCCGAGAAGACTAGTTTTCCCTGTCATGTGATTTACAGATAGTTTTGGTTAATTTTTCAATATTCATCTTCACTTAGTTCTTCTAGTTTTTAAGCTTTTATCTAGCAATGCACTGTTATTTGATTCTCTTGGTTTCATTTTTCTTTGTTTGCAATACACAGAAGCTACTCTTTACTGCATAATAATGCTAGCTACCATTACTTTCCACTGCATTCACCCTTCTCGATTTTGTTTTTTTTTATTTACTTATCTTTACATGTTTGTGTTCTACTTTCCTTTTGTTTGCTGGTATTAATGAGAAGTAAGAAGCATTGTCGTGTGGTCAGGAGTAGAAGAGTGTGTTAGTAGGTACAGTAGACAGCATCCATAAACATCCTCTGTTGTGCTCTGTTTTCGGTTATTGACACTGTTCATTTTGGTTATTTTTCTAGGCTGCATTTGTCCATTAATTACTGGTGTTTCAAATTTAGTTAGTGATCTGTTTATATGATATCATATGCTAATAGGAATGGTGCACAGCTGCTGTACTATAATGACAGCATAAGCAGGAGACAACAACAAACCGAGAGTAGTGCATCATCAGCAGCACCTGGGAAGATGACAAGCAGTAACAATAGCTAAGGCACGACGGGGCAGCAACAGCAACTGGAGCAGAAGCCTCGGACGAATTCTGGACAGACCTGGACATCTGAGAGCAGCAGGACCGTGCTGGAGAAAGAAGACACTCCTGAAATCGAGAGCAGGACAAAGCACTGCCTGAAAATGAAATTGAAGACGTGAACAGTGTTTGGAGGGACATTTGGATGATTTAAAATTGGTTAAGCTTGTTTGGCTAGTGCATAATAGTTAATTAATTCATTTTCATGCATTGTTAGTTTAGTTTAATTTCAATTTAATTTGTTAGCTTAGTTTAGAGTCTTTAATTAAATTGCATGATTAGTATTCTTGCTTAATGGTTTAGAACTTAGTTTTAATTAGGTTGATAGCTAATTAAGTGTCCATTTAGAATTAGATTAGGGGTAAATTTATTTCATTAAATCTCCACTTAGTTTAAATTGCATTTTGATTAAGTAGTTTAATTGCATTTTAGGTTAGTTTAATTTTAGTTTAATTAATCTTGCTTTGTTATTTTCATAATTGCATTTTATTTTAATTGCGTTAATTAGTTTTAACTGTTTTAATTATTTTTGTAGGTTTTTTATTTTAATTGCGTGGAGCACTGTAAGTAATTTTGCTCGGTTTTATTTAGTTCTTTTTATTTTATTACTTTCCAGTATTTTAAACTTTGGACATAGTAGATCACCCACCTTAATCTCATAATTTGTTAGAATATACTTAGGGTAAAATTAACCGGTAGTTAATTAGGCTAACCAACTTCTCTGAGGGACGATAACTCAGGACTCAAATCCCATTATTACTTATACGACCCGTGCACTTACGGTAATACCTTTTGGAAGTTGTCATATGTATTGTTTTTTGATTAATTGAAAGAGGTATGGCAAATGATGATTAATATTAACTCTCAACCCAACTGTGTTTGTGAGGATTGTTCACGACCAGGTAAGTTAACGAATAACGCGAAAAATTTGTGGTGATTTTTAGATGAAATGGATGAAAAGGGTAGTAACAGAAATTGGTATCAGAGCTGAGTTTACCTGATGTGAGTTAGTAATAATAAGCAGGAAAGTTACATCCCCATATTACCTTGCTTTTGTTTAGATATAATTGTGTATACCGAGATGGAATAAGACTAATAAATGGTTTTGGATACAGAAAATTAGGCAATATGCCTGTTACACGCCGAGGTAGAGGGGCAGGTGAACGTGCTAGAGGCCATAGAGGTAGGCCTGAGAGCCATGCGGAGCCACAGACTGATCAGGCTCCACAGGACCCTGTTGAGAGACCAGGGGATACAGAGGCACGCTTCGCTAGGATAGAGCGGAGTATCGAGAGCCTTGTGGAAATAGTCACACAAGCATAGGGTGCTAGCGATAGACGAGGTCCAACCGTGCAGCCTACTTGTGAGACCCCGTTTATGTATAATTGTATGATGATACATTTGTAATGTGAAGTATATGTAATGTAAGTCCATAAGATTATTTACACACTTGCAATAAGAGTTGTGATAGTACATACAAGTTACATTATGAATAAGTATGAAGAAATGGACTTAGACATGTGAAAAAATGTGAATGGAATAGAATATAAGCAGTGTGGTAAAATGGAAGGAAGAATTGCATAAGTTGTGCACTTTCATTTGGTTTATATCATAAACCATTGGCTATACAAAGATTCTACACAAGTTTTAATGTGTAAGAAGTATTGATGGATACCATTTGCAAGTCTCATAGATGACTGGGTGAGAAAATGACTATGGCACCAAATTAAGGATGTTTTGGCATAAGTTTTTATAGGAAACTGCAGCAAAATCTGGAAATTATGCAGGTCAGATCGATCTCATAGGATGAGAGATCGATCTGAATGAGCCAAAATGCTTATATTTGAGCAAAGGAGTAGGGCAGATCGATCTCCAATGAGGGCAGATCGATCTCCAATAGGGGCAGATCGATCTCCTAAACATTCTGTAATGAAAAGATCGATCCTCAAACACACAAATCGATCTCCTTAGCTCTCTGTTTGGAGCAGATCGATCTCTAGCTTCAACAGATCGATCTCATGCTTAAAATGTCGTGAAAAATAGAGATTTAAGGGGACCAGATCGATCTCCTCCTAGTGCAGATCGATCTCCTCAAGCTATTTCTATAAAAGGAGAGTTGAAAATCTGAAAATTTCAAGAAAAACCATTTCCTACTATTTTCAACCCAAAAACCTAACTTTCTCTCTCTAAAATCAGCCATTTCCAATAAGATTTAAGGGCATGCCATTAGACACTAAGTTGTTCATCTTGAGGAAGAGAACAACATAGTTGGAACCCAAAATCCCATTGTTGGTATTGAAGGAGCTGAGAGCATTGTCATTTGGAGCAAGAAGAGAAATCAGAATTGGTAAGATTCTAACACTCCAACTATGGTACATTGTCTATTTAATTGATTTTAGATTTGTTTGGCATGAGTATAGATGGTTAGAAACTATCTAAAATGCATTGGAATGATTATGACCTAGAAATGGTCTAGTGTGAGAAAGTGGAATGTATGGAGATTAATGAGAAATGGGATGTCTAGAGGTGACAATAGTGTTATGGGTATGATTTTAAGATATTGTTGGTAAATAAATTGTAAGATTTACCTAAAAGGGGTAAAATGTGGATTAAGGCATTGGTAAAATACATAAGTGAATTATATTGAATAGTGAGGTCAAATATGGGTTAAAAACATTAACTCAATTGATTTGGATAAATGAATCGCAGCTTCCGAGGATACATCAGAGCGAGTTGAGCCAAGAGCATGAGAAGCTAAGAGGAAAAGAGTCACACCAAGTAAATCGAGGTAAGGGAATTGTGTGGACTCTTAGAGATATCTGTGTGCAATTTGGGCGCTTAAATGCTTTACTAGAATGCATGAGATATTAGGAAATGATGTTGGGTGATTGAAGGGTAAAAGTTGGGAGTTTGATAAATTTGCATGAAAACAAAAGCATAATGCTTTGAAAATCATGTTTTAATTGCTTCTTAGTAAGTGATTGGCAGGTTGGCTAGCATTTAAAATGATTTGCAAAAGAAATGAGTTGTTTTGGTTTGTTAACCACACTTTGCAAAGAAATGAGCCACCTACATTGTTTTCGTGAGAATGAAAGCGTGCTAGAGTACGACTCGCATGAGATTTGACGTGTTTTATACACATGAGTGCTAGAGGCACTAGTTTTCACATGGATTTCATACTGGTTTTGGCATGATGCTTGGAGTTTGTCTCGCAGTAGATGCCCACCTTGCTTGTTGCCGTGCTTAGAGATTCGAGTAGACTAGGTGTCACAAAAATTAAATAGGCTCGCACGTGCATTGTTTTGACATGATTTATTAGCCGTGTTAGGAGCTTCGGGTAGACAAGAGGTCGTACAAATTAAATAGGCTTACATGTGCGTTTTGAGATGTGGCTTGATATGATGTGTTGATTGGGTCCACGGAGTACGTTGTACCGTGCATGTAGCATGGGTACGTTATACCGTGTTAAGATTGTGATGTGCCATCTTCGGACGAGATCTGCTATGGACCGGCGGGTAGGATTTGACCCACCTCCCGTGTGGAAGCAGATAGTGGTGGTATCCCGCACACCTGATCCGTGTAGCCGGTATCACAGGTTATGGCCATAGACCTTGAGGTTATTACCTATTATTGAATTGCCTATCTCACATGTCTATTGTTTTGAGAATAAATCCATGTTTAAAATGATTTGTGGGTCAAGATAGTCCGAGGGATGGGCTGAGACCTGACAAGTGTTGAATTGTTTTGAGATATTGATTGTTAATGGTTTTTAAAGTGCACAGATGCATGATGTTTAGTGCCATGCTTATTTGAGAAAATGCATGATGGTTAATGCCATGCTTATTTGAGAAAACGCATGATGATTAATGCCATGCTTTATTATGAATTATGCGTGATGATTTTAATAGCATGAATGCTTTACATACCATTAACACAATCATACACTCATGTTTTGAGATAAATGATGAACTAAATGCTTTTGAGCATGGCATCAAGATCACGTAGATAGTGCAGTATCTACTTGTTCACATGATTGCCTTACTAAGCGTGTCGTTTGCTCACCCCCTTATTTTCCCCCTCTCTACAGAGATTTGAGTCTAGAGTGAGCGTGACTGGAGGCTTGTCCCTTTTGGTAATCCGCTGCATCCCATCGCTAAAGGTATACACACTTGGATTATTTTGTATCTAAACTAGGCATAGCACAGTAGCATTTTATATGTAACTATTGGGGATGTAAAACAATGTAAACACATGTAACAACTCTGATATATACATTTATACAAGTGTTTACTTATGAATAATATGCAAATTGAATTGGTATGGTTGAGTGAGTTAGATGTCGACACACAGCCCAACTATTGAAGAGAGTTACTGTTCACGATTGAGGTAAGGATGAATAATAAATGAAGCATGAAAATGCGAAAAATTTGTACATATTTTGGTAAGTTAAGGGTCATGACACTACCACTACTGGACAAGCAGCTGCAGAGGCAGAGAGGCCTCAGACTATGGGGACTATCACACCACCCCCAGTACAGGATACGACTTCTCCTATCGCTCCATAGCCGAGCGAGAGTGACCTGGGTTATGACTGCGAGTTGTATAGGTTAAGGCAGTTCCAGGAGTTGAAACCTCCAATATTTAGAGGAGTGAAAGACCAGTTGTTACTGAGGATTGGGTATATGAAATGGAAAAGTTGTACAGGTTCTTCAGATGCACATCGATGGAGAAAGTGGTTTTTGTCGTATTTATACTGAAGGGCGAGGCAGAACACTGGTGGAGATCCACCGTATCTATTCTGAGGGCTCGACACTCCGAGATCACATGGGAGATATTCTTAGAGGCCTTTAGGATGTAGTACATTCCAGCCACTGCACGGAGGAAGTTGAGGATGGAGTTTATGAATTTGGTTCAAGGGAACCACTCTGTTGATGAGTATGAGTCGAGGTTCATATCTTTGGGGAGGTATGACCCTGACACTATGAGCAGAGAGGCTATGAAGGACCAGAAGTTCATGGATGGACTGAGACCAGCCATCAGATCTAGATTGGCTTCGTTCGACATCCTCACCTACGAAGAGGCAGTGTGCAGGGCACAATTATGTGAACAGGACTTTGAGCAGAATGCCTTCGAGTTTGGAAAGGCTAGTGGCAGGAAAGATAGAGATCGAAAAAGATCCGAGATTGATAGAGCGGTCAGGAGAGAAGGACAGAGACTATTTGAGGAGGTACAGGAGAGAGCAGTTAAACCTCCTGTGTACCTACCTTTAGCTCCACCGAGAGGTGTAGTCATTGGAGGACCACGACCTACTACCAATCAATGTAGGAGATGTGGTAGATTTCAAGGTACCAAGCCTTGTCCGACGACCCCGTTGTGTGTTACTAATGTGGGAAGCCAGGGCATATCGCGAGGTATTGTCCAGAGATGATGAAGACTGCCCCATAGAAGGGTAAAGAGCCAGAGAGAGCTCCGGTTGAGACAACTACTCCAAGGAGAAGGGCTACAACTGAGGAAAAAGGGAAACAGGCGGTTGGCAGAGGGCGAGTGCATGCACTGGACCAGGTGCTACGAACTAAACGTATTATCTGCAAGTGCACGGGCCGTATAAAGTAATAATGGGATTTGAGTCCCAGATTATCGTCCCACAGAGTAGTTGACTAGCCTAATTAACTACCGGTTAATCTTACCCTAAGTATATTATAGCAAATTATGAAGTTTAATGTGGATGGTCTACTAAGGCTAATTAAAGTTACTGAAAAAACAATAAAACAATAAAATAATAAAAACTAAATAAAACCGAGCTGATATTTACTTACCGAGCTCCACGCAATTAAAAGCAAATACCTACGAAAATAATTAAAACAGTTAAAATTAATTAACGCAATTAAAATAAAAGGCAAAAATGAAAATAAATAAAGAAACAAAACAAGATTAATTAAACTACAATTAAATTAACCTAAAATAAAATATGCATGCAAATTAATCTAATTATGAAAATACAATTTAAACTAACCTAAAATTTAATGAAGATAGAGACTAAATTAAAAATGCATGAAACACATTTAATCTAAATTAATTCTAAATGCATCTAAACTAAAATAAAGTCCTAAAACATTTAATATAAAATTAACTACTAACTAAAATTAACACTACAAATTAAATTATCATGCAAAGCTATTAAAACTAACCTACCAATTAATAAAAACTAACAACTAATTAAAATTAAAACAACTAAAAGCATGAAATAACAAATTAATTGGCCAAACAAGGCCTTAAACTACTTTGCAACAATGTGGTCCCGATTCACTATTCACATGTCTTCTTTGTTTCATTTTCATTTTCATTCTCTGCTGCACACGTCCTCTGCACTCAGCTCTCGGTTCTGGCCAGTCCTCTGCTCCTACCGTATTGCTGCTCTCGGTTTGTCCCCTGCTCCTGCCATCTGTTGTAGCACATCCTCGGCCTGACCAGCATGTCTCCTGCTCCTGGTTTTTCCATCTCCCGCTCTCGCTCCTGCATTATCCATTTCTGCTTCTGTCGTGCTGCTGCTCTCGGCTGTCCACTGATGCTGCTCTACTGCACAGGCCACATTCCCTGAACAGCAACATAATGCTATGTACATGGGTTGGCTCCTTGCTATGTTCTGCTTAGGTTCTGCACCAGCCTAAATCGCAACAGCCACCAGTAGTTGCTGCTCCAGTTTTTCAACCCGTACATGATAAGTTGCATATTAGACATATTAATTGTCATATTTTTCCATTATTTAAATTCCTTTATATGCTTAATTTTTGGATTTGACTTATATTTTCTATTTTGTATTGTGAATGAAGGAACATGGACAAAATGGATTAAAAGCTGCAAATTCTGCTCAAATCACAAAATCAGAAGAAATCTTGGAATTCAAGTCAAGATCTATCACTTGTAGCTAAAGTTGACTGAATCAATCTAAAGATGGCAAGTGAAAAATTTTAATTATTAAGGAAGAGATATGCAAAAAATTGTCTTTGGCAAGTGGTTGAAAAAGGAAAGAAGTTTAATTGTAATCAAACTCAATCAGAGAACTTTCCTTTGGAAACAGATTCTGGGGCTAGAATATTTAGTATTTATAGACTAAGAGTGGAAGAAGCTGGGGATCTCAATCTTCAAGGGCTGAATCTTAATCTTGAATCTTCAATCATCATCATAGACATACAATTTTATATTTTTCTTTAGTGTTTTTCTTTGAACTTATGGCTTGCTAAGTTTTTAGTCTAGCCAAAGGATAATTAAAGTTTGAGTTCTTCAAGAATTGTGAGATCTAATTAGTTTATCTTGTTCTTTTATATCTTTATTATTTATATGTCTTCTGTTCTTATTTAAATTATTATTTTGATTGATTATGCAAAAAGGGCCCTTTGTTCAATTGTCAGGATAATATATCACCAATTAGAAACCTGAATCCGTAATTGTTTAGGCATTCTAATATAAGTGGTAAATAACATAATTGATTATAGATAGATTTTCAATTCTATGTTAAAAAGATATATAATCAAGCTTAAATGAACCTACGTGTGTGTTTGTTGGTTAGAATTGGCAGTCTCTCTAGTTTTCAATGCTGTTGGTAAATTAAATCTTAAGATCGTATGTAAGGTTGTTTAACTGACAAGAGAAATAATTAGAGATCGTATCCTGATTATCGAAGAAGTAAGGAGAGATAGGTTGTTAGGTCGTACCAATAACCATAACCTGTCACGACCCAAAACTTCCCGAAAATCAAAGTAAATTTTTCGCATTTTATTATTTCATGCTTACCTCTGATCGTGACTAACCATAACCAATAATTGGGCTGTATGTTAGTGCACATATCCTCTCCATACATTTACAATTAGTGCACAATTTAATTTAAATAAAAATTCATACATATTGCACTAAACTTCTTCGATTTCTTTACATATCTATACCCACTCTATACATCCCAGTGTCATACAAAATATAATACTGTGCTCATGTTATTTAGATACAAGAAACATATATAACGTGTATATACCTCAAGAGATAGGCAGCAGCGGACAACTAGAATGCCGTACCTAGTCGCCTCCCAATCTACTGGAAGAAATCTGTGTCAGAAAATGAAAAGGGTGAGCACATTAAGCTCAGTAAGGCAATCCTACGAACAAGTAGATAACAATACAACCTACATGAACGTAGTGCCATGCATAAACCACCCCTTCTCCACACATTTCCAAAACGGATGCTATGTTATGATGTCATGTAAAATAACTCGCATTAAATCTCAAAGAGCATGAAAACTTAACATGCATATGTTTTAAATCATTTATTTCTCGTTAAAATTTCATAATACGAATCAGGACTTAACCCTTCCCTCGGGTAGCCCTGACTCACGCAAAATCCATAAAATTATGTTTCTCGAAAACATCAATGTCAGAAAACATAAATATACGGAACACGAGACTAGGCAATATCTGTATATCGATAATAACCAAGACTATGGCTGTGTGTCCTCGTGAGCCTCTCTGCTACACGGATCCTAGTGTGTGGAGTCTCACCCTGATCGGGAATCGCCCGGGAGGTGGGTCAATCCAACCCGTCAGTCTTATCCGATCCCACGCATCCGAAGATGCCGTATCCGAAGATACCCAGCATCCGAAGATATCCCGTATCCGAAGATACCATACGGTACATCATACTCCATGCTACTTGCACGGTTCAACGTACTCCGTGGACCCATATCACATATGCATACTCATGCCATGTCTCTAAATGCACGTGCGAGCCTATTTAATCGGTGTGCCACACAGTCACCCGCTGCTCTAAGCACGGCTTATCATATGATCTCAGAAAAGATAGTGTGAGCGGTGCTCCAGCACTCTCATAAAATCAAGTAAAACTAGTGCGAGCTAAGCTCTAGCACTCTGTCATGAAAATCATATATAAAAATATGGTGCAAGTTAGACTCCAGCACCTTGTCGTGAAAATCATGTAAAACTCTAGTGCGAGCTCTCGCTCCAACACTAATGAAAGCATTGCACAAATCAAAAACTCGTGCGAGTGAGCTCTAGCACGTCACATTCATGAAAAGTCACGTAGTCGGCTACATTTCTCAAATCGATTTCAACGAAAATCAACACTTGTTGAAGATATGAAATGTTGTGCAATTTTATTTAAAAGTTAGTCGACCTACTCATGCATGTACCAAAATACTTCAAAAACGAGCAGGAATCCTTTGTTCTTGCTCCTTACACTTTTTCCTAAAATTTGAAATTTTACCCTTGACGAGAGTATTTTGGTAATTTGCCCATCCGGGGCCCTAAAATTTTTATCTCAAATCTAGACCCGTCGTACAATTTAAAAGACTATAAATGGCGTCGAAAATTCGTTAAGCTATCTCTAGCAGTTCGTAAAATTTCCTTAATTGGAATCGCGTGCAGACTTAACCTGTCTCGATGATACCGAACCTCTCGGCCCAAATGCGTGCCAACCAAATGTACGTAACTGCATATAAGCACACAGTTGAGGTCAATTCAATTATCTTGATTAGTATATCGCATTTATTAATTCCCTTCTTCGGGTATACCGGGCTTATGCAGCTTACTAATAATTATCGAGCTTCGCTCCAAACTCATTGGATAGCCCGTATACCATTTATGGCAATTACATTACAACTCCGAAAAATATTCCTTTCTATGCGAAATTAATCCATAATTCCGTAAAATAATTAAAACTCTGTATTTAAAGAACTCATATTGCCGAAATTAAAATGTACTTACCCGATACGATGCGGGGTACAAAAATCAGAGCTAAATCGGCTCTCGTTCGGTCTCTGTCGAAAAGCTCCACAATTAGGTAAATTCGGATTATTTTTCATTAAATAAAATATTAAATAAATTTATGAAATTTACCCGTAGGTCAATTTTCGACCCTCGGTCGACTTACCCGAATCTCGAGTCGCCCCCAATAAATTTCTTTCCTTTTTCCTTTTTTTCCTTTCTTTTCTTTTCTTTTCTTTTCTTTTCCTTTCTTTTCCTTTCCTCTTTCCTTCCTTTTCCCTCCTTTTCCTTCCCTTTCCTTCCGGCCAAACGGTGCCGTTTCTGCCATTTTGCCGTCGTCGGCATTTTCGGCGGTCTTGCCGGCCAATTCTGGTCTCAAAAGAACCGGCTCCTTTCCCTGAACACGTCGGTGGCTTCCGTTCAAGCCCAGTCATAGTGGTTCGTCGGGAATCAGCCCGTTTCCTCTCGAATTTTCCTTAGCTCCGATCGGCGTCCTCCGGCCACTACACGGCGCGTTTCCGGTGCCTTGAAGATCGTCGATCTCTCCTCTTGCACCTCGGCTGCTCGTCGGCGGTCAAGGATCGCCGGTGCTCCTTCGGTGGTCACGGGTTCTCACGGTCCTTCGGTTTTTTTTTCCGTTTCGGGTTTATCCCGATTTTCTTCTCTTTTTTTTTGTTTTCAGATTCCTTTTTATTATTATTATTATTTATAAACTATTTTATTATTATACTATTCATTAAAATACTCTACAATATTTCAAAATATTTACAACATACATTATTTTATTCTAATTTAATTTATTTAATTTAATTTAATTTATTAAATTCATTTTTTCTCCATTTTTTGATATTATTCTTTCGTATTTTCGAGATATTGTTCCGGGTAACTTTTCGATTTTTTTAAAAATTTCGGATCTTGATCAATTGACTCAAAATTGTATAATTTCCTCATTATCGATCAATTTATCTTACTTCCTTATTTTTAATTAAAATTTTCTTATCGCATTAATACCGAATTTCGATATTTTTGACCATTTTACCCCTGCTCTTGTTCGGAACCAATTTAACCTGACTTTCCTTCATACATCCACCATCTTTTCTTATTTAAATTTCGTATTTTCGGTTAACTTCATTTTGATCATTTTCGTTTGACCTGTGGCCAATTCGGCTCGTATTTAATTACTTCCGGTGTTCACCGATATTCCATTTTATTCTTCTTTACAAATTTAATTCAGTCAATGCTCTTCTTATGATTCAATGAATATATGGAAGTGTACATCACATGAATCATAAGGAATATAGCAACAATACATACAAAATGGGTCTTACATAATCTCCCCCACTAAAAGAATTTGGTCCTCCAAATTGGAACCAAATCAGTCTCTGAATAACTCCAGGTAATTCTCTTTCATCTGACTTTCTAACTCCCAAGTCGCTTCCTCCGGAGTGTGATGCTGCCACAGTACTTTCACCAGAGGAATTGTCTTCGATCTCAATACCATCTCCTTCCTATCCACAATCTGAATCGGTCTCTCAACATAGGACATACCCTCACTAAGCTCCAGTGGCTCGTATCTGATCACATGCGACAGATCCGGCTGATACTTCCGAAGTATGGAGACGTGGAAGACATTATGGACATTTGCTAGCTTTGGTGGCAACGCTAGCCTGTAAGCTCGATCTCCCACTCTCTCGAGTATCTCAAAAGGTCCTATGAAGTGAGGGCTCAGCTTCCCTCTCTTCCCAAATCTCGTAATACCCTTGGAAGGAGAAACCTTCAAAAATACTGACTCCCCTGCTGTAAACTCCAACGGTCTATGTCTCCTGTCAGCATAACTCTTCTGTCGACTCTGAGCTGTCCTCAACCTCTCACAAATCAACTGGACATCCTCAGAGGCCTGACGTATCAAATCAAGAGCGAATATCTGCTTGTCACCAACCTCCTCCCATCCTACAGGAGATCGACATCTACGGCCATACAAGGCCTCATATGGTGCCATCCCGAACTCGAATGATAACTATTATTGTAGGCGAACTCCGCGAGCGGTAGGTGATCATCCCAGGAGCCTCTAAAATCAAGTACACAAGCTCTCAACATATCCTCGAGGGTCTGTATAGTCCTCTCTGACTGCCCATCTGTCTGAGGATGCAAAGCTGTACTGAATCTCAACTGGGTCCCCATAGCTTCCTGAAAGTGTTCCCAGAAATGGGAAGTGAAGCGGGAATCCCTATCCGATATAATACTCACTGGGACACCATGCAATCTCACAATCTCGCGCACATATAGCTCCGCCAATCTACTCAGAGTATTGGTGACTCTCATCGCTAGGAAATTTGCCGACTTCGTCAATCTGTTGACTATCACCCATATGGCATCATTCCCTCTACGAGTCCTCGGTAAGCCCATCACAAAGTCCAAGGTGACATGCTCCTATTTCCAAGTCGGTATAGGTAGAGGCTGCAATAACCCTGCAGGCTGATGCTCTACCTTCACCTGCTGGCAGATGAGACATCTCGCAACAAACTCTGCTATATCTCTCTTCAACCCCGACCACCAGTATACCTTCCGGAGATTCTGATACATCTTTGTACTACCCGGATGCAAGGTATACCTCGACGAATTAGCCTCTGTCAAGATCAACCTCCTGATCTCGAGAACACATATCCTGTCTCGGAACCTCAGTAATCCATCTGAACTCAACTCAAACTCAGTCTCAATACCCCTCTACATCTGCCTAACTATCTCAATACACTGCTGATCATCACGCTGAACCTGTCGAATCCGATCCATCAAATTCGGCTCTAATCGCAGGCTAGTAATCATATAACTACCATCAACATCAGGAGGGGTCACATCCAAACTGAGGCTCACAAACTGCTCTAATAACTCATGCTCCCGTACCATCATATAAGCAACCAACCCGAAATGCTTCCTACTCAACACATCAGCCACTACATTCGCCTTACTCGGGTGGTATAAGATCTCACACTCGTAATCCTTCAGAAACTCAAGCCACCTTCTCTGTCTCATGTTCAATTCCTTTTGCGAGAACAGATACTTCAGGCTTTTGTGATCGGTAAATACCTGAAATTTCTCACCATACAGATAGTGGCGCCATATCTTCAATGCAAACACTACGGCCGCCAACTCTAAGTCGTGGGTCGGGTAGTTCCTCTCATGATCCTTCAGCTGTCTGGATCCATAAGCGACTACCTTTCTGTCCTGCATCAATACACAGCCAGTCCTTGGTAAGAAGCATCTATATAAACAGAAAAACCTCCTGAGCTAGTAGGAATGGTGAGAATCGGAGCAGAGGTCAATCGACGCTTCAACTCCTGAAAACTTTCCTCGCATCTGTCGTCCCACTCAAATGCAACACTCTTCCGAGTGAGACGTGTCAACGGAGCAGCCAATCTCAAAAACCCCTCCACAAATCGTCTAAATATCCAACTAAACCCAGGAAACTCCTGATCTCCGTAACTGTCTGAGGCCTCTGCCACTGTACTACTGCCTCAATCTTGGATGGGTCTACTGACACACCATCCCTCGACACAATATGTCCCAAGAAGGAGATCTGCTCAAGCTAAAAGTCACACTTACTGAGTTTAGCATACAATCGCTTCTCACAGAGGGTCTGCAATACAATCCTCAGGTGCTGCTTATGCTCCTCTCTGGACCTCGAATAAACCAATATGTCATCGATGAAAATAATCACAAATTGATCCAAATAAGGCCGAAACACCTCATTCATCAATGTCATAAAAGCAACAGGAGCGTTCGTCAACCCGAATGGCATAACCATAAACTCAAAATGACTATAACGGGTGCGAAAAGCTGTCTTGGGTACGTCTCCATCCCGAACTCTCAACTGATGGTACCCAAATCTCATATCAATCTTGAAAAAGACCTGTGCTCCCCGTAGCTGATCCAGTAGATCATCAATCCTCGGAAGGGGGTACTTATTCTTGATGGTAGCCTTGTTCAATAATCGATAGTCGATACACAACCGAAGGCTCCCATCCTTCTTCCTAACAAACAGAAGCGGTGCTCCCCATGGTGACATACTCGGTCTGATGAACCCCTTCTCTAACAGTTCCTGTAACTGTTTCCTCAGCTCCTCTAACTCAACTGGAGCCATCCTGTACGGCGATCTAGATATTGGCTCTGTACCGGGTGTCATATCAATACTAAACTCTGTCTCCCTCACTGGCAGTAACCCTGGTAACTCATCCGAAAAGACATCTGAAAATTCTCTGACTACTGGAGTGTCTGTCAATTCCGGACGTGCCACAGCCGTATCTACCACGTACGCAATATAACCTTCACAACATTATCCACCAAATTAGTACGTCATTCATTCATACTCTTATAAAATTCTCATTCTCATTTACTTCAAGGAAATTGCACAATACATTTTTCTGGAGTATGAAACGTGATTGTTCTGGCAAAATAATCTAAAACAGCTCAATGAGCAGCCAACCAATCCATTCCTAGGATTACATCAAAATCTCTCATATGCATTAAGATTAGATTGGCTGTCATCACTCTACCACCTAATTTCAGCTCACAATCGCTCAATACATACTCCACTAATTGGCTAGTGTTCATGGGTGTCATTATAGATAGCTTTCTACTCAGAGGGGTAGGTTTCACATAATTACACAATTTAAATGCAAACAACGGTGATACAAATGAATGCGTAGAATCAGGATCTATTAACACATATGCTTCTAAATCATGGATCAAAATAGTACCTTTCACCACATCTGATGATCGATCCACTGTGTCCTGATCAAGAGCATGCACTCACCCTGTACCAACCGCTTGCTTCCCCTTCTCTGTCACTGTCGCTTTCCTACGTGGCACAGATGTATCACCAGAAGCCCTTTCTGAACCCTTGCTCTTCTGAGGGGCACTCTCAACTATCTCGGGACAATCTCTGCTCACATGCCCGGGCTTCCCGCATCTATAGCATACCACTGGGGTACTAAAACAGGGTCTATCACCGTGATATCTACCACACCTACCGCATCTCTCAGTCGTAGGTCGTGGCCCACCTATCACAATACCCTTCTGTGGAGCAGAAGAAATAGCCGAATAAATTGAAGGTCTAGCTGGCCTCTCTCGAATCTCCTCTATCCTCGGCCTCTTCCCAATCAACTGTCTGCCCCCTGCTGCCTCGTGGCTAATGCCACTCCACTCCAACAATCCCCACAGTACAGCGTACTCCGCGTGACATACACGGTACAACGTACTCCGTGAACCCAAGCTCAATCAGGGGTGCCTGTAATAGGTCTTATCCACCCATATCATCTCTGTCTCAGTATGGACGTGTGAGCATATCATCTCACTATGACACATAGTCTACAGGAGGCTCCAACACGGCTATATGCATGTAATATAAATTCATGTGCGAGCGAAGCTCTAGCACGGCTCCATGCATATTCATGATATCAGAAAACCTCGTGTGAGCAAAGCTCTAGCACAGTTTCATAAAAATC
This sequence comes from Firmiana major, assembly GCA_033439115.1. NCBI lineage: Eukaryota > Viridiplantae > Streptophyta > Magnoliopsida > Malvales > Malvaceae > Firmiana > Firmiana major. The sequence goes on along the minus strand of CM065913.1, from coordinate 14,761,276 downwards.
AGTAAAATCTGCGTACGAGCAGCGCTTCAGTATGACTTAAACTGATTATAATTTCAAGTAAAATCCACGTACGAGCAATGCTCTAGTACGGATATGTATAAAAACTCAGTGAAAACCTCGTACGAGAAAAACTCCAGTACGACTTTAAATGAATTATGAAAACCATAAAAACTTTGTGCGAGCAACGCTCCAGCACAAATGTATGCTCAAGTAAATCAAATCTCGTGCGAGTTACACTCCACTACGGCTTTATGTATAATTAAATCAAATATCGTGCGAGTTACACTCCAGCACGACTTTTATGCATAATTCATATCAAAACAAGATTCGAGCTAAGCTCCAGTATCTCTCATGCATGTCAAATCATTAAAACTAGTGCGAGTAATCGCTCCAGCACCTTTTTATGCATACTAAGTCAAAACATGTCAAAACAGAGTGCGAGCTAGGCTCCAGCACCTCTCATGCATTTCACAATAATAAAAATCAGTGCGAGCAACCGCTCTAGCATATTTCATGCATATGATGTCACACAAGTCAGTGCGAACAGCCGCTTCAGCACATTTATGCATATTCACTAGCACATATATAGTGCGAACTACATGTTGGCACTATCTGTTTCCGTATAAACTTGATAGTTGGCCTATTTTCCAAAGAAATTTCCATTTAAATATAAATAACACTTACGTAGTGTTATCATGTGAAATTCATGCAATTACTGGCCAATCTATCGATTTGTTTTGATTAAAACCAATAAAATTCTTAATTCCGAAATTTCCTTAAATCATGTATTTCATGCATGTCATGCTTTTACCATCCTTAGGTGAACTTCCCTCAATAGGGGTAAAATAGACTTTTACCTATTCCAAGTACTTAAAATCTTAAAACCATTTTTAGGACCTTTATACATAATCAGGGTATACATACATATTCAGTTTACAGAAAAACTATTAAAATACGCGTAGCTACCTCTAGCTACTCACACAATTCCCTTACCTCATTTTTCTGTACAGTCTGACCTTTCCTCTGATGACTCGTCACGCAGTCCGATTTGCTCCAAATCCAATCAAATCTCCGAAACTGCGGATACACATTCATCAGGTCAAATACAATACAATTTAATTGTATTTCATATTTTCTGGACTTAATTTAAATCATTGGGTCTGTTTACCCATATTGGGCCCAATTGCACCTTAATGGGCCTAATCGGCCTTAAGCCCGCTTACCACACTTTATCGAGGCCTATTTGGCTCGTTGGGCCCATCAGTATTTATTTAGTCTCGTTCTAAATTCTCGGATATCTCAATTTAGTATTTACGACAATTTATTCAAATTTCCAAAATTTAATTCATTTATGCGAAAATTAAATCTGTAATTCATCAATACGCATAACGATGCAATATTGTCGTAAATAAGTGTTACTTACCCGAGATTCCATGATCATACACAAATCGAGGCTGTCTCAAGCTCTCGTTTGACGTCAATTGTCGAGCTACGTAATTAAATATATTTTCGGGTAAATTTTCAGTCAAATATTTATCAAATTAAATATTCCAAAATTTAAATCTGTCAATTCGAACGCTTACCGACTTACCCGTAACTCGATTGCATCACTGAAATTTTCCTCAATTTTTTCTCTTTTTCTTTTTCCCTTTTTCTTCCTTTTTTTTCACGTCAGTTTTTTTTATTATTTATTTTTTTTTTTATTATTTTATTTTTAATAATATTTTAATCAATTAAAATATTATTAAAATCCAAAAATATCTAAAAAAATACTATTTTATTCATTTAATCCGTAAATGAATTTACAGTCCGATTTTACCTTTTCGGTATAATTTTTGACTATTTTCGGGATTATTTTTCGATACAAAAATTTTGATTTATTCCAATAAATTCATATCTTGATCAATTTAACCCAAAATTTAATTATTTCTTCGTTATTGATCAAGATTTCTCAATCTCATATTTTTAATTAAATTTTCTTATCCCGATTAATACCGAATTTTGATCTTTTGACCGTTTTACCCTTGCACGTGTTCGGGAATTCTATTTCAGTCCTTTTGCATTTTTAAATGCACTCGAAAATTTCTATTCATTCCCTTTTGCTCTTACGATAAAATCGGTCTTACACATTGCTTACTGGGCTTTTCCCGAAACTCACCCCTCTACCTTTCAGATTATTTGCAGTGATCTACAACTACTACCTGTTGCGTACACAACGTAGGCTGATGGATACGAGCTTCCCCGGGCTACCTTTTATACATGTGTGAGGTATACATTCATGTCTCTTCACCAGACACTTTTTGTGTAGCACAGACACCTACTGTAAACAATATGTTGGGATGTAATCTATGTGAGGACGAATGAAATGAGTTATCTTAGGAATTGGTTTTTGGAATAACTAGATGTGATTGAAATGTATGGAATGATTGGATGATATGATTTGGAAAGTATGTCTAATAGTTGTGGATAGCTAGAGTTGTCAAATCACCTTGATTGCGGGTGGGCAGACTTATATATAAGTCGCTATGCTGTCGAAATTTCTATCGGCCATATAGATTTAAATTTTAAACTTAAACATATAATCATAGATAAATAAGCAAACTGAAAGCATTGACACTGTATAGAATGCAGTCTAAATGGATAAAAGAATAAGTTGAAAAATAAATCTCTATGTTTCCATGGGTCGCGGGTCGTTACAAAGATTGGTGATAAGGTGGTGTTAGTCAACCTAATTTTGCTAAACATGTTAGATTTTGATTCTTGATGTTTTGAGAACCAATGCGTTGTGAGATTTTTTATCTTGTTATTAAGAGTCATTTGAATAAAAGTGGAATCGCATTGAAGTTAATTTGCTCAATCATGATTGAAATGGACGTGTTTTGCATGATTTTTAGAGTCTATAGAATTTGGCATCTTACTACGAAAAAAAATTGGGATTGAAGATTTGGAATGTTTGTTATATAGGATGTGGATCATATTCATTTTTATTCGATTATTGGATAAATAATTATGAGGAGTTTTGATAGAAACTTATCACCTTACACACGGTGGATCGTTCTAAGAGGAGAATTGTAAGTTATCCTTGTTGAGATATGAGCAAGTTTTTGAATTTGGAAGATGAAATTAAATATTTGAGTCAGCTGTCGTCTTGTGAAGGTGAAGAAATGAATTTTATTCTAGTGAAATCGTATGAACTATGGAATATGGATCATTAGATCAATATCAAGTGCAAAGAAATGCTATGTGGGAACGTAGATTTTAGGCAGTAATTGAAAATCATCAGCATAAAATTTATCACTGTATATTGTAAGATTTTCTATTGGCTGGAATCAATCTTGCATTTAAAGAAGATAATTGCTTAATTTGAAGTGATTTTGGTTTAGTAAAAGAAAGAGAAAAGTATCTTTACTTGAGCATATGAATTGATATTTATTCAAGTTGTTAAAGTACAATCTTTAGACTTCTATATGGAGTGATATTAATTTGTTAATGATGAGAGTGATTAAATTGTGATAATGGTTTCAAAAATTTTGAGGTACAATACGAGATCAATTTTAATAATGTTTAATGTTATATGGTACAAGTTATGTGATGTGTATGCATAAAGGTTGGGGTAATTATTATCGTAAGATCCTATTATGGAAGTTGATTTTGATTGAGTATTTCAAAAACTATATATAGCATGAATGAAAAGTGTGTTGTAATGGTTGGAGATGAGTAAATAAATAAGTACATCTTTTATTTGCTTATTATGAGTCTAAAGATTTATTTGATGGATGAAGGTTTCATAGCTTTTGTGGAATATGTTGAGAAGCCGAAGCCCGACCTCAATAACATCCCGGTAGTGAAAGACTTTCTCGATGTGTTTCCGAAAGAGTTACCAAGATTACCCTCTGATAATTCATTTTGTGGTTAACCCAATAATTCATGATTGTTATATATATATTTGGTGAAATAAAGTATGTATTAAATTATGAAGAGATTGAGAAATCAATGAGATTATGTGATGAATGCGATTGGTAATTTGAGTTGTGATCTTGATATAAATTCTATTATTTGGGATTAATAGTGTATTTTGTTAATAGAAAATTTTGGATTATGATATTATAAGCTCTGCATTGATCTATGAAATTTGAAAGCTATTAATATTCGAAATTGGAGACGAGTTGGATACTCAGATATATATGTTTGAAATTATTGATGTCATTATTCAAATTTAAAGTTTTATGTGGTTATAATTACTTGATTTGAAAATTTTATTCTAAGAAATTTGGTGAACAAGAAATTATGTTGATCTCGGACAATGTTATGAACAATAACTTTGAGGTTTTCACGATTATATTCGAATGACATATTAGAGTGAGCAGTTGAAGTGTGATTAGATTTAAGTTACAAACTTCTGAATTATTGTTAATTTAACAAGTGATTGATCTTTAATGTTAAGGTCAATTTTGATTGAAGCCTACAGTAGTAAGTACACTCTGCATCCTATAGTACCAAAATGTACCAAAATCTATGAAAGGTGTATTGATGGCTTGGAATGAAACGGGATGTTGCAGAGTTTGTAGGTAAGTGCTTGGTGTGTCAACAAGTAAAGTTAGAACACCAAAGGTTGGCAGGCTTACTCTAACCCTTGTTAATGCCAACTTGGAAGTGGGAGCTCATAACCATGGATCTTGTTATGGGCTTATCCAAAAGTCGGAGAAAACATGATACCATTTGGGTAATTATGGATAGACTTACCAAATCAACCCACTTCTTAGCTATTAGCTCCACTACTCCTTTGAATGTATTGGCAGAGTTTGCATATAACAATAACTACCATGCCAGCATAGGAATGGCCACGTATAAAGCTCTTTATGGACGGAGATGTAGGTCACTGATCGGTTGGGAAGAAGTTGGTGACAGAAAGATTTATGCTCTGGACTTGGTTGAGCAATCATTTGAAAAGCTACGTATGATTTGTAAAAGACTCAAGACAGCCCAAGATAGACAGAAAAGTTATGCAGATCATCGGAGAAGAGATTTGAAGTTTGTTATTAGTGATCATGTCTTCTTGAATGTTTCTCCTATGAAAGATGTGGTAAGATTTGGGAAGAAGGGTAAGCTGAGTCCTCAGTATATAGGACCATTTGAGATATTGTAGCGTGTTGGTGAGGTAGCATATTGACTAGCTTTACCACCCTAACTAGTCGAGGTACATAATGTGTTTCACATGCTCATGCTCTGTAAATACCAACCCGATCCTTCACATATTATTGCATATGAACCCTTGGAGATAGGGAAAGACTTGAGTTACGAAGAAAGACCAATTCAGATTCTTGATAGAAAGCATAAAGTCCTGAGGTCAAAAACCATACCTCTTGTAAAAGTTCCCTAGCAACACCACACTACTGAGGAAGCAACATGGGAGTTGGAGAGCTTGATGCGAGAGAGATACCCACATCTCTTCTGATTTGGCTCGAGAATTCGGAGAACCAAATTCCATAAGGTGGGGAGAAATGTAAGACCGCTAATTCTTGTACCTCAACATGTAGTTAAATGCTATATTACTTAAATGTTAAAGCATGAATTAGTTTATTTAAAGGTGAATCAAGCTAGAATACATAGCAATTTAGTTTCCCGGAGTGAAGTAGGATGTAGGAGTTTAATAATTTCGAGATATAATCTTAACTCGATGCTAATTAAATATTAGTGAAGTCAAATTATTCAAGGTCCAATATTTAAGACATTTATGTTAGTAAGTTAGGTGAAAAAAAAATTTATGTAAGAGTTAAAATAATAATAATAATAATAATAACAATAATAGTAATAATCTAATTATAGTAATTAGGTAATAGAATTTATTTTGTTTTATAATGGAACATAATTAAATTCTACCATTTAGAAACCAAATTGAAAAATATATACATATAAAATCATACCCTTTTAATAAATTTTGGAATATGTATATATATATATATATATATATATATATACATATCAAAAAAGAACCCGACATTTCCCCCCTCCCTTTTTTCTTCTTTCTTTCCCTCATTTTCTCCTTAAATTTCCTTAAGAGAACCCATTCCCCCTCCTGCCACCGCCGATCACCATCTAGACCGTCGGCGACCGAACCAGCACCGATAAAATCGACATCCTCCCTTCCCCGAGGCATTTCCTTTTCCCCTGCAACCGAAAGCCACACCAGAAGCCGTCGGGTCTTCTTCCTCCTCTGTTTCGCGAAGTCTGACCAAAGGAAGGACGCCGACTTCCCTTCCCCCGAGCCGAGAGCACCAGCATCACCCAGTCCCACCTCCTCCGTCACACACCGTTCCCAAATCCCGAAGCCAGAAGACGATCCCAGCCATTCCCCTCTTCCCCTCACGTGTCACCAACACAGCCAAAAGAAACCCACTGCTCTTCCATTGTCAAAGCCGAGAGAAACCTAGTTTCCTATTTTGTTTCCTGCATGTTGAAACCACGACTGGCCAAGGAGTAACTGAGTGGGAATTGCAGAAAATTACAAAATCACAATTCTGGGTTTTTCACAATGATAGGTTCAGCTATTCTATAACCTAGGTAAAGCTTATTATTTCCTAATAAAATTCCTATCTAGTTAGTTGTTATAGAAGTGAACAAAGTAAAAATTTACCTTAAATTATGGAATTGAAGTCTTGAGGAAAGTCTAGGATTTCAGAATTTGGGGCTTTTGAATTTAAGGTAAGAATCTGAATTCTTGGTTAAATTTATGAATGCTTTGGTGATGATTGTACTGTTTCATATAGTAATCTTAAATCAATTGCTGGAATTTAACATGGGTATGGAGGATTAAGTGTTCGGCCAACTTGAAGGAATTAAGGAATAAATTGTTGTTTGGAAAATTTAGGCTTGAATCACTTAATTTCAACGCGAATATGCATTTATAAGGTTTGCATGATTAAAATCTAACATATGTAAGTAGATATGTAGGTTAAGGGAATTCGGCCAATATGAAATAAATAGAAAATTTATGCTAAAATTAGATTTTAAGGATTCAAACTCCAAAGTTATAATGAATCTAATACATGAATCCAGCTACATGTAAGATTTGTGGATGAAAAGTTGGAATTGGTGTTGAAAGTATTCGGCCCTTGGATTAATTGAGAATATTTTGTTATATTTGAAATTTAAAGATTTAGACCAAAAACTTTTAAAGTAAACAATCATGTTTTATGATTGCATGATTAAAATAAAGTTATATAAGTAGAGACATTGAGTTATAAGTTTTCGGCTATGATAAATATTTAGGGATTTAGTTGAACTTGGCGGAATATTGTAGATTATTTTCTGGAAATAATTAATATGTATGAGTCCTTATAAGATCAGAATGTATACAGAATTTAATATATTATGATGAGTGTAAATTTGGTATTCAGCAACATGAAGAAAGAATAAGGTATTTTTCTTTAAGTCAGTTTTGTTTAGTAAGATAAACTAATAGTTATATCAATCTATAAATGAGTTTACAATTACATGTTAAGCTTGATACAAATGGATGTAGAAGGAGATGGAAACTTAGGTAGAGGATTCGACTTACTAGGGGTAGATATTGGATTAAAGTCTAAATAGACTAAACAATGGAAAAATACATGATGTGAATTTAAATGAAGATGTACACGTGAGTATTGGGTTGTGACACAAATATATCGAAAGAATATGCTAGTGTAACACAAGCCAAAATGTAACTGCTTCAAGTAAGTTAAAAACTGAAATGAGTATGGAGATTGATAATTGGATGTTCTTACGTATGAATTTACACCGACTGCCTCGTCAAGTGCCAAGGAAGCTTAGGCACATATATGCGTGCCTAAGGCGATAAGGGTAATTGGTGTGCGTCGCTTTTGTGGTAAGGGATTTATATAGCTCATAGCTAGTAGGATACCTCAAGTTAAGCTAAAATCTTACTAGGAACCATAGGTTGTTAGTTTAGTTAGGTATAATTTTAAACTTATTACCTACCTTACCTGATTTTCATCAATACCGAGACTTTGTTCATAGTTACTAGCTTTAATTAATAAGATGTTATAAATATAAGTTTTACTGATTTTTAGTGTCAAATAAAAATAGTTAAACTCAGATGAGTACAAGCGTCTTACTACTTGATTTCATCGTTTTGCGCATTATGCATGATGTTTACAAAGTGGTTGTATGGGCTGTTTTGAATATGATTCGGAAAAGTGCAATGTTTTAAATTAAATGATGGTTATGTATTTGAAATGATATTGCACGTTTTAAAGTCAAAGGTTTACTTTTCCGAACCGTGGTTATGAATTGAAATGATTTCGTAGTTATACTGTACACCCGTCGTGATGGTTGGTTTTTGAGAATGCTGGCGATCCCTAAAAATCATGTGTGGCAGTCATGTCTTGTGAGAGCCATCTCTAGCACCGGTAAGAGGTTCTGTGTGATTGCCCTACGATGTCAAGTGCTTCATAGGGGTGTCTGGGTAGCATCGAGTTTATGAGCCGTGAGAGCCATCTCTAGCATCGGTAGGAGGTTTTGTGTGATTGTCCTATGGTGCTAAGTGCTTCACGGAGATGCCTTTGTGGTATTGAGATTTTTTAAGTAGCACCAGTATGAGGTTCTGCGTGATTTCCCTACGGTGCTAACTACCCACTACTCTAGACCTTGATCCTGTCTTCAGTACCCTAGTCCAGACTTGATCAGTTTAAGATAGAGCGGTAATCACTATGGCCATAGGTGTGTTTTCATTATGTAATTGGTTCCATGACAAGTTAAGGGTTATGCCACTTCTCTTCTATCTATGTTATATGTTTGATTTGAGCTCATGCATGATTTCGACAGACTACATGTTTTAGAAAGGGTGTCGGGTTACCAAGTGTTTTCTTTCCATATCTTGAATTTGCACCTTGGTTTATAAGTTAAGTGTTATGTAGTATGTTTTGTGAAGTGACCTAATTTTAAAAAGGGACTGATTAACATGACTTATTTTTGATATTGCGTTTTATGAAATCTTTACCTTTTGGACCTAAAACTGAGGTTTATGCATAGTTTTAAAAGTGCATGATGCAATTGCATAATAACTTTGATTTACTCCAGCTTGGTATTTTATTAGCAACTTTGATTTACTTCAGCTTGGTATTTTATTAGCTTTGGTTTTATATCTTCCTTATTGAGCTTGTGGTTACTCACCCCTTTATTTTCAAATATTTCAGACTAACTCGTGGGTGAACCGCTCAGAGTTATTGATTTCTCGTGCTAAGCGCATTGTCCTCGTGCCAAGGTATACGCAACAACAAATGTAAAGTTTTTGTTTTCAGACTTTTATGCATGCACGGGCTTAAGTATAGTCATTAGGGATGTATTAGTTGATTTTGGAGTGTTATTTCTAGGATAGGACCTATAAACTATATAGTTAAAATTTCGTTAAATAAATTCAAAACCTTAGTGATTATACTATTGTAACACTTAGCTACTTGAGTTTATATGATGTGATTTCTGATGTGACTGGAAAACATGATTGTTAATTGTTGATAGCTAGGGTTGTTGAGATGATTTAATTTGCATGAATGGTATAGAGCATATGGGCTGTTATATTGTCTTGTTTGCAGGTTGGGTAGAGTCAAATTGCAATTGTTATGTTGCCGAAATTTCTAAAAAATTTAGAACTTAAATAAAATCCTCCACCTATTAATGTAAATGTTTTAAACCTATATCGGATACGGAACTATAAGAAAAAGATCATAAAGAAATAATAATAAACACTAGTTAATGTTAATTCACTTTAAAACGTTTCCGTCTATATATACGCTTAGGGATAGTTGTAGATGTCACGAGTCATGACATAACTTCAGTAAATCGGCCCAGTTATCGATATAAAATTATTTAGTTTATTTAGATAAATATCACTGAAGTTTGTAATTAGTGTTTAAAATCAAAATCCCGAATTAAATTTTCATGGACTATTTACTGGAATTTTTAACTGAAAAATGGCGAATTAGTCTCTTTTTAAATGTGATATTTTTTCGAACTGAACTTACAGTTGATTTTAATGAAAAATGATTTGCTTATAAGTGATAATGAGGTTATGTGCTTGAGCACATACTGACTTTATGTCGCACGGTTCGACTAGCACTGACTTTGAGACAAGGGCGATGAATAAATCATGTTGCACTACTGTTTGTTTCTGTTTCTTTGGTCCACAGAGTACGACGTACCGTGTGACACCCACGTGAGTACGATGTACCGTGTATTCTGTTCTACGGGCATTTTATTCTGTGAGCCGTTAGGGTAGCTAACCACTCCCACGATGATTGACATCCCTGTACACCTTATTAGTGAGTCCCGGAATCACCGACATTGATCAATTATCCTTTTGAATTTTGATATAGCATGTTCTGTTTTGTCTCGTCTATTTGATTTACTGGTTTGATTGTATGAAGTGTATCGTTGTGTGAAAACTGATTATTTTGCTGCTTAAAGTTTTAGAATATTGTATTCACTGTAGTAGACTGTTTACACTATCGATATTGATATTGTTTTCGAATTTCGATTTTGGTATTATCGATTTTCATATATGATTTTACCGGTATTACTGGATTACCAAATTATCTGTATATTTTTATGAGAATTTCTATTTTGGCATATATATAGGTAGTGTATTTATCTACCTGCCGTGTGTTTTTCTTATTGACCACGTTGAGCTCACCCATTCCTTTCTTCCACGGAGTATCATCAGTAGCAGAGCCCGCTTCTGTAAGTTGAATTATTTTACACAGCCATACGTCAGCAAAGCATTCTACTGTGTTAATGCTATACTTAATGTAGACATCTATTTTGTATCTAAATTTTGTAAGTACAGTAATGTATATGAAAATGTATTTGAAAAATGTGAACATATAAATTTTGTAAAAGAACAATTATGCTAATTTAATTGACAGGTATTACCATTAGTTTTGTTTAAATTTGTCACCAAGAAATAGAATTAGATAGGCAGATTTATTGTTTTGATCTATTATCGACTCGTAGCTCAATCAAAATGTACGTAAATCGGGTCGTTACAGAAGTGTATATCAGAACAAGGTTGGCCTGATATGAGTTGATATTAGGAATAAGAGAAAATTTGAAAAGTTCACATACCTAACATTGTCGTACATTGTTTGGACACAAACGAGTATACCTGACTGTGTTTTATTGAAAATTACTACTGAATGCATGAAAACATTTAGTTATGGTTGGTAGACCACGTGGTCGACCGAGAGGGAGAGGGGGTAGGTCATCCTGACGCCATAAGGATAGGCCTAAAAGGCAGGGTGGCCCCTCAGTTGACCAGCCCACTCATAATCCTTCTGAGAGCTCCAAAGTTCGAATTACTAGTTTGGAACGGGGCATGGAATCGATATTGAATCTGATTTGGGCAAGTGATGGCGAGATTAGATAACACACTGGGCACTGGTGCTTAAGCTGTACCGACTACTCCAACAATCGCGCCTGATATGCCCGCGTCAACCCAGACAGCGCCAGTGCCACCAGTGGAAGTACCCTCTACATCTCCGCCTACTACATTACTGCAAACCCCACCTGTACCACATTCACCGGCACTAGTGGCCCCACAGTAGCGTAGCAACGAAATTGGGTATGACTGTGAACTATATAGACTAAGGCAATTTTAGGAGTTCAAGCCTCCGTCTTTCAGTACTGTTAAGAATCCAGTAGTTGCGGAAGATTGGATAAACAAAATGGAGAAGCTCTATGGATTCTTCCAATGTACATCTATCGAGAAGGTAGCTTTTACAGCTTTTATATTGAAGGGAGAAGCTAAACTGTAAGATCCTTAAATTTCTATGTAATGTATGTGATTATTAATTGATGTACAAACAAGTTATATTACATATGAATTACAAGAAATAAAGGTTTCTAAGTTAAGTGTGAATGGATTGATACATGAGTGTTGAAGTCATTGAAAATGAGTTTAACTAGGAAAATTGCAGCAAAAATGATGCAAGATGAAGGCCAGATCGATCCCATGCAAGCAAAGATCGATCTTATGGCCTGGAGAACACAATGCAAAGCATTCTGCAAGAGGGAGATCGATCCCTCACTCAAGTAGATCGATCTCCATTGGTCTCAGGTTGGACCCGATCGATCTCCTTTTAATGGCCAAATAGATTTCCTAAACACTTTGCCAGAAACAAATCGATCCTATTCCATTGAACAGATCGTTCTCATGCAACATGGCAGATCGATCTCATACATCCAACAGACCAATCATCTACCTGCAAAATGTCGATAAACTGAAGGATTCAAGCAATGCCAGATCGATCTCCACCCTATGCAGATCGATCTCCTAATGTCATCTCTATAAAAGCAGAGCAGTTGGATCTGCATTTCACGAGAACAAATCCATTTCTTCCAGTTTCAACCTTAAACCTAGCTTTTACTCTCTAAAACCATCCCATTTCCATAAAAATTTGAGAAAAATCTATTAAAGCAAAGTTGTTCATTGTAAAGAGAGGAACAACATAGCTTGGAATCAACACTTCATTTGTTGGATTGAAGGAGCAAAGGAGAGTTCTTAAATGTGGCAAGAAGAAAATCAAGTTAGGTGAGTTTCTAATACACCAACTCAAAGTACATTTATCTAGTTATTGTTGTGAGTAGATGGGTGTATGTATTGATGATAGAAACTACATAGAATGTAAGGGGATAAGTATAACCTAGAATGAGTCTAGTGTGAAAAAGTGTGATATGGGTGAGTTGATGATAAATGGATTATGCTAAGATGTTAGTGAAGTAATATGCAAGATTTTTAGATGATTGAATGAAGTTACATTGTGAGATTGGTCAAGTTAAGAAAATAAGTATATGAGGTGTTTGATAAATTGCCATAGAGAATTAAATGATGGACTAGAGACACTATGATCTTAATATTGATTTAGTGTGAATCAAAATGCTTAAAAGAGTTCAATAAACTCTCGAGAAATTAATTAAGCGATCAAATGGACTTAAGATGAAGTGAGGTCGTATAAGTGTTAATGAAAACTATAGGTCGAATCGACTATAGTAAACGCAAGAATTGTGTTATATTGGACCGAATTGATGTGATATATGATTTCGTGCAGTCCTGAAGATTTTGTTGAAGGCAAATCGAATTGCACAAACGGGCAGCTCTAAGGAAATGGAATCATTCGACGCAATTTCCAGGTAAGAGAATTCTATGAGTACTTAGAGATAATTGCTCCTATTTTGTTGGTGAATATAGGGCTTTGTAAATGTGTGGTTATCTAGAAAAGTGATTGATGATACATGTGAATGACTACGAGTATATATATATATATATATGATTTGGTTTGAAGTGAATCTTACAAAAGGGATAGTAAGGCTAACGATTGCATAAATCACATGTTTTGATATTTTTATGAAATACATTGCTTTGGTTTAAGCAAAATTGACGGATAGGCTGGCTAGTGATTTCATAAATTTGTGAAATAGCACAAGTGAGGTGCTAAATTTGATTTTGAGAATGTTTTGTTGAAATAGAGCCGCTTATCGTACTTATTTGAGTTCAATCGTGCTGAAACCTAGCTCATATTTTGATGTGTGATGTTTTATAAGCCGTACTGGAGCTGATAGCTCGTACGTGGGTTTTCTTTGACTTACTTATGCACATAACCATACTGGAGCTATACTCGTACGTGATTTCTAAATTAATTGTTATGCATAAAGTCGTATTGGAGCATTTCTTGTACGAGGGTATTTGTTGACGATGCATGAAATCGTGTTAGAGCTTTGCTCGCACCGAGTTTTCACACTGTGATATGTAATGAGTCGTGCTGGATGCCTCGTGTGGACTGCTAGTCACACGGATGAGATGCTCACACATGCACTTGAGACTGAGTAGGTTATGCATGGTATGAGGTTGATAAGACCTATGGCAAGCACCCTCAACCATGATATGAGTCCGCGGAGTACGTTGTACCATGTAGATCACATGGAGTACATTATACCACGTGGTTGTGATGTTGATTTAAAAGTCTGGCGTAGGACTTACCCACCTTCGCTCCAACATGATGCCCCGCACATCGAGATCCGTGTCATTTGGGATGATTATGATATAGTTGGCCAACATAGTCCTTGGTTTACCGTAACCACCTGTCTCATTTGATATCACATGGTTTTAGATACCGATGTTTACTTATGTTGTCCAAGATAGACCCGAGGGAGGGGTCGAACCTTGTGAATAGTTTTAAAGGAATGATACATTGTTTTTTACGGTTTTGCTAATGTTTTGACAAAATGTTACGTTTTGAGGGAATGATTTATGATGAACCTTGTGATTTGAGATGAAATGGATAAATGTTTATTATATTGAGCATGAGAGGTATTCACATGAAGATTTTCCAGTTTACATGCCTATTTTCATGTTTTTCAGTACATGATATATGTATATACATATGTCATAGTTTTATTATTTCCTCATGCTCTGAATATAAATGATTTATGTCATGACATTATAACCATGTACATAGTGTAGTTATCTATCATGATTGTATTATTGCCTTACTGAGCGTGTGGTTGCTTACCCCTTCACTTTTCCCCTTTACAGAGCGCGCACAGTAGCCTAGTGAAGGACTGAGGCGCTATATTTTGATATCCGCTCCTCTCCATCGCCCAGGGGTATACACAAATGAATTCTTTTTGTATCTAAACATGTAATAACACAGTAATCATTCTGAATTGTAATATGGGGGATGTAAATGTTAACAAACATGACATGTATAAGTATGTGACTTAACTTTCAAATGTATGAAATTGTTTTTGATTAATTGAAAAATGAGTGGTAAATAATGATTATTCCTGCATCTGTCATTGGGGAGAATTGTTCACGATTGGATAAGGAAATGAAAAAGTGAAAAATTTATGGTGATTTTTGAGTGAAAAGATGAAAAGGGGTCATGACAGAGATTGGTATCAGAGCTGAGTTGGCCTGATGTAAGTCAGTTATAATAAGTAGGAAAGTTACATCCTTATATTACTGTGCTTTTGTTTAGATATAACTGTGTATATCAAGATGAAATGAGACTAATAAATGGTTATGGATAGAGGAAGCTAGGCATTATGCCTGTTACATGTCGAGGTCGAAGGGCGGGTGCACGCGCTAGAGGCCGTAAGGGTAGGCCTGAGAGCCATGTGGAACTACAAACTGACTAGGCTCCACAGGACCCTGCTGAGAGACCAGGGGATACCGAGGCACGCTTCGCTAGGATAGAGCAAAGTATCGAGAGCCTCGTTGAGATAGGCACTCGGCATTAGGGGCCGGTGATAGATGAGGTCCCATAACGCAGCCTATTACAATTGGACAGGTAGCTGCAGAGGCAGAGAGACCTCAGACTGCAGAGACTGTTACACCCCCAGTTTAGGATACTGCTTCTCTTATCGCTCCACAGCCGAGCGAGAGTGACTTGAGTTATGACTGCAAGCTGAGTAGGTTAAGGCAGTTTCAGGAGTTGAAACCTCCAGTATTCAGAGGAGTGAATGACTTGGTTATTACCGAGGGTTGGGTTTATGAGATGGAGAAATTGTATAGGTTCTTCAGATGTACATCGACTGAGAAAGTGGCCTTTGCCGTATTTATGCTGAAAGGCGAGGCAGAACACTGGTGGAGATCCATCGAATCTATTTTGAGGGCTCGACACTCCGAGATCACATGGGAGATGTTCTTGGAGGCCTTTAGGAGGTAATATATTTCGACCACCGCACAAAGGAATTTACGGATGAAGTTTATGAACTTGGTTTAGGGGAACTGTTATGTGGATGAGTATGAGTCGTGGTTCATGTCTTTGGGAAGATACGACCCGCATACGATGAACAGTGAGACTCGGAAGGTCCAGAAGTTCATGGATGGATTGAGATTAGCCATCCAGACTAAATTAGCTCCATTTGACATTCACACTTACGAGGAGGCAGTGCACAGGGCACAGTTGTGCGAGCAGGACTTTGAGCGGAATGCCTCCGAGCTTGGGAAGGTTAGCGGTCAAAAGGACAGAGATCAGAAGAGATCCAGAGTTGATAGAGTTGTCAGAAGAAGATGCCAAAGATTATTTGAGAAGAGACCAAAGATTGAGAAGGTACAAGAGAGAATTACTAGACCTCTTGTGTATCCAGCTTTAGCTCCACTAAGGGGTATGACCATTGGAGGACCACGACCTACTACTGAGTAGTGTAGGAGATGTGGCAGATTTCATGGAATTAGGCCTTGTCTGATGACCCCTGTAGTGTGTTACAGATGTGGGAGACCAAGATATGTCGTGAGGTATTGCCCAGAGGTGATTGAAACTACCCCACAGAAGGGCAAAGAGCCAGAGAGAGCTCCGGTTGAGACAGCTGCTCCAAAGAAGAGTGCTACAGCTGAGGAAAAAGGGAAACAGGTAGTTGGCGTTGGCAGAGGGCGAGTGCATGCATTGGACCAGGACACCACAGACGCTTCTACAGATGTGATTAAAGGTACCATCCTAATTTTTTATTTAGAGGCATTTGTATTATTTGATCCCAGTGCCACACATTCCTTCATATCGCATTCTTTTGCACATAAATTGTTGAAGCATGTAAAATCCATATTGTTAGATAGGATGTTGATGATTTCTACACATATGAATGATTGTCAATTGACTGAGTATGTATATAGGAATTGTAAGTTGAAGATAGGGGGAAAGGAGATGGCAATCGATTTAATTTTACTGAGTATGAGTGATTTTGATGTAATCTTAGGAATGGATTGATTGGCTGTAAGTCAGGTTGTTATGGATTGTCATGCTAAGACATTGATGTTTCTAGAGATAGATAATCTTGTTATAAGTTTCGTTGAAAAGAAATGAAGAACATGATTATTGTAAATGAAAATAGTATAATTTTAATCCATCATATTTGAGAGATGAATTTATTTATTATTTATGAATGTTAAAGTGATGACTTATGTTGCTAACGGTGGAAAGGATAATGTGAAGGGTTCATTGCATACGTGATTGACATAGATAAGGCACACACAGAATTGAGAGACATTCTAGTAGTTGCGAAATTTCCTGATATCTTTTTTTAAGACAATTTACCAGGGCTACCACCTAATAGGAAAATGAAGTTTTGTATAGAGTTAGTGCCTGGTACAGAGCCAATATCTAAGCCATCATATAGAATGGCTCCGATTGAGTTGGAAGAGCTAAAGAAGTAGTTGCAAGAGTTGCTAGACAAGGGGTTTATCAGACCTAGCGTCTCACCTTGGAGAGCTCCGATTCTGTTTGTAAGGAAGAAGGATGGGAGCCTCCGATTGTGTATAGATTACCAATTGTTGAATAAGGCCACCATTAAGAACAAGTATCCCCTTCCACGCATTGATGATTTGTTAGATCAGCTTCGGGGAGTACAAGTCTTTTCTAAGATAGATCTGCGATCTGGATACCATTAGTTGAAGATACGGAGTAGAGATGTACCCAAACAACATTTTGTACCCGTTGTGGCCACTACGAGTTTTTGGTTATGCCATTCGGATTGATGAATACCTCCGTAACATTTATGGCATTGATGAATGATGTATTTAAGTCATACCTGGACCAGTTTGTGATTGTGTTTATCGATGACATTTTGGTTTATTCCAAGTCCAGAGAAGATCATGAGGAGCACTTAAGGATAATTTTGCAGACCTTTCGAGAGAAGGAATTATATGCCAAACTCAGTAAGTATAACTTTTGGTTAGAGAAAATCTCATTTCTGTGCCATGTTGTATCTAAGGATGGAGTATCAGTGGATCCCTCTAAGATTGAGGCAGTTGTATAGTGGGAATAACCTAAGACAGTTACTGAGATCATAAATTTTCTGGGATTGACAGGTTATTATTGGAGATTTGTTAAGGGTTTCTCCAGACTAGCTGCTTCGTTGACACGCCTCACGTGAAAAGATGTTAAGTTTGTGTGGGATGCGACATATGAGAGGAGTTTTCAGGAGCTTAAGCGTCGGTTGACTATTGCTTCCATTCTCACCATTCCTACCAGCTTATAAGGTTTCTCTGTGTATACGGATGCATCACACCAGGGACTAGGCGGTGTACTTATGCAGGATACGAAGGTAGTTGCCTATGGGTCTAGATAGTTAAAGGATCACGAGAGGAACTATTCGACTCACGATTTAGAGTTGGCGATCATAGTATTTTCATTGAAGATATAGCACTACTATCTTTATGGTAAGAAATTTTAGGCATATACGGATCATAATAGCCTTAAGTATCTGTTTTCACAGAAAGAGTTAAATATGAGACAGAGAAGATGGCTCGAACTCCTGAAGGATTATGATTATGAAATCATGTTCCACCCGGGTAAGGCGAATGCAGTTGTTGATGCCTTGAGCAGGATGAACCTCGGGTTGGTGTCTTATATGATGGTTCGGGAACACGAGTTGTTGGAGCAATTTGTAAACCTCAGTTTGGATGTAACCCCACCTGGTTCAGAGAGATTTGATATTATGGCTGGTTTGAGATTGGAGCCAGAGTTGATTTGTCGTATTGGACAGGCTTAGCAGAGTGATCGACAGTGTATCAATTGGTTGAGTCAGATACTAAGATGTATCAAAACCTTCGAAAAGTTTATTGGTGGTCTGGAATGAAAAAAGACATTGTTGAATATGTCGCTAGATGTCTCGTCTATCAGTAGGTGAAAGTAGAGTATCAAAAGCCTGTAGAGTTATTGCAGCCTTTACCGATACCGATATGAAAATGGGAGCATGTCACCATGGATTTTGTGATGGGTTTACTTAGGACCTGTAAAGGTCATGATGCCATTTGGGTTGTTGTGGATCGGTTGACGAAATCAGCCCATTTCTTTTCTATGAGAACTACCGATACCCTGAGTCAGTTGGAAAACTTATATGTTCGAGAGATAGTTCGGCTACATGGTGTTCCAATGAGTCTTATTTCTGATCAGGATGCCCGCTTCAGTTTCCACTTCTGGAAACATTTTCAGGAAGCGATGGGGACCCACTTGAGCTTTAGCACTGCTTTTCATCATCAGACAGATGGTCAGTCATAGAAGACTATACAGACCCTAGAGGATATGTTGAGAGCATGTGTGCTGGATTTTGGAGGCTCCTAGGATGATTACCTACCGTTAGCCTAGTTCGTCTATAATAATAGCTATCATGCAAGTATCGGGATGGCACCTTATGAGGCACTGTATGGACGTAGATGTCGATCCCTTATTGGATGGGAAGAGGTTGGTGACAGATAGATTTTTCCTCCTGATTTAGTACAGCAAGCCTCTGAGCACGTCCAATTGATATGTGAGAGATTACAGACAGCTCAGAGCCGACAAAAGAATTATGATGACAGGAGACAGAGACTACTGGAGTTTGTTGTGGGTGAGTCAATATTTTTTAGAGTTTCTCCCTCAAAGGGGATTATGAGGTTCGAAAATAAAGGAAAGTTAAGCCATCGGTATATCAGACCCTTCGAGATTCTGGAGAGAGTGGGAGATAAGGCTTATAGGTTGGCATTGCCACCAGACTTAACAAGCGTACATAACATCTTCCACGTCTCTATACTTGGAAAGTACCACCCGGACCCAGCACATGTGATAACATATGAGCCATTGGAGCTCAATAAGAGTATGATATATGTGGAGAAGTTGGCTCAGATATTAGATAGGAAGGAAAATGTGTTGAGGTCGAAGACGATTCCGTTAAGGAAAGTTCTTTGGCAACGTCACACTCCGGAGGAAGCTACATTGGAGTTAAAAAGTACGATACAAGAGAAGTACCCGGAGTTGTTCTTAGGATAACTTGGTTTCAATTTGGAGGACCAAATTTCTTGAAGGAGAGGAGGAATTTAAGACCCGTAAATTTCTATGTAATGTATGTGATTAATTGATGTTTAGACAAGTTACATTACATATATATTCGAAGAAATAAACGTTTTTAAGTTCTAAGTGTGAATGGATTGATAAATGAGTGTTGAAGTCATTGAAAATGAGTTTAACTGGGAAAATTGAAGCAAAAATGATGCAGGATGAAGGCCAAATCGATCCCATGCAAGGAGAGACCGATCCCATGGCCTAGAGAATACAATGCCAAGCATTCTGCAAGAGGGAGATCGATCCCTCAGTCAAGTAGATCGATCTCCATTGGTCTCAGGTTGGACCAGATCGATCTCCTCTTAATAGCTAGATCGATTTCCTAAACTCTCTGCCAGAAACAAATCAATCCTATTCCATTGAACAGATTGGTCTCATGCAACATGGCAGATCGATCCACTGCCTGCAAAATGTCGATAAACTGAAGGATTCAAGTAAGGCCAGATCGATCTCCACCCTATGCAGATTAATCTTCTAATGCCATCTCCATAAAAGCAGAGTAGTTGGATATGCATTTCAAGGGAACAAATCCATCTCTTCCATTTTTAACCTTAAACCTAGCTTTCTCTCTCTAAAACCATCTCATTTTCGTAAAAGATTTGAGAAAAAAACTATTAAAGCAAAGTTGTTCATTGTAAAGAGAGGAATAACATAGCTTGGAATTAACAATCCATTTGTTGGATTTAAGGAGCAAAAGAGAGTTCTTAATTGGGGCAAGAAGAAAATCAAGCTAGGAGAGTTTCTAATACACCAACTCAAAGTACATTTATCTAGTTATTGTTGTAAGTAGATAGGTATATTATTGATGATAGAAACTCCCTAGAATGTAAGGGAACAAGTATAACCTAGAATAAGTCTAGTGTGAGAAAGTGTGATATGGGTGAGTTGATGATAAATGGATTAAGCTAAGTTGTTAGTGAAGTAATATGCAAGATTTTTAGATGATTAAATGAAGCTACATTGTGAGATTGGTCAGGTTAAGAAAATAAGTATATGAGGTGTTTGATAAATTACCATAGTGAAATAAATGATGGACTAGAGACACTATGAGCTTAATATCGATTTAGTGTGAATCAATAAGCCTAAAAGAGTTCAATAAACTCTCAAGATATTAATTAAGCTATCAAACAAACTTAAGAGGAAGTGAGGCCTTATAAGTGTTAATGAAAACTATAGGTCGAATCAACTATAGTAAATGCAAGAATTGTGTTATATTGGACCAAATTGATGTGATATATGATTTTATGTAGTCTCGGAGATTTCGTTGGAGGCAAATCGAACTGCACAAACAGGTAGCTCTAAGGAAGTGAAATCATTCGATGCGATTTTCAGGTAAGGGAATTCTGTAAGTACTTAGAGATAACTGCTCGTATTTTGTGGGTGAATATAGGGCTTTGTAAATGCATGGTTATCTAGAAAAGTGATTAATGGTATATATGAATGACTACGAATATATATATATATATATATATATATATATATATATATATATATATGGTTTGGTTTGAAGTGAATCTTACAAAGGGGATAGTAAGGCTAATAATTGCATAAATCACATGTTTTGATATTTTTACGAAATACATTGCTTTGGTTTAAGCAAAATTGACGGATAGGCTGGCTAGTGATTTCATGATTTTGTGAAATAGCACAAGTGAGGTGCTAAATTTGATTTTGAGAATGTTTTGTTGAAATAGAGTCTCCTATCGTACTTATATAAGTTCGATCGTGTTCGAGCCTAGCTCGCACCATATTTTGATGTGTGATGTTTTATAAGCCGTACTGGAGCTGATAGCTCGTACGTGGGTTTTCTTTGACTTACTTATGCCCATAACCGTACTGAGCTATGCTCGTACGTGATTTCCACATTAATTGTTATGCATAAAGCCATACTGGGGTGTTACTCGTACGAGGGTATTTATTGACGATGCATGAAATCATGCTAGAACTTTGCTCGCACTGAGTTTTCACACCATGATATGTAATGAGTCATGTTGGATGCCTCATGTAGACTTTGTGTCACACGGGTGAGATGCTCGCATGAGCTATGCTAGATGCCTCATGTGGACTGCAAGTCATACGGATGAGATGCTCGTGCATGCACTTGAGACTGAGTAGGTTATGCATGGTATGAGGTTGATAAGAGCTATGACAGGCACCCCCAACCATGATATGGGTCCGCAGAGTACGTTGTACCATATAGATCACATGGAGTACGTTGTACCGCGTGGTTGTGATGTTGATTTAAAAGTCTGGCATAAGACTAACCCACCTTCATTCCAGCATGATGCCCCGCACATCGAGATTTGTGTGGTCTGGGATGTTTATGACATAATTGGC
This sequence comes from Firmiana major, assembly GCA_033439115.1. NCBI lineage: Eukaryota > Viridiplantae > Streptophyta > Magnoliopsida > Malvales > Malvaceae > Firmiana > Firmiana major. The sequence goes on along the minus strand of CM065913.1, from coordinate 14,739,068 downwards.
CAACATAGTCCTTAGTTTACCGTGACCGCCGTCTCACCTGATATCACATGGTTTTAGATACCGATGTTGACTTATGTTGTTCAGGGTAGACCCGAGGGAGGGGTCGAACCTTGTGATCTGTTTTAAAGGAATGATACATTATTTGTTGACAGTTTTGCTAATGTTTTGACAAGGTGTTACGTTTTGAGGGAATGATTTATGATGAACCTTGTGATTTGAGATAAAATCGATAAATGTTTATTATATTGAGTATGAGAGGTTTTCACATGAAGATTTTTCATGCTTACATGCTTATTTCCACGTTTTTCAGTACATGATATATGTATATACATATGGCATAGTTTTGTTATTTCCTCATGCTCTGAATATAAATTATTTATGCCATGACATTATAAGCATGTAGATAGTGTAGTTATCTACCATGCTTGCATTATTGCCTTATTGAGCATGTGGTTGCTCATCCCTTCATTTTCCCCCTCTACAGAGCGCGTATAGTAGTCTAGTGAAGGACTGAGGCATTATATTTTAATATCCGCTGCTCTCCATCGCCCAGAGGTATAGTCATAGAAATTCTTTTTGTATCTAAACATGTAATAACACAGTAATCATTCTGAATTGTAATATGGGGGATGTAAATATTAGCAAACAGGACATGTATAAGTATGTGACTTAACTTTCAAATGTATGAAATTGTTTTTGATTAATTAGAAAATGGGTGGTAAATGATGATTATTATTGACTCACAGCCCAACTATCATTGGGGAGAGTTGTTCACGACCGGATAAGAAAATGAAAAAGTGGAAAAAAATTTGTGATTTTTTAGTGAAAATGATGAAAAGGGGTCATGACTTTAACACTGGTGAAAGTCCACCTGACTGATCCTGGAGCTAAACATGGGGTGATTACATGGGATTTGTTTCTTGATGCTTTCTGGAGGAGGTACATCTTGGATACTGCCCAGAGGAGATTACATATAGAATTTTTGAACTTGACTCAATGGAATAAGTTCGTGGATGAGTATAAGTCTAAGTTCACCTCACTAGGAAGATATGATCCAGACACTATAGAAAATGAGGTCAAGAAGGTTTAGAAGCTCATGGATGGATTGAGGCCTTTAATCTGAGCTCGACTAGCTCCATTGGAGCTCAGTACTTATGAGGAAGTGGTTCGTCGAGCTCAACTGTCCGAACAAGATTATAAGATGCATGCCTCCGAGTTCAGCAAAGTAGGCAAAGGTAAGGATCAGGATCAGAAGAGGTCAGCTGGAGATAGGAGTGGCAGAGAGAGCATGAGGCCATTGTTTAAGTGACAAAGGAATTATGAGGAGTCACGAGGTAAGACTGTTAAGCCTTCTATCTATCCAACCTTAGCTCCTACTAAGGGGATTGTGATCGGAGGACCCCCGGCCTAATTTTAAGGTATACAGACATTGTGGGGGGAATCATGGTAATAGACCCTGCTATTGGATGATTGAAGCTTGTTTCAAATGTGGCAAAATGGGGCACTTGATCAGGAATTATCCAGAGAATATCAGCTCAGCCCCGCAAAAAGAGTATAAAACAGATAAGAACACCTGCTACTACCCTTGCACGGAGGAGGAAGCTTACAGTGGAAGAAAAGGGTAAGCATGTCATAGGACAAGGGTGAGTGTACGCCCTTGAGCATGATGCAATAGGAACTGATGCACCAGCAGAAGCGTACTATTCTGATTTTTTTATAATAAAGTGGTGGTTTTATTTAACTCTGGTGCAAATCATTCATTTATATCACCCATGTTTGCATGTAAATTGACTGTACAACCTAAACCAATGGGAAGGATGTTAATGATTAGAACACCAATGAAAATAGTCGAATGATAGAACAAGTATATAAAGATTGTAGGCTCAAAATAGGAGATAAGAATATGTTAGCAGACCTGATCCTATTAGACATGTATGATTTTGATGTGATATTGGGCACAGACTGGTTAACAGCAAATCAAGCTATTCTTAATTGTCATAATAGGACAATGACCTTTTATTTGCTCAAAAAATCTGTTGTAAGTTTTTCAGAAAAGTAATGAAAAAAAATTGGTAGTTTAATGGCAAAATTCTTACTAACTATATGACTAATATTTTAAAGGTTACATTGCCTATGTAATCGATACAGACAAGGCAAGTCTGGAGTTGAGTGATATTCTCATAGTCAAAGAGTTTCTCGATGTATTCCTAGACGATTTACTAGGAGTAACTCCAAATAGGGAGATGGAGTTTTGTATTGACTTAGTGCCTGGTACTAAGCTGATATTGAAACTGCCCTATAGAAGGCTCCAATTGAGTTGAAAAATTTGAGAAAGCTGGACAAGGGGTTCATCAGACCGAGTGTTTCATAATGGGGTGAACCGATATTGTTTGTCAAGAAAAAAGATGGAATCTCAGGCTGTGCATTGATTATAGACTGTTCAACAAAGCAACCATCAAGAACAAATATCCCCTACCTCGTATCGATGATTTGCTGGACCAACTACAAGGAGCACAAATCTTTTTCAAGATTGATCTGAGGTCAGGGTACCATCAGTTGAAGATCAAGAGTGAAGATGTACCCAAGACAGCTTTCAGAACCTGATACAGACATTATAAGTTTTTGGTTATGCCTTTCGGTTGACGAATGCTTCTACAACTTTCATGGCACTGATGAATGAAGTACTTAAACCGTATCTGGACAGATTCATTATAGTTTTTATAGATGATATTTTGGTATATTCGAAGTTCAGAGAAGAACATGAGCAGCATGTGAGAATGGTTCTACAAACCTTTAGGGAGACAAAGTTGTATGCCAAGCTCAGCAAGTGTGATTTTTGGCTAGATCAGATAGCTTTTCTAGGCCACATTGTGTCTAAAGACGGAGTGTCTATAGATCCGTCTAAGATCGAAGATGTAGTACAACGGGAAAGATCCAAGACTGTTATCGAGATTCAAAGCTTTTTAGGTTTGATCGGATATTACAATAGATTTTTCAAGGGTTTCTCTAAGTTGGCTGCTCCTTTGACATGACTTACGAGGAAGAATGTTAAGTTTGAATGTAGTGACTCATGTGAAAGGAGCTTCCAGGAGTTGAAGCATAAACTGACCACCACACCTGTTTTGACTATACCCGTTAATTCGAGAGGTTTTTCGGTGTATACAGATGCGTCTAGTCAAGGTCTAGGATGTGTATTGATGCAAAACGGGAGGGTAGTTGCTTATGGTTTCCATCAACTAAAAGACTATGAGAGAAACTATCCTACCCACGATTTGGAATTGGTAGCCGTAGTGTTCGCATGAAAAATATGGCGCCATTATCTGTATGGAGAGAAGTTCCAGATCTTCACTGACCGTAAAAGCCTCAAATATTTATTTTCGCAAAAGGAGTTAAACATGAGGCAGAGGAGGTGGACAAAGCTTCTGAAGGATTATGACTGTGAGATCCTATACTACCCGGGAAAGCAAACGTAGTAGCAGATGCCTTAAGCAGGAAGAATATCGGGATAGTATCGTACATGATGATTTGGGAATACGAACTGTTGGAACAGTTTGCGAGCCTCAACTTGGACATTGAGCCATCTAACACTGCCAGTTACGGTGTGATATCTAGCATGAGAATAGAACCAGATTTGATTGATAAAATTTGACAGGCTTAGTGTACTGATCGATATTGTATAGATGTGGCTAGTTAGATCCAATTGAGAATTGTGAAGGAGTTGAAGTAAGCCCTGATGGCCTACTGAGGTTCAGAGGTAGAGTTTGTGTTCCCGATGATGCACAGCTGAAGAAACTAATATTGACAAAAGCTCACTCTTCAAGGTATATTTTACACTCGGAAAGTAATAAGATGTATCAGAATTAGTGGAAGGTGTATTGGTGGTCAGGGATGAAGGATGTGGCTGAGTTTGTGGCCTGATGTCTGGTGTGTCAGCAAATTAAAGTAGAGCATCAGAAACCTGCAGAGTTATTACAGCCTCTACCGATACTAACATGGAAATGGGAGCACATCACCATAGATTTCACTATAGGATTGCCAAGGACCCGGAGGAACCATGATGTAATTTGGGTAATAGTTGACAGACTGACTAAGTCCGCCCACTTCTTGGCTATGAAGTCCACGGATACCTTGAGTGCTCTAGCGGATCTATATGTGGGAGAAATTATAAGATTACATGGCGTATCACTGAGCATTATATTTGACAGGGATTCCCGATTCACTTTGGATTTCTGGGAACATTTCCAAGAAACTATGGGGATCCAACTGAATTTTAGCACAACTTTTCATCCTCAAACAGATGGGTAATCGAAGAGAACTATTCAGACTTTAGAGGACATGTTGAGAGCTTGTGCTTAAGATTTTAAAGGCTCCTGGGATGACCATTTACCGCTAGCGGAGTTTGCATATAATAATAGTTACCATTCAAGTATCAGAATGACACCGTATGAAGCGTTGTATGGTCGAAGGTGTCGTTCACCAATTGGATTGGAAGAAGTGGGTGAAAGAAAGATATTTGCTCTCGATTTGGTTAAGTAAGCTTCTGAGGATTTTCAATTGATTTGTGAGAGGTTGAGTATAGCTTAGAGTAGGCAAAAGAGTTATGTTGACCAAAGACGAAGACCATTGGAATTTTTAGTAGGAGATTCGGTGTTTCTGAAACTTTCACCTTCCAAGGGCAAAATGAGGTTTGAGAAGAAAGGAAAGCTAAGTCCTCGTTATATTTGACATTTTGAGATCTTAGACCGAGTGGGAGAAAAAGCTTATAGATTGGCGTTACCGCCAGAATTATTGAGTATCCACAATGTCTTTCATGTTTCGATGCTTCGCAAGTATCATCCGGATCTGACGCATGTGATTAAGTATGAACTACTAGAGTTAAAGGAGGATATGACGTATTTGGAGAAACCGGTTTAGATATTGGACAGGAAAGAAAAAACAATATGGCCTAAGACAATTCCACTAGTTAAAGTTCTGTGGCAGTACCACACATCGAAGGAGGCCACGTGAGAATTTGAAAGCTTAATGCGTGAGAAGTACCCATAGTTATTTGAGGATTGATGTACTTCTAAATTTGGGCACCAAATTTCCTAAGGTGAGGAGAATGTAAATACCCTGAGTCTTATGTACTTGAATTTACCTATGAATTGAAGAGACATTATTTTAGTCAAAGATTTAAATTAAAATTTTATTTTTTTTAGTGAGACTTAGAAGAGTTAATCTAACTAAAAATATATTACCTTTAGGAATGAATATATATATATATATATATAGGAAGTAGAAATAAAATTCAATATGTATATATATATATATATATAGGTAAATATACTAAATCTGATTCAATCTATACATATTACATAAGAAATTTATTAAGTACCAGGATATATATATATATATAAATATATATACATAGAGAGAAATATAGATAGGTGTGATTGTATAGGTATATATGTATACCCGTGTATATACATATGGTTACATAAATGGGTATGTACAGCTACACACGAGCCCCCACCGTTTGCACATATGGTATAACTATATACATATATATCTGATTGAGGAAGTGTGGGTGAGTTCGGTGGGTAAAAAGGGCAGCAAGGAAATGACCAACAGATTGGCATGTAGAAGGAAAAGGGAAGGAAACACGGTAGGAAAGATTGTCTCCTCTGCACACCCACCCCCTGTACACCTGCGCCTCCTGCAACACCTATACCCCTCCTTCATCAATCTTTATCACACCAGACCCCATCTTTCATTTCCCATCCCCTGGCGACACTCCCTGCAGTGGAAAGAAGAGACAGTGAGGCGAGGTTGAAGGAAAAAAATTGAAACGGCCTGGAAAATTATAAGGCAGAAGCAGGGATAGTCACGAGGGAGGAAGAAAGGAAATCGTGAGCAAAGAAAGAGAGAAAGAGAAGAAAGCTGAAATAGTAGCAGAAAACGAGAGAAAGGTTGACCGTTTGAAGGGACCGGGAGCTGAGGTCGAAGAGGAAGATGTGTGTGATGACAGAAGAATGAGACTGAGATAGAACAGAAGAGCTTGAAGGAGAGGCCGAAGAGGAAGAAGTGTGTGATGACAGAAGAACAAGACTGAGACAGAACAGAAGAGCTTGAAGCAGAGGCAAGATCGGGAAGGCAGTAAGTGAGATAGTGGCCGAACGCTGAAATTGGAAACAGAGGACTGAAGCAGGAGACCAAGAGAGGCGGAGTGAACGATGGAGGTGCTGGAGACGGTGACGGTAGGAGAACAAGGGAGCAGGTGAATCGAAGATGACAGGATGATGGAGGAGTGGCGTGGTAGCACCGAAAATGTAGGTGATGACAATGAACGGTGCTGAAAGGATAGAAACAAAGAAGTGAAGAAGAAAGGAAGAAGAAGGAAAAGGAAAAAAAAAAGGCGAGAAGGAAATTCGTTGAAAAAAAGAGAGGAAGAAAATATATTTATATATAAGGTAGGTCGACCGTTTGAAGGGTTCAGGACCTGAGGCTGAAGAGGAAGATGTGTGTGATGACAGAAGAACGAGACTGAGATAGAACAGAAGAGCTTGAAGCAGAGGCAAGATCGGGAAGGCAGTAAGCGAGATAGTGGTCGAAAGCTGAAATTTGAAACAGAGGACTGAAGCAGGAGACCAAGAGAGGCGGAGTGAACGGTGGAGGGGCTGGAGACGGTGACGGTAGAAGAACAAGGGAGCAAGTGAACCGGAGATGACAGGATGATGGAGGAGTGGCGTGGTAGCACCGAAAATGTAGGTGATGACAATGAACGGTGTTGAAAGGATTGAAACAAAGAAGTGAAGAAGAAAGGAAGAAGAAGGAATAGAAAAAAAAGGCAGGAAGGAAATTCGTTCAAAAAAAAAGAGGAACAATATATATATATATATATATATATATATATAGGATTATATATATATATAAATAGAAGTATTTGGAGATAGGAATTAAGACAAATAGAAAATTGGGAAAACCCGAGAGGGAGGGCTCTAGAGAAATAAACTGAGTACACCGAACCCATAGACTCAAATCACTAAGGCATTGAGGACTACGGGTAGACATCGAGGTAAGGAAAATTGTCATGTGCTGCTGGAGATAGATTCACGTATTTTCTATGGAATTGTAGACATAAAATTCTACGTTGAATTTTATAGTTACCAGAATTCTAGAAAACCCTAGGCTAATTTTATAGTTTTTGGAATAAGGGAAAACTTTAACCTCAGTAAATCGGCCTAGTTATCGATATAAAATTATTTAGATAAATATCACTGGAGTTTGTAATTATTGTTTGAAATCAAAAATCCTGAATTAAATTTTTGTAGACTGTTTACTGAGATTTTTAACCAAAAAAGGGTAAATTTGTGACAACCCGGAAGCGCGGAAAATACGGCTAATTTAAAATTTTTCTTAAAACAAAGCTAACAACTCTGGGTGTATTCCTATACAGTGTCATGTGCTCACTTACATTTTATCACTAGTCATTATACCCAAGGTCATACAACTCATACTTAATGAAATCAATTACATAATATCCCAAAAGAATTAACCCGTAAGTCTCAAATCATTTCTTTCATATCAACCTAATTACATCCCAAAATACTTTTCACAAATGTTTGTATTATATCATTGTCTTGATACAAAATGAACTGAATTATACCTTATGTGTGTACAAGCAATAGCCTGGGGAGATCTTATCCACTAGTCTATATCACATACGTGGCAGGCTCTATCTCGCTTACTTCAAGTAATCTGGAAGGGGGAGGAAAAAGGGTGAGCTCTTAAAACGCTCAGTAAGAAGGATAAGGGAAGTTATATAAATTATCATCACAAACAAAATATGATGGAAATATTTTGAGCATGCAAATCGTTATAAAAATAATGATAGAAACAATGGCATTAGCATAAAGCACGTGATAAAAATCACCAATCACATTATATCAAATCTCATCGCGTGATATAAACCACAGTAGTAAAATTACATCATCATCAAATAAATCAAGACTAGGCTTTTATAAAACTCATATAAAACTCATTGTCACAGGCACATCACAACGATTGAATTCGTCCCCTAGGCGGACATCCTCCATTGAGGGATTTCGTCGAAAATAATACACACATGGCCATGGTTCGCTGTAGATTTGATCAAAGTCGTACATCCGTCGGTCTTACATGCTATCACAGCACATCCCGGTCTTACATGCTATCAAAGTAAAGCCACCCATTGCTACCACGGAGTCGGGTCATCTCACCTTACTAGAACGGAGGCGTCGGTCTTACATGCTACTAGAGCATGGCCCGGCCTTACATCCTACAAGATCAAAGCCCGATATGCATCTCATAACAAGCCATAGTCTCAGTAAAAATCATTTTGTCTTCACGTAGAGCTCTTAGTGGTTATCACAAAAATCTATTTCGGTTATAACACTTTGTGTTCACATTTACACAAAACTCATCAAATCGAGCTAAAACCGAAGAAACACTCATACAGTAAAAACATGTCATTGTTGTATATAAATCCTTTTACCTTCACATAGAGCTGATGGTGGTTATCACAAAACCCATTTTAGTTATAAACTATATGTGTTCACAATTACACAAATCACATCAAAATCGAGCTCAAACTGGTAAAACACTCACACATTTATCAACACATCAAATCATCTCATAAAACATGCTCATTCATCAAACTCTTTTTCATGCTCTTAAAACGTTTTCATTCACTAGAAAACTCACAAGCACAAATGGTTTGTTTCCCTTACCTCTTGCGCCTTAAATGGTATAATATCATCAATTCTCGGACTAGCCTTGTTTCCCGCGTCAGATTCTCGAGCTGTCCACACATATCATTAAATCATCAATGTACATCATTTTCATTTTTCATCTCTTTCTCTTACTCATTCTAACTCAACGTCACTTCAAAACTCTTTCTACATCTTTATCAACACTTAAGCTAAATCATAACCATCACAAGACATCCACATTAAATCTTCTAACTAAATCCATTTGTTGGTTCCATCATGCCTTAAACATTTCCAACCAAATATATGTATAAATGCATTTATTCACCCATGTACCCAATAATAATGCTTAAAACAAAGGTCTTGTGAGGTTACCTAGCTCGTCCTCTCTTGACCAAGTTGTAGAACGCTTGTCTCTTCCCTTTGCTCAAGCCCACCTTTGATTTTCTAGTATGTTGTTCTCCTTACTAAGAGGAACAACTTTATCTCTTACCCCTTTGTCTAATTTTGTCTAGAATAGTATGAATCTTAGAGAGAGAAAGCTTAGTTTGGGTGAAAATGGTGAAGGTTTGGGTTGCAGAGAGAGAAAGGCTCGGTTCCAGGCTAAAACCCCGTGGTTCTGATATAGACAGGGCTTATGAGATCGATCTGGTATTAGAGGAAATCGATCTTTGCTTCATTTCAACTGCTCCATCTGCTCCATTAACAACTACAAGATCGACCTAGTATTGAATTAGGGATCGATCTCTTCCAGGCCGAGAGTTAAGGAGATCGATTTGGCTAAGCGAGGAGATCGATCTGCTCTAACCCGAGAGCTAAGGAAATCCATTTGTTTGTATTAAGGATCGATCTCTTCATTTATAGAATGCTTAGCAGATCGATCTAGCCCCATTGGAGATCGATCTGCCCTATTCCATTGATCAAACAAGAGCATTTTTTGCTCTTTCAAATCGATCTTTCCTTCAATGAGATCAATTTGGCATTCATATTTTCCAGATTTTAGTACAGTTTTCTGCAGTAACTCACACAAGACATCCCTAATTTGCTGCCATAGATATTTTCTCATCCAACCACCTTTAAGACTTGAAAACTTCATCTCGTTATACTTCATTAGATTTAAAACTTGCGTGTACATCAGCATATCATAATTACACTCACTAAATTACAAATCTCACATTGCAAATCCTACAACTAAAGTACATAAAATTTACAATTCTCACATCCTCCCCGTCTTAAGAGAATTTGGTCTTCCAAATTCAACTCGACTCATTAAATAGTTGAGGGTACTTCTCCCTCATAAGGCTCTCTAGTTCCCAAGTTGCTTCCTCCATTGAGTGGTGTTTCCAGGGAACCTTAACCAATGGAATCCTTTTCATCCGAAGTACCTTCTCTTTCCTATCAAGTATTCAGATGAGCTCTTCCACATAACTCATATCCTCCTGAATATCCAATGCCTTATACTCAATGACATGGAAGGGATCCAGATTATATCTCCTCAACATGGAGACGTGAAAGACATTATTGATTCCAAAAAATTGTAGAGGTAAAGCCAACCAATAGGCAACGTCTCCCACTCTCTCCAAAATCTCAAACGGTCCTATATACCGAGGACTCAATTTCCCTTTCTTCCCGAAGCGCATGATACCCTTACTGGGAGATATCTTAAGGAACACAAAATCTCCAACTTGAAACTCAAGTGGCCGTCTACGCACATCTGCGTAGCTTTTCTGTCGACTCTGAGCAGTCCGTAATCTATCACAAATGATTTTTACATTTTAAACTACCTGTTAAACTAGTTTGGGAGCAATTATTTTCCTGTCACCCACTTCTTCCCACGCTACAAAGGATCTACAGCTCCTACCATACAGAGCCTCATAAGGTGTTATGCCAATACTCGCATGATAGCTATTGTTGTACGCAAACTCAACAAGAGGCAGGTGATCATCCCATAGTCCCTTAAAGTCCATCGTACACGCCCTCAACATGTCCTCCAAGGTCTGTATAGTCCGCTCGGACTGACCATCAGTTTAAGGATGATAAGCGGTACTGAAATTCAACCGAGATCCCATGGCCTCTTGAAAATGAGTCCAAAACCTGGAGGTAAATCAGGAATCTCTATCAGAGGTAACACTCATTGGAGCCCCATGTAGTCTAGCTATCTCTCTAACATATAGCTCGGCTAATGTACTCAATGTATCTGTGCTCTTGATGGCAAGGGAGTGGGCACTCTTCGTTAATCTATCCACTATCACCCATATTGCATCATAACCTCGACGGGTCCTCGGTAATCCCATGATAAAGTCCATGGTGATATGCTCTCATTTCCATGTAGGCACTGGAAAAGGCTTAAGCAATCCTCCGAGCTTCTGGTCCTCAACTTTCACTTGTTGGCATACCAAACATCTGGCCACAAATTCTGCCACGTCTCGCTTCATACTACTCCACTAATACACCCTTCTTAAATCTTAGTACATCTTGGTACTTCCCGGGTGCATGGTGTACCGCGAGTAATGAGACTCTCTTAGTATTTGTTGCTTCAAGGTCTCATCATTCAGCATACAAACTCGACCTTTAAACCTCAATAACCCATCATCACTGACCATAAAATCTGACTGTGATGTTTGTTCAGCTTGGCTAACCATATCCAACAACCTCTGATCAGTTCGCTGCCCTGTTCTAATTTGATCCCTAATACTAGGCTCTATCCGCAGGCTAGCCATAAATCCAACCTCTACCTATTCAACTCTGATCCTGAGTTGGCAAATTGTTCCAACAAATCCCATTCCCTGATCATCATAGTGGATATCATACTCTTCCTGCTCAAGGTATCAGCAACTACGTTCGACTTCCCTGGATGGTAGAGTATTTTGCAATCATAATCTTAAGGAGTTTCATCCATCTCTTTTGTCTCATATTTAACTTATTCTGGTCAAATATATATATCTCAAGCTCTTGTGGTCAGTAAATATCTGGAAATTTTCTCCATATAAGTAACGCTGCCAAATCTTCAATGCAAACACCACTGCGGCTAACTCCAAATCATGTGTGGGGTAGTTTCGCTCATGATTCTTCAGCTGTCGCGAACCATAAGCGACTACTCTTCCATGCTGGATGAGCACACACCCCAATCCTTGTTGAGAGGCATCACTATACACTGCAAAGCCTCCAGGTCCATTTGGGATAGTCAACACAGGTGCCGTCGTTAATCTCCTCTTTAATTCTTGGAAACTCTGCTCACACTTCTCAGAGTATACTAAAGGAGTCTCCTTACTTGTGAGTTTAGTCAAAGGAGCGGCAATCCTAAAAAATCCTTCAACAAACCTTTTGTAATACCTTGTTAACCCTAGGAAACTCTGAATATCTGTAACTGTCCACGGTCTCTCCCAATTAGGTACAACTTTTATCTTAGAAAGATCAACTGACACTTCGTCTTTAGATACAATATGCCCAAGAAAAGGTATTTGATCCAGCTAAAATTCACTCTGACTGATCTCTCTAAAAAGTTGCTTATCTTTGAGTACTTGCAACACAATCCTCAAATGTTGTGCATGTTCCTCATGAGACTGAGAGTACACAAGAATACCATCAGTGAAGACTATCACAAATTGATATAGATAGTCTCTAAAGACCTCATTCATCAAACTCAAAAGCAGCAAGGTCATTTGTCAATCCAAAGGGTATCACTAAGAACTCGTAGTAGCCATATCGAGTTCTGAAGGCCGTCTTCAGAATATCTTCCTTCTTGATTCTTAACTGGTGATAGCCCAATCTTAAATCAATCTTAGAAAAGATAGAAACCCCTCTCAGCTGGTCAAACAAATCACCTATCCTTGGTAGGGGGTACTTGTTCTTCACCGTAGCCTTGTTTAGCAATCTGTAGTCTATACATTGTCTCAGGCTACCATCCTTCTTATTTACAAACAACACTGGAGCTCCCCATGGTGACACACTAGGTCTAATAAAATCTCGATCAAGCAGTTCTTCCAACTATTTCTTTAACTCTTCCAATTCGATCAACGCCATCCTATAGGGATGTTTAGAGATCGACTGAGTATCTGGCACTAAATCGATAGTGAACTCCAGCTCTCTCTTCGGTGGTAAGCCAAGCAATTCATCTGGGAATACATCTGGGAACTCACATACTACTGGTATGTCTTTTATTCTCAGATGTTCTTGACTCATATCATAGATGAGTGTGATGTAACCTTCACACCAACAATTCAATCAGTACTTATAGCGATATAATCATCTCTTAACATTTCATAATAAACTTCACACGTCTTTATTTCTTTAATCATTCAAACATACACTAAACTTTTCAGGTATGGAGAAAGTTATAGTCGTAATGTATCAGTTTAGACTCACACGATTGGCCGCTAACCAATCCATCCCTAAAATCACATCAAAACCACACATGTTTAATAACACTAGATTTGCTAACATTACCCTATCTCCCACCTTGATCTCATAACTCCTACACACCATTTCAGTCCTCTAGGACTCACATATGGGGGTATTTACATGTAAAATATAATCTAAAGATTTATACTTCAAACTCAACTTACATGCAAATTGTACATCAATAAAAGAATGCGTGGATCCCGAATCAAATAACACATGAGCCTTATGATTACAGATAAGAAGTGTACCTCATATGGTCTTAGACGAAGTGTCTGCAGTCTCTTTATCCAAGCCAAACACACACCCCTCTGTGACCAGCTTCTTGCCCTTATCAGCAGTCGAAGCCCGTCTCTAGGGAATCGTCCTTTGTGGCTACTGTCCAGAGGATCTGGAGAATGTGGCTTCTGTGGTTGCAGACAATACCTCACTCTGTGACCTATGTCCCCGCATCTGTAGCATCCTTGTATAATTCTAGGACAGCTTCCCTAATGTGGTCTGCCACAATCTCTGCTAACTCTAAGCTCTGGTCTGACACCTCGGAGGTTTTCCTTAATAATGGGAGGAACCCTGGGTCTGTCAACTCTTCCCCTCAGTCCCTTGAACTGTCTCCTCTTAAAAGAACCCTTCTGAAGGTCTGTGTGAGAAGTTACGGTTCGCTTACCCTTATCTTCGGTTAAAATTTTAGACTCAATTCGGGACTATACCAACTCTAGTCCCCTCTCCACTTCTTATGCTCATCTTAGAGCATCCTTAAACTCAGTGATACAAAGCCGTATCAATCGGTCTCTAATGATGGGTCTCAGCCCGTATACAAATCGCTCTGTGTGGTGCTCCTCATCCTTAAGAGTCTCCGAGTCATACTTAAGTAGAGGGGTGAATCAGCTCCCGTAATCATCAATTGACATATTGCCCTAAGTTAAGTTTAGGAATTCAGCTTGCTTCCTCCTCTGGGCAGCCCTTGGCACATACTGTGTTCTAAATGTCGATTAAAACATCTCCCCTCTGATCTCCCCATGGCTAGTCGCCAATATACTCTGAGTAGTGCTCCACCAATCTCGGGCTTGTCCCATTAACATATAAGCACTCATATTGACCCTCTCGGCATCGATGCATCCCAAATAGTAAAAAATGACTCGCAACTTTGTTAGCCACTCCTCAACCTCAGCGGGATCTTTCACCCCTCTAAAAGCCGGTGGGTTCATCTTCAGAAAGTCCCTCATTCGACCCTTATCCCTATCACTAAGTTAGGTCTGCACTGGAGGCTGTGTGGCAGGAGGCACCGGATCAGTCTGTGGTGGGGGTGCGGGTGGTCCCTATGGTGGTGGAGGAGTCGACATAGGTGTAGTGTCCAAGGCATTAACCCCAAAATGTTGCGCGAACAACACTGCCATCTGCTCAAATCCTTGACGCATATCATGCTCTAGGCGATTCATTCGAGAGTTAGGACTCTCCGACTATGGTTCAGGTTGTCACGACCCATTTTAACCAAAAACCGTTACAAATATTTCACTTTTTCCTTTCTTTTCCCGATCGTGAACATTCTCACTACCAAACAGTTGAGCTATGAGTCAGTATTAATCACCCTTTACCATTTACCATGACATCTATCTTTTTTTTTATTTAAATGCAAACACGTATACTTTATAATTGAGACTCTATAATTGTACGTGTTTACTAATATTTACATCCCTCATATTACATTCCAAAATGATTACTGTGCTAGTACATGTTTAGATATAAAATCATACCAGGGTATACACCTCTCAATGATAGGAAGCAGCGGATACCAAGAATGCAAGTCCTCAGCCGCTCACTAATTACTGTAAGTGCTCTGAAAAGAGGGGAAAATAAGGGGAATGAGCAAACCACGCGCTCAGTAAGGCAATCATGCAAGCAAGTAGATAACCACACTATCTACATGCTCATGATGCCATGCATTAAACCATTCTCTTTCGAAATCGTTCTTAAATACGAATGTCATGCATACTTTTATGCCAGGAAAAATAATTCGTATAAAACAATTTGTTTCGTGAAATGGCAGATAAAGCATGGAATTATACTTCATGCTATTTAAATAATGCACATTCTGTCAAAACATGCCATTTATTTCAAATTGGCAATTCATTTCATGAAATGGCAGATAAAGCATGGAATTATGCGTCATGCTATTTAAATAATGCACATTATATCAAAACATGTCATTTATTCCAAATCCACATACACCCCAAAATCATCAGGACTTAGTCCCACAATATATAATCATGAAATCACAAAATCAATAAATAAGTAATATATGATTTCGCAAAGCAAATAATATGTGATTTCTCAAGTAAGTGACACGCAATTTCATAAAATAAGTGACATGTGAGACTAGGCAAGAATCAGGGTAACAACTCTAGGACTATGGCCATATCTTGTGATCCCAGGCTACACTGATTAGGTGTGCGGGGTATCACCTCATCTGCTTCCACACGGGAGGTGGGTCAAGTCCAACCCGTCGGTCCATAGCAGATCTAAACCTCATCCGAAGATGGCATATCACAATCTCAACACGGTACAACTACTCCATGCTACCTGCACGGTACAACGTACTCCGTGGATCCATATCAACATATCATATCACGTCACGTCTCAATAAGCACGTACAGGCCTATTTAATCAGTGTGGCACACAGCCTACCCGAAGCTTCTAGCACAGCACTCAACATTTCATAAAACCACGTGCCAGTAGTCTCAAGCATGACAACAAGTATAGTGGACATCTAGTGCGAGCTATGCTCCAGCACCATGTCAAATCTCGTATGAAAACTAATGCGAGCTAAGCTCCAACACAATGTTATGTATAAAATCATGTAAAAATCGAGTGCAAGCCAAGCTTCCAGCACTCTGTCACATGCATAAATCATTTCAATCTCGTACGAGTAATGCTCTCAGCACATTTTATTTTCACATAATCATGTAGGTGGCTTAGTTTTCAAAGAACGATTTTCAAAACCAAAATCAGCACCTACCACGTGCCATTTCATGTCAATTGATAAAACTTCAGCCAGCCTACCCCATTTCTTGTTGAAAATCATTAAAATACATCAAGAAGGCTTAGTTCTTACTTTTCATGACTTTTTTTAAAAGTAAAAATATTTACCCTTCACAGGGGTAAAATCATCATTTACGCTATCGGGTCAAAAGGAATATCATATCATGTGCTAAAAAGGAATATTTCATTGTGAAAATACTCAAAACGTGATATTTATGCATATTTCAATCTATTCCTAACTTTTCTAAAATTTCCCTTAGTAGGGGCAAAACAGTAATTTTGCTATGTAGGGTCTCTACCGATATTCTTCATATACAATTTAATTATTCGAAAATATACTCAAAAATACGTGTAGCTACCTCTAGCTACTCACACAATTCCCTTACCTCAATTTCTCTAATCATTTTACCTTTTTCGTCGTTACCGATCACCCGATTCGTTTAACTCCCAGTATGTCCTTTGGAGCAGCAAATAATCATTTATTGGGTTAAATACAATACAATTTACTTGCATTTCACTTTTAATGGACTTAATTTACAGCATAGGGCCCGTTTACCCTTATTGGGCCCAATTGCACCTTAATGGGCCTTAATCCCATTTTTCATTTACTAATCACATTATCGAGGCCTGTTGGGCTCATTGGGGCCACCAACAATTTGTTGGGCCTCGTTCTAAACTCTTGGATAACTCTAATAATTATTTATGACATTTTATCTCAATTTCCAGAATATAATTCATTTAATGCGAAAATTAAATTCGTAATTTATGCGATGAATTTTTAACACGCATAACGATGTAATTTTGTCGTAAATAAGGGTTAATTATCGAAGATTTCATGATAGTACGTAAATCGAGACTCACTTGAGCTCTCGTTTGTTGCTAATTATCGAGTTACACATTTATATTTTTCGGGTTAAATCCGATCAAATATATATTTAAATAATTATTTCGAAAATTAAATTGATCCATTTGACCACTTACCGGCTTACCTGGAGCTCGATTGCATCACCGAATTTTTTTCATTTTTCCTTTTTCTTTTTCTTTTTTCTCTTTCTTTTTCTTCTTTTTCTGGCTGAACCAGTTCGGTCCTGTTCAACTTGGTTCAGACTGGTCCGGTTCAGCCCGATTCAGTCCAGTCTAATTTTCTCCTTCACCGTTCGGAGCTTCGTCGGTCGGTTCTTCGCCAGCTTTCGCCTCCAGCAGATCCGCGAGGTCGTCTGGTGAATGGATCAGGGGTCGGTTTAGCCAAAGCTCGTCGAAAAGTGGTCGGTCCGGCCACTTCTCTCCTCGACGTCGTTACCCATCTCTTTCGACGCCGTTCGGCGGTGTTTCTGGCCAATCTGCTCCTGGATCGGCGCCGCAGTCATCCCCCTCTAGTCGGTGGCGAGTCGCTCCTCCTTCCTCCGTGTCACGCCCCGAAAATGGGGAAAATAGGGCTAATTTAAAACTTTTTACTCATTAATCCACAATTAAAGGTGCATTCCTGTGCAGTATCATACATCATCATAATTATCATGCCTCAGGATCTCATCATGATACAATAAATACGGTATTATACACCTTACTCAATTCCAAATAAATTAATCCTAATACATCCCATATACTGTTATACATTAAGTGTCTGCAATTACATTAATAGTCTGGGTACATGAAAAGATAAAATATACCTCAAGATACAATATATATGGCCTGGAGCTCGAATCCTCCACTAGCCACTACTCCGTACGTCGCAGGGAGATCCTTTTTCACTTGAAGAACTCTGGGGGAAAGGAAAACAGGGTGAGCTTCTAAATCGCTCAGTAAAGGGGGTGAGGAACTCATTTCATAAACCAAAATACACATCACAAAAGGTTTATTTGTATGAGAAACTCATTTGAAAACCATAGCATGAAAGTACTCAAAACGATATTCTCATATCTCAAATCATGTGAAAACATGAAGTAAAAGGCTCACTCTAGAGCAATAACAAAGCATGTGAAAATAACGCGTTAAACGCTTTCTCAAATAATCGTGATAAAATCACAGTAAAAATAATGCACGTGGCAAAGCCACAAAACACGCGTGGCAAAGCCACTGATTTAATTTCTCACGTGGCATAGCCACAAAACACACGTGACAAAGCCACTGATTTAATTTCTCACGTGGCATAGCCACAGAATAGGGTTTCTCAACGTGGCACAGCCACCATGGGGTATAACGTGGCACAGCCACCAATGGGATTTCTCAACGTGGCAACGGCCACTAAGTATACGTGGCACAGCCACTGAATGGGTTATTCTCACGTTACCAGAACGGAGAAGAAATCGGGCTTACATGCTACCAGAGCAATGCCCGGTGTGTACTCACAACTACACACCTAAGTCTTATCACATAAGATAGGTTTGCCTTCACGTAGAACTCATAATGGTTTTTCTCTCATAAAACTCATTTGAAAATCGTTTTGTACTCAACACAAAACGTAATAAAACCGAGTTCCAACCGGCAAGGCACACGCACACATTTCTCAAATCTCAATATTGCCTTAACGTAGAGCCCAGTTATAAACTCATAAAAACATTGGGCTCCAACCGGCTATAAAAAAATCGAGTGCAATTAAATCTCAACACAAAACCCAACATGCTTGTTTTATAAACCACAATTCATGCTAAAATAGTTTACAATTCACATACACAAATGGTTTAGATTTCCCTTACCTCTTTGCACCTCGTATAGTGCAATCGTTTCCCCCGTATCACGGACTAGCCTCACATTCCACTCTGGAACTCCCGAGCTGTCCAAACGATGTTAAAACATCAACACTCAATTATCTCATAAACCTCAATTCTCAAAATCGAGCATAATTGCTCATAACTCCTCAAATCTCTTGATTCTCGTAACTCAACCCTAAACTACAACCTCATTCACAATATCTCAATGTCCTACATTTCTCATGCCAATTATCTATGCTAATTCATCACATTGTCTATATTTCCATTTATAGCACAAATTCTCAAAATTACCAAATACCTACATTACTCCAACCACATTGCAATTTCATCAATCCCTAATCCTTTCTCAACTATTTCAACACAATGACAACCACCAATAACATCAAAATCATCTCAAATGGAAGGATCGAAGTTTAGAAATTACCCAAAGCTTGTGGAGAGCTTATCTCTTGCCTCGGTTCGATCCGTCTTTCGATTTCCAAGTATGTTGCTCTCCTTTTGATGAGGAACAACTTTCCTTCTTGCCACAACAGCTGATTCGGCCGAAAATGGAGGATTTGGATGAGTGAGAAAGTTAGGTTTTCGGTAAAATGGGGGTTGGAAGAGAGAGAAAGTGAGTTTGCAGGAGAAAAACACGGGTTCCTTATATAGACTGGAGGTAGGAGATCGATCTGCCTCTTGATGAGATCGATCTGCGTTTGAAATTTGGGGACGATCTGGGCAATTTTATGCCTAGGAGATCGATCTGTCGGGGGGTGAGATCGATCTCTTTATGGCTTTATGAGATCGATCTGCTCCTAAGAAGATCGATCTTCTCCCAAACAGAATCATTTGGAGATCGATCTCTTCCTCATGAGATCGATCATTTCTCAAACAGAATCATTTAGAGATCGATCTGCTGCTCAAATTCCTCTTTTCTCGTCATTTTTAACTCACCAGATCGATCTCTCCTTCTCCCAGATCGATCTGTCCTCATACTTCATGCTTATTTTACACACTTAACATATAAATCTCCATTTATAATTCCCACAATTCATCTAGTTCAATAATTTACACTTTAAATTATTATTACATCAACAAAATATGTCTGAAATTCTCAGATCTCACATCCTCTACAGATCGATCTCACAGCCACCAATGGGGTTTCTCAACGTGGCACAGCCACCAATGGGGTATAAAGTGGCACAGCCACCAATGGGGTTTCTTAACGTGGCACAGCCACCAATGGGGTATAACGTGGCATAGCCACCAATGGGGTTTCTCAACGTGGCAACGGCCACTAAGTATACGTGGCACAGCCACTGAATGGGTTATTCTCACATTACCAGAACGGAGAAGAAATCGGGCTTACATGCTACCAGAGCAATGCCCGGTGTGTACTCACAACTACACACCTAAGTCTTATCACATAAGACAGGTTTACCTTCACGTAGAACTCATAATGGTTTTTCTCATAAAACTCATTTGAAAATCGTTTTGTACTCAACACAAAACGTAATAAAATCGAGTTCCAACCGGCAAAGCACACGCACACATTTCTCAAATCTCAATATTGCCTTAACGTAGAGCCCAGTTATAAACTCATAAAAACATTGGGCTCCAACCGGCTATAAAAAAATCGTGTGCAATTAAATCTCAACACAAAACCCAACATGCTTGTTTTATAAACCACAATTCATGCTAAAATAGTTTACAATTCACATACACAAATGGTTTAGATTTCCCTTACCTCTTTGCACCTCGTATAGTGCAATCGTTTCCCCCGTATCACGGACTAGCCTCGCATTCCACTCTGGAACTCCCGAGCTATCCAAACGATGTTAAAACATCAACACTCAATTATTTCATAAACCTCAATTCTCAAAATCGAGCATAATTGCTCATAACTCCTCAAATCTCTTGATTCTCGTAACTCAACCCTAAACTACAACCTCATTCACAATATCTCAATGTCCTACATTTCTCATGCCAATTATCTATGCTAATTCATCACATTGTCTATATTTCCATTTATAGCACAAATTCTCAAAATTACCAAATACCTACATTACTCCAACCTCATTGCAATTTCATCAATCCCTAATCCTTTCTCAACTATTTCAACACAATGACAACCACCAATAACATCAAAATCATCTCAAATGGAAGGATCGAAGTTTAGAAATTACCCAAAGCTTGTGGAGAGCTTATCTCTTGCCTCGATTCGATCCGTCTTTCGATTTCCAAGTATGTTGTTCTCCTTTTGATGAGGAACAACTTTTCTTCTTGCCACAACAGTTGATTCGGTCGAAAATGGGGGATTTGGATGAGTGAGAAAGTTAGGTTTTCGGTAAAATGAGGGTTGGAAGAGAGAGAAAGTGAGTTTGCAGGAGAAAAACACGGGTTCCTTATATAGACTGGAGGTAGGAGATCGATCTGCCTCTTTATGAGATCGATCTGCGTTTGAAATTTGGGGACGATTTGGGCAATTTTATGCCTAGGAGATCGATCTGTCGAGGGGTGAGATCGATCTCTTTATGGCTTTATGAGATCGATCTGCTCCTAAGGAGATCGATCTTCTCCCAAACAGAATCATTTGGAGATCGATCTCTTCCTCATGAGATCGATCCTTTCTCAAACAGAATCATTTAGAGATCGATCTCTTCCATTGGAGATCGATCTGCTCCTCAAATTCCTCTTTCCTCGTCATTTTTAACTCACCAGATCGATCTCTCCTTCTCCCAGATCGATCTGTCCTCATACTTCATGCTTATTTTACACACTTAACATATAAATCTCCATTTATAATTCCCATAATTCATCTAGTTCAATAATTTACACTTTAAATTATTATTACATCAACAAAATATGTCTGAAATTCTCAGATCTCACACTCCGACCGCCGATCGCCTCTCTCCTCCCTTCTCTTTTTCTCTCTCGATCTCTCTCTCTCCCTCTCTTTTTCCCTCGCCGACCATGGCTCTTCTCCACCTACCAGCGTCGGCGAGGCTCGACTGCTTCTTCCTGGTGGCGGCCTTTGATCGACGAGGCAGAAGGGCCTGATCTCCCTTGCTGCCTTCTGCTTCTTTCATTTCTTCCCTAATGCAGAATCACAACTCGCGATTCTGTTTCTATTATTATTATTATTATTATTATTATTATTATTATTATTATTATTATTATTATTGACTTTGACTTTTGACTTTTTTTAATTATATTATATTATATTTTATTAAAATATAATATAATATACTATATACATAAAATATTTAAATATATATATTTAAATAATTTATATATATATTTAAATAAATTAAATATATATTTATCTTATTTATTTTCTAGGTATTTTTCCAATATTTTCGGGATAATTTTCCGAGGTGAAAATTTGGGTTTATTATTATAAATTTATATTTTGATCAATTTAACTCGAAATTTAATTATTTCTCCTTTATTGATCAAGATTTCCTGAATCAATGTTTATAGTGTAAATTTCTTACCGAATTGACACCGAAGTTTCGGTCTTTTGATTGTTTTACCCTTTAATGTGTTCGAGACCAAATCGGCATAACTTCCTTTCACAAACCCTTTCTCATTTCGTGTTTTAAACTCTTATCTCCAATCCAAATGGTCCGAATCCTATTCGTTTAATATGTGGCCATTTAAATCTCCATTTGATCTTTAAATGCATTCGAAAATTTTATTCATTCCATTTGCATTTTTCATTCACGTAAAACTCTCCTTATGATTCAATTTACATATAATTATGTTTACATCAAGTGAATCATAAGGAAATATGATAAAAATTCGGGTCTTACATAATCTCCCCCACTTAAGAAATTTGGTCCTCCAAATTAGAACCAAGTCAAATGTTTCCATAAACAACTCCGGATAAATCTATCGCATCATACTCCTTAATTCCCATGTGACTTTTTCTAAAGTGTAATACTACCAAAGGACTTTAACTAGGAAAATCATCTTAAACCTCAATTCTTACTCCTTTCGTATAATAACCGAATTGACTTTTCAACATACGACCTACTCTCTTTGAGCTTCAATAGTCTCTATCTCTTGTCAATATAACTTTTCTGTCTGCTCTGAGGTGTTCTTAATCTCTCACACATTAACTGAACATCCATCAGAGAATTTTCTTACCAGATCGGGAGCAATTATCAGTCAGTCACCCACTTCTTCCCATCCAAATTGGGGAAAAATCCTTACGGCCAAACTATGCCTCATATAATATCATCTCGATGCTCGAGTGATAACTATCATTGTAGGCAATTTAGCAAATGACAAGTGATCATTTCAGGAGCTTCTAACATCAATTACACACGCTCTCTACATATCCTCTAGAACTTGTACAGTCCTCTCTGACTGACCATCTGTCTCAGGACGAAAAGCTGTGCTAACATTCAACTGGGTTCCCATAACTCCCTGAAAAATGTTCCCAGAAGTGGGAAATGAAGTGGGAATCCCCATCTGATACAACGCTCACTGGAAAATTACATGGTGTTCCACAATCTCCCTTACATATAAATCAGCCTACACACTCAGAGTATCAGTAGCTTTCATAGCTAGTAAGTATCAGACTCAGTCAATCTATTGACTATCACTCAATTAGCCTCGTGATTCTTGCGGGTTCTTGTAACCCATCACGAAATTCATGGTAACATGCTCCCATCTCTGTGTCGATATAGGTAGAGGCTGCAGTAACCTTGCAGACTTCTGATGCTCTACCTTAATCTGCTGACATACGAGACACTTTTCTACAATCTCTACAAAGTCTCTTTTCATATCAGACCACCAATACCTTTTTTGAAATTCTAATACATTTTATTACTCACCTGATGCACTGTATATCTTGAAGAATGAGCTTCTGACAATAAAAATCTCATCAACTGTGGGTCCTTGGGAGCATCTATTTTGCCTCTGAACCTCAGTAAGCCATCATCACTCATTGTGAACTCTGCCACTGTACCCATCTGAATCTGACTCACACTATCGACACCCTATCGATCATCACGCTAAGCACGTCGAATCCGATCAATCCAATCCGGTTCTCATCTCAGGCTAGCTGTCACATAATCACTGTCAGCATCATAAGGGATCACATCACTACTGAGGCTCACAAACTGCTCTAACAGCTCACGCTCCTTGACCATCATATGTGATACCATCCCGAGGCTTTTTCTGCTCAAGGCATTAGTCACTACATTAGCCTTACCCGGGTGATACAATATTTCACAAGCATAATCTTTCAGAAGCTCTAACCCTTTTTGTTATCTCATTTTCAATTCTTTTTTGTGCCAACAAATGCTTAGGGCATTTATGATCAGTGCATACATGAAATTTCTCACTGTATAAGTAGTGGCGCCATATCCTCAATGCAACCACTATAGCTACCAACCTTAAACCAAGGTTTGGATAGTTTCTCTCATGGTCCTTAACTGTCTAGATCCATAAACGACTATCTTCTCGTTTTGCATCAGTATACAGCCTAATCCTTATTTTGAGGCATTCATATATACTGAGAAACCTCATAAGCTATTAGGTATGGTGAGAATAAATGTGGTGGTCAGTTTATGTTTCAACATACCAAAACTCACAAAAGCTACTTTCACACTTATCATCCCACTCAAATACAACTTTCTTCCAAATGATATGTGTCAAGGAAGCAGCCCAATTCAAGAAATACTCCAACAGTTTTCAATTGTTGCTCATAATCTTCCCTGGACTTCGAATGTACCAATATATCATCGATAAAGATGATAACAATTCGGTCCAAGTAAAGTTTAAATACCTCGTTCATTAATATCCCAAAGGTACAGAAAGTTGTTTTAAGCACATCCACATACCAAATCCTCAACGGATGATACCCAGACTTCAAATCGATCTCAAAAAGATCTGTGCTCCCCAAAGCTAATCCAATAACTCACTAATAGTGGAAAGGAACACTTATTCTTGATGGTATCCTCATTCGACAACCCATAATAAATTCCTTGTCAGAGGCTTCCATCTTTCTTTTTCACAAACAAGACCAGTGCGCTCCTCGTGGTGAGACACTCGGTCTGATAAGTCCTTATCCAATAACTCTTGTAATTGCTTCTTTAGTCCCTTCAGTTTCATTGAAGCCATTTTATATAGTGATTTGGATACCGGTACAGTACTAGGTACCAAATCAATACAAAATTTCATCTTTTTATCTGGTGGTAACCCTGGTAGATCATCCGAAAAGATATCAGGCAACTTCCTGACCATTGAGATTCTGTCAACTCCGGATATGCCTTATCCATATCAACTACATAAGCGATGAAATCTTCTCATCATTAATCATTCTGTTAGTACAATCATTTACTCCTTTAATTACAACCACTACACTTTTCCATCACTTGTCAAAACATACTATACACTTTTCCAAGTGAAAATATCACTATCTTAGAATAGAAATCTAAACAGCATAGTCTACAGCCGACCAATTTGGGAATGGATTGGTTTACCTTAAAATCATTCATATTCAATTGAATAAGATTGGCTGACATACCATTTTCCCTCACTTCCACTTCCATCTCTACATACATGTTCAGTTAGCTGACTCTTCTTCATTGGAGTGATAACTATCAGCATTTTGCTTAAAGGTATAGGCTTCACATCTTTCGCTAACTTATATGTAAACGAATGCGATTTGAATAAATGCGTGGCACCAGGATCAGTTAAAACAATTGCTTCAATATTCATAATCAAGATGGTACCTTCCATCACATCAAATGAAGCATCAATAGTGTCTTGGTCCAAGGCATACACTCACCCTCGACTAACAGCCTATTCCCCTTTTCTTCGGTTGTGACATTTTTTTCTGGTACAAAGGTATCAGCAAGGCTTTCTCAGACTCTTTGTCTTTCTGTGGGGAAATCTCACCTAGCTTTAGGCAATCCTTAAATAAATGGCTCGTATTACCACTCTTAACGCATGTTTTAGCTAATAAGATGCAGGGCCTATTTTTATGGTATCTACCACACATCCTACATTGCTCAGTAGTAGGTCGGGGTCTTCCAATCACAATACCCCTCGTAAACACTGAAACTAGATACACTGGGGGCTGATTAATCATCTTACCCTTATCTTATTAACTCTAAATCTCTTGCCAAATGGCCTCTTTCCCACTCTGACACCTTGGTCATCCACTATTCTTTTCTATCTCTATTTCGATCCTTATTATCTTTCCCAAACTCTGAGGAGTGCAATTCATAATCTTATTCGTACCACTGTGGTCTGCGCACTGCCTCGTCGTATGTAATGATATCTAACGGGGCTAATCAGACTCTGATAGACGATCTGAGTCTTTCCATGACTTTCAGACCTTTCGATTGTCATTGTTCATAATGTCGAGTTATACCTGCCCAGGGATATAAGTCAAGAATCACCCTCGTAAATCAATCTGTTCCTCTGGGTTAGAGTCCGGAATATATTATCTCTGTGCATCCAGAATTATCTTTCATGTCAGCTCTGGATGTCTAATTCTTAAGATGAGTCGAGAGGACTTCCATCCATGTTCCGTCTAGCTCTCTAACATAAACACATCAAAAGTTACTTTCTCGGTCAACATATACCGATAGAACCCGTATAACTTTGCTATCTCATTCATTTAGTCCTCAATAGTTACTGGGTTCTTTACCTCGTGAATTACCGATGGTATGAACTTTTAAAATTTTCTTAACCTGTCCAGCTCATAATCATATTCCAAATCATTACCACTCTGTTGTAGAGCTGTAGGCAAAGACATATTCTTAACCAGTGAGTTGTTGAAATTTCTATAGTCTGAGACATCTTTTCATGCTATTCAGCTAGGTTTTGTCAGCCCTTAGCTCCCTGCATATACGAAGTACACAACTCTAAAATATTCTTCACACTTCGATTCAACCTCGTGAAGCATGTCTAACATCAACCTCAATCTCATCTGAGTCTCATGTGATAACTCAATATTACTCTCAGGCCTACCTTTACGGCCTTAAGTACATGTACTCGCCTCTCTTCCGTAGTGGCTATCACTTATAATGATTATATTCTGCATTCATAACCATTTATTAGTTTGATCCCATCTCGATAAACACAGTTATATCTAAACAAAGCACAGTAATATAGGGATGTAACTTTCTTACTTACTAATATCGACACATATCAGGCCAACTCAACTCTGATACCACCTCTGTCACGACCCATTTTTACCAAAAATCGCAACAAATTTTTCCCTTTTTCCTTTCTTTTCCCGATTGTGAACATTCTCATCACCAAACAGTTGGGGTATAAGTCAGTATTAATCACCCTTTACCATTTACCATGACATCTATCTTTTTTTTATTTAAATGCAAACACGTATACTTTATAATTGAGACTCTATAATTGTACGTATTTACTAATATTTACATCCCCCATATTACATTCCAAAATGATTACTGTGCTATTACATGTTTAGATATAAAATCATACCAGGGTATATACCTTTCAATGATGGGAAGCAGCGCATACCAAGAATGCAAGTCCTCAGCCGCTCACTAATTACTGCAAGTGCTCTGAAAAGAGGGGAAATAAGGGGAATGAGCAAACCACGTGCTCAGTAAGGCAATCATGCAAGCAAGTAGATAACCACACTATCTACATGCTCATGATGCCATGCATTAAATCATTCTCTTTCGAAATCGTTCTTAAATATGAATTTCATGCATACTTTTATGCCAGGTAAAATAATTCGTATAAAACAATTTATTTCGTGAAATGGCAGATAAAGCATGGAATTATAGTTCATGCAGTTTAAGTAATACACATTCTGTCAAAACATGCCATTTATTTCAAATTGGCAATTCATTTCGTGAAATGGCAGATAAAGCATGGAATTATGCGTCATGCTATTTAAATAATGCACATTATATCAAAACATGCCATTTATTCCAAATCCACATCCACCCCAAAATCACCAGGACTCAGTCCCACAATATATAATCATGAAATCACAAAATCAATAAATAAGTAATATATGATTTCGCAAAGCAAATAATATGCGATTTCGCAAGTAAGTGACATGTGAGACTAGGCAAGAATCAGGGTAACAACTTTAGGACTATGGCCATATCCTGTGATCCCAGGCTACACTGATCAGCGGTGTGGGGTATCACCTCATCCGCTTCCACACGGGAGGTGGGTCAAGTCCAACCTGCCGGTCAATAGCAGATCTGAACCTCGTTCGAAGACGGCATATCACAATCTCAACAGGTACAACATACTCCATGCTACCTGCACGGTACAGCGTACTCTGTTGACCCATATCAACGTATCATATCACGTCACGTCTCAATAAGCACATGCGAGCATATTTAATTGATGTGGCACACAGCCTACTCGAAGCTCCCAGCACGACACTCAAACATATCATAAAACCACGTGCGAGTAGTCTAAAGCACGACAACAAGTATATTGGACATCTAGTGTGAGCTATGCTCCAGCACCATGTCAAATCTCGTATGAAAGCTAGTGTGAGCTAAGCTCCAGTACAATGTCATGTATAAAATCATGTAAAAATCGAGTGCAAGCTAAGCTTCCAACACTCTGTCACATGTACAAATCATCTCAATCTCCTATGAGTAATGCTCTCAGCACGTTTTGTTTCCACATAATCATGTAGGTGGCTCAGTTTTCAAATAATGGTTTTCAAAACCAAAATCAGCACGTGCCACATGCCATTTCATGTCAATTGATAAAACTTCAGCCAACCTACCCCATTTCTTGTTGAAAAGCATTAAAATACATCAAGAACACTTAGTTCTTGCTTTTCATGACTTTTTTAAAAGTAAAAATATTTACCCTTCACAGGGGCAAAATCATCAGTTACCCTCTCGAGTCAAAATGAATATCATATCATGTGCTAAAAAGCAATATTTCATTGTGAAAACACTCAAAACATGATATTTATGCATATTTCAATCTAATCCTAACTTTTTCAAAATTTCCCTTAGTAGGGGCAAAACGATAATTTTGCTATGTCGGGTCTCTACCGATATTCTTCATATATAATTTAATTATTCAAAAATCTACCAGAAAATACGTGTAGCTACCTCTACCTACTCACACAATTCCCTTACCTCAATTTCTCTAATCATTCTACCTTTTTCGTCGTTACCGATCACCCGATCCGTTTAACTCCCAGTATGTCATCTAGAGCTGCAAATAATCATTTATCAGGTTAAATACAATACAATTTACTTGCATTTCATTTTTAATGGGCTTAATTTAAGCATTGGGCCCATTTACCCTTATTGGGCCCAACTGCACCTTAATAGGCCTTAATCAGCCTTAATCTCATTTTTCATTTACTAATCTCATCATTGAGGCCTGTTGGGCTCATTGGGCCCACCAACAATTTGTTGGGCCTCGTTCTAAACTCTTGGATAACTCCAATAATTATTTACGACATTTTATCTCAATTTCCAGAATATAATTTATTTAATGCAAAAATTAAATTCGTAATTTATGCGATGAATTTCTAACATGCATAACGATGTAATTTTGTCGTAAATAAGGGTTAATTACCCGAGATTCCATGATACTACGCAAATCTAGGCTGACTCGAGCTCTCGTTTGTCACCGATTATCGAGCTACATATTTATATTTTTCGGGCTAAATTCGATCAAATATATATTTAAATAATTATTCTGAAAATTAAATTAGTTCATTTGACCACTTATTGGCTTACCCGGAGCTCGATTGCATCATCAAATTTTTTCCATTTTTCATTTTTCTTTTTCTCTTTCTTCTTTTTTTGGCTGAACCGGTTCGGTCCGGTTCAACCCAGTTCAGATCGATTCGATTTAGCCCGGTTCAGTCTGGTCTGATTTTTTCCTTCGCTGTTCGGAGCTTCGTCGGTCGATTCTTCGCCAGCTTTCACCTTCAGCAGATCCGCGGGGTTGTCCGGTGCATGGATCTAGGGTCGATTTCGCCAAAGCTCACTGGAAAGTGGCTGGTCTGTCCTCTTCTCTCCTCGGCGTCGGTACCCATCTCTTTTCGCGCCGTTCGACGGCGTTTCTATTTGATCTGCGCAGCAGTCATCCCCCTCTGGCCGGTGGCGAGTCGCTCTTCCTTTCTCCGATCGTCGATCGTTTATCTCCTCCCTTTTCTCTCTTTCTCTCTCGATCTCTCTCTCTCTCCCTCTCTTTTTCCCTCGCCAGCCGTGGCTCTTCTCCGCCTACCATTGCCGATGAGGCTCGACTGCTTCTTCCCGGTGGTGGCCTTTGATCGGCGAGGCAGAAGGACCTAATCTCCCTTGTTGCCTTCTGCTTCTTTCATTTCTTCCCTAATGCAGAATCACAACTCGCGATTCTGTTTCTATTATTATTATTGACTTTGACTTTTTTTTAATTATATTATATTATATTTTATTAAAATATAATATAATATATTATATACCTAAAATATTTAAATATATATATATATTTAAATAAATTAAATATATATATTTATCTTATTTATTTCCTGGGTATTTTTTCAATATTTTTGGGATAATTTCTCGAGGTGAAAATTTCGATTTATTCTTATAAATTCATATCTTGATCAATTTAACCCAAAATTTAATTATTTCTCCTTTATTGATCAAGATTTCCTGAATGCATGTTTATAGTGTAAATTTCTTACCGATTTGACATCGAATTTCGAGTCTTTTGACCGTTTTACCTTTTAACGTGTTCGAGACCAAATCGACACAACTTCCTTTCACGAACCCTTTCTCATTTCGTGTTTTAAAATTTTATCTCCAATCCAAATGGTCCGAATCCTATTCGTTTAATATGTGGCCATTTAAATCTCCATTTGATCTTTAATGCATTCGAAAATTTTATTCATTCCATTTGTATTTTGTATTCACGTAAACTATCCTTATGATTCAGTTTACATATAACTATGTTTACATTAAGTGAATCATAAGGAAATATGATAAAAATTCGGGTCTTACACAGGTGGTGGAGGTGGTTATGCTTGCCTCCTTGAACGTCCTCTTCTCCCCCTCATTTTCTATCTCTTACGTGCCTACGCGTATTCATTCAACATCGATCATAATTTTACTCATTAAATTCAATTCATTACCAGACAATACAGAAACTTGGGATGTAATCTACTTCCAATTACTCGACACTGACATACTTGACATCCTTTGCTCTGATACCAAGAAAATTTGTAACAACCCGGAAGCTGTGGAAAATATGGCTAATTTAAAATTTTTCTTAAAACAAAACTAACAACTCTTGGTGTATTTCTATACAGTTTCATGTGCTCACTTACGTTTTATCACTAGTCATTATACCCAAGATTGTACAAATCATACTAAATGAAATCAATTACATAATATCCCAAAAGAATTAACCCGTGAGTCTCAAATCATTTCTTTTATATTAACCTGATTACATCCCAAAATACTTGTCACAAATGTCTGTATTATATCATTGTCTGGATACAAAATGAACTGAATTATACCTTATGTGTGTACAAGTGATAGCCTGGGGAGATCTTGTCCACCAGCCTATATCACGTACGCGACAGGCTCTATCTCGCTTACTTCAAGTAATCTGGAGGGGGGAGGAAAAAATGTGAGCTCTCAAAATGCTCAGTAAGGAGGACAAGGGAAGTTATATAAATTATCATCACAAACACAATATGATGGAAATATTTTGAGCATGCAAATCGTTATAAAAATAACGGTAGAAATAATGGCATTAGCATAAAACATGAGATAAAAAATCACGAAATTTCATTATATCAAATCTCATTGCGTGATATAAATCATAGTAGTAAAATTACATCATCATCAAATAAATCGAGACTAGACATTTATAAAACTCATATAAAACTCATCGTCACAGGTACATCACAACAATTGAATTCGTCCCCTATGCGAACATCTCCAATCGAGGGATTTCGTCAACAATAATACACACATGGTCATGGTTCGTTGTAGACTTGATCAGAGTCGTACAACCGTCGGTCTTACATGCTATCACAGCATAGCCCGATCTTACATGCTTTCAAAGAAAAGCCACCCACAGCTACCACAGAGCGGGGTCATCTCACTTTACTAGAATAGAGGCGTCGGTCTTACATGCTACTACAGCACGGCTGAGCCTTACATGCTACAAGAGCAAAGCCCGATGTGCATCTCATGACAAGCCATAGTCTCAGTAAAAATCGTTTTGCCTTCACGTAGAGCTCTTAGTGGTTATCATAAAAATCTATTTCAGTTATAACACCTTGTGTTCACATTTACACAAAACTCATTAAATCGAACTCAAACCGACAAAACACTCACACAGTGAAAACATGCCATTGTTATATATAAATCATTTTACCTTCACATAGAGTTCATGGTGGTTATCACAGAACCCATTTTAGTTCTAAACTATATGTGTTCACAAGTACACAAATCACATCAAAATCGAGCTCAAACTGGTAAAACACTCACACATTTATCAACACATCAAATCATCTCATAAAACATGCCCATTCGTCAAACTCTTTTTCATGCTCTTAAAACGTTTTCATTCACTAGAAAACTCATAAGCACAAATGATTTGTTTCCCTTACCTTTTACGCCTTAAGTGGTACAATATCCTTGATTCTCAGACTAGCCTCGTTTCCCTCGTTGGATTCTCGAGCTGTCCACACACATCATTAAATCATCAATGTACATCATTTTCAGTTTTCATCTCTTTCTCTTACTCTTACACATTCTAACTCAACGTCACTTCAAAACTCTTTCTAAATCTTTATCAACACTTAAGCTAACTCATAATCATCACAAGACATCCACATTAAATCTTCTAACTAAACCCATTTGTTAGTTCCATCATGCCTTAAACATTTCCAACCAAATATATGTATAAATGCATTTATTCACCCATGTACCCAACAATAATGCTTAAAATAAAGGTCTTGTGAGCTTATGTAACGACCCTTAACCCTTGAAAATCGAGGGATTTTTGTATTTAACTTAATTTGCCCACTTATTCCCTTATTCACTTAGGTTGTATTCCTGTGCAGTGTCAAAACACTTTTCCTAATTCTTTATCCGTATTTATGTTTAATTTCCATACTTTGACATATATGGCCGATAGAAATTTTGGCAGCATAATGGCTTATATATAAGCCTACCCACCTGCAATTCAATTGTTTTAACAACCCTAGATATCCACAACTACCAAGCATACTTTCCCAATCCACATTTACAACTCAATACATCCATATCGATTTAATTCCAATAATCTTAAAACCTAATCCCAAGAATCATATTCTTTACATCGTTTCCTTAAAAATTACATCCCAACAAAATATTCCAATATATGTCTGTGCATACAAGTATGTCTGGTACAGGAATGTAATTGTATACATTTTTACGTGTACAAAAAGTAGCCTAGGGTAGCTATTTCCCACTAGCCTACGTTGTGTACACGGCAGGTAACACCTATAGATTCACTACAAATGGTCTAAAGGTAGAGAGATGAGCTTTTGGGGAAAAGCCCAGTAAGATAATACTTTTAATACAGTTTTGATATATAAAAGCATGTGAAATTGTTCATAGAACGAAACTTTAATGAAATACATAAATTGCCATTCCATGCATATTCATCATAAAAAGTCATGAAGCATGCGTGTCTTTAAACAATTAACATGCTTAACCATTTTACAACTTTTCATTGCTCATGAAAGAGTTCTTAAAACCATCGGGTTCATAAATGTTTCGTAAACATTTCATAAACCGTTCGTAAACATTTCATAATCATTTCATAAACATTTCATAAACATTCATAAACATTTCATGAACCTTTCATAAACATTTCATAAACATTTCATAATCATTTCATAAACATTTCATATACATTTCATGAAACATATCGGTCGTAACCAATTATCGTATATATCATAAAAACACATATTCATTCATCATAGTCGATTTTCATAATCAAATCGAGGAGACTAGGCTATAACTAAGTCATGCGATACGTGTCAGTCTCCGTAGAGAGTCATCATACCTATGGCCATGGTAAGTGGGCTGCAGACTAGATCAGGTCGTACAGCCCTTTCGTAAAATATGGGTAGTATCTATCTTACGTGCTTTCACTAGCACTTAGCTAGGACACTGGCACCAATGGCACTCTCCGTGTAGGAAACATTTTTACTTGCTGCGCGGGCACGAGATACTACCGAAAACATCATCATAAACCACCAGTAGCACAACATCTTTCACATAGATTGAGTCAAGTGCTAAAGGGGCCCTACGTACCGGCACCCAAGTGGTGGAGCCGAAACACCATAAGAAGTAACCATGCATGAAGCCTATAGTCTCAAAACATCTTTTTTTTCCCCCCTTTCCCATTTTCTGTGCTTTTGAAATTGTCAAACGTTTCTTTAATGATATGAATATAAAATCATAAATAAATGCAAAACATCCATACGTTTCATACCTTAGGAAATTCATTTCACAACATGGAAGGTACTCAGGGAATATTTCGACAAATTAAAACATGCTTCGTAAATAGTTTCACAAGTATGAAAGCATTGATAAATCATTTCAAATCATATGCTCTTTCATAAAATCATTTATCGGTGAAACAAGAATGCATTATCAGAACTAAGTTAAATAGTACCCCTTACCTCGATTTATTGGATATCTCGAATTCGAGTGGTGATGCCTCCTAGTATCTCCTTTAATCTCTTCTACAATCACCTACACCGAAATTGTATACTTAGCACTCTATTCATGCGAATTGTCCGAATTGCGTTAAAATCGTAATCTATTCGTTACTACTTCGTGTGTAGGTATTATTGTACATACCTAGGCCAACACGCACGTTTATATATTTTCCTTACTATATATTATTTTGTACATACAAATGTTAACATACACATTATTATATACATCTACATGTATATACACATAAATATATATATATATATATATACTCCTATATATATATATATATTTATTTGTTTTTATTTTTCCTTATCACATGTATAAGTTCTTGTATGTACATATACTAACACACACTTATCTTATACACCTATTTGTATATATACACCTAAGTATATACACACATTCATTTTATCATTTAATTTCCTTATTCATCATCACATAAATATATATTGTCTATTTCTCATCTTTCCCATTTATTTTCCCTTTTCATTTCACACAACTTAATTCACACCAACAAGCCTATATCTCAAGCATATATACATATATATACATACATATATATATGTATATTAAATTTACCTATATAATTTTTTTTTTTACCTTTTCTCCTTTTTTTTGTCTCTTTCAATTTCCAGTAAAAGGGCTATCTTCTTCCTATTCTGGCTCTCGGTCTAGACCTCCCATCATCATCACCCTCATTCGAGCACTTCCCTTCTTCAGCCCCTCGGTTCCAGCCTTCACTGCCTCAGTCTGCTCTTGCCTCTCTGGTTCACCTCCAGCAGCAACTCCCTCGGCTTTCTTCTTCTTCTTGCACTGCCTCCCTCTCGGTTTGCTCTTCCTCAATTTCCTCTACCAGTCTGCTCTTCCTCAATCTCCCCTGCCTCGATTTATTGCTGATTTCCAACCCTCTTCCCTTCGATTCTGTTTCTTTTCTTCAGTCTATGGCTCTCGGTTCCAGCTTCAGTTTTTTGCTTAGTCCTCTTCCTCGGTTTGTTCTTCCCTTTCTCTCGGTCTGCTTCTCCCTCAATCTCCCCTGCCTCACGGTTTGCTATTGTATTCTAGGTTTCAGTTCCATTTTCAGTTAGCTTCTTCCTTTAGATCAACCAACCTCGGTTTGCTCCTGTTTTTCCAGCCTCGGTCTTCCTTTCTTTCTCCCTCTCCCTCTCCCGGCCGATCAGTCTTCCTCCTCTCCTCTTCTTCTTCCTCGGCTAGCAGCTCTTTCTTTCCTTTTCTTTCCTGGTTTCTCTCCTTCTTCCTCGGCCAGCAGCCCTTTCTTCCCCTTTCCTTCTTCTTCCTCTTCTCTTTTCTCTTTTCTTTTCTTCTCTTCTTCTCTTCTTCGTTTTCTCGCCCAGCTTCTCTCTGTTTTCTTTTCAATTTGGTCTTCTCACTTCCTTTGCATTTTCCAAATGCGGGATTGGCTTCTCTTTGAAGCCAATTTCGTACACTATTATATATATATTAATATTATATTATATATATATATTATATGGATATATATATATATATATATTTGTTTATTGGTTGGTGTATTATTTGTTTTGTTATTATTTTTGTTTTTTTTGTTTAATGTTTGTATTATTATTTTGTGTTCATTATTAATTCTTATATATTGTATGTTATACATTACAATATATACATATATATATATATATATTCGTTATATATATCTATATATATCATTAGTTGTCCATTTAAATTTGTCTAGTATATATATATTATACCTGTGTGTATATATATATACATTTTCTTTTTTTCTCTTTTTTTTAATATAATCACCTAATGACAATATTCATGCCTTCCATGAAATATTTTATTATTTTGTAAATAAAATATTATCAGGATTTCATCATTCCTCACAGCTTCCCGATATAAGTTTTTACATCAATAATTTTTAACTAATAAATTAAAATTTTCCCATCTCTCCGTGCTTGCATTTGCTTTGTCACTCCTTGTATTTCGGGTTCCCTGTCGTTCACAGGCTTATCGGTTCCTATAGTCCTCGAGCCCTACAACGAATATTCGCACTTCCATTAAAACATATTATTCTTATTTTTATATAGTCTAATTTAAATGTAGGAAATTTGTGGTGTTTACATTCTCCCCACCTTAAAAGAATTTAGTCCTCTAAATTCATTCGGGTCCATCAGAATAGGGGTGGTACTTCTCCTTCATGAGGCTCTCTAGCTCCCATGTAGCTTCCTCAATCGAATGGTGTTGCCAGAGAACCTTTACCAGAGGTATCGTCTTCGATCGAAGTAACTTTTTCTTTCTGTCCAATATCCGGATAGGTCGCTCAACGTAGCTCATGTCCTCTTAGATGCTAAAGGGCTCATACTTAATGATGTGTGAGGGATCCAGATTATACTTCCTTAACATCGAGACATGGAAGACATTGTGTACCCCAGAAAGCTGTGGTGGTAAGGCAAGTCTGTAGGCTACGTCCCCCACTCTCTCTAGAATCTCAAAAGGACCAATGAAGCGAGGACTCAACTTCCCTTTCTTCCTGAACCGCATGATACCCTTGCTCAGAGATACCTTAAGAAACACGGAGTCCCCAATCTGGAATTCATGTGGCGGCCTATGCTTATCCGCATAACTCTTCTGCCTACTTTGTGCGGTTTTAAGTCTATCACAGATTATCCGAACACCCTCTGCTACCTGTTCTACCAACTCAGGAGCCAAGATCCTTCTGTTACCCACTTCTTCCCAAGCCACTGGAGACCTACATCTTCTACCATACAAGGCCTCATAAGGTGCCATCCTGATGCTAGCATGATAGCTGTTGTTATAAGCAAACTCTGCGAGTGGTAGATGATCATCCCATGAGCCCTTAAACTCCAAAACGCACGCCCTCAACATATCCTCTAAGGTCTGAATGGTCCTCTCAGACTGACCATCAGTCTGAGGATGATAGGTTGTGCTCAAATTAAGCTGAGATCCCATGGCTTCTTGAAAATAAGCCCAAAATCTAGAAGTGAATCAGGAATCTATCTGATGTAATGCTCACGGTGCCCCATGCAGTCGAGCTATCTCTCTCACATATAACTCTGCTAAAGCACTCAAGGAGTCTGTATTTTTTATGGCTAGGAAGTGGGCACTCTTAGTCAATCTGTCTACGATCACCCAAATTGCATTATGCCCCTTTCGGGTCCTTGGTAAACCCATAATGAAATCTATAGTAATGTGCTCCCATTTTCAAGCAGGCACTGGAAGAGACTTAAGTAACCCCACTGGTCTTTGGTGTTCGATCTTAACCTGTTGGCAAATCAGACACTTGGCCACAAACTCAGTTACATCTCTTTTCATATCGACCCACCAATACAGCCTCTATAAATCATGGTACATATTAGTGCTTCCCGGGTGCATGGTGTACTGAGAATAATGGGACTCCTTTAAGATCCTTTGTCGTAGGGCGTCATCGTTTGAGACACCAAACTTATCACAATTTCGCATTTATCCTCAATGAGAACTTATTCTTAATTCATATCACTTGATCCAAATCACTTCACATACCAGAGATATTCGTACCTTGCATACATCTCTTATTCCAATATGACTCGTATATTCAAGATTTATCTCATTTCAAAGCTTGTCTCATTTCGTACATCAACTATAGCAAAATTCTTTCCTTCTTCCAATTAAGTCTCACATTCAAAACATAAGAATATAGAAATTACAATCCTCACATCCAATACGTAATCCATACTCTAAAGTTTCCTTATATCTCAAACTTTGAATCTTCCTAATAGTTTGGATCTTTCCCATTAACATGTAACCTATGTTTGGGAAATCCTACTTACACCCATTCTTAACACACTGTGACCTAAGAGACTACGAGTCTCCTTAAAATTTAACACCAGTACACTCCAAAGTGGGTCACTTGGTCCAAAAATCTCCCCTTCATATAGTTCTTATAATTGCTCTCTCAACATTTCTAATCCAAGCAAAATCACTCAGTACAGTGGTTTGAGTAATTAATTCAATACCACCTGCTAAATCAATTCTAGAACTTCTCCTTTTAGTTTAGGGGTAACTTGATAAATCATTTATAGGGATGTTTCTATACTTCGAACATGCCTTATCTATATCAATCATGTAAGCAGTGCGACCTTTAGAGTCTTATTTATATTGTTAGTTCCCTAATTCATTCTTCCAGTCTAGTGACTATGCTCTTTCATTGTCACTATTTCCCTTGTAGATTTCTTTTCCGTCATTCTCGTTATCTTTCTCTTTCTTAGTGACTTTAGAAATATACAATTCATATCATCATAATCGCGCCTTGTGCACTGTTTCCTCAAAGTAATTTCAAATGGAGTCGTCTTAGATTGACTAAATATCCTAATATCTCCTATGAGTTTCTGAACTTCCTTTATCTAACAGTTCTTGCAACTCCTTTTTCAATTCCTCAAGATCCACAAAGTCCATCCAGTAAGGAGACTTCGAGATTGGTTGAGTCTCTGGTGCCAAACCTATAGTGAGTTCCAACTCTCTCCAGTGGCAGTCCCAGTAGTTCCTCAGGAAACACATTCGAAAACTTGCATACCACAGATATGTCCTGAATACTTGGACATTCCTGACTAGTATCGGAGATGAATACAATATAACCTTCATATCAACACGTTCATAAAAAATTCTCATCAATAGTCAAAATCATAAACTTTATTCCTTAACTGCAAAACATACATTAAACTTACTAGGTAAGGAGAAAGTTACAGTTTTAGAGTAGCAGTCTAAACTTACACGGTTGGTGGCTAGCCAATCCATACCCAAAATTACATCAAAGCCATACATGCTCAACCATATTAGATATGCTAATATGATCCTATCTCCTACCTTGATTTCACAAGTCCTACACACCATATCAGTCCAAGGCAAAGACCCTTCCATGAGTGACAGGCTTCTTGCCTTTCTCTGCTGCGGTAGCCCATCTCTGTGGGACTTATCTTTGGGGAGCTTGTCTTTCCGATTGTCGTGGTAGCTCTGGGGGTTGTGGAACCTTATTTAGTGGGCAATCTTTAATCAGGTGTCCCTTCTGTCCACACCTAAAACAGCTCCCTGCGGACCAGTGACACGTAACTCTATGGAAATTACCACAACTAGTGCACAATCTCTCGTACTGCTGGAAGCCTCTGGTAGTCTATGGGGTAGTTATAGGAGCTGTAGCCCTATCAATCCTAGACCGAGACTCATCTGCCCTTTGTCTCTTAGGCTGGCCCTTCCGAAAGTCCTATCTCACAAACTCCGTTCACTTACTCTTATCTCTGTTCATTCTCTTAAATGTTGGAGGCTTCATCTTCTGAAAATCTCTCATTCTACCGATATCCCTCCCCTCCCTCCGGGCCTGTACAGGAGGCTGAGGCACCATAGGTACTGGAGGAATTTGTGGAGGAGGAGGTGGTGGTTCTTGTGGAGAAGTTGGGATCGGAGTAGGAATTGGTGCCATGCCAGCTAAATCGAAAACGTTTGCCCTTAGGTGTCGGGTAACCATGGCAGCTATCTATTCCAATCCTTGATCGAGACGCTGCTCCAACCGCTATTCAAACTGAGCCATACGAGTATTGGGGCTCTCTGTGTTACGACCTAATTCCATTCTCTTTAATCGAAAATCACTGAAAATTTTTTTGCGTTTTACTGTTACCTTACCCGATCGTGAACTAACTCACCACACACTGTTGGGTTATGAGTCAATAATAAACATCACTTACCATTCATTCACAATAATAAAATGATGTCATACATTTGAAGTTAATCGTTTACTTATACAAAATATGATTACTGACATCTACATCCCCCATAATTACATTTCAAACGACTACTGTGCTTTTACATTGTTTAGATACAAAAAGAAATCACTGTGTATATACCTCTAAGTGATGGAGGTGCAGCGGAGTCCAAAATACCACGCCTCAGTCCTCACTGGGCTACTATGCATGCTCTGTAGGAGGGGGAAAATAGAGAGGGATGCAAACATGGTAGATAACTACTCTATCTACATGCTGATAATGTTATGCATAAATTGTTTATGGTAGGAGCATGAGGAAGTAAAACTATGCCATATGAGTATACATATATATCATGTATCAAAATCATGTACATTGGCATATAAAACATGGTAAAGACATTATGTATAAATCATCTCATGCTCAATCTCATTTAAATTCATGAAAAGGGCAATTCATTAAGAAACCTCCTTTTTAAACCCACATCACAAAAACTCTTTCTCATACACATACAATCCCATCACAAAACCATTTTCTCAACCACAAACATCATCATCATTTCACAAAGCAAGTCCACAAGGCTCGACCCTTCCTTCGTGTCATGACCCAAAACTATCCAAAAATCAGAGTAAATTTTTTCACGTTTGGTTATTTTATTTCATGCTTACCTGTCTTCTGATCGTGACCACACTCCACTAACAAATTGGGCTGTGCGTCAATGCTAGTCCCACCATTCATTTACCATAAAACTTAATTCTTTCTCAGTCATTTATAAATGTTTACAATATTTATACATCCCCTAGAGTCACTTACAAACATGTTACTGTGCTATGCTTATTTAGATACAATTTGTACAAGTGTATATACCTTAAATGATGGGCAACAGCGGATATCCGGAATGCAGTACTGAGTCACCTCAACGTCTACTGGAGATTATCTGTGAGAGAAAATGAAAGGGGTGAGCACATCACGCTCAGTAAGGCAATCCTACGAACAAGTAGGTAACCATACTACCTACATGAACGTGGTGCCATGCATAAACCACCCATTCTCCACACATTTCAAAACTGATGCTATGATTCATGATGTCATGTAAAACAAGTTTGCATAGAAAATTCAACATACAACTATTTCAAATCATTTCTTTCTCATTTAAAATTTCACAACAAATCCAGGACTCGACCCATCCCTCGGGTAGTCCTGACTCACACAAAACCATGAAAATTAGTTTACATCACACATGGGTTTAAAAAGCATGAAAATAATCATCATGCACATTTAGTTTAAAACCCAGTTTCAATCATCGTCAAGATCATCAACATGCGAGACTAGGCAACATCTGTATATCGGTAATAACCAGGACTATGGCCATGTGTCCTTGGGAGTTCCTCTGCTACACGGATCCTAGTGTGCGGGTTCTCACCATGATCGGGAACCGCCCGGGAGGTGGGTCAGTCCATCTCGTCGGTCTTATCCGATCCCACGCATCCGAAGATGCCGTATCCGAAGATACCCCGTATCCGAAGATACCACACATCCGAAGATGCCACACGGTACATCGTACTCCATGCTACTTGCACGGTACATCGTACTCCGTGGACCCATATATCTCTATACTCATGCCATGTCTCAAAACGCACGTGCGGGCCTATTTAATCGGTGACACACAGTCTACCCGATGCTCCAAGCATGGCTCATCGCATGTTCTCATAAAAATCAGTGGGGGGTGCGAGCGATGCTCCAGCACTCTCGTCAATTTAAGTAAAACTAGTGCGAGCTAAGCTCTAGCACTCTCATCAAATCATGTAGAAAATCTGGTGCGAGTTAGACTCTAGCACCCTATCACGAAAATCATGTAAAATCTGGTGCGAGTTAGACTCTAGCACCGTGTCACGAAAATCATATATATATAAAATCTGGTGCGAGTTGGACTCCAGCACCAATGCATGTAAAACTCTAGTGCGAGCTCTCGCTCCAGCACTAATGCGTGCATCACACAAATCAAAAACATCGTGCGAGCTGAGTTCTAGCACGTCACATGTCAATAAAAACACGTAGGCGGCTCTGTTTTCTCAAAACAGTTTTCAAAACAATTTCATCGTTAAAACTATGAAATGCTGTGCATTTTTCTTTCAAGGTTAGCCAGCCTACTCATGCATGCATCAAAACACCTCCAGAACGAGCAGGAACCACTTGTTCTTGCTCCTCCCAATTTTTCCTAAAATTGTAAATTTTACCCTTAACAAGGGTATTTTGGTAATTTGCCCATTCGGAGCACTAAAATTATTAACTTACTTCTAGACCCTTCAAATAATTTAAAAGACTACATATGACTTTGAAATTTTGTAAAGTTACCTCTAACAGTCCGTAGAATTCCCTTACCTTATTTTTCTTTAGAGTCTGACCTTTCCTTTTCCACTGTTGTCTTGTCACGCAGTCTGATCTGCTCTCAAT
Organism: Firmiana major; assembly: GCA_033439115.1. Taxonomy (NCBI): domain Eukaryota; kingdom Viridiplantae; phylum Streptophyta; class Magnoliopsida; order Malvales; family Malvaceae; genus Firmiana; species Firmiana major. Next base: position 14,696,322 of record CM065913.1, on the reverse strand, counting down.
CCAACGTCCGAAACTGCGTATAATTATTCCTCAGGTCAGATATCATACAATTTAATTGTATTTCCTATTTTTTGGGCTTAATTTAAATCATTGGGCCCATTTACCCCTATTGAGCCCGATTGCACCTTAATGGGCCTTAATCGGCCTTAAGCCCATTTTCCACTTAATTTCACATTATCGAGGCCTATTGGGCTCATTGGGCCCACCAACAATTTCTTGGGCCTCGTTTTAACTCTCGAATAGCTCAATTTATTATTTACGATAATTTATCTAAATTTCCATAATTTAATTTATTTTATGCGATAATTAAATTTGAAGCACGCATAACGATGTAAATTGTCGTAAATAAGGGTTACTTACTCGAGATTCCATGCTAGTACGCAAATCGAGGCTATCTCGAGCTCTCGTTGGATGCCAATTGTCGAGCTACACAATTTCATAAATTTTTGAGTAAATTTCCAGTCGAAAATTAATTAAATAAAATATTCTAAAATTTAAATCGGTCAATTTTGATCGCTACTGACTTACCCGTAGCTCGATTACATCGTCGAGATTTTTCCTCAATTTTTCCTCTTTTTCTTTTTCCCTTTTTCTCCTTTTTTTCCTTTCTTTCTTGGCTGAACTGGTTCGATCCGGTTCAGACCTGGTTCGGACCTCCGGTTCACCCCGGTTCACTCCGGTTCGCTCCGATTTAGGGCCTTGCCGGCCGTTTCTCTGTCGGCTTCCACCGCCAGTGGCTCCGCTGGGCCGTCCGCACCTCAGATCTGGGGTCGATTTCGGTCGAGGTCGCCTGAAAGTGATCGGTCCGACTGTTCTCTCTCGGTCGTCGGTACCCATTTCCTCTTTCAGTCGTTTTCGACGTTTACCGGCAGTTTCGCTCGTCGTGGCTGCCACCAATCACGTCGTCTGGGCCTCGGGAACGTTCGGCGGTGGTCGGGGTCGGCCAGATCGACGCCGTTCGCCGTCGATCTCCTTTTTGCCTCTCAGTTTCTCCATTTCGCCGTTCCTCTCGCTGGTGGCCGTCGTTCATGGCTCCTTTAGGCCAGTGGTGGTCCGGGCCTCGTCGGGTTTCCTTCCTCAGCCTCTGTCAGCCGTCGATCGCCGGCGAGAGGCTCGGCCTCTGCTTCGTTTTCCGTTTTCGCTTCCTTTCTCTCTCCCCGATCCATTTTCTGATTTCTTCTTTCTTTTTTTTAAAATTTATTTATTTATTTATTTTTATTTTATTATCATAATATTCATTAAAATACTCTACAATATTCCAAAATATCTACAACTTATATTATTTTATTCCAAATTAATTAATTTAATTTAATTTATTTATCATATTTTAACCTTTTTCGGGTATAATTTCTCCGTATTTTCGAGATATTGTCCCGAATGACTTTTCGGTATTTCTAAAAATTCTGGATCTTGATCAATTTAACCTGAAATTTAATTATTTCTCCTTTATTGATCAAGATTTCTCAAATCCATATTTTTAATTAAATTTTCTTATCGAATTTATACCGGCTTTCGGTCTTTTGACCATTTTGCCCTTGCACGTGTTTGAGAATTCTATTTTAATCCTTTTGCATTTTTAATTTCGTGTTTTAACTAAAATCGGGTCTTACACCTCGGGTCTACCTTGGTCAACCACAATCACACTTACAGATTAAAATCATGTGGTAGTAAGTAAATCAAGCAAGGAGACAGGTTACTATATCTCTACTGACTATGTTGGCCAATCGTCACATATCATCCCAGACCACACGGATCTCGGTGTGCGGGGTATCATGTTGGCATGAAGGTGGGTTAGTTCTCCGCCAGACTTTCTCAAATCAAGTAACCACCACGCGGTACATCGTACTCCATGTGATATACACGGTACATTGTACTCCGCGGACCCATAACATGGTTGGGGGTGCCTGCCATGGGTCTTATCTACCCTATACCAAGTGTACCATTTATAGTCTCAAGAGCGCATGGGAGTAACCTCAATACCAGGTCTTAGCCCCTCATGGCCTTGCTCGCCCCTGTTCGGTTCCTTGATTTAGGTCCTAGCCCCTCACCCTCACCCCACTCAAAAGGTCTGTTAAGCCTGTTGGGTTCCCTGAATAGATTATGTCAGGTCCTAGCCCCTCACCCTCACCCCACTCAAGAGGTCTGTTAGGCATGTTGGGTTCCCTAAACACCAATCCGTATCTCTCACCATGGCCTCATACATACCACAGTGTGAAAACCAACGCGAGCTACGCTCTAGCAAGAATTCATGCATCAAAACCAATCACTTCGTACAAGCAACGCTCTAGTACGACATTTATGCATAAAAATATGAAGAAAACCACGTACGAGCATAGCTCCAGAACGGTTATATGCATAAAAAAAACCATCAAAAATCACATACGAGCCAAATCTCCAGTATGGTTTATAAAACATCACTCCAAATCAAATCAAAATGTGAGCTAAGCTCTAGCACATTTCACACAAGTGAAAACACTGAAATCCAACGCGAGCAAGGCTCTAGCGCGAATTAAATCACATACACACGATAGGTGGCTCACATTCATTCAAAACATCTTAAAACATGTTTAGCGCCTCACATGGGCTATTTCACAACATCATTCAAGTACTAGCCAGCCTATTCTTTTATTTGCTCAAATCAAAGCATTGTGTTTTGTAAAAGCATTCAAAACACGTGATTTATGCAATTATTAGCCTTACTATCCCTTTTCAATAACCATTTCAAACAACCAAATCTCATACAAATACTCATAGTAATTTCCATACATCTTCAAAACACATTTCTATAAGTCCATGCACATTTCCAAAGCCCTATATACCCACGAGTTCAAAATACGAGCAGCTACCTCTATATACTTACAAAATTCCCTTACCTGGAATCGCGATGCGTGATTCCACTTCCTTAAGCTGCTTACTCGTACGGTTCGATTCGACTCCAACGGACTCCTCGAAACTGTGCATAATCATAGTTCACATTATATTCGATCCATATAACAGGACACCGTGCGTCCACTATAGTCAATTTGACCTATAGTTTCTATTGACGCTCATAAGGCCTTGTTTCGTTTCTTTACCCATAACTCGAGTCTATGGATTCCTTTTAGGCCTATTAACTTATTCCAAATCGATTCTAAGTCGACATTAAGCTCATAGTGTTCATATTTCATGAACTCCCTCACTATGGCATTTATTAAGCATTTACATACTCATTTTCATAATTTCACTTAAACCCACAATGTAATTCCATTTAACCATCTAAATTCATACACATTACCTCAATAACAACTTTAGCATGCCCATAAATCATAAACTCATTCAACCTATATCTTCTCACATTAGAGGCATTCCATTTTTTAGGTTACATTTGTTTCTAACACAACCTAGGTGTTTCCATCCATCCATACTCATGCCAAACAACTCCAAAATCAATTAAATAGACAATGTACTTGGATTGGAGTATTAGAATCTTACCAAAACTGATTTTTCCTTCTTGCTCCAAATGTCAATGCCCTTAGCTCCTTAAATACCAACAATGAGATTTTGGATTCCAACTATGTTGTTATCTTCCTCAAGATGAACAACTTTGCTTCTAATGGCCTCCCCTCAATTCTTACTGGAAATGGCTGATTTTAGAGAGAGAAAGTTAGGTTTTTGGGTTAGAAATGGAAGATTGGTGCTTTTTCTGAAATTTTCAGATTTTCAGCCCTCCTTTTATAGAAATAGCTTGAGGAGATCGATCTGGTCCAAGAGGAGATCGATCTGGTCCCCTTAAATCTCTTATTTTCATGGCATTTTAAGCATGAGATTGATCTGTCGAAGCATGAGATCGATTTGCTCCCAAACAGAGAGCTAAGGAGATCGATCTGTATGCTTGAGGATCGATCTTTTCATTACAGAATGCTTAGGAGATCGATCTGAACCCATTGGAGATCGATCTGCTCTATTCCATTGCCCAAATAAGAGCATTCTGGCTCTTCCAGATTAATCTCTCATCCTATGAGATTGATCTGGCCTTCATGTTTTCCAGATTTCTTGCAGTTTTCTTGCTGCAACTCACACCCAATTGTCCTTAATCTATTGCCATGGCCATTTTCTCATCCATCCTCCTTTATGACTTGAAAATAGCATCCATTCATACCTTATGCACATTAAAACTTGTGTGCATTCATTGTATATCCAAAAGTATCACATTCCAAACTAAATGGAAGCATAACTTCATTCCATTTTACCACACTACTTATTTTGAGTTTCAATCACATCTATCACTTATAAGAACTTATTTCTTTATATTCATACTCAATGAAACTTGTATGTACGTTACAAATCATATTACACATACGTACATTGAATCCATGGACTTACATGAATCATACTTTACATTACAAGTCCATTCACATTCATTACACATTACAACTATACATATACGGGGTCTCACACTCTGGCTGTGGTGGAGGAGGTGGAGGTGGCTGAGCCTGCCTCCGAAGACTTCCACGTCTTCCACTCATCATGCAAGTGATCTAATACCTGCGCGCAATTCCAAAGATCAAGTCTTAATTCCATTAGGTATACATTATCTACAACCAGACAAGCACAGACATTGGGTTGCAATTTTAGCCTTATTTCGACACTAACAGTATTATACAACCTTCGATTTGATACCACTTAAACTGTAACGACCCTTGACCCTTGAAAATCGAGGGATTTTTTTCAACTTAATTTACCCACTTATTCCCTTATTCACTTAGGTTGTATTCATGTGCAGTGTCAAAACACTTTTCCTAATTCTTTATCCGTATTTATGTTTAATTTCCATAGTTTAACATATATGGCCAATAGAAATTTTAGCAGCATAATGGCTTATATATGAGCCTACCCACCTGCAATTTAATTGTTTTAACAACCCTAGATATCCACAACTACCAAGCATACTTTTCCAATCCACATTTACAACTCAATACATCCACATCGATTTAATACCAATCATCTTAAAACCTAATGTGAGACCCCGTATATGTATAAGGGTATATATGTACATAGAAATGTAAATAGAGTTGTACTATGAATTCATGAGTGAAGTATATGTGATGTAAGTCCATAAGTAATGTACACACTTGTAATGAGAGTGGTAATTGTACATACAAGTTACATTATGTATGAATGTGAAGAAATGGACTTAAACATATGGAGAATGTGTGTAGAATGGATTATGAGTAGTTCGGTAAAATGGAAGTAGAAAACATGTGGAGAATGTGTGTAGAATGGATTATGAGTAGTTCGGTAAAATGGAAGTAGAATTGCATAAGTTGTGCACTTCCATTTTTGTTTATATTAAGTACCATTGGTCATACAAAGATTCTACACAAGTTTTACTGTGTATGAAGTGAGGATGGATGCCATTTTCAAGTCTCAAAGATGAATTGTGATCATTTCCTCATTCATTCATGTGAGAGCCCCTAGCCTCCGCAGGCGAGCCCACTGACCCCCTCGGTCGACTAGGCCTCGTCACCATAGCTACGTATTGTCCGCTTTTAGTCCCACTGGACCAGCACGGATTTGCTCACCCAGGACACGTCCCCCAGGTTTCGAACTCAGGACATAGTCCTTTGTCCGACACCCCTGGTACCATTGAGCTCGACGAGCTCAATGGTACCAGGGGTGTCGGACAAAGGACTATGTCCTGAGTTCGAAACCTGGGGGACGCGTCCTGGGTGAGCAAATTCGTGCTGGTCCAGTGGGACCAAAAGCGGACAATAAGTAGCTATGGTGACGAGGCCTAGTCGGCCCAGGGGGTCAGTGGGCTCGCCTGCGGAGGCTAGGGGCTCTCACATGAATGAATGAGGAAATGATCATGGTAGCAAATTAAGGATGTTTGGTAAGTGTTGCTGCAGAAGAACTGTAGAAAATCTGGAAATTGTGAAGGGCAGATCGATCTCATGGGATGAGAGATCGATCTGGAAGAGTCAGAATGCTCTTATTTGGGCAAAGGAATAGAGCAGATCAATCTTCAATGGAGCTAGATCGATCTCCTAAGCATTCTGTAGTGAAAAGATCAATCCCCAAGCACCGAGATCGATCTCCTTAGCTCTTTGTTTGGGAGCAGATCGATCTCATGCCTCGACAGATCGATCTCAGCCTTAAAAATGCCGTGAAAAAGAGGGATTTAAGGGACCAGATCGATCTCCTCTTGGACCAGATCGATCTCCTCAAGCTATTTCTATATAAGGAGTGCTGAAAATCAGAAAATTTCGAGAAAAACACAAACCTTCCACTTTCAACCCAAAAACCTAACTTTCTCTCTCTAAAATCAGCCATTTTTAGTGAGGTTTGAAGAGAGACCATTAGAGACAAAGTTGTTCCTATCAAAGAGAAGAACAACATAGTTGGAAAGCATTTTCCCATTTTTGGTATTGAAGGAGTTAAGGGCATTGCCATTTGGAGCAAGAAGAGAAATCAAATTGGGTAAGATTCTAACACTCCAACTATGGTACATTGTTTATATAATTGATTTTGGAGTTGTTTGGCATGAGTATGGATGGTTAGAAACTATCTAAATACATTAGAATGATTATGACCTAGAAATGGTCTAGAGTGAGAAAGTGAAATGTGTGGAGATTAATGATGAATGAGATATGTAGAAGTTATTAATAGTGTTGTGGTATGATTTTAAGATGTGGTTAGTGGATAAATTATGAGATTTACCTAAAAGAGGTAAAATGTGGATTAAGGCATTTGTAAAATGCATAAGTGAATAATATTGACTAGTGAGGTCAATTATGGGTAAATACATTAACTCAATTGATTTAATGAATGAATCGCAGCTTCCGAGGATACGCCGAGGCGAGTTGAGCCAAGAGCGTGAGAAGCTAAAAGGAAAGGAGTCACACCAAGTAAATCGAGGTAAGGGATTTGTGTGGACTCTTAGAGATATCTGTACGCAATTTGGGCGCTTATATGTATTGCTAGAATGCATGAGATTAGGAAATGTTGTTGGGTGATTGAAGGGTAAAAGTTGGGAGTTTGATAAAATGTGCATGAAAACAAAAGCATATTGCTTTGAAAATCACGTTTTATTGCTTTTTAGCAAATGATTGGTAGGTTGGCTAACATTGAAATGATTTGCAAAAGAAATGAGTGTGTTTTGGTTTTGTTAACCATATTTTGCAAGTTTTGAGCCACCTACATGATTTCGTGAGTATGAAAGCGTGCAAGAGTATGACTCGCACGAGATTTGACGTGTTTTATACACATGAGTGCAAGAGGCACTAGTTTTCACATGGATTTCATAATTGTTTTGGCATTGTGCTTCGAGTTTGTCTCGCACTGGATGCCCACCTTGCATGTTGCCGTGTTTGGAGCTTCGAGTAGACTGGGTGTCACATCGATTAAATAGGCTCACACGTGCATTGTTTTGACATGATTAATTAGCCGTGTTAGGAGCTTCGGGTAGACAAGAGGTCGCACCGATTAAATAGGCTCACACGTGCGTTTGAGATGTGGCATGATATGATGTGTTGATTGGGTCCACGGAATACGTTGTACCGTGCATGTAGCATGGAGTACATTGTACCATGTTGAGTTGTGATGTGCCATCTTCGGACGAGATCTGCTATGTACCGGCGGGTAGGATTTGACCCACCTCCCGTGTGGAAGTAGATAGTGGTGATATCCCGCACACCTGATCCGTGTAGCCGGTATCACAGGTTATGTACATAGGCCTTGAGGTTATTACCTGTTGTTGAACTGCCTATCTCACATGTCTACTACTATTTGAGAATAAATCCTGTTTGAAAATGATTTGTGGGTCAAGAAAGCCCGAGGGATGGGCCGAGACCTAACCAATGTTGAAATTGATTTGTTAATGGTTTTTAAAGTGCACGGATGCATGATGTTTAAATCCATGCTTTATTGTGAAAATGCATGATGGGTAATGCCATGCTTTTATTGTGAAATTGTGCATGATGATTTATACCATGCTTTGAGTTGAAATGTGCACTTGATTTTAATAGCATGAATGCTTTACATACCATTAACACAATCATACACTCCTGTTTTGAGATAAATAATGAATTAAATGCTTTTGAGCATGGCATCACGATCACGTAGATAGTGCAGTATCTACCTGTTCGCATGATTGCCTTACTGAGCGTGTGGTTTGCTCAGCCCCCTTATTTTCCCCCTCTCTACAGAGAATTGAGTATAGAGTGAGCGTGACTGGAGGCGTTTCCCTTTTGGTAATCGGCTGCATCCCATCGCTAAAGGTATACACCCCTGGATTATTTTGTATCTAAATTAAACATAGCACGGTAGCATTTTGTATGTAACTACTGGGGATGTAAAACAATGTAAACACATGTAACAACTTTGATATATATACAATTATACAAGTGTTTACTCATAAATAATGTTTCAAATTGAATTGGTATGGTGGAGTGAGTTAGACATCGACACACAGCCCAACTGTTAAGACTGTGGTTGTTCACGACCGAGGAAGGATGATTAACAATTGATGCATGAAAATGCGAAAAATTTATACATATTTTGGTAAGTTGAGGGTCGTGACACCTAATCCCAAGAATCATATTCTTTACATCGTTTCCTTACAAATTACATCCCAACAAAATATTCCAAATATATGTCTGTGCATGCAGGTATGTCTGGTACAGGAATGTAATTGTATACCTTTTTGCGTGTACAAAAAGTGCCTAGGGCAGCTCTTTCCCACCAACCTACATCGTGTACGCGGCAGGTAACGCTTATAGATTCAATGCAAATGGTCTGAAGGTAGGGCGGTGAGCTTTTGGGGAAAAGCCTAGTAAGATAATACTTTTAAAACAGTTCTGATATATAAAAGCATGTGAAATTGTTCATAGAACGAAACTTTAATGAAATACATAAATTGCCATTTCATGCATAATCATCATAAAAAGTTATGAAGCATGTGTGTCTTTAAACAATTAACATGCTTAACCATTTTACAACTTTTCATTGTTCATGAAAGAGTTCTTAAAACCATCGGGTTCTTAAACGTTTCGTAAACATTTCATAAACTTTTTGTAAACATTTCATAATCATTTCATAAACATCCCATGAACATTTTCATAAACATTTCATAAACATTTCATAAACATTTCATGAAACATATCGGTCGTAACCAATTATCGTATATATCATGAAAACACATATTCATTCATCATAGTCGATTTTCATAATCAAATCGAGGAGACTAGGTTATAACTAAGTCATGCGATACGTGTCAGTCTCCGTAGAGAGTCATCATAACTATGGCAATGGTAAGTTGGCTATAGACTGGATCAGGGTCGTACAGCCCTTTCGTAAAATATGGGTAGTATCTATCTTACTTGCTTTCACTAACACTTAGCTAGGACACGGGCACCAATGGCACTCTCCGTGTAGGAAACATATTTGCGTGCTATGCAGGCACGAGATACTACCGAAAACATCATCATAAACCACCAGTAGCACGACATCTTCCACACAGGTTGAGTCGATGCTAAAGGGGCCCTACGTATCGGTACCCAAGTGTTAGAGCCGGAACACCACAAGAAGTAACCATGCATGAAGCCTATAGTCTCAAAACATCTTTTCTTTTTCCCCCCCTTTCCCATTTTCTATGCTTTTGAAATTGTCAAAAGTTTCTTTAACGATATGGATATAAAATCATAAATAAATGCAAAACATCCATACGTTTCATACCTTAGGAAATTCATTTCACAACATGGAAGGTACTCGGGGAATATTTCGACAAATTAAAACATGCTTCGTAAACAGTTTCACAAGTATGAAAGCATTGATAAATCATTTCAAATCATATGCTCTTTCATAAAATCATTTATCGGTGAAACAAGAATGCATTATCAGAACTAAGTTAAATAGTACCCCTTACCTCGATTTATTGGATATCCCGAATTCGAATGGTGACGCCTCCTAGTACCTCTTTTAATCTCTTCTACAATCACCTACACCGAAATTGTATACTTAGCACCCTATTCATGCAAATTGTCTGAATTACGTTAAAATCGTAATCTATTGGTTACTACTTCATGTGTACGTATTATTGTACATACCTAGGCCAACACGCATGTTTATATATTTTCCTTACTATATATTATTTTGTACATACAAATGTTAACATACATATTATTATATACATCTACATGTATATACACATAAATATATATATATACTCCTATATATATATATTTTTATTTGTTTTCATTTTTCCTTATCACATGTATATGTTCTTGTATGTACATATACTAACACACATTTATCTTATACACCTATTTGTATATATACACCTAACTATATACACACATTCATTTTATCATTTAATTTCCTTATTCATCATCACATAAATATATATTGTCTATTTCTCATCTTTCCCATTTATTTTCCCTTTCATTTCACACACCTTAATTCACACCAACAAGCCTATATCTCAAGCATATAGACATATATATACATACATACATATATATATATATGTACATTAAATTTACCTATATATATATATATTTTACCTTTTCTCCTTTTTTTGTCTTTTTCAATTTCCAGTAAAAGGGCTATCTTCTTCCTATTCTAGCTCTCGATCTAGACCTCCCATCATCATCACCCTCATTCGAGCACTTCCCTTCTTCAGCCCCTCGGTTCCAGCCTTCACTGCCTCAGTCTACTCTTGCCTCTCAGGTTCACCTCCAGCAACAACTCCCTCAGCTTTCTTTTTCTTCTTGCACTGCCTCCCTCTCGGTTTGCTCTTCCTTAATTTCCCCTGCCAGTCTGCTCTTCCTCAATCTCCCTTGCTTTGATTTATTATTGATTTCCAACCCTCTTCTCTTCTCTTCGGTTATGTTTCTTTTCTTCAGTCCATGGCTCTTGATTCCAACTTCAGTTTTCTGCTTGGTCCTCTTCCTCGGTTTGTTCTTCCCCTTCTCTCGGTCTGCTTCTCCCTCAATCTCTCCTGCCTCACGGTTTACTATTGTATTCCAGGTTTCAGTTTCGTTTTCAGTTGGCTTCTTCCTTCAGATCGGCCAGCCTCGGTTTGCTCCTGTTTTTCTAGCCTCGGTCTTTCTTTCCTTCTCCCTCTCCCGGTCGATCAGTCTTCCTCCTATCCTCTTCTTCTTCTTCCTTGGCCAGCAGCTCTTTCTTTCCTTTTTCTTTCCTGGTTTCTCTCCTTCTTCCTCGGCCAGCAGCCCTTTCTTCCCCTTTCCTTCTTCTTCCTCTTCTCCTTTCTCTTTTCTTTTCTTCTCTTCTTCTCTTCTTCGTTTTTCCACCCAGCTCCTCTCTGTTTTCTTTTCAATTTGTTCTCACTTCCTCTGCATTTTCCAGGTGCGGGATTAGCTTCTCTTTGAAGCCAATTTCGTACACTATTATATATATATATTAATATTATATTATATATATTATTGATTTATATATATATTTGTTTATTGGTTGGTGTGTTATTTGTTTTGTTATTTTTTTTGTTTATTTTTTTTGTTTAATGTTTGTATTATTGTTTTGTGTTCATTATTAATTCTTATATATTGTATGTTATACATTACAATATATACATATATATATATATTCGCTATATATATATATATCATTATTTGTCCATTTAAATTTGTCTAGTATATATATATTATACATGTGTATATATATATATATATATATATATATACATTTTCTTTCTTTCTTTTTTTTAATATAATCACCTAATGACAATATTCATGCCTTCCATGAAACTTTTTATTATTTCGTAAATGAAATATTATCGGGATTTCATCATTCCTCACAACTTCCTGATACAAGTTTTTACATCAACAATTTTCAACTAATAAATTAAAATTTTCCCATCCCTCCGTGCTTGCATTTGCTTTGTCACTCCCTGTATTTCGGGTTCCCTGTTGTTCACGCGCTTTTCGGTTCCTATAGTCCTCGAGCCCTACAACGAATATTCACACTTCCATTAAAACATATTATTCTTGCTTTTATATAGTCTAATTTAAATGTAGAAAATTTGTGGTGTTTACAGCTTACCTAGCTCGTCCTCTCTTGACCAAGTTGTAGAATGCTTGTCTCTTCCCTTTGCTCAAGCCCACCTTTGATTTTCTAGTAGGTTGTTCTCCTTACCAAGAGGAACAACTTTGTCTCTTACCCCTTTGTCTAATTTTTTCTAGAATAGTATGAATCTTAGAGAGAGAAAGCTTAGTTTGGGTTACAGAGAGAGAAAGGCTCGGTTCCAGGCGAAAATCTCGTGGTCCTTATATAAATAGGGCTTATGAGATCGATCTGGTATTGGAGGAGATCGATCTCTGCTTCATTTCAACTGCTTCATTTGCTCCATTAACAACTACAAGATCAATCTGCTATTGAATTAGGGATCGATCTCTTCCAGGCCAAGAGTTAAGGAGATCGATTTGGCTAAGGGAGGAGATTGATCTGCTACAACTCGAGCGCTAAGGAAATCGATCTGTTTATATTAAGGATCAATTTTTTCATTTACAGAACGCTTAGCAGATCGATCTGGCCCCATTGGAGATCGATCTGCCATATTCCATTACTCGAATAAGAGCATTTTTTGCTCTTCCAGATCGATCTTTCCTTCAATGAGATCGATCTGGCATTCATATTTTCCAGATTTTGGTGTAGTTTTCTACAGTAACTCACACAAGACATCCCTAATTTGCTGCCATAGTCATTTTCTCATCCAACCACCTTTAAGACTTGAAAACTTCATCTCATTATACTTCATTAGATTTAAAACTTGCGCATACATCAACATATCATAATTACACTCACCAAATTACAAATCTCACATTGCAAATCTTACAACTAAAGTACATAAAATTTATAGTTCTCACAGAATTAGCCTTTTTTCTGAATGTGATATTTTTTCGAATTGAAATTACAACTGATTTTAATGAAAAATGATTTACTTATAAGTGATTGATAAGTGCCATATTTTTATTATTTATTTCCTTCTACATTTAATATTTTGCTATGTTCCTCATGTTAATTAGAGTACTTATGATCATTTTGTGATTTTGGCAGATAAATTAGGCTTTGAAAGCTTAATTAAGAAATTAGACAGTTTTAGTATTGTTTGGAATTTTATCTCTAAACGGAGTTTCAGCCCTCCAAATTATGCAAAGTTAAGTCCAATGGAACGCTGACTTACTGATTTACAACTTTAAAGAAGAGCCTAAGATCCAATTCGGCTTATTTCCACTCTAAAATCAGCTGTGAAGAAAAAACCTGAATCTGTCAACCCTTTTCTTACTTGTAATAAGATTTCGAATTTAGGTTTTTTTTTTTATACTTTATATATAGTTTTCATTTTTTTAGGAGAGGAATTAGAGAGACAGAAGAGGGCAACAATAAAAAAATAATTCACCCTCTATATTTTTATTTTTGTTTTCAATAATCATGTGCTACTAAATCCTTTATTCGATTCAAGGGAATTGAATCCAGTAAATTTCAACAATTGAGAAACACGGTTTGTTGATCTAAACTATCTTTTGATTCAATTATCTATTGTTTTTGGTATTAATTGATTTGATTGCATAGAAAATTATATGATCAGGCCAATTAGATAATCTTCACGTGGATTGTATGCTATCTGAAATTTTCACAATCCATAATTACTGTGATAGAAATCAAAATCAGTGGCAATTAGGGTTCGTCAACTCTAAGTGAAGCAATAGAACAGATTAAACATTCAACCCTTGGTTAAGTGTTATTCGATTTAGTAGTCTTCCTAGAGTGTTAATGTTATTCCTAGTATAAATAGGATCACGTCAAAACCGATTAGATTAGGGATAAGAATTTAATTCAGGTGCTGGGCTTGAGTTAATGATAGCAGGGAAGAAGAGATATTATCTTGCAAGGAGATAATACCTCAGCTAAGTAATTGAAGACAAGATGGTAAATTAGGTGTTAAGGATCAATTGTTAGTTACTAGGCAATTCCTTTGAATCGAAGTTGTTAATCTTGGTTTACCCTCTTCATAATTAGTTGAATATCAATTCTGTTTTAGGATTTTAATTCTATTAAATTAAACCCCCCAATTATTTTAGTTATTGCATGATAATTAATCCATCAGTCTCTAGGGTTCGACCTGGATTTACCGCTACTGTAAAATTTCGGTAAGACCAGTATTAAAATTTTGGTTGAATTCGACACTCACCAATTTTTGGTATCGTTGCTGGGGACTAGTTCTGATTAATTACTATGTTTTTATTTTATTCTCATTTTTTACTTTTAAGTTCTTGTGATTTTTTGTTTTTGTTTAAGGCTTTCGGTACTGTTCACATTACTATTCATAAAAAAATAGTTGAGTTAAGAGGCATGTGAGTACTCTATTTTAGAGGGCAACAATGAAATAAAACAAACCAGTGGATTTTCTCCACTGGCCCCACCCTATCTCGACCATATTCCATTGTTTTCTTATAGTGTTAGACCATTTTTTGTTTTGTTTGTAATTATTTTAAGATTTTTTTTTGTGTGTTTTTATTATCAGATCCTTTAAATCAGGTGAAATTGCACTTCAATTTGATCCAGAGATAGAGAGAACCTTGAGGAGGTTGAAAAGAGACCAAAAAGCTACAACCGTTGTAGAACCCTTAGATCCCAAAAGTACACCAAATAAGAGCTTAATAAAGGAGTTGGACGCTAATAACATGGCAATGAATAATAACAGGACTTTGAAGGAGCTTTCTACTCCTGACTTAAACTTACAACCTTTGTGTATTAAGTACCCTACTTTAGATGCGGCTTTTGAGCTTAAATCGGGACTAATACATATTTTGCCTACTTTTCGTGGACTTGTAGGTGAAGATCCCCACAAGTACCTTAAGGAGTTTCACATGGTGTGTTCGAGCATGAAACCACAGGGCATCTTAGAGGATCAGATCAAGCTGAGTGCATTCCCCTTCTCGTTGGCAAATCAAACAAAGGACTAGTTATACTACCTTCATTCGAGATTAATACGTTCCTGGAATGAGATGAAGCGGTTGTTTTTGGAAAAATATTTCTCTACTTCTAGGGCTGCAAATATAAGAAAAGAGATCTATGGCATTCAGTAATACAATGGTGAAACCTTGTACAAGTATTGGGAGTGTTTTAAAAAGTTGTGTGTGAGCTGTCCACACCACCAGATCACTGACCAGCTTCTGATCCAATATTTCTATTAAGGTTTAATGCCAATGGACATGAGCATGATTGATGCTGCCAGTGGACGAGCACTAGTTGATAAGACCTCAGAGGCTGCAAGGAATCTCCTCGCCAACATGGCAGCCAATATGTAACAGTTCGAGAGTAGATTGGATCACACACCGACAAAGGTGAACGAGGTAAGTACTTCCAACCTAAAATGTCAAATTTCTGATCTAACCTCTTTAGTCCGTCAAATGGCAGTAGGGAACTTACAAGCAGCAAAGGTGTGTAGAATCTATTCGTTGGCAGGACACAACACCGACTTGAGTCCAACTTTGCAAGAAGATGACCTGGCCATGCAACAAGCGAATGCCATAGGAAATTTTCCAAGTCAACCCCAACAGAGACATGATCCATATGCAAACACATATAACCCAAGCTAGAGAGATCATCCCAATTTGAGATATGGTAACCAAGCTGGCAATCAACATTCTGTTCAGAGGTAGCAAACAAATCAGGCCACAAGCTTAGGTTCAGGTATGTCACTTGAAGAAATTATGAAAAACCTTGCTAACAACACTTTGCAATACCAACAGGATACAAAGACAAGTATCCAAAACTTGGAAAAACAGATGGATTAACTAACAAATAGATTGGTAGATTAGAAGCTCAAGGTTCTGGGAAGTTACCATACCAAACAAATAGTGCTGCATAGTGGAAAAGAGATCGAAAGGCAGATTTCAAAGGCAGAGAAAAAGGCTGAGACACAGTTGCAACCTGTTATGGATAACACTAACCCTATCTGCCCTCATGATAATTCTATTTCTAATAGAATTATTTGTGCTTAATTTCCTAATTAATTATTTAAATCCCTAATTTATTTTATTAATTATCCCTTCAATTTAATTTAAATCCGTTAATGTGCAGGTAAATTAAATCCAGATGAAACTCAGTCATTTCAGTCAAAAATAGGCTAAAAATGGGCTAAAGGAAACTAGACCACTTCGAATTAGTAAATCGATTCACTAGTCGTCTGGACACATGGGATGTCGGGTGTTAGTATTTTATTCGCTCCGAAACGATAAGATCGACGGACATCATCCCAACCTTTTGGAAAACACACCTCGAGCCACATCGTACAACCAAGTGTACTAAAAGACGGGTGACATGAAAAATATCTACTCTGCAGCAAATAAAATGAAGACAAAGTGGCCAAACAATGCCAACTCATCTAGGATGAAGAATTACCATTGTACCCCTAAGTTTTTGTATAAATAAAATATGATGAGCAATTGAAAAAGAGGTAGCCTAGTGTAGTTTTTAGGGTAGAGTAATTTATGAGTAGTGGAAATCTAGGGTAGGAGTAGTGTTAGAATAGTTTTTTCTTTGTTATCCACCATTTTTGTTTTAAGTTACTATTCATGTTAATTTCCATTTTTATGAAAGCTTAGATTTCTTTAGTTGCTCTCAGTTTGCACCTTAATTTTTATATTTTCTTGCTTTTGTGTGCCTCATATTGTGGGAGAGAAGGGTGGCTGGTGATAATAGCCATAATCCTTCCTTGTATGTCTGCACCAGATGTTTATGTAGGCTGTTTCAATTTTATCCTTTATATTTTGCTTCTCTCGATTTTGTTTCTGCTTTGTTTATGTTTCTTGGTTTCATGTCTTACTTTTATTACTCTATTCAGTTGCTTTAGTCAGTAAGTATTTCTTCTTTGGACATTATTACAATTTAGTTCTCTGTTTTAGGTTAAGGAAAGAGCAATATTTCAATCTTTGATTTTTCCTCTCCTGTTATGTTGTGTTCTCGGCCTCACCTCTATTTTTGCTATGTTCTTGGGTGAAGTGGTGCCATCGTACGCAGTAGTCGGGTGAGTTGATGTTGAGAATGGCAGGAAGCTTGCTCACACGGTTAAGTTAGCCCATGTGCGATGCTTTTATTGGTGTTGTTTATGATTTTTGTCGAGCATCGTTTACTGTGTTTTCTGCAAGAGGGATCAGGTTGGAAGCAGTCCGGGTTGATGGATGCCATTGTGGTACCGAGAGGCGAGTTGCATACTAGTGACTACTGAAGCCGGTGTGTATCATCTATTTGGTGCTAAGTAGTAACAGTAGTGTACTGTTGCAACGGTTTTGGATCATTTTCATCGTCTGTTTTACTCTGTTCTATAATTAGTGTACTGTTCATTTTCATTTACAAGTTTAGACAGCATTCTCCATGGTAGCTTGGGTTCTGTCGTGTTTTCATTGTTTATCTTTTTAGGTGCTTTAATAGTTGCTGATCAGTACCTGCTGCAGGAGGTTGTTTCTGCATTTTGTTGCAGCCATCAGTACAAGAACTGAGCAGAATATGCCGAGGATGATGCAGCAAACATCAGTACTGGAGCAGGTCTCGTGCAGCAGAGAGTCGGGTAGCACCTGGAGCAGGATGCTTCTAGCGCCTCATGCAGCAGTAAAGGACAGCAGCTGGGCAGTTCGGCTAAGGCATGGACAAGCAGAGGTAGCTGGACAGTACTGAAGCTCGGCAATGTGCACGTACAAGGAACCAATTTGGCTGCTGGTTGCTACAGTTGTTATTTGTTTCTTTTCTTTATCTTTGGTTTGTAGTGCTAGTAATAGTAGTTTAACAATTTAATATTATTAGTATAATGTTATTTTAGTAGAGTACACTTTTAATTAGTTTAGGTAACATATCAATAGTTTAATTAATTTACATATGATTTAATAGCTTTAGATTTTAGTTTAGATTAAAATTAATTTTTTTATTATTTTTATTTTTATGCATTTGAAATTTTAATTTAATTATTTTCATGCATATATTTAGGATTTAAATATTTCTCATGCATTATTTAGATATTGTTTTATTGTTAGTAATTAGTTAGAGTTAGATTTAATTTAGGATCATTTTTTAGGTAGTTAATTTCTTAGTTAGATTTAAGAATTTCTTTAGGAATTTTTATTAGACTTTAGGTTAGTTTAATTTGCATCTTTATTAATTAGTTTAATTACATGCATATTTTATTTCTAGGATGGTTTAATTTTAGTTTAATTAATTTGTTTCTTTATTTTCTTATTTGCAATTTAGTTTATTTGCATTGATTAATTTTAACTATTTTAATTATCTTTTGTAGGTATTTGCTTTTAGTTGCTTGGAGCTTTATAAGTAATTTTTGCTCTGATTTATTTTCTTTATTTTATAATTTTTATTGCTTTCAATATTTTTAATTTCAGCCTTGTAGATCACCCATGAAAATTTCATAATTTGCTAGGATATACTTAGGGTAAGATTAACCGATAGTTAATTAGGCTAATCAACTTCTCTGTGGGACGATAATCCGAACTCAAATCTCATTATTACTTGTATGGCCCGTGCACTTGTGGATACACGTTTAGGTCACTTAGAGTGGGCGTAGTTCGTATCAAGTTTTTGGCACCGTTGCCGGGGAAGATAATTCGCCAATAATTATTATCGGTGAAATTATGCTTAGGTGTAATTCTAGCTTGTAAATACTTAGGTTGTAAATATTTAGAGCTTTAATCTAGATTAGTTAATTTTTTCTCTCATAAAAAATTAAAAAATTTAAAAAAAATTGAAAAATTAAAAAAAAAACTTCAAAAATTTTTTAAGGACTTTTAGATGTTTGCATGCATAGAGCCAAGAGCTATGATTGCTTTCCTTTAAATCCTGAAATTGAAAGAACTCTTAGGAAAATTAGAAAGGACTCTAGGAAATTATTAGCTCCGCTGCAAAACATGATGGCAAAAAATAGAGGAATTAGGACCGTTGTTGATTATGCAGTGCCGACGATTGGAGGATATTATACCAGCATAAGGCCACCAACTGTCCTTGTAAACAATTTTGAAATTAAGTCTTCCATCCTCCAGATGATCCAAACTTCTTGACAGTTCAGTGGGCTTCCGCATGACGACCCACATGCTTACCTTGGGTAATTCCTGGACCTGTGCAACACCTTCAAGCACAATGGATTATCTGATGATATGCTTAGGCTTAGATTATTTCCATTCTCGTTTAGGGATAGGGTGCGACACTAGTTAACCTCCTTGCCTCCAGGATCCATCTCTACTTGGGACGAGTTAGCCCATCAATTTTTAGCTAAGTTTTTCCCTCCCTCTAAAATGGCCAAACGCCGTAGTGACATATCTTCCTTTGCCCAATTTGATTCTGAATCTCCTTACGATGCATGGGAACGATATAAGGAGCTTCTTAGGAAGTGCCCTCATCATGGCCTACCTTTATGGCTGTAAGTGTGAGACCCCGTATATGTAAAGTTGTAATGTGTAATGAATGTGAATAGACTTGTAATGTAAAGTATGGTCGATGTAAGTCCATGGATTCAATGTATGTATGTGTAATATGATTTGTATCGTACATACAAGTTCCATTGAGTTTGAATATGAAGAAATGAGTCTTTATAAGTGATGGATGTGATTGAAACTCAAAATGGGTGGTGTCGTAAATGGAAGGAAGTTGCATGAATATAAATGCTTCCATTTGGTTTTATGTAGCATACCTTTGGACATACAATGAATGCACACAAGTTTCAATGTGCATAAGGTATGAATGGATGCCATTTTCAAGTTATAAAGGTGGATGGATGAGAAAATGGCCATGGCAATAGATCAAGGATGTGTTAGTATGTGTTGCAGCAAGGAAACTGCAGGAAATCTGGAAAACATGAAGGCCAGATCGATCTCATAAGATGAGAGATCGATCTAGAAGAGCCAGAATGCTCTTATTTGGGCAATGAAATAGAGCAGATCGATCTCCAGTGGTGCCAGATCGATCTCCTAAGCATTGTGTAATGAAAAGATCAATCCTCAAGCACCCAGATCGATCTCCTTAGCTCTCTGTTTGGGACCAGATCGATCTCATGCTTCGACAGATCGATCTCATGCTTAAAATTTCATGAAAATGAGAGATTTAAGGGGACCAGATCGATCTCCTCTTGGACCAGATCGATCTCCTCAAGCTATTTCTATATAAGGAGGGCTGAAAATCTAAAAATTTCGGGACACCAATCTTCCATTTCTAATCCAAAAACCTAACTTTCTCTCTCTAAAATTAGCCATTTCCAGCAAGAATTGAGGGGAGACCATTAAACATTAAGTTGTTCATCTTGAGGAAGAGAACAACATAGTTGAAACCCAAAATCCCATTGTGGGTATTGAAGGAGATAAGGGCATTACCATTTGGAGCAAGAAGAAAAATCATATTTGGTAAGATTCTAACACTCCAATCCAAATACATTGTCTATTTAATTGATTTTGGAGTTGTTTGGCATGAGTATTGATGGATAAATTATCTAGAGATGTGGTGGAATTGGTGTGACCTAGAAAACCTAGAATGGGTATAATGTGAGAATGTATGGGTTGAATGAGTTTATGATTTATGGGCATGCTAAAGTTGTTATTGAGGTAATGTTTATGATTTTAGATGGTTAAATGAAATTACATTGTAAGTTTGGAGGAATTGTGAAAATGAGTATGTATATGCTTGATAAATGCCATAGTGAGGAAATCAATGAAATATGAACACTATGAGCTTGATATCGATTTAATATCGATTTGGAATGAGTTAATAGGCCTAAAAGAATCCATAGACTCGAGTTATGGGTAAAGTAATGCAACGAGGCCTTAAGAGCGTTCACTAGAAACTATAGGTCGAATTGACTATAGTGAATGCACGATGTCATATTATATGGATCGAGTATAATGCGGGAGACGATTTTGTGCAGTCCCGAAGAGTTCGTTGAAGATGAATCGAGTGGTACGAGTAGCAGCTTTAAGGAAGTGGAATCACGCATCGCGATTCCAGGTAAGGGAATTCTGTAAGTATATAGAGGTAGCTGCTCGTAATTTGTAGGATTATAGGGTGTTTATGAAATGCATGAACGTTTGAGAAATGGGTTGTTTGGTATGTGAAAATAGTTGTGAATATTGGATGATTTGGTTTACATAGATGTATAAAAAGGAATAGTAAGGCTAATAATTGCATAAATCAAGTGTTTTGAACGCTTTCACAAAACATGTGTTTGGTTTCAAACGAATTGATAAATAGGTTGACTATTGTGGTTTGGTATTTATAGCACATGTGAAGTGCCAAATATGTTTTAAGATAGCTTTAAAAGCTTATGAGCCACCTATCATGTTTATGTGAATTAAACCGTGCTAGAGCCTAGCTCGCATCGGGTATTGATGTTTTCATTTGTATGAAACGTGCTGGAGCTTAGCTCGCACCTCAATTTGGAAACTATGATGATGTATATAAACCGTACTGGAGCTTCTGCTGGTACGTGGCTTTTGAGTGGTTTGTCTTATGAGTATAACCGTACTAGAGCTATGCTCGTACGCGTCTCTTTAGGAGAGGATGCATGAGTCATGCTAGAGCTTTACTCGCACAAGTTTGCACATTGGGATACGTATAAGGTTGTGAAAGTTGGTAAGATCCTTAAGCCCTACATCCTTAAGACAACATCCTTAAGCCCAAAGAGGCGGGGAGGCTCTGTTAGGCGGGGAGGCTCTGTTCGGTGGGGAGGCTCTCTTACGGTGGGATCCTTAAGCCAATATCCTTAAGCCTTGGAGGGGCGGGGAGGCTCTGTTAGGCAGGGAGGCTCTCCTACATGGGTACGGTAAGATCCTTAAGCCTACATCTTTAAGCAACATCCTTAAGCCGAGGAGGCGGGGAGGCTCTGTTAGGCGGGGAGGCTCTGTTCGGTGGGGAGGCTCTCTTACGGAAGGATCCTTAAGCCCTACATCCTTAAGCTAACATCCTTAAGCCCGAGGAGGCAGGGAGGCTCTGTTAGGCGAGAAAGCTCTGTTCGGCAGGGAGGCTCTCCTTCACGGATATGGAAAACTCTTGGTATGGGGTAGGTAAGACCTAGGAATGGCACCCCCAATCACGATATGAGTCTGTGGAGTACGTTGTACCGTGTATAGCACATGGAGTACGATGTACCGCGTGATGGTTATGTGATGAGAAAGTCTGGTGAGGGATAATCCATCTTCGTGCCAGCATGATACCCCGCACACCTGGATGCGTGTGGTCTGGGATGATTTATGATGTAGTGGTCCACATAGGCACTTTTGATATAGTGACCTAGTTTTTATACACATGCGTGAATTGTGAAATGAAAATGCGGTTGTGATTGTGAATTGATTTGGTGGTATTTATGTGTTGAGAAAGAGGTTTATGATGTTGGTTTAAAAAGGAGGTTTCTTAATGAATTGCTCTTTTTATGAATTTAAATGAGATTGAGCATGAGATGATTTATACATGATGTTCTTTTTACCATGTTTGATATGCCAATGTACACATGATATATATGTATACTCATATGGCATAGTTTTATTCCTCATGCTCCTACCATAAATGATTTATGCATAACACTATCAGCATGTAGATAGAGTAGTTATCTACCATGCTTGCATTATTGCCTTACTGAGCGTGTGGTTGCTCATCCCTCTCTATTTTCCCCCTACAGAGCGTGCATAGTAGCCCAGTGAGGACTGAGGCGTGGTATTTTGGACTCCGCTGCATCTCCATCGCTTAGAGGTATATACACAGTGATTCTTTTTGTATCTAAACAATGTAAAAGCACAGTATTCTTTTGCGTTGTAATTATGGGGGATGTAGATGTCAGTAAAACATGCTTTTGTATAAGTACAAGATTAAATGCAAATGTATGACATCATTTTATTTAACTGAGAATGAATGAGATGTGGAGTTTATTATTGACTCACAGCCTAACAGTGCGTGGTGAGTTAGTTCACGACCGAGTAAGGTAACAGTAAAACGCGAAAAATTTTTAGTGATTTTCGGTTAAAGAGAATGGAATTGGGTCGTGACAGTAAGTCCAGACCTTCTACAATGGACTAACAAGCCATAATAGGACCATCGTTGATGCTGCTGTAAGTGGAGCTCTAATGTGTAAAACGGAGAGGAAGCTTACGAGTTGTTAGACAAGATGGTAGCTAACAATTATCTATGGTCTTCGGAGAGGCAGCAGCCTAAGAAGTTGATGGGTATTTATGAGTTAGACATACTGTCTACCTTGACCACTCAGATTGTTAACCTTACGAAGAAGGTAGAGTCGCTCAGTACCCAGCATAATCCTTCCACCAGTCCTAATCCTGTTTATTTTGTACAATGTCCTTTTCTTTCCTACGATCTGTGTGGTGGTACATACTCTGTAGATAGGTGTCCGCTTAATTTAGAATCGGTTCAGTACATTGCCCCATCTCAGAAGCAACAGAACAACCCCTTTTCAAACACCTACAATCCAAGGTGGAGGAACCATCCTAACTTTTCCTGGAGCCAAAACCAAGGGCAATCTTCTAATTCTAGACCTGTAGGACCCCCTAGTTTTCAAGCTCCACCAGTTCATGTACCACCACATCAACAATTTCCATATCATCCGCCTCATCACCCATCCCCACAACAATTTCAATATCATTCATCCCCACCACCACCACCTCTTATGCTGCCCAAACATTTACATGCACCAGCAGCTAAGAAGAAGCCTACACTAGAGGAGATGTTCTCAACAATCCTGCAAAATCAAGCTGCTTCAATTAATAACTTAGAAGTTCAGGTGGGATAAATAGCGAATGCTCTTAGCCAGCGTCCTCAAGGGATCCTTCCTAGTAACACCAAAGCCAATCCTATTAGGCAAAGGGAGGGTAAAGAACATATCAAGACCATCACCCTTAGGAGTGATAGAGAGCTAGTCGATCCACAAGTTAAGTCTAGACCTGAAGAGCCCATAATGCAAGAACCTATAGATTCTAAAGAAGCAGCTCAAAAAGAGCAGGAACATAAAGATCAAGCTGTAAAGGAAACAAAGCTAGGCGCTTCTTCATCTATACCTTTTTCTTCTTCACAGCCTTCCTCGTCCTCTGATGCTACACATGTTACCACTACATCCCTCCCAGTTAGACCACCAGTACCTATTCCTCTGAGGTTTCAAAACCAAAAGCTTGACTAATAATTCACCAAATTTCTTGAGGTTTTTAAGAAACTTCACATCAACATTCCTTTCGCAGATGCTTTAGAGAAAATGCCAAGTTATGTGAAGTTTATGAAAGAGATCCTTTCGATGAAAAGAAGATTGGAAGAGTATGAGACGGTGGCCTTGTGTCACGACCCAAACTACCCAAAAATCAGAGTTAATTTTTCGCGTTTTGTTATTTTCTTACTTAAATTCTTACCTGTCTTCTGATCGTGACCACACTCCACTAACAAATTGGGCTGTGCGTCAATGCCAGTCCCACCATTCATTTACCATAAAACTTAATTCTTTCTCAGTCATTTATAAATGTTTACAATATTTATACATCCCCTAGAGTCACTTACAAACATGTTACTGTACTATGCATATTTAGATACAATTTGTACAAGTGTATATACCTTAAATGATGGGCAGCAGCGGATATCCGAATGCAGTACTGAGTCGCCTCAACGTCTACTCGAGATTATCTGTGGGAGAAAATGAAAGGGGTGAGCACATCAAGCTCAGTAAGGCAATCTTACGAACAAGTAGGTAACCATACTACCTACATGAACGTGGTGCCATGCATAAACCACCCTTTCTCCACACATTTTAAAACAGATGATATGAGTTATGATGTTATGTAAATCAAGTTTGCACGAAAAATTCAACATGCAATTATTTCAAATCATCTCATTTAAAAATTTTATAATTAAGTCAGGACTCGACCCCTCCTTCGGGTGATCCTGACTCACACAAAACCATGAAAATCAGTTTACATCACACATGGGTTTAAAAAGCATGGAAATAGCATCATGCACATTTAATTTAAAACCCAGTTTGATCTCATCAAAATCGTCGACATGCGAGACTAGGCAACATCTGTATATCGGTAATAACCAGGACTATGGCCATGTGTGTCCTCGGGAGTTCCTCTGCTACACGAATCCTAGTGTTCGGGTTCTCACCATGATCGGGAACCGTCCGGGAGGTGGGTCACGCCATCTCGTCGATCTTATCAGATCCCATGCATCCGAAGATGCTGCATCCGAAGATACCACACGGTACATTGTACTCCATGCTACTTGCACGGTACATTGTACTCCGTGAACCCCCAGCCTTATCCCTCTTTCGGGCTCATAAGCTGGACCTCCAACCCTTATCCCTCTTTCGGGCTCATCAGGTTGTTTTAACATTAAACTGTATTGCCATGTCTCAAAACGTACGTGCGAGCCTATTTAATCGGTGACACACAGTCTACCCGATGCTCCAAGCATGGCTCATCGCATGTTCTCATAAAATCAGTGCGAGCAATGCTCAGTACTCTCATCAAATCAAGTAAAACTAGTGCGAGCTAGGCTCTAGCACTCTGTCTCAAAAATCATATAAAAATATGGTGCGAGTTAGACTCTAGCACCCTGTCACGAAAATCATATATATATATAAAATCTGGTGCGAGTTGGACTCCAGCACCTATGCATGTAAAACTCTAGTGCGAGCTCTCGCTCCAGCACTAATGCATGCATAACACAAATCAAAATATCGTGCGAGCTGAGCTCTAGCACGTCACATGCCAATAAAAACACGTAGGCGGCTCTGTTTCCTCAAAACATTTTTTTAAAACAATTATATCGTTGAAAGTATGCAATGCTGTGCATTTTCTTTCAAGGTTAGCCAGCCTACTCATGCATGCATTTAAAATGTCTCCAGAACGAGCAGAAACCTCTTGTTCTTGCTCTTCCCAAATTTTTCCTAAATTTGTAAATTTTTACCCTTAACAAGGGTATTTTGGTAATTTGCCCATTCGGGCACTAAAAATATTATTTGACCTCTAGCCCTTCAGATAATTTTTAAAGACTGCATATGAACTTGAAATTTCGTAAAGTTTACCTCAGCAGTCTGTAAAATTCCCTTACCTTATTTTCCTATCGAGTCTGAGCTTTTCTTTTCCACTGTTGTCTCATCGCGCAGTCCGATATGCTCCCAATCAAACCTTCGGAACTGCTTATAATTATTCCTCAGGTCAGATAACATACAATTTAATTGTATTTAATACTTTCTGGGCTTAATTTAAATCATTGGGCCCGTTTACCCCTATTGGGCCCGATTGCACCTTAATGGGCCTTAATCGGCCTTAAGCTCGTTTTCCACTTAATTTTCACATTATCGAGGCCTATTGGGCTCATTGGGCCCACCAACAATTTATTGGGCCTCGTTCTAACTCTCGAATAGCTAAATTTATTATTTACGATAATTTATCCGACTTTCCATAATTTAATCTAATTAATGCGAAAATTAAATCCGAAGTATGCATAACGATGTAAATTGTAGTAAATAAGGGTCACTTACCCGAGATTCCATGATAGTACAAAATTCGAGGCTGTCTCGAGCTCTCTTTGGATGCCAATTGTCGAGCTACACAATTTCATAAATTTTTGGGTAAATTTTCAGTCGAAAATTAATTAAATAAAATATTTCAAAATTTAAATCGGTCAATTTTGACCACTTATCGACTTACCCGTAGCTCGATTGCATTACTGGAATTTTTCCCAATTTTTTTCTCTTTTTCTTTTTCCCTTTTTCTCCTTTTTTCCTCTCTTTCTTGGCTGAACCGGTTCAGTCCGGTTCAGACCGGTTCAGACCGTCGGTTCACCTCGGTTCACCGCCTTGCCGGCCGATTCTCTTTCGGCTTTCACCACCAGTGGCTCCGCATGGTTGTCCGCAGCACGAATCTACCCTTGGTTTGGGTCGAGGTCGCCGGAACGCCGCCGGTCCGGCTCTTCTCCCTCGGTCGTCGAAACCCATTTCTTTCTCTTCGTTATCGTCGGCGATTCCCGCCGTTTCATCGGCTGCTACTGGTGCAGAAAGAACCATCGTCGCCTGGGCTTTCAGAATCGGGCCTTAGTTCCGCCCGAATCGCCCCCGTTCGCCGCCGGTGACCATTTCTTTCCCGCGACCTTCTCCTTCGTTTTTCGGCGTCCTCCGACCTCCTTACGGCGAGTCTCCGGTGTCCTGAAGCTCGCCGACCTCTCCTCTTCCTTCTCAGTACTTCGTCGGGGGTCGTCGGTCGCCGGTGGCACGTCGGCCTTCCTCGGTTGCTCGGCTTCTGTTTCGTCTGTTTCATTTCCTCGCGTCATTTCGTTTTCAGTTTCTTTTTTTTCGTTTTTTTTCATTTATTTTATTAATTATTTTTATTATTATTTTAATCATTAAAATACATTAAAATACCCAAAATATCTACCAAAAATTATTATTTTATTCTAAATTAATTAATTTAATTTTATTTAATTTATTTATTATATTTTAACCCTTTTTCGGGTATAATTTCTCCGTATTTTTCGGATATTGTCCCGAATGACTTTTTGGTATATTTTTCGATTTAAAAATTCCAATCAATCCCGATTAATTCCAATAAATTGATATCTTGATCAATTTAACCCAAAATAAATTTATTTCACCTTTATTGACCAAGATTCCTCAATCCATTATTTTAAATTAAATTTTTCTTCTCGAATTTTTACCGACTTTCGATCTTTTGACCATTTTACCCTTGCACGTGTTCGGGATTAATTTAACCCGACTTTCCTTCACGAATACTCATTCATTTCGTATTTTAATTAAATTCAGGTCTTACAAATCTCACCCACTTAAGGAATTTGGTCCTCCAAATTAGAACCAATTCATATGAGTCCATAGATTACTCTGGGTACATCAATTGTATCATACTTTTTTAATTCTCATGCGACCTTTTTCCGGAGTGTAATGTAACACTACCAAAGGACTTTAATTAGGGAGATCGTCTTAAACCTCAATACTTTCTCTTTCCTGTTTAATGCCCGAATCAACTTCTTCAATATACTTATATTTGCATTAAGCTGAACTGTTGGATCTCATATCCTATCACTTATGCTGGATCTGGATAGTATTTTCGAAGCATCAAAAGATGAGACACATTGTGGGTGCCTGCTTATTTAAGTGAAAATGCCACCTATAGGTTTTATCTTCCACTTGTCCAATCTCTCAAAAGATTCAATCCAG
Organism: Firmiana major; assembly: GCA_033439115.1. Classification (NCBI taxonomy): domain Eukaryota; kingdom Viridiplantae; phylum Streptophyta; class Magnoliopsida; order Malvales; family Malvaceae; genus Firmiana; species Firmiana major. The sequence goes on along the minus strand of CM065913.1, from coordinate 14,668,118 downwards.
CGAAACTCAATTTACCTTCTTCCAAAAGTTCGCTATGTCCTTATTCTCTTAGGACAAGAAACATTTCAACCATACTAATTCACCCTCGGTGAATTCCAATACTTTTCTATCTGCTCCGAGGCGTTCTTAATCTCTCATCCTTAACTAAACATCCTCAGAGACTTATTATCTAAAGTCGAAAATAATTCTATTTGTCACCCACTTTTCTTATCCAATTTGGGGAACAATCCCTACAGCCATACACTACCTCATATCTTGTTATCCCGATACTCAAGTGCCAACTGTTGTTATTGGCGACTTCAATTTGTAACAACTGATCATTCCAGGAGCTTATAAAATCAATGCACAAACTCTCATCATATCCTCCAGAACTCGTACAGTCCTCTCTGACTGACCATCTGTCTGAGGACGAAAAGCTGTGCTAATACTCAGTCGGGTTCCCATAGCTTCCTGAAAAATATTCCCCGAAATGTGAAGTGAAGCGGGAATCCCTATATGATACCATGCTCACTGGAACGCTACTTAATGTTTCACAATCTTCCTTATACATAAATCCTCATATACACCCTAAGTATTTGGGGATTTCATAACCAGAAGGTGGGTAGACTTAGTCACTCTATCGACTATCATCCAAATAGCCTCGTAATTCACCTGGGTCCTCTGTAACTCATCACGAAATTTATGGAGACTTGCACTCATTTTCTGTGCCAAGTCGATATAGGTAGGTGCTGCAATAACTCTGCTGACTTTTAATACTCTACCTTATTCTGCTGACATACTAGGCACTTTTCCACAATCTCTACCATGTCTCCTTTCACATCTGACCACCAATACCCTTTTTAGAGATTTCGATATATTTTTATTCGTTACTTTCTGTATGCACTGTATATCCCGAAAAGTAAGCTTCTGACAATATTACTATCTCATCAACTGTGGTCTTGGGGAGCACTCATATTATTATACTATCTCTGAACCTCTCTGTAAATCATCAACACACTCTGTGAATTCTATCACTGTACCCTTCTGATTCTGACCCAAATCATCGACACCATGTTGATCATCACGCTAAGTCTGTCAAATCCGGGCACTCTCATCTGATTCTAGTCTCAGGCTAGCTGTCACATAATCACTGTCATCATCAGAAGGGACCACATCAATATTGAGGCTCACAACTGCTCTAGCAGCTCACGCTCCCTGACCATCATATGTGGTACCATCCCGAGGCTCTTTCTACTCAAGGCATTAGCCATCACATTAGCCTTTCCTGGGTGGTACAATTTTCACAATCAAAATCTCTCAGAAGCTCTAACCCACTATGTATTTTCATATTCGCCTCTTTTTGTGAAAACAGATACTTGGGACTTTTAAGATCAGTGCATATCCATAATTCCTCATCGTGTACCTAGTAGTGCCATCTACTCAGTACAAATACTATCGCTGCCAACTTTTAAAATCATGAGTCAGATAGTTTATTTCATGATCAAGGAGTTGTCTGACTCCATAATTGACTATCTTCCCATTATACATCAATACACAGCTCCTTCATTATTTTGAGGTATCCATACTCACTGAGAACCTCTTGAGCTGTTGGGTATGGTGAAAATAATCACGGTGATCAGTTCATACTTCACTACATCGAAATTCATATCACATCTATCATCTTATTTATCCTCTCTCATTCAAGACCATGTTTTCTTAGTTATACGTGTCAACCAAGTAGACCATATTGAGAACTCACAACAACCCATTTGTAAAAGCCATTTTAAATTATTGCTTACAATTTTGCCCTGGGCTTTAACTACACCCATCATATCATCAATAATGATGATTACAAATCGGTCCAGGTAAAGTTTAAATACCTCATCGTAGTCGAGCTCCACTACTTATTTCAATCGTCCATATCCTTGACTTATTTACGCATAAGCGTATAAGATCCTTCAAAATCGCTTACGTTTTTCAGGTACTAACCTGCGTCATTTCCTTTTCTTATCTTAATGGCTGTTATTAAATTTTGCTATGTTAACCTTTATGATTTGTCAAATTTTAATATTCTTATCGTCTTAGTAAAGGTATCCTAATGCTAAAGGTATTTATTACGATGATCGATTTCACGTTATAGGTTATATATATACTTTTAGACGCTGTCAAGTCTTCAGGCGAGGAGGTATTTTGAAATACCTTTATTAACCTTCAGACTTAACCACTTAGACTGGTTATGGTTATATCCATCTTTATCCTTGGTTATAATTTATATTCCCTACTTATCACTTAATCCCAATTACTTCGCATATTAGGGGTATTCCTTACCTAGAATATGTCTCTTACTCCAATACATCTTGTATTTAGGATCTATCTTATCTTAAAGATTATCTCCTTAGTATATCAATCATGACAAAACTCTTTCATTATTCATTTCGTGAGTACAATCCTTTACTCCTTTAATTTCAACTGTTGCACCCCTTTTTATCACTTGTCAACACTTACAGTATACTTTTCAGTGATGTTTTTACCCCTGTTTTCAACTTAAAATCTCTATATCCATATTCCGTTAATTAATCCTCCTCTGTTGGGGTACTCATTTATCAGTATTGTGCCCAATGATGTAGGCATTCATGTCTTTTACTCACTTATATACGAATGAAGGCGGTATGAATAAATGTGTGGCACCAGGATCAATGAACATATATACTTCACTATTCATAACAAGTGTGGTATCTCACACCACATCCATGAAACATCAATAATGTCCTGGTCCAAGACATCCTCTCGCCTTCGTCCAATAGCCTACTTTCCTTTTTCTTTTCGGCTATGGCCTCCCTTTTCGTTGCAGCTATACCAACGAAGTTTTTCTCTGTCTCTTTACTTTTTTGTGGGGCGATCTCGCCCAACCCTGTGCAATCAAAATCAATGGTCTGTCTTACCACACTTAACGGCCATTTTCATCAATACAGTGTAGGTATAGACCCTCCTTCCGTGGTATCTACCACACATTCCACACTGCTTATAGTCCTTACACTGCTACACTGCTTCGTAGCAGGTCGGGGTCCTCCAATCACAATGCCCCTCAAGAGTGCCAAAATTGGATGCACTGGGGCCTTACCAATTATCTTACTCCATGACTCATCAAATTAAATCTTTTACCAATTACCATTTTTCCATTTTAACGTCTTTGTCATTTCTCGATTCTCTTTTCTATCTCTATTTTGGCTCTTACTACCTTTTTCAATCTCAGAGGCGTGCAATTCATGTTCTTATTTACCCAACTGTAAATCTGCGCACTGCCTCGGTATAAGTAATATCTCACGGGCCAATCGGACTCTAATTGAAAAGTTGAGCCATTTCATGAACTTTTAGACATCTCGACTATCACTTGTTTATAGTGTCGAGGTAATATCTGTCTAAGAATATAACCGAGTTTCATACTCATAAATCATACTCATTAATAAATCAATTTCTCTGGGTCAGAGTAAGGATTTCATCTATCCTTCCCTTTAAACAGTGTTCGGGATATTCAATCACCGGAATACATCCAGAAATATTTCTCTTCTTAGTTCTGGATGTTTAACACTTAAGATGGGTCGAGCGGGTTTCCACCAATGCTCCGTCTCGCCCTCAAATCCCATTCATAATCTGAGTAATTAGCTCCTCAAAATAATCTCCACACTCCGCTCCAACCTCGTGAAGCGTGTCTCAATACTGTCCGATCTCTCTGTCGGACTCAGTGGGGCATGCTATACATTAGCCTTCATTTCAATTTCATCCTGATTCTCACAGGTCAACTCAGCATGACTAGCAGACTCAGGTCTACCTCTACACCTCTGCCTCATGCACTATCTCATTTAACGCGACTCATATTAGGCATTCCTGCATTCTCAACCATTTCTTAGTCAAAACTCATCTCGATATACACTATTGTATCTAACCAAGCACAGTAACACGGGGATGTAATTCCTAATTACTAACACTGACACACATCAGACCAATTGCTGCTCTGATACCACCTTTATATGTCACGACCTAAACTACCCAAAAATCAGAGTTAATTTTTCGCGTTTTGTTATTTTCTTACTTAAATTTTTACGTGTCTTCTGATCGTGACCACACTCCACTAACAAATTGGGCTGTGCGTCAATGCCAGTCCCACCATTCATTTACCATAAAACTTAATTCTTTCTCAGTCATTTATAAATGTTTACAATATTTATACATCCCCTAGAGTCACTTACAAACATGTTACTGTGCTATGCTTATTTAGATACAATTTGTACAAGTGTATATACCTTAAATGATGGGCAGCAGCGGATATCCAAAATGCAGTACTGAGTCGCCTCAACGTCTACTGGAGATTATCTGTGAGAGAAAATGAAAGGGGTGAGTACATCAAGCTCAGTAAGGCAATCCTACGAATAAGTAGGTAACCATACTACCTACATGAACGTGGTGCCATGCATAAACCACCCTTTCTTCACACATTTTAAAACAGATGATATGAGTTATGATGTTATATAAATCAAGTTTGCACGAAAAATTTAACATGCAATTATTTCAAATCATTTCTTTCTCATTTAAAAATTTCATAATAAAGTCAGGACTCTACCCCTCCGAAGGGTAAACCTACTACAGTGACCATTCAGCTAGCTGATAGATCCATTAAATATCCGAAGGGGGTCATTGAGGACGTGCTGGTAAAGGTGGACAAATTTATTTTCCCTAGGGATTTTATCGTGCTGGACATGGAAGAAGACAGGGAAGTCCCCGTTATACTAGGAAAACCTTTCCTAGCAACTGGTAAAACTTTAATTGATGTACAAAAGGGGGAGTTAATAATGAGAGTTCAGGATCAGGAAGTGAAGTTTAATGTTTTCAAACCTTTGACACTCCCTGATGACTCTTAAGAGTGTTTTAAGAAGGGGATTAAAGAGGATATAAGGCTTGAGCATAAGAAATCTGAAAGAATGAGGGAAGTAGATAGGGCTCAGGAGGATTTTACTGTCAGCACCCTGTCACCACTTTGGATGACCCTCCTACTCTTCGCCCTGCTGTTGAGTGTTGTGTTCTTCAGCTGCATTTGAAATGGCTGTGTTTTTCTTTTCACTTTGTATATAGGTCTTTTTCTTTTTCTTTTCTGTTGTTTCTTTCTTTGTTTATTTTGTAGATTTCTTTTCTAGTATTACGCTTTCAATCAAGCTTCAGTTGTTCTTTATCATCATCAGAAAGGAGAGTACTATGTTCTTGAGCTTAAATGTTTATATTATCTACACACTGAGGACACTGTGCACTTTTAGTTTGGGGGAGGGGATATCACTTGAGCAATTTTGGGCAAAATTGAAATTTTTTTCAAAAAGCTGAGCTTACATTGGTTGATTCTGGAGTGATTGAATACTTAGCATGTAGTTTTCTCATATTTCGATGATATAACCCCATGATGTAGTCTGACTTTGATTGAATAAGAAGCATGATTATAGGAAAAGCATGAAGTTGAATTCTTGAATTTGTCTTGATTTTGATTATGATTTCATCATCTTATGCACAAGTCATGTCATGAATCTGTATAATTATTTAGAGAAAGCATATGTGGACATAGGATTGCATTTGTTCAATTGACTTTGTGCATCATATTCTAGAATTTGTTTGATCTAATCTCAAGGCAAAATTTTAGATCATACTTAATTAGGGAGATGATTTAGGCCATCCTTGGATCGTTTGAGCCTTTCAGTCATCCTTATATTTATTTTACCCCTAGTCACCCATCTGGGCCAAATAAGCTTTTCTCTGTAAATACACTTGCATATTTTCCATAGCTTAAATACTCTGTTCCTATCCCTTACCTCGAAAGCATGAAAAGTCATTGGGATATATCTTGAGCTTTGTACATATGGGTATTAAGTGATAGTGAAGGAGTATATCTTTTTTTAAAAAAAAAAAAGAAGAAAGAAAAAAATGTGTGAAAAAAAAAAAGAAAGATACAAAAATAGAATAAAATATTTAGTGAAATAAATAAGTTAGGGGCAAATAATATGAGGTCTTACATTAAGGATCCTAGAAGTAATGCATGTTAAGGGGTAATTAAACTTAAAACGACTTTATCATACCTGAGCCCCAGCCTTACGTTACAAGCTTAATGAAGTCCTATTGATCTTTGATTAAGTGTGACTACATTAGTGGAGAGAGAAGTGAAAAGCAAACTTATGGGAATGATCACATGTCATTGACTTTGCATTCATTGTGTTTGCATAATCTGATCCGGGTAAGGTACGGTAAAGTGACTTTGACATTTTCACACACACACGAGGAGTCCAATTTAGGTTAGGACTTATAATGGAATAATTATGAGTGTTGGACTTGTAATTATGAGTCTTTGATATCATAGTCTGTACTTTATCTTTGAGGATAATATTGAAAAAATTATTGTGTTTAGTACCTGTCATTCCTACATTTGTTTTGTTTTGCTTGAGGACAAGCAAAAGCTCAAGTTTGGGGGTGGGATAATTCTATTTCTAATAGAATTATTTGTGCCTAATTTCCTAATTAATTATTTAAATCCCCAATTTATTTTATTAATTATCCCCTCAATTTAATTAAAATCCGTTAATGTGCAGGTAAATTAAATCCGAATGAAATTCAGTCGTTTCAGTCAAAAATGGGCTAAAAACGGGCTAAAGGAAACTGGACCACTTTCAATTTGCAGATCGAGTCACCAGTCGTCTGGACACGTGGGATGCCGGGTGTTAGTATTTTATTCGCTCCGAAACGATAAGATCGACAGACACCATGCCAATCTTCTGAAAGACACACGACGGGCCACATCGTACAGTCAAGTGTACTAGAAGACGGGTGACGTGGAAATATCTACTCTGTAGCAAATAAAATTAAGACAAGTGGCCAAACAATGCTAACTCATTTTGGATGAAGAATTACCATTGTACCCCTAGGTTTGTGTATAAATAGAACGTGATGAGCAATTGAAAAAGGGGTAGCCTAGTGTAGTTTTTAGGGTAGAGTAATTTAGGAGTAGTGTAAATCTAGGGTAGGAGTAGTGTTAGAATATTTTTTGTTTTCCGTTATCCACCATTTTTGTTTAAAGTTACTATTCATGTTAATTTCCATTTTTATGAAAGCTTAGATTTCTTTAGTTGCTCTCAATTTGTACTTTAATTTTTATATTTTCTTGCTTCTTTGTGCCTCATATTGTGGGAGAGAAAGGTGGCTAGTGACAGTAGCCATAATCTTTCCTTGTATGTCTGCACCAGATGTTTATGTAGGCTGTTTCAATTTTATCCTTTATATTTTACTTCTCTCGATTTTGTTTCTGCTTTGTTTATGTTTTTTGGTTTCATGTCTTACTTTTATTACTCTATTTAGTTGCTTCAGTTAGTATGTATTTCTTCTTTGCACATCATTACTATTTAGTTCTCTTTTTTAGGCTAAGGAAAGAGCAATATTTCAATCTTTGATTTTTCCTCTCCTTTTCTGTTGTGTTCTCAGCCTCGCCTCTATTTCTACTATGTGCTCAGGTGAAGTGGTGCCATCGTATGCAGCAGTCGGGTGAGCTGATGTTGAGCATGGCATGAAGCTTGCTCACACGGTTAAGTTAGCCCATGTGCGATGCTTTTATTGGTGTTGTTTATGATTTTTGTCGAGCATCGTTTACTGTGTTTTCTGCAAGAGGGATCGGGCAGGAAGCAGTCGAGGTCGATGGATGCCATTGTGGTACCGATAGGAGAGTTGCATATTGGTGACTACTGAAGCCAGCATGTATCATCTGTTCGGTGCCAAGTAGTAACAATAATGTACTGTTGCAACGGTTTTGGATCATTTTCATCCTCTGTTTTACTCTGTTCTATACTTAGTGTACTGTTCATTTTCATTTACAAGTTTAGACAACATTATCCACGGTAGCTTGGGTTCTATGGTGTTTTCATTGGTTATCTTTTTAGTTGCTTTAATAGTTGTTGATCGGTGCCATGCTGCAGGAGGTTGTTTCTGCATTTTGCTGCAGCCATATGTACAAGAACTGAGCAGAATATGCTGAGGATGATGCAGCAAACATCAGTACTGGAGGAGGTCCCGTGCAGCAGAGAGTCGGGCAGCACCTGGAGCAGGATGCTGCTAGCGCCTCATGCAGCAGTAAAGGACAGCAGCTGGGCAGTTCGGCCAAGGCATGAACAAGCAGAGGCAGCTGGACAGTACTGAAGCTCGACAATGTGCTCGTACAGGGAACCAATTTGGTTGCTGGTTGCTGCAGTTGTTATTTGTTTCTTTTCTTTATCTTTGGTTTGTAGTGCTAGTATGTCACGACCCAAACTACCCAAAAATCAGAGTTAATTTTTCGCGTTTTATTATTTTCTTACTTAACTTCTTACCTGTCCTATAATCGTGACCGCACTCCACTAATAATTGGGCTGTGCGTCAATGCCAGTCCCACCATTCAATTACCATCTAACTTATTTATTCTCCAGTCATTTATAATTGTTTACATTATTTATACATCCCCTAAAGTTACTTACAAACATGTTACTGTGCTATGCTTATGTAGATACAATATGTACAAGTGTATATACCTTATGTTAATGGGCAGCAGCGGATATCCGAAATGCAGTACTGAGTCGTAGTAACTTCAGCTGGAGATTATCTGTGGGAGAAAATGAAAGGGGTGAGCACATCAAGCTCAGTAAGGCAATCCTACGAACAAGTAGGTAACCATACTACCTACATGAACGTGGTGCCATGCATAAACCACCCTTTCTCCACACATTTTAAAACAAATGATATGATGTTGTGATGTTATGTAAAACAAGTTTGCACGGAAATTCAACATGCAATTATAAAAAATCATTTCTTTCTCAATTAAAATTTTCACAATAAAGTCAGGACTCGACCCCTCCTACGGGTGATCCTGACTCACACAAAACCATGAAAATCGATTTACATTCCCACATGGGTTTGAAAAGCATGGAGATACCATCATGCATATTTAATTAAAAACCCAGTTTAAATCATCGAAATCGTCGACATGCGAGACGAGGCAATATCTGTATAACGGCAATAACCAGGACTATGGCCATGTGTGTCCTCGGGAGTTCCTCAGCTACACGGATCCTAGTGTGTTGGTTCTCACCATGATCAGGAACCACCCGGGAGGTGGGTCACGCCATCTCGTCGGTCTTATCCGATCCCATGCATCCGAAGATGCTGCATCCGAAGATGCCGTATCCGAAGATACAACACGGTACATCATACTCCATGCTACTTGCACGGTACATCGTACTCCGTGGACCCATATCACTCTAGGTACTCTAGCCCAAATGGCCTGCTTCCCACAGAGATTTTGTTTCATTCGGGGTCATCCTTGCTTAAGGGCCTTTTCCCCTGATGATATGTCTCAAAGCGCACGTGCGAGCCTATTTAATCGGTGACACACAGTCTACCCGATGCTCCAAGCATGGCTCATCGCATGTTCTCATAAAATCAGTGCGAGCAATGCTGAGCACTCTCATCAAATAAAGTAAATCTAGTACGAGCTAAGCTCTAGCACTCTATATGCAAATCGTATAAAAATCTGGTGCGAGCGAAGCTCTAACACCCTGTCTCAAAATCATATAAAAATATGATGCGAGTTAGATTCTAGCACCCTGTCACGAAAATCATATATATATAAGAATCTGGTGCGAGTTGGACTCCAGCACCTATGCATGTAAAACTCTAGTGCGAGCTCTCGCTCTAGCACTAATGCGTGCATCACACAAATTGACAACATCGTATCAGCTGAGCTCTAGCACGTCACATGTCAATAAAAACACGTAGGCAGCTCTGTTTCCTCAAAACAGTTTTCAAAACAATATCACATTGAAAGTATGCAATGCTGTGCATTTTCTTTCAAGGTGAGCCAGCCTACTCATGCATGCATCAAAACACCTCCAGAATGAGCAGAAACCTTTTGTTCTTGCTCCTCCCAATTTTTCCTAAATTTATAGATTTTACCCTTAACAAGGGTATTTTAGTAATTTGCCCATTCGGGGCACTAAAATTATTATTCGACCTCCAGACCCTTCAGATAAATTTTAAAAGACTGCATATGACTTGAAATTTCGTAAAATTACCTCTAGCAGTCCGTAGAATTCCCTTACCTTATTTTCCTGTCGAGTCTGACCTTTTCTTTTCCACTGTTGTCTCGTCGCGCAGTCCGATATGCTCTCAATCCAATGCCCGGAACTGCGTATCAATATTTCTCAGGTCAGATAACATACAATTTAATTGTATTTCCTATTTTCTGGGCTTAATTTAAATCGTTGGGCCCATTTACCCCTATTGGGCCCGATTGCACCTTAATGGGCCTTAATCGGCCTTAAGCCCATTTACCACTTAATTTTCACTTTATAGAGGCCTATTGGGACCATTGGGCCCACCAATAATTTATTGGGCCTCGTTCTAATTCTCGAATAGCTAAATCGATTATTTACGACAATTTATTTAAATTTCCATAATTTAATTCAATTTATGCGGAAATTAAATCAATATCACGCATAACGAGGTAATTGTCGTAAATAAGGGTCACTTACCCGAGATTCCATGCTAGTACAAAATTCAAGGCTGTCTCGAGCCCTCAGTGGATGCCAATCGTCGAGCTACACAATTCCACAATTTTTCCGGGTAAGTTTTCAGCCCAAAATTAATTAAATTAAATACTCCAAAATTTAAATCGGGTCAATTCGACCGCTCACTGACTTACCCGAAGCTCGATTACACCACAGGAATTTTCTCCAATTTTTTCTCTTTTTTCTTTTTCCCTTTTCTTCCTTTTTTCCTCTCTTTTTGGCTGAACCGGTTCAGTCCGATTTGGACCGGTTCAGACCGTCGGTTCTCTCCGGTTTGACCGGTTCACCGCTAGTTCACTGCCTTGCCGGCCGGTTCTCCATCGGCTTCCACCGCAAGCAGCTCCGTGAGGTTGTCCGCAGCTCGAATCTGCCCTCGGTTTCGATCGAGGTCGCCGGAACACCTTCGGTCCGGCTCTTCTCCTCTTCGCCGTCGGTACCCATTTCTTTCCTCGCCGTTTTCGGCGCCGTCCGTCGGTTTTGGTGGCTGCCACCACCACCAATCGCATCGTCTGGGCCTGGGGAGTCCTCGGCTGGGTTCGGGGTCGGCCAGATCGGCGCCGTTCGCCGCCGATCGGAACTCTTTCTCCCGCGGCTTCTCTCCCCCGATTCGCCGATCTCTGGCGTCGGTAGGCTGCACCGCCGATACCATCGTGCTCGCCGGCCTCCCCTCTTCCATTTTCGACCTTCGCCTGGCCGATTGGATCGCCGGTGGTCGTCCGGCCTTCAGCCTCTGTTTTCGGCTTCCGTTTTCTTCTTTTTCTGTTTTCTGTTTCTTTCTTTCTCTCTCCCCGACCCATTTTCTCTTCCTTTTTTTTATTTTTATTATTATTATTTATTTTAATTATTACACTATTCTTTAAAATACTCTATAAAAATCCAAAATATCCCTTAAAATTATTATTTAATTCTAAATTAATTAATTTAATTTTATTTAATTTATTTCTTATATTTTAACCCTTTTTCGGGTATAATTCCTCCGTATTTTCGGATATTGTCCCTAATGACTTTTCGGTATATTTTTTGATTATTTTCGAGATTATTTTCCGAACTAAAAATCCTGATTAATTCCCATAAATTAATATCTTGATCAATTTAACCCAAAATAAATTTATTTCATCCTTATTGACCAAGATTTCTCAATCCGTTATTTTTAATTAAATTTCCTTATCGAAATTATACCGACCTTCGGTCTTTTGACCGTTTTGCCCTTACACGTGTTCGGGATTAATTTAACCCGACTTTCCTTCACGAATACTCATTCATGTTGTATTTTAATTAAATTCGGGTCTTACAACTCTCTCCCACTTAAGGAATTTGGTCCTCCAAATTAGAACCAATTCATATGAGTCCATAGACTACTCCGGGTACATTAATCGTATCCTACTCTTAAATTCTTATGTGACCTTCTCCGGAGTGTATTACTACCAAAGGACTTTAATTAGGGAGATCGTCTTAAACCTCAATACTTTCTCTTTCCTGTATAATGTCCGAATTAACTTATCAATATACTTATATTTTCATTAAACTGAACTTTTGGAGTTCACATTCGATTACCTATGCTGGATTTGGATAGTATTTCCGAAACACCAAAAGATGGGACACATTGTGGGTGCCTGTTAATTCAAGTGATAACGCCAACCTACAGGTCTTATCTCCCACTTGTCCAATCTCTCAAAATATTTCATCCAGCGCAACTCAATTTACCTTCTTCCAAAAGTTCGCTATGTCCTTATTCTCTTAGGACAAGAAACATTTCAATCATACTAATTCACTCTCGGTGAATTCCAATATTTTTTTCTATCTGCTCTGAGGTGTTCGTAATCTCTCATCCTTAACTAAACATCCTCAGAGACTTATTATCCAAAGTCGAAAATAATTCTATCTGTCACCCACTTTTTCTTATCCAATTTGGGGAACAACCCCTACAGCCATACACTGCCTCATATCTTGTTATCCCGATACTCAACTGCCAACTGTCATTATTGGCGACTTCAATTTGAGACAACTGATCATTCCAGGAGCTTATAAAATCAAGGGCACACGCTTTCATCGGATCCTCCAGAACTTGTACAGTCCTCTCTGACTGACCATCTATCTGAGGATGGAAAGCTGTGCTAATACTCAGTCGGGTTCCCATGGCTTCCTGAAAATATCCAAAGAGGTGGGAAGTGAAGCGGGAATCCCTATATGATACCATGCTCACTGGAACGCTACTTAATGTTCCACAACCTTCCTTATACATAAATCCTTATACACACTCTGAGTATCTGGGGATTTCATAACCAGAAGGTGGGTAGACTTAGTCACTCCATCGACTATCATCCAAATAACCTCGTAATTCACCTGGATTCTCTGTAACCCATCACGACTTTCTTGGTGCCTTGCTCTCATTTTCCAAGCCGTGGCGATATAGGTAGATGCTGCTATAACTCTGCAGACTTTTAATACTCTACCTTATTCTGCTGACATACTAGTCACTTTTCCACAATCTCTACCATATCTCTTTTCACATCTGACCACCAATACCCTTTTCGAGATTTCAATATATCTTTATTACTTTTCGTATGCACTGTATATCCCGAAGAGTGAGCTTCTGACAACATTACTATCTCATCAACTGTGGTCCTGGGGAGCACTCATACTATCTCGGAACCTCTGTAAATCATTATCATACTCTGTGAACTCTGTCACTGTACCCTTCTGAATCTGACCCAAACTATCGACATCGTGCCGATCCTCACGCTAAGCCTGTCAAATCCGGGCACTCTCATCCGATTCTAATCTCAGGCTAGCTATCACATAATCATACCAATCACTGTCATCATCAGAAGGGATCATATCACTACCGAGGTTCACAACTGTTCTAGCAGCTCACGCTCCCTGACCATCATATGTAATACCATCCCGAGGCTCTTTATACTCAAAGTATCAGCCATCACATTAGCCTTTCCTGGGTGGTATAATTTTCACAAATCAAAACCTCTCAGAAGCTCTAACCCACTATGTATTCTCATATTCGTCTCTTTCTGTGAAAACAGATACTCGGGCTTTATGATCAGTGCATATCCAAAATTTCTCACCATGTACATAATAGTACCATATCCTTGGTACAAATACTGTTGCCAACTTTAAATCATGGGTCAGATAGTTTATTTCACAATCATGGAGTTGTCTGACTCCAAAATTGACTATCTTCCCATTATACATCAATACACAGCTCCATCATAATTTTGAGGTATCCATACTCACTGAGAACCTCTTGAGCTGTTAGGTATGGTGAAATTAATCTCGGTGGTCAGTTCATACTTCACTACACTGAAATTTACGTCACATCCATCATTTTATTTATCATCTCATCCAAAGACTACGTTTTCTTAGTTAAACGTGTCAACCAAGTAAATCCTTTTAGAACTCGCAGCAACCATCTGCAAAAGCAATTTCCCAATTATTGCTTATAAATCGCCCTAAACTTTAACTACATCCAACATATCATCGATACTGATGATTACGAATCGGTCCAATCCTTGGCTTATCTATGCGTAAGCGTATAAGATCCTTCAAAATCGCTTACGTCTTCAGGTACTAACCCGCATCATTTCCTTTTCTTATCTTAACCGCTCTTATTAAATTTTTCTATGTTAAACTTTATAATTTGTCGAATTTTTTAATATTCTTATCATCTTAGTAAAGATATCCTAATGCTAAAGGTATTTATTACGACGATCGATTTCATGTTATAGGTTATATAGATATACTTTTAGACGTTGTCAAGTCTTCAGGCGGGGAGGTATTTTGAAATACCTTTATTAACCTTCAGACTTAACCACAGTTACTTTATATACCAGTCCATGTGGTCATAATTTGTATTCGTGACTGATTGCTTTAATCCTAATTACTTCATATCGTAAAGATGTTCTTACATCACATACGCCTCTTACTCCCATACATCTTGTATTTAGAATCTATCTTATCTTAAAGATTATCTCCTTAGTGTATCTATTATAACGAAACTCTTGTCATTATTCGTTTCGTGAGTACAATCCTTTACTCCTTTAATTTCAACTGTTGTACCCCTTTTTATTACTTAAAATCTCTATATCCATATTCCGTTAATTAATCCTCCTCTATTGGGGTACTCATTTATTAGTATTGTGCCCAATGATGTAGGCATTCATGCCTTTTACTCACTTATATGCGAATGAAGGCGAAATGAATAAATGTGTGACACCAGGATCAATGAACATATGTACTTCATTATTCATAACAAGTGTGGTATCTTACACCACATCCATGAAACATCAATAGTGTCCTGGTCCAAGACATCCTCTCGCCTTCGTCCAATAGCCTACTTTCCTTTTTCTTTTCGGCTATGGCCTCCCTTCTCGTTGCAGCTATACCAACGAAGTTTTTTCTCTGTCTCTTTACTTTCCTGTGGGGCAATCTCGCTCAACTCTGAGCAATCAAGATCAATGGTCCGTCTTACCACACTTAACGACCATTTTCATCAATACAGTGTAGGTATAGACCCTCCTTCCGTGGTATCCACCACACATTCACACTGCTTACAGTGCTTACACTGCTACCCTACTTCGTAGCAGGTCGGGGTCCTCAAATCACAATGCCCCCCAAGAGTGTCAAAATTGGATGCACTGGGGCCTTACCAATTATCTTACTCCATGACTCGTCAAATTAAATCTTTTACCAATTGCCATTTTCCCATTTTAACATCTTTGTCATTTCTCGATTCTCTTTTCTATCTCTATTTCAGCCCTCACTACCTTTTCCAATCTCAGGGGCGTGCAATTCATGTTCTTATTTACCCAACTGTAAATCTGCGCACTGCCTCCATAGGTAATATCTCACGGGCCAATCAGACTCAAATTAAAAAGTCGAACCCTTTCATGAACTTTTAGACATCTCGACTGTCACTTGTTCATTTGTCGAGGTAGTATCGGCCAAGAATATAATTGAGTCTCCATACTCGTAATTCATACTCATCAATAAATCAATTCCTTTTAAACAGTGTCCGGGATATTCTATCACCGGAATATATCCAAGATATTTCCCATATCAGCTCTGGATGTTTAACACTTAAGATGGGTCGAGCGGGTTTCCACCAATGTTCCGCTACGCCCTCTGATCTCATACATGATCTGAGCAATTAGCTCCTCACAATATTTCCTATGCTCCGCTTCAATCTCGCGAAGCGTGTCTCAATACTGTCCGATCTCTCTGTCGGACTCTGTGAGGCCTTCTCAACATTAGCCTCTATTTTAATCTCATCCCGATTCTCATAAGTCAACTCAGCACGACTTAGCAGACTCAGGTCTACCTCTACGACCTCTGCCTCGTGCACTATCTCATCTAACGCGACTCATATTAGGCATTCTTGCATTCTCAACCATTTCTTAGTCAAACCCATCTCGATATACACTATTGTATTTAACTAAGCACAGTAACACGGGGATGTAATTTCTTAATTACTGATGCTGACACACATCAGACCAATTGTGCTCTGATACCATAATAATTGTCACGACCCAAACTACCTAAAAATCAGAGTTAATTTTTCGCGTTTTATTATTTTCTTACTTAACTTCTTACCTGTCCTCGAATCGTGACCACACTCCACTAATAATTGGGCTGTGCATCAATGCCAGTCCCACCATTCAATTACCATCTAACTTATTTATTCTCCAGTCATTTATAATTGTTTACATTATTTATACATCCCCTAAAGTTACTTACAAACATGTTACCGTGCTATGCTTATGTAGATACAATATGTACAAGTGTATATACCTTATGTTGATGGGCAGCAGCGGATATCCGGAATGCAGTACTGAGTCGTCGCAACTTCAGTTGGAGATTATCTGTGGGAGAAAATGAAAGGGGTGAGCACATCAAGCTCAGTAAGGCAATCCTACGAACAAGTAGGTAACCATACTACCTACATGAACGTGGTGCCATGCATAAACCACCCTTTCTCCACACATTTTAAAACAAATGATATGATGTTGTGATGTTATGTAAAACAAGTTTGCACGAAAATTCAACATGCAATTATAAAAAATCATTTCTTTCTCAATTAAAATTTTCACAATAAAGTCAGGACTCGACCCCTCCTGCGGGTGATCCTGACTCACACAAAACCATGAAAATTGATTTACATTCCCACATGGGTTTGAAAAGCATGGAGATACCATCATGCATATTTAATTAAAAACCCAGTTTAAATCATCGAAATCGTCGACATGCGAGACGAGGCAATATCTGTATAACGGCAATAACCAGGACTATGGCCATGTGTGTCCTCGGGAGTTCCTCAGCTACACGGATCCTAGTGTGCAGGTTCTCACCATGATCGGGAACCGCCCGGGAGGTGGGTCACGCCATCTCGTCGGTCTTATCCGATCCCGTGCATCCGAAGATGCTGCATCCGAAGATGCCGTATCCGAAGATACAACACGGTACATCGTACTCCATGCTACTTGCACGGTACATCGTACTCCGTGGACCCATATCACTCTAGGTACTCCAGCCCAAATGGCCTGCTTCCCACAGAGATTTTGTTTCATTCGGGGTCATCCTTGCTTAAGGGCCTTTTCCCTTGATGCCATGTCTCAAAGCGCACGTGCGAGCCTATTTAATCGGTGACACACAGTTTACCCGATGCTCCAAGCACGGCTCATCGCATGTTCTCATAAAATCAGTGCGAGCAATGCTCAGCACTCTCATCAAATAAAGTAAATCTAGTACGAGCTAAGCTCTAGCACTCTGTATGCAAATCGTATAAAAATCTGGTGCGAGCGAAGCTCTAACACCCTGTCTCAAAATCATATAAAAATATGGTGCGAGTTAGATTCTAGCACCCTGTCACGAAAATCATATATATATAAGAATCTGGTGCGAGTTGGACTCCAGCACCTATGCATGTAAAACTCTAGTGCGAGCTCTCGCTCTAGCACTAATGCGTGCATCACACAAATCGACAACATCGTATCAGCTGAGCTCTAGCACGTCACATGTCAATAAGAACACGTAGGCGGCTCTGTTTCCTCAAAACAGTTTTCAAAACAATATCACGTTGAAAGTATGCAATGCTGTGCATTTTCTTTGAAGGTGAGCCAGCCTACTCATGCATGCATCAAAACACCTCCAGAATGAGCAGAAACCTTTTGTTCTTGCTCCTCCCAATTTTTCCTAAATTTATAGATTTTACCCTTAACAAGGGTATTTTAGTAATTTACCCATTCGGGGCACTAAAATTATTATTCTACCTCTAGACCCTTCAGATAAATTTTAAAAGACTGCATATGACTTGAAATTTCGTAAAATTACCTCTAGCAGTCCGTAGAATTCCCTTACCTTATTTTCCTGTCGAGTCTGACCTTTTCTTTTCCACTGTTGTCTCGTCGCGCAGTCCGATATGCTCTCAATCCAATGCCCGGAACTGCGTATCAATATTTCTCAGGTCAGATAACATACAATTTAATTGTATTTCCTATTTTCTGGGCTTAATTTAAATCGTTGGGCCCATTTACCCCTATTGGGCCCGATTCACCTTAATGGGCCTTAATCGGCCTTAAGCCCATTTACCACTTAATTTTCACTTTATCGAGGCCTATTGGGACCATTGGGCCCACCAATAATTTATTGGGCCTCGTTCTAATTCTCGAATAGCTAAATCGATTATTTACGACAATTTATTTAAATTTCCATAATTTAATTCAATTTATGCGAAAATTAAATCAATATCACGCATAACGAGGTAATTGTCGTAAATAAGGGTCACTTACCTGAGATTCCATGCTAGTACGAAATTTGAGGCTGTCTCGAGCCCTCAGTGGATGCCAATCGTCGAGCTACACAATTCCATAATTTTTTCGGGTAAGTTTTCAGCCCAAAATTAATTAAATTAAATACTCCAAAATTTAAATCGGGTCAATTCGACCGCTCACTGACTTACTCGAAGATCGATTACACCACAGGAATTTTCTCCAATTTTTTCTCTTTTTTCTTTTTCCCTTTTTCTTCCTTTTTTCCTCTCTTTTTGGCTGAACCGGTTCAGTCCGGTTCGGACCAGTTCAGACCGCCGGTTCTCTCCGGTTCGATCGGTTCACCACCGGTTCACTGCCTTACCGGCCGGTTCTCCACCGGCTTCCACCGCCAGCAGCTCCGTGAGGTTGTCCGCAGCTCGAATCTGCCCTCGGTTTCGATCGAGGTCGCCGGAACACCGCCGGTCCGGCTCTTCTCCTCTTCGCCGTCGGTACCCATTTCTTTCCTCGCCGTTTCAGGCGCCGTCCGTCGGTTTCGGTGGCTGCCACCACCACCAATCGCATCGTCTGGGCCTGGGGAGTCCTCGGCTGGGTTCGGGGTTTGCCAGATCGACGCCGTTCGCCGCCGATCGGAACTCTTTCTCCCGCGACTTCTCTCCCCCGATTCGTCGATCTCCGGCGTCGGTAGGCTGCACCGTCGGTACCATCGTGCTCGCCGGCCTCCCCTCTTCCATTTTTGACCTTCGCCTGGCCGATTGGATCGCCGGTGGTCGTCCGGCCTTCAGCCTCCGTTTTCGGCTTCCGTTTTCTTCTTTTTCTGTTTTCTGTTTCTTTCTTTCTCTCTCCCCGACCCATTTTCTCTTCCCTTTTTTTATTTTTATTTTTATTATTATTATTTATTTTAATTATTACACTATTCCTTAAAATACTCTATAAAAATCCAAAATATCCCTTAAAATTATTATTTAATTCTAAATTAATTAATTTAATTTTATTTAATTTATTTATTATATTTTAACCCTTTTTCGGGTATAATTCCTCCGTATTTTCGGATATTGTCCCTAATGACTTTTCGGTATATTTTTTGATTATTTTCGGGATTATTTTTTCGAACTAAAAATCCTGATTAATTCCCATAAATTAATATCTTGATCAATTTAACCCAAAATAAATTTATTTCATCCTTATTGACCAAGATTTCTCAATCCGTTATTTTTAATTAAATTTCCTTATCGAAATTATACCGACCTTCGGTCTTTTGATCGTTTTGCCCTTACACGTGTTCGGGATTAATTTATAATTTGCTAGGATATACTTAGAGTAAGATTAACCGGTAGTTAATTAGGCTAATCAACTTCTCTGTGGGACGATAATCCGAGACTCAAATCTCATTATTACTTGTACGACCCGTGCACTTACGGATACACGTCTAAGTCACTTAGAGTGGGCGTAGTTCGCCTCACCTCCCTTTCCTTACAGGTTAGCTAAGACACGGAAAGAGGAACAACAGCAAGAGATCATAGAGGTACTTAAGAAGGTGGAAATTAACATACCGCTTCTAGACGCAGTGAAGCAAATTCCAAGATATGCGAAATTCCTTAAAGAGTTGTGCACAACAAAGAGGAAACTAAGAGGCGATGAGAAGGTAAGTGGGGGGGAGAATGTATTTGCGGTCATTTAAAGAAAACTGCCCCAAAAGTGTAAAGACTAATGTATTTGCGGTCATTTAAAGAAAACAGCCCCAAAAGTGTAAAGACTCAAGTACATTTACAATCCCTTGCATAATTGGTAACAGGCAAATCGAACATGTCATGGCAGATCTGGGTGCATCGATTAATGTTATGCCTTTCTCAATTTATGCATCCTTAAATTTAGGTCATCTGAAAAAAATGGAGTAATCATATAATTAGCATATCGATCTAATGCTTACCCCGAATGGGTAGTTAAAGATGTTTTAGTGCAGGTGAATCTGTTTATCTTTCCTGCTGATTTATACATTTTGCATATAGAGGACAGTAGCAGCCCGGTGAATCTCGCACCAATAATTTTAAACCGACCCTTTCTTGCTACTGCCAAGACTAAGATTGATGTGTTTGATGGGACATTAACCATGGAGTTTGATGGAGAGATTGTCAAAATTAGCATCTTTAATGAGGTATCCACTAAATGTACATTCAGCATTTTAATTGACAATTTTAATGTCTTGATGCTAGATACATTTGAAGTAAGCAGAATGGTGAGCTGGAAGTGGTGATTAGTAAAAGCTTGATGCAGATCGAGGCTAAATTAGAGCTAATCCTAAAGTTAAAGAAATGATCATGGCCATGCAATCCTTGTAGCCCAGGTATGATGTTAAAAGATTGGAACTACCGTTTTCGCACACGAAGCTACTACCTTCTGTTATGCAGGCATCGATTCTGAAATTGAAGTCTTTACTTGACCACTTGAAGTATGCTTACCTGGGAGATAATGAGACACTTCCAATCATTATTGCGAAGAACTTGATAGGGGTGCAAGAAGAAAAGTTGATCAGGGTGCTTCGTGATCATAGAACAGCCATAGGATGGACTATAGTTGACATTAAGGGAATTAGTCAATCCATGTGCATACACAGAATTCTATTGGAAGAGGGATCTAAGCCAAGCCGAGAGCCTCAAAGAAGATTGAATCCTTAGATGATGGAGGTAGTCAAGACAAAGATTCTGAAGTTGTTGGATGCAGGTATAATCTATCCAATTTTGAATAGTAATGGGTGAGTCCAATCCATGTTGTGCCAAAGAAGATTGGAATCATAGTTGTGAGAAATTAAAATAATGACCTTGTTCCAACGAGAGCGTAAAATGGGTGGAGAGTGTGTATAGACTACCGCAAGCTAAATTCGATAACTAGAAAGGATCACTTTCCTTTACCCTTCATTGATCAAATGGTTCAGCGCTTAGCTGGTAAATCTCACTATTATTTTCTTGATGGATTTTTAGGTTATAACCAGATTGTGATTGAACCAAAAGATCAGGAGAAAACAAGTTTCACATGCCTATTTAGAACATTTGCTTTTAGAAGGATTTCGTTCGGCCTTTGTAATGCACCAGGTACTTTTCAAATATGCATGGTAAGTATTTTTCTGATTTGTTGAAAAATTGCATTGAGGTGTTCATGGATGATTTCACAGTGCATGGTGACTCATTTGATGAGTGCTTAAATCATTTGACGAGTGTGCTTGAGCGTTGCATTGAAACTAATCTATTGTTGAATTTTGAAAAAATGTCAGTTCATGGTGGAACAAGGCATTGTTTTAGGGCATGTAGTTTCATCCAAAGGCATTGAAGTAGATAAGGCTAAGATTGATTTGATTTTGAGCTTACCATACCCCACTAGTCTATAGGAATGAGATGCCTCAAACTTCTATACTTATGTGTGAAATTTTTGATGTGTGGGGTATTGACTTTATGGGTCCATTTCCTCTTTCCTTTGGGTTTGTTTACATTTTACTTGTTATTGATTATGTGTCGAAATGGGTGGAAGCAAAGGCCACCAAAACTGACGATTCGTGAGCTGCTGCAGGTTTTATCAAATATAACATTTTCAGCAGGTTTGGCATACCAAGAGCATTAATTAGTGATCAAGGGAATCATTTTGTAATCAGTCAATGGAGGCCTTGATAAAGAAGTATAGAGTCTTGGACAAAACCTCCATAGCTTACCATCCCCAGATGAATGTATAGACCGAGGTGTCTAATAGGGAAGTAAAGTTGATCTTAGAGAAAATCATGAATCCAAACAGAAAAGACTGGAGTCTCAAACTTGACGACGCTTTGTGGGCTTATATGACAACATATAAGACGCCTATCGAGATGTCCCCATATAGGCTAGTTTTTGGTATGTTGCGTCATCTGCCTGTAGAGTTAGAACACAAGGCTTATTGGGCAGTTAGACGATGCAACATGGACCTACAGTAGGTCGATTTAGAAAAGAAGTTGCAATTGTAGGAATTGGAGGAAATTCGACTTGAGGCTTATGAGAATTCACGAATTTACAAGGAAAAGACCAAGGCATTTCATGATAAGATGATCATTAGGAAGCAATTTGTGGTTGCCCAAAAAGTCTTGCTATGCAACTCAAAATTAAAGTTGATGCTTGGTAAGTTACGTTCCCATTGGATTGGACCCTTTGTTGTTATTGATGTATGTCCTCATGGTGCAGTTGAGTTTCAAAGTATAGAAACTAACAAGGTGTTCAAAGTTAACGAGCATAGACTCAAGCCATATTACAAGGGTTTTCAAGCACACACGGTTGAGGAGGTGCAGTTAGGAGATGCGGTCTACTTGGTGTAAAGGAAATTGTATTGTTAAGCCAACGACATCAACCAAAGGCGCTGTGTGGGAGGCAACCCATGAACCCTAAATTTGATCACTCACCCTATCTCTTTTAATTTTACTTGTCTGTTATTTGTTTTAATGATGTGCTTTACATTGAGGACAATGTAAGATCTAAGTGTAGGGGGAGAATTTAGGATTTTTTAATTTTTACATAAAAAAAAAAAGATTCTTAATGCATGTTTAGGTGTTTTCTATCACTGAAAGTTTTGTATTTATCATGAACTTGAATTAACTGGATTTAAAAGGAGCATAACACAATTGAATTGATTGACTTTTCATCTTGAAATTTGTTGATTAAGTGATTGATTTCGGAATGTTGGTGAATTGAATCGGTAGACTTTAAACCTATGAGATTTTGAGCCTATAGATTGAGCATTAATGTCGATCTTTATTTTCTTTTGATGTGTGATATTCTTCCATGGATGTGTTTCTCTAGAACTTGCATTGATTCTTTTTGAGATTACATTGAGTTGACATACATAAAAGTGATTAAGGCCATTTTAGGATGAACCACTCTAGCCAAATAGCCCACCTAACATAATTTACCATTGTTAAGCCCCTTTGAGTCGAATTGACTTTTTTTTTTTTTTTTGTTGAATAACTTGTTTTAACCTTGAGTTTAATATGAATGACTTCACCTAACCTTAAAGATTAGAAAGACATTTGAAAATTCTTGAGCAGGTTATGAAAGAAGTGTGGGGGTGTGATTAATTCCATATGTAAGTGGAGGTGATGGTGGACTAAAAATAAAAATAAAAATAAAAATAACAATTAAAAATTTTAAAAAAATAAAACAGTGAAGGTATTTGATTGATAAAGGACTTGAGTAAGGTGCGGGAGATTAATAAAATATTTTTATTTGAGGTGATTGCGGGTTGTTGATTGCTTTATTTACCTGAGTTGTAATTTTGAATGCTCTATTAATTTTAAAGGTTATAAACTCTCTTACTCCAAAAATAATTTCTTACCTTATCCCTAGCCCAGTTACAACCCTTGAATAAAGTCCTTTTGATTTTTGTTAAGCATGAATACTAAGTAGTGGAGATTAAATGATGTGCAAGCTTATGGTAGGACATGTTTATGGAATGAATGTGAGTGAAATACTTACCCCTTAAACGCTTGAGTGAACAAAGAGATTATTGTGAAGATCTACCAATTTAGTTTGCTTCATTTTGAATGAAATTGTTATGTTGCCAAATTCTTGAGATTGTTGAGGATTTTGATTCATAACATGTTATGTTTCTCGAGAATGTTGGTATTTTTTGTTTCTAATTTTTGTAAGCTTGATGTGATTGAAAAGTTTTAGAGAGTGATTTAGTCTTAGATCTTGAGTTTGCTCGAGGATGTGCAAAAATTAAGTGTGGGGGAATTTGATGAGTGCCATATTTTTATTATTTATTTCCTTCTACATTTAATATTTTGTTATGTTCTTCCTGTTAATTAAAGTACTAATGTTAATTTTGTGATTTTGACAGATAAATTGGGTTTCAAAAGCTTAACCGAAGAAATTGGACAGTTTTAGTGTTGTTTGGAATTTTGTCTCTAAACGGAGTTCTAGCCTTCCAAATTATGCAAAGATGGGCCCAATGGAATGCTAACTTACTAATTTACAACTTTGGAGAAGAGCTTAAGATCCTATTTGGCCTATTTCCACTCTAAAACCAGCTGTGAAGAAAAAACTCGAATCTGTCAGCCATTTTCCTACTTGTAATAGGATTTCGAATTTAGTTTTTTTTGTTTACTTTATATATAGTTTTCGTTTTTATAAGAGAGGAATCAGAGAGACAGAAGAGGGCAGCAGTAAAAAAATAATTCACCCTCTATATTTTTACTTTCGTTTCCAATAATCATGTGCTGCTAAATCCTTTATTCGGTTCAAGGGAGTCGAATCTAGTAAATTTCAACAATTGAGAAACATGGTTTGCTAATCTAAACTATCTTTTGATTCAATTATCTATTGTTTCTGGTATTAATTGATTCGATTGCATAAGAAAATTATATGATCTGGCCAATTAGATAACCTTTGCATGTGATTGAATGCTATCTAAAATTTTCACAATCCGTAATTGTTGTGATAGAAATCAGAACCAGTGGCAATTGGAGTTCGTCAACTCTAAGTGAAACAATTTTACAGATTAAACATTCAACCCGTGGTTGAAGTGTTATTCGGTTTAGCAGTCTTCCTAGAGTGTTAATGTTATTCCTAGTCTAAATAGGATTACGTCAAAATCGATTAGATTAAAGGTAAGAATTTAATTCGGGTGTTGGGCTTGAGTTAATGACAGGGAAGAAGAGATATTATCTTGCTGGGAGATAATGCCTCAGCTAAGTAATTGAAGACAAGATGATAAATTAAGTGTTAAGGATCAATTGTTAGTTACTGGGTAGTTCCTTTGAATCGAAGTTGTTAACCTTAGTTTACCCTCTTCATAATTAGTTGAATATCAATTATGTTATAGGATTTTAATTCTGTAAAATTAAACCTGCCTAATTATTTTAGTTATTGCATGATAATTAATCCACCAGTCTCTAAGGTTCGACCTGGATTTACCGCTACTGCAAAAATTTAGTAAGACTAGTAATAAAAATTTGGTTGAATTCGACACTCTCCAGTGATACTGAGGATATGTGCTTGAGCGCATACTGACTGTGTGTCGCACGTTCCGACTCGTACTGATTTTAAAACAAGGGCGATGGATAAATCATGTTGCACTACTGTTTGTTTTTGTGGTCCATAGAGTATATTGTACTGTGCGACATGCATGTGAGTACGATGTATCGTGTATTCTGGTCTTCGGACATTCTGTTTTATGAGCCATTAGGGTAGCTGACCACTCCCACGATGATTGACGTCTCGGCATGTAACGACTTGAATTACACACATTTTGGTTGGGCTACAAGTCGATATTAGAACAGAACAATACTTAGTCTGATTAATTTTTTTTCTTTCTTAGTAACAATTTAAACAAAATATGTTCACTTTCCCTATACACATCTCGTATGCATTACTGTACTTATCAAAATTTTAGATACAAAAGAATTTCTTACAACTGGGTATACCTTCAACGCAGAAATATACTTTGCGGAACCATAGCTGTGCGACATACCTTACTAACGGAAGCGTCCAAGTTACTGATGGGACTCTGTGGAGGAAAGTAGAGAGTTAGTTTAACGCGCTCAGTAAGAAACTTATGTAAGTAGTAGACAACCATACTATCTACATGCTTATAATGTATGCCATGATTAGTTATAAAACACTTGCATATAAATCAATTCATTAATACTGAAAATGATTCACAATCGACGCACTTTCTTTGAAAAACACTTTCAATCACACTCTATTTTCGGTAATATACTTTACCATAGGTAAAACATATGTATTCAATATAGTCGGTACGATGAAACCATTTATTGTTTAATCAATGCAATAAAACACTTGAATTCGTTTCTTTAAAACGATTCATTCAATCAATAAAATAGTTCAATTCACTTTTCTTTCTATCAATAAACAATTCAGTTCATTGAGACTAGGTTGGGATTCAATCAATAACAGTAGAATTCAATCAATAACAGTACAGTCGACATATGGCCATAGTTAGTGACCCCGCGCCTCACGGGCCAGGTGTGCGCGAGTGTCATACACCTCAGGGGGGATGGGTCAATCCAGCCCGTCAACCAATCAATACAGTTCAGTTCAGTTCAGTAGTCTGAAGACTCAATACACGGTGTAACGTACTCCATATGCGTCCACACGGTACAACGTACAACCGTGGAGCCCAATACAATACAATATGACTGAGGGTACCAAGTAATGTCAAGGATTTACCCCCCTCAGCATCAATCTCCACCATCACCTTAGTCTCAACCTCCAGTACGGTCTTTTTCTCATAAATCATATAAAAATCGCGTGGGAGTCGGACCATGCGACACAGTTTGCACGTGCTCAAGCACGTGCGTCAGGGCGAGTCAGGCCGTACAACACACAATTAGCACGTGCTCAAGCACATCTCATTAGTGTGAATCAGTCTATGTGATACAGTCAACACGCGCTCAAGCACGTCTCGTCAATGCGAGTCGGTCCGTGCGACACACTATCAGCACGCGCTCAAGCATATCTAATCAGTGCGAGTCGGTCCATGCAATACAGTTAGCATGTGTTCCAACATCGTTTCATTCAAAAATCGGATAGGTGGTTCAATTCTTTCAAAAATAATATCGAGACCAATGTTTTGTACAAAAATAGTGCATAAACGATATGTGAGTGGAGACTTCCCGGGAGGTCACCCATCATAAAATTTCTCCCACTCGAGCACATTTAACTTTGTAAAACGTGCTATTTTATGCAAACAATAAAAACAATAACCAACCTATCCATATACCGTTGGAAACAATATTTCAACGATGAAAACACTGAAACTTGCAATTTATGCAATTATGAATTTTTTCAACACTTTTCAGTTCAGTCTATACGTAGGGGTAATATCGATTTTTTTTATCTTTACGGTATCTATTTAGGTACTCAAAATCATAAAATATGTACAGTTATCTCTAAAACTTGCATAAATTTCTTACCTTAATGTTTGTCCGTGTCATGACCCTCAACTTACCAAAATACGTACAAATTTTTCGCATTTTCATGTATCATTTATTATTCGTCCTTACCTCAATCGTGAACAGCAACTGTCCTCAATAGTTGGGCTGTGTGTCGATATCTAACTCATTCCACCATACCAATTCAATTTGTATATTATTTATGAGTAAACGCTTATATAAATGTATATATCAGAGTTGTTACATGTGTTTACATTGTTTTACATCCCCAATAGTTTCATATAAAATGCTACTGTGCTATCAAAAGTTTAGATACAAAATTACAATAGTGTGTATACCTTACGCGATGGGATGTAGCAGATACCAAAAAGGATAAGCCTCTAGTCGCCCACAATCTATACTCAAGGCTCTATCAAGAGGGGAAAAATAAGGGGGGTGAGCAAACCACACGTTCAGTAAGGCAATCATGCGAACAGGTAGATACTACACTATCTACGTGATCGTGATGCCATGCTCAAATCATACTTTTCATCGTTTCTGAAAATATGAGTCCATGCTTGTGTTAATGGTATGTAAAGCATTCATGCTATTAAAATCCAGTGCACAATTCATTTCAAAGCATGGTATAAATCATCATGCATATTTCACAATAAAGCACAGCATTAACCATCATGCATTTTTCACAATAAAGCACAGCATTAACCATCATGCATTTTTCACAATAAAGCATGGCATTAATCATCATGCTTCGGTGCACTTTAAAACCATTAACAAATCAATCCAACACTTGTCAGGTCTCAGCCCATCCCTCGGACTATCCTGACCCACAAATCATTTCAAACATGGATTTATTAACAAAACAATAGACATACGAGATAGGCAATTCAATAAAAGGTAATAACCTCTAGGACTATGGCCATATCCTGTGATACCGGGTACACGGATCAGGTGTGCGGGATATTACCACTATCTGCTTCCACACGGGAGATGGGTCAAATCCTGCCCGTCGATCCATAGCAGATCTCGTCCGAAGACAGCATATCACATCTCAACACGGTACAACGTACTCCATGCTACATGCATGGTACAACGTACTCCATGGACCCAATCAACACATTATATCATACCACATCTCAAAACGCACGTGTGAGCCTATTTAATCGGTACGACCTTTTGTCTACTCGAAGCTCTTAAAACGGCTATCAACATGTCAAAATCACAAACTGCACGTGCGAGCCTATTTAATCAGTGCGACACCAAGTCTGCCCGAAGCTCTAAGCACGATGCCAAAGCCAGTATGAAATCCATGTGAAAACTAGTACGAGCTAAGCTCCAGCACTCATACGTATAAAACACATCAAATCTCGTGCGAGACCTGCTCTAGCACGCTTTCATTCTCACAAAATCACGTAGGTGGCTCATTCCTTACAGAACATGGTTATCAACCAAATCACATCATTTCTTTTTGTAAATCATTTCAAATATTAGCCAACCTACCAATAATTTGCTAAAAAGCAATAAATCATGATTTTCAAAACATTATGTTTTTGTTTTCATGCACATTTCTCAAACACCCAACTTTTTATCCTTCAATCACCCAACATCATTTCTTAATATCTCATGCATTCTGGCAACACATTTAATGTGCCCAAATTGTGCACAAATATCTCTAAGAGTCCACAGAATTGCCTTACCTCAATTTACTTGAGTGCAACTCTCTTTTCCTCTTAGCTTCTTACGCTCTTGGCTCGCCTTGTTCTGGTGTATCCTCGAAAACTGTGATTCAAATCATCCAAACCACTTGAGTTATAGTTGTTAACTCACATTTGACCCCATTAGTCAATATAACCTATCTTTGCATTTACCAATGCCTAAATCCACATTTTACCCCTTTTAGGTAAATCTCACAATTTATTCATTAACAACACCTTAAAATCATACCCCCAACACTATTATTAACTTCAATATATCCTATTCATCATTAATCTCAACACATTTCACTTTCTCACACTAGACCATATCTAGGTCATGGTGGATTCATTACTTCCTAGGTAGTTCTATCCTTTCTATGCATACCAAACAACTCCAAAATCAATATCTACACAATGTACTTGAGTTATATCATTTAGAAACTCACCTAGCTTGATTTCCTCTTTGCTCTAATGGAAATGCACCTTTGATCCTTCAATCCAACTAGTGGGGAAATGCCTCCAAACTATGTTGTTCTTCTCTTTGATGTGAACAACTTTGTCTCTAATAGCTTTTCCTCAAATCTTACTGAAAATGTGTGGATTTAGGAGTGAGAAAGCTAGGTTTTTAGGTTGGAAATGGGAAAGATTGGTTTTTGTCTCAAAAATGCAGATCCAACTGCTCCATATTTATAGATTCAGCTTGATGAGATCGATATGCCTTGGGTGGGGATCGATCCGGTCCTCTTAAAATCCCTCTTTTTCAAGACATTTTGAAGGCAGGAGATCAATCTGCCGAGTAGGGGGGGATCGATCTTGCTTCAAACAGAGAGTTAAGGAGATCGATCTGGTCTTAGGGGGGATCGATCTGCTTCCAACTCGAGAGCTAAGTATATCGATATGTTCCGTTAAGGATCAATCTGCATTTTACAGAATGTGTTAGGAGATCGATCTGGCTCCCTTGGAGATCGATCTGTCCTGTTTCATAGCTCAAAATAAGAGCATTTTAGCTCTTCCAGATCGATCTCTCATCCTATGGGATCGATCTGGCCTTCATATTTCTAGATTTTTTGCAGTTTTTCTGCAACAATTCACACCAAAACAACTTAAATTTTCTGCCATAGTCATTTTCTCATCTAATCATCTTTGAGACTTGAATATGGCATCCATTCATACCTTATACCTATTGAAACTTGTGTGGAATCTTTGTATAACCAAAGTATATGGTATACACTAAATGAAAGTGCACAACTCATGCACATTTTCCTTCTCTTTTACCACACTACCCATTTTTCATTTTACTCCCACTCTTCACATGTTTAAGTTCATATCTTCATATTCATATGTAATGTAACTTGTATGTACAATCACAACTCTTATTGCAAGTGTGTACCTTAAACTTATAGACTTACATTACATACACTTCACTTATGAAATCATAGTATAACTCCATTTACATTTCTATGTATATATTACAATTATACATATATGAGGTCTCATAGTCCGTAGTCCTCGATTGTCTCGACTTAGTGAGTTGGCAAATTTGATCCACTTGGTTTATTTCCACCAAAGCCCTTTTCTCCAAGGTTTCCTAATTTTTCAGTGCTCTCTTCACTATCTTCAATTTTTTTTTCTATTCTCTAATATATATATAATTATATATATATATATATATATATATATATATATTCTACCTCTTTTTTTTCAATTCCCTTATTTTTTATTTGTCCTTTTTCTCGCCATTATTCATCTCTTCTTCCTTTTTGTTTCTTCACTGGTATCACTGTTCACATCCCCCTCCTTTTCACCAAGAGGCCTCACGCCTCTCTTCTGCTCTTCTCCTCTTCTTCACTTTCGGTTGGCTGCTTCGTCACCTCATTTTCTCTCCCTCTTGGCCATCGTCTCCTTTATCCCTGTTCCGTCACCACCAATGCCTGTCTTGTTTTTTGACTTCCTCCCTCGTCACTGCCCCTGTTTTCTACTTCCCTCACCTTTGTTTTGGCTTCCAATGCCAAGACAGCCTGATGGCTTCCCTCTTTCCTCAACCACGCCTCACTCTAGCTCTTACACTCAGGTCCACGTCTGCTGCTTCGTTTCACTTACTGTTTCAAGCTTCGGTTTGTTCATTCCAGTTTGCTCTTCCTCTTCGTCTTTCTCTTAACTTCACCATCACCATCATCATCATACTTCCCTCTACTATCTGTCTGCTGCTTCAACCTTCCATATAGTTCTCCTTATCTTTGCTCTTTGGTCTGTTTCTCACCCAGCTCGATCACCACTAGTAGCCTCCCCCCTTGCTGACAGTTGCTGAAACCTCCCTTCTCCATACGGGTTATCTTTATTTTGGTTATTTCTTGCCTGTTACAGGCTTCAATTTTAGTCCAGCCTTTCTCTATATTATCTCACTCATCTTCCTCAGCTTTCTTCTTTCTCTCTCGATAACTTCCTGTCCTACTAATGTCATTATTCGCATTTTCTTATAGCCCCAAAACGATAAGGTTGTAAACGAGCTTACCCATCACCTCTTTTGTTTGAGCCAATAGTACCATTTTCATGATCTTCCAACAGCTTCTGTTTTGATCTTCTATCTTTCTTCTAGTTTTATCTCTGTCTTCTTCTTACCTTGGCCTTCGAAAGAAATGAATTCAGCCTAAGCTTATCTTCTCTTCGCCTTACCAGCCTTCTCATTCTTAACTATTTTTTTTCTTATTTTTTGGATATCAGTTTCCTATCTTCCCCTTGATGTTTTTTGCCTATATATATATATATATATATTTATCTCTCTCAATCCAGATCTCCTTGCATGCTATCTTCCATTTCATTTTTTTAACTTGTTCAGGAGTAGGCCATCACACTCATCTGCCTTCTTTTCACTTCGGTCTGCCTCACTACTGTCCCTCCTATCATTTTGATTCAGCCCTCACCACAACTACCCGTACACTGCTGTAGCCACATCATTTTCTTTCTATTTTTCTCTTACCGAGTAACATCATTTGTAAGGCCCATAAATTTCTATGTATTGTTTATGATTTCGGGATATACAGATAAGTTATATTATGTATGAATCATAAGAAATTGATATTTTTGAGCTCTAAGTGTGACTAGATTGCAAAATGAGTATTGAAGCAATTGAGTATGAGTTTACTTTTGAAAATCTGGGAAAATTGCAGCTGAAAGCAGATTAAGGGCAGATCGATCTTATTTCCAGGGGAGATCGATCTCATTGCCTTGAAAGACAATGCCAAAGCATTCTGCAAGAGGGAGATCGATTCCTCATTCAAAGAAGATCGATCTCAAGTTGTTTCTGCTTCGACAAGATCGATCGCTAGTTGCCTCTAGTTAGCATGTCACGCCCCGAAAATGCGGAAAATAGGGCTAATTTAAACTTTTTACTCGTTAATTCACAATTAAAGGTGCATTCCTATGCAGTGTCATACATCATCATAATTATTATGCCTCAGGATCTCATCAATAGAATTTATATATCAAATACATTAATCCTAATACATCCCATATAATGTTATACATCAAGTGTCTGCAATTACAGTAATTGTCTGGGTACATGAAAAGATAAAATATACCTTAAAATACAGTATATGGCCTGGAGCTTAAGTCCTCCACTAGCCACTACTCCGTACGTCGCAGGGAAACCCTTTTCACTTGAAGAAATCTGGGGGGAAAGAAAACAGGGTGAGCTTCTAAATCGCTCAGTAAAGGGGGTAAGGAACTCATTTCATAAACCAAAATGCACATCACAAAATGTTTATTTGTATGTGAAACTCATTTGAAAACCATAGCATGAAAGTACTCAAAACGACATTCTCATGTGTCAAGTCATGTGAAAACATGAAGTAAAAGGCTCACTCTAGAGCAATAACAAAGCATGTGAAAATAATGCGATATACGCTTTCTCAATGCACGTGATAAAATCACTGAAATAGTAATGCACGTGGCACAGCCACTAAACACACGTGGCATAGCCACAAAACACACGTGGCATGGCCACTGATTTAAAATCACTCGTGGCATGGCCACTAAACACACGTGGCATAGCCACTG
Source organism: Firmiana major (assembly GCA_033439115.1). NCBI lineage: Eukaryota > Viridiplantae > Streptophyta > Magnoliopsida > Malvales > Malvaceae > Firmiana > Firmiana major. The sequence goes on along the minus strand of CM065913.1, from coordinate 14,635,072 downwards.
ATTTAATTTCACGCGTGGCATAGCCACTATCTCACGTGGCAAAGCCACTGATTTGAATTCACACGTGGCATAGCCACTAAACACACGTGGCATAGCCACTGATTTAAATTCACACGTGGCACAGCCACAGAATAGGGTTTCACGTGGCAACGGCCACCAAATTGGGTTTCTCACGTGGCAACGGCCACCAAATGGGGTATCACGTGGCAACGGCCACCAATAGGGTATCACGTGGCAACGGCCACCAATGGGGTTTCTCATGTGGCAACGGCCACCAAATGGGGTATCACGTGGCAACGGCCACCAATGGGGTATTACGTGGCAACGGCCACCAGGTATACGTGGCATAGCCACAGAATAGGTTATTCTCACGTTACCAGAACGGAGAAGAAATCGGGCTTACATGCTACTAGAGCAATGCCCGGTGTGTACTCAAAATTACACACCTAAGTCTTATCACACAAGACTGGTTTGCCTTCACGTAGAACTCATAGGGGTTTTTCACTCATAAAACTCAATTGAAAACCGTTTTGTACTCAACACAAAACGTAATAAAACCGAGTTCCAACCGGTAAAACACGCACACATTTCTCAAATCTCGATATTGCCTTAACGTAGGGCCCAATTCATTACTCACACAAAATTCAATGGTTTATAAAGCAATTTCACACTCAGCTTATAAACTCATAAAATTATGGGCTCCAACCAGCTATAAAAATCGTGTGCAATTAAATCTCAACACAACACTCAACATGCTTGTTTTATAAACCACAATTCATGCTATAATAGTTTACAAATCACATACACAAATGGTTTAGATTTCCCTTACCTCTTTGCACCTCGTATAGTGCAATTGTTTCCCTCGTATCACGAACTAGCCTCGCATTCCACTCTGAAACTCCCGAGCTGTCCAAACGATGTTAAAACATCAATATTCAATTATCTCATCAACCTCAATTCTCAAAATCGAGCATAATTGCTCATAACACCTCAAATCCCTTGATTTCCATAACTCTCTCCTAAGCTACACTCTCATTCACAACATCTCAACGTTCTACATTTCTAATACCAATTATCTATGCTAATTCACCACATTTGTCTAAATTTCCATTTATAGCACAAATTCTCAAAAATTACCAAAATTGCTAAATATCATTATCACTCCAACGACATTGCAATTTCATCAATCCCTAATCATTTCTCAGCTATTTCAACGCAATGACAACCACCAATATTATCAAAATCACCTCAAATGGAAGGATCGAAGTTTAGAAATTACCCAAAACTTGTGGAGAGCTTATCTCTTGCCTCGATTCGATCCGTCTTTCGATTTCCAAGTATGTTGTTCTCCTTTTGATGAGGGACAACTTTCCTTCTTGCCACAACCTCTGATTGGGCCGAAAATGGGTGATTTGGATGAGTGAGAAAGTTAGGTTTTCGGTGGAAATGGGGTTGGAAGAGAGAGAAAGTGAGTTTGCAGGAGAAAAATAGGGGTTCCTTATATAGACTGGAGGTAGGAGATCGATCTGTCGAGGGGTGAGATCGATCTGCGTTTGAATTTTTGGGGACGATCTGGGCAATTTCATGCCTAGGAGATCGATCTGTCGAGGGGTGAGATCGATCTCTTTATGGCTTTATGAGATCGATCTGCTCCTAAGGAGATCGATCTTCTCCCAAACAGAATCATTTGGAGATCGATCTCTTCCTCATGAGATCGATCCTTTCTCAAACAGAATCATTTGGAGATCGATCTCTTCCATTGGAGATCGATCTGCTCCTCAAATTCCTCCTTCCTCGTCATTTTTTAACTCACCAGATCGATCTCTCCTTCTCCCAGATCGATCTGTCCTCATACTTCATGCTTATTTTACACACTTAACATATAAATCTCCAATTATAATTCCCACAATTCATCTAGCTCAATAATTTACAGTTCAAGTTCTTATTACATCATTAAAATATATCTAAAATTCTCAGATCTCACATCCTCCCCACCTTATAAAGAATTTGGTCCTCCAAATTCAACTCAACTAGTCAAATAGATAGGGGTATTTCTCCTTCATGAGACTCTCTAGTTCCCACGTTGTCTCTTCCATTGAGTGATGTTTCCACAAAACTTTCACTAATGGGATGCTCTTGGTTCTCAGTACCTTCTCCTTTCTATCGAGAATCCGGATGGGTTCCTCAGTGTAGCTCATGTCCTCCTGTATGTCCATCTCATCATACTCTATGACATGGGAAGGGTCCGGGTGGTACTTCCTCAACATAGACACATGAAAAACATTATGTATTCCGGACATCTGTGGGGGTAATGCTAATCTGTAAGCTACCTCTCCCACTCTCTCGAGAATCTCGAATGGTCCTACGTATCGAGGACTCCATTTTCCTTTCTTCCCAAATCGCATGATACCCTTACTCGGTGATATTTTCAGAAATACTGCATCACCAACCTCAAACTCGAGTGGCCGTCTATGCACATCCGCGTAGCTTTTCTGTCTACTTTGTGCAGCCCGTAACCTCTCACATATGAGTTTCACACTCTGTACGGCTTGCTCAACAAGCTCGGGGGCATTTATCTTTCTGTCACTGACTCTTCCCAAGCTACAGGGGATCTACACCTCCTACCATATAGAGCCTCAAAAGGTGCCATTCCAATACTCGCATGATAGCTGTTATTGTATGCAAACTCTGCTAGGGGCAGGTGATCATCCCATGATCCCTTAAAATCCATCGTACACACCCTCAACATATCCTCCAGGGTCTGAATAGTCCTCTCTGACTGACCATCTGTCTGAGGATGATAGGCGGTACTGAAGCTCAATCGAGATCCCATGGACTCCTGAAACTGGGTCCAAAATCTAGAAGTAAATCGGGAATCTCTATCAGAAGTAATACTCACTGGAGCCCCATGTAATCTAGCTATCTCGCTGACATACAGTTCAGCTAAGGCATCCACAGTATCTATGCTCTTGATGGCAAGGAAGTGGGCACTCTTGGTCAATCTATCCATAATGACCCATATAGCGTCACGACCTCTTCGGGTCCTCGGTAAACCCATAATAAAATCCATGGTGACATGCTCCCATTTCCATGTAGGTACAGGTAAGGGCTGTAGTAGTCCTCCGGGCTTCCGATGCTCAGCTTTCACTTGCTGGCATACTAAACACCTGGCCACATACTCTGCCACGTCTCGCTTCATACCACTCCACCAATACACCTTTCTTAAGTCTCGGTACATCTTAGTACTCCCTGGGTGCATGGTGTATCGCGAGCAGTGGGATTCTCTCAGTATCTGTCTCTTTAGGGTATCATCGTCCGGTACACAAATCCGTCCTCTGAATCTCAACAATCCATCCTCACTGATGGTGAGATCCGACTGCGAACTCTGCTCAGCTTGGCTAACCATATCTATCAATCTCTGATCACTGCACTGCCCAGTTCTAATCTGATCCATGATCCTGGGCTCTATCTACAGGCTAGCCAAAAATCCAGTCTCCACCTCTTTAACTCTGATCCGAAGTTCGACGAACTGCTCTAACAAATCCCATTCCCTGAGCATCATAGCAGATATCATACTCTTCCTGCTAAGGGCATCAGCGACCACATTCGCCTTGCCCGGATGATATAGAATCTCGCAGTCATAATCCTTAAGGAGTTCCATCCATCTCCTTTGTCTCATGTTTAACTCTTTCTGATCAAAGAGATATCTTAAACTCTTGTGATCAGTGAAGATCTGGAATCTTTCCCCATATAAGTAGTGTCGCCAGATCTTCAAAGCAAATACCACAGCGGCTAACTCCAAATCATGCGTGGGGTAACTCCGCTCATGGTCTTTCAGCTGTCGCGATCCATATGCGACCACTCTTCCGTGCTGCATAAGCACACACCCCAATCCTTGGTGAGATGCATCACTATACATCGAAAATCCTCTTGATCCCTCAGGAATGGTTAACACAGGTGTCGCTGTCAACCTCCTCTTTAATTCCTGAAAACTGAGCTCACATTGGTCAGTCCATATAAATGGAGTCTCCTTGCGCGTGAGCTTAGTTAAAGGAGCGGCAATCCTTGAAAATCCTTCCATAAATCTTCTGTAATACCCTGCCAAACCAAGGAAGCTTCGAACCTCAGTAACTATCCTCGGCCTCTCCCAATTAAGCACATCCTCCACCTTGCTTGGATCCACTGATACTCCTTCCTCTGAGACTATATGACCAAGGAAAGCTATCCGGTTCAACCAAAACTCACACTTACTAAGCTTTTCATATAATTGCTTATCTCAGAGTATCTGAAGTACTAACCACAAATGCTGTGCATGCTCCTCATACGACCGAGAGTATACCAGGATATCATCAATAAAGACTATCACAAATTTATCCAGATAATCTCTAAACACTTCATTCATCAACCTCATAAATGCTGCAGGGGCGTTCGTCAATCCAAAGGATATCACCAAAAATTCGTAGTGGCCATACCTCATCCTGAAGGCCGTCTTTGGAATATCTTCTTCCTTGATCCTCAATTGGTGATAGCCCGATCTCAAATCAATCTTAGAAAAGACTGATGCCCTTCTTAGCTGATCCAGTAGATCATCAATCCTGGGCAATGGGTATTTATTCTTCACTGTGGCTTTGTTCAACAACCGGTAGTCCACACATAATCTGAGACTACCATCCTTCTTCTTGACAAATAATACCGGTGCTCCCCACAGTGAAACACTGGGCCTAATGAACCCTTGATCCAATGACTCTAGTAGTTGTTTCTTCAATTCCACAAGTTCCACTAATGCCATCCTGTAGGGAGGTTTAGAGATCGGCTGAGTATCTGGTACCAAATCAATGGTAAACTCCAGCTCTCTCTCTGGTGGTAAACCTGGCAATTCATCTGGGAAAACATCCAGAAATTCATACACCACAGGTATATCCTCAATCCTCGGATGTTCCCGCTCATCGTCTGAGATGAGTGTCTCATAACCTTCACATGAACAATCATAATTAATATTCTCCAAAATAATATTAAAATTCTCAATTACTTACTAGAATTTCACATATTCATTTCCTCAATATCTCAATCGTACACTGTAAGGTTCAGGTAGGGAGAAAGTTACAATCTTAGTGTAGCAGTCTAAACTCACTCGATTGGTTGCCAACCAATCCATCCCCAGAATTACATCAAACCCATGTATATTCAACATGACTAGATCCGCTAACATCACTCTATCTCCCACCTTTATTTCACATCCTCTACAAATTAACTCAGTTCTTGGGATTCACGTATAGGGGTATTTACATGTAGTATATATTCTAGAGGTTCAAACTTCAAGTTTAATCTACATGCAAAATGCTCAGAAATAAAGGAATGCGTGGATCCTGAGTCAATCAACACATGAGCCTTATGATCACAGACAGAGAGTGTACCTCTTATAGTTTCTGTCGAAGTGTCTGCGGTCTCCTTATCCAGGGCAAACACACGTCCCTGTGACACAGGTTTCTTCCCTTTCTCTGCCGCAGTGGCCCGTCTCCGGGGATCCACTCTCTGAGGCTGTTGTCTAGTAGGCTCCAATCCATGTGGTTTCTGAGGTTGAGGGCAATCCTTCACCATGTGACCCATGTCTCCACATCTAAAACATCCATGGATTGACCCAATACACCTTCCCTTATGCATTCGGCCACAACTCCTGTAAAACCTTGTCTCTGGCCTGACATCTCGAGGGGTCTCTCTAATGTTAGGGTACCCTTTGGGTCTCTCTAATCTGCCCTTTTGCACCTCAATCCTTCCTCTTCTGAAGGAACCTTTCCGAGCCTCCGTTTGGAAAAGTGCTGTCCTCTTGCCCTTATCTCTATTCACCGCTCTGAGCTCATTCTGGGATTGTACCATTTCAATTCCTCTTTCAATTTCTTATGCTCGTCTCAGAGCATCTCCAAACTCCATAATACATAGCCCTATCAATCTATCTCTGATGACAGGCTTCAACCCATACACAAACTTCTCTGTGCGGAGCTCTTCACTCTTGAAGGCCTCTGGGTCATATCTCAATAGCGCTGTGAATTGGCTCTCATAGTCATCCACAGACATGTCACCGTGTACCAAACTCAAAAACTCGGCCTGTTTTTTTCTCTGGGTGGCTCGTGGTACATATTGGGTCCTAAAGGCTGTCTGGAACTCTTCCCAACCAATCACATCCTGGCGGGACATCAAAATGTAGTACCCCACCAATCTCGAGCTCTCCCCTTCAGCATATAGGCCCTCATACTGACCCTCTCAGCATCGGTGCACCCCAGAAAATCTAATATAACTCTCAATTCCGTCAACCACTCCTCAGCCTCTGTAGGATCCTTCTTTCCCTTAAATGCGTGTGGATTCATCTTCAAAAAATCCTTTAGTCAGACCATACTTCTATCCTCAGGCTGAGTGACGGGAGGCACTGGGGGTATGGGAGGTCCTTGTGGTGGTGTAGGGGTAGTATCCGAGGCATTAACTCCAAAGTGTTGTGCGAATAACGCTGCCATCTGCTCAAAACCTTGCCTCACATCGGTCTCAACCCGATTAAATCGAGAGTTAGGACTCTCTGGTTGTGGGACAGGTGACGGAGGGGACTCTGCCTGCCTCCTCGAACGACCTCGTCGTTTACTCATTCTCTATCTCAACTCGTCTCCTGCGCGTACATATCAAAATTGATTGAAATCTCAATCCTCAATTTCAGTTCATGACCAGACTATTACAGACACTTGCGATGTATTCTATTTCACTAACCGACACTGACAATACTAGACACCCTAAGCTTTGATACCAAGAAAACTCTGTCACGCCCCGAAAATGCGAAAAATAGGGCTAATTTAAACTTTTTACTCGTTAATTCACAATTAAAGGTGCATTCCTGTGCAGTGTCATACATCATCATAATTATTATGCCTCAGGATCTCATCAATAGAATTTATATATCAAAGACATTAATCCTAATACATCCCATATAATGTTATACATCAAGTGTCTGCAATTACAGTAATTGTTTGGGTACATGAAAAGATAAAATATACCTTAAAATACAGTATATGGCCTGGAGCTCAAGTCCTGCACTAGCCACTACTCCGTACGTCGCAGGGAAACCCTTTTCACTTGAAGAAATCTGGGGGGAAAGAAAACAGGGTGAGATTCTAAATCGCTCAGTAAAGGGGGTAAGGAACTCATTTCATAAACCAAAATGCACATCACAAAATGTTTATTTGTATGTGAAACTCATTTGAAAACCATAGCATGAAAGTACTCAAAACGACATTCTCATGTGTCAAGTCATGTGAAAACATGAAGTAAAAGGCTCACTCTAGAGCAATAACAAAGCATGTGAAAATAATGCGATATACGCTTTCTCAATGCACGTGATAAAATCACTGAAATAGTAATGCACGTGGCACAGCCACTAAACACACGGGGCATAGCCACTAATTTAAATTCACACGTGGCATAGCCACAAAACACACGTGGCATGGCCACTGATTTAAAATCACTCGTGGCATGGCCACTAAACACACGTGGCATAGCCACTGATTTAATTTCACGCGTGGCATAGCCACTATCTCACGTGGCAAAGCCACTGATTTGAATTCACACGTGGCATAGCCACTAAACACACGTGGCATAGCCACTGATTTAAATTCACACGTGGCACAACCACGGAATAGGGTTTCACGTGGCAACGGCCACTAAATTGGGTTTCTCACGTGGCAACGGCCACCAAATGGGGTATCACGTGGCAACAGCCACCAATAGGGTATCACGTGGCAACGGCCACCAATGGGGTTTCTCACGTGGCAACGGCCACCAAATGGGGTATCACATGGCAACGGCCACCAATGGGGTATCACGTGGCAACGGCCACCAATGGGGTATCACGTGGCAATGGCCACCAATGGGGTTTCTCACGTGGCAACGGCCACCAGCTATACGTGGCATAGCCACATAATAGGTTATTCTCACGTTACCAGAACGGAGAAGAAATCGAGCTTACATGCTACCAGAGCAATGCCCGGTGTGTACTCAAAATTACACACCTAAGTCTTATCACACAAGACTGGTTTGCCTTCACGTAGAACTCATAGGGGTTTTTCACTCATAAAACTCAATTGAAAGCTGTTTTGTACTCAACACAAAACGTAATAAAACCAAGTTCCAACCGGCAAAACACGCACACATTTCTCAAATCTCGATATTGCCTTAACGTAGGGCCCAATTCATTACTCACACAAAATTCAACGGTTTATAAAGCAATTTCACACTCAGCTTATAAACTCATAAAATTATGGGCTCCAACCGACTATAAAAACCGTGTGCAATTAAATCTCAACACAACACTCAACATGCTTGTTTTATAAACCACAATTCATGCTATAATAGTTTACAAATCACATACACAAATGGTTTAGATTTCCCTTACCTCTTTGCACCTCGTATAGTGCAATCGTTTCCCCCGTATCACGGACTAGCCTCACATTCCACTCTGGAACTCCCGAGCTGTCCAAACGATGTTAAAACATCAATATTCAATTATCTCATCAACCTCAATTCTCAAAATCGAGCATAATTGCTCATAACACCTCAAATCCCTTGATTTCCGTAACTCTCTCCTAAGCTACACTCTCATTCACAACATCTCAACATTCTACATTTCTAATACCAATTATCTATGCTAATTCACCACATTTGTCTAAATTTCCATTTATAGCACAAATTCTCAAAAATTACCAAAATTGCTAAATATCATTATCACTCCAACCACATTACAATTTCATCAATCCCTAATCATTTCTCAGCTATTTCAACGCAATGACAACCATCAATATCATCAAAATCACCTCAAATGGAAGGATCAAGGTTTAGAAATTACCCAAAACTTGTGGAGAGCTTATCTCTTGCCTCGATTCGATCCGTCTTTCGATTTCCAAGTATGTTGTTCTCCTTTTGATGAGGGACAACTTTCCTTCTTGCCACAACCTCTGATTCGGTCAGAAATGGGTGATTTGGATGAGTGAGAAAGTTAGGTTTTCGGTGGAAATGGGTTTGGAAGAGAGAGAAAGTGAGTTTGCAGGAGAAAAACAGGGGTTCCTTATATAGACTGGAGGTAGGAGATCGATCTGTCGAGGGGTGAGATCGATCTGCGTTTGAATTTTTTGGGACGATCTGGGCAATTTCATGCCTAGGAGATCGATCTGTCGAGGGGTGAGATCGATCTCTTTATGGCTTTATGAGATCGATCTGCTCCTAAGGAGATCGATCTTCTCCCAAACAGAATCATTTGGAGATCGATCTCTTCCTCATGAGATCGATCCTTTCTCAAACAGAATCATTTGGAGATCGATCTCTTCCATTGGAGATCGATCTGCTCCTCAAATTCCTCCTTCCTCGTCATTTTTTAACTCACCAGATCGATCTCTCCTTCTCCCAGATTGATCTGTCCTCATAGTTCATGCTTATTTTACACACTTAACATATAAATCTCCAATTATAATTCCCACAATTCATCTAGCTCAATAATTTACACTTCAAGTTCTTATTACATCATTAAAATATATCTAAAATTCTCAGATCTCACATAGCAAAGATCGATCTCTTCTCAAAGTCAGATCAATCTCTAAAGTCCTCTTCCTAGCCAAGATTGATCTTATCCCATTAGCAAGGATCAATCTCCTCTCTTGAATAGATCAATCACATCCAAATAGACAAATCAATCCCCTAGCCTGCAAGTTAAATTCTGAAGGAGTTTAAACAAGGGCAGATCGATCTCCCACCCTTGGAGATTAATCTCATTAGGCCATTTCTATAAAACCCAATGGCTGAGTTCTTGATTTCACGAAACAACTCATCTTCCTCCATTTTTAACAAGTGACCTAGCTTTCTCACTCTAAAAATCATCACCTTCTAATCAAATTTGAGAGAGATTCCTTTGAGCAAAGTTATTCATAGTGAGGAAGAGAACAACATAGTCAAAGATTGGAAGTTGAAACTTTGGATTGAAGGAGAAAAGAGGTTTCCCCCAAATTTGGCAAAAATAGAGAAAAGTCAAGCTAGGTAAGATTTCAATACACCATCTTCAAGTATGTTAATCTAGAAATTTTGATGAGTTGATTGGTGTATGTATTGTTAGCTGAAACATTAAGTATACTTAATCCACCATGACCTAGAATGGGCTTAGTGAGAGAAAGTTAAAATGACATGGAGTTAATGATGATTTAAACATGTAGAGATGTTATTAAGCATGTAGAGATGATTCTAAGATAACTTTGTGAAATCCATATGCTGGATTAGATCATGAATAAAAGTAGGCATATGAGGTGTTTGATAAATTACCTTATTGAAGGACATGATAAATGTTAAGTTAATATATTTTGAAATGACAAAACAATAATTCAATAATGGATATTATAAATCTAGAAATGTTTAAAACATGTTAAGAGGTTAATTAAAATTAATTGAGATACAAGTCATTGCCAGCAACTGGGTGTTAAAGGTTGAGAGATCGATCTCTTGGGTTTTCAAGTATGAGAGATCGATCTCATGAGAATATGAGATCGATTTGATAAAGGATTAAAGACTCAAAGAACATGTATAGGATGTTAAGGAAGAAGAGATCGATCTCTAAGGGTTATGAGATCGATTTTTGACTTACAGAATGCCTATGAGATCGATCTGGTCTAGGAAGAGATCGATCTCCTCTAAGGAAGAGGTTAAAGGTCTTAGATCGATCTGTATATCGATCTATGCTCAAACAGAGAGCTTATGAGATCGATCTCATATGGATAGAGATCGATCTCCTCAAAGTCAGAGAGTTTAGGAGATCGATCTAGGGTGATTAGAGATCGATCTCCCCTCTACGAGAATGCTTGCTAGATCAATCTGGATATTGATCTTACTTCAAACAGAGAGTTTAGAAGATCGATCTGATGGTTCGACAGATCGATCTTCACTAACATTTTACAAATTATAAGATCGATCTCTACAAATATGAGATCGATCTCCTTGCTTCAAGTTGTTTTGTAATTGTAGGAATTTAAATGAGAAGATCGATCTGGTCATGATGGAAGATCGATCTGGTACTCTACTGGAGGTTCCTAACGGCTCTCTCTACAAAATCTTCAACGGAAAAAACTGCATTAAATGCTTCATCTGCCATCCTACTATATATAAACCAAGCATTGAAGACACTGGAGATGAGAGACTTGTGCTGAGAATTCTGAATACTCTCAAGAGATCATTCCTCAACATTCCCTTATCTTCAACATCATATTTATTGCATCGTCTTAAATAGCTTGAGTTAAAGTTATTCTTCCTACCCACAAAAGAGAGTTTTTATTTGTATTCATCTTTAATCCAAAAGAAAAGAGAAGAGTTCCTCTGTGAGAGAATCTTGTAAGAGGTGAATATTTATCTTTGTAAAAAGGGGTCGAGAGGTTATTCCTTAACCTTAAAAAGGAGGTTGTATCAACTATTGTGATAGTGAAAGAAAACTCTTGACAAGAAGGTCAAGAAGAGAGGACATAGGCAAGCGATTGGCCAAACCTCTATAAATTGTTAAGTTTGTTGCTTCTCTCTCTTATCTCCTTAATTTACTGCACTATAGCCTATTGTTTATTCTTTGATTACTTGCAATTAAATTCAATTAAGCTTAAATTTAGCATTTAGACTAGAAAACCGATTCACCCCCTCTCAGTTGAGCCAACAATTGGTATCAAAGCTCGGACTCTTTGATCATGTGACGCCCCGAAAGCGCGAATAATAGGGCTAATTTAAAACTTTTTACTCATTAATTCACAATTAAGGGTGCATTCCTATGCAGTGTCATACATCATCATAATTATCATGCCTCAGGATCTCATCATAATATAGTATATATTGTATCATATACATTACTCAATTCCAAGTTAATTAATCCTAATACATCCCGTACATCATTGTACAATAAGTGTCTGTAAATATAACTCTAGTCAAGGTACATGAATATTAAATATCTACCTCAGTACACAAAATACGGCCTGGAGCTCAAGTCCTCCACTAGCCTCTAACCCGTACGTCGCAAGGAACTCACTTCACTTGAAGTGATCTGGGGGAGGAGAAAACAGGGTGAGCTTCCAAATCGCTCAGTAAGGGGGGTAAGGGAACTCAGCTATATAAACCACATCACAAATAACAAATATGTATTTGTTTATGAAACTCATTTGAAATCGTAGCATGAAAGTTCTCAAAACATCATCATCTCATAACTCATAAATCATGTGAAAACATGAAGATAAAAAGGCCTAATATCGAGCACTCACAAGCATGTGTAAATATATGCGATAATGGCTGTTCTCAAAATACGTGATAAAAATCACCTCAGTAAATAGCACGTGACAAGGTCACAAAACACAACTCATGTGTAAAATGAGACTAGGCAATAAAACTCAATTAAAACTCGTCATGGCACATCAAATGTGTAGTCTCCTCTGGGTGCGCATCCCAGGCATCCTCGTATAGAGGGAACGTCGACAATATGGTCGTATGCATGGTATATTGGACTTATATGTTACCAGAACAAGGCCCGGCCTTACATGCTACCAGAGCAATGCCTCGCCTTATGCACACTATCGCGTGGTCCCTGGGTCGATTCCCAGGCGGCCCACTCTCTCGGTCTTACATGCTACCAAAGCAAGGCCACCCAGCGTTACCAGAACGGGGGTCATCTCACATTACCAAAATGGAGGCATCTCTCGTTACCAAAACGGAGGCATCTCTCGTTACCAAAACGGAGGAATATCGGACTTACATGCTACCAGAGCAAGGCCTCCAATGCTACCAAAGCGGAGGAATAATCAGACTTACATGTTACCAGAACAAGGCCTGTGGTCCCTGGGTCGGTTCCCAGGCATCCCACTATATCGGTCTTACATGCTACCAGAGCAAGGCCAGATGTGTATTCAACATGACATGCCTAAGTCTCAATCATTAACCATTATCTTATAAAACGTTATGCCTTCACGTAGAACTCATAATGGTTTTCTCTCGTAAAACTCATTTAAAACATTTGTGTACTCAACACAAAACATATAAAAATCGAGTTCCAACCGGCAAAACACGCACACATTTTCTCAAATCTCAATACGTAGAGCCCAATTTACTTTTCACGCAAACTCAAAGGTTTATAAAGCAATTTCACACTCAGCTTATAAACTCATAAAATAATGGGCTCCAACCGGCTATAAAAATCGTGTGCAATTATATCACAACACAACACCAAACATGCTTGTATTCTTAAATCATGGTTCATGCTACAATAATTCATCAAAACACATACACAAATGGTTTAGTTTTCCCTTACCTCTTTGCACCTCGTATAGTACAATCGTTTCCCCCGTATCACGGACTAGCCTCGCATTCCACTCTGGAACTCCCGAGCTGTGCAAACGATGTTAAAACATCAATACTCATTATCACATTAACCTCAATTCTCAAAATCGAGCATAATTGCTCATAACTCCTCAAATTTCTCAATTCTCATAACTCCATCACAAACCACAATCTCGCTTACAACACCTCAACATTCTACATTTCTCATGCCCAATATCTATGCTAATACACCACATTGTCTAAATCTCTATTTATAGCTCAAAATTCCTAAATTTACCAAAGTTGCTAAATATCATCATCACTCCAACTACATTGTAATTTCATCAATCCCTAATCATTTTTCAGCTATTTCAACACAATGCCAACAACTATCATCACCAAAATCATCTCAAATATAAGGATCGAGGTTTAAAAATTACCCAAAACTTGTGGAGAGCTTATCTCTTGCCTCGATTTGATCCGTCTTTCGATTTTCAAGTATGTTGTTCTCCCTTTGATGAGGAATAACTTTCCTTCTTGCCACAACTGCTGATTTGGACGAAAATGGGTGCTTTGGATGAGTGAGAAAGCTAGGGTTTGGTGAAAATGGGGGTTGGAAGAGAGAGAAAGTGAAATTGCAGGAGAAAGCAGAGATTCCTTATATAGACTGAGGGTAGGAGATCGATCTGTCTCTTGATGAGAATGATCTGCATTTAAATTTTGGGACCATTTGGGGCAATTTATGCCTAGGAAATCGATCTGTCGAGGGGTGAGATCGATCTCTTTATGGCTTTATGAGATCGATCTGCTCCTTGAGGAGATCGATCTTCTCCCAAACAGAAACATTTGGAGATCGATCTCTTCCTCATGAGATCGATCTTCTCTCAAACAGAATCATAAGGAGATCGATCCTCTTCCATTGGAGATCGATCTGCTCCTTAAATTCCTCCTTCCTTGTCATTTTTAACTCACCAGATCGATCTCTCCTTCTCCCAGATCGATCTGTCCTCATAGCTTCATACTTATTTTAAACACTTAACATATAAATCTCCAATTATCATTCCCACAATTCACTTCGTTCAATAAATTATACTTCAAGTTCATATTACATAATTAAAATATGTGTGAAATTCTCAGATCTCACATCCTCCCCACCTTAAAAGAATTTGGTCCTCCAAATTCAACACAACTAGTTAAAGAGATGGGGGTATTTCTCCTTCATGAGGTTCTCTAGTTCCCACGTTGCCTCTTCCCTTGAGTGATGTTTCCACAGAACTTTCACTAATGGGATGCTCTTGGTTCTAAGTACCTTCTCCTTCCTATCAAAAATCCGAACGGGTTCCTCAGTATAGCTCATGTCCTCCTGTATGTCCATCTCGTCATACTCTATAACATGAGAAGGGTCCGAGTGGTACTTCCTCAATATAGACACATGAAAAACATTGTGTATTCCGGATATCTGTGGGGGTAATGCCAGGCTACCTCTCCCACTCTCTCATGAATCTCGAATGGTCCTATGTATCGAGGACTCAATTTTCCTTTCTTCCCAAATCACACGATACCCTTACTCAGTGATACTTTCAGAAATACTACATCACCAACATCAAACTCGAGTGGCCGCCTGCGCACATCCGCATAGCTCTTCTGTCTACACTGTGCAGCCCGTAGCCTCTCACATATGAGTTTCACACTCTGTACAGCTTGCTCAACAAGCTCGGGGGCATTTACCTTTCTGTCACCTACTTCTTCCCAATCTACAGGGGATATACACCTCCTACCATATAGAGCCTCAAAGGGTGTCATTCCAATACTTGCATGATAGCTGTTATTGTTCGCAAACTCTGCTAGGGGCAGGTGATCATCCCATGATCCCTTAAAATCTATCGTACACGCCCTCAACATATCCTCCAGGGTCTGAATAGTCTTCTCTGACTGACCATCTATCTGAGGATGATAGGCGGTACTAAAACTCAATCGAGATCCCATGGACTCCTGAAACTGGGTCCAAAATCTGAAAGTAAACCGGCAATCTCTATCAGAAGTAATACTCACTAGAGCCCCATGTAACCTAGCTATCTCGCTGACATACAGCTCAGCTAAGGCATCCACAGTATCTGTGCTCTTGATGGCAAGGAAGTGGGCACTCTTGGTCAATCTATCCACAATGACCCATATCGCATCACAACCTCTTCAGGTCCTCGGTAAACCCATAATAAAGTCCATAGTCACATGCTCCCATTTCCATGTAGGTACAGGTAAGGGCTGTAGTAGTCCTCCAGGCTTCCGATGCTCAGCTTTCACTTGCTGGCATACTAAACACCTGGCCACATACTCTGCCACGTCTCGCTTCATACCACTCCACCAATACACCTTTCTCAAGTCTCGGTACATCTTAGTACTCCCTGGGTGCATGGTGTATCTCGAGCAGTGGGATTCTCTCAGTATCTGTCTCTTCAGGGTATCATCGTCCGGTACACAAATCCGTCCTCTAAATCTCAACAATCCATCCTCACTGACTGTGAGATCTGACTGCGAACTCTGCTCAGCTTGGCTAACCATATCTATCAATCTCTGATCACTGCACTGCCCAGTTCTAATCTGATCCATGATCCTGGGCTCTATTCTCAAGCTAGCCAAAAATCCAGTCTCTACCTCTTTAACTCTGATCCGAAGTTCGACGAACTGCTCTAACAAATCCAATTCCCTGATCATCATAGCAGATATCATACTCTTCCTGCTCAGGGCATCAGCAACTACATTCGCCTTACCCGTATGATATAGAATCTCGCAGTCATAATCCTTAAGGAGTTTCATCCATCTCCTTTGTCTCATGTTTAACTCTTTATGATCAAAGAGATATCTCATACTCTTGTGATCAGTGAAGATCTGGAATCTTTCCCCATATAAGTAGTGTCGCCAGATCTTCAAAGAAAATACCACAGCGGCTAACTCCAAATCATGCGTGGGGTAATTTCGCTCATGGTCTTTCAACTGTCACGATCCATATGCGACCACTCTTCCGTGCTGCATAAGCACACACCCCAATCCTTGATGAGATGCATCACTATACACCGAAAATCCTCCTGATCCCTCAGGAATAGTTAACATAGGTGCCGCTGTCAATCTCCTTTTTAACTCCTGAAAACTGAGCTCACATTGATCAGTCTATATGAACGGAGTCTCCTTACACGTGAGTTTAGTCAAAGGAGCGGCAATCCTAAAAAATCCTTCCACAAATCTTCTGTAATATCCTGCCAAACCAAGGAAGCCTCGCACCTCAGTAACTGTCCTTGGTCTCTCCCAATTAAGCACAGCTGCTACTTTACTTGGATCCACTGATACTCCTTCCTCTGAGACTATTTGACCAAGGAAAGCTATCCGGTTCAGCCAAAACTCACACTTACTAAGCTTTCCATATAATTGCTTATCTCGGAGTATCTGAAGTACTAACCACAAATGTTGTGCATGCTCCTCATACGACCTAGAGTATACCAGGATATCATCAATAAAGACTATCACAAATTTATCCAGATAGTCTCTAAACATTTCGTTCATCAACCTCATAAATGCAGCAGGGGCGTTTGTCAATCCAAAGGACATCACCAGAAATTCATAATGGCCATACCTTGTCCTGAAGGCCATCTTGGGAATATCTTCTTCCTTGATCCTCAATTGGTGATAGCCTGATCTTAAATCAATCTTAGAAAAGACTGAGGCCCCTCTTAGTTGATCAAGTAGATCATCAATCCTGGGCAGTGGGTATTTATTCTTCACCGTGGCTTTATTCAACAGCCGGTAGTCTACGCATAATCTGAGACTACCATCCTTCTTCTTGACAAATAAAATCGGTGCTCCCCACGGTGAAACACTGGGCCTAATGAATCCTTGATCCAATAACTCCTGTAGTTGTTTCTTTAATTCCTCAAGTTCCACTAATGTCATCCTGTAGGGAGGTTTAGAGATCGGCTAAGTATCTGGTACTAAATCAATGGTAAACTCCAGCTCTCTCTCTAGTGGCAAACCTGGTAGCTCATCTGGGAAAACATCTGAGAATTCACACACCACAGGTATATCCTCAATCCTCGAATGTTCCCATTCATCGTCTGATATGAGTGTTTCGTAACCTTCACATGACCAATCATATATAATATTCTCCAAAATAATATTAAAATTCTCAAATTACTTACTAGAATTTCACATATTCATTTCCTAATATCTCAGCCGTACACTGTAAGGTTCAGGTAGGGAGAAAGTTACAATCTTAGTGTAGCAGTCTAAACTCACTCGATTGGTTGCCAACCAATCCATCCCCAGAATTACATCAAACCCATGTATATTCAACATGATTAGATCTGCTAACATCACTCTATCTCCCACCTTTATTTCACATCCTTTACAGATTAACTCAGTTCTCTGGGATTCACGCATAGGGGTATTTACATTTAGTACATACTCTAGAGGTTCAAACTTCAAATTTAAACTACATGCAAAATGCTCTGAAATAAACGAATGCGTGGATCCTGGATCTATCAATACATGAGCCTTATGATTACAGACAGAAAGTGTACCTCTTATAGTTTCTGCTGAAGTGTCCGCGATTTCTTATCCAGGGCAAACACACGTCCCTGTGCAACAGGTTTCTTCCCTTTCTCTGCAGCAGTGGCCCGTCTCTAGGGATTCACTCTCTGAGGCTGCTGTCTAGTAGGCTCCGGGGCATGTGGTATCTAAGGTTGGGGACAGTCCTTCACTCTGTGACCCATGTCACCACATCTAAAACATCCACGGATCGACCCAGTACAACTTCCCTCATGCGATCGGCCACAGTCTCTACAAACCCTTATTTTTGGCCTGTCATATCGAGGGGTCTCCTTGATAATAGGATAAGCTCTGGGTCTCTCTAATCTGCCCTTCTGTACCTCAATCCTTCCTCTCCTGAAGGACCCTCTCCGAACATCTGCTTGAGACATTGCTGGCATCTTGCCTTTGTCCCTAATCATTGCTCCAAACTCATTCTGGGACTGTACAATTTCAATTCCCCTCTCAATCTCTTGTGCTCATCTCAGAGCATCTCCAAACTCAGTAATACACAACCCAATCAATCGATCTCTGATGATGGGCTTCAATCCATACACAAATCTCTCTATACGGAGCTCTTCATTCTTGAAAGTCTCTAGATCATATCTCAGTAGAGCGATAAATCGGCTCTCGTAATCATCTACAGACATGTCACCCTGTACCAAACTCAAAAACTCTGCTTGCCTCCTTCTCTGGGCAGCTCGTGGTACATATTGGGCTCTAAAGGCTGTCTGGAACTCTTCCCAACCAATCACATCCTGGTGGGACATCAAAATACCCTGGGTAGTACCCCACCAATCTCGAGTTCTCCCTTTCAACATATAGGCACTCATACTGACCCTCTCAGCATCGGTGTACCCCAGATAGTCGAATATAACTCTTAACTCCGTTAACCACTCCTCAGCCTCTGTAGGATCCTTCTTTCCCCTAAATGCAGGTGGATTCATTTTCAAAAAGTCCTTCAGTCGAACAATATTTCTGTAATCAGGCTGAGTGACGGGAGGCATTGGGGGTATGGGAGGTCCTTGTGGGGGTGTACGAGTAGTACCCGAGGCATTAACTCCAAAGTGTTGCGCGAATAACGCTGCCATCTGCTCAAAACCTTACCTCACATCGATCTCAATCCAATTAAATCGAGAGTTAGGAGTCTCTGGTTGTAGGACAGGTGGCGGAGGGGACTCTGCCTGCCTCCTCGAACGACCTCGTCGTTTACTTATTCTCTATCTCAACTCGTCTCCTGCGCGTACAAATCAAAATCGATTGAAATCTCAATCCTCAGATTCAGTTCATGACCAGACTATTACAGACACTGGGATGTATTCTATTTCACTTAACCGACACTGACAGTACTAAACACCCTAAGCTCTGATACCAAGAAAACTCTGTGACGCCCTAAAAGCGCGAAAAATAGGGCTAATTTAAAACTTTGTACTCATTAATTCATAATTAAGGGTACATTCCTGTGCAGTGTCATACATCATCATAATTATCATGCCTCAGGATCTCATCATAATATAGTATATATTGTATCATATACATTACTCAATTCCAAGTTAATTAATCCTAATACATCCCGTACATCATTGTACAATAAGTGTCTGTAAATATAACTCTAGTCTGGGTACATGAATATTAAATATCTACCTCAGTACACAAAATACGGCCTGGAGCTCAAGTCCTCTACTAGCCTCTAACCCGTACGTCGCAGGGAACTCACTTCACTTGAAGCGATCTGGGGGGAGGAGAAAACAGGGTGAGCTTCCAAATCGCTCAGTAAGGGGGGTAAGGGAACTCAGTTATATAAACCATATCACACATCACAAATATGTATTTGTTTATGAAACTCATTTGAAATCGTAGCATAAAAGTTCTCAAAACATCATCATCTCATAACTCATAAATCATGTGAAAACATGAAGATAAAAATGCTCAATATCGAGCACTCACAAGCATGTGTAAATATATGCGATAATGGCTGTTCTCAAAATACGTGATAAAAATCACCTCAGTAAATAGCACGTGACAAGGTCACAAAACACAACTCATGTGTAAAACGAGACTAGGCAATAAAACTCAATTAAAACTCGTCATGGCACATCAAATGTGTAGTCTCCTCTGGGTGCGCATCCCAGGCATCCTCGTATAGAGGGAACGTCGACCATATGGTCGTATGCATGGTATATTGGACTTATATGTTACCAGAACAAGGCCCGGCCTTACAAGCTACCAGAGCAATGCCTCGCCTCATGCACACTATCACGTGGTCCCTGGGTCGGTTCCCAGGCGGCCCACTCTCTCGGTCTTACATGCTACCAAAGCAAGGCCACCCAACGTTACCAGAACGGGGGTCATCTCACGTTACCAAAACGGAGGCATCTCTCGTTACCAAAACGGAGGCATCTCTCGTTACCAAAACGGATGAATATCGGACTTCCATGCTACCAGAGCAAGGCCTCCCAACGCTACCAAAGCGGAGGAATAATCGGACTTACATGTTACCAGAAGAAGGCCTGTGGTCCCTGCGTCGGTTCCCAGGTGTCCCACTATATCGGTCTTACATGCTACCAGAGCAAGGCCCGATGTGTATTCAACATGACACGCCTAAGTCTCAATCATTAACCATTATCTTATAAAACGTTATGCCTTCACGTAGAACTCATAATGGTTTTCTCTCGTAAAACTCATTTAAAACATTTGTGTACTCAACACAAAACATATAAAAATCGAGTTCCAACTGGTAAAACACGCACACATTTTCTCAAATCTCAATATCGCCTTAACGTAGAGCCCAATTTACTTTTCACGCAAACTCAAAGGTTTATAAAGCAATTTCACACTTAGCTTATAAACTCATAAAATAATGGGCTCCAACCGGCTATAAAAACCGTGTGCAATTATATCACAACACAACACCAAACATGCTTGTATTCTCAAATCATGGTTCATGCTACAATAATTCATCAAAACACATACATAAATGGTTTAGTTTTCCCTTACCTCTTTGCACCTCGTATAGTGCAATCGTTTCCCCCGTATCACGGACTAGCCTCGCATTCCACTCTGGAACTCTCGAGCTGTCCAAACGATGTTAAAACATCAATACTCATTATCACATTAACCTCAATTCTCAAAATCGAGCATAATTGCTCATAACTCCTCAAATTTCTCAATTCTCATAACTCCATCACAAACCACAATCTCGCTTACAACACCTCAACATTCTACATTTCTCATGCCCAATATCTATGCTAATACACCACATTGTCTAAATCTCTATTTATAGCTCAAAATTCCTAAATTTACCAAAGTTGCCAAATATCATCATCACTCCAACTACATTGTAATTTCATCAATCCCTAATCATTTTTCAGCTATTTCAACACAATGCCAACAACTATCATCACCAAAATCATCTCAAATATAAGGATCGAGGTTTAGAAATTACCCAAAACTTGTGGAGAGCTTATCTCTTACCTCGATTCGATCCGTCTTTCGATTTCCAAGTATGTTGTTCTCCCTTTGATGAGGAACAACTTTCCTTCTTGCCACAACTGCTGATTTGGACGAAAATGGGTGCTTTGGATGAGTGAGAAAGCTAGGATTCGGTGAAAATGGGGGTTGGAAGAGAGAGAAAGTGAAATTGCAGGAGAAAGCAGAGATTCCTTATATAGACTGAGGGTAGGAGATCGATCTGTCTCTTGATGAGATCGATCTGCATTTGAATTTTGGGACGATTTGGGGCAATTTATGCCTAGGAGATCGATCTGTCGAGGGGTGAGATCGATCTCTTTATGGCTTTATGAGATCGATCTGCTCCTTGAGGAGATCGATCTTCTCCCAAACAGAAACATTTGGAGATCGATCTCTTCCTCATGAGATCGATCTTCTCTCAAACAGAATCATAAGGAGATCGATCCTCTTCCATTGGAGATCGATCTGCTCCTTAAATTCCTCCTTCCTTGTCATTTTTAACTCACCAGATCGATCTCTCCTTCTCCCAGATCGATTTGTCCTCATAGCTTCATACTTATTTTAAACACTTAACATATAAATCTCCAATTATCATTCCCACAATTCACTTAGCTCAATAAATTATATTTCAAGTTCATATTACATGATTAAAATATGTCTGAAATTCTCAGATCTCACAGATCATTAATGAATAACTTCCTAAGAGTTAAAACGATCTAATGGCTCATAGCAATGTATCAATAAGTCTAATAGGAGAGGGGCACTCTACAGTTAGGCCTCCCATGTTCAATGGTGAACACTATGCATATTGGAAAACTAGAATGATGCTTTTCATTCAAGCTAATGATTATGAGGTATGGAGGATTATTACTAAAGGTCCTCAAATCTTAACTAAGAAGATAGAGGGAAGAGATATCCCAAAAGAAGAAGATGAGTGGGATTCTAATGATATAAAATGTGCTCAGTTGAATGCAAAGGCTATGCACACCTTTTTTGTGTATTAGGGCCCAATGAGTATAATGGAGTCTCTGGTTGTGATAATGCCAAACAAATTTGGGATAAATTGGCAATTACTCATGAATGCATAACTCAAGTAAAGGAGACTAAGGTAGGAATGCTCACTCATGATTATGAGCTATTTAGGATGAAAGAATGAGAGTCAATTAGTGACATGTTCACTAGATTTACTGATGTAATAAATGGACTAAAGTCTTTAGGTAAAATCTACTCTGATATAGAAATGGTTAAGAAAATCCTGAATAACTTACCGAAATCTTAGGAAGCTAAGGTAACAGCAATTGAAGAGCCCAAAGACCCCCGCACACTATCGTTAGATGAATTGTTAGGGTCATTGCTCACATATGAAATGAAATTAAGGAGAAATGAAGAGCCACCCAAGAAAGTAGGAGTAGCTCTAAAATCCACCACTCAAGAGGATTTGAAAGAAGATAAAAATGAGGGTGGTAATGAAGAAGACCTTCAAATGGCAATGTTTGCCAAGAGATTTAATAAATTTATGAGAATGAGAGCAAATGGTAGTGGTAGGAGAAACTACAAGAAAGAACAAGAAGAATTAGGTAGAAAAGATACTATTGTTTGCTATGAATGCAAAAAACCTGGACACATTAAATTTAACTGTCCTCTTCTAAAAAGATCAAGTGATAGGAATCACAAAAAGAAGGCGATGATGGCAACATGGAGCAACAGTGATAGCTCCGATGATGATTCAAATGAAGATATTGTCAATCTATGCTTCATGGCAATTGAAGATGAGAAGGTAACTTCTAATCTCAATGAGTACTCTTTTGACGAATTATAAGATGCATTTGATGATCTTACAATAGAATGTGAGTGCATGAATTTGAAGTATAAAAAATTAATTTCTAAACTAAAGAAAGAAAATGAACTAATACTAAATGATAAGATAGAATGTGAAAAGAAATTAGAAAGTACAAATCTAGAAAGCCATGACCTAAAGGAAAAAAATAGTAACTTACATAATTCCTTTACTAGATTTTACATGGGTCAACAAAAACTAGATCACATGCTAGAGACTTAAATGGCTTTCTTTGATAAAAATGGGTTAGGATATGATGGCAAAAGTAGAGAAACTCACCTCAAAAGTTTCTTAGCTAGAAAGAATATGCATAAATCCTCTACTACTTGCTCACATTGTAATAAAAAGGGATATGCATCATATAGTTGCAATGTGAAGATGGCTACATTTAGAGGAAGGATAGTTAGAAGAGTATGGGTCCCAAAAGATGTGGTTAATTCAAAAGATATTGATGTAATATTAAAATGGATCTCAAAAGGATTAAAAATTCTACTCATTAACTCTAAAAGACCCAAGAAAATTTGGGTACCTAAAATGAAAGTTTGAATGTTGATTGTAGGTGGTTGAACATTGCTACAAGGTAAAAATAAAGGAAGCTTGGCACTTGGATAGTGGATGCTCAAGACACATGACCGGTGATAGAAGCCACTTCAACTCGTTCAAATCAAAGGTTGGTGGAGAAGTCACATTTGGGGACAACTCCAAAAGCCAAGTTGAAGGAAGTGGAACTATCGGTAATAATTCTTTCTCCATAGAAAAGGTTTTACTTGTTAGAGGACTAAAGCACAATCTACTTAGCATTAGTCAACTTTGTGATAAAGGTTACAAAGTAATTTTTGATTGCTTAGCATTAGTCAAACAAAGTTCTCTTTCGAGGACATAGACAAGGTAATATATACATTGTATATCTAAATGAACTTGGAAATGAAAATGTATGTCTTATGGTAGATAAAGAAAAGGAACCTTGGTTGTAGCATAGGAGACTAGGTCATGCTAGCATGCATGTATTATCTAAGCTAGCTAGAAAAGACCTTATTGTAGGATTACCTAAGTTGTCCTTTGACTATGACAAAATTTGTGAAGCTTATGTCAAGGGAAAACATAAAAGGATAACATTTAAACCTAAAAATAGTGTATCAACCACTAGACCTCTTCAACTACTTCACCTAGATCTATTTGGACCAACTAGAACTACAAGCCTAGGTGGTAAGCATTATGGGTTTGTGATTGTAGATTATTATACTAGGTTTATGACACGCCCTGAAGGTATTGTCCGCAAATGCACGGGTCGTACAAGTAATAATAGGATTTGAGTCTCGAGTTATCGTCCCTCAGAGAAGTTGACTAGCCTAATTAAGTACTGGTTAATCTTACCCTAAGTATATCCTAGCAAATTATGAAATTAAAAGTGGGAGATCAATTAAGGCTAAAAATTAAAAGAACTGAAAATAATAACACTAAAAAATAAAGAAAATAAAACTGAACTAAGATTTGCTTACCAAACTCCAAGCAATTAAAGAAAATACCTACAAAAGAAATTAAAACCGTTAAAATGAATTAACGCAACTAAAATAAAATGCAAATATGAAAATAAAGCAATAAAATTAATTAAACTAAAATTTAACAACCTAAAGTAAATGTGAATGTAATTAAACTAACTAAAAAAATTGCAATTTAAACTAACATAAAGTCTAATAAAATAAAAATCTACTTACCTAAAGAAATTCTTAAACTTAACTCTAACTAAATGCTAATAAAACACAATTTAACTAATGCATGCAAATAAATTTAATCTAAATTAATTCTAAATATAACTTATCAAATACTAAAAAAAAATTAAATCCTAACAGGTATAAACTAAAAGTAACTATTAACTAAGACTTAAAACTAAAGATTAAATTAACAACTTAAAATATTAAATTTATCTATCAATTACCACTATTCTAACTAATACTAATGAAAATAATTAAAAATGCAATAAAATTCCAATGAAACCATAACCAAACGTGGCCTTAGATACATTAAACCAAAATGGTCCCGATATGTGACACTGTTCACATATCTTCTTCAGCAAATGCATTTCCATGCATTGCTTTGTCCTGCTCTCGGGTGCGTCCTCCATTCTGCTCCTGTCGTGCTGCTGTCGGTGCTCCAAACCTGTCTTGGTTGCTCCAGGTACTCACGATTTGATGCATCCGGTCTGTCCCTGTGGTCTGTCCCTGCTGCAGCTCTCGACTATTATCCTGGTACTGCTATCGGCTATAGGTGCTATCCCAAGATACTGGTCTGTTTTTGTCCGACTACTCCTGCACCCTGATGTTACTCACAATTCTGAACTGTGCTGCCATGGCCACACTGCCCAGCTGCTGTCCAGGTGCTGCAAACCAGTCTCTGCAATCAGCAATACTTTGCCCAGCAAGCATTGGCTTCTTCACACATCCACACACGCTGCCAACTCTATCATATACAACCCAATCTATAACCACTCGACAGACTTTTTCAATTACACATCCATGGCTACACAACAGTTCGGTAAGAGTGATGGATTTTCGCATTTAACAACTAAAACTGAAGATAAAACGGGATTCAAAATGAATATCAGCACATGAGGGCAATAAACAGAACATTGATAATGAAACAGAGACAAACAGAGGATAAAAACTGATGAAGAATAAATATATGGGTTGAAATCATGCAGTGCAGAGAATTAAAAACGAAAGAAGAAAAGAAAAGAATAATGAGGCAAAGCAAAATGAGAGATTGAAACCGAGAGGCAATTTATAAAATAGAAAAGAAAACGATTGCTGCAATTACAAACTCAAGCCCGTAGCTTCATCAACGTGAAAATCCATCACCATCGGACTGCTCTAAATCCAGTTCTTACCCTCATCAAAAGCACCAAAACCTAACAACATAGATGAAAAAAGAGTCAAGGAACCGAATGCACAATGATAGCAACCCGAGAGTAAAAAAATAAAGATTGATCAACTAAAACATAAGCAAATTAGGGAAACCGAGAGCAATTCAACTAAGAAATCAATTATGCAAATAGAACTCAATAAAAGAACTAGTTTTTATCAAACTGAGAACATAGGAAGGAAAAATGCAAATCTTTCATAAAGAAAAATGGAAATTAAATGAACAGTAAAATTGTTTGATTAAAAAAAATATTCAAAAATTGCCAAGAAAGCTATTTAAAATTAACCTAAAAACTATTCTACCCTAATTTACCTCTATTCTAACCTAGGCTTCCTTTTTCAATTGACATCTTTTTCTATTTATACACACACTTAGGGGTACAATTGTAATATTTCCATCCTAGATGAGTTGACATTGTTTGGCCACTTGTCTTCACACCATTGGCTCCTTGAAAAATAATATTTCCATGTCATCTATCTTTTTGTCCAATTGGATGTGCTAGGCTCGTGTTGTCCGCGTGGTCCAATCTCGATTTTAGCCCAATTTCGATCTATTTTCTATCGAAATATTCAAAATTCATCTGGATTTAATTTATGTGAAAACATGAGAATTTTAATTAAATAAAGGAGATAATTAACAAAATAACTTGGGGATTTAAATAATTAATTAGGAAATTAAGCACAAATAATTCTGAAAATATAGAATTATCACACCCCCAAACTTGAACTTTTGCTTATCCTCAAGCAAAACAAAATAATTGTAAGAATGACTAGTACTAAACACAATAATTTCCCCAATATTATCCTCAAAGAAAAAGTACAGACTATGAAATCAAAGAGTCACAATTATAAGTCCCACATTCAGAATCATTCAATCATAAGTCCTAACCCAAATTGGACTCCTCGTGAGTGTGTGAAAAATGTCAAAGTCACTTCACAGTACATTATCCGGATTAGATTATGCAAACACAGTGAATGCAAAGTCAATGACATGTGATCATTCCCATAAGTTTGCTTTTCACTTCTCTCTCCACTAATGTAGTCACACTTAACTAAAGATCAATAAGACTTCATTAAGCTTGTAATGTAAGGCTGGGGTTAAGTTATGACAAAGTCGATTTAGGTTTAATTACCCCTTAACAAGCATTACTTTCAGGATCTTAATGTAAGAGCTCAAATTTATTCCCCCAAACTTATTTATTTCACTAAACATTTTTTTCTATTTTTGTATTTTTCTTCTTTCTTTTTTTTTAATTTTCTTTTCTCCTTCTTTTTCAATTTTCTTTTAAACATTCACTATCACCAGATACCCATATGTACAAAGCTCAAAATATATCCCAATGACTTTCATGCTTTCGGGGTAGGGGATAGGAACAAAGTATTTAAGCTAAGGAAATTTTTGCATGTGTATTTACAGAGAAAAGCTTATTTGGCCCAGATGGGTGACTAGGGGTAAAATATGTACAAGGAAGGCTAGAAAGGCTCAAACGATCCAAAGATGACCTAAATCATCTCCCTAATCAAGTTTGATCTAATATTTCGTCTCGAGATTAGATCAAACAAATTCTAGAATATGATACACAAAATCAACTAAACAAATGCAATCCTAAGTCCACATAAGCTTTCTCTAAATAAATATACAGATTCATGACATGACATATGCGTAAGATGAGGAAATCACAATCAGAATTAAGACAAATTCAAGAATTCAACTTCATGTTTTTCCTATAATCATGCTTCTTAGTCAATCAAAATTAGACTTAATCATGGGGTATATCATCGGAATATGGGAAAACTACATGCTGAGTACTAAATCATCCTAAAATTAAACAATTTAAGCTCAGATTTTCGAAAAAAAATTGAAAATTTTTTCAATTTTGCTCAAATTTTTGAAAAATACTCAAGTGATATCCCTTCCCCCAAACTTGAAGTGCACAGTGTCCTCAGTGTGCAGATAATATAAGAATTTAAGCTCAAGAATATAGTACTCCCCTATCTAATGTTGATGAACAACTGAAGCTTTTATTGAAAGCGTATGTCACGACTCAATACTACCAAAATCAGTATAAATTTTTCGCTTTTGAAAAATCTTTCTTACCTCCTCGTGACATATTCCTCTAAACAGGTCGGGCTGTGAATCAATATTGATATACCATTCAAACCATTAAGAAATATCACACATAAACATACATACTGATATCATTAATCATATAATAGAGTGGTCGGTATGTTTATACATCAAATAATTCTATATTTACATCCCTAAATATTCTTTCATATACAATACTGTGCTGTAAGCATACTAATACAAAATTTTGTACGTGGTGTATACCTGACAGTCGATGGGAAACAAAGATATCAGCTATGCCATCTACTCTCTACACCTGCTATCTCTATGGTGAAAACACTGAAAGTGGGTGGAAAATGAAAGGGTGAGCTCCACATGCTCAGTAAGGCAATAATACAAATGGGTAGATAGCTATACTATCTACATGCTAATAAAAAAATCAGGATATATGTGAGCATAAGGTAAAAACAATGATATGCCATATATATATAATATCATCTGTTCTAAAACAGGAAATCGGCATATTAAAACAAGGAATAATTCTCATGTGAAAACATCTCATGCTCAATGAAACAACACATTTTAAAATACCCCATCTGGGTCAAAATACGATACACTCACAAATCAAAATCTATTTCAACAAAATTCTTTATTTTCAAATCTCCGATATAAAATCACCCTTCTCACAGGGTTACAAATCAATGAAAGTCTCATAAAATCCCTCCATGGGAATAATCAAAACTCAATTGAAATCATAAGAAAATCGAGGCTTGACCCCTCCCTCGGGTCTACCTTGGTCTATTAAGACCAATAGTTATATCATGTGAGACATGTAAGCGACTATATCGGTAATATCCAGGACTATGGCCATAACCTCGTGATTCCTAGCACACGAATCCTAGTGTGCGGGGTATCACACCTGAAACGAGAGGTGGGTCATCCTACCCGCCAAAACAGCATAATATCAGGATTGTGAGGGCAAGACTTGCTGTCTCATGGCTATTGCCACTCCACTCCAACAATCCCCACGGTACAACGTACTCCACGTCATATACATGGTACATCGTACTCTGTGAACCCAAGCTCAATCAAGGGTGCCTGTAATAGGTCTTATCCACCCAAGTCAAGTATGTCTCAGTATGCACGTGTGAGCATATCATCTCACTGTGACACACAGTCAACAGGAGGCTCCAACACGGCTATATGCATGTCATATAAATTCCTGTGCGAGCGAAGCTCCAACACGGCTCCATGCATATTCATGATATCTGAAAACCTCGTGCGAGCAAAGCTCTAGCACGGTTTCATAGAAATCAATAAAAATTTGCGTACGAGCAGCGCTCCAGTACGACTTAAACTGATTATAAATTCATTTCAAATCCACGTACGAGCATTGCTCCAGTACGGATAAGTATTAAAACTCAGTGAAAACCTCGTACGAGAAAAACTCCAGTACGGTAGTCATATAAACAAATCTGTAAAATAGTGCGAGCAAGGTTCCAGCACTCTGTGTATGAGTTAAAATATGAAATCCAGTGCGAGCAGTGCTCAAGCACTGTTACAACTCATATAACACTGATAGGTGGCTCAGTTTTATCAAAACATGTTAAATAAATATCAATCTGGCACCTAACCTGTGCCTTTTCGCTTAAAACATGTAAATAATAGCCAACCTATCCATAAATTGCTTGAATTAAAGCAATATCATCATGAAAACATTAAAATCATGAAATTCATGCAATTTCATAGCCTTACTACCCTTTTTGAAATTTTCCTAACTGGGGCAAAATAGTCATTTTTCACTATTTCCATATTTTTCCGTAAAAATTATTATTCTGTTTTCGAGTAGCCTATTGAATTTAACGTAATGTAAATCCCCTCAAAATTACGTACAGCTACCTCTAAGTGTTCATAAAATTCCCTTACCTAGAATCATGCGCAAGCTTATCCCGACTCGACCGTACCAGGTCTCTCAGTCCAATTCGCTCGTCTACGGAGCTGCATATAACCACATATGGGTTCAGTTCAATATACAGATCAGTATTTCACTCTTACTGATCGAATCTAAAGCTCTGAACCCGTTTTACTCTATTGGGCCCAATTGCACTTTATGGGCCTCGAACCCCTTTATCAGCCCGTTTTTCACTTTTTAAATCCCTTCTTCGGGTTTACTGGGCTCATTTGATTTATCAATAATCATCGGGCTTCGTTCCAAACTCAGTGGATAGCCCGAATACTGTTTACGATAATTACTTTGAAATTTTGAATAAAATTCCTTTTAGGCAGAATTAATCCGTAAAACCCGTAAAATAATCGAGACTCTGCATTAAAAGACTCATATTATCATATTTAAAATATACTTACCCAATATGGTGCGAGGTACGAAAATCAGAGATAAATCGACTCTCGTTCGGGCTCTGTAGTGACACTGCACAATTATTTAAATCCGGGTCATTTTCCATCAATAAAATATTAAATTGAATTCCCGAGATTTATCCGCAAGTCAATCCCGACCCTCGATCACTTACCCAAATTTTTTGAGTCGTCCCCGGGTACTTTCTTCCCTTTTTTTTTCTTTCTTTCTTTTCTTTTTTCTTTTCTTTTTTCTTTTCCTTTTCTTTTTTTTTTCTTTTCTTCTTCTTCCTTCTCCCTTTCCCGGCTACGGTGCCGTTTTGGCCCGTTTGTCGTCGTCGAAGATTTTGACCATCTCGTCGACAGCCAGTGAGTTCAACAGAACCGTCTCGGCCAGGGAGTGCTCGGCTGGCTGGGGTGCCGCCGTTCGTCGGGATTGACGTGTTTTCTCCCCGAGACTTTCGACCTTCGATTCGTCGAAAATAGCTGCCGTCGACGCGCGTCACCGATACCGTTGGAATCGCCGAACGTCGCTCTATCTTCTCCGACCTTCGCCTGGGCTCATCGGTCGTCGGTGGATCGTCGGAGGTCAAGGGTTCAGACGGGTCGCTGGTTCCATTTTTCGTGGGTCTTCTCTCTCCCTGATTCAAATTTTTGATTTTTTATTTATTATTTATTAATTTATTTATTATTATTTTAATCAATAAAATATATTAAATAATCCAAATATCTCTTAAAAAATCTAAAAAATTATTTTTAAATTCATTTAATCAATAAATGAATTTATCAGTGTATTTTCGTCTTTCTCGGTATATTTTTCAATTCTTTTCGGGATAATTTTTTTTTGAATTAAAAATCTCGATTAATTCCAAATTAATTCTCGTAAATTTTAATAAATTAATATCTAGATCAATCGGCCTCGAATTTAATTATTTTCCTCGATATTGATCCAGATTTCACAAATTCCATATTTTTAACGAAAATTACTTATCGATTTCATACCGAATTTTGGTCTTTTGACCATTTTACCCTTGTACGTGTCCGAGACCAAATTGAATCGACTTTCTTTCATCAATCCACAATCTTTTCCCTATTTTTAATTTTTTTCATTTTCAGTCAACACGATTTAATTCCTTAGACAACTTGTTGCTTCTTTATTTTCTCGATTTATCATTATTCGATTTTACGTACATTATTTCGTTTCATCCACATTTATCAAATTCGAATCAACCATCTTATGAATCCATTAACATATACTAATGTCATACAATATGGAAATCATAAGGAATATCATACAAAAATTATGGATCTCACAATATCCCCCACTAAAAGAATTTGGTCCCCTAAATTAGAACCAAAATAATCGGTAAACAACTCCGGGTACTTCTCCTATATCATGCTCTCTAGCTCCCAGGTAGCTTCCTCCGAAGTGTGATACTGCCACTGAACCTTCACCAGGGAGATCGTCTTGGATCGCAATACCTTCTCCTTCCTATCCAAAATCCGAACTGGTCTCTCAACATATGTCATACTGTCACTGAGCTCAACGGCTCGTAGTGAATCACGTGTGACGGATCTGGATGGTACTTTCGAAGCATAGAAACGTGGAAGACACTGTGTACACCTGCCAACTCTGGTGGCAATGCCAATCTATAGGCCTTATCTCCCACTCGCTCCAGAATCTCAAAGGGTCCAATAAAATGAGGGCTCAGTTTACCTTTCTTACCGAACCTCATGATACCCTTGGAAGGAGAAACTCTCAAAAACACCGACTCACCCTCTGCAAACTCTAGTGGTCTGCGTCTCCTGTCAGCGTAACTCTTCTGTTGGCTCTGAGCTGTCCGCAATCTATCGCATATTAACCTGACATCCTCAGTAGCCTGCTGTACCAAGTCAGGAGCAAATAACAGTTTGTCACCAATCTCTTCCCATCCAATAGGGGAACGGCATCTGCGACCATACAGTGCCTCATGCGGTGCCATCCCGATACTCGAGTGATAACTGTTATTGTAGGCAAACTTGGCTAATGGCAAATGATTATCCCAGGAGCCTCCAAAATCTAGCACACACGCTCTCAACATATCCTCCAGAGTCTGTATAGTACTCTCTGACTGACCATCTGTCTGAGGATGGAAAGCGGTGCTAAATCTCAATTGGGTCCCCAACGCTTCCTGAAAATGTTCCCAAAAATGGAAAGTGAAGCGGGCATCCCTATCAGAAACAATGCTCACTGGAACGCCATGTAGCCTGACAATCTCTCGAACATATAAATTCACCAACGTACTCAGAGCATCTGTAGCTCTCATAGCTAAGAAATGGGCAGACTTCGTTAGTCTATGAACAATCACCCAGATGGCATCATGACCTCTGCGGGTCCTCGGTAATCCCATCATAAAATCCATGGTGACATGCTCCCACTTCCATGTCGGTATCAGTAGAGGCTGCAATAATCCTGCAAGCTTCTGATGCTCTACCTTTACCTGCTGACAGACGAGACATCTCGCAACATACTCTGCTATGTCTCTCTTCATCCCAGACCACCAATAAACTCTCCGGAGATTCTGATACATCTTCGTACTCCCCGGATGTACTGTATACTTCGCTGAGTGAGCCTTTGATAAAATCATCCTCCTGATCTCAGGATCCTCGGGAACACATATCCTACCGCGGAACCTCAGTAAACCATCAGTACTCAATGCAAAATCGGTATCTGCACCTACCTGTACTTGCCTCATCAACTGAATACATCCCTGATCACTCTGCTGAGCCTGCCGGATACAATCAATCAACTCCGACTCTAATCTTAGGCTCATAATGATCTCAACTCTGTCAATCTCAGGGGGTGCTATGTCCAAACTGAGGCTCGCGAACTGCTGTAACAAATCATGTTCCCGAACCATCATAAATGATACCAACCCTAGGCTCTTCCTGCTCAAAGCATCAGCAACTACATTAGCCTTTCTTGGGTGGTATAATATCTCGCAATCATAATCCTTCAGGAGCTCGAGCTATCTCCTCTACCTCATGTTCAGCTCCTTCTGCGAGAATAAATACTTCCGACTCTTATGGTCTGTAAAAATCTAAAACTGCTCACCATATAAGTAATGGCGCCATATCTTCAGTGCAAACACTATGGCCGCCAACTCCAAATCATGGGTCTGATAGTTCCTCTCGTGATCTTTCAGCTGTCTAGATCCATAGGCAACTACCCTCCCATCCTGCATCAATACACAGCCCAGTCCCTGATGCGATGCATCTGCATATACTAAGAAACCTCCTGAGCTGGTAGGTATGGTGAGAACTGGAGCAGTGGTCAATCGATGCTTCAGCTCTTGAAAACTCCTCTCACAGGCATCATCCCACACAAACTCAACATCCTTTCGTGTGAGACGTGTCAACGGAGCAGCTAATCTGGAGAAACCCTCTACAAATCTCCTGTAGTATCCTGCCAAACCCAGAAAACTTCGAATCTCTGTGACTGTCTTGGGCCGCTTCCACTGAATAACTACCTCTATCTTGGATGGGTCCACTGACACTCCATCCCTCGATACTACATGGCCCAGAAAAGAAATTTGCTCCAACCAGAAGTCACACTTACTGAGTTTGGTATACAACTCTCTCTCTCTGAGGGTCTGTAACTCTATCCTCAAGTGCTGCTCGTGGTCCTCCCTGGATCTAGAGTATACCAAAATATCATCGATAAACACAATCACAAATCGATCCAGGTATGGCTTGAACACATCGTTCATCAAAACCATGAATGCTGCAGGGGCATTAGTCAACCCGAATGGCATAACCAAAAACTTATAATGACCATAACGGGTCCTAAATGCTGTCTTGGGCACATCCTCTCTCCGTATCTTCAGCTGATGATACCCAGACCTCAGATCAATCTTAGAAAAGACCTGTGCTCCCCGAAGTTGATCCAACAGATCATCAATGCGTGGAAGGGGATACTTGTTCTTAATGGTAGCCTTGTTTAATAATCTGTAATCCATACACAATCGGAGGCTGCCATCTTTCTTCCTCACAAACAAGACCGGAGCTCCCCAAGGTGATACGCTCGGTCTCACAAACCCCTTCTCAAGCAAATCCTGTAATTACTTCCTCAGCTCCTCCAACTCAATCGGAGCTATCCTATACGGTGGTCTCGAAATCAGTTCTGTACCAGGTACTAAATCTATCCCAAACTCCATCTCTCTAGCTGGAGGTAATCATGGTAAATCGTCTGGAAAGACGTCAGGAAACTCCCTAACCACTGGAATATCTCTCAAATCCAATCGTACCTGGTCCGTATCAACCATATATGCGATGAATCCTTCAAAACATAAATCATAAAACCAGCAAAAATTTATTACTCCATTTAAAATAACACTGATTTCATTATTTTTCAGGGAAATTTTACAACACTTCTTTTGGGGGTATTAAACGTTAATGTCTTAGAAAAACAATCTAACACAACTCAATTGGCAGCCAACCAATCCATTCCTATTATGACATCAAAGTCCCTCATATACATCACAATAAGGTCGGCTGATATTTCTTTCTCCCCGACTTTCAACTTACAGTCCCTGACTACATACTCTACTAACTGACTTGTGTTATGGGGGTAAGTATTAACAATTTACTACTCAGAGGAATAGACTTTACATACCTAGACAATTTACATGAAAATGAAGGCGATACGAATGAATGCGTAGCACCAGGATCAATCAAAACATATGTTTCTAAATCAAAGATTATGATGGTACCTTTCACCACATCAGACGATTGATCTGCCGTATCCTGGTCCAAAGCATGAACTCGCCCTATACCTATCACTTGCTTCCCTTTCTCTTCTGCAGTAGCTCTCCTCCTCTGAGCAGGAACCTGAATTGGAGCTCTCTCCGGCTCCTTGCCCTTCTGTGGGGCAGTGTCTAATCTCTCTGGGCAATCTCTCATCACATGCCCTGGCCTCCCACATCGATAACATACAACAGTAGTAGCTATAGGCACTGGATAAGGTCTGGTACCATGATATCTGCCACATCACCTACATCGATCAGTAGTAGGGCATGGTCCTCCAATGACAATGCCTCTAGCTGGTGGTAAAGTCGGATGAACAGGGGGTCTATCTGTCCTCTCCTGAACCTCCTCAATCTTTGACCTCTTATCAGAGAGCCGTACACCTCTCCTGAAAAATCTATCTCTCCCGGGTCTCTTTCGGTCTCTGTCTCGACTCCTACTGAACTTTCCTGTCTCAAAAATGTTTGGCTCATAATCCTGCTCACACAGCTGAGCTCTATGAACTACCTCCTCATAAGTCGAAACATCAAAGGGAGCTAACCGAGATCTGATGGCTGGTCTCAATCCATCTATAAACTTCTGGACCTTCTGATCCTCACTGCCCATCGTCTCCAAATCATATCTCCCTAAAGAGATGAATCGAGTCTCGTACTCATCAATAGACTGGTTCCCCTGAACCAAACTCAAAAACTCCATCCTCAACTTCCGCTGTGCAGTAGCAGGAACATGCTGCCTCCTAAAGGAATCCAAAAATATCTCCCATGTGACCTCAGCATGTTGAGCTCTCAATATAGGCTTGGTAGATCTCCACCAATGCTCTGTCATTCCCTGAAATACAAATACGGCAAAAGCAACCCTCTTAGTAGTAGTGTACCTGAAAAGCTTATATAGCTTCTCCATCTAATACACCCAATCCTCAGCTACTACTGGGTCCTTCCTCCTATGAAAGACTGGAGGTCTAAACTTTTGAAAATGTCTAAATCGATCCAGGTCAAACTCATATCCAACATCCTGAGCTAGCTGGGGTCTCACTGCCTCTGCAGCCTGAGCCTGAACCTCGGGTAACTCTGCAGCCTGTGTCGGTATCTCGAAATCAGGTGCTACCTGTCTCGTCGGATCTCGCCTATCTCTAGCCTCGAGCGTTGCCTGCTGTGCTACAATCTCAGTCAGGCTCTCAATACTCCGCTCAAGTCTAGCGAAGCGTGCCTCAATCTCATCTGGTCTCACAGTAGTACCCTCGGGTACCTGACCAGTTTGTATACCATCACCATGACCTCTAGGCCTGCCCCTACGGCCTCTAGCACGTGTACTAGCCCCACTACCACTACGGGTGACCGGCATAATGTAAATCCTGTATTCCAAATTCATTTGTTAATTTAATTCTCATCTAGTATACACTTTGACATCTCATACAGCACAGTACTAAGGGGGATATAATTTTCCTTAACGACCATTATCGACTCTTATCTGACCAACTCTAACTCATAATTGCTTACTTATCGATACTGATTCACATCTGGCCGACCTCTGCTCTGATACCACTTTATCTGTCACGACCCAATACTACCAAAATCAGTACAAATTTTTCGCTTTTGAAAAATCTTTCTTACCTCCTCGTGACATATTCCTCTAAACAGGTCGGGCTCTGAATCAATATCGATATACCATTCAAACCATTAAGAAATATCACACGTAAACATACATACTGATATCATTAACCATATAATAGAGTGGTCGGTATGTTCATACATCAAATAATTCTATATTTACATCCCTAAATATTCTTTCATATACAATACTGTGCTGTAAGCATACTAATACAAAATTCTGTACGTGGTGTATACCTAACAGTCGATGGGAAACAAAGATATCAGCTATGCCGTCTACTCTCTACACCCGCTATCTCTATGGTAAAAACACTGAAAGTGGGTGGAAAATGAAAGGGTGAGCTCCACATGCTCAGTAAGGCAATAATACAAACGGGTAGATAGCTATACTATCTACATGCTGATAAAAAAATCAGGATATATGAGAGCATGAGGTAAAAACAATGATATGCCATATATATATAATATCATCTGTTCTAAAACAGGAAATCGGCATATTAAAACAAGGAATAATTCTCATGTGAAAACATCTCATGCTCAATGAAACAACACCTTTTAAAATACCCCATCTGGGTCAAAATACAATACACTCACAAATCAAAATCTATTTCAACAAAATTCTTTATTTTCAAATCTCCGATATAAAATCACCCTTCTCACAGGGTTACAAATAAATGAAAGTCTCATAAATTCCCTCCATGGGAATAATCAAAACTCAATTGAAATCATAAGAAAATGGGGCTTGACCCCTCCCTCGGGTCTACCCTGGTCTATTAAGACCAATAGTTATATCTTGTGAGACATGTAAGTGACTATATCGGTAATATCCAGGACTATGGCCATAACCTCGTGATCCATGGCACACGGATCCTCGTGTGCGGGGTATCACACCTGAAATGGGAGGTGGGTCATCCTACCCACCAGAACAACATAATATCAGGATTGTGAGGGCAAGACTTGCTGTCTCGTGGCTAATGCCACTCCACTCCAACAATCCCCACGATACAGCGTACTTTGCGTGATATACACGATACATCGTACTCCGTGAACCCAAGCTCAATCAGGGGTACTTGTAATAGGTATTATCCACCCATGTCAAATATGTCTCAGTATGCACGTGTGAGCATATCATCTTACTGTGACACACAGTCAACAGGAGGCTCCAACACAGCTATATGCATGTCATATAAATTCCTGTGCGAGCAAAGCTCCAGCACGACTCCATGCATATTCATGATATCTGAAAACCTCGTGCGAGCAAAGCTCTAGCACGGTTTCATAAAAATCAATAAAAATCTGCGTACGAGCAGCGTTCCAGTACGACTTAAACTGATTATAAATTCATTTCAAATCCACGTACGAGTATTGCTCCAGTACGGATAAGTATTAAAACTCAGTGAAAACCTCGTACGAGAAAAACTCCAGTACGGTAGTCATATAAACAAATCTGTAAAATAGTGCGAGCAAGGCTCCAGCACTCTGTGTATGAGTTAAAATATGAAATCCAGTGCGAGCATTGCTCAAGCACGGTTACAACTCATATAACACTGATAGGTCACTCAATTTTATCAAAACATGTTAAATAAATATCAATCTAGCACCTAACCTGTGCCTTTTCGCTTAAAACATGTAAATAATAGCCAACCTATCCATAAATTGCTTGAATTAAAGCAATATCATCATGAAAACATTAAAATCATGAAATTCATGCAATTTCATAGCCTTACTACCCTTTTTGAAATTTTTCTAACTGGGGGCAACATAGTCATTTTTCACTATTTTCATATTTTTTCGTAAAAATTATTATTCTGTTTTCGGGTAGCCTATTGAATTTAACGTAATGTAAATCCCCTCAAAATTATGTACAGCTACCTCTAAGTGTTCATAAAATTCCCTTACCTGGAATCACGCGCGAGCTTATCCCGACTCGGCCGTACCAGGTCTCTCAGTCCAATTCGCTCGTCTACGGAGCTGCATATAACCACATATGGGTTCAGTTCAATATACAGATCAATATTTCACTCTTACTGATCAAATCTAAAGCTCTGAACCCGTTTTACTCTATTGGGTCCAATTGCACTTTAATGGGCCTCGAACCCCTTTTTCAGCCCGTTTTTCACTTTTTAAATCCCTTCTTCGGGTTTACTGGGCTCATTTGATTTATCAATAATCATCGGGCTTCGTTCCAAACTCAGTGGATAGCCCGGATACTGTTTACGATAATTACTTTGAAATTTCGAATAAAATTCTTTTTATGCAGAATTAATCCGTAAAATCCCGTAAAATAACTGAAACTCTGCCTTAAAAGACTCATATTATCATATTTAAAATATACTTACCCAATATGGTGCGGGGAATGAAAATTAGAGCTAAATCGACTCTCGTTCGGGCTCTGTAGTGACACTGCATAATTATTTAAATCCGAGTCATTTTCCATCAATAAAATATTAAATTGAATTCTCGAGATTTATCCGCAGGTCAATCCCGACCCTCGGTCACTTACCCGAATTTTTTGAGTCGTCCCCGGGTACTTTCTTCCCTTTTTTTTCTTTCTTTCTTTTCTTTTTTCTTTTCTTTTTTTTTTTCCTTTTCCTTTTTTTTCTTTTCCTTTTCTTCCTTCTCCCTTTCCCGGCTAAGGTGCCGTTTTGGCCCGTTTGCCGTCGTCAGAGATTTCGGCCATCTCGTCGACAGCCAATGGGTTCAACAGAATCGTCTCAGCCAGGGGAGTGCTCGGCTGGCCTGAATCGGAGCTGGGGTGTCGCCGTTCGTCGGGACCGACGCGTTTTCTCCCCGGGACTTTTGGCCTTCGATTCGTCGAAAATAGCTGCCTTCGGCTCGCGTCACCGATACCGTTGGAATCGCCAGACGTCACTCTATCTTCTCCATCCTTCGCCTGGGCTCATCGACCGCTGGTGGATCGTCAGAGGTCACGGGTTCAGACGGGTCGCTGGTTCCGTTTTTCGCGGGTCTTCTCTCTCCCTGATTCAGATTTTTGATTTTTTTTATTTATTATTTATTATTATTTTAATCAATAAAATATATTAAATAATCCAAATATCTCTTAAAAAATCTAAAAAATTATTTTTAAATTCATATAATCAATAAATGAATTTATCAGTGTATTTTCGTCTTTCTCGATATATTTTTCAATTCTTTTCGGGATAATTTTTTTTGAATTAAAAATCTCGATTAATTCCAAATTAATTCTCATAAATTTCAATAAATTAATATCTAGATCAATCGGCCTCGAATTTAATTATTTTCCTCGATATTGATCCATATTTAACAAATTCCATATTTTCGACGAAAATTACTTATCGATTTCATACCGAATTTTGGTCTTTTGACCATTTTACCCTTGTACGTGTCCGGGACCAAATTGAATCGACTTTCTTTCATCAATCCACAATCTTTTCCCTATTTTCAATTTTTTTCATTTTCAGTCAACACGATTTAATTCCTTAGACAACTTGTTGCTTCTTTATTTTCTCGATTTATCCTTATTCGATTTTACGTACATTATTTCGTTTCATCCACATTTATCAAATCCGAATCAACCATCTTATGAATCCATTAACATATACTAATGTCATACAATATGGAAATCATAAGGAATATCATACAAAAATTACGGATCTCACAGCGTAAAACTTAGAAAATAAACCTGTAAAATAAACAAAGAAAGAAACAACAGAAAAGAAAAAAGAAAAAAAACTATATACAAGGTGAAAAGAAAAATACAACCACTTCAAATGCAGCTGGAGAACACAACACTCAGCAGCAGTGCGAAGAGTAGGAGGATTAGCCATAGTGGTGACTGAATTTCGACAGTTAACTCCTCCTGATCTCTAGCTACTTCCCTCCTTCTTTGAGAATTCTTGTGCTCAAGCCTTATATCCTCATTAATCTCTATCTTAAAACACTCTTGAGAGTCATCAGGAAGTTTCAAAGGTTTGAAAACATTAAATATCACCTCCTGATCTAAGACTCTCATGGTTAATTCCCCTTTTTGTACGTCAATTAATGTCCTACCAGTAGCTAGGAAAGGTCTGCCTAGAATAATGGGGACTTCCCTGTCTTCCTCCATATCTAACATGATAAAATCTGCAGGAAAAATAAACTTGTCCACCTTAACTAGCACGTCCTTAATGATCCCCTTCGGATATTTAATGGATCTATCAGCTAATTGAAGGGTCACGATAGTGGGTTTTGCATCTCTTATTCCTAGCTTCTGGTATATGGACCAAGGCATAAGGTTTATACTAGCTCCTAGATCACAAAGGGCTCTACCAAAGAACTGATCTCCTATGGTGCAAGGTATGGTAAAACTACCTAGATCTTTGAGCTTAGGGGGTAATTTCTTCTGAATAATGGCACTAAACTCCTCAGTCAAGGCCACTGTCTCATAATCCTCTAATCTTCTCTTCCTCAAGAGGATATCCTTCATAAACTTTACATAACTAGGCATTTGCTCTAAAGCATCCGCGAAAGGAATGTTAATGTGAAGCTTCTTAAAAACCTCAAGAAATTTAGCAAACTCCTGATCAAGCTTTTGATTCTGGAACCTCTGAGGAAAAGGTACTGGTGGTCTAATCGGAGAGGATGTAATGGAAGCATGTATAGCATCAGAGGACGAGGAAGGCAATGAAGAAGAAGAAAAAGAAGAAGAAGAAGGTATAGATGAAGAAGCGCCCAGCTTTGTTTCCTTTGCAGCCAGATCTTGATGTTCCTGCTCTTTCTGAGCTGCCTCTTTAGAACTTAAGGGTTTATCAACTATGGGTTATTCAGGTGCAAACTTAACTTATGGCTCATCTAGCTCTCTGCCACTCCTAAGGGTGATGGATCTAACATGTTCCTTACCCTCCCTTTGCTTAATAGGATTAACTTCAGTGTTACTAGTCTTGGCTCTACCGAGAGGGGGGGTGAATCGGTTTTCTAAGCTTAATGGCAAATTTAAATTTAATCAAGTAAAATTACAGATAGAGAATAATCGATAACACAAAATATAATGAATTGAAAGAGGATAAGGGAGAGAAATATCAAACACAGTAGTTTATAGAGGTTCGGCCAATCTCTTGCCTACGTCCTCTCTTCTTGACCTCCTTGTCAAGAGCTTTCTTTCTCTCTTTCAATGAAAGTTACACACTCTCTTTTTCAGGTTAAGGAATAACCTCTCTACCCTTTTTACAAAAATGGATTCACCCTTTTACAAAGTTTATCTCACTGAGGAACAATCCTCTTCTCTCTTAAAGTAAGGATGAATATAGAATCAAGCTTTTTATGTGGGTAGGAAAAATACAGCTTTTACACACAAGCTTATACAACAAACTCAATAAATGAGGATTGAAGACAAATAGAATGTAGGAATTAAACTATTGAGGATGTACAGAATGTGCAGTAATAGTATCTCAGTTTTCTGTGTCTTCAATGCTTGATTTTATACTGAAGGATTGGTAGTTGGAGCATCTAATGTTGTTTTTCCCGTTAAGATTTTTGCAAAAGGAGTCATTGGGAACCTCCAGTAGAATGCCAGATCGATCTGCTATCTTGACCAGATCGATCTCTTAGTTGTAATTCCTGCAAAGTCAAAGCAAATTGAAGCAAGGAGATCGATCTCATATATGAGCACATCGATCTCCCAATTTGAAAATGTTAGAGCAGATCGATCTGTCGAATAGGCAGATCGATCTCCCAATCTCTCTGTTTGAGGCAGGATCGATCTATAGATCGATCTGCCAGGTATTCTCGTAGTGAGGAGATCGATCTCTTATCAACCCAGATCGATCTCCTTAGCTCTCTGACTTTGAGAAGATCGATATCTTCCTATACAAGATCGATCTCATGAACTCTCTGTTTGCGTACAAATTGATCTTACAGATCGATCTACTGCTTTACCTTTTGTTTTAGTGGAGATCGATATCTTCCTATACCAGATCGATCTCATCAACATCCTGTATTAGACAGATCGATCTTATAACCCTATAAGATCGATCTCAACTTCCTCAATACCTTGTACAAGTTCAATCCTTTAGCAGATCGATCTCATATCCTCATGAGATCGATCTCTCATCCTAGAAAACCCAAGAGATCAATCTCTTATATCACCAGATCAATCTTTCATCTTCAGGAACTTAATTTCTGATACTGATAACCTCTAAATATGTTTTTATATGATCTTTATATTATTGAATTTACTTGTTTTATCATTTCAAAATATATTAACTCAACAATCTCCCCCTTTTTGATATGACAAAACCTATTCAATGAACATGTTTAGTTACCTATTTGTATTTTGCACAAACTCCCCCTTTTTGTAAGCTCCCCCTTACTTTTAGCTTTTGGCCTCTTAACTCTCTTAACTCCCCCTCAATTTAATCATTCCTTTAAACCATTTAAAGCATGTTTTCTTATTCTTCTCCCCCTTTTTGTCATATCAATGGCATTAAAGGTTAAAAAGAACAGTTTAACTTTCAACACATATTTCATTTCAAAATAGTAATTCATGATAGCACATTTCAATAATAACTAACATGACATTCCATAAAAGACTCATTCAAGCAAATGCAGTCCTCAAACAATAACCAGTAACTATAAAACAT
Organism: Firmiana major; assembly: GCA_033439115.1. Lineage (NCBI taxonomy): Eukaryota > Viridiplantae > Streptophyta > Magnoliopsida > Malvales > Malvaceae > Firmiana > Firmiana major. Next base: position 14,591,510 of record CM065913.1, on the reverse strand, counting down.
TAGCCAAAATGGTCCTAACAAATAAGTCCTAAGGCGGAGGAGGGAAGCGATCTAGCAGTTCCTCAACGTGAGTACGAGTGACCTACAGCTCATCAAACATCGCCTGCTGTGTGGCATGAAGGTTTGCAAAACCTTCATCCATCTTTCAGTTAAGCTCTATGATCATCGTCACAATTGACTCCATGCCAGCTGGTGATAGGGCAGGTGCACTGGGCTGAGCAGATGAAGAAGATGGACCCTCAGTAGGTGCAGTAGATGGAGCAGTGGGCTCAACAGATGGGTCTTTATCCATGGCTGCTTCAGGCTGCTGCTCTCGTTTCTTCTTTCAATCCCCTCGAAAGTCCTTGTAATACCCCATGTGGTGAAGTGTCTCAATGTTTAAGATACTCTTTGGGGAGGGCACTTCACCTGTTTCACAGCTGCAATCCACTCCAAGTTGTTATAAAAGATATGCCAACGGTTGCAAAAAAACAATTGTGGAAGCTTACCCATGCACGATCTTCAACAAATCTTCATAGATGAAATGGACAAGATTGGGCTTTTGACTTGTGGAGTGGATGTGGTGGAGTCAGAAGCAATCTAACCTCCTAACTGTGGAATGACGGGTACCGAAGGGATGGAGATTCCATGAGATAATAAGGTGAAGTAACCTTGCATGCATCGGTAGGTCACTCCCCTTATCCTCGGGAAGATCGAATTCTAACGGGACTTCAGTTTCTTCCTCGATCAACCCCTCATCCCTTATCTCAAATACTCGGGCTAGAATGGTTGGGTTTATTAACAAGATTTTGGACATCACAAATGTTTTAAAACTGAGGATTTTACAGGTATCATCAGGATCGTAGATGAGCTCGGCATTAGAAAAGAATGCCCTGATGATGTTTGGGGGTACGGGGGTATTGATTTTGAGGAAAGGAAGCCACCCAAATTCTTTGAATTTGGATAGGTAAGGAAATCAATACGGTTGAGGAATGAAAAATCAATGGTTTGCCAATGTTTAATTAGCATGGTCGAAACATATTCTTCATATCGTTTCCTTTCGGCAGGTGTTTGAAAACACCTGTTAAAGGTAGTGACAGAAGAACCAGAAGGTGGTTGTGAGGAGGACCATTGATCTACACTTGGTCTAGGAGGTTTTTGGCCTACTCTCTTAAGTCTTGGCATTGTTCTAGACACTGGAAACAATCTTAAAACTAGTTCTCTAAAAACCTACCCAATGGAACGGTGTAAAAAATTGCCCTAATTGAGATTACAGCAAAAAAATAGATAAATTTTTGAAGAAAAATTAAGCAATATAGGTTACTAGACTAAGAATGATGAAAAAATTGGGTAAATTTCTTACCAAAGATCGATCTGGGAGGGAGAATTGACGACTGAGGTGCGACAGGGGTTAGGGATTTGAAGATTTGGGTTTTTCAAATTTTGGGAATTTTGAATAGTTTTTATAGTCCGGGGCACAGGCGATCGATATGTCGAGGCGATAGATCGATCTGTCATTTCCAGAAGCTCGAAGAGATCGATCTGTAGTACCACAAGATCGATCCTCAGAATATAGAAACTTAATGAGATCGATCTGTTAAGGGCCTAGATCGATCTGTTGTTCGACAGAGGCTTAAGAAGATCGATCTGCCGAATGCTCAGATCGATCTGCTATTTAACAGAGGCTTAGGTAAATCGATCTGCCAAATGCATAGATCGATCTTCTGTTTAACAGAGCTTTAAGGAGATCGATCTGCCTAGCTTAACCTTTATGCTTTAGGCTCATTTGAAGTATGGAGATCGATCTATATTGATAGGAGATCGATCTCTCATACTTTTTGCCCAAAAAAATCATTGAAAAACTCTTTTAAAAACAACTTGAGATCAAGGTTTTGAAGCATATAAATCTTAAGGAACATTCATGAGTCCTAATTCACCTCTAAGGACATAAAACCTATCTCTATCAAGAGCTTTGGTGAATATATCAGCTATTTGATGTAAAGTGTCAATGTACTCTAGAATTATATCTCCCTTTTGAACATGGTCTCTAAGAAAATGGTGCCTAATCTCAATGTGCTTAGTTCTAGAGTGTTGAATAGGATTTTTAGATAGATTGATGGCACTGGTATTATCACATTTAATTGAGACTTGTTTCATGTCAATACCATAGTCTTTCATTTGTTGTTTAATCCACAACACTTGAGCATTACAACTACCTGCTGCTATGTATTCAGCTTCAGTTGTGGACTGAGCTACACTATTTTGTTTCTTAGAGAACCATGAGATTAGTCTATTCCCTAAGAATTGACATGTACCTGAAGTGCTTTTCCTATCTATTTTACAGCCCCCAAAGTTTGCATCAGAAAATGCATGAAGTGTAAAAGTGGAGTCCTTGGGGTACCAAAGTCCTAGAGAGGGAGTGTCGTTAAGGTATCTAAAGATCCTTTTAGTTGCTAATAAATGTGATTCCTTAGGAGAGGATTGAAATCTAGAGCAAAGGCATACACTAAACAAAATGTCTGGTCTACTTACAGTTAAATAAAGCAATGAACCAATCATAGACCTATAGAGTTTAGTGTCTACACACTTACCACTTTCATCTTTATCAAGTTTGACGTTGGTGCCCATTGGAGTTGCTTGAGGTTTGCAATTATCCATTCCAAATCGTTTGAGCAATTCCCTAGTATACTTTGCTTGATTGATGAAGGTTCCATCCTTTGTTTGCTTTACTTGAAGTCCCAAGAAGAAAGTGAGCTCTCCCATCATGCTCATTTCAAATTCACCTTGCATGATCTTAGCAAACTCTTGGCATAAAGATTCATTAGTTGATCCAAAAATTATATCATCTACATACACTTGAACAACTAGTAAATCCTTATTTTTATTTTTGATAAATAAAGTGGTATCAACTTTTCCTCTTGAAAATCCTTTTTCTATTAAGAATTTTGACAACCTTTCATACCATGCTCTAGGAGTTTGTTTCAAACCATAGAGTGCCTTAGATAGTTTGAAAACATGTTCAAGAAATTCATGATTTTCAAAGTCAGGAGGTTGCTCTACATACACTTCTTCATTAATGAAACCATTCAAGAATGCACTCTTTACATCCATTTGATATAATTTGAAGTTTTTATAACATGCAAAGGCAAGTAGCATTCTAATTGCTTCTAATCTAGCTACCGGTGCATAAGTTTCATCATAGTCTATTCCTTCTTCTTGTCTATAGCCTTGTGCAACTAACCTAGCCTTGTTTCTTATGATCACGCTATTTTCATCCATCTTGTTCTTGAAAATCCATTTATTTCCAATTATAGAGTGATCACTAGGCCTAGGAACTAGTTTCCACACTTTGCTTCTCTCAAATTGATTTAATTCTTCTTGCATTGCTAAGAACCAATTATTGTCATCTAAGGCTTCATTGACATTTCTAGGTTCTATTTGAGACACAAAGGCTATATATTGACACACATTCCTTAGAGATGATCTAGTTCTAACTCCAAGAGTTGGATCTCCTACTATTTCACAATCTTTTACATATCCTAATTCTCTTGGTGCTCTAAACTCTCTCTCTCTAATATCTCTATTTCTTCTTCATCTTCTTTATTTATGTCAAGTTTTTCTAATAGATCATTTTCTAAGTTTGGAATTTCCTCCAAGTTTTCATCAAATATTCCAACATCCTCATCATTGGTTGAATCTTTGGATGAATCATTTGACTCATCAAATATTACATGAATTGATTCTTTAACCATCAATGTTCTTTTGTTATATACTCTGTATGCCTTTGAATTCAAATAATATCCTAGAAAAATTCTCTCATCACTCTTGGCATCAAATTTTCCTAAATTATCTTTCCCATTATTTAAGACAAAACATTTGCAGCCAAAGGGGTGAAAGTAGTTAATATTAGGCTTCTTACCCTTATAAAGCTCATAGGGAGTTTCCTTTAAAATTGGTCTAATCATAGCTCTATTAATGATATAGCAAGATGTATTTATAACTTCAGCCCAAAAATATTTAGGTAAATTATTCTCACACAACATGGTTCTAGCTATTTCTTCCAATGTTCTATTTCTTCTCTCAACTACTCCATTTTGTTGTGGTGTCCTAGGGGCTGAAAAATTATGACTAATTCCTTGATCATTGCAATATTCATCAAATCCTATATTTTCAAACTCCTTACCATGATCACTTCAAATACTAGTCATTGTGTATCCTTTTTCATTTTGAGTTACTTTTGTATAAGCAATGAATTTTTCTAAAGCTTCATTTTTCACTCTCAAAAAGAACACCCAAGTGAACCTAGTGTAATCATCAACAATTACAAAGCCATAATGTTTCCCACCTAGACTTGTTGTTCTAGTTGGTCTAAATAGATCTAGGTGGAGTAATTGAAGAGGCCTATTGGTAGATACACTATGCTTAGGCTTAAATGTTGTCCTTTTATGTTTCCCTTTAACATAAGCTTCACATATTTTGTCATAGTCAAAGGACAACTTAGGTAATCCTATAACTAGGTCTTTTCTAACTAACTTAGATACACATGCATGCTAGCATGACCTAATCTTCTATGCCACAACCAAGGTTCTTTTTCTTTGTCTACCATTAGGCAAATGTTTTCATTTTTAAGTTCATTTAGATAGATAATGTATATGTTACCTTGCCTATGACCTAGGAAAAGAACCTTATTAGATTTAGGATCTATAACATGACATTTCAAACAATCAAAAATTACTTTGTAACCTTTGTCACAAAGTTGACTAATGCTTAGTAAGTTATGTTTTAGACCCCTAACAAGCAATACTTTTTCTAATGAAAAGTAGTCATTACCTATTGAACCACTTCCTTCAACTTAGCCTTTGGAGTTGTCCCCAAATGTGACTTCTCCACCAATTTTTAATTTAAATGAGTTGAAGTGGCTTCTATCTCCGGTCATGTGCCTTGAGCATCCACTGTCCAAGTACCAAGCTTCCTTTGTTTTGGCTTTGTGGCAATGCTCAATCACCTACAATTAAAATTCAAACTTATGTCTTAGGTACCCAAATTCTCTTGGGTCCTTTGATGTTAGTGAATGCAATTCTTGATCCCTTTGGGATCCATTTTACTAGAGCATTAATATCTTTTGAGTTAATTACTTCTCTTGGAACCCAAATTCTTTTCACTATTTTTCCTTTAAGAGTGGTCATCTTTATATTGCAATTATGTGATGCATGTCCCTTTCTATTACAATATGAACAAATAGTTGAAGGTTTATTCATGCCTTTTCTAGCAATAAAGCTTTTAAGATGAGTCTCTCTACTTTTTGCATTATATCCTAACCCATTTTTATCAAAAAAAAAATACCCTTTGAGTTTCTAGCATGTTATCTAGCTTTTGTTGACCCATATAAAATCTATTAAAGGAATTATGCAAATTACTATTTTTTCTTTTAGGTCACAAATTTCAAGATTTGTAATTTCTAGTTTCTTTTCACATTCTAATTTGTCCTCTAGCATTAACTCATTTTCTTTCTTCAATTTAGATATTATCTTTTTATATTTCATACTCATGCATTCATATTCCAATGCAAGATCATCAAAGGCATCTTGCAATTCGTCAAAAGAGTATTCATTGAGGTTTGAAGTTAGCTTTTCATCCTCAATAGCCATGAAGCACAAGTTGGCATTGTCCTTATTTGAGTCATCATCGGAGCAGTCACTGTCGCTCCATGTTGCCACCATTGCCTTCTTTTTGTGGAACCTATCATTGGACCTTTTAAGAAGAGGGCAGTTAAATTTAATATGTCCAGGTTTTTTACATTCATAGCACACTATGGCATCCTTTCTACCTAGCTCTTCTTGATCTTTCTTGTGGTTTCTTCTATCACTACTACTTGCTCTCATTCTCATGAATTTGTTAAATCTTTTGGCAAACATTGCCATCTCAAGATCCTCTTCACTACCACTCTCATTTTTATTCTCCTCTTGAGTAGTAGATTCAGAGCTACTCCCACTTTCTTGGGTGGCTCTTCATTTCTTCTCAACTTCATCTCATATGTGAGTAGTGATCCTATTAATTCATCTAGAGACAATGTGTGAGGGTCCTTAGATTCCTCAATTGCAGTCACTTTAGCTTCCCATGATTTTGGTAGGCTATTTAATATTTTCTTGACCATTTCTATATTAGAGTAGATTTTTCCTACAGACTTTAATCCATTAATTACATCAGTAAATCTAGTGAACATATCACTAATTGATTCTCCTTCCTTCATCCTAAATAGCTCATAGTCATGTGTGAGCATTCCTACCTCAGTCTCCTTTACTTGGGTTGTACCTTCATGAGTTATTACCAATTTGTCCTAAATTTTCTTGGCATTGTCACAACCGGAGACTCTATTGTATTCATTTGGCCCTAACGCACAAAATAGGGTGTGCATGGCCTTAGTATTCAGCTGAGCACATTTAACATCATTTGAATCCCACTCATCCTCTTCTTTAGGGATATCTCTTCCTCTATTCTTTTAGTAGGAATTTGAGGTCCTTTAGTTATAATCCTCCATACTTCATTATCATTTGCTTGAATGAACAACATCATCCTAGTTTTCCAATAAGCATAATGTTCACCATTGAACATTGGAGGCCTAACCGTAGAATGCCCCTCTCCTACTAAATCCACCAGGCCTATTTTGAGAGCCCGGCATACTGAGATCAGCTGGGATGTGTTTCTAGAGGCCTTTCGGAGACAGTATGTCCCGGATACCGCACAGCGGAAGCTAAAGATGGCATTTTTGGGACTGACCCAAGGGAGCAGGACTGTGGATGAGTATGAGACTGCTTTTATATCCCTGGGCAGGTATGATCCCAACACGATGGGTAATGAGGTCGAGAAGATCCAGAAGTTTGTGGATGGATTGAGACCAACGATCAGGTCTAGATTGGTTCCCCTAGATATACCGACCTATGAGGAGGCAGTGCACAGGGCGCAATTATGTGAACAAGATGTTGATAGAATCGCCTCGGAGTTTGGAAAGGTTGGTAAGATGAAGGACAGAGATAAGAAGAGACCTATGATGGATAGAGGCTTCAGCTATAAAGGAAGCAAGAGATTCTCTGGAAAGAGGCCAAGAATTGATGAGATCCGGGAGAGAACAGTTGATACTCCCATGTATCCGGCCATTGCTCCAGCTAAGGGAATCGTGATTAGAGGACCACGGCCTACTACAGAACAGTGTGGCAAGTGTGGTAGGTACCATGGTACTCGACCATGTTATGGACCTCAGGTTGTATGCTTCAGATGTGGGAAGCCAGGGCACATAATCAGAGATTGCCCAGAGATGATAGAGAGAGCCCCACAGAAGGGCAAGGAGCCAGAGAGAGCTCCAGTTGGTACAGCTGCTCCGAGGAGGAGGGCTACAGCTGAGGAAAAGGGGAATCAAGCAGTGGGTGTAAGCAGAGGACGAGTGCACGCACTGGATCAGGATACTGCAGATCAGTCATCAGATGTGGTAAAAGGTACCATCCAAATCTTTGATTTAGAAGCTTATGTACTGTTTGATCCTGGTGCCACGCATTCCTTTATTTCGCCATCCTTTGCATGTAAATTGATGAAGCATGTAAAACCCACGCTGCTTGGTAAGATGTTGTTGATATCTACCCCTATGAATGATAGTCAGTTGACTGAGCATACATATAGGGATTGTAAAATGAAGATAGGAGGTAAAGAGATGGCAGCCGATTTAATTTTATTAAATATGAGTGATTTTGATGTTATCCTAGGAATGGATTGGTTGGCTGCCAATCATATTATTATGGATTGTCATGCTAAAACCTTGATGTTTCCAAAGATAGACAATCTTGTAGTTAATTTTGTGAAATGAAATTAAAGAACATGATTATTATAAGTGTGATGAGTACAATCTTGATACATGATGTATGAAAGATAAATTTGATTTCATTTATGTATGTGATGTGATGATTTATGATACTAATGGTGGAAAGAATAATGTGAAGGATTCATTGCTTTTGTGATTGAGACGGATAAGGCACGTCCGGAATTGGAAGACATATCAGTGGTTAGGGAATTTCCAGATGTCTTTCCGGATGAGTTACTAGGGTTACCTCCAGATAGGGAGATGGAGTTTGGTATAGATTTGGCACCTGGTACAGAGCCGATGTCCAAGCCACCATACAGAATGGCTCAAGTTGAGTTAGAGGAGTTAAGGAAACAATTACAAGAGTTGCTGGAGAAGGGGTTCATCAGGTCGAGCGTCTCACCTTGGGGAGCACCGGTTCTGTTTGTAAGGAAGAAGGATGGAAGCCTCCGACTGTGTATAGACTACCGGTTGTTGAATAAGGCCACCATCAAGAATAAGTATCCCCTTCCACGCATCGATGATTTGTTGGATCAGCTTAAGGGAGCGCAGGTCTTTTCCAAGATAGATTTGAGATCAGGGTACCATCAGTTGAAGATACGAGGTGGAGATGTACCCAAGACAGCTTTTCGCACCCGGTATGGACATTATGAGTTCATGGTTATGCCATTCGGGTTGACGAATGCTCCCGCAGCTTTTATGTCTTTGATGAATGAGGTATTCCACCAGTACTTGGATCGATTTGTTATTGTGTTTATTGATGATATACTGGTGTATTCAAGGTCTAGAGAGGAACATGAAAGGCATTTAAGGATAGTGCTACAAACCCTCCGAGAGAAGAAGTTGTACGCTAAACTCAGTAAGTGCGACTTTTGGTTGGAACAGATCTCTTTTCTGGGTCACATAGTATCAAAGGATGGAGTATCAGTGGATCCATCTAAGATTGAGGCCTAGTTCAGTGGCAGAGACCCCAGACAGTGACAGAGATTAGAAGTTTCCTGGGTTTAGCTGGTTATTATCGAAGGTTTGTAGAGGGATTTTCGAGGTTAGCTACTCTTTTGACACGTCTCACGAGGAAAAATGTAGAGTTTGTGTGGGATAAAAAGTGTGAAGACAGTTTTGAGGAGTTAAAAAGGAGATTAACTACAGCTCCAATACTCACCATTCCTACCAACTCAGGAGGTTTCTCGGTGTATGCGGATGCTTCACACCTAGGATTGGGCTGTGTATTGATGCAGGATGGGAAGGTAGTAGCCTATGGATCAAGACAGTTAAAGGATCCTGAGAGGAACTACCCGACCCTTGACTTGGAGTTGGCAGCGGTGGTGTTTGCGCTGAAGATATGGCGCCACTACCTCTATGGTGAGAGATTTCAGGTTTATACAGATCATAAGAGCCTTAAGAACCTGTTCTCACAGAAAGAGTTGAACATGAGACAGAGGAGATGGCTCGAGCTGTTAAAGGATTATGATTGTGAAATCCTATACCACCCGGGTAAAGCAAATGTGGTTGCTGATGCATTGAGTAGGAAGCATCTTGGGATGGTATCATTTATGATGATCAGGGAACACGAGCTGTTGGAACAGTTCATGAACCTCAGTTTGGATATGACCCCGCCTGACGCTGATAGTGGATTTATGATAGCTAGCCTGCAGTTGGAACCGGATCTGGTAGATCGAATCCGACAGGCTCAGCGAGTTGATCAGCAGTGTAGTGATATTGTCGGGCAGATACAGAGGGGTATGGAGAAGGACTTTGGGTTGAGTTCGGATGGATTGTTGAGGTTCAGAGGTAGGATATGTGTTCCTGATGACGCAGAGATCAGAAGGTTGATCCTGACAGAGGCTCACTCATCGAAGTATACGATACATCCAGGGGGTACCAAAATGTATCAAAACCTTCGAAAGGTTTATTGGTGGTCGGGAATGAAAAAGCACATTGCTGAATATGTTGCTAAGTGTCTCGTTTGTCAGCAGGTGAAGGTAGAGCATCAGAAGCCTGCAAGGTTATTGCAGCCTCTACCGATACCGACATGGAAGTGGGAGCATGTCACCATGGATTTTGTGATGGGATTACCGAGGACCCGAAGAGGTCATGATGCCATATGGGTGATTGTGGATCGGTTGACGAAATCAGCCCATTTCCTAGCTATGAGAGCTACCGATACTCTGAGCCAGTTAGCGAACCTATATGTGCGCGAGATAGTAAGGCTACATGGAATTCCAGTGAGCGTTGTTTCTGATAGGGATGCCCGCTTCACTTCCCACTTTTGGGAACATTTTCAGGAAGCGATGGGGACCCAGTTGAATTTTAGCACCGCATTTCATCCTCAGACAGATGGTCAGTCAGAGAGGACTATACAGACCCTGGAGGACATGTTGAGAGCGTGTGCATTGGATTTTGGAGGCTCTTGGGATGACCATTTGCCACTCGCAGAGTTCGCGTATAATAACAGTTTTCATGCGAGTATCGAGATGGCACCATATGAGGCATTGTATGGGCGTAGATGCCGTTCCCCTATTGGATGGGAAGAGGTTGGTGACAGACAGATCTTTGCTCCCGACTTGGTTAGACAAGCCTCTGAGGACGTCCAATTGATATGTGAGAGGTTACGGACAGCTCAGAGCAGGCAAAAGAGTTATGCTGACAAGAGACGGAGACCACTAGAGTTTGAGGTGGGTGAGTCAGTGTTTCTGAAAGTTTCCCCTTCGAAGGGAATTATGAGATTTGGGAAGAAGGGAAAGTTGAGCCCTCGATATATAGGGCCATTTGAGATACTTGATAAGGTGGGAGACAAGGCTTATAGGTTGGCATTGCCACTAGAGTTGGCAAGTGTGCTAACGTCTTCCACGTATCCATGTTGAGGAAGTATCACCCAGACCCGGCACATGTGATAAGATATGAGCCTTTGGAGCTCAATGAAGGTATGACCTATGTTGAGAAGCCAGTTCGGGTATTGGACAGAAAAGAGAAAGTGCTGAGGACAAAGACAATTCCCTTGGTGAAGATACTTTGGCAACATCACACTGTGGAAGAAGCCACATGGGAATTGGAGAGTTTGATGCGGGAGAGGTATCCCGAGTTGTTCACAGAATAATTGGTTCCAATTTGGAGGACCAAATTTTCTAAGTGGGGGAGAATATGAGACCCCGTATATGTATAAGGGTATATATGTACATAGAAGTGTAAATAGAGTTGTACTATGAATTCATGAGTGAAGTATATGTGATGTAAGTCCATAAGTAATGTACACACTTGTAATGAGAGTGGTAATCGTACATACAAGTTTCATTATGTATGAATGTGTAGAAATGGACTTAAACATGTGGAGAATGTGTGTAGAATGGATTATGAATAGTTTGGTAAAATGGAAGTAGAATTGCATAAGATGTGCACTTCCATTTTTGTTTATATTAAGTACCATTGGTAATACAAAGATCCTACACAAGTTTTAATGTGTATAAAGTGAGGATGGATGCCATTTTCAAGCCTCAAAGATGAATAAATGAGGAAAAGATCATGGTAGCAAATTGAGGATGTTTGGTAAGTGTTGTTGCAGAGGAACTGCAGGAAATCTGAAAATTTTGAAGGGCAGATCGATCTCATGGGATGAGAGATCGATCTGGAAGAGCCAGAATGCTCTTATTTGGGCAAAAGAATAGAGTAGATCGATCTCCAATGGACCAGATCGATCTCCTTAGCTCTCTGTTTGGGAGCAGATCGATCTCATGCCTCGACAGATCGATCTCATGCCTCAACAGATCGATCTCATGCTTCGACAGATCGATCTCAGGCTTAAAAATGCCGTGAAAAAGAGGGATTTTAAGGGACCAGATCGATCTCCTCTTGGACCAGATCGATCTCCTCAAGCTAATTCTATATAAGGAGTGCTGAAAGTCAGAAAATTTTGGGAAAAACACAAATCTTCCACTTTCAACCCAAAAACCTAACTTTCTCTGTCTAAAATCAGCCATTTTCAGTGAAGTTTGAAGAGAGACCATTAGAGGCAAAGTTGTTCCTATCAAAGAGAAGAACAACATAGTTGGAAGGCATTTTCCCATTGTTGATATTGAAGAAGTTAAGGGCATTGCCATTTGGAGCAAGAGGAGAAATCAATTGGGTAAGATTCTAACACTCCAACTATGGTACATTGTTTATTTAATTGATTTTGGAGTTGTTTGGCATGTATGGATGGTTAGAAACTATCTAAATACATTGGAATGATTATGACCTAGAAATGGTCTAGAGTGAGAAAGTGGAATGTATGGAGATTAATGATGAATGAGATATGTAAAAGTTATTTATAGTGTTGTGGTATGATTTTAAGATGTGGTTAGGGGATAAATTGTGAGATTTACCTAAAGGAGGTAAAATGTGGATTAAGGCATTTGTAAACTGCATAAGTGGATAATATTGACTAGTGAGGTCAATTATGGGATAAATACATTAACTCAATCGATTTAATGAATGAATCGCAGCTTTTGAGGATACGCCGAGGCGAGTTAAGCCAAGAGCGTGAGAAGCTAAAAGGAAAGGAGTCACACCAAGTAAATCGAGGTAAGGGAATTGTGTGGACTCTTAGAGATATCTGTGCGCGATTTGGGCGCTTAAATGTTTTGCTAGAATGCATGAGACTAGGAAATGTTGTTGGGTGACTGAAGGGTAAAAGTTGGGAGTTTGAGAAATGTGCATGAAAACAAAAGCATATTGCTTTGAAAATCATGTTTTATTGCTTTTTAGCAAATGATTGGTAGGTTGGCTAACATTGAAATGATTTGCAAAAGAGATGAGTGTGTTTTGGTTTTGTTAATCATACTTTGCAAGTTTTGAGCCACCTACATGATTTCGTGAGTATGAAAGAGTGCAAAAGGCACTAGTTTTCACATGGATTTTATAATTGTTTTGGCATTGTGCTCGAGTTTGTCTCGCACTGGATGCCCACCTTGTATGTTGCCGTGTTTGGAGCTTCGAGTAGACTGGGTGTCACATTGATTAAATAGGCTCACACGTGCATTGTTTTGACATGATTAATTAGCCGTGTTAGGAGCTTCGGATAGACAGAGGTCGCCCCGATTAAATAGGCTCACACGTGCGTTTGAGATGTGGCGTGATATGATGTGTTGATTGGGTCCACGGAGTACGTCGTACCGTGCATGTAGCATGGAGTACGTTGTACCGTGTTGAGTTGTGATGTGCCGTCTTCGGACGAGATCTGCTATGGACCGACGGGTAGGATTTGACCCACCTCCCATGTGGAAGCAGATAGTGGTGATATCTCGCACACTTGATCTGTGTAGCCGGTATCACAGGTTATGTACATAGGCCTTGAGGTTATTACCTACTGTTGAACTGCCTATCTCACATGTCTACTGCTATTTGAGATTAAATCCATGTTTGAAATGATTGTGGGTCAGGAAAGCCCGAGGGATGGGCCGAGACCTGACCAGTGATGAATTGATTTGTTAATGGTTTTTAAAGTGCACGAATGCATGATGTTTAATGCCATGCTTTATTGTGAAAATGCATGATGTTTAATGCCATGCTTTTATTGTGAATTATGCATGATGATATATACCATGCTTTGAGTTGAAATGTGCACTGAATTTTAATAGCATGAATGCTTTACATACCATTAACACAATCATACACTCATGTTTTGAGATAAACAATGAATTAAATGCTTTTGAGCATGGCATCACGATCACGTAGATAGTGCAGTATCTACCTGTTCGCATGATTTCCTTACTGAGCGTGTGGTTTGCTCACCCCCCTTATTTTTCCCTCTCTACAGAGATTTGAGTATAGATTGGACGTGACTGGAGGCGTTCCCTTTTTGGTAATCCGCTGCATCCCATCGCTAAAGGTATACACACTTGGATTATTTTGTATCTAAACTAGACATAGTACAGTAGCATTTTGTATGTAACCACTGGGGATGTAAAACAATGTAAACACATGTAACAACTCTGATATATATATACATTTATACAAGTGTTTACTCATAATAATGTTTCAAATTGAATTGGTATGGTGGAGTGAGTTAGACGTCGACACACAGCCCAACTGTTAAGTGTGTGGTTGTTCACGATCGAGAAAGGATGATTAAGGATTGATGCATGAAAATGCAAAAAATTTGTACGTATTTTGGTAAGTTGAGGGTCGTGACAGAAGTTGGTATCAGAGCTCGAGTTGGTCTGACGTGTGTCGTGTCTAAAATACTTAATAAGTGAAAAATTACATCCCCAAGTTACTGTGCTTGTTTAGATACAAATAGTGTATGTCGATGGGTTGACTAAGTATTTGGTTGTAAATGTAGGGAACTGAGTAAGTATGCCTAATACCAGTCACGGTAGAGGGATGAGAGCACAGGCTCAAGGCCGTAGAGGTAGGCCTGGGGGTCGTGTTGAGCCAGAAACACACGAGGCTCAGGAGAATGTTGAGGTGGAGGCTGATGTTGAGCACGCTCCACAGGGTCCAGAGGAGAGACCCGAGAGTACTGAGGCTCGCTTCGCGAGGATTGAGCGGAGCATTGAGATGATTATAGAGTTGGTCACCCAATCTTTATCTGGAGTTGGCGAAAGATAGAGTCCCGCTACACAGGGTGATGCCGAGCAGGCAGCAGCTCCCGAGGCACGGGCAAGGCAAGCCCAAGGACCTCAGACGACAGATACCCCACCCACACAGGATGTGCCTACGTCGGTTACTATGCCAGGCAGTAGAGGTTGGGGATATGGATGTGATTTGGATAGACTGCGGCAGTTCCAGAAGTTTGGACCGTCGTCTTTCAGTGGAGCAAAGGACCCAGTAGCGGCTGAAGATTGGATCAATGAGATCGAGAAATTATATGGGTTCTTTGAGTGCACTACTACCGAGATGGTAGCATTTGCCGCTTTTATGCTGAAGGGATCAGCAGAACATTGGTGGAAATCCACCAGGCCTATTTTGAGAGCCCGGCATACTGAGATCAGCTGGGATGTGTTTCTAGAGGCCTTTCGGAGACAGTATGTCCCGGATACCGCACAGCGGAAGCTAAAGATGGCATTTTTGGGACTGACCCAAGGGAACAGGACTGTGGATGAGTATGAGACTGCTTTTATATCCCTGGGCAGGTATGATCCCAACACGATGGGTAATGAGGTCGAGAAGATCTAGAAGTTTGTGGATGGATTGAGACCAACCATCAGGTCTAGATTCGTTCCCCTGGATATACCGACCTATAAGGAGGCAGTGCGCAGGGCGCAATTATGTGAACAAGATGTTGATAGAATCGCCTCGGAGTTTGGAAAGGTTGGTAAGATGAAGGACAGAGATAAGAAGAGACCTATGATGGATAGAGGCTTCAGCTATAAAGGAAGCAAGAGATTCTCTAGAAAGAGGTCGAGAATTGATGAGATCCGGGAGAGGACAGTTATACTCCCATGTATCCGGCCATTGCTCCAGCTAAGGGAATCATGATTGGAGGACCACGGCCTACTACAGAACAGTGTGGCAAGTGTGGTAGGTACCATGGTACTCGACCATGTTATGGACCTCAGGTTGTATGCTTCAGATGTGGGAAGCCAGGGCACATAATCAAAGATTACCTAGAGATGATAGAGAGAGCCCCACAGAAGGGCAAGGAGCCAGAGAGAGCTCCAGTTGGTACAGCTGCTCCGAGGAGGAGGGCTACAGCAGAGAAAAAGGGGAAGCAAGCAGTGGGTGTAAGCAGAGGACGAGTGCACGCACTGGATCAGGATACTGCAGATCAGTCATCAGATGTGGTAAAAGGTACCATCCAAATCTTTGGTTTAGAAGCTTATATACTGTTTGATCCTGGTGCCACGCATTCCTTTATTTCGCCATCCTTTGCATGTAAATTGATGAAGCATGTAAAACCCACGCTGCTTGGTAAGATGTTGTTAATATCTACCCCTATGAATGATAGTCAGTTGACTGAGCATACATATAGGGATTGTAAAATGAAGATAGGAGGTAAAGAGATGGCAGCCGATTTAATTTTATTAAATATGAGTGATTTTGATGTTATCCTAGGAATGAATTGGTTGGCTACCAATCATATTATTATGGATTGTCATGCTAAAACCTTGATGTTTCCAAAGATAGACAATCTTGTAGTTAATTTTGTGAAATGAAATTAAAGAACATGATTATTATAAGTGTGATGAGTACAATCTTGATACATGATATATGAAAGATAAATTTGATTTCATTTATGTATGTGATGTGATGATTTATGATACTAATGGTGGAAAGAATAATGTGAAGGATTCATCGCTTTTGTGATTGAGACGGATAAGGCACGTCCGGAATTGGAAGACATATCAGTGGTTAGGGAATTTCCAGATGTCTTTCCGGATGAGTTACTAGGGTTACCTCCAGATAGGGAGATGGAGTTTGGTATAGATTTGGCACCTGGTACAGAGCCGATGTCCAAGCCACCATACAGAATGGCTCAAGTTGAGTTAGAGGAGTTAAGGAAACAATTACAAGAGTTGCTGGAGAAGGGGTTCATCAGGCCGAGCGTCTCACCTTGGGGATCACCGGTTCTGTTTGTAAGGAAGAAGGATGGAAGCCTCCGACTGTGTATAGACTACCGATTGTTGAATAAGGCCACCATCAAGAATAAGTATCACATTCCACGCATCGATGATTTATTGGATCAGCTTAAGGGAGCGCAGGTCTTTTCCAAGATAGATCTGAGATCAGGGTACCATCAGTTGAAGATACGAGGTGGAGATGTACCCAAGACAGCTTTTCGCACCCGGTATGGACATTATGAGTTCATGGTTATGCCATTCGGGTTGACGAATGCTCCCGCAGCTTTTATGTCTTTGATGAATGAGGTATTCCACCAGTACTTGAATCGATTTGTTATTGTGTTTATTGATGATATACTGGTGTATTCAAGGTCTAGAGAGGAACATGAAAGGCATTTAAGGATAGTGCTACAAACCCTTCGAGAGAAGAAGTTGTACGCTAAACTCAGTAAGTGCGACTTTTGGTTGGAACAGATCTCTTTTCTGGGTCACATAGTATCAAAGGATGGAGTATCAGTGGATCCATCTAAGATTGAGGCCGTAGTTCAGTGGCAGAGACCCCAGACAGTGACAGAGATCAGAAGTTTCCTGGGTTTAGCAGGGTATTATCGAAGGTTTGTAGAGGGATTTTCGAGGTTAGCTACTCCTTTGACACGTCTCACGAGGAAAAATGTAGAGTTTGTGTGGGACAAAAAGTGTGAAGACAGTTTTGAGGAGTTAAAAAGGAGATTAACTACAGCTCCAATACTCACCATTCCTACCAACTCAGGAGGTTTCTCGGTGTATGCGGATGCTTCACACCTAGGATTGGGCTGTGTATTGATGCAGGATGGGAAGGTAGTAGCCTATAGATCAAGACAGTTAAAGGATCATGAGAGGAACTACCCGACCCATGACTTGGAGTTGGCAGCGGTGGTGTTTGCGCTGAAGATATGGCGCCACTACCTCTATGGTGAGAGATTTCAGGTTTATACAGATCATAAGAGCCTTAAGTACCTGTTCTCACAGAAAGAGTTGAACATGAGACAGAGGAGATGGCTCGAGCTGTTAAAGGATTATGATTGTGAAATCCTATACCACCCGGGTAAAGCAAATGTGGTTGCTGATGCATTGAGTAGGAAGCATCTCGGGATGGTATCATTTATGATGATCAGGGAACACGAGCTGTTGGAACAGTTCATGAACCTCAGTTTGGATATGACCCCGCCTGACGCTGATAGTGGATTTATGATAGCTAGCCTGCAGTTGGAACCGGATCTGGTAGATCGAATCCGACAGGCTCAGCGAGTTGATCAGCAGTGTAGTGATATTGTCGGGCAGATACAGAGGGGTATGGAGACGGACTTTGGGTTGAATTCGGATGGATTGTTGAGGTTCAGAGGTAGGATATGTGTTCGTGATGACGCAAAGATCAGAAGGTTGATCCTGACAGAGGCTCACTCATCGAAGTATACGATACATCCAGGGGGTACCAAAATGTATCAAAACCTTCGAAAGGTTTATTGGTGGTCGGGAATAAAAAAGCACATTGCTGAATATGTTGCTAAGTGTCTCGTTTGTCAGCAGGTGAAGGTAGAGCATTAGAAGCCTGCAGGGTTATTGCAGCCTCTACCGATACCGACATGAAAGTGGGAGCATGTCACCATGGATTTTGTGATGGGATTACCGAGGACCCGAAGAGGTCATGATGCCATATGGGTGATTGTGGATCGATTGACGAAATCAGCCCATTTCCTAGCTATGAGAGCTACCGATACTCTGAGCCAGTTAGCGAACCTATATGTGCGCGAGATAGTGAGGCTACATGGAATTCCAGTGAGCGTTGTTTCTGATAGGGATGCCCGCTTCACTTCTCACTTTTGGGAACATTTTCAGGAAGCGATGGGGACCCAGTTGAATTTTAGCATCGCATTTCATCCTCAGACAGATGGTCAGTCAGAGAGGACTATACAGACCCTGGAGGACATGTTGAGAGCGTGTGCATTGGATTTTGGAGGCTCCTGGGATGACCATTTGCCACTCGCAGAGTTCGCGTATAATAACAGTTTTCATGCGAGTATCGGGATGGCACCATATGAGGCATTGTATGGGCGTAGATGCCGTTTCCCTATTGGATGGGAAGAGGTTGGTGACAGACAGATCTTTGCTCCCGACTTGTTTAGACAAGCCTCTGAGGACGTCCAATTGATATGTGAGAGGTTACGGACAGCTCAGAGCAAGCAAAAGAGTTATGCTGACAAGAGACGGAGACCACTAGAGTTTGTGGTGGGTGAGTCAGTGTTTTTGAAAGTTTCCCCTTCGAAGGGAATTATGAGATTTGGGAAGAAGGGAAAGTTGAGCCCTCGATATATAGGGCCATTTGAGATACTTGATAAGGTGGGAGACAAGGCTTATAGGTTGGCATTGCCACCAGAGTTGGCAAGTGTGCACAACGTCTTCCACGTATCCATGTTGAGGAAGTATCACCCGGACCCGGCACATGTGATAAGATATGAGCCTTTGGAGCTCAATGAAGGTATGACCTATGTTGAGAAGTCAGTTCGGGTATTGGACAGAAAAGAGAAAGTGCTGAGGACAAAGACAATTCCCTTGGTGAAGATACTTTGGCAACATCACACTGTGGAAGAAGCCACATGGGAATTGGAGAGTTTGATGCGGGAGAGGTATCTCGAGTTGTTCACAGAATAATTGGTTCCAATTTGGAGGACCAAATTTTCTAAGTGGGGGAGAATGTGAGACCCCGTATATGTATAAGGGTATATATGTACATAGAAGTGTAAATAGAGTTGTACTATGAATTCATGAGTGAAGTATATGTGATGTAAGTCCATAAGTAATGTACACACTTGTAATGAGAGTGGTAATCGTACATACAAGTTTCATTATGTATGAATGTGTAGAAATGGACTTAAACATGTGGAGAATGTGTGTAGAATGGATTATGAATAGTTTGGTAAAATGGAAGTAGAATTGCATAAGATGTGCACTTCCATTTTTGTTTATATTAAGTACCATTGGTAATACAAAGATCCTACACAAGTTTTAATGTGTATGAAGTGAGGATGGATGCCATTTTCAAGCCTCAAAGATGAATAAATGAGGAAAAGATCATGGTAGCAAATTAAGGATGTTTGGTAAGTGTTGTTGCAGAGGAACTGCAGGAAATCTGAAAATTTTGAAGGGCAGATCGATCTCATGGGATGAGAGATCGATCTGGAAGAGCCAGAATGCTCTTATTTGGGCAAAAGAATAGAGCAGATCGATCTCCAATGGACCAGATCGATCTCCTTAGCTCTCTGTTTGGGAGCAGATCGATCTCATGCCTCGACAGATCGATCTCATGCCTCAACAGATCGATCTCATGCTTCGACAGATCGATCTCAGGCTTAAAAATGTCGTGAAAAAGAGGGATTTTAAGGGACCAGATCGATCTCCTCTTGGACCAGATCGATCTCCTCAAGCTAGTTCTATATAAGGAGTGCTGAAAATCAAAAAATTTCGGGAAAAACACAAATCTTCCACTTTCAACCCAAAAACCTAACTTTCTCTCTCTAAAATCAGCCATTTTCAGTGAGGTTTGAAGAGAGACCATTAGAGGCAAAGTTGTTCCTATCAAAGAGAAGAACAACATAGTTGGAAGGCATTTTCCCATTGTTGATATTGAAGAAGTTAAGGGCATTGCCATTTGGAGCAAGAGGAGAAATCAATTGGGTAAGATTCTAACACTCCAACTATGGTACATTGTTTATTTAATTGATTTTGGAGTTGTTTGGCATGTATGGATGGTTAGAAACTATCTAAATACATTGGAATGATTATGACCTAGAAATGGTCTAGAGTGAGAAAGTGGAATGTATGGAGATTAATGATGAATGAGATATGTAAAAGTTATTTATAGTGTTGTGCTATGATTTTAAGATGTGGTTAGTGGATAAATTGTGAGATTTACCTAAAGGAGGTAAAATCTGGATTAAGGCATTTGTAAAATGCATAAGTGGATAATATTGACTAGTGAGGTCAATTATGGGATAAATACATTTACTCAATCGATTTAATGAATGAATCGCAGCTTCCGAGGATACGCCGAGGCGAGTTGAGCCAAGAGCGTGAGAAGCTAAAAGGAAAGGAGTCACACCAAGTAAATCGAGGTAAGGGAATTGTGTGGACTCTTAGAGATATCTGTGCGCGATTTGGGCGCTTAAATGTTTTGCTAGAATGCGTGAGACTAGGAAATGTTGTTGGGTGACTGAAGGGTAAAAGTTGGGAGTTTGAGAAATGTGCATGAAAACAAAAGCATATTGCTTTGAAAATCATGTTTTATTGCTTTTTAGCAAATGATTGGTAGGTTGGCTAACATTGAAATGATTTGCAAAAGAGATGAGTGTGTTTTGGTTTTGTTAATCATACTTTGCAAGTTTTGAGCCACCTACATGATTTCGTGAGTATGAAAGAGTGCAAAAGGCACTAGTTTTCACATGGATTTTATAATTGTTTTGGCATTGTGCTCGAGTTTGTCTCGCACTGGATGCCCACCTTGTATGTTACCGTGTTTGGAGCTTCGAGTAGACTGGGTGTCACATTGATTAAATAGGCTCACACGTGCATTGTTTTGACATGATTAATTAGCCGTGTTAGGAGCTTCGGATAGACAGAGGTCGCCTCGATTAAATAGGCTCACACGTGCGTTTGAGATGTGGCGTGATATGATGTGTTGATTGGGTCCACGGAGTACGTCGTACCGTGCATGTAGCATGGAGTACGTTGTACCGTGTTGAGTTGTGATGTGCCATCTTCGGACGAGATCTGCTATGGACCGGCGGGTAGGATTTGACCCACCTCCCGTGTGGAAGCAGATAGTGGTGATATCCCGCACACCTGATCCATGTAGCCGGTATCACAGGTTATGTACATAGGCCTTGAGGTTATTACCTACTGTTGAACTGCCTATCTCACATGTCTACTGCTATTTGAGATTAAATCCATGTTTGAAATGATTGTGGGTCAGGAAAGCCCGAGGGATGGGCCGAGACCTGACCAGTGATGAATTGATTTGTTAATGGTTTTTAAAGTGCACGAATGCATGATGTTTAATGCCATGCTTTATTGTGAAAATGCATGATGTTTAATACCATGCTTTTATTGTGAATTATGCATGATGATATATACCATGCTTTGAGTTGAAATGTGCACTAAATTTTAATAACATGAATGCTTTACATACCATTAACACAATCATACACTCATGTTTTGAGATAAACAATGAATTAAATGCTTTTGAGCATGGCATCACGATCACGTAGATAGTGCAGTATCTACCTGTTCGCATGATTGCCTTACTGAGCGTGTGGTTTGCTCACCCCCCTTATTTTCCCCTCTCTACAGAGATTTGAGTATAGATTGGACGTGACTGTAGGCATTCCCTTTTTGGTAATCCGCTGCATCCCATCGCTAAAGGTATACACACTTGGATTATTTTGTATCTAAACTAGACATAGCATAGTAGCATTTTGTATGTAACCACTGGGGATGTAAAACAATGTAAACACATGTAACAACTCTGATATATATACATTTATACAAGTGTTTACTCATAATAATGTTTCAAATTGAATTGGTATGGTAGAGTGAGTTAGACGTCGACACACAGCCCAACTGTTAAGTGTGTGGTTGTTCACGATCGAGGAAGGATGATTAAGGATTGATGCATGAAAATGCGAAAAATTTGTACGTATTTTGGTAAGTTGAGGGTCGTGACAGAAAGAAAATTTACCGGGGACGACTCGAGATTCGGGTAAGTTGATCGAGGGTCGAGATTGACCTACGGGTAAATTTTCGTGAATTTATTTAATATTATTTTAATGGAAAGTGACCCGAATTTACCTAACTATGCAGCTTTACGACAGAGACCGAACGAGAGCCGATTGAGCTCTGACTTTCGTACCCCGCATCGTATCGGGTAAGTACATTTTAATTTCGGCAATATGAGTTCTTTAATATAGAGCTTTGATTTTTTACGAAATTATGGATTAATTTCATATAGAAAGGAATATTTTTTGGAATTGTAATGTAATTGCCATAAATGGTATACGGGCTATCCAATGAGTTTGGAACGAAGTCCGATAATTATCGGTAAGCTGCATGAGCCCGGTATACCCGAAAAAGGGAATTAATAAAAATAAAAGGGTTGAAAATGGGCCGAGACCCAATAAGGTAAATAGGGCCTAATACTTTAAAGTTGGTCAGTAAATGCAATATACTGATCAAGATAATTGAATTGACCTCAACTGTGTGGTTATATGCAGTTACGTACCTTTGGTTGGCGCGCATTTGGACTGAGAGATTCGGTATCATCGAGACAAGTTAAGTCTGCGCGCGATTCCAGGTAAGGGAATTTTGTAGGTGCATAGAGATACCTATACGTAATTTTGAGGGGATTTACAGGGTCTAGAATTTCTTAAACTATCTAGAAACGAAATAATAATTTTACGAAAATCGGGGCATAGGTGAATAAAGAAAAAGATGATTTTGCCCCTGGGAGTAAAATTTACAAAAAGGGTAGTAAGGCAGATAAATTGCA
This sequence comes from Firmiana major, assembly GCA_033439115.1. Lineage (NCBI taxonomy): Eukaryota > Viridiplantae > Streptophyta > Magnoliopsida > Malvales > Malvaceae > Firmiana > Firmiana major. The sequence continues at coordinate 14,568,568 of CM065913.1, read as the reverse complement.
TAATTACCATGTTTTAATGTTTTATATGATTATATTGCTTTGATTTAAGCAAATATGCACATAGGTTGGCTATTGATTTCATGAAATATACGAAAGGGTTACCGGTTTGTACCGATTACTATTTTAAAAAGATGTTTTATCAAAATTTAGCCACCTATCGTATTTATACAAGTAAAAAGAGTGCTAGAGTCTTACTCGAACTCAAGTTTACTGATTTATTTCTCATAAAAAGTCATACTGGAGCATTGCTCGTACGAGAAATTTGTGTGTGCACAAAATCGTGCTGGAGCTTCGCTCGCACGAGATTTTAGATATCATGATATGCATAGCGTGGTGCTGGAGCTTCGCTCGCACTAGACGTGAGTTGACATGCATATAGTCGTGCGGAAGCCTCCTGTAGACTGTGTGTCACTGAGAGTTGAGATGCTCGCACGTATACTTTGAGACATGGGTTGGTTATCGACATAGTATTAGGGTGGATAAGACCTATAGTAGGCACCCCCAGACTATGATATGGGTCCATGGAGTACGATGTACCGTGTATATCACACGGAGTACGCTGTACCGTGCAGTCATGATGACTCTATGATGTTACTTGTTATTCTGGCGGGTAGGAATTGACCCCACCTCCCGTTGCAGTTGTGATACCCCACACACCGGGATCCGTGTAACCTGGGATCACAGGGACAAAATATGGCCATAGTCCTCGATTTTCATACAGTAACCTACATGCCTCACATGATATCATATGGTCTGGATAGACCAGGACAAACCCGAAGGAGGGGTAATGTCCCGATTTATGTTTTTTAAAAGAGTTGTGATTTAATGAATCAAGGTATTCCCGAGTGATGGGTTTAGCCTTGATGTGATGAGTTTATGATTAAACAAATAAGTTTTAAAGTGAAGAGTTTATAATGAAATTAATAAGTTTTAACGTGACGAGCATGAGATGTCATACATGATGATTTTTCTATGTTGATTTTATATGCCAATTTCATGATTTCTCTTATATGATATACATATATATAGCATCGTTTTAGTCATATCTCATGCTCCAAATATAAACAATTTTATATCATGATATTATCAGCACGTAGATAATGTAGTTATCTACCTGCTTACATTATTGCCTTACTGAGCTGTTTATGCTCACCCTTTCATTTTCCACCCTTCACAGAGCATCTACAGTAGTCGAGAGCGGGTAGAGACTGCATCCCAGGTTTTTCGCTGCTCCCATCGCGAATCAGGTATACACATCGTACAGTTTTGTATCTAAACAATTAATAGCGCAGTATTGTAACGAATATAATTATGGGGGATGCAAATATATGGAAACATATGTACATACAGTTGTATAATATATGTACTTATTATTACACTATCTAAAATTTTAACCTTATTACCATGGTAAGAAAGATATGTCAATTGGGATAAGAGTTGGGATTATTACTGACTCATAGCCCAACTCGTTAAAAATGGAATTGTCACGAGGAGGTGAGAAGTATAGAAAAAGCGAAAAATTTATAGTGATTTTGTTAGAACGGGTCGTGACAAAAGGTGGTATCAGAGCTAGAGTTGGTCGAATATGAGTCAGTAATAATTGTTAAGAAATTAAATCCCCTTAATACTGTGCTCTGTTTAGATATAACTGTGTATACCAATATGGGACTAGACTAATAAATGGTCGTGGATGCTGGAACTTAGGCATTATGCCTGTCACTCACCGTGGTAGAGGGGCAAGTTCACGTGGTAGAGGCCGTAGAGGTAGGCCCGTGAGCTGTGCAGAGCCACAGACTAGTCAGGCTCCGCAGGACCCCATTGAGAGACCAGAGGATACTGAGGCACGCTTCGCTAGGATTGAGTGAAGTATAGAAAATCTTGTTGAGATAGTTACACAGACTTTAGGGGTTAGTGATAGACGAGGCCCAGTTGGACAGCCTACTGCTACTGGACAGACTACAGAGACTATTACACCACCACCGGTTCAGGATACAGCTTCTCCTATCACTCCACAGTCGGGCGGTAGTGAGTTGGGCTATGATTGTGACCTAGACAGATTATGATAATTTCAGAAATTTAGACCTCCAGTTTTCAGAGGAGTGAAGGACCCGGCTATTGCAGAGGATTGGATATATGAGATGGAGAAATTGTATGGGTTCTTCAGATGTACATCGACTGAGAGGGTTGCCTTTGCCGTGTTTATGCTAAAGGGCGAGGCAGAGCATTGGTGAAGGTCTACTGTGTCTATCTTGAGAGCCTGACACTTAGTGATTACTTGGGTGATATTTCTAGAGGCTTTAGAAGGCAATATATTCTGGCCACTGCACAGCGGAGATTACGGATGGAGTTTATGAGTTTAGTTCAGGGGAACTGCTCCGTTGATGAGTACGAGTCGAGGTTCATATCCTTGGGGAGGTATGACCCAGATACATTGAGCAGTGAGAGTCGGAAGGTTCAAAAATTCATAGATGGATTGAGACCAGCCATCAGATCTAAGTTAGCTCCGTTTGACATCTCTACTTATGATGAGGCAGTACATAGAGCTCAGTTGTGTGAGCAAGATTTTGAGCAGAGTGCCTCAGAGTTTGGGAAGGTCAGCAGAGCTAGAGATAGAGACCGAAAGAGATCCGAAGGGGATAGGGTGAACAGGAAGGAGGTCAGAGGTTTGCTGATAAGAAACCTCGGATTGAGAAGATATAGGAGAGGACGGGTAAGCCTCATTTATATTCGACTTTACCATCATCGAGAGGTATAGTTATTGGAAGGACACGACCGACTACCGAGCAGTGTAGGAGGTGTGGTAGATTTCATGGTACCAGGCCTTGTCCGACAACTACTGGGGTATGTTTTCATTGTGGGAAGCCGGGGCATGTCATAAGAAACTGTCCCGAGATGATTGCGACTGCCCCACAGAAGGGCAAAGAGCCAAAGAGAGCTCCTGTTGAGACTCCTGCTCCTAGGAGAAGAGCCACTGCTGAGGAGAAGGGGAAGCAAGTTATGGGCAGAGGGCGAGTGCATGCATTGGATCAAGACATCGCAGATGCTTCAGCGGATGTGATTAAAGGTACTATCCTAATTTTTAATTTAGAAGCATTTGTGTTATTTGATTCTGGTGCTACACATTCCTTCATATCGCCTTCATTTGCACATAAGTTGTTGAAGTATGTACACCCTACATTGTTAGATAGAATGTTGTTAATCTCTACACCTATGAATGACAGTCAGTTGACTGATTATGTATATAGAGATTGTAGGCTGAGAATAAGGGGAAAGGACATGTCAGTCGACCTTGTCTTACTGAATATGAGGGATTTTAATGTAATTTTAGGGATGGATTGGCTGACTGCAAACCATGCTGTTTTAGATTGCTATGCTAAGACAGTAATGTTTTCAAGGACAGATAGTCTTACTGTAAGTTTTGCTGAAAAGAAATAAAAAGCATATAATTATTGCATTTGGAAAAGTATGGTTATAATTCATCATATTTGTGAGATAGATTTATTTATTAATAATGGATACTTATATGATGAATTATGTTACTAATGGTGGAAATGGTATTTTGAAAGGTTCATTGCATATGTGGTTGACATAGATAAGGCACGTCCGGAATTGAGAGACATTCCAGTTATGAGTGAATTTCCAGATGTATTTCAGGATGAGTTACCAGGGTTACCGCTAGTGCGGGAGACAGAGTTCATTATTGATTTGACACCTGGTACAGAGCCGATATCTAGACCACCGTATAGGATGGCTCCGGTTGAGTTGGAGGAACTGAGGAAACAGTTGCAAGAATTATTAGAGAAGGGGTTCATCAGACCGAGTGTGTCGCCATGGGGAGCACCGATTTTGTTTGTGAGGAAGAAGGATGGGAGCCTTCAATTGTGTATCGACTATCGATTGTTAAACAAGGCTACCATCAAGAACAAGTATCCCCTTCCGAGGATTGATGATTTACTGGATCAGCTACGGGGAGCACAGGTCTTTTCTAAAGTTGATCTGAGATCAAGGTATCATCAGTTGAGAGTTCAGGATGGAGATGTACCCAAGATAGCTTTTTGCACCCGTTATGGTCATTTTGAGTTTATGGTTATGCCATTCGGGTTGACGAACGCTCCCGCAGCTTTTATGTCATTGATGAATGAGGTGTTTCGACCTTATTTAGATCGATTTGTGATTGTCTTCATCAATGATATCCTGGTTTATTCAAGATCCAAAGAGGAGCATGAGCAGCACCTGAGGATTGTATTGCAGACCCTCCGTGAGAAGCAATTGCATGCTAAACTCAATAAGTGTGACTTTTGGCTTGAGCAAATCTCCTTTTTGGGACATATAGTGTCGAAGGATGGTGTATCAGTGGACCCATCCAAGATTGAGGCAGTAGTTCAGTGGCAGAGGCCTCAGACAGTTATGAAAATCAGGAGCTTTCTGGGCTTAGCTGGATATTATAGACGGTTTGTGGAGGGGTTTTCGAGATTGGCTGCTCCGTTGACACGTCTCACTCGAAAGAGTGTTGCATTTGAGTGGGACGACAGATATGAGGAGAGTTTTCAGGAGCTGAAGCGTCGATTGACCACTGCTCCGATTCTCACCATTCCTACCAGCTCAGGAGGTTTTTCTATTTACACAGATGCTTCTTACCAAGGACTGGGCTGTGTATTGATGCAAGATGGGAAGGTAGTCGCTTATGGATCCAGACAGCTAAAGGATCATGAGAGGAACTACCCGACCCTCGACTTAGAGTTGACGGTCGTAGTGTTTGCATTGAAGATATGGTGCCATGAGAAATTTTAGGTATTTACCGATCATAAAAGCCTCAAGTATCTGTTCTCACAGAAGGAATTGAACATGAGACAGAGAAGGTGGCTTGAGCTTCTGAAAGATTACGATTGTGAGATCCTATACCACCCGGGTAAGGCGAATGTAGTGACTGATGCGTTGAGCAGAAAGCACCTCGGGTTGGTTTCTTATATGATGGTACAGGAGCACGAGTTGTTAGAGCAGTTTGCGAGCCTCAGTTTGGATGTGACTCCGCCTAATATTGAGAGTGGTTATATGATTGCTAGCCTGCGGTTAGAGCCAAATTTGATGGATCGAATTCGATAGGCTCAGCATGAGGATCAGTAGTGTATTGAAATAGTCAGGTAGATGCAGAGAGGTATTAAGACTGAGTTTGAGTTAAGTTCGGATGAATTACTGAGGTTTCGAGACAGGATATGTGTTCCCGAGGATCCTGAGATCAGGAGGTTGATCTTGACAGAGGCTCATTCATCGAGGTATACCTTGCATCCGGGTAGTACAAAGATGCATCAGAATCTCTGGAAGGTATACTGGTGGTCAGGGATGAAGAGAGATATAGCAGAGTTTGTTATGAGATGTCTCGTCTGTCAGCAGGTGAAGGTAGAGCATCAGAAGCCTGCAGGGTTATTGCAGCCTCTACCTATACTGACTTGAAAATGGGAGCATGTCACCATGGACTTTGTGATGGGTTTACCGAGGACTCACAAGGGAAATGATGCCATATGGGTGATAGTTGACAGATTGACGAAGTCGGCACATTTCCTAGCTATGAGAGTCACCGATACTCTGAGTAGATTGGCAGAGCTATATGTACGCGAGATTGTGAGACTACATGGTGTCCCAGTGAGTATTGTATCGGATAGGGATTCCCGATTCACTTCTCATTTCTGGGAACACTTTCAGGAAGCTATGGGAACCCAGTTGAGATTCAGTACAGCTTTCCATCCTCAGACAGATGGGCAGTCAGAGAGGACTATACAAACCCTCGAGGATATGTTGAGAGCTTGTGTACTTGATTTTAGAGGCTCCTGGGATGATCACCTACCACTCGCAGAGTTCGCCTATAATAACAGTTATCATTCGAGTATCGGGATGGTACCATATGAGGCCTTGTATGGTCGTAGATGTCGTTCTCCTGTAGGATGGGAGGAGGTTGGTGACAGGCAAATATTTACTCCCGATTTGATACGTCAGGCCTCTGAGGATGTCTAATTGATTTATGAGAGGTTGAGGACAACTCAGAGTCGACAGAAAAGTTATGATGATAGGAGACGTAGACCGTTGGAGTTCACAGCAGGGGAGTCAGTATTTTTGAAAGTTTCTCCTTCCAAGCGTTTTACTAGATTTGGAAAGAAAGGAAAGTTGAGCCCTCACTTCATAGGACCTTTTGAGATACTCGAGAGAGTGGGAGATCGAGCTTATAGGCTAGCGTTGCCACCAGAGCTAGCAAATGTCCATAACGTCTTCCACATCTCCATGCTTTGAAAGTATCAGCCGGATCCGTCGCATGTGATCAAATACGAGCCACTGGAGCTCAGTGAGAGTATGTCCTATGTCGAGAGACCGATCCAGATTGTGGATAGGAAGGAGAAGGTATTGAGATCGAAGACGATTCCTCTGGTGAAAGTACTGTGGCAGCGTCACACTCCGGAAGAAGCGACTTGGGAGTTAGAGAGTTTGATGAAAGAGAAGTATCCGGAGTTGTTCAGAGATTGATTTGGTTCCAATTTGGAGGACCAAATTCTTTTAGTGGGGGAGATTATGTAAGACCCACTTTTATTATCTGTTGATGTATTTCCTTATGATTCATGTGATATACATTTTCATATATTCAATGAATCATAAGAAGAGTTTTGACGAAATACAATTTGCAAGTAGAATAAAAATGAAATCTCGGTGAACGTCGGAAGTAACCAAATACGGATCGAAATGGTCACAGGCCAAACAAAAAGGATCAAAAATGAAGTTTACCGAAAATACAAAATTAAATAAGAAAATATGGTGGATGTATGAAGGAAAGTTAGGTTAATTTGGTTTCGAAACAAGTGCAGGGGTAAAACGGTCAAAAGATCAAAATTCGGGATAAATTTGATAAGAAAATTTTAATAAAAAATAAGGATTTAGACTATCTTGATCAATAATGAGGAAATTATATAATTTTGAGTCCAATTGATCAAGATCCGAAATTTTTAGAAATACCGAAAAGTCACCCGGGACAATATCTCGAAAATACGAAGAAATTATACCGGAAAAATGATTAAAAATATAATAAACAAATTAAATTAAATTAAATTTATTTATTTGGAATAAAATAATAGAATTTTAGATATTTTCAGATTATTTTAGACTATTTTAATGAATATTTTAATAATAAAACAAATTGTTAAATAATAATAATAAAAAAAAGCTGAAAATCGAAAAACTCGGGAGAACCCGAAAAACAGAAACCGAAAATGACCTGCGAGAACCGACGAGCCCGAGGAGACACCGGCGATCCTTGACCGTCGACGAGCAACCGAGGAGGAAGAGGAGAGGTCGACGATCACGTGGACACCGGAGACGTGCCGTCAGGTGACTGAGGGAGAAACGGGTCAATTCCCGGTGAACCACCGTGACTAGGCTTGAACGGAAGCCACTGACGCATTCAGGGGGAGGAGCCGGTTCTTTTGAGATCGGTATCGGCTGGCAAGATGCTGGAAACGCCGGCGATGGCAAAGTGACAGAAACGACACCGTTTAGCGGAAAGGAAAGGGAAGGAAAAGGAGGGAAAAGGAAGGAAAGAGGAAAGGAAAAGAAAAGAAAAAAAAAGAAAGGAAAAAGGGAAAAGGAAAGAAAATTTACCGGGATGACTCGAGATTCGGGTAAGTTGACCGAGGGTCGAGATTGACCCACGGGTAAATTTTTAGGAATTTATTTAATATTATTTTAATGGAAAGTAACCCGAATTTACCTAACTGTGCAGCTTTACGGCAGAGATCGAACGAGAGCCGATTGAGCTCTGACTTTCGTGCCCCTCATTGTATCGGGTAAGTACATTTTAATTTCGGCAATATGAATTCTGTAATATAGAGCTTTGATTTTTTATGTAATTATGGATTAATTTCATATAGAAAGGAATATTTTTCGGAATTGTAATGTAATTGCCATAAATGGTATATGGGCTATCCAATGAGTTTGGAACGAAGCCCGATAATTATCGGTAAGCTGCATGAGCCCGGTATACCCGAAAAAGGGAATTAATAAAAAGAAAAGGGCTGAAAATGGGTCGAGACCTAATAAGGTAGATAGGGCCTAATACCTTAAAGTTGGTCAGTAAATGCGATATACTGATCAAGATAATTGAATTGACCTCAACTGTGTGGTTATATGCAGTTACGTACCTTTGGTTGGCGCGCATTTGGACTGAGAGATTCGGTATCATCGAGACAGGTTAAGTATGCGCGCGATTCTAGGTAAGGGAATTTTATAGGTGCATAGAGATACCTATACGTAATTTTGAGGGGATTTACAGGATCTAGAATTTCTTAAACTATCTAGAAACGAAATAATAATTTTGCGAAAATCAGGGCATAGGTGAATAAAGAAAAAAATGATTTTGCCCCTAGGAGTAAAATTTACAAAAAGGGTAGTAAGGCAGATAAATTGCATGATTATCATGTTTTAATGTTTTATATGATTGTATTGCTTTGATTTAAGCAAATATGCACATAGGTTGGCTATTGATTTCATGAAATATACGAAAGGGTACCGGTTTGTACCGGTTACTATTTTACAAAGATGTTTTATCAAAATTTAGCCACCTATCGTATTTATACAAGTAAAAAGAGTGCTAGAGTCTTACTCGCACTCAAGTTTACTAATTTATTTCTCATAAAAAGTCGTACTGGAGCATTCCTCATACGAAAAATTTGTGTGTGCACAAAATCGTGCTGGAGCTTCGCTCGCACGAGATTTTAGATATCATGATATGTATAGCGTGGTGCTGGAGCTTCACTCGCACTAGACGTGAGTTGACATGCATATAGTCGTACGGAAGCCTCCTGTAGACTGTGTGTCACTGAGAGTTGAGATGCTCGCACATATACTTTGAGACATGGGTTGGTTATCGACATAGTATTGGGGTGGAGAAGACCTACGGCAGGCACCCCCAGACTATGATATAGGTCCACGGAGTACGATGTACCGTGTATGTCACACGTAGTATGTTGTACCGTGCAGTCATGATGACTCTATGATGTTACTTGCTATTCTGGCGGGTAGGAATTGACCCCACCTCCCATTACAGTTGTGATACCCCGCACACCGGGATCCGTGTAGCCTGGGATCATAGGGACAAAGTATGGCCATAGTCCTCGATTTTCATACAGTAACCTACATGCCTCACATGATATCATACGGTCTGGATAGACCAGGACAAACCCGAATGAGGGGTAATGTCCCGATTTATGTTTTTTGAAAGAGTTGTGATTTAATGAATCAAGGTATTCCCGAGTGATGGGTTTAGCCTTGATGTGATGAGTTTATGATTAAACAAATAAGTTTTAAAGTGAAGAGTTTATAATGAAATTAATAAGTTTTAATGTGACGAGCATGAGATGTCATACATGATGATTTTTCCATGTTGATTTTATATGTCAATTTCATGATTTCTCTTATATGATAGACATACATATGGCTTCGTTTTAGTCATATCTCATGCTCCAAATATAAACAATTTTATATCATGATATTATCAGCACGTAGATAGTGTAGTTATCTACCTGCTTACATTATTTCCTTACTGAGCTGTTTATGCTCACCCTTTCATTTTCCACCCTCCACAGAGCATCTACAGTAGTCGAGAGCGGGTAGCGACTGCATCCCAGGTTTTTCGCTGCTCCCACCGTGAATCAGGTATATACATCGTACAGTTTTGTATCTAAACAATTAATAGCACAGTATTGTAATGAATATAATTATGGGGGATGTAAATATATGGAAACATATGTACATACAGTTGTATAATATATGTACTTATTATTACACTATCTGAAATTTTAACCTTATTACCATGGTAAGAAAGATATGATCAATTGGGATAAGAGTTAGGATTATTACTGACTCATAGCCCAACTCGTTAAAAATGGAATTGTCACGAGGAGGTGAGAAGTATAGAAAAATCAAAAAATTTGTAGTGATTTTGTTAGAACGGGTGTGACAAAACGTGTTGCATAAGTCTAGGAATTGCCCAAGGTGAGCATGTGGGTCATCGTGTGGAAGCCCACTAAACTGTAAAGAAGTCTGAATCATCTGGAGGATTGCGGGCTTAATTTCAAAGTTATTTGTAGGGACAGCTGGTGGCCTAATGCCGAAATAAAATCCTCTAATCGTCGACATTGTTTAATCTCCAACGGTTTTAATTTTCCTATTTTCTGTCATCGTGTTTTGCAGTGGAGCTATAAATTTCCTAGAGTCCTTTCGAATTTTCCTAAGGTTCTTTCAATTTTAGGATCTAGAGGAAAGCTATCGTAACTCCCGGCTCTGCGCATACAAACATCTAAAAGTCCTTAGAAATTTTTTTTTTCATTAATTATAAGAAAGTTAACTAAACTAAACTAAGGATCTAAATATTTAAAACCTAAATATTTACAAGCGAGAATTACACCTAAGCATAATTTTACCGATATTAATTAAAACTTCCTCGGCAACGGCGCCAAAAACTTGACACGCCCTAAAGGTATTGTCTGTAAGTGCCTGGATCGTATAAGTAATAATGGGATTTGAGTCCTGAATTATCGTCCCTCAGAGAAGTTGACTACCCTAATTAAGTACCGGTTAATCTTACCCTAAGTATATCCTAGCAAATTATGAAATTAAAAGTGGGAGATCAATTAAGGCTAAAAATTAAAAGTGCTGAAAATAATAATACTAAAAAATAAAGAAAATAAAACTGAACTAAGATTTGCTTACCGAACTCTAAGCAATTAAAGAAAATACCTACAAAAGAAATTAAAACAGTTGAAATGAATTAACGCAACTAAAATAAAATGTAAATATGAAAATAAAGCAATAAAATTAATTAAACTAAAATTTAACAACCTAAAGTAAATGTGAATGTAATTAAACTAACTAAAAAAATTGCAATTTAAACTAACATAAAGTCTAATAAAATAAAAATCTACTTACCTAAAGAAATTCTTAAACTTAACTCTAACTAAATGCTAATAAAACACAATTTAACTAATGCATGCAAATAAATTTAATCTAAATTAATTCTAAATATAACTCATAAAATACTAAAAAAAAATTAAATCCTAACAGGTATAAACTAAAAGTAACTATTAACTAAGACTTAAAATGTCAGACCCAGATTTTTGTAGCTTATTCCTTATGATTCCTATGTGTATGAACACTATGTAATTATAGTTGAATCATAAGAAGAGTATTTACTAGACATAAAGTATTAGTAAAATAGATTTAACACGCAAAAGCTAAAAAAAAAAAAGCCTATTGTGAGCTATAAGAGTCACAGGCTAAACCGAGTAAATCTAAATCATTCTGACTGAAAATAAGAACTTAAAATAAGAGAGCATAGAGAGCTCATGAAGGAAAGTCAGCTTGATTTAGTTCCGAACATAGAAAACAGGAGTAAAAGCTAAAAAGGGTAAAATGGACCTTTTTGGCAAGATAAGGTGTTTCGGGTGAAATTATCCACCGGGAACGGTTGAAACATAAAGACGAGAGTGTAAGACATAAGATATGACACTTTCAGAATTTTAAGAAAAAGCCAACATGGTCAATGGTTAAGGAAAAAGTCAACTATAGTTAAGAAAGTGGACTTTTACCATAGTTGACTAATCATGGTTAAAAATTAACCTAAGTGTGGAGAAAAATTTAGAGAAAAATATTCTTGGCCAGAATACAAGATAATCATCCCCAGAAGTAAGGAAAATTTATTCGGAAGGATTCTGGAATAAATTTAATGGTTAAAAACGTGATGGGCCTAAGGTGAAAATTTTAAAGCCCATTAAGGTATACTTAACATATATCGAAATTCTTAGGTCCTTTAGACCAAATTGTTGGACCAATTGATTGGTCAAATTTTGAGAAAATTAAAGGCCCAAGACATCGTAAAAATTTCAGCCCAAAAGCCCATTAAGAAAGCCCAAACCGAGAAGCCCAAATGGAAAAGCCCATGAGATAAATATCTAACCATAGTTAAAGCTAACCATGACTCATAAGGTGACTCATAAGGTGACTCATGGCTAAGGCTTGGAAAGTCAAGTTAAATGGCTAAAAAGTAAAGCTTAATGGCTAATTATGTGGCTTATAAATTCAGTCACACCATTGTTATCTTCATCACACCAAATTCGGCTAGAAGAAGAAACCATTGAAACATATTTTCCAAGCTTTCTCTCACTAGAAATCACTAGGAATTAGGCATATTTGAAACTTGCATCCTTCATGGAAGTTGTTCCAAATTGAAAGGAGAGTGACATATGTTGGAATTGGCTATCAAGGAGCCATAGAGTACAAACCGAGAGCCTTCAAAGATTCGACCAAAGGGTGAACACAACAATTGGTATATTTTCTAATTTCCAATTTCCAATTTCATATATGTTAATGTATGAATGATTTTAAGTATGTTGATATATGTTTTAAGCATTGAAACATATTAAATCAACATGAAGTGGGTTAGGCCGAGAGTGAGTAATGGGATATTGATTTATGTCAATATGATTTTTAGGCATAAATGGATTAATATACATGTGTTAATGATTATGGTGTGATTAGAATTAATCAATTTGATTAATTAATACATGTAATTAGTTGGCAATCAAGGTGTTTGATAAAATGCCTAAATGAACTATATGATGGTTGGTAATGTTGCCTACCAAGTGTTTGTGAAAATGCCTAAGTGAATTGGCTAGACAAATAGGCATGGATGGCATGACATGGTGAAACCGAGGCATAGATAGCTCTCGGCCATGGCATGTGGCCGAGAGGCCCAATCGGCCAAGCCCAAATATTTTAGGCCCAATATGGTGTAATGGGCCTAGAACAAGCCCAATAAGAGTTAGTGGGTCCTACAAGCCCAATAGGCCCAACAAAAGTGAATAGTAAAATGAAAATGGACGTAAGGCATGGTTAGGCCCATTAAGGATATTAAAGCCCATTAAGGGAAAATAGACTGTATTAATGTGTAATACAGTAGGAAAAGTATAATTAACTTGAGGAATGGTTATTTACAACTCTGGAGTTTACGTTAAGAGCTGATCGAACTGCGAGATTTAGCAGCACCGAGGAAGTGAGATCACTTGACGTGATCTGAGGTAAGGGACTTTTGTGAGTAGTTAGAGATACTTGCATGTATTTTCATCTACTTTACATTCACTTAAAAACTTTGAGGGTCAGAGAAAGTGAATAATAATTATTGTGACCCGATAGTGGAAAATTATGATTTTGCCCCTAGTTAGTCAAAAAGTCAACTTTTGTGAAAAGTTGCAAAAAGCATGGAAACTACTATTGTGAGTGTTTAACTGCTGTTTAGCATGAAAATAAATAGATAGGCTAATGATTTTAAGGTTGATGCGACTTAAGCACATTTTATAGTGCTGATTTTAATATTTTGTAAAACATCCCTTTTTAAAGAGCCATCTATCATATTATGTGAGAATGAATCGTGCTAGAGCACAGCTCGCACGGGATTTCATATATTTTCTACATACATTAGTGCTGAATTTTGATTCGTACTAGATTTCCATGACATGCATGATAGAGTACTGGAGTTCTTACTCGTACTCAGTTTTATATGATATATGCATGAGAGAGTGCTGGAGCAATTAGCTCGTATTCGAGTTTTACATGAGATACATGACAGAGTACTGGAGCATTGCTCGTACTCGATTCTTCATGGTTTATACATGACATAGTACTGGAGCTATTGCTCGTACTTGATTTGATGATATTGTGTATAGCATGGTACTGGAGCTATTGCTCGTACTTGATTTAATACATGAACTATGCATTGACCTAGTTGCTAGATGTTTACTCGCACTAGAGTTGAGTTTGTGATGTGAAACAGTGTTTGAGTGGAGTGTCGACTGTGAGTCACACTCAAGACGCACACTGTATGTGATATATAATACATATTAAAACCCATGCCCGAGCCCTTGTGTGACTGTGTGTCACATCTTGTGAGAGGATATTCGCATGAGGGTAATATAGACGTGGTATGATATTCCATGGTTTGAGGACTAAGACCTATGGCAGGCACCCCGACTGTGATGTAGGGTCCACGGGTGTACTTTGTGCCGTGCCCGGGGCATGAGAGTACATTGTACCATGTGTTGTGTATAGTTGACGGCTGTAGTGGACTGACCATCCTCCCGTTGCAGCAGTGATACCCCACGCACCAAGATCTGTGTGGCCTGGGTTCACATGTCGGATATGATCATAGTCCAGGATACTATTTGCATTTCACCACAGAGTCTCACATGATATATCACATTGATTGACTGATTTAAATTGCGGACAGACCTGAGGGATGGGTCGGACTCCGATTTTGTGTTGTGAATTATTTAATGCCATATTTATTGTGATTTAAATATACATGGCATGATTTACATAAAGGCATGATTTATATACGATGCATTGTTTTACACTACATGCCTACATTTGAGAAAGAAAGCATGATTTCTGTACATGGGATTTAATCTGTACAAGTATATATATTATATTTAAAGACATGCTTTTAAAGTGAGTAAAGGAAATAATGTTTTCAAGACATAGCATTATTTTGAGTAGATAGTGTAGATATCTACTTGCTTGCCTGATTTCCTTACTGAGCGCGTTGTATGCTCACCCCCTTTCTTTACATCTCTCTACAGAGCATCAGCAGTAGAGTGAGAGCTATTGAGGGATAGTATTCTTGAGTCCACTGCTAGTTCCTATCGATCACCAGGTATACAGATTTTGTACGGTTATGTATCTAAACATAGAAACAGCACAGTGATGTATACGAAATATATTATGGGGAATGTATTTGCGTTAGTTTTTATATAATCTCACATGTATTATAAAAGCAATTACAGTCAGTAACAGTATATTGACATGTATGTATGATAATGGATAATGTGGTCAGCAAGGATTCTGACATCGAATCACAGCCCAACCATTGAAGAGAGGAAACGTAAGTTAAAAATGCGAAAAATTTGTAGTGATTTTGGTTAAAGTCATGGATTTAGAACGGGTCCTGACATAAAACTAAAGATTAAATTAACAACTTAAAATATTAAATTATCTATCAATTACCACTATTCTAACTAATACTAATGAAAATAATTAAAAATGCAATAAAATTCCAATGAAACCATAACCAAACGTAGCCTTAGATACATTAAACCAAAGTGGTCCCGATATGTGACACTGTTCACATATCTTCTTCAGCAACTGCATTTCCATGCATTGCTTTGTCCTGCTCTCGGGTGCGTCCTCCATTCTGCTCCTGTTGTGCTGCTGCCGGTGCTCCAAACCTGTCTTGGTTGCTCCAGGTACTCACGGTTTGATGCATCTGGTCTATCCCTGCGGTCTGTCCCTACTGCAGCTCTCGGCTACTGTCTTGGTACTGCCATTGGCTATAGGTGCTATCCTAGGATGGTAGTCTGTTTTTGTCTGACTGCTCTTACACCTTGATGTTGCTCACAATTCTGTACTGCGCTGCCATGGCCACACTGCCCAGATGCTGTCCAGGTGCTGCAAACCAATCTCTGCAATCAGCAATACTTTACCCAGCTAGCGTTGGCTTCTTCACGCATCCACACATGCTGCCAACTCTGTCATATACAGCCCGATTTGCAACCCCTCGGCAGACTTTTCCAATTACACATCCATGGCTACACAACAGTTCGGTAAGAGTGATGGATTTTCGCATTTAACAACTAAAACTGAAGGCCAAAACGGGATTCAAAATGAATATCAGCACATGAAGACAATGAACAGAACATTGATAATGAAACAGAGACAAACCGAGGATAAAAACTAATGAAGAATAAATATACGGGCTGAAATCATGCAGTGCAGAGAATTAAAAACGAAATAAGAAAAGAAAAGAATAATGAGGTAAAGCAATATGAAAGATTGAAACCGAGAGGCAATGTATAAAACAGAAAAGAAAACGATTGCTACAATTACAAACTTAAGCCCATAGCTTCATCAACGTGAAAATCCATCACCATCGGACTACTCTAAATCCAGTTCTTATCCACATCAAAAGCACCAAAACCCAACAACATAGATGAATAAAGAGTCAAGGAACCGAATGCACAATGATAGCAACCCGAGAGTAAAAATATATATATATATAAAGATTGATCAACTAAAACATAAGCAAATTAGGGAAACTAAGAGCAATTCAACTAAGAAATCAATTATGCAAATAGAACTCAATAAAAGAACTAGTTTTTATCAAACCGAGAACATAGGAAGGAAAAATGCAAATCTTTCATAAAGAAAAATGGAAATTAAATGAACAGTAAACTTGTTTGATTAAAAAAAAAACTATTCAGAAATTGCCAAGAAAGCTATTTAAAATTAACCTAAAAACTATTCTACCCTAATTTACCTCTATTCTAACCTAGGCTCCCTTTTTCAATTGACATCTTTTTCTATTTATACACACACTTAGGGGTACAATTGTAATATTTCCATCCTAGATGAGTTGACATTGTTTGGCCACTTGTCTTCACACCATTGGCTCCTTGAAAAATAATATTTCCATGTCATCTATCTTTTTGTCCAATTGGGTGTGCTAGGCTCGTGTTGTCTGCGTAATCCGATTTTAGCTCAATTTCGATCCATTTTCTATCGAAATATTCAAAATTCATTCGGATTTAATTTATCTGCAAACATGAGAATTTTAATTAAATAAAGGGGATAATTAACAAAATAACTTGGGGATTTAAATAATTAATTAGGAAATTAAGCACAAATAATTCTGAAAATATAGAATTATCAGTTTACTTGGGTATTTTTCTTAAGAGTAAAGAATAAAGCCTTAGAAAAATTCATTGTCTATTCAAAAGTAGCCCAAAAGAAAAAGGTTACACTATAACTAGCATTAGAAGTGATCATAGCAAGGAATTTAAAAATATTGGTTTTGATGAATATTGCAACGATCAAGAAATTAGTCATAATTTTTCAGCCCTTAGGATACCACAACAAAATGGGGTAGTTGAGAGAAGAAATAGAACATTAGAAGAAATTGCTAGAACAATGTTGTGTCAAAATAATTTACCTAAATATTTTTGGGCTGAAGCCATAAATACCTCATGCTATATCATAAATAGAGTCATGATTAGATCAATCTTAAAGAAAACCCCTTATGAGCTTTACAAGGGAAAGAAGCCAAATATTAGCTATTTTCGCCCTTTTGGTTGTAGATGTTTTATCTTAAATAATGGGAAAGACAACTTAGGAAAATTTGATGCCAAGAGTAATGAAGGAATCTTTTTAGGCTACTCTTTGAATTCAAAGGCATATAGAGTATATAACAAAAGAACCTTGATGGTAGAAGAATCAATACATGTAATATTTGATGAGTCAACGATGCATCTAAAGGTTCTACCAATGATGAGGATATTGAAATATTTGATGAGACCTTGAAGGATTCCTCAAAGATAGAAGATAATCTACTAGAAAAACTTGACATTAATAAAGAGGATAAAGAAGAACTAGAAATACTAGAAAGAGAGTCTAGAGCACCAAGAGAACTAAGATATGTCAAAGATTGTGAAATTGTAGGTGATCCAACTCTTGGAGTTAGAACAAGGTTTTCTCTAAGAAATATATGTCAATATATAGCCTTTATCTCTCAAATTGAACCAAAGAATGTCAATGAAGCTTTAGATGACAATAATTGGTTTTTAGCCATGCAAGAAGAACTAAATCAATTTGAAAGAAGCAAAGTATGGAATTTAGTCCCTAGACCTAGTGATCACTCTATAGTTGGAACTAAATGGATTTTCAAGAACAAGATGGATGAAAATAGTGTGATCATAAGAAACAAGGCTAGGCTAGTTGCACAAGGTTATAGGCAAGAGGAAGGAATAGACTATGATGAAACCTATGCACCGGTAGCTAGATTAGAAGCAATAAGAATGCTACTTGCTTTTGCATGCTATAAAAACTTCAAATTATATCAAATGGATGTAAATAGTGCATTTCTAAATGGTTTCATCAATGAGGAAGTTTATGTTGAGCAACCCCCCGGTTTTGAAAGTCCTGAATTTTTCGAACATGTTTACAAACTTTCTAAGGCACTTTACGATTTAAAATAAGCTCCTAGAGCCTGGTATGAAAGACTTTCAAAGTTCTTGATAGAAAAGGGATTTTCAAGAGGAAAAGTATATACAACCTTGTTTATCAAAAATAAGAATATAGATTTACTAGTTGTTCAAGTATATGTAGATGACATCATTTTTAGATCAACTAATGAATCTTTATGTCAAGAGTTTGCTAAGCTCATGCAAGGTGAATTTGAAATGAGCATGATGGGAGAGCTCACCTACTTCTTGGGACTTCAAGTAAAGCAAACTAAGGATGGAACATTCATCAATTAAGCTAAATACACTAAAGATTTGCTCAAACAATTTGGAATGGATAACTGCAAACCTCAAGCAACTCCAATGGGCACCAACATCAAGCTTGATAAAGATGAGAGTGGTAAGTTTGTAGATACTAAACTATATAGGTCTATGATTGGTTCATTGCTTTATCTTATTGCAAGTAGACCTGATATTTTGATTAATGTATGTTTATGTGCTAGATTTCAATCCTCTCCTAGGAAGTCACACTTACTAGCTACAAAAAGAATTTTTAGGTACCTTAAAGATACACCATCACTAGGACTTTGGTACCCTAAAGATTCCACCTTTGCTCTTCATGCATATTCTGATGCAGATTTTGGAGGTTGTAAAATAGATAGAAAAAGCACTTCAGGAACATGCCAATTCTTAGGTAATAGATTAATACCATGGTTCTCTAAGAAATAAAATAGTATAGCACAATCCACAACAGAGGCAGAATATATAGCAGCTGGTAGTTGTAATGCTCAAGTGTTGTGGATTAAACAACAAATGAGAGATTATGGTGTAGATATGAAGCAAATTTCCATCAAGTGTGATAATACCAGTGCCATTAATCTCTCTAAAAATCCAATCCAACACTCTAGAACTAAACATATTGAGATTAGGCATCATTTCCTTAGAGATCATGTACAAAAAGGAGATATAGTTCTAGAATATATTGATACACTACATCAAATAGCTGATATTTTCACCAAACCTCTTGATAGAGATAGATTTTGTGTTCTTAGAGGTGAATTAGGACTTATGTATGCTCCTTAAGAATTATTGCCTTCAAAACTTTGATTTCAAACTTATTTTCAACTGATTTTACAATTCATTTTCTGGGCAAAGAGTATGAGAGATCTATCTCCTCTCAATATAGATCGATCTAGCATGCTCCAAATTGGCCTAAAGCAGTAAGGTTCTACTAAAGCAGATTGATCTTCTACCCCATAAGATCGATCTCCTTAAGCTTCTGTATTTAACAAAACGATCTTTGCATTTGGCATATCGATCTTCTTTAGCCTTTGTATTTTATAGATCGATCTCTGCATTTGGCAGATCGATCATCTTAAGCTTTTGTATTTTATAGATCGATCTCATAAAACAACAGATCGATCTCATCATGTAGAAGATAGATCTGGTACCTTGAGAGATCGATCTCCTTAGTCCTGGGCTATAAATACTGCTTCAAAATCTCTAAATTTTAGAAATCCAAAATTTAAAATCCCTAACCCTCGTCGCTCACCCTTTTTTAATTTCTCTCAACAGATCAATCTCTGGTAAGGTATTAGTCAAATCTACTCCATTACTTATAAATTTAGAACCTACATTGTTAATTTTCTATCAAAAATTTCTTAGTTTCATAGATTAATCTTCAATAAGGTCTCTAGTGAACTGTTCCATTACCTAAGACACTGTTAGAGAATAATCTAAAACCATATTAGACTATCTTTGACTGATTTGATAATGCCTCGCATTAAGAAAGCTGCCAATAAAGAGTCCAGACCCTCCTCCTCACAACCACCCACTGTCTCTTCATCTTCTGTCACAACCTTCAGTAGGTGTTTTCAAACACCTGCAAAAAGGAAGAGATATGAAGAATACTTTTTCACAATGCCCATAAAAGACTGGCAAACCATTGACTTTTCATTTCTTTCCCGCATTGACTTTCCATATTTGTCCAAAATGGAAGAATTTGGTTGGCTTCCATTTCTCAAAATAAACACCCCTGCTCCTCCGAACATTATTAGGGCATTTTTCTCAAACGCAGAGCTTATCTATGACCCTGACGATACCTGTAAAATCCTAGGTTTTAAAACCTTTGTCATGGCCAAAACGATTTCTGTCAACACCCACCTATTAGCCCAAGTGTTTCAGATCGAAGATAATGGTTTGTCCGATGAAGAAGAGGAAGTACCACTTGAATTTAACCTACCGAAGACAAGGCTAGTGACCTACCCATGCACCCTAGGTTACTACACCTAATCATCTCTTAAAACCTCTGGCCTTTTGGTACCCGACATTCTACAGTAAAAAAACTAGACCATTTTTAGCTTCATTATCTTCATACCTCTCAAAGCCAAAAATCGAACCTAGTCCACTTCATCTACGAAGACTGGCTAAAAATCGTGCGGGGTCAAGCCTCAACTATAGTCTTCCCTCAACCCCTTGCATTCCTGCTACAAAAAGTCGGGGTTGACTGTTCCTGTGAGACCGATGAAGTGCCCTCTGCAAAAGCCATTCTGAATATCGACACTTTTCACCATATAGGGTACTACAAAGACTGCCACGGTCAGTGGCGAAAGAAAAGCGAAACCCCTCACGAGGAAGCCATGGAAGAAGACACTCCAGCTGAGCCTACAGCACCATCCACTGAGGTTCCTCCTACGTCTGCTACTCAGCCTACTGCACCAGCTGATGCTGTTACGTCCATGATAATGGATTTTCGGTAACACTTTGATACAACGATGGAGACGTTTGCGCAATGATTCACACGTCTCAAGAAACGTCTTGACACAATTGAGGTAACGCAGCAAGCTATGTACGATGAGCTTCAAACCACTCATGTTCGAGTTGAGGACATTGCTGATCGTTTTCCTTCACCATCTTCTTAGAAAATGATTTTTATTTGCTGTGCTTTGAACTATGTTTTTGTGTTGTATGAACAAATTATATTTTGAAATGCCAGAATTTTGATTCAATTTTATGCTTCATAGTTTGTTGATATATGCTTTGTGATAAATAGTCTTATGCCTTGGTAATATTGATATGACAAAAATGGGGAGAAGAGAACATGTCAAGAGAAGCATAAATTAAAGGGGAGTTCTTTGAAACTGGAAAATTGGATGCATATGTAAAGGGGATGATTAAACATGTTTATAAACTTAGTCTATTGAATAAGTTTTATCATATCAAAAAGGGGGAGATTGTTAAGTTAATATATTTTGAAATGACAAAACAGTAATTCAATAATGGATATTATAAATCTAGAAATGTTTAAAACATGTTAAGAGGTTAATTAAAATTAATTGAGATACAAGTCATTGCCAGCAACTGGGTGTTAAAGGTTGAGAGATCGATCTCATGATATGAGAGATCGATCTCCTAGGTTTTCAAGTATGAGAGATCGATCTCATGAGAATATGAGATCGATCTAATAAAGGATTAAAGACTTAAAGAACATGTATAGGATGTTAAGGAAGAAGAGATCGTTCTCTAAGGGTTATGAGATCGATCTTTAACTTACAGAATGTCTATAAGATCGATCTGGTCTAGGAAGAGATCGATCTCCTCTAAGGAAGAGGTTAAAGGTCTTAGATCAATCTGTAGATCGATCTATGCTCAAACAGAGAGCTTATGAGATTGATATCATATGGATAGAGATCGATCTCCTCAAAGTCAGAGAGTTTAGAATATCGATATAGGGTGATTAGAGATCAATCTCCCCTCTACGAGAATGCTTGCTAGATCGATCTGGAGATCGATCTTACTTCAAATAGAGAGTTTAGAAGATCGATCTAATGGCTAACATTTTACAAATTATAAGATCGATCTCTACAAATATGAGATCGATCTCCTAGCTTCAAGTTGCTTTGTAATTACAGGAATTTAAATGAGAAGATCGATCTAGTCATGATGAAAGATCGATCTGGTACTCTACTGGAGGTTCCCAACGGCTCTCTCTACAAAATCTTCAATGGGAAAAACTGCATTAAATGTTTCACCTACCATCCTGCTGTATAAAAACCAAGCATTGAAGACACTAGAGATGAGAGACTTGTGCTGAGAATTCTAAATACTCTCAAGAGATCATTCCTCAACATTCCCTTTGTCTTCAACATCATATTTATTACATTGTCTTAAATAGCTTGAGTTAAAGTTATTCTTCCTACCCATAAAAGAGAATTTTTATTTGTATTCATCTTAAATCCAAAAGAAAAGATAAGAGTTCCTCTGTGAGAGAATCTTGTAAGAGGTGAATATTTATCTTTGTAAAAAGGGATAGAGAGGTTATTCCTTAACCTTAAAAAGGAGGTTGTATCAACTATTGTGATAGTGAAAGAAAACTCTTGACAACAAGGTCAAGAAGAGAGGACGTATGCAAGCAATTGGTCTAACCTCTATAAATTACTGAGTTTGCTGCTTCTCTCTCTTATCTCCTTAATTTACTACACTATATTCTATTGCTTATTCTTTGATTACTTGCAATTAAATTCAATTAAGCTTAAATTTAGCATTTAGACTAGAAAATCGATTCACCCCCTCTCGGTTGAGCCAACAATAAACTTGAGATATTATGAGATTATTGTTGATTCAATGTGAATCAATAGACTTAATGAGTCTGACATATTCTCGAGAAATGGATTATATAATCGAAATGGACTTAAGAAAGAGTAAGGTCCAATAAGACGTAACGAGGCCAAATTAGTGTAAAATGGCTCAATACATTGAATTAAACTTCATGCAAGTGTTTTGCAATGTTCTTCAATGTTCTTGTTGTGAAAAGATGTTTTGCAAGTGTTTTGAGAAAGAGTAATAATAGACTGGTTCCCAGTTTAGTTATCTTAGATGAAAAGCATTTAACGAGTAATTGAATGGAGATTGCCCTCTCACTCATACTTAGTGAATGGAGCCATCTATTTCTTTTATGTGTGAACTTATGCTAGAGCCAAAGTGGCAACGATAGATTTACCAGCCTTGCTCGCACAACATTTTAAAATGATCTTGAGAAAAGAAAAAGGTGCTAAAGCTGAGTGTAGTTGTGTGATCCACTCGAGAGCTTGCATTAGATTTTAGGAATCATGCTAGAGCCACCGAGTACTGCTAAGTGATCTTACTCTGACTATACTCGCATGTGACTCCCTCGATTTAAAGTGATTATAAGAAAAAACCATGTTAGAGGCCTCAAGTATTGTTGTGTGATCTTACACTAAGTTGCTCGCACGTGATTTTATGGACTTTACTGTGTGATAAGTAAAAATCATGATAGAGGCCTCAGGTATTGCTGTGTGATCTTACGTTGAGTTGCTCGCACGAGGTTTTATAAGCTTTCTGTGTGATGAGTAAAATCATGCTAGAGGCCTCAAGTATTACTATGTGATCTTACTCTGAGTTGCTCGCACGAGGTTTTATAAGCTTGTTTTGTGATGAGTAAAACAGTGTTGGAGCCGTCGTGCATTACTGAGTGATCTTGCATAGACCTGCTCGCACGTGATTTTGAGACAATGGAAATGGGTGATAAGGATCCACAGGAGCACACTGTACCGTGAGCGTTAGCCATAGAGTACGATGTGTCATGATATCTTAGTGATTCTGTGTGAGCTGAAGGGATGATTAATCCACCTCCCCAAGCATGGGATTCCAGCACACCTGATCAGTTATGCCTAGAATCCAGACTATGACCATGAGTCTTTTATCTTTGTGATATGACATTTTATCACTACTCTGTGAGGTGACATATGTCCCCCCTACTGTGTGACACAGGGTGATATGATATCCCATACTATGTTTCATGTAAATTGATTTACTAAGTAATTTGCTAAGTGCAAAGAAATTTATAAGTGTGTAATGTGTGAAATGAAAAATAAAGCTGTGTGGTTTTTTAAGATTGAGTTGTGTGTTTCTGTGTGGTTTGAAAAGAATATGCATGTAACAATCCCACAAATTAATGGTTTCGCACCGATGGAAGTTGTTTTAATAGAATGCATATGTTTTATAAGGAAAATGAATGTATATATTTTAAACATGTAGATAGTGTAGTTATCTATCTGCTTTCATATTTTCCTTACTGAGCGTATTAGCTCACCCCCTTATTTTTTTCTCCATAGATTCTACGCGGTGGTGAGTTTACTGCAGTTGTTCCTACTAGCGTGATCTCCAGTTCTCCAGCAGTATAGAGGTATAGACTTATGAGAGAAAAATTTTGTATCCTGTAAATTAGTGCACAGTAAAGCTATCTTTTGTACGAAAGGGATGTATATAATAGAAACTTATGTAAACGCTTCCGCATATTTATAAAAGTACAGTTTCTATTTCATTAAATGAATTTAATTTATAGAATGGATGAGATGTGGATATGGATCTTGACTCACAGCCCAACTGTTAGTAGTAAGTTAAGTCACGGGAAGAGGGTCATGACATCATTCTCCTTCGTTCCATCTTTTCTTTCCACTGTTCACTAACTCTGACCTTTCCTTAGTTTACTCAAACAAATATAGGTGCAGTAGTGACTATTGCTATTTTTTCTCATTTCACACATTTCTATGTTGTACGGGCATCATCATCATTCCTTTTATTATATTACATATATATTTTAAGCTTTAACACTTCACTCTTTTTTCTTTTTCTTCACGTTGCCATATTTGTCAAAGTCATCACCATCACTCACTTCTATCCCATTATTTCCAAGAGTCATCGTTTCATCCCTTTTTATTTATTTATTTATTTATTTTATGTAATTTAATAATTCGTCATGTATTATTTTCAAAGTATAATTAGTCTATTATTTATTCTCAAATTAATTTACTCACATTCACACATTTAACCTTAATTGTCTAAATTATTATTTATAGACAACATTAAGTACTTTAAAAATTTTACGGCATTTACACGGCACACCTAATTAGTGAGGCCCAGAATCATCGACATTGGCCAATTGTCCTTATGAATTTTGATATAGCATGTTCTGCTTTGTCTCGTCTATTTGATTTACTGGTTTGACTGTATGAACTGTATCGTTGTGTGAAAATCGATTATTTTGCTGCTTAAAGTTTTAGAATCCTATATTCACTACAATAAACTGTTTATACTATCAGTATTGATATTGTTTTCGAATTCCAATTTTGGTATTATCAATTTTTGTCTCTGATTTTACCGGTATCACTGGATTGCCAAATTATCTGTATATTTTCATGAGAATTCCTATTTTGGCATATATATAGGTAGTGTATTTATCTACCTACCACGTGTTTTTCTTACTGAGCACGTTGAGGTCACCTCTTCCTTTCCTCCACAAAGCCTCATTAGTAGCAGAGCCCACTTCTGTAAGTTGAATTATTTTACATAGTCATACGTCAGCAAAGCATTCTACTGTGTTAAAGGTATGCCCAGTATAGATATCTATTTTGTATTTAAATTTTGTAAGTACAATAATGTCTATGGAAATGTGTTTGAGGAATGTGAACATTGAAATTTTGTAAAAGAACAATTATGTTGATTTAATTAGAATGTATTATCATTAGTTTTGTTTAAAATTGTCACTAAGAAATAGAATTGAATAGATGGATTTATTGTTCTGATCTATTATCGACTCGTAGCCTAACCAAAATGTACGTAAATCGAGTCATTACAACGCTGTATCAATATCATGATATACATTTTACCCACATGAATGAAAATACAAAAATTCATATTCTATTCTCTTTACTTCTCATTCTAAAGTTTTCTCTTTCTTCTCTTTTTTGTTATCTATATTAAGTCTTCATCTTGTGGATTGTTATTTCTCTCTAATATGCTTACAAGGTGATTCCTTTATTCTTGATAGATTTACCTGTAACATTTTAGTATCAGAGTTTGAATTCTGACAACCATGGTAGAAAGCATACGTTCACAAGATTTCAATTTGTCAAAGAAAATTTAAAAGAGATAATGAATCGAATGCAAATACATGAAAAGAATATGAATTGAATGCTGATTCAAAAAATTAATATGGTTGTAATACCTATAGTTTTATAAGTCTTTTTATGAAGCTATGATGTAAAGGTACATGGTTGCATGTGTATAAATGACAAAAGGATGTAAGGATGATGAATCTAATGTATAATCTATGATTTCAAGCGTGTGCACAAGTTTCATTGCCTACGAACTATACAGAATGGATATTATCATGTGTTGGTTAGGTACGGAATGTAAAATGAGGTATCAGGTAATTAAGGATGAATTACAAGTGAAAATCTGCAGAAAACTGCAATAATAAGGGTGCAAGGGAGGAGCAGATCAATCTCCCATAAAGGAGAGATCGATCCCCTCTCACAAAATGTCAAGAATCCGTTCAGTTGAACAAGACAGATCGATCTTACAAAAAGGCAGATCAATCTCCTTAAGTCTTGGCTTGGAAGAGATCGATCTCCCCTAAGCGACAGATCGATCTCCCCTTTACAAAACATATCGATCTCATCATGAAGATAGATCGATCTGGTAGTAGTTACGTTTGGTAAAAAGGACTACCAAACCATGCAGAGATCGATCTCCACAAGGGTCAGATTGATCTCATGTGTCTGCATCTATAAAAAGAGCACGAGATTTGGATTGAAAATCATATTTCCTCCCACCAAACCCGCACCTTTCCATTTCTCTCAAAGAACCAAGCTTTCTCACTCAAAATATCACTACATTCCAGCTAGAATCTGAAGAAGCTCAAGAAGGGAAAGTTGTTCCTTGAAGTAAGGAGAACAACATACCTAAAAAAATCACATTGGTTTGACCAAGAGAAAGAGGTTTGGCTACCACAAGTTTGGCTAAGGATAAGACTAAGCTAGGTAAGCTTTTCAACCCTCAAGCTTTAAATATGGATTTTTAGACATTTTGTGGGTTGAATGGTATGTGAAAACTTGATAGGAATAATGAATGTAGTGATGAGTGTGTAATATTAAGAGGAATTTATGAAGGGAAAATCTCGAAAAAGTGATGGAAAACTTAAGATGAGATATAGTGATACAAATGGAAAAAAGGTGAAATATGATTTAAAGGCTTGGAGAGTATCAATGTATAAGTAAATGACAATGTGTATGTTTAGAAAAAGGAAAAGAAAATAACTTAATGATTTATACGTGTAGATTAAAATATGTGGAACACGATTAACCCGGATTGCGAACAGAGCAAACGAGACGAAGGGAATATAAACACAATTCAAGGTAAGGGATTGTATGTTAGCGATAGAGGTATTTGTACGTATTTTACAGCAATCTTAGTAGGTATGATGCTAGAAGTAGTATGTTTAGCTATTGAGCTATGAAATGATATGAGAGCATGAAATGTATTATAATATATATATTATGAAAATAGGATGTGGGAAAGAAAATAGCCTGACATTCATGTTTTTAATGTTTTTATAACTACACATTGTTTTGTGACTAAGAAATGATAATAGATAGGCTGGCTAGTTTTACATATTTAGCATGGGACGACATGCTACGTTAATAAACATGATTTGAGTTTTAAAAGAGAAAAATAGCTGCATATCAGATTTGAAATGTGGATTGGTGTTGGAGCCTTAGCTCACACCTGCTTGAATGATTTAACTATGCTGGAGTTTTTATCCGATATGTTTTCATGTTTTGATAAACCGTGCTAGAGCGTAGCTCGCACGTGGTTTTATGATGATGATGTGCTGGAGCCTAACTCGCACACGATTTTTGAGATGATACGGTGCTATAAGTAGTCGCTCGCACTGAGAGATACCGCGTTGGAGCCTTGCGATGACTGTGTATCACGCAAACTCTGCTCGCCCGGTATATGAGATATGGTTAAGGATGATAAGTCCATCAGTGTAGGGTGGATGGACTGGGTCCACGAGCCTACGTTGAACCGTGTAGTTGTTCGTGGAATACTATGTATCGTGCCAGGTGCACGTGGGTACAAGTATCGCGTCGATGACACATGGCATACATGGTACCGTGTGTATATGTGTTGTGATGAGGAAGATGATGATTGAGATGAGCCAAAGGGTAGGATTGTGAGACATGAGAATTTTATACACATCTAATTATGCAATGTGAACATGAGTGTAATTGATTGAGCTAAATGTGATGTACTCATGAATTGATGCGATAAGGAATGAAATTTCTAAATTATGAATGAGTATTGAATGAGAAATAATCAATAGAGCAAACTATGGTAATTATATATGGAGATTTTATGCCAAGTGTATAACCATAGTGTGAAACTATGAGGCCAGATCGATCTTGAAAAATAGAGGATCGATCTGGTAGGCCAAAGTGACAGGAAGTGAAAAATTTAAACGAGCAAATCGATCTCCTTGTGATTCTGCCTTAAAGAGATCGATCTCTAAATTTTTCTGTAAATATCAGATCGATCTCCTCATAAGGAGCAGATCGATCTCCTCAAGATTATGAGATTGATCTTACCCCCACGACAAATCGATTTGGTAGGCATAAAAATTACCTAAAACGTTCCCAATTCAAAGGCAGATCGATCTGTACCCAATAGCAGATCGATCTCATGCCATCTGCCTATATAAAGACCCTTGTGTTTTTGCTGGAAATTCATCTTCTCTCTCTAAAAAATTGAAACCCCTATTTTGGTCGAATCCTTAACTTTCTCTCTCCTCTAAAACGCCAATTTTCATTCGAATCAAAGATAGTGGCAAGAGGGAAAGTTGTTCCTCATCGTAAGGGGAACATACTTGAAAATTGAAGGACAATTTGAGCTGAGGCATGAATTGAGCACTCCACAAGTTTTTGATAAATTTCTAAGCTTTAATCCTTGATTTTGAAGTAGATTTCTGCAATTATGGATGTAGATGTTGTGATGAATTGGCTGAAAATGGTTAGGGTTGTTAGAATTATTGAGGTATTGAGAAATTATGAGAATGTGAACAATTATGCTTGATGTTGAGATTTGAGACAATGTGATGTCGTGTTGATGATGTTTTTACATCGTTGGGACAGCCCGGGAGTTTCAGAGAGGAACGCGAGGCTAGTCCATCGTTCGGGGGAAACGATTGCACTATACAAGGTGCAACAAGGTAAGGAAAAACTTAAACTCATTTATGTATGTGATTTGTGATGATAACTGTAGCATGAAATGTTATTTGAGAAACAAGCATGTTTTTATGAGTTATGATTGATTTATTGCACACGATTTTATAACTCGATAGGGCCCAATTTTATGAGTTGTAAACAAAGTGTGAATTTGTTTTACAAACTTTTTGAGTTTAAAAGTGAAAATGGGATTTGGGCTCTACGTTAAGGCGTACTAAGATTTAAGAAATGTGTGCGTGGTTTTACCAGTTTGAGCTCGGTTTTGACATGTTTTGTAATGAGTATAAAAAGGGTTTTAGATGGGTATTATGAGAGAAACCATTATGAGCTCTACGTGAAGGTAAAATAGTTTTATATGATAATGCCTGTTACTTAGGCTTAAGTGTGTCATGAAATAGCACATCGGGCCTTGCTCTGGTACCATGTAAGTCTGATATTCCTCCACTTTGTTAGCGAGAGCTGCCTCCGTTCTAGTAACGCGAGATGACCCCAACTCTGGTAGTGCTAGGTGGCCTTGCTCTGGTAGCATGTAAGTTTGGACCTTGCTGTGGTAGCATGTAAGACTGATAGTGTGCATGAGGAGAGGCCTTGCTTTGGTAGCATGTAAGTCCAGACCTTGTTCTGGTAACACGTAAGACCAATATACCATGTAAACGACTATATTGTCGACGTTCCCTCTTTTGAGGATGCCTGGGATGCGCACCCAGAGGAGATTATTTTGATGTGCCATGACAGATGTTTTTATCTGAGTTTTAATTGCCTAGTCTCCATCTTTTTATATACATGAGATTGTGTTTTGTGGCTTTGCCCCATGCATTACTACTGAGGTGATTTCTATCACGTTTTTACGAGAAAAACTATTATCGCATCCTGATTTTCACATGCTTGTAACTATGGTTTTTGTACTGAGATTATTGAGTTTCAGCTACAAAACAAAATGATTGTGTTATGTAGTTGATGATTTTATTAATGAGTCCCTTACCCTCTTACTGAACGATTTAGAAGCTTACCCTATTTTTATATTTCCCCCAGATTTCTTCAAGTGAAGAGAGTTTTCCTACGACGTACGGAGTAGTGGCTAGTAGAGGACTTGAGCTCCAGGTCGTATATTTTATTTTGAGGTATACTTTATCATTTCATGTACCTAGACTAAAGTTGTATTTACACACTTGATGAACAATGATGTATGGGATATATTAGGATTAGTTAACTCTGAATTGAGGAATGTATATGGTATAATTTATAAATATTGGGTGCTAAGATCTTGAGGTGAAAGTTTTATAATGTATATATGATGATGCATGACACTACACAGGAATGCACCTAAAATTCTGTATTGATGTAAATAAATTTTAAATTTGCCTTGTTTTTTGTGCTTCCAGGGCGTCATAGAGTTTATTTGGTATCAGTGCCTAGGGTGTTTAGTACTGCCAGTGTCAGTTAAGTGAAATAAGAAACATCCCAAGTGTCTATATAAGTTTGGTCATGAACTGAAATTGAGGATTGAAATTTCAATCAAGTTTGATGTGTATGCGCAGAAACGTATTGAGATTGAAAATGAGTGGACGATGAGGTCGTTCAAGGAGGCAGGCAGATCCACCTCTGCTACCTGCCCCACTCTCGAATTAACCGGGTTGAGCAAGATGTGCGGCAGGGTTTTGAACATATGGCAGCGCTATTCTGCAACATTTTGGAGTTAATGCCTCGGGTACTACTCTTACACCACCATAAGGACCTTTCGCACCCCCAATACAGATAGACCCGGTGCCTCCCGCCACTCAACCCGATGATAGAAGTATGATCTGACTGAGGGACTTCCTGAAAATGAATCCACCCGCATTCAATGGGAGAAAGGATCCTGTAGAGGCTGAGGAGTGGTTGACTGAGTTGAGAGTCATATTTGACTATTTAGGATGCACTGATGCTGAGAGGGTCAGTATGGGTGCTTATATGTTGAAAGGGAGAGCCCAATATTGGTGGGGTACTAACCAGAGTATTCTTGTAGGAACTATGAATTTTGTATACCCCATTTACGAGAATTGTAATTTTGTGTATGTAATTATGATATGTAAATGTACACGCAAGTTTTAAATATGATGAAGTATAAGAAGATGAGGTTTTTAAGTCTTCAGTGTGTATGGATTAAAATATGGTCTATGGGGTAGATTTTGAGATGTTTTACATTGAGTTTTCTGCAAATTGATGCAGCAGCAGTACAATCTGTGAAGGTCAAATCGATCTCTAAGGATGAGAGATTGATCTCAGGGCTTTAAAATGCAGAAAATATGCAAGAACTGATAGGCAAATCAATCTCATGGGCAAGCAGATATATCTCATGAAGCATTATGTAAACAGCAGATCGATCTCCTCAAGGAGTAGATCAATCTCATAATTGGAGCAGATTGATCTCATGAAGCAATTAAGAGATCGATCTCACCCTATGACAGATCGATCTCCTAGGCATAAAATTTCCCCAAAACGTTCCCAAATTCAAAAGCAGATCGATCTCCTACAAGACCAAATCGATCTCCTACCCTCCATCTATAAAAGAACCCCTATTTTTTCCTGCATTTCATCTTTTCTCTCTCTCTCAAACCTCTATTTTAGTCGAGCCCTAACTTTCTCTCTCTTCCAAAGCCCTCATTTCCGTCCAAATCGAAGGTTGTGGCAAGAGGGAAAGTTGTTCCTCATCCAAAGGAGAACAACATACTTGGAAATTGAAAGACGGATTGAATTGAGGCAAGAGTTTAGCACTCCACAAGTTAGGTAAATTTTTAAACTTCGATCTTGGATTTTTAAAGTGATTTTGGTGATTATGGTTGTAGGCATTGTGATGAAATAGCTAGGAAAGGATTAGAGATTGATGAAATTGTAATTTTGTGGGAGTAAAAATGATATTATGCAATTATGGTAATTTTGGGATTTATGACTATAAGTTTGGAATTGAGGCAATGAGGTGAATTGGGCATGGAGATTGTACATGAAAAATGTAAGATTTGAGATGTAATGAATGAGAGTGTGGGTTGTGATAGAATTATGAGAATTGGGTTATTTGAGTATTTAACGAGAATGTGAGCAAATATGTGCTCGATGATGTGATTGAGGTGAATTTTGATGTTTTTACATCGTTTGGATAGCCCGAGAGTTCCAAAGAGGAATGCGAGGCTAGTCTGTCGTTTGGGGGAACGATTACACTATACGAGGTGCAAGGAGGTAAGGGAAAACTCAAAACTCATTTGTGTATGTGTTTTGTGACGATGTGTAGTATGAAATGTGATTTGAGAAAACAAGCATGTTTTGATGAGTTGTTGCACACGATTTTATAGCCAGTTGGGGCCCAATTTTTATGAGTTGTAAACTAAATGTGAAATTATTTTACAACCGTTTTGAGTTTAAAAAGTGAAAATGTGATTTGGGCTCTACGTTAAGGCGTATTGAGATTTGAGAAATGTATGCATTGTTTTACCGGTTTGAGCTTAGTTTTGACCTGTTTTGTATTGAGTACAAAACTGTTTTAAGATGAGTTTTATGAGAAAAACCATATGAGCGCTACGTGAAGGCAAAACGTTTTATTTGATAATGGCTATTACTAAGACTTAGGCGTGTGATGTTGAATACACATCGGGCTTTGCTCTGGTAGCATGTAAGTCTGGGCCTTGCTATGGTAGCATGTAAGTCTGATATTCCTCCGTTCTAGTAACGTGAGATGATCGTCGCTCCGCGGAAGCGTTCGGTGGCATTGCTTTGATAGCATGTAGGACTAGGTCATGCTTGATAGCATGTAAGACCGACTGCTGTATGACTCTGATCAAGTCTACAACGAACCATGATCATGGGTGTTCTATTGTCGAAGAAATCCCTCAATTGGGGATGTCCGCCTAGGGGACGAGTTTAATCGTTTTGATGTGCCATGACGAGTTTTTATATGAGTTGTCTTTACCTAGTCTCGATTTTACACATGAGATTGTGTTTTGTGGTTGTGCCACGTGCATTACTAATACGGTGATTTTCATCACGTTTTATGAGAAAAGCCATTATCGCATCATGTTTTATAGATGCTTGTAATTACTTGTGACCATAGTTTTGTGTTAAACCATTGATTATCACGTTTCTACATGAGTTTTGAGGAAATGAGTTGAGATGATGTTTTAATTATTCATGCTACATTTTCTACTAAGTTTATTGAGTTTAACTAGCAAAACAAAATGATTGTGTTGTGCAAATCATTATTTTATTAATGAGTCCCCTAACCCCTTACTGAGCGATTTAAAAGCTCACCCTATTTTATCTTCCCCCTAGATTTCTTTAAGTGAAGAGAGTTTTCCTGTGATGTACGAAGTAGTGGCTAGTGGAGGACTTGAGCTCCAGGCCATATATTGTACTTTGAGGTATAATTTAACATTCATGTACCCAAACTTATATTGTATTTACAAACACTTGATGTACAATGATGTATGAGATGTATTAGGATTAATTAACCTTGAATTGAGTAATGTATATTGTATGAAATATAATTATGAGATGATGAGATCCTGAGTTATAACATGTATGATGATGTATGACACTGCACAGGAATGCATCATTATTTGTGAATGGATGTGAAAAAGTTTTAAATTTGCCATGTTTTTCGCGCTTTCGGGGTGTCACAATTCTGATGTCCCTCTAAGATGTGATTAGCTGGAAAGAGTTTCAGACGGCCTTTAGAGCCCACTATGTATCACGAGCTACCCAAAGAAGGATGCAGGCTAAGTTTTCGAGTCTGGTACAGGGTGATATGTCTGTGGATGATTACGAGAGCTGATTTACCACTCTAGTGAGATATGATCCAAAGACCTTTAAAGATGAAGAGCTCTGCACCGAGAGATTTGTATATGGACTAAAGCCCATCATCAGAGATCGATTGATAGGGCTATGTATTACTGAGTTTGGAGATGCTCTGAGACGAGCACAAGAGATTGAGAGGGGAATCAAAATTGTGCAATCCCAGAGTGAGTTCAGAGCAGTGACTAAAGATAAGGGCAACAGGCCATCGATTTCCTAGACAGATGTTCGGAGAGGTTCCTTCAGAAGATGAAGGATTGAGGTACAGAATGGCAGATTGGAGAGACCCAGAGCTTATCCCATCATTAGGGAGACCTCTCGAGATGTCAGACCTAAGATAAGGGTTTGTAGAGACTGTGGCCGACCGCATGAAGGAAGTTGTACTGGGTTGATCTGTGGATGTTTTAGATGTGGAGACATGGTTACAGAGTAAAAGACTGTCCTCAACCTCAAAGACCATATGCTCCGGAGCCTACCAAACAGCAACCTCAGAGAGTGAATCCCATGAGACGGGACATTGCTACAGAGAAAGGAAAGAAGTCCATCACAATGGGACGTGTGTTTGCTCTAGATAAGGAAATAACAGACACTTTTGTAAAAACTATAAGAGATACACACTCTGTCTGTAATCATAAGGCTCATGTGTTGATTGACCCGGGGTCCACGCATTCGTTTATTTCTGAGTATTTTGCATGTAAGTTAAATTTGAAGTTTGAACCTTTAGAGTATATCCTACATGTAAATACCCCTATACATGAGTCCCAGAGAACGGATATGATCTGTAGGGGATGTGAAATAAAGGTGGGAGATAGAGTAATGTTAGCATATCTAATGATGTTAAATATACATGGGTTCGATGTGATTTTGGGAATGGATTGACTGGCAACCAATCGAGTGAGATTAGACTGCTATACTAAGATTATAACTTTCTCCCTACCTAAACCTTACAGTGTACATTTGAAATATTGAGGAAATAAATGTGTGGAATTTTTGTAAGCAATTTGAAATTTATGATGTTACCTTTTGAGGTACTAAATTTAATTATTAATGTGAAGGTCGTGAAGCACTCATCTCGGATGATAATCGAGAACATTCGAGGATTGAGGATATACCCGTGGTATGTGAATTTTCGGATGTTTTTCTAGATGAGTTGCTCGGTTTACCACCAGAGAGAGAGCTGAAGTTTACCATTGATTTGGTACCAGATACTCAACCTATCTCTAGACCTCCGTATAGGATGGCATTAGTGGAACTAGAGGAATTGAAGAAGCAACTATAGGAGTTATTGAATCAGGGATTTATTAGGCCCAGTGTCTCACCGTGGGGAGCACCAGTGTTGTTTGTAAAAAAGAAAGATGGTAGTCTCAGATTATGCATAGACTATCGACTATTAAATAAAGCCACGGTGAAGAATAAATACCCATTGCCAAGGATTAACGATCTGCTTGATTAGTTGAGAGGGGCCTTAGTCTTCTCTAAGATTGATTTAAGGTCGGGCTATCACCTATTGAGGATTAAAGAGGAAGATATTCCGAAGACGACCTAAAAGACAAGGTATGGCCATTACGAATTTCTAGTGATGCCCTTTGGATTGACGAACGCCCCTGCAGCCTTTATGAGATTAATGAATGAGGTGTTTAGAGACTATCTAGATAAGTTTGTGATAGTCTTTATTGATGATATCTTGGTGTATTCTCGGTCCTATGAGGAGCACGCGCAGCAATTGTGGTTAGTACTTCATATACTCCGAGATAAGCAATTATATGGAAAGCTTAGTAAATGTGAGTTTTGGCTTGATCAGATAACTTTCCTTGGTCATATAGTTTCAGCGGAGGAAGTATCAGTTGATCTAATTAAAGTGGAGGCTGTGCTTAATTGGGAAAGATCGATGACAGTTACAGAGGTACGAAGTTTCCTTGGTTTGGCAGGGTATTATAAAAGATTTGTAGAGGGATTTTCCAGGATTGCCGCTCCTTTGACTAAGCTCACGCGCAAAGAGACTTTGTTCATATGGACTGATAAATGTGAGCTCAATTTTGAGGAATTAAAGAGGAGATTAACAACGACACCTGTGTTGACTATCCCTGAGAGATCATGAGGATTTTTAGTGTACAGTGATGCTTCTCATCAAGGATTGGGGTGTATGCTCATACAGCATGGAAGAGTGGTAGCCTATGGATCGCGACAATTGAAAGATCATGAGCGAAATTACCTCACGCATGATTTGGAGTTAGCCGCTGTGATATTTGCCTTGAAGATCTGGCGACACTACTTATATGGAGAAAGATTCCAGATCTTCACTGACCACAAGAGTTTGAGGTATTTGTTAGATCAGAAAGAGTTAAATATGAGACAAAGGAGATGGATCGAACTCCTTAAGGATTATGACTGCGAGATTCTGTATTATCTGGGGAAGGCGAACGTAGTTGCTGATGCCCTGAGCAGGAAGTCTATGATATCTGCTACGATGGTCAGGGAATGGGATTTATTAAAGCAATTCGTCAAACTCCGGATCAGAGTTAAAGAGGTAGAGATTGGATTTTTGGCTAGCCTGAGAATAGAGCCCATGATCATGGATCGGATTAGAACTGGGCAGCATAATGATCAAAGGTTGATAGATATAGTTAGCCAAGCCGAACAAACTTCACAGTCGGATCTCATAGTCAATGAGGATAGGTTCTTGAGATTTAGAGGATGAATTTGTGTACTGGATAATGATACCCTGAAGAGACAGATACTGAGAGAATCTCACTGCTTGCGATACACCGTGCACCTAGGGAGTACTAAGATGTACTGAGATTTGAGAAAGGTATATTGGTGGAGTGGCATGAAGCGAGACGTGGCAGATTATGTGGCCAAATGTTTGGTGTGCCAGCAAGTGAAAGCTGAGCGTCAGAAGCCCTGAGGATTATTGCAACCTTTACCTGTACCTACATAGAAATGGGAGGATGTCACCATGGATTTTATTATGGGTTTACCGAGGACCCGAAGGGGTCGTGACGCTATATGGGTCATAGAGGACTATTCAGACCCTAGAGGATATGTTGAGGGCATGTACGATGGATTTTAAGGGATCATGGGATGATCACCTACCCCTAGCAGAGTTTGCGTACAATAATAGCTATCATGCGAGTATTGGAATGGCACCTTTTGAGACTTTATATGGTAGGAGGTGTAAATTCCCTGTAGCGTGGAAAGAAGTGGGTGACAGAAAGATAAATGCTCTCGACCTTCTTGAACAGGCTGTACAAAGTGTGAAACTTATATATGAGAGATTACGGGCTGCATAGAGTAGACAGAAAAGCTAAGCGGATTTGCGTAGACGACCACTCGAGTTTGATGTTGGTGATGCAGTATTTCTGAAGATATCATCGAGTAAGGGTATCATGAGATTTGAAAAGAAAGGAAAATTGAGTCCTCGATACATTAGACCATTCGATATTCTTGAAAGAGTGGGAGAGGTAGCCTACAGGTTGGCATTACCCCTACAGATGTCCAAAATACATAACGTCTTCCATGTATCAATGTTGAGGAATTACCACCTGGACCCTTCTTATGTTATAGAGTATGAAGAGATGAACATACAAGAGGACATGAGCTACATTGAAGAACCCGTCTGAATCCTCGATAAGAAAGAGAAGGTACTTTGGACTAAAAGCATCCCATTAGTGAAAATTTTATGGAAGCATCACTCAATGGAAGAGACAACTTGGGAATTGGAAAGCCTCATGAAGGAGAAGTACCCACATCTGTTTGACGAGTCGAGTTGAATTTGGATGACTAAATTCTTTTAAGGTGAGGAGGATGTGAGACCTAAGAATTTTATATACATCTAATTATGTAATGTGAACATGAGTGTAATTGATTGAGCCAAATGTGATGTACTTATGAATTGATGTGGTAAGGAATGAAATTTCTAAATGATGAATGAGTATTGAATGAGAAATAATCAATGAAGCAAACTATGGCAATTATATATGGAGATTTTATGCCAAGTGTACAACCATAGTGTGAAACTATGAGGTCAGATCGATCTTGGAGAAGAGATGATCGATCTGGTAGGCCAAAGTGATAAGGAGTGAAAATTTTAAACAAGCAAATCCATCTCCTTGTGATTTTGCCTTAAAGGGATCGATCTCCTACAGGAGCAGATCGATCTCTAAATGTTTCTGTAAATATCATATCGATCTCCTCATAAGGAGCAGATCGATCTCCTCAAGATTATGAGATCGATCTTGCCCCCACGACAGTTTGATCTAGTAGGCATAAAAATCACCTAAAACGTTCCCAATTCAAAGGCAGATAGATCTCTACCAAATAGCAGATCGATCTTGTCACGACCCAATTCCATTCTCTTTAACCGAAAATCACTAAAAATTTTTCGCGTTTTACTGTTACCTTATCCGGTCGTGAACTAACTCACCACACACTGTTGGGCTGTGAGTCAATAATAAACTCTACATCTCATTCATTCTCAGTTAAATAAAACGATGTCATACATTTGCATTTAATCTTGTACTTATACAAAAGCATGTTTTACTAACATCTACATCCCCCATAATTACAACTCAAAAGAATAATGTGCTTTTACATTGTTTAGATACAAAAAGAATCACTGTGTATAACCTCTAAGCGATGGAGATGCAGCAGAGTCCAAAATACCACGCCTCAGTCCTCACTGGGCTACTATGCATGCTCTGTAGGGGAAATAGAGAGGGATGAGCAACCACACGCTCAGTAAGGCAATAATGCAAGCATGGTAGATAACTACTCTATCTACATGTTGATAGTGTTATGTATAAATCATTTATGGTAGGAGCATGAGGAATAAAACTATGCCATATGAGTATACATATATATCATGTGTCAAAATCATGTACATTGGCATATCAAACATGGTAAAAAGAACATCATGTATAAATCATCTCATGCTCAATCTCATTTAAATTCATAAAAAGGGCAATTCATTAAGAAACCTCCTTTTTAAACCAACATCATAAACCTCTTTCTCAACACATAAATACCACCAAATCAACTCACAATCACAACCATATTTTCATTTCACAATTCACGCATGTGTATAAAAACTAGGTCACTATATCAAAAGTGCCTATGTGGACCACTACATCGTAAATCATCCCAGACCACACGCATCCAGGTGTGCGGGGTATCATGCTGGCACGAAGATGGATTATCCCTCGCCAGACTTTCTTATCACATAACCATCATGTGCTACATCGAACTCCATGTGATATACACGGTACAGCTTACTCCGCAGACTCATATCGTGATTGGGGGTGCCATTCCTAGGTCTTAGCTACCCCATACCAAGAGTTTTCCATATCCGTGAAGGAGAGCCTCCCTGTCGAACAAAGCCTCCCCGCCTCTTCGGGCTTAAGGATGTTAGCTTAAGGATGTAGGGCTTAAGGATCCTTCCGTAAGAGAGCCTCCCCACCGAATAGAGCCTCCCCGCCTCCTCGGGCTTAAGGATGTAGGGCTTAAGGATCTTACCGTACCCATGTAGGAGAGCCTCCCTGCCTAACAGAGCCTCCCCGCCCCTCCAGGGCTTAAGGATGTTGGCTTAAGGATCCCACCGTAAGAGAGCCTCCCCACCGAACAGAGCCTCCCCGCCTAACAGAGCCTCCCCGCCTCTTTGGGCTTAAGGATGTTAGATTAAGGATGTAGGGCTTAAGGATCTTACCAACTTTCACAACCTTATACGTATCACAATGTGCAAACTTGTGCGAGCAAAGCTCTAGCACGACTCATGCATCCTATCATAAAGAGACGCGTACGAGCATAGCTCTAGTACGGTTATACTCATAAGACAAACCACTCAAATCCTCGCACGAGTGTAAGCTCCAATACGGTTTATAAACATCATCACAATTCAGATCAAAGTGCGAGCTAAACTCAAGCACGTATCACACAGGTGAAAACATAAAAATCCAGCGCGAGCGAGGCTCTAGCGCGATTTATGTCATATAAATACATAGGCGGCTCATACAAAATCAAACAATCCCGACAATCGGGTTTAGCACTTCACAAATGCCTTTTTCCACAACATTAATAAACATTAGCCAACCCATCTACAAGCTTTCTTAAAACAAAGCAATTTCGTTTTGAAAGACATCAAGACATTAGATTTATGCAATTATTAGCCTTACTATCCCATTTCATAGAATCCACTTCCAAAACCCAAAATCACACATACACTCATTATCATTCATGAATACCATCAATCATTTACTTTAGCAACCATGCACTTCGTAAAACACCCAATACTCACCCACAAATTTAAAGTACGAGCAGCTACCTCTATATACTCACAAAATTTCCTTACCTGGAATCGCGATGCGTGATTCCACTTCCTTAAGCTGCTTACCCGTACGGTTCGATTCGTCTTCAACGAACTCTTCGGGACTGCACAAAATCGTATCCCGCATTATATTTGATCCATATAATATGACATCGTGCATTCACTATAGTCAATTCGACCTATAGTTTTCTATTAACGCTTATGAGGCCTCGTTTCATTACTTTACCCATAACTCGAGTCTATGGATTCTTCTTAGGCCTATTAACTTATTCTGAATCGATATTAAATCGACATTAAGCTCATAGTGTTCATATTTCATGAATTCTCTCACTATGGCATTTTATCAAGCATATACATACTCATTTTCACAATTCCTCCAAACTCACAATGTAATTTCATTTAACCATCTAAAATCATAAACATTACCTCAATAACAACTTTAGTATGCCCATAAATCATAAACTTATTCAACCCATATATTCTCACATTATACCCATTCTAGGTTTTCTAGGTCACACCAATTCTACCACATCCCTAGATAATTTATCCATCAATACTCATGCCAAACAACTCCAAAATCAATTAAATAGACAATGTACTTGGATTGGAGTGTTAGAATCTTACCAAATATGATTTTTCTTCTTGCTCCAAATGGCAATGCCCTTAACTCCTTCAATACCAACAATGGGAAAATGGCTACCCACTATGTTGTTCTTCTCTTTGATAGGAACAACTTTGCCTCTAA
Source organism: Firmiana major (assembly GCA_033439115.1). Taxonomy (NCBI): domain Eukaryota; kingdom Viridiplantae; phylum Streptophyta; class Magnoliopsida; order Malvales; family Malvaceae; genus Firmiana; species Firmiana major. Next base: position 14,527,498 of record CM065913.1, on the reverse strand, counting down.
TGGTCTCTCTTCAAATCTCACTGAAAATGGCTGATTTTAGAGAGGGAAAGTTAGGTTTTTGGGTTAGAAATGGAAGATTAGTGTTTTTCCCGAAATTTTCAGATTTTCAGCCCTCCTTATATAGAAATGGCTTGAGGAGATCGATCTGGTCCAAGAGGAGATCGATCTGGTCCCCTTAAATCTCTCATTTTCACGAAATTTTTAAGCATGAGATCGATCTGTCGAAGCATGAGATCGATCTGGTCCCAAACAGAGAGCTAAGGAGATCGATCTGGGTGCTTGAGGATCGATCTTTTCATCACAGAATGCTTAGGAGATCAATCTGGCCCCATTGGAGATCGATCTGCTCTATTCCATTGCCCAAATAAGAGCATTCTGGCTCTTCCAGATCGATCTCTCATCCTATGAGATCGATCTAGCCTTCATGTTTTCCAAATTTCTTGTAGTTTCCTTGTTGCAACTCATACCAACACATCATGAATCTGTTGCCATGGCCATTTTCTCATCCATCCACCTTTATAACTTGAAAATGGCATCCATTCATACCTTATGCACATTGAAACTTGTGTGCATTCATTGTATGTCCAAAGGTATGCTACATAAAACCAAATGGAAGCATAACTTCATTCCATTTTACCACACTACCCATTTTGAGTTTCAATCACATCCATCACTTATAAGAATCAATGGAACTTATATGTACGTTACAAATCATATTACACATACGTACATTGAATCCATGGACTTACATCAATCATACTTTACATTACAAGTCCATTCATATTTATTACACATTACAACTTTACATATACGGGGTCTCACATTCTCCCCTCCTTCAAGGAATTTGGTCCTCCAAATTAGAACCAAGTCACTCTACAAACAGTTGGGGGTACTTTTCCCGTATTAAGTTCTCCAATTCCCATGTGGCCTCTTCCGCCGTGTGATGTTGCCAAAGAACTTTCACCAAGGGAATTGTCTTATTCCGCAACACTTTCTCTTTTCTGTCCAATATCCGAACCGGCTTCTCAACATACGTCATACTCTCATGGAGCTCCAACGGCTCATATCTTATCACGTGTGCCGGGTCCGGGTGATACTTCCGAAGCATCGAGAGGTGGAAGATGTTGTGGACATTTGCCAAGTCCGGTGGCAATGCCAACCTATACGCCTTATCTCCCACTCTCTCCAAAATCTCGAAGGGTCCGATATATCTAGGGCTCAGCTTGCCCTTCTTACCAAATCTCATAATACCCTTCGATGGTGATACCCTCAGAAACACCGACTCACCCTCATCAAACTCCAGTGGTCTTCGTCTCTTGTCAGCATAACTCTTTTGTCAGCTCTGAGCGGTCCGTAATCTCTCACATATCAACTGAACGTCCTCAGATGCTTGCTGCACTAAGTCTGGAGCAAAAATCTGTCTGTCACCAACCTCTTCCCATCCAATGGGGGAACGGCATCTACGTCCATACAGTGCCTCATAGGGTGCCATCCCGATACTCGCATGATAGCTATTATTATAAGCGAACTTGGCTAACTGCAGGTGGTCATCCCAGGAGCCTCTAAAATCCAGCACACACGCTCTCAACATATCCTTGAGGGTCTGTATAGTCCTCTCTGACTGACCATCTGTCTGAGGATGAAAAGCGGTGCTAAAACTCAGTCGGGTCCCCAGCGCTTCCTGAAAATGTTCCCAGAAATGGGAAGTGAAGCGGGCATCCCTATCAGAAACAACGCTCACTGGTACACCATGTAGCCATACTATCTCTCGAATATACAGGTTCGCCAACTGACTCAGTGTATCGGTAGCTCTCATAGCCAAGAAATGGGCGGACTTAGTCAATCGGTCCACAATAACCCATACGGCATCATGACCTCTGCGGGTCCTCGGTAACCCCATCACAAAATCCATGGTGACATGCTCCCACTTCCAAGTTGGTATCGGTAGAGGCTGCAATAATCCTGTAGGCTTCTGATGCTCTACCTTCACTTGCTGACAAACGAGACACTTAGCGACATATTCAGCAATGTCTCTCTTTATTCTAGACCACCAATGAACCTTCCGAAGGTTTTGATACATCTTGGTACTTCCTGGATGTATCGTATACTTCGATGAGTGAGCCTCTGATAAAATTGTTCTCCTGATCTTAGGATCCTTGGGAACGCATACTATACCTCTGAACCTCAATAAGCCATCAGCACTCTGCTCAAAATCAATACCCACACCTGTCTGTATCTGCCTCAGCCAATCGATGCACCATCGATCGCTCTGCTGGGCTCGTCGAATACGGCCAATCAACTCTGGCTCTAGTCTCAAACTAGCCATGACCTCAAGTCTCTCAGATCCATGTGGGGTTACATCCAAACTGAGGTTCGCAAAGTGTTCTAACAATTCATGTTCCGTACTATCATATAAGACACCAACCCAAGGTTCTTTCTACTCAAAGCATCGACAACTACATTTGCCTTACCCGGGTGGTACATGATTTCACAATCATAGTCTTTCAGGAGTTCGAGCCATCTCCTCTGTCTCATATTCAGCTCCTTCTGCGAGAACAGGTACTTAAGGCTCTTATGATCTGTGAACACCTGAAATTTCTCACCATAGAGATAGTGGCGCCATATTTTCAGAGCAAATACTACAGCCGCCAACTCCAAATCTTGTGTCGGGTAGTTCCTCTCATGATCTTTCAACTGTCTAGATCCACAGGCAACTACCTTCCCATCCTGCATAAGCACACAGCCCAGTCCCTGGTGTGATGCATCCGTATACACTGAAGCAGTCGTCAATCGACGCTTAAGCTCCTCAAAACTCCTCTCACATGCCTCATCCCATGTAAACTTAACATCCTTACGCGTGAGGCGTGTCAACGGAGCAGCTAGTCTGGAGAAACCCTCTACAAATCTTCGATAATATCCTGCCAATCCCAGGAAACTTCTGATCTCAGTTACTGTCTTGGGCTGTTCCCACTGTATAATTGCCTCTATCTTGGATGAATCCACCGATACCCCATCCCTTGATACAACATGCCCCAGAAATGAGATTTGTTCCAACCAAAAGTTACACTTGCTGAGTTTGGCATACAATTCTCTCTCTCGGAGGGTCTGCAGAACTATCCTCAAGTGCTCCTCTTGATCTTCCCTGGACTTGGAATACACCAAAATGTCATCAATGAATACTATTACAAACTTATCCAGGTATGGCTTGAATATATCATTCATCAATGCCATAAATGCTGGGGGAGCATTCGTCAATCCGAATGGCATCACCAAAAACTCGTAGTGGCCATAACGGGTACGAAATGTTGTCTTGGGTACATCTCCACTCCTGATCCTTAACTGATGATACCCTGACCGCATATCTATCTTAGAAAATACTTCGGCTCCCTGGAGTTGATCCAACAAATCATCGATTCTTGGAAGGGGGTACTTGTTCTTAATGGTGGCCTTATTCAACAACCGGTAATCTATACACAGTCGGAGGCTTCCATCCTTCTTCCTTACAAATAGAACCGGTGCTCCCCAAGGTGAGACACTCGGTCTAATAAACCCCTTCTCTAGCAACTCTTGCAGCTGTTTCTTTAGCTCTTCTAATTCTATCGGAGCCATTCTATAGGGTGGTTTCGATATCGGCTCTGTACCAGGCACTAACTCAATGCAAAATTCCATTTCCCTTTCAGGTGGTAGTCCTGGTAATTCATCCGGAAAGACGTCAGGGTAATCCGTAATTATGGCTATATCCCTCTATTCTGGTTGTGCCTCATCTATATCAGCCACGTATACAATGAACCCTTCACATTATCCTCTCCATCGTTAGTAACATAACCATCACTCCACATTCAACATTTATCAAAAACAACAATTTATCTCTCAAGCAACATGCATTTAAAATCATACTCCTTTATTTACAACAACCATGCTATTTTCATATCATTTCTTTTCATCAAAATTTACAATAAGATTGTCTAATCCTGAAAACATCAATATTTTGGCATGACAATCCATCATAACACGATTGGTAGCCAACCAATCCATTCCCAAAATTACATCAAAATCATTCATATTCAATAAAATCAGATTGGCTATCATTTCCTTCCACTCTATCTTTAACTTACAATCTCTACATACATGCTCAGTCAATTGACTATCATTCATGGGTGTGGAAATCATTAACATCTTATCCAACAATGTTGGTTTTACATGCTTCAATAATTTATGTGCGAAGGAAGGTGATATGAAAGAATGCGTGGCACCAGGATCAAATAATACCAACTCTTCTAAATCAAAGATTCGGATAGTACCTTTAATCACATCCGTCGAAGCATCTGCGGTATCCTGATCCAGTGCATGTACTCTTCCTCTGCTCACACCCGCAGCCTGTTTCCCTTTTTCCTCAGCTGTAGCCCTCCTCCTCTGGGCTGCTGTCTCAACTGGAGCTCCTTCAGGCTCCTTGCCCTTCTATGGGGCAATCTCCATCTTCTCGGGACAATGCTTAGCCATATGTCCTGGTCTCTCGCATCTAAAACACACCATAGAGGTCATCAGACAGGGCCTATTCCCATGAAATCTCCCACATCTCCTACACTGGTCAGTAGTAGGCTGTGGTCCTCCAATAGTCATGTCCCTCGACGCAGTCAAGGCTGGGTATACGGGAGGTCTAGCAGCTCTCTCCTGCACCTCCTTAATCTTTGGCCTCTTCTCAAAAAATCTTTGGCCATCTCTCTTGGCCACTCTTCCAAACCTGGATCTCTTCCGATCTCTGTCCTTCCTGACACTAATCCTCCCAAGCTCGGAGGCATTTCGCTCAAAGTCTTGCTCACATAACTGAGCCTTATGTACAGCCTCCTCATAGGTCAAGATGTCAAAGGGAGCTAGCTTAGTCCGGATGGCCAATCTCAATCCATCCATGAACTTCTGTATCTTTCGGGTCTCACTACCCATCGTGTCAGGGTCATATCTCCCCAATGACATAAACTTGGACTCATACTCGTCCACAGTATGGTTCCCTTGAACCAAATTCATAAATTTCATCTGCAATTTCCTCTGTGCGGTGGCTGGGATATATTGTCTCCTGAAGGCCTCTAGAAATATCTCCCACGAGATCTCAAAGTGTCTGGCCCTCAAAATAACCTCGGTGGACCTCTACCAATGCTCGGCCTTGCCTTTCAACATAAACACGGCAAAGGCTACCTTTTCAGTAGAAGTGCATCAAAAAAACCTATATAGTTTCTCCATCTCATACACCCAATCCTCCGTAACCACTGGGTCCTTCACCCCTCTAAACACTGGGGGTTTCAGCGATTGAAATTCTCGCAACCTGTTCAAGTCGCAGTCATACCCCAAATCACTACCGCTCTGCTGTGGAGCGATAGGTGAATCTGTATCCTGTACTGGAGGTGGTGTAACTGTAGCTGTCTCAGCAGTCTGAGGTCTCTCCGCCTCTGCAGCTACCTGTTCAGTAGTAGGCTGTGCCGCGGGACCTCGACTATCACCGACACCCAACACCTGCGTGACTATCTCCACTAAATTCTCAATACTCCGCTTTAACCTAGCGAAGCGAGCCTCAGTATCCTCTGCTCTCTCAGTAGGGTTCTGTGGAGCCTGCTCAGTCTGTGGCTCCACATGGCTCTCAGGCCTACCTCTACGGCCTCTAGCACGTGCTCTCGCCCCTCTACCTTTGCGTGTAACTGGCATAGTGCCTAACTTCCTGTATTATAATAATTCATTAAGCTCAATCCATCACAGTATACACAGTTATATCTAAATAAAAGCACAGTACTATGGGGATGTACTTTCCTACGTTTTATTAATGACTCACATCAGGCCAACACAGCTCTGATACCAATCTCTGTCATGACCCAATTCCATTCTCTTTAACCGAAAATCACTAAAAAAATTTCACGTTTTACTGTTACCTTACCCGGTTGTGAACTAACTCACCACACACTGTTGGGCTGTGAGTCAATAATAAACTCCACATCTCATTCATTCTCAGTTAAATAAAACGATGTCATACATTTGCATTTAATCTTATACTTATACAAAAGCATGTTTTACTGACATCTACATCCCCATAATTACAACTCAAAAGAATAATGTGCTTTTACATTGTTTAGATATAAAAAGAATCACTGTGTATATACCTCTAAGCGATGGAGATGCAGCAGAGTCCAAAATACCACGCCTCAGTCCTCACTGGGCTACTATGCACGCTCTGTAGGGGGAAATAGAGAGGGATGAGCAACCACACGCTCAGTAAGGCAATAATGCAAGCATGGTAGATAACTACTCTATCTACATGCTGATAGTGTTATGCATAAATCATTTATGGTAGGAGCATGAGGAATAAAAATATGCCATATGAGTATACATATATATCATTTGTCAAAATCATGTACATTGGCATATCAAACATGGTAAAAAGAACATCATGTATAAATCATCTCATGCTCAATCTCATTTAAATTCATAAAAAGGGCAATTAATTAAGAAACCTCCTTTTTAAACCAACATCATAAACCTCTTTCTCAACACATAAATACCACCAAATCAACTCACAATCACAAACACATTTTCATTTCACAATTCACGCATGTGTATAAAAACTAGGTCACTATATCAAAAGTGCCTATGTAGACCACTACATCGTAAATCATCCCAGACCACACGCATCCAGGTGTGCGGGGTATCATGCTGGCACGAAGATGGATTATCCCTCGCCAGACTTTCTTATCACATAACCATCATGCGGTACATCGTACTCCATGTGATATACACGGTACAGCGTACTCCGCAGACTCATATCGTGATTGGGGGTGCCATTCCTAGGTCTTAGCTACCCCATACCAAGAGTTTTCCATATCCGTGAAGGAGAGCCTCCTTGCCGAACAGAACCTCCCCGCCTAACAGAGCCTCCCCGCCTCCTCGGGTTTAAGGATGTTAGCTTAAGGATGTAGGGCTTAAGGATCCTTCCGTACGAGAGCCTCCCCACCGAACAGAGCCTCCCCGCCTAACAAAGCCTCCCCGCCTCCTCGGGCTTAAGGATGTTGGCTTAAGGATGTAAGGCTTAAGGATCTTACCGTACCCATGTAGGAGAGCCTCCCTGCCTAACAGAGCCTCCCCGCCCCTCCAGGGCTTAAGGATGTTGGCTTAAGGATCCCACCGTAAGAGAGCCTCCCCACCGAACAGAGCCTCCCCGCCTAACAGGGCCTCCCCGCCTCTTTGGGCTTAAGGATGTTAGCTTAAGGATGTAGGGCTTAAGGATCTTACCAACTTTCACAACCTTATACGTATCACAATGTGCAAACTTGTGCGAGCAAAGCTCTAGCATGACTCATGCATCCTATCATAAAGAGACGCGTACGAGCATAGCTCTAGTACGGTTATACTCATAAGACAAACCACTCAAATCCTCGCATGAGTGTAAGCACCAGTACGGTTTATAAACATCATCACAATTCAGACCAAAGTGCGAGCTAAACTCAAGCACGTATCACACAAGTGAAAACATAAAAATCAAGCGCGAGCGAGGCTCTAGTGCGATTTATGTCATACAATACGATAGTCGGCTCATACAAAATCAAACAATCCCGACAACCGGGTTTAGCACTTCACAAATGCCTTTTTTCACAACATTAATAAACATTAGCCAACCCATCTACAAGCTTGCTTAAAACAAAGCAATTTCGTTTTGAAAGACATCAAGACATTAGATTTATGCACTTATTAGCCTTACTATCCCATTTCATAGAATCCACTTCCAAAACCAAAAATCACACATATACTCATTCTCATTCATGAATACCATCAATCATTTACTTTAGCAACCATGCACTTCGTAAAACACCCAATACGCACCCACAAATTTAAAGTACGAGCAGCTACCTCTATATACTCATAAAATTCTCTTACCTGGAATCGCGATGCGTGATTCCACTTCCTTAAGCTGCTTACCCGTACGGTTCGATTCGTCTTCAACGAACTCTTCGGAACTGCACAAAATCGTATCCCGCATTATATTCGGCCCATATAATATGACATCGTGCGTTCACTATAGTCAATTCGACCTATAGTTTTCTATTAACGCTTATGAGGCCTCGTTTCATTATTTTACCTATAACTCGAGTCTATAGATTCTTCTTAGGCCTATTAACTTATTTCGAATCGATATTAAATCGACATTAAGCTCATAGTGTTCATATTTCATGAATTCTCTCACTATGGCATTTTATCAAGCATATACATACTCATTTTCACAATTCCTCCAAACTCACAATGTAATTTCATTTAACCATCTAAAATCATAAACATTACCTCAATAACAACTTTAGCATGCCCATAAATCATAAACTCATTCAACCCATATATTCTCACATTATACCCATTCTAGGTTTTCTAGGTCACACCAATTCCACCATATCCCTAGATAATTTATCCATCAATACTCATGCCAAACAACTCCAAAATCAATTAAATAGACAATGTACTTGGATTGGAGTGTTAGAATCTTACCAAATATGATTTTTCTTTTTGCTTCAAATGGCAATGCCCTTAACTCCTTCAATACCAACAATGGGAAAATGCCTACCCACTATGTTGTTCTTCTCTTTGATAGGAACAACTTTGCCTCTAATGGTCTCTCTTCAAATCTCACTGAAAATGGCTGATTTTAGAGAGGGAAAGTTAGGTTTTTGGGTTAAAAATGGAATATTGGTGTTTTTCTCGAAATTTTTAGATTTTCAGCCCTCCTTATATAGAAATAGCTTGAGGAGATCGATCTGGTCCAAGAGGAGATCGATCTGGTCCCCTTAAATCTCTCATTTTCACGAAATTTTTAAGCATGAGATCGATCTGTCGAAGCATGAGATCGATCTGGTCCCAAACAGAGAGCTAAGGAGATCGATCTAGGTGCTTGAGGATCGATCTTTTCATCACAGAATGCTTAGGAGATCGATCTGGCCCCATTGGAGATCGATCTGCTCTATTCCATTGCCCAAATAAGAGCATTCTGACTCTTTCATATCGATCTCTCATCCTATGAGATCGATCTAGCCTTCATGTTTTCCAAATTTCTTGTAGTTTCCTTGTTGCAACTCATACCAACACATCCTGAATCTGTTGCCATGGCATTTTCTCATCCATCCACCTTTATAACTTGAAAATGACATCCATTCATACCTTATGCACATTGAAACTTGTGTGCATTCATTGTATGTCCAAAGGTATGCTACATAAAACCAAATGGAAGCATAACTTCATTCCATTTTATCACACTACCCATTTTGAGTTTCAATCACATCCATCACTTATAAGAATTCATTTCTTCTTATTCATACTCAATGGAACTTGTATGTACGTTACAAATCATATTACACATACGTACATTGAATCCATGGACTTACATCAATCATACTTTACATTACAAGTCCATTCATATTTATTACACATTACAACTTTACATATACGGGGTCTCACATTCTCCTACCCTCTGCCTATATAAGGACCCCTATTTTTTAGTGGAAATTCATCTTCTCTCTCTAGAAAATCGAAAACCCCCATTTCGATCAAATCCCTAACTTTCTCTCTCCTTTAAACCACTAATTTTCGTTCAAATTAGAGATAGTGGAAAGAGGGAAAGTTGTTCCTCATCGTAAGGGGAACAACATACTTGAAAATCGAATGACGATTTGAGCTGAGGCGTGAATTGAGCACTCCACAAGTTTTTGGTAAATTTCTAAGCTTTAATCCTTGATTTTGAAGTAGATTTCTGCGATTGTGGCTGTAGATGTTATAATGAATTGGCTGAAAATGGTTAGGGTTGTTAGAATTATTGAGGTATTGAGAAATTATGAGAATGTGAACAATTATGCTCGACGTTGAGATTTGAGACAATGTAATGTCGTGTTGATGATGTTTTTATATCGTTGGGACAGCCCGAGAGTTCCAAAGAGGAATGTGACGCTAGTTCGTCGTTCGGAGGAAAATGATTGCACTATACGAGGTGCAACGAGGTAAGGGAAAACTAAAACTCATTTGTGTATGTGATTTGTGATGATAATTGTAGCATGAAATGTTATTTGAGAAACAAGCATGTTTTTACGAGTTATGATTGATTTATTGCACACAGTTTTATAGCCGGATAGGGCCCAATTTTATGAGTTGTAAACAAAGTGTGAAATTGTTTTACAAACCGTTTGAGTTTAAAAAGTGAAAACGGGATTTGGGCTATATGTTAAGACGTACTGAGATTTGAGAAATGTTTACTTGGTTTTACCGGTTTGAGCTCGATTTTGACATGTTTTGTAATGAGTATAAAAAGGTTTTCAGATGAGTATTATGAGAGAAACCATTATGAGCTCTATGTGAAGGCAAAATGGTTTTATATGATAATAGTTGTTACTAAGGCTTAGGCGTGTCATGAAATAGCACATCGGGCCTTGCTTTGGTACCATGTAAGTCTGATATTCCTCCGCTTTGATAGCGAGAGATGCCTCCGTTCTGGTAACGCGAGATGATCCCCGCTTTAGTCGTGCTGGGTGGCCTTGCTCTGGTAGCATGTAAGTCCGGGCCTTACTGTGGTAGCATGTAAGACTGATAGTGTGCATGAGGAGAGGCCTTGCTCTGGTAGCATGTAAGGCCGGGCCTTGTTTTGGTAACACGTAAGACCAATATACCTTGTACATGATCATATTGTCGACGTTCTCTTTTTTGAGGATACCTAGGATGCGCACCCAGAGGAGATTATTTTGATGTGCCATGACGGATGTTTTTATCTGAGTTTTAATTGCCTAGTCTCCATCTTCTTATATACATGAGATTGTGTTTTGTGGCTTTGCCCCATGCATTACTACTGAGGTGATTTCTATCACGTTTTTACAAGAAAAGCCATTTATCGCATCCTGATTTTCACATGCTTGTAACTATGGTTTTTGTGCTGAGCTTATTGAGTTTCAATTACAAAATAAAATGATTGTGTTGTGTAGTTGATGATTTTATTAATGAGTCTCTTACCCCCTTACTGACCGATTTAGAAGCTCACCCTATTTTTATATTCCCTCCAGATTTCTTCAAGTGAAGAAAGTTTTTCTGCGACGTACAGAGTAGTGGCTAGTGGAGGACTTGAGCTCCAGGCCGTATATTGTATTTTGAGGTATACTTTATCATTTCATGCACCCAGACTAAAGTTGTATTTACAGACACTTGATGAACAATGATGTATGGGATGTATTAGGATTAGTTAACTCTGAATTGATGAATGTATATGGTATAATATATAAATATTGAGTGATGAGATCTTGAGGTGAAAGTTTTATAATGTGTGTATGATGATGCATGACACTGCACAGGAATGCATCTAGAATTATATATTGATGTAAATAAATTTTAAATTTACCCTGTTTTTCGCGCTTTGGGGGCATCACAAGGACTGACCCATCCCCTTTCAGGCGAGTGATGCCCTATGCACACCTGATCAGTGAGGCCTGTGATCACTAACTATGGTCATATGTCGTGGATATTTGTTTGCCTAGATTCCTTACCTGTCTCAGAGATAAGAGAAATTTGAGAAACTCAGAAAAGATAGAAAATTGATGAAATGACATGATTTGTGAAAAGAAAAGAGATATCTTGATTTGAATGTTTGTACTATGATAGCACACTTTTATGACATGTTTTCCAAGTGGAAATAATGAGCATTGATTTTCATGAAAATGTCAATGAGAGAAGAATGTTTAATATATTTTCTATTGTTAACTTTATTTATAATGAATGTTGTTTTATTTATCATGCATGAACTATGTAGATAGTACAATATCTACCTATTAGCATGTTTTTCCTTATTGAGCTGTGGTTTGCTCATCCCACTACTTTTTCCTATCCAGATACAGAGAAGTAGAACAGTGCAGTGGCGTACAATGTACCGTGCGTATATGTGATATGATAAGGAAGATGATGATGATTATTGAGATGAGCCGTTGGGTAGGATTGACTCATGCCCCTTTAGGCAAGTGATGCATTGTGTACACCTGATTAGTGAGGCTTGGGATCACTGACTATGGCCATATGTCGTGGATATTAGTTTGTCGAGAATTCCATGCCTGTCTCAGAGATACGAGAATTTGAGAAAACTTAGAAAGTATGAGATTTGATGAAAAGAAATTATTTGAGAAAAGCAAAGAGATTGTGATTTGATAAATCTCGTTATTTAAATACTTATGTTGTGATAACACTATTTTTATGGCATGTTTTTGAATGGAGGCATTCTACATTTGTTTTTATGAAAATGCTTATGAGAGGAGAATATTTAAATGCATTTTCTAGAGATATTTCCATTTATGATGAAACATGGTTTGTTATTTCATGCATGAGCTATGTAGATAGTACAATATCTATTGTTAGCATTTTTTCCTTACTGAGCTGTGGTTTGCTCATTCCGCTATTTTTTCCCTCCAAATACTAGGAAGTACGACAGTGCGGTGGTCTCCATATCTCCTTTGTATTGGACAGCTTCCACCAGTTGGAAAGATATAAAAATTGTATACATAAAAGCATTTTGTATCTATTATTTTGTATCGTATAGTCATGCATTGACAATGAGAAACTTGTATGGGGATGTTATGTAATGATATTATATTTATACAATCAATTTTGTATATCTACACACATGTCTGAGAGTGTGTGAATTAAAGTTTTAATATTTTCACTATAAATGTATGGAATTAGTAATTGTATCGGCTCACAGCCCAACTGTGAGTAGTATATGTGTGGATGAAGGGCACCTGGAGTCGGGGTGTGACAATGACAACTTTAGAGGTACTATAAGTAAGATTAGCCTAACCGCAAAACCAAAAATATAAATGATTTGAATGGAGTTCATAAACATAGTTCTCATTCCGGAGTGGTATAGTAAATGGTCCAGTACTTTGTTACAAGATAGATTAAGTTAGACTTTTCAAGATTTGTAAGAGATGATATGAATGAATAGATCAAATTTTGATTGTTTTCTTGTATTTTTTTGAAAATTTTTTATTACACTTTTAAATTCGTTAATTCAAATAAAAATGTAAAAGAATTAAAATGTTTTTAAAATACTTTTTTTGGTATAAATGGTAATTTTTATCGGTTTTGTTATTTTTTATAAAAATCAATAAAATAAAAAATCTCAAAATGTACTTAAATTTTAAGTTGAGTAGAACTTAGAAAATCTGTCCAACGAGCCAAATGGAGCCCACGGGATCGGCGGGCGCTTAATTCGATGTGTCCATCGCTTCTTTCTTTTTTAGTCTAAAGATCTATTTAATTATTTATTTAAACATTCTGTCAACTATATAAATGGTAAACTGATATTTATCTTTTCTGATTTTCTTTATTTATGCAATTATGAAGTAGTAAAGAACAGTACACCGAAGATTCTGTTTGAACACAACGTGATAGGGAGTGTAAAGTGAAACGCGTTTTTGGGTTTTGCTTTTGTCCGTTTTGTCCGGGCGCTGGCCATTTGTCATTGGTTTCCGTTTGGAAGCAAGGTATGAGCTTGAATGCTACAATACTATTCTATACTATACTCCTTTATTTAATCAATTTCGTCCCTTTCAAATCCAGAAAGAAAACCCATTTTGATTCTCTCATCAGTCTCACTTGTGAAACATTTTCTTCTCCGACAATCACAAGCTGTCTCCTTCTGTCTGTTTGACTCTTCAGCCTCTGCTCTGCAGCATTTTCATTTATTAGTGTAGGTATATATATATATATATTTGTTTATTGTAAATGCAATCAAAATTCTTCCTTTTCCCTTACCACATTATTCTCTTTCATTCATTTCAAAAGATAAAAAACATTTTGTTTCTGGGTTTGTTATGTTTTGCTATGAATGGAAGATCGTACTAGTAATGTGATTCTTACCCAGTTGTGAATGGCAGAAAGGGATTGTTTATAATTTTCGGTTGTAGGATCTTCTTATGATGGAAACACCCACTTTCATCTATGTTCCTCCCTTACCATCAGCATCACCTTCACCTTCTTCTGTTACTAGCACTAGTAGTGGTGATGTCACTGATTCTTCTAGAAGCTATGCCATTCAACTGCCATCTTTGAACTTGTTCCGATCATCCTTATCCCTCCTACTGGAATACTCTGGCATTTTTTCTAATCCCAGCATTAATCAACCTCGTGGGGTTGTAGTCGACACTGATTTACTATCTCCTCCTAGTCCTACTTCTGGTGCTGGGGAGGTTTCTATTCAAATCATTGGGCCTGCAAGAGGTGAAGAAGACAATGCCCTAACCTCCATGCCTCTCCATGGAGTTGAGGAGGAGGATCCTCTTACAAGTAGAAGTACCGGTAACGGGGAGAGGAGTTTGAATTCATCTTACCATTATGATGTGCAGCGCTTTGCCAGGTGGTTTGAGCATATTCTTTCCTTTTCCCTGCTATTGCTGTTTGTCTTCATTCGTCAGCATTTACAAGGTATTGCATTTCTTCATCAGTTACCTCTCACTTTTAAATTTTTTCATCACTACCTGGACTAGGGTGTTATTTATTTGGTCATGTTGGACATCAATGAAAGTGTAATTTCTACAATCTTCTGCTGTTTTTATTTGCTTCATTATCTGCTCGTCTAATAATTATAATCTAAAGAGCTTGATGCCATTATGGAAAATAACATATGTGCTTCCTAGCATTTCGTTATTTCTATCTGGTGTCATTATTGGCTGTCCTACATTATGCAGTTCCCATGTTCCCTCATTGGTTCCTAGCATAGTCTTTTATAAGTTTGAGAATAAAATTGAATATGGATGATCTTTCAATGTGTTCTTTTTAGGACCGTAATTGACCTGGCTTAAAGATAAGTAATTTGTGAGGGCACTCTATATATGGTTAAAGAGGAAAAGAATGTGGATAACAATTTTAGGTGTTTTATATTAGGAGTCTAAATTTCTCATCTTCCAAGGGAGATCAAGAACTTCAAGTGGTAATTAGGTTTCTCTTGCCTTACATCAGTTTGTTTTGATTTTGTCCTAGTGTGTCTTTGTAAATTGTAAGGCGTGTAACGTTCTTGATTGGTGCTTTCTTTATTGCATAAAGGCATAAACGAAGTCAAAGGATTTCCTTCTAATAGTAATTGAGTCTTTCCTAGTTTTCCTTTTGCTAAATATCCATCTATTATCAAAAGAAATAAAAGAGAGAGAGAGGATGGGGAGGTTGGGGTGAGGGTTGGTTTCACATAGAGAGAGAGAGAGAGAGAGAGAGAGAGAGAGAGAGAGGGGACGAAAAGTCAAACATCAGAATTACCCTAGTTCTGCCATGGTTCTTAGCATCAAAACTAAGGAAAATGTTTTAGTATCTCAAGCCTGCGTGAATAAATAGTTCTATCTTAAGTTATTTGTAATTTACTATCTATAATCTAAAACTCTTTTATTAGTCATTATTCGGTTTTGGTGGCTTGCAGGTTTCATTGTCATGATATGGGTTACAATTGTTATGTTCAAGTCAAATGTTATCCTTCAAAAGCAAACAGCACTGAAGGTGCTTAAGCGTGTCTTTGAACTCGTTCCTTTTAATTCCCTTGGTACCCTGAAACTTGACATTCAGTGGTTTTGTTGCAGGGTGAGAGAAAGAATGCAGTTCTAATCACATACACTGTACTTTTTATGCTTCATGTGATTGGTGTTTATTGGTGGTATCAGAACAATGATCTTTTATACCCTTTGGTCTTGATTCCTCCGAAGACAATACCACCTTTTTGGCATGCGATATTCATTATTCTGGTAAATGGTATGAAATTGAATTGTAATACTTGGATTGATTTCTATTAACTTTGTTCTAATGGTAAGATAAAGCATGTGTGCCAGAAATTCCTGATCTTGTATACTCTTCGTATGACTGTGCCTTTAGATATAGCCATGCTCAAATTTCCAAAGAGAATTTGCATGCTATTGTCTGCTGCTCTTTAAAATTTTATCATTCTACATGTTAAGCATTTTATGTGTAACTAAATCCTTATTTCTACTTTACTTTTTTTTGACTACTTTTGCCATTTATGTACAATGCCTCCTAATTATAATTAAGTGATGTATTTTTTCTTCATACTGTAAAATCATTTGTCACAAATGTTCAGTCATTTTAGAGTTTTCTTTTATTAATTTAGTGATCAATTCAACTTTCAGATACAGTGGTGCGGCAGGCAGTGATGGCATTTAAGTGTGTTCTACTCATCTATTATAAGAATGGCAGAGGCCATAACTTTCGCCGACAGGTTTTATGATGTTATGCATTACAAAATTAATTTTTCATATTATATACAGCTACAACTATATTCCCCTCCTCACCTCCTCCCCAACCCTCAAAATTTCATCATCATCATCATCATCAAAGCCTTTATCCTAATAGTGTCCCCAAAATTTCATCAGTCCAAAAAAAAAAGGAAAAATTATAAAATGAGGAGGCAAAAGGGATGAAAAGAAACTCTAACTATCGGTATATTGTTTTCAAGGGTCAAGTGCTAACCTTGGTCGAATATACGCTCCTATTGTACCGAGCATTGTTACCTACACCTGTTTGGTACCGGTTCTTCTTAAACAAAGATTATGGAAGCCTTTTCTCTTCATTGACCACAGGGCTGTATTTAACATTCAAGCTCACATATGTTATTGAAAAGGTATAAATTCCATACTCTAATACTTGTACATATAATGTGCAATTTCTGATTTTGTTGAATTTCTTTGTAATACTATGAATTTGTTCACATGATATTTTGCTTTATTAGTAACAATTTGAAATTCCTATTAGGTTCAATCCTTCTATACTGCCCTAAAAGCATTGTTGCAGAAGGAGGTTCATTATGGGTCATATGCCACAATGGAACAGGTATTTGAAAGAGGGAAATGGAAAAAACTTGGTTCCACCTGCTAACCTAAAGAAAGGCTAGTTGACAAGAGAGAAGAGTGTTTCTCTTTGAAATTTCAGTTCAACTCAAAAATGCTAGAGTGCTTCGTGTGATGCCTTGTCATGTCATGTGTGCGCCGTAGTTCTAACCTTTTGATGTTATCTAATAATTTCATCCTGCACATATTTGCAGTACTTAGCTTGATCTTTCAATGCCAAGCCCGGAGGAATATCTCCTGATAGATTTTTCATTGACATCTTTAGCATACAACTTTTGCTCAGACATTTATTTGGTCAAATCAACCATTCAATTTAATGTTCTATTTATGTAAATCATACGTGTGATATTTGAAGTTAATTGACAATATGTAACTATTTTACTGACATTGTGACATTTTCATGCCTTCAATATTTTAGCAAAATATTTTATTCTTGATCAATGTGATGTCTCTCTCTCCCCCTATATATATATATTATAGACTGACTAAAAATTGACTGCATGACGAGTACGGATAGGTTGTTGAATCCAATGATTGATTTGATAGCTCTATAGAAAGTTACAAAACAGTGTAACAAGTAGCCACTATTTCACTGGTGAAGTTGATCCCTACTAGTATATGTAATTAGGGATGAATAAAGATCAATTTATGCCACTGCAACAATTATTGACCATTACATGTCACATATGTTTTTATACAATTTATATTTTCTTAACTTATCTTATAGATTTAATGTTTTATTCATATAGATCAAGCATTTCAGCACAATGAAAATTTCAGCCATTATTCCTAACTATATATACATGATTATGCTTCCGTCCCTCATTAGAATTTATCCCTTATTCCTACATATATTTTATTTATTACAGGTAAATGAAGCAGGAGACCTCTGTGCCATATGCCAGGAGAAGATGGAAGCACCAATTTTGTTGCGTTGCAAACACATATTCTGTGAGGATTGTGTCTCTGAATGGTTAGTTTATACCTCCTGTTTGTTGCAATTGCATATTATGAACTGTACTGAAAATTTGTTTTTTTTTTTCTTCTTTTTTTAAACTCGAAGTGTGTTGTTCCCATAATGAGTTTGCAGTATTGATTGTATAGTCTAGGCTCTTATCATCAAACTATTAACTTATGGTTACGAATTATTCAATTTGACCACATATATGTGAAGATAGAAGGGATATATGGGAATTTTCCATATATAAATATTTTATTCTTTTATCAAGTTCTAATTTGTTATTTGAATATCTTTTAACTGTAGCAACTGATAAAAGTTTAGTTTGTCTGATTCAATTGGATAAAAGTTCCTCACACTTGTGGCATGATTGCATTGGATAAAAGATGTGAAACTGTAACTATTGGTTTGCTAGTGTAAAGATTTGTGAAGAGGAGGGGCCAAAAGTTTATAAACATGTGCCTTTAACGATAGTTAGAACTTTCACCTATTGAAGTGATTGGGAGGTTGAGAATAAATATGCCATATATAAATATTTAATATATTTCCTTCACATAATAGAATATGATATTTTACTTCTGTATAAAGTTTTGATTTGTTATTGGAATCTATGTTGTGTAAAAATTATATGTTTTTCTATCTTATTCATTAAGAATAATGCTGTATCACTGTGTCTCCCTTCTCTTCTCGATCTAATTTGTGATTTGGGTTGATAGGAATGCTTGAAGCCTTGGTTTCTAAAGTGCCCGTCTCCTTTAGCAGGTCTAGTAGATACTTTTGTTGAGAGACAATTATCCCTTGCCTAGAATATGCCACCTCAATCCCGAGAAGGTACTTCGGTTTGCCTAACTCCTTGGCTTCAAACTCTTGAGCTAGTTGTGCTTTCAACATTTTTTCCTCTTCTTCATTATTATCAATAAAAATGATGTCATCAACGTACTAGTAGAACAATAATCTTCCTTTAAGTGTGATGATAGTGTGATTGCCCTGACTTTGTCTATAGCCAAATCTCACCATAGCCTTAATAAACCTTCCAAACCATGCTCTTGGAGATTGTTTCAACCCGTACAAGGCTTTTTTTTAACTTGTAGACTTTATTAGAACTAAATCCCCTAACAAATCTTGTTAGGTTCCCATGTATACCTATTCTTTCCAATCTCCATGTAGAAAGTATTTTTCGCATCAAATTACTAAAGTGCCCATTCCAAATGAGCTACTAGGGATAATATGATTCTTACTGTGTTCATCTTTGCAATTGGAGTGAAGGTCTTTTGGTAATTTATCCCATAGGTCTATTATATCCTTTCGCAACTAACCTCTCTTTGTAGCTTTCAAGGGTTCCATTTGCTTGAAACTTCACCCTGCGTACTCATTTGCAACCGACTACCTTCTTTCCCTTGGGATGCTCAACGTTATCCCTAGGCATATTCTTCTCCAAGGCCTTCTTCTCTTCCATCGTACATGTATAATTTTGGTCTCCTAAAGCTTCATGTACTATTTTAGGAATTTCAAATGAATTCAAGGTAGAAAGAAAGCTTTTGTCTTCGGTGGAAAGGCAATTTGAGGATATGAAGTCAGATATTGGGTGTCGTGTACACTTTCGTGTTGCTTTTCTAAAGGCTATCTAAAGGTCAAGGTCATTCTCCAAGGTGGGTTGGTCGTCACAGGCAGAACCATTAGCATTAAAAACAGGTATATTCAAAGTATGTTTAGTATTTGTGCTCAAGTGAGGCTCTTGGATCTCCTTCGGTACGTTTGAGGGTTGTACTCTTCTTGAATATTGTTTCATCTGTGGCTTTAAAGAAGCTCGTGGAAGTTGGATTTTTGGGTTTGGACTTGTTTCAAGGTTTTGCAATGTTGGGGTGTTCTTGGTTCCATTTGTTAAGGTTGAATTGTGCTCGGTTCAATGGAACCAACAACTATTATGTGTTCAACGGTATGATTTTCTTGGAAGGTTGGCTCGATGTTATTTTCAGGAGAGTGATGTAAGGAATAAGATGAAAGAGGTGAAGAAAAGCCAAGATGATCTTCAAGAAACAATTGTAGAACATGAACACATCATCATCATCATTAGAGCTTTTATCCCAATATTGGGGTAGGTTATATGAACCAATATATAAATTCGTGCTAAGTCGTCGTAATGAATTCTCCTACTCCACTCATTCCTATATAATGCAATGTGTTCTTCCAACTTCTGTTCCGTCATATCTTTCTAGATTACTTCCTTCTAAGTCATTTTTTGTCTTCCCCTAGCCTTGACCCTTTTTACATCATTCATAGCCTCCATTCTTCTAACTGGAGTGTCCACAGGTCTACGTCGTATGTGTTCAAACCAACATAAACGACTTTCACTCATCTTGTCTTTGATAGGTGTCATTCCAACCTTTTTGTGAATGTCCTCATTGCTCATTCTATCTTTTCTTATATATCCACACATCATCGCAGAGTTCGCATTTTCGCTACAGTCATATTCTGTGTATCCACTCCTTTAGTTGCTCAACATTCACTGCCATAGAGTAATGTAAGTCTAAGAACTGTCCTGTAAAACTCGTTTTTCAACCCTATAAGAATTCTTTTGTGACACAACACACCTGTAGCGTTTCTCCATTTGCCCAAACCAGCCTGTATCCTATGAGTCACATCACCATCAATCTCTCCATCTCTCTAAAGGATTGACCTCAAATATCTATAATGATCTCGCTTAGGGATTGCCACCTGATTTAGCATCACTATGTTTCTATCTTTCTCTCTGTTTGGACTGAATTTACACTCCATGTACTCAGTCTTTGCTTTGTTTAATCTGAATCCTCTTGACTCTAACGTATGTCTCCACAGTTCTAACTCGGTATTAACTTCAACTCTAGTCTCAATACATAAGATAATATCATATGCAAACATCATACACCAAGGCACATTACCTTGGATGGATTTTGTCAGCTCGTCCATTATTGTAGCGAACAAAAATGGACTTAACGCCAACCCTTGATGTAGTCCTACTGTGATAGAAAATTCACTTGTTTACCCTTCACACGTCCTCGCATGTGTTCTTCCATTTTCATACATGTCTTTACTTATTTTAATATATTTCACGAGGAATCTTTTCTTCATTAAAGACCGCCATAACACTTCCCTAGGCACTTTATCATATGCTTTCTCCAAGTCTATAAAGACCATATAAATATTTTTTCCTTGTACTCAAGAACGTTTCACAAGTTGTCTAAGCAAGTGTATCGCTTCCATAGTTGATCGGCCAAACATAAAACCAAATTGGTTTTTCGATATTTCTACAATTTTCTTTAATCTTCGTTTTATTACTCTTTCCTATAATTTTATCGTATGGCTAATTAGTTTTATACCTCGATAATTGGAACAACTTTGAATATCTTCCTTGCTCTTATAGAGAAATACCAACGCACTCTCTCTTCATTCCTCAAGCATCTTGCTAGTGTGTCAAATCTTATTAAAAAGATTTGTCAATCACCTAATTCCAACCTCTCCAAGACATTTTTAAACTTCAATAGGAATGTCATCAGGTACAACAGCTTTCCTCGTCTTCACGTATAAAACATCAGTTCATATCCTTGGGAGGCACCGAAATATTGTCCACAATTTAACTTTGTCCGTTATTGAATAGTTTGTTGAAATAATTACGCCATCTTTCTTTAATATCATTGTCCTTAAGTAGAGTTCTTTGGTGCTCATCCTTTATACATTTCACCACTCTTAAGTCTCGATTCCTTTCTCTTACTCGCATCAATTCATATATCTTTCTCTCCCTCGTTTGTGTCAAACTTGTTATAAATCTTTTTCACAAACTTCGCCTTAGCTTCTACCACTGCCCTCTTTACCTCCTTCGTAGCTAACTTGTATTTTGTAAAGCTCTCTTCAGTGTTGTTTGTCTTCAAAGCTCTGTAACAATCTTTCTTAATCTTTATATCTTAACTGATTCAGTCCACCATGTTGCATCCTTTCCGGTTGGTGTTTTTCTGTATGATACTCCTAATATCTTCTTACCAACCTCTCGAATGTGTTTTGCCATCTTGTTCCACATAATATTCGGATTCTCCTCTGTAGTCCAGTTTTCTTTCTTGGTCCAATTGTTTCCACATATTTCACAACAATCTTTTTTTAGCTTCAACCATCGAATCTTTGTAACTCTTTCTTGTTGGTTCTTACGATGTCGTTTATGAATTTTTAGGTTAAGTTCTAGTATTCTATATTGCGCGGTAACACTCTCACTTGGGATAACTTTGCAATCTAGAAAACTCCGTCTATCCCTCCTCCTAGTCAAAAGAAGACTTGCGTTCGATCCACTCTTAAAGGTTATGAGGTGAGGTTCTCTCTTCCTAAACAGTGTATTCACTAGGGTTAGGTCATAAGATAAGACAAAATCTAAGATAATATCTTGATCTTCATTTCTTACAGCTAAACTAAAACCTCCATGTACGCTCTCAAAACCATCCCTACTAGCAACTACATGGCCATTAAGATAACCACCAATACAAAGGCTCTCTCGTATAGGCACTTTTTGTACTATTTTATCTAAATCCTCCCAAAACTGTCTTTTACTAATATTATCAAGTCCCATATACGGTGCATATGCGTTACTAAATTCAAAACGTCCCATTCTAGAATTAGCTAAACCAAAATAATTCTATCGTCTTGTCTCTTAACTTGTATAACATCCTTTTGATATTCTTTGTCTATAATGATACCTACACCATTTCGGTCTCTATCCTTTCTTGTATACCAAAGCTTATATTGCCAAGGTGTTATCTCCTTAGCCTTCTTCCCAATCCATTTGGTCTCCTAGAGATACAAGATATTAACCCTCCTCCTACACGTAACCTCACAAATCTCCACCAACTTACCATTAAACATACTTATATTTCAAGATCCAAACCTAAGTTTATGATTATGCACTAGCTTCTTTGCCTACCCTCGTCCATTATGGTGTGAGAACATTTGCCTATTGGGCCCCACATCTAGGCGTCAATGTTGGGTGTTGCTTTTAGGCGACTACTTAGTAACCCTTTCACATTTTTCACTACACCTGGGCTCAGATGCAGCACATTGCTAAGTAGGGGACGCCTCAACAAATTTCATATATTGGTTCATCTCATAAAAATTGGACAAGTTTTAAGTGGCTAGTTGTACAAATCTACTACCAACCCTCCTTTATCTGGGCTTGGGATCGGCTTTGTTCAAACACAGGCTGAGTTTAGAAGGGTGGGAAAGGGTTTAGAAGGGTACCGCTTCTTGGGACATATATCCATGGAGACAAGGACTTTTTGGGTAGTTGCGTAGTCAGCTCATAGCACTTATAGCCTTTTTAGGCAAAGTAGCCAATGAAGACACATATCTTGACTCGGGGGTCAATCTTGGATCATTTGGTTTTGTAGATATGGAGGTGGGCTATACAACCAAATACCTTAGTAGGAAGACATTGAATGGAGATGGAGACAAGAAAGTTTCAAGAGAATGTGGACAAAGGGCTTTGATTTCCTAAGACTTTGGAAGGTAGGCAATTGATGAGATGAGCAGCTGTGAAGACTGTTTCACCCTAAAGCAATTTGGGGACATTGGACTGAAACAAGAGGGCATGGGTGACATCCAACATGTGGCTGCTTTTGCGTTCAACGACCCCATTTTTGGGGGGTGTTTCAACATAGGAAGACTCATGAACAATGCCCTTCTTTTTGAAGAATAAGGAAATAATTTGATTAAAGTAATCTTTGGCATTAGCTAAACGAATTTTGCTGATTTTTTCCTGAATTATGTGGTAATCGTTTTATGGAATTCAGGAAGAAAAATACTTAGTTTAGATTTTTCTTTCATGAGAAGCAACTAGGTTTTACAAGTGCAATCATCAAAAAAAGAAACAGACCAATGTGCCCCATTATTATCAAGAATTTTGGAAGTCTCCCAAATATCATAGTGACTTAGAAAGAAAGGTTTACTGCTCTATGTTGCTCATTTAGGAAACTTAATAAGATGATGTTTTGCGAATTGACAAACATCACAATGAAATTAGTGACTAGTATTTTCGAACAAAGAAGGAAGCATTTGCTTTAACAAAAGGAAAGGCGGATGTCCTAGTTGAAAATGATATGCCCAAATTTTGAGATTTATTTGAAGCCAATAAAAAAAAAAGAAAAAGAAGAGGGTGATAATAATTGAGTTGGTGTTCATTGGTTTCATAGCCTTGCAAGTCTTCGTGGTAGTACAAACCATCTCATTCCTTAGCATATCTTATCATTTGCTCTGAGACTAGGTCTTGAAAAACACAATGAGAGGCAAAAAAGGTTATTCTTCAACAAAGTTCTTCAGCGATCTTCTGAATGGAAATGAGATTGGTGGATATTTTTGGAATATGCAAGGCATCTGGAAGGGAAATTGAGGAAATTAAATGGAGACTACTCTGCTTGGTAATAACAATAGGGGATCCTTTAGCTACTTTAATCTTTTGATTTCCAAGAGTGGGTTTATAAGAGTAAAAAATAGCTGCATTATTGGTTATGTGTAGGGGGTGTAATCGAGTCAAGTCGAGACGGTCTAGTATCAGGCTCGAGCTTGACTCGATTTGAAAACTCAAAGCTCGAAGTTTGGCTCGAATTCGATCGAACTTAGCTTTTAAAGCTCGAGCTCAGTTCGACAAAATACTTAAGTCGCTCGAGCTTGGCTTGATAGGCTCGATTTATCATTTTTAACTATATATTATCAGTTAAAATAGTAAATTAATAATAAAATATTAAAAAATATATTAAAAAAGTTTCATAAGGCTCGTGAGCAACTCAAGTCGGGTGTTTAAAAGCTCGAACTCGACTCAACTCGTTATTCGAATCGCTAAAGCTTGAGCTCAGCTCAAAAATAAATGAGTCGAATTGAGTAATCATCGAGCCGAATATGAGTAGCTTACGAGTAGCTTGACTCGTTTACACTTCTAGTTATGTGACCGGTTGCGCACCCAAATCAACAACCCATGAACTCCAATTAGTAGAACTTTAGAGGATTTAGTCAAGGTACAGATATGGACTCAGGTAAGAGGACAAGAACTTGAAGGTTTTTCGAGTGATTCTAGAAGACGCCTCAACTTTTCCATTTGTTGTTGAATTCCTTGAATTCCTCCTTGTTTTGAGTGGTTGGTTTTGAAGCAGCCCCTTATTTGTTGGTGAGATTAGCTTGGCCTTGAGTGTAACCTTTAAATCCCCTGGTTTTAGCCAAAACTTGAGCCTTGTCGTGCAATTTGGAGCAGATTTCTCAGGTAAGACATGCTTTATTACCGAAAGTACACCACAACCCATTTCTATTGGGCATCTTGTTTGAATTAGATCGAGTGTTATCCCTTGGTTTAGCACTCTTACCATCTCCAACTTTTCAAGATACCATCGCAGTAGCTTGAGATGCATGGGGTTCCAACATAACGCCTCGTCTACTCTCCTGGACCCAAACAATGGAGTATATTTCTTTTAGTGTGGGGATTGGGTCCTTATTGAGGATCTGCACTTGATCATATTCAGCATTGAACCCTGCCAAGAACTCAACCATTCGATCATGTTCTAACACCTCCTTGTAGGTCTGAAATCATTGCTACACTTCATCTTTAGATCTCTGTAGTGGTCCATTTCAAGCCATAAACCTGTTATCATGCTGTAATAATCATTGAGAGACATATTCCTTTGTTTAGTAGAGGCAACGTGCACTTTTAACTCGTAAGCCAGTGCAATGCCCTTCTTTTTTGAATAAATTTGTTGGAACGTCTGTCATATGGCCCTTGCAAAAGAGAGCAACATCACATCGTGGCTAACTTTTGGCTTCATGGAGTTCCACAACCATGACATAGTCATGGAGTCTTCTTTATTCCAAATCTTAAATTTAGGGTCTTCAGCATTTGAGCCATCTTCACTTAAGTGGTTCATCTTTCCTTGTCCCTTGAGGAAGGCTCAAACTAGTTGACTCCAATGTTGGTAATTCGTTCCGTCAAGATGATAGAACGGTTTCATACTCTGAAGTTCATTGCCCAGACCAAACGAGGTGTTGCCATTTATGTTGAATGATGTAGCTGTAGCGGATGGTTCATTAGAGTAACGGAGATGCGTTCGATATGGAGGCATAATTAAAGGTTGTTGACATCTCCAAGGTGAAGGTTTAAGACTAGGTTTTAGGACAAATTGCAATGAAGTCAATACAAGTGGCGATTAAGGCCAATTAAAAAAAAAAAACAAAAGGGAAAAGTTTTCGAGGAATAGCTTTGATACCATGTAGAAATTATATTTTTTTGTGTTGTTCATTAAAAATGATGTTGTACAATATATAGAGGAGGTTATCTCATCTAAATATGAACATATACTAATAAAGGAAACACAATTATAGAAAAATCAAATTAGAATAAAATCAAGTCAAAAAATATCTCCCTAATTTCTAGTTATTTCTAACTTTAGAGTAGAAAATCTAGGAATATTTTCAGGAATCTTAAAAGGTTGTAACAGAAACAATTGATTGAAGTTTCCCATATTTGTAGCATGATTGCATTTGAGAAAGATCTGAAACTGTAACCTTTTGCATTGGTTCGCTAGTGTAAAAATTTGGGAAGAGAGGGGACAAAACGAAATCAACCTGTTCCTTTCAGAGCAGTCAGAACTTTCACATAGTGAAGTGGGTGAGAGATTGATAATTTTAGATGCTCCATCTTCAGTAGGCAGGATTGCATTGGGTGAAAACCATTTCTTAATTGCATTGCATACTATCTGCATATGCCTTGGCGTAATGCATTCATACCTTCACTCACAACTAAACTCACACCTTACACATATGTTGGACCGCTATACTAAGAGGTAAAACAAAATGTAAGTTGAAGAATGGTAGGACTTCAGAAGTGATTCCATTCCAATGTAAGATAAAGGAGAATTGCTGCTTTAAAGTTGGGGATATAATATCGAAAACTCTGATCTCCATTTTCATAGAAAACAGGGATCAATAGCTTTTACTTAAATTCTGAAAATTTATGACTGCTATTGTACATGGCGCTTCCCTTACAGTACTACAATTTAATGCCTAGTTGTCTAATGGCCTGAAATTTTGCTTATCTAAATCAAATTCTGCAGTGAAATGTTTTGTTAGATAACCCAATTTCAATCAGAAGCATTTAAGTTTTAATTGAGCTATGATTTGGTCAGTTTCATCCCTTAACCATTGTGTGGGTACTTATATTTCAGGTTTGAGAGAGAAAGGACTTGCCCAGTGTGCAGAGCTGTGGTTAAAGCTGCAGATCTACGATCCTTTGCGGATGGATCCACAAGTTTGTTATTCCAGTTGTTTTAAAATCCAGATTTTAGGTCCATGCTGTGCTCTCCCACAGTTTTTGTCTTGTCTTTTGGATTGGTATAGAGTGAGTGAATTATCCATCCTAGGCTGCCCATAATGGTTTTAGTATAAGCCAGATAGTAGAAACAGATTAGCCATATGTGCGTTCATTCTGTTAATGTGGTTAATTGAAGCTAAGCTTTCAGATTGAAGGGAGAATTCTGAGGTTGTATTAATTACTTCCGTAAACTTGTCCTACTTGCCTGATTAATGAAATGGCATAACATTATATTCTAATTATGAATGTATAACTTATTTGAACTCTCTCTCTCTCTGAAGTAATGAGTTTTCTGCATCCGAATGAAGTGAAGTTGGTCTCAGTTTAAGTAGGGCTGCTTTAGTGTAAATAGAGATCTTAGTATTGTCAAAATGTTTAACGCTTCAATACTGTGGCTTTGCAGGCATGATTAGTTATTGAATTTACCATTTCTGGTTCAGGCTTGTATAGTGATATAACTCTCCGTTTTCTTCATACACAGAATAGAATTGGATGCCCAAGAGCCCATTTTCTTCCATAATCAACATCAGCATTTTAATCTGGTGTAATTATGGTCTGCCTTGGGCCTTTGTTTTGTTTATATATATATATATATATATATTGCACAAAGAAAAGCAGTTAGTGAAAGAAGATGGTTATTATTAGGATTTTAGTTTGGAACATGGTCATGCATCAATGGTTTGTGGTCCCGTAAAAT
The DNA here is from genome assembly GCA_033439115.1 of Firmiana major. NCBI lineage: Eukaryota > Viridiplantae > Streptophyta > Magnoliopsida > Malvales > Malvaceae > Firmiana > Firmiana major. The sequence goes on along the minus strand of CM065913.1, from coordinate 14,499,602 downwards.
TCGAAGTGTTCCCCCTAGTGGAGTGCTGCCAGTTGTTGGAACAAATTACACAACTGGAGATATTTCATTTGACATACGGCTCTGGCAAACAATAAAGGGTCATAGTCCTGCAAGAGCATTTCCTAAATGCTGGTACTCGGGCAGACATATTCATTCCCGGTTGCTCAATTCTCAACCTGCTTTGCAGAAACATTCACCAATCATGTTATGCATTCTTACTCTCTACACGTATGTACAATCAAATGCAGAGTGAGATTTTTACACTTCTGTGTTGCTTGATTGCACCATTATCCTCTGTTTTTTTTTTTTTTCTTTTCTTGAAGAGAGCTTTCTTCCAAAAGCATTTGCTCTGTTTCCTTCCACAAAGCACAAACATTAATCGCAGCAGAAACAATCACTATCACTAGCTAAAACTCTTCGTATGTTTGTGGGATTTCGCGGTTGCAGCTGTTCCTTCTCTCCATTTATCAAAACCTAACACCATTGAGATTTGAGATAGGAAAAGAAGATTATTTCCATGTTAACCAAAGGAATTATTGTACTTGCATATTACAAGATAGCGATTTTTATTCAGTCCGTATCTGTTTTCCCAAGGCCGGTTGTCCCACTTCCCACCCTCGCTAGCTATCTCCTACCATTCCTCACTGAGCCGCGGGTCCAGTGATGAATGGCTAAAGTTTGAGGGGTCAGGATGAGCATTGGCAGATTCATGTCAGAAGTTTATAGCTAAGGGAGTGGATTAATTGCCTCCGGAAATGGTAAATCTCACATGAATTTGCGATTGTGTTCCACCTTAATCATGGTTAATTCAACTTCAAGGACCCAATTTCAGGATTTTGCACAGGTTGATGCCTTTGAAAAGTTCCTTTTAGCATCAATTGGGTGATGAATGATGATGATGGCAAATAAGACTAGCTGGAGTGGTCTCCACAAGAGCACTCTGTATGATGCAGAGCAGAGGAGGGTTACAGCTTACAGGGAAAAAAGACTTTCTTTTGGCATTTGGAATTCTGCTACATTTTCAGAGCTTTAAGAAAAATTATGCAATTTACAGTCTAAAAGCAATATCCTATGTGCTATGACTCACCAGCACAGCACATTGTATGTCTCATATCATATCATCAATATATCTACTTTTACAAAACTACATTCATCGATTTATCCATATAAAGCTTTGCCTCCACATCCCATGACACACCTGCATCTGATTTTAACACTACTAATGCTCTATTATTCTTTTCTCTCCCTCTTTTTTTCCTTTAAAGCAAAGAAATAATGTAAACACACAGATATCCAGTTTTCTTCTCATGCTTGTTTCATATTGGTATCCGATAATTTGACAAACACATCCACACGGGCATATGCATTTGCTTGGTACACACATTTGCTAACACTCACTTTATTGCTTATTTATTTCCTAGGATTTGACCTCCACAACCTTAGTGCCAGGGCATATTATATTAATATCAATTAAGTAGCATCATTTAGCATATTTAATTGTATAATGGCTCATAATTTCCTGATATATTTGTCTAAATGTCCTGTTTGATTTAGGGATCAATATACATAAAGAGGATCTGCAAGTCTATGTTTGGATTGGAAGGTGCGGTGCAATAGGAACCCTCCCAATATCCACAATTAGTCCTTTTTTGCTTTTCTCTAATCTTGTAGCAACAGTTTTCTTTAATTCAGTGGTTGAGTTACATAACAGGAAGGGTATAATGGATGTTGAACGTAAGGATGAAAACATGCAGTGCATTTTAGCTGCCATCTTTGTTGCGCATCCTAAAATTAATGTTTAGCAATATATTCGATAGTAGTACTGTACTGGGAAATGAAATGAAATGCAATAAAACCAGGTAGTAGTAGTAGAGGAATTCTGAATTCAGTTTGTTGAATCATGGTCATCTAAGTTGAATTGAAGGAGTGTAGAAAAGTAGAGTATTGGATGGTAAAAGAGAGCAGCAAAGTAGTGTAGTAAGTATTTGTAGAAAGCTGCAAGAATTAAAAACTCGGGATTGGTTGAAGTAGTTATGTTTTTATTTCATTTTTTTATGTATCTTCTACGAGCATGAGATTTCAATTTCTACAATTGCTTAATTTTTTTTTTTTTTTTGTATCAGGGAACTTGAATTAAAAAAAAAAGATTGGATGGATAGATTGTTGAGCTCTCGAGATTAATTGTACAACAGAAAGTAAAAAGTATTGTCAAAATTTAATCCAACAATTAAAACAATGAAACCGTTAGTATTTCATGAATATTTGTGAAAGTAGTTGAATATATATTTATAAATGTAAAAAAAATTAAACATTTTTAACTAATTTTTGAACTGATAAGTTTTAATAACACTCAATATTTATATTAGAATATAAGGTTGAAGAAGTTCAAATCTAATAGCATTCAATATTAGCATTAGATTGCCAATATATCTTCCATTCTTCGGTCATAAAAGAGTTTGTTCAAAATTTGATGTATGAAAAGAGAAATTATTGAGAAAAAAAAATGATTTAGCTTTTAATATTGAAAAGGCTCATAAACATTTTATAATACTCTATTGATAAGAGAAAAAGTTTACAAATAAATAAAATTATCTCATTTTTAAAATTAAAGTATTATGTTAATTTATTTTTAAAATTTATAAATTTATTAAATTTTAATTTATATATTTTACAAAATTTACTAATTATTTATTAACAATAGATTATAAAAATTTGAATATAAGTACTTTACTTTTAGGGGGCGTTTGGTTGGGGGTAATTTTTTTTCCCCCCGTAATTTTTTTTTCCGTCATTCGATTCTCCCGTTTGGTTCGTTTCTTTTTCTCTTTACCAGTCATTTTATTTTACCTACAGTGCTCAATTTTGAGAAAATTTGGGGTAAAATGATTACCTTCGAATCATGTGGTATTTTTAGATTACCTGAGTCAAAAATTTTTTCTTTTGGATCTAAAGTAATTTTTTTCCCTAGAATTTATCCCTTAAAATTTTTTTCTTGAACAAAAGATAATTTTATTTTTCAAGATATTTTTTTTTTTCTGAACCAAACGCACCTTAAGGTAAAAAAAATTAAAAGAATAGAAAAAGAATACTGCCCATTGCCCATCAGTCACTGACGTATGTATTCATCCATTCATTGAGTGCGAGTATGGATGAAGAAATATGCTTTTGCATCGTTATTTCTTTTCTTTTCTATTTTCCCATTATTGTCAGCTGCAAACAAACCCTCCTGAGTACTGAGCGTAAACATAGAAAAAGGAAAAAAATATATTAACCAGTAAAGTTTATACGGAAAAAAAATACTACAAGTAAAGTTTATACTACTTTAGTATAATAAATTTAACAGAAAAAGAAGGAAATAAAAAAAAAAGCTCTCACTCTGCTCAACCCTTCCCTCGTTAGATATGTTAAGATCTTAGAGTCGCTTTCTTGTCTCTGACTCTCATGACGACAATGACCCATCATTTCCCTTTGCCTAACAACACCTCTTACCTATTTTCATATTTTATTACTGTATCTCCTTTCTATTATGTGATATTATCCTCGATCTTCCTTCCTTGCACTCCTCCCTTACTGACTTCCTTGTTTGCTCCGTGTACTCCACTGCCATCCCATTATTTTACTTTTATTTTTTATTATTTATTTCCTAAAATTAGGGTTTTAATTTAAGCACTGCATCATTACCAAATTTAGGGTTTCACTTCACTAACGCAACAACATGTCTTTAATAATGCTAATACTAGTGGAGTATTAGCGGTTAGGTTAGGTTAGGTTAGGTTAAGATGAATCACACTTTAGTTTTACTTTTTCTTGCTGCTCTTTCTTTTTTTTCCTATTAACCTTATGTCCTCCATGATAAGATCATACTTGATGCTACTTTTATCTCATCCCAAGGGGAAAATGGTTGTGTGTGTCAAAGTTTCTAGGGTGAATTCAGTAGGTCTGTCAGTTTGTTTTGCTTTCCCTCTCCCGAATTCTTCCTTTATAGCCCATAACTCATCAGTCTAGACTTATGAAGGTTGTCTTGCCGCTTACAACAGTAAGTTATATCTGATCTGTTGAATTCTATTGTATCCTTCAAGCTCTAATTGACCTAGAAGCTTGGAGGAAAATGGGTTTTTCTTTTTCCTTTTTCCCCCTTTTTTTGAAGTAATTTTTCTCTCATCGCCGGGAGTGTACAGTGTATCATTATTTTTCTGTCCTGTTAGAAGGCCTTTTGCTGTAGACTTTGTTTTTCCTTGGTTTTCCTTTATGTGAAGCTGTATAATCTTAATGTTTTACATATGCTAACTATATAGTGGGTGGCTAGTATCGGTCGGACGTTTCCAGTTCGATCATGGTTATGGATTTTGAAGTAAACACTAAAATTCCTGTTAAGTGTTTTGCAATTCATCTTGATTCTTAATAATAATGTTTTTTTCTTGAATATGATCGATGATTATAGGGGGTAATCAAGGATCGATCTTGTTTATTCAATGAATTCAATTCAATTCGTACTTTGAGCCTGCTGTTACTAAGAGCCGGTAGGAGAAACTGAGACTTCACTCTCCTCTCTATTACGAGTTCGTTTCTAATCCTTCCATCACCCATTCATTTCTGTCGGTTGAGTTTTTGTTTAGGTTATCTTTCATCCTCTTGGTCACCCATTGGTTCCTCAATCTTAGAATGACAAAGCTTTCATTCCATATTTATGTTTTGCGTTTTCCTATTGAGCGTAAGTTAGCTCAAGCTTCTTTGATTAAGGAACTTAGAACCAGATCAAGCGGAAAATGATAAATTATGAACTACTTGTTGCGTTTGTCATAAAGTGGCTTGAACTGAACTTTGGGCTTTAGCACCTGGTTGTAATAACGGTATTAGCTTGTAGTGCTGCATTAGATAGGCTAAATCAGAATGTAGATGATTACTGTCATCTTTTGCATCTTCGATTTCAAGGTTATTTAATTTGTTTTTTTTTTAGAGAATTTTGTTAATTTAGCTAAGTGGTATCGTTATATATGACTCATGCAGCTAGAAAGGTATGTGAGTGTTAGAGAAATGGCATGAGAGAGCTTCCTTCAGCCCACTTACGGATAGGAACAAGGGGGTTGAACTAGCTGCCGACTCATTCATTCAAGCACTCAGTAGAAAATGGAGTATTGGCGTTTTTGCTACTGTGATTGTGTGAATGATGCGGGAGATAATTTTGCATCCCTCTTTCTCCGTGCTTGGACTGAAGGGAGCTCCTTCTTTCCGTCGCCCTCATTTACATATGTATATACCAAAATATACGATCTTTTTTGACCTACTTGTCTCAAATTAATTGCACATTTTCTTTTGAGAAAGAGACACCATCATAATTCACCTCATTATCAGTCAGACGTATAAGATACCCATCAACTTATCATCGGTCGGCGTGTTCTTCTCTGTAAGTAATACAAACCGGGTTGGATCATTAATAATATGACTGCTCAAAGAGCTGGTACATCTCTGACATGGCGTAAATACTAGTTACTCACTTGGTACTTTTTTACTTGTCAGGAAAACCAGATTATGGAGCATAGCGCAGGTCATCTCACTTATCAAATGGAAATGGTTGGTTGGCTTGCAGGTCCATTGTTGACAGGATCTCCGGTATCAGCCCCCTTTTTTTTCCTTTTTCTGGTCAAATTTGGAGAAGTGAACCTTGCATGTATTGGCTTTCAATTCTCTAACAATATACATACATACATGCACACATTTCCCTCCTGTTCTAGTAGTGTTACGATTAATTAATTCAAGTGAATCTCAAACTATTAATGAGAGCTAGCCGTTGTTCTGATCATTTAGTAAGAGGACAATGAAAGCTGTGTAAGTAAATATTGATGTCTCTGGACTACTAGTGCATCTCTTCCGCTAGTCTTTGCTCGTAAAATTTACATTTGCAATTTGATTCAGGCAGTTTACAGTTTGGTGCACGTGTTAGCATGTGTTTGTTTGCAAGTGTTTTCAATTTCAGTGCTTCAGAAGTATGCATGAGTGAGAGAAGGTAGGGTATGCTCAGTGTGCTCACCGCTTACACCTCGAACTTCGACAATAGCCAGCTACCAATGGCGAATGGATGCGATAAAGTAATGGTCATCGGAAAACTGTTTGATTTCAAATGTTGCAGAAACATCCTGCTTTTGTGACTAGTTATGCGGGTTCTAAGTACAGCTTGAGATTAAAATATATATATAAATGCTTGAAAGCTCTGCATTGGTTTTGGTTATACCGAGAGAGGAAGTACATTTGGAACACATTTTCTTATTCTGTTTACTACATCTGAAATTGTGCAAAGAAATAGAATGGCATTATTTTATGCAGTTGAAGCATGACAAGGCCACCACCCCCATATAAAAATAAGTGAAGGGTTTCTTTCTTTGATTGAACTTTGCATTGCATGTGTATTACCATGCATTAATGTGTTGATGTCAATTGGTACTTGGAATTTGGCATATATATATATATATATATATATATATATATGTGTGTGTGTGTGTGTGTGTGTGTGTGTGTGTGTGTGTGTGGGGTACATATTTTCATGTTTATTTATTTTGTTAAAAATATAGGAGTGCATTTAAATACAATCTATCTGTAGTTTGACACAATTTATTTAGGCTTTGTTTAGGTACCACCATGCCCCCAGTGTGGCCCGGTGGCACAGATGAGAAGGGTAAAAATTGCATAATTGCTCTTTGCTTTATAATTTTTTTTAATCTTTTATTAACCTTAAATGATTATTTTTTTAATCTTATCGAAACCATCTTATTTCACCGGAGTTAATATTATCGTTCATTCAAATTAATTCTTAAAAATACCTCATTTCTAAGTTCTTCTTTTAATTTGGACCCCTCACAACCTAATATAATACTGTGCTATTAAAAATATCCCCCTACACCTTAAACATTTTCACATTATATTTCTCACTTCTCTTTTTAATTTCTTTCAAATAAATTTTCAAATTTCTCATAAATCCCTTCACAATCTCTCTGATAGCTTCTATTAAATTTGTTTTTCTGTAATTTTAGTGTATTAAAATGTTGGGTAATGACATGGAATTTTTTTAGTTTTTGGTATGTGAATTTTCTTTTTTGATTTTATTGTACTCGAACTCTTTTTCTTTTTTTTTAGATTTTAAATGCTCACGGTATAAAACTGCTGTAAGCTACAAAATGGTTCATGGTAATTCTATTCGGTGAGTCACAATGGCATGGTCACGGCAGCTCGGGGCATGTGATCATGTATATAAATATGGAAATCGGGAATGGGAAGCGAAGGAAAAAAAAAAATGCATGGGGGCATGTATTACCAAATATGGGTGAGAGCATCTCCCCGGTGAGGTTCCTGTTTTGGAAACCAGCAGCATCCATCGATGAGCCATAGCATCAATTAGAATCTCCTTGGATGGCTCAACATTGAACCCACCTGCAGGAAATGAGTGAATTATTATGGATGAATAAACCCAATTGCAATCGCCAATCCTCCCCTTATCTCCCACTTCCAACCCACCATAGCTCGTGTCATAAGTCATAGTAATCTCTCTCTCTCTCTCTCTCTCTCTCTCTCTCTCTCTCTCTCTCTCTTAACATATAATATATATGAGTGGATAAAGGGTTAAAAAAGTTTAAAAAAAAGTTTAAAAATAAATTTTTTATATTTTTTTACAATCAATCGAACTTTTATATTTAAATTTAAATTCAATTGAATTTTTTTATAAGTAAAAAGTATTATATTCGTATATAATTTTTGTTACAAACGATAAAAAAAGATAACGATTTCATTATGAAAAAAATACAATTGAATGAAAATTAAAATATAAAAATTTTTTTAACCTTTTTGCGCACGCACAAAAATTCATACATACTCGCACACAAAAAAGAAGAGAAGCGAAGGAAAGTGTGGTCCCCAAATAGTTGCCAGCCACCATTTTCACTTGGTATATGTTACTGTAACGTAGTGGATTTTCTTGTTACTTGAAACATGTCTCTTTCTTTCTTCTTCCTTTTTTTTTTGGTGATTGTATCAGTTTATGTTCGGTCCCCACCTCCAAAGTCCTGCTTCATCAACCTGGTCCACTAGTCATACAGAATCTTGTTTCTTAAATCACTTGTCCGAAGCTTTGCAAGTTGCAGAATCTATTTGTCGGCAATTTAATACTAGTAATTACCGGAATTTTGATCATACATACTGAACACAACCATGTATACAAATTTGAATGAATCCGGGTAACGTGATATTAGAAAATAACCCAATCATTATTGATTCAATGGGAATGGATGGATTTTTAGGGGAGATTTTTTTTTTTGGTAAAAGAGATTTGGAAAATTTTAAAATGAAATTTTTTGGTTCGAAAAAGTAAATAAAAATTAAAATTGCCAAAATACTGGAAATTTGAAAAAGGGATTTTAGAAGGCTCAATCTTTTTTTTGTTTCTTTCAAATTTCACTTCTAATTTTTAGCTTAGATGAAAAATTTTGAAAATTTCTTAAAGAAAAAAATATTTAAAACCCATCAAGTTAAAAATCTTATATTTATCATTGTATTGTGCGGACTTATATTTCTGAAAATAAATTTTGACTATTGATTTTTAATGAAAAAATAATTATAAAAGTAATGATAATAGAGATAAGAAAAGAAAAGAAAAAATATGTAATGAGTATCATTAGATTTGTAAAAATTTATAGATAATAATAATATGAAAAAAATAAAAATATTATAGTTAAATAAAATGATATATTGTTTTTTAAGTTTTGTATTTTATGGTAGGCTATTTGTAATAAAGAGTTGATGAATTGAAGGAATTTTGAAAAATTTATTTTTTTAAGTAGATTTTTAAGAGTGAACTAATCATTTAATTTTTTTTCTTGAAATTCTATGTGAATTTTGTAATTTCATTTTTATAGAAGTGACATTGAGAAAATACATTGTGAGTCCACATAGGTAACATCCGCCAACATGAGGAAGCCACGTGTTAGACCCGCAGCGCCACATGGCAATCCTCAAGTAAACTTGCGGGAACCTTGCGGTAGAGCCCGCAAACCTCTGCCATAGGCTTGCGGCAAAACCCCATGTAGACCTTTGTTGTAACCTTGTGGTAGATCCCTGCGAACCTCTACAACCCCTATGGCAGAGCCTATAAGCTCCTGCACCCTTGTGACAAAGCTCGTAAACTCTTGTACCACTGTAGCAGGCCTTTGTCGTAGGGCATGATGAGAGTTGCTCCTAGTGGCCCAATTGCGCACCTTGGCCCAAAAATCTAGACAACCCAAGTCGTGAATTAACTTAGATTTGAACTTAAATACTTATAAGGCTTGTATAGTCATCAGATTACTCACACCTATAAATACCCCACAGTATGACAAAAAAACCATAAGCTCTATTTTACTTACTAAGACCCTGCTTCAATGACATTTTCTGATTTAAGTATCGGAATGCGTGCACAAGAAAAAATCCCTGCGCTTTCTGACTTTTACTGTTTTTGTAAAGTAAGATTCAAGCACTAACATAATCATTTCATCATTGTTGTTTGGAGCAACAACAGTTAGTATCTTTTGAGGGAAACAAACATAAAAGCTGAATCATTTAACGAAATTGTAAGAACATGCTCAACAGTAGCAGCGAACTTGGGGTTGGAAAACTCTGTGAGTTCTCCTAACAAATCTATGAGTAGAGAACGATAGATTGGAGATGTAATGACCCAAATTTTTGGGTATTTCGGTTGGGCAACAAGTTGATATTAGGTCAGAACAATAACTCAGTCTGATAGAGTTTCTTTCTTAGTAACAAATTTTAAACAAAAATATATTTACTTTCCCCAAACACCTCTCGTATGCATTACTGCACTTACAAAAATTTTAGATACAAAAGAATAACTTAAACCTGGGTATACCTTCGATGTAGAAATATGCTCCATGGAATCATAAATGTGCGGAATGCCTTAGTAACGGAAGTGATCCAAGCTACAGAAGGGCTTTATGGAGGAAAGTAAGAGGGTGAGTTCAATATGCTCAGTAAGAAAAACACGTGGCAGGTAGATAAATACACTACCTATATATTTATGCAACAAATGAGTTTCTCGTAAAATATGCTGGGAATTTGCATTTTATGGAGGAAAGTAAGAGGGTGAGTTCAATATGCTCAGTAAGAAAAACACGTGGCAGGTAGATAAATACACTACCTATATATTTATGTAACAAATGAGTTTCTCGTAAAATATGCTGGGAATTTGCATTTTCAGCAATATCAAAAATGGAAATCGAAAATAGGACCATTTTTGCTAACAACTGATTACTACAAAGAATACGTATTTCCAAAACTTCAAGCAGTGTAATACATAGTTTCAAATTCACAAGACAATTCACATTTTCATTTCAGTAATTCCAGATAGACGAGGCAAGACATTTCATGCTATAACAGTAATCGGTAGGACAATTGGTTAATGTCAATGACTCTGGACAATCACTGATCAGGTGTGTCGGGATGTCAAGTACTGTGGGAGTCGTCAGCTACCCAAACAGTTAACACAATACACTATTTTCTAGTAACACGGTACATCGTACACATATGAACATAGCATGGTACATCGTACTCCATTGACCTCGGCATCTTTCACAATTCATTATAAATTCATCATTCATAATTTCATATAATTTCATCATCGTCTTTTTACCTTAAATCATGTGCGAGCAGGTTAGTGCAAGCTCACATAGCAATACACGACTGACTAGCACAGTTTTATCATCAAAACACTTTAAATCACATGCGAGTAGTTTAATGTAAGATCACACAACAATACACAATTGTCTGGCACGATTTTAACATCAAAACACTTAAATCTCGTGCGAGCAAGTCAATGCAAGATTGCACAGCATTACACGACTGACTAGCACAGTTTTAATACCAAAACACTTAAATCTCGTGCGAGTAAGTCAGTGCAAAATCACATAGCAATACACGACGGCTAGCACAGTTTCGTTCAAAGTCAATTCATAAACAATCCATTTTTTCCAAACAATTTTTAAATCTCGATTTCAGTAAATTAAACAAGTTGGAAGGGCTGGTCTTGCCCTCTTTCAGATAAAAAAACACAAGACACAGTCCTTGGGTAAAAATCCGAAATTAGATTTTATAGTATAATTAAAAACTACTTTAATATTTATTTAAATAGGCTCGATAATACTATATGAAAATCAGGCCGTTTTACAGAGTTTTAAACTTTTCCTAAAATTTCAAAATGGTATAACTCGACCTAGGATTTTCTAACAGTTCAGGTGTCTAAAAATTTCTGTCCTAAAGTTCGCAATCTCAAATACCCAAAAAAATATACGCAGATATTTTTAGCAGTTCACGGATATTTTTCTATAGTAGAAATACGACCTAAATTTATATTTAAAAAAATCAGAAAATACGTGTAATTTATTTCTAGCAGCACAAAAAATTTTCCTTATAGTAAAATATTTCCTAAAATTCATATTTACAAATTGACAGAAAATACGTGCAATTTATCTCTAGTAGCACACAAGATTTTCCTTAACTCCGTGTCTTACCGGTACTCCTCGATGTCTCAGCGGTGCGAGTCAACGGGTCTGCTTTAATCGATTTATTTCCTAAAATTTTGAACCGGTGTTTTCGACCGTCTTTTCCCGGGTTTCTCATAATTTCCTTAGGCCTTTCTTCCTGCTCCACGGTTAACTTTCACTACCACGTTCGGTTCCCCAGTCTCATCTCCATATCCAACCTTTCATATTTACTTCCTGCCAGTGTATTTATCTCCAGATCGACGATGAGCAGCCACTGGCTGTTGGTCATGACTGCCCTTTATTGCCTCACCAAATCAACACCGTTATTTTTCCACTACTACAAGGGCACCAGCCTGTCATCGCTGCGTCTTTCTTTCCTCTACCTTAACTCTTCCTCGCTAACATCCAAAATTTCCTTACGCTCTTGGCCATTGCCACTAGAACCGAGAGAGGCCCTATTATAGCCTCACGTTTCTTCTGCGTTTAAACCATTTTTACACAGTCCTTGTACTATCCCAAAACCACCTCCATTTCATTTTTGTATCTCCTTCAATCCTCCCTATACCAGCTTCCAAATCAGAGTTCATTCTTGGTTTCTTTCTCACGTTTGTATCTCTTTGTCTCTTGTTTCACGGGACAAGTGTGAGACTTGAGAATTTCATACACCTCTAATTATGTAATGTGAACATGAGTATAACTGATTGAGCTAAATGTGATGTACCCATAAATTGAGGTGGTAAGGAATGAAATTTCTAAATGATGAATAAGTATTGAATGAGAAATAATTAATGGAGCAAACTATGGCAATTATATATAGAGATTTTATGCCAAGTGTACAACCATAGTGTGAAACTATGAGGCCAGATCGATCTTGGAGAAGAGGTGATCAATCTGGTAGGCCAAAGTGACAAGAAATGAAAAATTTAAACGAGTAAATCGATCTCCAATGAAAGCAGATCGATCTCCTAGTGATTATACCTTAAAGGGATCGATCTCCTACAAGAGTAGATCGATCTCCAAATGTTTCTGTAAAAATCATATCGATATCCTTACAAGGAGCAGATTGATCTCCTTAAGATTATGAGATCGATCTTGCCCCTATGACAGATTGATCAGGTAGGCATAAAAATCGCCTAAAACGTTCACAGTTCAAAGGCAGATCGATCTCTACCTAAGAACAAATCGATCTCCTACCCTCTACCTATATAAGGACCCTTGTGTTTTTATTAGAATTCATCTTCTCTCTCTCTAGAAAACAAAAACCCCCATTTTGATCGAATCTCTAGCCTCTCTCCTCTAAAACGCCCATTTTCGTTCGAATCAGAGATAGTGGTAAGAGAGAAAGTTGTTCCTCATCGTAAGGGGAACAACATACTTTGAAATCGAAGGACGATTTGAGCTGAGGATTGAATTGAGCACTTCACAAGTTTTGGGTAAATTTCTAAGCTTTAATCATTGATTTTGAAGTACACTTCTGCGATTATGGCTGTAGATGTTGTGATGAGTTGGCTGAAAATGGTTAGGGTTGTTAAAATTATTGAGGTATTGAGAAATTATGAGAATATGAGCAATTATGCTTGATGTTGAGATTTGAGACAATGTGATGACATGTTGATGATGTTTTTTACATCGTTGGGACAATCCGAGAGTTTCCGAGAGGAATGCGAGGCTAGTCCGTCGTTCGAGGGAAACGATTGTACTATACGAGGTGCAACGAGGTAAGGGAAAACTTAAACTCATTTGTGTATGTGATTTGTGATGATATTTGTAGCATCAAATGTTTTTCAGAAACAAGCATGTTTTTACGAGTTATGATTGATTTATTGCACACGGTTTTATGCCGGTTGGGGCCCAATTCTTATGAGTTATAAACAAAGTGTGAAATTATTTTACAAACTGTTTGACTTTAAAAGTGAAATGGGATTTGGGCTCTATGTTAAGGCATACTGAGATTTGAGAAAAGTGTGCGTGATTTTACTAGTTTGAGCTCGATTTTGACATGTTTTGTAATGAGTACAAAAAGGTTTTTTGATGAGTTTTATGAGAGAAACCATTATGAGCTCTACGTAAAGGCAAAATGGTTTTATATGATAATGGCTGTTATTGAGACTTAGGTGTGTCATGTGATAGCACATTGGGCCTTACTTTGGTAGCATGTAAGTCTGGGCCTTACTCTGGTAGCATGTAAGTTCGATATTCCTCCGCTTTAGTAGCGAGAGATACCTCCGTTCTGGTAACGTGAGATAACCCCCGCTTTGGTAGCGCTAGGTGGCCTTGCTTTGGTAGTATGTAAGTTTGGGCATTGCTTTGGTAGCATGTAAGACCGATAGTGTGCATGAGGAGAGCCTTGCTCTGGTAGCTTGTAAGTCTGGGCCTTGTTTTGGTAACACGTAAGATCAATATACCATGTACAATACCATATTATCGACGTTCCCTCTTTTGAGGATGCTTGGGATGCGCACCCAGGGGACATTATTTTGATGTGCCATGACAGATGTTTTTATCTGAGTTTTAATTGCCTAGTCTCCATCTTTTTATATACATGAGATTGTGTTTTGTGGCTTTGCCCCGTGCATTATTACTGAGGTGATTTTTATCACATTCTTACGAGAAAAGCGATTATCGTATCCTAATTTTCATATGCTTGTAACTATGATTTTTGTACTGAGCTATTTACTCTCATGTTTCTGGATGATCTTAGGGAAATGAGATGATAATGAGGTTTTAATGATTTCATACTACGTTTTCTATTGAGCTTATTGAGTTTCACCTACAAAACAAAATGATTGTGCTATGTAATTGATGATTTTGTAATAAATCCCTTATCCCCTTACTGGGCAATTTAGAAGCTCACCCTATTTCTAATATCCCCCAAATTTCTTCAAGTGAAGTGAGTTCCCTACGACGTACGGAGTAGTGGCTAGTGGAGGACTTGAGCTCCAGACCGTTGATAATTCTATATTTTTATAATTATTTGTGCTTAATTTCTTAATTAATTATTTAAATCTCTAATTTATTTTGTTAATTATCCCCTTTATTTAATTAAAATTCTCATGTTTGCGGGTAAATTAAATTCGGATGAATTTTGAATATTTTGATAGAAAATGGATCGGAATTAGGCTAAAATCGAGATTAAGCCATGCGGACAACACGAGCCATGCCACCTAACACATCTAATTGGACAAGAAGACCAATGACATGGAAATATCTTTTCAAGGAGCCAATGGTGTGAAGACAAGTGGCCAAACAATGCCAACTCATCTAGGATGGAAAAATTACGATTTTACCCCTAAGTGTGTGTATAAATAGAAAAAGATGGCAATTGAAAGAGTATGTAATTTAGGGTAGAATAGTTGCTAGGGTAGTTTTAGATTTATTACCTTTGTTTTTAAGCTTTCCCGAAAAGATTATTTTGTTGGTAGCAAAATTTTACTATTCATTCACTATTCATTTAATGAAAAAGTTTGTTTCATTTTTCTAGTTTTCTTGGTATTTCATTAGCAATCACGTTTCACCTTCTTCTTCTTTTCAGTTTGTGAAAATCCATTCCTGGATGTTTCTTATTTTGTGAGTTTGAAATGGAAGTTTATAGTTTTCAATATCAAGTTCTCGGTTTCCCAACTTACTTATGTGTTTGTTTGATAAGTCATTTTTTTATCTCGGTTTGATTTTCTTTGGGGCAGTCGGGTGGCAAGCATGTCTCTTTCATTCTTTTACCTGATAGTTCTGTTGCCTTGATATGGGTTGATGTTGAGCATTTATCCACATCAAGAGCAAAGTGGAACAGGTAGGGGAAGAAAGTGAAGGAAACCGTGGCCCTGGAGTCTCCTGTTTTCATGTCTTATAATTTTCTGCATTATTGATTTATTGTTCAGCGTTAGTTTTCTGTATTTTCATCTTACTTCCTGCTTTCGTGGAGATGCTCATGTGTAATACCGAGAGAGGGTGTTCGACGAGTAGCTGGACGGTAACAAAGAAACAAACCAGCAAGCCGATCAATCTTCTGTTATGCTCTACTTTTTAACTTTTGCACTGTTCATTTGAGTTTTTCTGTATTAATCCATGATTGCTCTGTTTCCATTGTATTTCTGATAATTTTCTGTTAGATTATTTAGTTTTTGCTGAGGTTTCGGCTCACTGCAGCTGGTTCTTCCTTTATAATCTGTGTCTCGGTGATGTATTGTTCTCCGGATGAACAATGCATGAAAACTGGGCTGCTAGGAAAGATTTGTACTGCTGTTCAAACCAACACTACTGGTGCAGGAAATGATTAGCTGAGGCAAGGCATGACCGGTCCCAAGGAAGGTTCATGGCAGTGCTTGAGGACAGACTGATAGCAACACTTGCAGCAGATCTATACACTACCAGGACAACAACACTAGCAGCCTGGAGCAGCAGGACAGAGCTGAGAATGCTAGCTGGGTGTCGTTTGGAGCAGCAGACAACAAGACACAAGCAAACTGAGAATACCTGGTCAAACCGTGAATACCTGGAGCAACCGACAGTAGTATCTGGAGTAGAGGACTGGACAAACCGAGGCCCTCACCTGGAAATAGAAAATAAACACTGAAGAATACGTGAACAGTGGTGTATCGGGACACTTTGATGTTTTCCAATTTAGCCTAAGGCCATGTTTGGCCATGTCATTTTAATCATTTCCAGTTTTTTTATGAATGCCCATTGTTGTATTTTTATTAATCCTTGTTAGCCTAGATTAGGCTCTTTAATTAAATTGCATGTTAGTATTATTGTTTAGTGGTATAAAGCTTAGTTTTAATTAGGATGATAGTTAATCAAGTATTCATTTAGAATTAGATTAGGGGTAGATTTATTCCATGCAATTTTAAGTTTGTTTCATTTTTAATTTAATCCAAAAATATTTTCATGTATTAGTTAGATTTTGTTTTATCGTTCGCATTTAGTTAGAGTTAAGTTTAAGAATTTCTTTAGGTAAGTAGATTTTTATTTTATTAGATTTTAGGTTAGTTTAATTTGCAAATTTTATTAGTTTAATTACATGCATTTTTATTTTAAGTTTGTTTAAATTTTAGTTTAATTTTAGTTCTTTATTTTCATATTTGCATTTTATTTTAATTGCGTTAATTAATATTAACTGTTTTAATTATTTTCGTAGGTATTGGTTTTTAATTGCGTGAAGCTTGGTAAGTAAATTTCAGCTCGGTTTTATTTTTTTTATTTTATAGTTTTATTATTTTCAGTATTTTTAATTTCAAACTTAGTAGACCACCGATAATCAAAACTTCATAATTTGCTAGGATATACTTAGGGTAAGATTAACCGGTAGTTAATTAGGCTAATCAACTTCTCTGTGGGACGATAACTCGGGACTCAAATCCCATTATTACTTGTACGACCCGTGCACTTGCGGACAATACCTTTTGGGCGTGTCAACTGTATATTGTATTTTGAGGTATACTTTAACATTTCATGTACCCAGACTAAAGTTGTAATTATAGACAGTTAATGAACAATGATGTATGAGATATATTAGGATTAATTAACTTTGAATTGAGGAATGTATATGACATGATATGTAAATATTAGATTATGAGATCCTTAGATGAAAGTTTTATAATTTATGTGACTGACTGAGTTGAGAGTCATATTTGACTATTTGGGATGCACTGATGTTGAGAGGGTCAGTATGGGTGCTTATATGTTGAAAGAGAGAGCTCGAGATTGGTGGGGTACTACCCAGAGTATTCTGATGTCGCGCCAGGATGTGATTAGCTGGGAAGAGTTTCAGACGACGTTTAAAGCCCAATATGTACCACGAGCTGCCCAGAGAAGGATGCAGACTGAGTTTTTGAGTCTGGTACGAGACGATATGTCTGTGGATGATTACGAGAGCCGATTTACCACTCTATTGATATATGATCCAGAGACCTTTAAAGATGAAGAGCTCTGCACCAAGAGATTTGTATATGGACTAAAGCCCATCATCAGAGATCGATTGATAGGGCTGTGTATTACTGAGTTTGGAAATGCTCTGAGACAAGCACAAGAGATTGAGAGGGGAATCGAAATTCTACAATCCCAAAATGAGTTCAGAGCAGTGACTAGGGATAAGGGTAAGAGGCCAGTGATCTCCCAAACAGATATTCGAAGAGGTTCCTTCAGAAGAGGAAGGATTGAGGTACAGAAGGGCAGATTAGAGAAACCTAGAGCTTATCCCATCATTAGGGAGACCCCTCAAGATGCCAGGTCTGAGATAAGGGTTTGTAAAGACTGTGGCCGACCGCATGAGGGATATTGTACTGGGTTGATCCGTAGATGTTTTAGATGTGGAGACATGGGTCACAGAGTAAAAGACTATTCTCAACCTCAGAGACCACATGCTCCGGAGCCTACCAGATAGCAACCTCAAAGAGTGAATTCCCCGAGATGGACCACTGCTGCAGAGAAAGGAAAGAAGATCATCACAGTGGGATGTGTGTTCGCTCTAGATAAGGAAATAATAAACACTTCTGCAGAAACTATAAGAGGTACACTCTCTGTCTGTAATCATAACGCTTATGTGTTGATTAACCCGGGGTCCACGCATTCGTTTATTTCTGAGCATTTTGCATTTAAGTTAAATTTGAAGTTTGAACCTCTAGAGCATATCCTATATGTAAATACCCCTATGCGTGAGTCCTAGAGAACAGATATGATATGTAGAGGATGTGAAATAAAGGTAGGAGATAGAGTAAGCAGATCTAATGATGTTAAATATACATGGGTTTGATGTAATTTTGGGAATGGATTGGTTGGTAACCAATCGAGTGAGTTTAGACTGCTACACTAAGATCATAACTTTCTCCCTACCTGAACCTTACAGTATACGTTTGAAATATTGAGGAAATAAATGTGTGGAATTTTTGTAAGCAATTCAAAATTTATGATGTTACCTTTTAATGGTACTAAATTTAACTATTAATGTGAAGGTTATGAAGCACTGATCTAGGATGATAATCGAGAACATCCGAGGATTGAGGATATACTCATGGTGTGTGAATTTTTGAATGCTTTCCTAAATGAGTTGCCTGGTTTACCACTAGAGAGAGAGCTGGAGTTTACCATCGATTTGGTACTAGATACTTAGCCTATCTCTAAACCTCCATATAGGATGACATTAGTGGAACTAGAGGAATTGAAGAAACAACTACAAGAGTTATTGAATCAAGGATTTATTAGACCTAGTGTCTCACCGAGGGGAGCACCAGTATTATTCGTAAGGAAGAAGAATGGTAGTCTCAGGTTATGCATAGACTACCGACTATTGAATAAAGCCACGGTGAAGAATAAATACCCATTGTTGAGAATTGACGATCTGCTTGATCAACTGAGAGGGGCCTCAGTCTTCTCTAAGATTGATTTAAGATCGGGCTATCACCAATTAAGGATTAAGGAGGAAGATATTTCGAAGATAGCCTTCAGGATAAGGTACGACCATTATGAATTTCTAGTGATGCCCTTTGGATTGATGAACGCCCCTGCAACCTTTATGAGATTAATGAATAAAGTGTTCAGAGACTATCTAGATAAGTTTGTGATAGTCTTTATTGATGATATCTTGGTGTACTCTCGATCTTATTAGGAGCACGCGTAGCAATTGTGGTTAGTACTTCAGATACTCCGAGATAAGCGATTATATGGAAAGCTTAGTAAATGTGAGTTTTGACTGGATCAGATAGCTTTCCTTGGTCATATAGTTTCAGCGGAGGGAGTATCAGTTGAACCAATTAAAGTGGAGGCTGTGCTTAATTGGGAAAGACCGAGGACAGTTACAGAGGTACGAAATTTCCTTGGTTTGGTAGGGTATTACAGAAGATTTATTGAGGGATTTTCCAAGATCGCCGCTCCTTTGACCAAGCTCACGTGCTAGGAGACTCCGTTCATATGGACAAATCAATGTGAGCTCAATTTTTAGGAATTAAAGAGGAGATTAACAGTGGCACATGTGTTGACTATCCCTAAGGGATCAGGAGGATTTTCAGTGTATAGTGATGCTTCCCATCAAGGATTGGTGTGTGTGCTCATGCAGCATGGAAGAGTGGTCGCCTATGGATCGCGACAATTGAAAGATCATGTGTGAAATTACCCCACGCATGATTTAAAGTTAGCCACTGTGGTATTTTCCTTGAAGATCTGATGAAACTACTTATATGGGGAAAGATTCCAGATCTTAAATGACCACAAGAGTTGGAGGTATCTGTTTGATCAGAAAGAGTTAAATATGAGACAAAATAGATGGATGGAACTCCTTAAGGATTATGACTGCCAGATTCTGTACCATCCGGGGAAGGCGAACGTGGCTGCTGATGCCCTGAGCAGGAAAAGTATGATATCTGCTATGATGATTAAGGAATGAGATTTATTGGAGCAGTTCGTCGAACTCCGGATCAGAGTTAAAGAGGTAGAGACTGGATTTTGGCTAGCCTGCGAATAGAGTCCAGGATCATGGATTGAATTAGAACTGGGCAGCATGATGATTAGAGGTTGATTGATATGGTTAGCCAAGCTGAGCAAACTTCCCAGTCGGATCTTATAGTCAGTGAGGATGGGTTGTTGAGATTTAGAGGACGAATTTGTGTACCGATCAATGATACATTGAAGAGACAGATACTAAGAGAATCCTACTGCTCGTGATACACCATGCACCTAGGGAGTACTAAGATGTACCGAGATTTGAGAAAGGTATATTGGTGGAGTGGCATGAAGCGAGACGTGGCAGATTATGTGGCCAGATGTTTAGTGTGCCAGCAAGTGAAAGCTGAGCATTAGAAGCCTGAAGGATTATTGCAGCCTTTACCTGTACCTACATGAAAATGGGAAGATGTCACAATGGACTTTATTATGGGTTTACCGAGGACCCGAAGGGGTTGTGACGCTATATGGGTCATAGTGGATAGACTGACAAAAAGTGGCCAATTCCTTGCCATCAAGAGCACAGATATTATGGATTCCTTAGCGGAGTTATATGTCAGTGAGATAGCTGGATTACATGGGGCTCTAATGAGTATTACTTCTGATAGAGATTCTCGATTTACCTCCAGATTTTGGACCCATTTTCAGGAGTCCATGGGATCTCGATTGAGTTTTAGTACCGCTTATCATCCTCAGACAGATGGTCAGTCAGAAAGGACTATTCAGACCCTAGAGGATATGTTGAGGGCATGTACGATGGATTTTAAGGGATCATGGGATGATCACCTGCCCCTAGCAGAGTTTACATACAATAATAGCTATCACGCGAGTATTGGAATGACACCTTTTGAGGCTCTATAAGGTAGGAGGTGTAGATCCCCTGTAGCGTGGGAAGAAGTAGGTGACAGAAAAATAAATGCTCCTGAGCTTGTTGAACAGGCTGTACAAAGTGTGAAACTTATATGTGAGAGATTACGAGCTGCACAGAGTAGATAAAAAAGCTACGTGGATGTGCGTAGACGGCCACTCAAGTTTAATGTTGGTGATGCAGTATTTCTGAAGATATCACTGAGTAAGGGTATCATGAGATTTGGAAAGAAAGAGAAATTGAGTCCTCGATACAATAGACCATTCGAGATTCCTGAAAGAGTGGGAGAGGTAGCCTACAGGTTGGTGTTACCTCTACAAATGTCTGAAATACACAACGTCTTCCATGTATCTATGTTAAGGAAGTACCATCCGGACCCTTCTCATGTCATAGAGTATGAAGAGATGAACATACAAGAGGACATGAGCTACACTGAAGAACCCGTCCGAATCCTCGATAGGAAAGAGAAGGTACTTCAGACTAAAAATATCCCATTAGTGAAAATTTTATGGAAGCATCACTCAATGGAAGAGGCAACTTGGGAATTGGAAAGCCTCATGAAGGAGAAGTACCCCCATCTGTTTGACGAGTCAAGTTGAATTTTGAGGACTAAATTCTTTAAAGGTGGGGAGGATGTGAGACCTGAGAATTTATACATTTCTAATTATGTAATGTGAACATGAATATAATTGATTAAGCTAAATGTGATGTACTCATAAATTGAGGCGGTAAGGAATGGAATTTCTAAATGATGAATGAGTATTGAATGAGAAATAATCAATGGAGAAAACTATGGCAATTATATATAGAGATTTTATTTGGTCAGTTTCATCCCTTAACCATTGTGTGGGTACTTATATTTCAGGTTTGAGAGAGAAAGGACTTGCCCACTGTGCAGAGCTGTGGTTAAAGCTGCAGATCTACGATCCTTTGCGGATGGATCCACAAGTTTGTTATTCCAGTTGTTTTAAAATCCAGATTTTAGTTCCATACTGTGCTCTCCCACAGTTTTTGTCTTGTCTTTTGCATTAGTATAGAGTGAGTGAATTATCTATCCTAGGCTGTCTATAATGGTTTTAGTATAAGCCAGATAGTAGAAACAGATTAGCCATATGTGTGTTCATTCTGTTAATGTGGTTAATTGAAGCTAAGCTTTCAGATTGAAGGGAGAATTCGGAGGTTGTATTAATTACTTCCGTAAACTTGTCCTACTTGCCTGATTAATGAAATGGCATAACATTATATTCTAATCATGAATGTATAACTTATTTGAACTCTCTCTCTCTGAAGTAATGAGTTTTCTGCATCCGAATGAAGTGAAGTTGGTCTCAGTTTAAGTAGGGCTGCTTTAGTGTAAATAGAGATCTTAGTATTGTCAAAATGTTTAACGCTTCAATACTGTGGCTTTGCAGGCATGATTAGTTATTGAATTTACCATTTCTGGTTCAGGCTTGTATAGTGATATAACTCTCCGTTTTCTTCATACACAGAATAGAATTGGATGCCCAAGAGCCCATTTTCTTCCATAATTAACATCAGCATTTTAATATGGTGTAATTATGGTCTGCCTTGGGCCTTTGTTTTGTTTATGGGACTTTGTAATTGCTTGGTTATCTAGAAAAGAAATAATGATTCGTGCGAACGATTTCAGATATAGATGATTTTGATTTTGGAAGTGAATTTTACAAAAAAAGGTAGTAAGGTTAATAAGTTGCATAAATGAGATGTTTTGGTATTTTTATGAAATGCATTGCTTTGGTTTAAGTAAATTTATGGATAGGCTGGCTAATGACTCCATAATTTCATGAAATAGCACGAGTCAGGTGCTAATGTTGATTTTGAATGTGTTTTATTGAAATGGAGCCACCTATCAGATTTATATGAGTTCAATCGTGCTGGAGCTTCGTTCGTACTGGATTTTGATGTTTTAATATGCATGAATGTGCTTGAGCCTAGCTCGCACCATGTTTTAAGCTGTGATGTTTTAAAATCGTACTAGAGCTTTTGCTCGTACGTGGGTTTTCATCGATTTTCTTATGCATATAACCGTACTGGAGCTATGCTCGTACGTAATTTCCTCATTATTTATTATGCATAAAGCCGTACTAGAGTGTTGCTCATACGATGATATTTATTGATGATGCATGAAATCGTGCTAGAGCTTTGTTCGCACTGAGCTTTTCGCACTATGATATGAAATGAGTCATGCTGGACGTCTCGTGTAGATTTTATGTCACACGGATGAGATACTCACACGAGCCGTGCTGGATGCCTCACGTAGACTGCTAGTCACACGGATGAGATGCTCGCATGTGCACTTTAGACTGAGTAGGTTATACATTGCATGGGGTAGATAAGACCTACGGTAGGCATCCCCAACTGTGATATGGGTCCACGGAGTACGTTGTACCATGTATATCACATGGAGTACGTTGTACCGTGTGGTTATAATGTTGATTTAAAAGTCTGGCGGTAGGATGCCTGGCACACCAGGATCCGTGTGGTTTGGGATGATAATGACATAGTTGGCCAGTAGAGTCCTTGGTTATATATAGTTACCACCTGTCTCACATGATATCACATGGTTTTATATACTGAATATGATTTGTGTTATCTAGGGTAGACCCAAAGGAGGGGTCTAACCTTGTGGGATGTGTTTTTTAAAGGATGATATGTTGACTATGATGAGTTTTACTAAGTTTTGATTTGATGTTAAGCCCCGAGGAATGGTGTTTATGATGAGTTTTATTATGATGAGCATGAGAGGTTTTACATGATGATTTTCCATGTTTACATGCCTATTTTCATGTTTTCAGTACATGATATATGTATATACATGTGGTATAGTTTTAATATTTCCTCACGCTTTGGATATCAATGATCTTTGTGCATGACATTATAAGCATGTAGATAGTGTAGTTATCTACCATGCTTGCATTATTACCTTACTGAGCATGTGGTTGCTCATCCCTATCATTTCCCCCTCTACAAAGCACACACAATAGTCTAGTGAGGGACTGAGGAGTTGTATCCGGATATCCGTTGCTCTTCATCGCCAAGAGGTATACACACAAGAAATCTTTTTGTACCTAAACATGTAATAGCACAATAATCATTTTAAATTGTAATATGAGGGATGTAAGTGTTTGCAAATATGTATAAGTATAGAACTTAAACTTTCAAATGTATGCGTTTGCTTTTGATTAATTAAAAGATGAATGGTAAATGATGATTAATGCTGACGCATAGCCCAACTGTTATTGGTGAGAGTCGTTCACAATCGAGAAAGGAAATGGAAAAACAAAAAAATTTATGGTGATTTTTAGATGAAACGGGGTCATGACAGAGATTGATATTAGAGCGATGTTGACCTGATATAAGTCGGTATTAGTAAATAGGAAAGTTACATCCCCATATTACTGTGCTTTGTTTAGATATAACTGTGTATACCAAGATGGAATAAGACTAATAAATGGTATGGATACAGGAAATTAGGCATTATGCCTGTCACCCGTCGAGGTAGAGGGGCGAGTTCACGTGCTAGAGGCCGTAGGGGCAGACCTGAGAGCTGTGCGGAGCCACAGACTGATCAGGCTCCATAGGACCCTGTTGAGAGATCAAGGGATACCGAGGCACGCTTTGCTAGGATAGAGCGGAGTATTAAGAGCTTTGTGAAGATAGTCACGTAGGTGTTGGGTACTTGTGATAGACGAGGTCCATTCGGGCAGCCTACTGCTACTGGACAAATGACTGCAAAGAGACCTCAGACTACAGAGACTGTTACACCACCCCAAGTTCAGGATACAGCTTCTCTTGTCCCTCCACAGTCGAGCAGAAGTAACCTGGGTTTTGATTGTGAGTTGGATAGACTATAGTAGTTCTAAGAGTTGAAACCTCCAGTCTTTAAAGGAGTGAAGGACCCGGTCGTTGCTGAGGATTGGGTATATGAACTGGAGAAGTTGTATGGGTTCTTCAAATGTACATCGACTGAGAAGGTTACCTTTATCGTATTTATGCTGAAGGGCGAGGCAGAGCATTGGTGGAGATCCACAGTATCTATCCTGAGAACCCGACACACAGAGATTACATGAGAGATATTCTTGAAGGCCTTCAGGAGGCGATATATTTTGGCCACTGGACAGCAGAAGTTACGGATGTAGTTTATGAACTTAGTTCAGAGGAACCGTTCTGTTAACGAGTATGAGTCGAGGTTCATATCCTTTGGGAGGTATGACCCGGATACATTGAGTAGTGAGACTCGAAAGGTCCAGAAGTTAATGGATGGATTGAGACTAGTTATCCAAACTTAGTTAGCTCCGTTTGACATCCCCACTTATGAGGAAGCAGTTCACAGGGCATAGTTGTGTGAACAGGACTTTGAGCAGAATGCCTCCGAGTTTGGCAAGGTTAGTAGCAGAAGAGATAGAGATCGAAAGAGATCTGGGGTTGATAGAGTGGTCAGGAGAGGAGGTCAAAGATTGTTTGAGAAGATGCCAATGATCGAAGAGGTGCAAGAGAGAGTTGCTAAACCTCCTGTGTACCCGACCTTAGCTCCACCAAGGGGTATGGTCATTGGAGGACCATGACCTACTACTGAGTAGTGTAGGAGATGTGGTAGATTTCATGGTACCAGGCCTTCTCTAATAACCCCTGTAATGTGTTACAGATGTGGGATGCCAGGGCACATCAGGAGGTATTGCCCAAGGATAATTGAGACTGCCTCACAAAAGAGCAAGGAGTCAGAGAGAGCTCCTATTGAGACTTCTGCTCCGAGGAGAAAAGCTACAGCTGAGGAGAAAGGGAAACAGACAGTTGGCAGAGGGCGAGTGCATGCATTGGACCAAGACACCGCGGACGCTTCAGCGGATGTGATTAAAGGTACCATCCTGATTTTTGATTTAGAAGCATTTGTGTTAATTGATCCTAGTGCCACGCATTCCTTTATATCGCCTTCATTTGCATGCAAGTTATCGAAACATGTAAAACCTACATTGTTAGATAGAATGTTGTTGATTTCTACACCTATGAATGATAGTCAGTTGACTGAACATGTATATAAGTATTATAGGCTGAAAATAGGGGGAAAGATATGACAGCCAATCTTATTCTATTGAATATGAGTGACTTTGATGTAATTTTTGGAATGGATTGGTTGGCTGCAAATTGTGTTATTTTGGATTGTTATGCTAAGACAGTAAAGTTTTTAGGGATAGATAACCTTATTGTAAGTTTTGTTAAAAAGAAATGAAGGAACATGATTATTGTAAATAGAGAAAGTATAATTTTAATCCATCATATTTAAGAGATGAATTTGCTTGTTAATCATGAATGTTAATGTGATGACCTATGTTACTAATGGTGGAAAAGGATAATGTAAAGGGTTCATTGCATATGTAGTTGACATAGATAAGGCACACCCGAAATTGAGAGATATTCCAGTGGTTGCAGAGTTTCTTGATGTCTTTTCGAACGATTTACCAGGGCTACCACCCGATAGAGAAATAGAGCTTTGCATAGAATTGGTGCCTGGTATAGAGCCGATATCTAAGCCACCGTATAGAATTGCTCTGATTGAATTGAATGAGCTAAAGAAGCAGTTGCAAGAGTTGCTAGAGAAGGGGTTTATTAGACTTACTGTCTCACCTTGGGGAGCTCCTGTTCTATTTGTAAGGAGGAAGGATGGAAGTCTCCGACTGTGCATAGATTACCAGTTGTTGAATAAGACCACTATTAAGAACAAGTACCCCCTTCCACGCATTAATGATTTGTTGGATCAGCTCTGGGAAGCACAAGTCTTTTCTAAGATAGATCTGCGATCTAGGTACCATTAGTTGAGGATACGGAGTGGAGATGTACCTAAGATAGCATTTCGGCCACTACGAGTTCTTGGTTACGCCATTCAGATTAACGAATGCCCCCACAACATTTATGACTTTGATGGATGATGTGTTTAAGCCATACCTGGACCAGTTTGTGATTATGTTTATTGATGATATATTGATTTCTTCCAAGTCTAGGGAAGATCATGAGCAGGACTTGAGGATAGTTCTGTAGACCCTTCGAGAGAAGGAATTATATGCCAAACTCAATAAGTGTAACTTTTGGTTGGAGCAGATCTCATTTCTGGGCCATATGGTATCGAAGGATGGGGTATCAGTGGATCCATCCAGGATTGAGGCAGTTATTCAGTGGGAACAGCCTAGGACAGTCACAGAGATCAGAAGTTTTCTAGTATTGGCAAGGTATTATCGGAGATTTGTAGAGGGTTTCTCCGGACTAGCTGCTCCGTTGACACGTCTCACGTGAAAGGATGTTAAGTTTGTGTGGGACGAGGCATGTGAAAGGAATTTTTAGGAGCTTAAGCGTCGGTTAACCTCTGCTTCGATTCTCACCATTCCTACTAGCTCAAGAGATTTCTTTGTGTATATGGATGCAGCACATCAGGAACTAGGTTGTGTACTTATGCTAGATGGGGAGGTAGTTGCCTATGGATCCAGTCAGTTAAAAGATCATGAGAGGAACTATCTGACCCACAATTTAGAGTTGGCGACCTTGGTGTTTGCTTTGAAAATATGGCGCCACTATCTCTATAGTGAGAAATTTTAGGTATATATGGATCACAAGAGCCTTAAGTATCTGTTTTCGCAGAAAGAGTTGAATATGAGACAGAGAAGATGGCTCGAACTCCTGAAGGACTATGATTGTGAAATCATGTACCACCTGGGTAAGACGAATGTAGTTGTCGATGCTTTGAGCAGGAAGAACCACGGGTTGGTGTCTTATATGATAGTTTGGGAACACGAGTTGTTGGAGCAGTTTAAAAACCTCAGTTTGGATGTAGCCCCACCTGATACTGAGAGATTTGATGTTGTGGATAGTTTGAGATTGGAGCCAGAGTTTATTAGTTGTATTAGACAAGCTCAACAGAGTGATTGACAGTGTACCGATTGGTTGAGCCAGGTATAGACAGGTGTGAGTACTTATTTTGTACTGAGTACAGATGGATTACTGAGGTTCAGGGGCAGAGTATGTGTTCCCAAGGATCCTGAGATCAGGAGATTGATTTTATTAGAGGCTCACTCATCGAGGTATACGATACATCCGGGGAGTACCAAGATGTATCAGAAACTTCTGAAGGTTTATTGGTGGTCTGGAATGAAAAGAGACATTACTGAATATGTCACTAAATGTCTCATCTGTCAGCAGGTGAAGGTAGAGCATCAGAAGCCTGCAGGGTTATTGCAGCCTCTACCGATACCGACATGGAAGTGGGAGCACGTCACCATGGATTTTGTGAGGGGTTTACCGAGGACCCGCAGAGGTCATAATGTCATTTGGGTGATTGTGGATCGGTTGACGAAGTCAGCCCATTTCATAGCTATGAGAGCTACTGATACTCTGAGTCAGTTGGCGAACTTATATGTTCGAGAGATAATTCATTTACATGGTGTTCTAGTGAGCGTTGTTTCTGATTGGGATGCCCGCTTCACTTCCCATTTCTGGGAACATTTTCAAGAAGCGATGTGGACCCAGTTGAGTTTTAGCACCACTTTTCAACCTCATACAGATGGTTAGTCAGAGTTGATTATACAGACCCTGAAGAATATGTTGAGAGCGTGTTCACTGGATTTTAGAGGCTCCTAGGATGATCACCTACCACTAGTCGAGTTCACCTATAATAACAGCTATCATACGAGTATCGAGATGGTACCTTATGAGGCATTGTACAGACGTAGATGTCATTCCCCTATTGGATGGGAAGAGGTTAGTGATAGACAGATTTTTTCTCTCGATTTAGTGCAGTAAGCCTCTAAGGATGCCCGGTTAATATGTGAGAGGTTACGGACAGCTCAGAGCTGGCAAAAGAGTTAGCTGACATGAGACGAAGACCACTAGAGTTTACCGTAGGTGAGTCGGTATTCTTGAGAGTTTCTCCCTCGAAAGGGATCATGAGATTCAGTAAGAAGGGTAAGTTGAGCCCTTGGTATATCGGGCCCTTTGAGATTCTGGAGAGAGTGGGAGATAAGGCTTAGAGGTTGGCATTGCCGTCGAACATAGTAGGTGTTCATAACGTCTTCCACGTCTCTATGCTTCGGAAGTACCACCTAGACCCGACACATGTGATAAGATATGAGCCATTAGAGCTCAATAAGAGTATGCTGTATGTTGAGAAGTCGATTCAGTTATTAGATAGGAAAGAGAAGGTGTTGATGTCGAAGACGATTCCCATAGTGAAAGTTCTTTGGCATTATCAAACTCCAGAGGAAGCTACATGAGAGTTGGAGACTATGATGCAAGAGAACTACCTGAAGTTGTTCTCAGGTTAACTTGGTTCTAATTTGGAGGACCAAATTTCTTAAAAGAAGGGAGGATTGTAAGGCCCATGAATTTCTATGTAATCTTATGATTTCCATGATGTACAGATAAGTTACACAATATATGAATCATAAGAATTAGATATTTTGACTGTTAAGTGTGAATGAAATACAAAATGAGTATTGAAGTGATTGAATATGAGTTTACCTTTGAAAATCTAGAAAATTACAGCTAAAATACTGTAGGATGAATGCCAGATCGATCTTACATGCAAGGAAGATCGATCTCACTGTCTCGAAATAGAGTACCAAGCATTCTATAAAGAGGAGATCGATCCCTCATTCAAGCATATCGATCTCTTACTCAATAGCAAATCGATCTCCCATTCAATCAGGTCGATTCCCATGTGATTCTGTGAGGAATAGATCGATCCCCTCTTGATTCAGCTAAGAGCAGATTGATCTCTCACCATGAGCAGATCGATCTCCAGTTGCTTCTTGCTAGTAAGGATCGATCCCTTCTTCAAGAGATAGATCGTTCTCATCCAAGAGGCAGATCAATCCCCTAGCCTACATTGTCGAATTCTGAAGGAGTTTAAGCAAGGGGAGATAGAGCTCTACCCTTGGAGATCGATCTCATAACACAATTACTATAAAAGAGATCTCACTGTCCAGCCTTGTTCCCTAGAAATCCCTAAACCTTCCATTTTAGCCAAAACAACCTAGTTTTCTCACTCTAAGATATCCTTACCTTCCAAAAAGATTTTAAGAAAAAACTATTTAAGCAAAGTTGTTCCTAGTGAGGAAGAGAACAACATAGTCAAATATTGGAAGCTGAAACTTTGGATTGAAGGAGAAAAGAGGTTTTTCCCCAATTTGGCAAAAAGAGGAAAAAGTAAAGCTTGGTAAGATTTCAATACACCATCTTTTAGTATGTTAATCTAGACATTTTGATGAGTTCACTGGTGTATATAATATTGGCTAAAATGTTCATGTACATGCTTAAACAACTATGACATAGAATAGGCTTAGTGAGAGAAAGTTGAAATGACATGGATGATGATTGGAAATTAGCATAAGAGGTGTTTGATAAATTGTCATAGTGAAGGAAACGATGAAATGGAGGCATTATGAGCTTAATGCTGATTTAGTGTGAATCAATAGACCTAAAGAGTTCAATAGATTCTCGAAAAATGAATAGAGCAATTAAAATAAACTGAAGAGAAAGTGAGGCCTTATAAGTGTTAATGAACCCAATAAGTCGAATCAAATATAATAAACGTGAGAATTGTGTTGTATTCGGTTAAATTGATGTGATAAGTAATTTCGTGCAGCCCTAGAGATTTCATTGGAAGTGGATCGAACTGCATGATCGAGCAGCTCTAAGGAAGTGTAATTACTCGACGCAATTCCAGATAAGGAAATTTTGTGAGTATCTAAAGGTAGCTGCACATATTTTGAGGGTGTTTATGGGACTAGGTAATTTCTTGGTTATCTAGAAAAGAAATAATGATTTATGCGAACGATTTTGGATATAGATGATTTTGGTTTTGGAAGTGAATTTTACAAAAAAAGGGTAGTAAGCCTAATAAGTTGCATAAATGTCATATTTTGATATTTTTATGAAATACATTGCTTTGGTTTAAGCAAATTTATGGATAGGCTGGCTAATGACTCCATAATTTCATGAAATAGCACGAGTCAGGTGCTAATGTTGATTTTGAATGTGTTTTGTTGAAATGGAGCCACCTATCATATTTGTATGAGTTAAATCATGCTGGAGCTTCGCTCGCACTGGATTTTGATGTTTTAATATGCATCAAATGTGTTGGAGCCTAGCTTGCACCATGTTTTGAGTTGTGATGTTTTACAAGCCGTACTAGAGCTTTTGCTTGTATGTGGGTTTTCATCGATTTTCTTATGCATATAACTGTACTGGAGCTATGCTCGTACGTAATTTCCTCATTATTTATTATGCATAAAGCCATACTAGACCGTTGCTCGTGTAAGGGTATTTATTGATGATGCATTAAATCGTGCTAGAGCTTTACTCGCATTGGGCTTTTCAC
The DNA here is from genome assembly GCA_033439115.1 of Firmiana major. Taxonomy (NCBI): domain Eukaryota; kingdom Viridiplantae; phylum Streptophyta; class Magnoliopsida; order Malvales; family Malvaceae; genus Firmiana; species Firmiana major. The sequence goes on along the minus strand of CM065913.1, from coordinate 14,468,404 downwards.
ACTGTGATATGAAATGAGTCATGCTAGATGCCTCGTGTAGACTTTGTGTCACACGGATGAGATACTCACACGAGCCCTGCTGGATGCCTCATGTAGACTGCTAGTCGCACGGATGAGATGCTCGCACGTGCACTTGAGACTGATTAGGTTATACATGGCATGGGGTAGATAAGACCTACGACAGACATCCCCAACCATGATATGGGTCTATGGAGCAAGTTGTACTATGTATATCACATAGAGTACGTTGTACCATGTGGTTATGATGTTGATCTAAAAGTCTGGTGGTAGGATTAAGCCACCTCCGTTCCAGCATGATACCCCGCACACCGGGATCCTTGTGGTCTTGGATGATAATGACATAGCTGGCTAACAGAGTCCTCGATTATATATAGTGACCACCTATCTCACATGATATCACATAGTTTTATATACTGAACACGATTTGTGTTGTCCAGGGTAGACCCGAGGAGGGGTCTAACCTTGTGAAATGTTTTTTTTAAGGATAATATGTTGACTATGATCAGATTTACTAAGTTTTGATTTGATGTTAAACCCCGATGAATGATTTTTATGATGAGTTTTATTATGATGAGCATGAGAGGTTTTACATGATGATTTTCCATGTTCACATGCCTATTTTCATGTTTTCAATACATGATATATGTATATTTATGTGGCATAGTTTTAATATTTCCTCACGCTCTGGATATCAATGATCTTTGTGTATGACATTATAAGCATGTAGATAGTGTAGTTATCTACCATGCTTGCATTATTGCCTTACTGAGCATGTGGTTGCTCATCCCTATCATTTCCCCCCTCTACTGAGGGCACACGATAGTCTAGTGAGGGACTGAGGAGTTGTATCTGGATATCTGCTGCTTTCCATCGCCGAAAGGCATACACACAAGAAATCTTTTTGTATCTAATTATGTAATAGCATAGTAATCATTTTGAATTGTAATGTGGGGGATGTAAGTGTTAGCAAACATGTATAAGTATAGAACTTAAACTTTCAAATGTATGCATTTGCTTTTGATTAATTGAAAGATGAATGGTAAATGATGTTTAATATTGACTCATAGCCCAACTGTTATTGGTGAGAGTTGTTTACAACCGGGAAAGGAAATGAAAAATCGAAAAATTTTATGGTGATTTTTGGATGAAAAGCGGTTGTGACATCGGCGATGAGCAGCCATTGGCTGTTGGTCACGACTGCCTTTCACTGCCTCACCAAATCAACATTGTTATTTTTGACTTCTGCAAGGGCACCGGCCTGTCATTGTTGCATCTTTCGTTCCTTTACCTCGACTCTTCCTCATTAACATCCAAAATTTCCTTGCGCTCTTGGCCACTGCCACCAGAACCGAGAGAGGCCCTGTTATAGCCTCACGTTTCTTCTACGTTTAAACCATTTTTACACAGTCCTTATACTGTCCCAAAATCAACTCTATTTCGTTCTTGTTTCTCCTTCAATCTTCTTTGTACCAGCTTCCAAATCAGCCTTCATTCTTGGTTTGTTTCTCACATTTTTATCTCTTTCTCTCACTTCACGGGACAAGCTTTCGTTTTTGTTTCTTTTCTTCTTTCTCTCGATTTCCTTGCATTCATTCAACCTCATTCTTCCTTCTTTTTTCTGATTTACGTTTACTGCTTTATTCCACTGCCCTAAGTTAGTTTCATTAAATGAAAATATGCGTATTTCCTACTATTATATATTAGGTTAGCAGACCCCTTTCCAACTGCCTCAGTTCAGGCCTTTGTTCGATAGTTTTTTTTAATCATCAACAACTATCTCAGTACACTTTCAAGCCTCCTTCCCTTGATAATGACCGAACCTTTCTCGTCAACAGAATCCACGCCTTATACTACAGTAATGTGGCACCTGTGCTTCCATTAAATGGGGTTCAGTTGCATTACTCTTGCTGCTGCATATAGTAGAGTTCTAGGCTGTACACACTTCAGTTTTCTTTTCTTTCTTGTCATGTTTAGACTGTTTCATATTTTTTTTTTCCATTTCCCATGCTAAGTGAACCTGTAATATGCCCCCTTATATATAAATATATTCTTCCAATAAGGACGCCTCTCCCTCAATTCTCGTAAAAATTTAATACATAGCCTACCGTCCAGCCTTGTTCATCTGTTTTATTCCCTGCTGCAGTCAGAAATCACCGAACTACTCCATACTTTCTCTTCCATTTCTTCCTTTGTTGTAGACTGTAACCCTCTCCATCTTATTCTTTTTCAATTCAGTTTTACACTGCCCAATGCATCTACTTATGTAGAAACACTTCATAGTTCATGTCTACTACACGTTTCCTTCAATAATTCCCTTCATTAGATTTTCAGCTGTAGTTCACTGCAGCAGAATGGCTCTCGGGTTTGGCTTCAGACTTTATTGCAGCTCCTTTGCTGTCGTTCTTACGCCCTTTAGTGTATCTTGTATATAGTTACACCCATATCTATACACATTATCGAATGGCTCTCGGGATCATATGCACGCGTACATATATCTATAGACTCTTATATATATATATATACACATGTGTGCATTCATTCCTTCATATATAATTATATGTGTATGGTTGTAGACCTTTGTACGTATATACATCCATACATTAATCTTGAGGAATATGTAAGACCCAAAATTACATCGTAATTTCTTATAAAGAATTGAAATACATTAATCTTGAGGAATATGTAAGACCCAAAATTACATCGTAATTTCTTATAAAGAATTGAAAATGGTCTCAAATTAAATGAAACGGGATTCGGACAGGAGATAAGGATTTAAAATACGAAATGAGTGAGTATTCATGAAGGGAAGTCGGGTTAAATTAATCCCGAACACGTAAAGGGTAAAACGGTCAAAAGATTGAAAGTCGGTATAAATTCGACAAAAAATTAATTAAAAATAATGGAATCGAGAATCTTGATCAATAACGAAGAAATAATTAAATTTCGAGTTAAATTGATCAAGATATTAATTTACTAGAATTAATCGAAATTTTCACTCGGGACAATATCCCGAAAATACGAAGAAATTATACCGAAAAAGTGAAAAAATAGATTAAATAAATTAAATTAATTAATTAGAATAAAATATAATTTTTTTAGATATTTTTGAGATTTTTAGAATAAAATAATGATTAAAATATTAATAAAATTAAATAATAAATAAAATTAAATAAAATTCAAAAAAAAAAGAAGAAGAAGAAACAGAATTGAAAACGTGAGAGGAAAGAAAACATGAAGAAGGCTGACGAGGGAGAAGAGATTTTCGGACGGCCACCGTTCGACGACCAATCGCCCAAGTAAGGGCAAAAAAATGAAGAGGAGAGGCCGGCGATCTCCCTGGTACCGGAGACGAAGCCCACCGACGCCGAAATCAGGCGGATCGAGGGAGAGAAGCCGCGGAGAGGAGAAGGCAAATTGGCGGCAACCAGCGCTGATCTAGCCCCAACCAACCCTAGCCGAGGCTTCCCCAGGCCCAGACGACGCGATTGGTGGTGGCCACGCCCGACGAAATCGGCGGACGACGTCGAAAACGACGGAAAGAGGAAATGGGTACCGACGGGGGAGAGAACAGGTCGGACCGACGACTTTTCGACAGCCTTGGACGAAACCGAGGGCAGATTCGAGCTACGGATGGCCCAGCAGAGTCACTGGCGGCGGAAGCCGATGAAGAATCGGCCGGTGAGGCCCTGAACCGACCAAACCGGAGTGAACCAAACTGAACCGGACCGGTCTGAACCGGGTTTGAACCGGACTGAACCGGTTCAGCCAAGAAAGAAGGGAAAAAGGGAGAAAAAAGCGAAAAAGGAAAAAAGGGAAAGATTTTCAGGGATACATCGGACTTCGGGTAAGTCGATACGAGGTCAAAATTGACCGATTTGAATTTCAAAAAATTTATTTAAATTGTATTTAATAAAAAATTAACCCGAAATCAAATATATAATTATGCAGTTTTACGACAATGCCCGAACGAGAGCCGATTGAGCTTCGATTTTTGTACCCCGCATCATATTAGGTAAGTTTATTTTAATTACGATAATATGAGTCCTCTAATACAAAGTGTCGATTATATTACAGAATTTACGGATTAATTCTGTATAAAAAGGAATATTAATCGAAATTGCAACGTAATTACCGTAAATAGTGTACGGGCTATCCAATGAGTTTGGAATGAAGCCCGATGATTTTTGATAAATTGAATGAGCCCAGTAAACTCGGAGAAGAGATTTAATAAATAGAAACGGGCTGAAAATGGGTCGATGCCCATTAAGGTGCAATTGAGCCCAATAAAGTAAAACGGGCCCAATACTTTAGATTTATCAGTGAAGGTGACATACCACTAAAAATAAGTGAATTAACCCAAAATATGTGGTTATATGCAGTTTCGTAGACTTGGTTGACGCGCAGTTGGACTGAGAGATCGAATATTATCAAGACGAGATAAGTTTACGTGTGAATCGAGGTAAGGGAATTTTGTAGGTGCATAGAGATTTCTATACGTATTTATTGAGGGGATTTAAAGGGCCTAGAATTTCTTTAAGTATCTAGAAAACGAAATAATAATTTCTACGAAAAGCGGGGCTTAGGTGAATAAAAAAAAGATGATTTTGCCCCTGAGAGTAAAATTTATAAAAAGGGTAGTAAGGTAGATAAATTGCATGATTATCCTGTTTTAATGATTTATATAAATGTATTGCTTTGATTTAAGCAAATATACACATAGGTTGGCTATTGATTTCATGAATTATACGAAAGGGTACCGGTTTGTACTGGTAACTATTTTAAAAGATGTTTTATCAAGATTGAGCCACCTATCGTATTTACATGAATAAAAAGAGTGCTAGAGTCTTTCTCGCACTCAAGTTTACTGATTTATTTCTTATGAAAAGCCGTACTGGAGCATTACTCGTATGAGAAATTTATGTGTGCACAAAACCATGCTGGAGCTTCGCTCGCACTAGACGTGAGTTGACATGTATATAGTCGTGCGGAAGCCTCCTGTAGACTGTGTCACAGAGAGTTGAGATGCTCGCACGCATACTTTGAGACATGGGTTGGTTATCGACATAGTATTGGGGTGGATAAGACCTGCGGCAGGCACCCCCAGACTATGATATGGGTTCACGGAGTACGATGTATCGTCTATGTCACACGGAGTACGATGTACCGTGCAGTCATGATGACTCGATGATGTTACTTGATATTCTGGAGGGTATGAATTAACCCCACCTCCCATTGCAGTTGTGATACCCTGCACATCGGGATCCGTGTAGCCTGGGATCACAGGGACAAAGTATGGCCATAGTCCTTGATTTTCATACAGTAACCTACATGCCTCACATGATATCATACAGTTTGAATAGACCAGGACGAACCCGAGGGAGGGGTAATGTCTCGATTTATCTTTTTAAAAGAGATGTGATTTAATGAATCAAGATATTCCCGAGAGATGGGTTTAACCTTGATGTGGTTGTTTTATGATAAAACAAATGAGTTTTAACGTGATGAGTTTATGATGAACACAAATAAGTTTTAATGTGAAGAGCATGAGATGTCATACATGAGGATTTTTCCATGGTTGTTTTATATAGAGATTTCATGATTTCTCTTATATGATATATACATACATGTGACATCGTTTTAGTCATACCTCATGCTCCAAATGTAAATGATTTTATATCATAACATTATCAGCACGTAGATAGTATAGTTATCTACCTGCTTACATTATTGCCTTACTGAGCTGTTTATGTTCACCCTTTCATTTTTCACCCTACAGGGTACATTTAGTAGAAGAGAACGACAGTAGTTTTGCATTTCGGTTATCCGCTGCTTCTTATCAAGACCAGGTATTAACATTTGTATAATTTTTGTATCTGAACATATAGAGGCACAGTACTGTATATGGATGAAATATTGGGGATGTATTTAGTTTAAATAAATTGATATGTAAATGAAATATAAAAATGGAATGGTAAATAGGTGAGAGGTGACTAACACGAATCATAGCCCAACTGTTTAGTAGTGTAACTGTTCACGACGGGTAAGGAAATGAAAAAGCGAAAAAATTTACTCTGATTTTTAGGTAATTTGGGTCGTGATAGAAAATGTGGTATCAGAGTAGAGTTGGCCTGATATGAGTCGGTGTTAGTGGTTAAGTAAATTTACATCCCTATGTACTGTGCATTGTTTAGATACAATTGTGTAAATCAAGATAGAACAACAGCTAAGAATTTAGTTCGAATGCAAGAATATAGTTTTTATAACTGATAGCCGCTATTGTAGAGGAACGAGTACACATGCTCAAGGCTATAGAGATCGGCTTGAGAGTCGAATGAGTCATCACATGAGACTCAAGATGAGAGTGAGGTGGAGGTTGATGTTGAGCATACTCCACAGGGTCCTATAAAGAGATCAAATAGTATTGAGACACACTCCGAGAGGATGGAGTGAAATGTAGAAAATATTTTAGAGTTGTTTACTCAGTCTATGCAGGTAGTTGAGGATAAGCAGGGTAAAGCCTAAATAGATGCCGCAGACATAGAGATTGTCACACCCCTCCGGTATATAGCGAAGTAAAGAAACTAATAGTTGTTGAGGACTGGGTGAATGAGATAGCGAAGTAGTATGGATTCTTTCGGTGTATGTTAACTGAGAAGGTGATTTTTAAAATACGTTTATGTTAGAGGGCGAGGCGGAGCATTGGTGGAAGTCCGCTTGACCCATCTAAAGAATTAGATGTCCAGAGCCGACATGAAAAATATTTCTGGATGTATTCCGGTGACAGAATATTCCAAACACTACTTATGGGAAATTATAGATAAAATTTCTTACACTGCCCATAGACACTGGTTGATTAACGAGTATGAAACTTAGTTTATATACCTGGGCAGATATTACCCCGACACTATGAGCAGTGAGAGTCGAAAAGCCCAACAGTTCATGGAAGGGCTCAAATTGTCGATTAGAGTCCGATTGGCTCACTACTTATGTCGAGGCAATGCGCAAAATACAGTTGCGTGAATAATATCATGTGTTGCACGCCTCTGAGATTGGGAAAGGTAGTAAGGGTTGAAATAGAGACAAAAGAGAATAGAGAATGACAGAGATGTCAGAACGGGAAAGAGACCAGTTGGTAAGAGATTAGAGCTGATGAGTCAATGGGTAAGATGATTGGTAAGGCCCCAATGTATCCAATTTCAACACTTATGAGGGGTATTGTGATTTGAGAACCCCGACCTGCTACAAAGCAGTGTAAGCAGTGTAGCAGTGTAATAGTGTAACAGTGTAAGCAGTGCAGCAATGTAAGCAGTGTAGGATGTATGGTAGATACCACAGAAGTAGGGCCTACACCTACACTTTATTGACTAAAATAGGTGTTAAGTGTGATAAAACAGACCATTTATTTAACGATTGCTCAGAGTTGGGTGAGACTGCCCCACAGAAGGGCAAAGAGACAGAGAAAACCATGTTGATATCTCTGCACCGAAAAAGGGAGGCCACAGCCGAAGAGAAATGAGAAAGTAGGCTGTTGGAAGAGGGCGAGTGTATGCCTTAGACCAGGACATTACTGATATTTCATATGATGTGAAAGATGCCACACTAGTTAAGAATAGTGAAGTAATTATTTTAATTAATCCTGGTGCCACATATTTAGTCATACTTCCTTCATTTGTATATAAGTTAGAAAAAGACGTGAATGCCTACATCCGTGGGCACAATGCTGATAGTTAGTACCCTAATAGAGGAGGGTTAACTAACGAAATAATTATTAAGAGATTATAAGTTGAAAATGGGGGAAGAAGTATAAGTCAGCCGATTTATTCAATAGACTATGAATAATTTGAAGTAATATTGAGAATAAATCTCAATTGGTCAACTGCAAATTATGATGTTTAGAGTTCTATTCTAAGATAGTTCTGTTTTACCCCTGAAAAGTATACGGTAAGTTTTGACAAGTAATAAAAGGGGAGTAGCGATTGAAATTGAAGTAGCAAATGATTGTACTCACAGAATGAGTAATGACAGAGTTTGTTATAAGTGATATACGAAAGGAGATAAGCTTTTAGATGTGATAAATCCTGAATACGAGATAGACTGGAATAAGAGACGTATGTAAGGTAAGAATATCTATGATACGTGAATTAATTTGGATTAAAGCAATTAGTAGCGAATATGAATTGTGACCACATGGACTGATATGTAAAGTAATTGTGGTCAAGTCTGAGGGTTAATAAAGGTATTTCAAAATACCTCCTCGCCTGAAGACTTGATAGCGTCTAAAAGTATACACATAACCTATAAATTGAAATCGACAGTTGTAATATATACATTTAAAATTAGGGTACCTTTACTGGTACAATAAGAAATATAAAATTCGATTAATCAGGAAAGTTTAAAAATTTAAAATTTTATAAAAGTCGTTAAAAAGGAAATGACGCGAGTTAGTATCTTGAATGGAAACGAGTTCGAAATGACATTATACGTTTACACGTGCATAGGTCAAGGATATGGGTAATTGAAATATTCAATGGAATTCAACTACGATGAGATATTTAAACTTTACCTGGACTGATTTGTTATCATCCATATTGATGATATTTTAGGTGTATTTACAGTCCAGGGAAATCATAAGCAACAATTGGAGATTGTTTTTACAAATGATTTGTTGAGAGTTCTCGGAATGGACTATTTTATTGACACGTTTAACTTAGGAAAAGTTGTATTTGAATGAGAAGATAGTCGATTATGAATCCAGACAACTCAAGGATCAGAAAAGGACTATCCAGCCTATGATTTAAAGTTGACAGCGATAGTGGTTGTATTGAGTAAATGACACTACTATGTATACGGTAAAAAATTTCAGGTATGCACTGATCATAAAAGCCCCAAGTATCTGTTTTTACAGAAAGAGTCAGATATGAGATAACAAAGAGGGTTAGAGCTTCTAAGCAATTATGATTGTGAAAATTGTACCACCCAGAAAATGCTAATGTAATGGCTAATGCCTTGAACAGAAAGAGCCTCGGGATGGTATTACATATGATGGTCAGGGAGCGTGAGCTGCTAGAGCAGTTGTAAGCCTCAGTAGTGATGAGATTCCCTCTGATGATGACAGGGATTGTGTGACAGCTAGCCTGAGATTAGAACCGGATTTGAGCGACCGAATTTGACAAGCTTAGCGTGATGATCGACATGGTGTCGATAGTGTGGGTCAGATTTAGATGGGTACAGTGACAGAGTTCACAGAGAGAGATGATGGCTTACTGAGGTTCAGAGATAGTATAAGTTTTCCACAGGACCACAATGATGAGATAGTAATATTGTCGAAGCTTACTCTTTGGGATATACAGTGCATACGGAAAGTAACGAATATATATATATCGAAATCTTTGAAAAGGGAATTGGTGGTCAGATATGAAAAGAGACATTATGGAGATTGTAGAAAAGTGCCTCGTATGTCAGCAGAATAAGGTAGAGTATTAGAAGTCTGCAGGGTTATTGCAACCTCTACCTATATCGACACGGCACGGAAATGGGAACAAGTTATCATGAATTTTGTGATGGGTTACAGAGGACCTGGATAAATCATAAGGCTATCGGGGTGATAGTCGATAGATTGACTAAGTCTTCCCACCTTCTGGTTATGAAATCCCCAGATACTCTAAGTACGTAGGCGGATTTATGTGTATGAAAAATTATGAAACACTAAGAATTTTTCCAGTGAGCATTGTATCATATAGGGATTCCCGCTTCACTTCCTACTTCTGAGAACGATTTTTCAGTAAGTTATGGGAACCTGACTGAGTGTTAGCTCAACTTTCTATCCTCAAATAGATGATCAGTCAGAGAGGACTGTACAGATTCTGGAGGATATGATGAGAGTTAGTGCTTGATTTGATAAGCTCCTGAGATGATCAGTTGTTACTAATCAAATTCGCCAATAATGATAGTTGTCACTTGAGTATCAAGATGACTTCAGATAAGGCATTGTATGGTCATAAGGGTTGTTTCCCCGATTTGGATAAGAAGAAGTGGGTGACAGATAGAAAATTGTTCCCGAATTGGTAAGACAAACCTCTGAGGATGTTCGTTAATTGTGAAGGATTAAGAACACCTTAGAGCAGATAGAAAAGCTATGCTGACAAGAGACAGAAACCATTGAAATTTATCGATGGTGAATTAGTATTGTTGGAAGTTACATGCCATTGGACATAGCATAAGGACGTGACGAGATTCAGAAAGAGATTGAACAAAGTGGGAGATAAGGCCTGTACGTTGGCGTAACCACCTGAATTAGCAGGCATCCACAATGTGTCCTATCTTATGATGCTTCGAAAATATTATTCGGACCCAGCGTATGTGATCGGATATGAGCTCCAATAGCTTAGCTCAATGGAAGTATAATGTATGATTGGAAAACTTGATTCGGGTATTAAACAGGAAAGAGAAAGTGTTGAGGTTTAAGATGATCTCCTTAATTAAAGTATGTTGGTAGTATTACACTCCGGAAAAGTCACATGGGAATTAAAGAGTATGATACAATAGACATACCCGGAGCTATTTATGGATCCATTTAACTTGGTTCTAATTTGGAGGACCAAATTTTTTTTAAGTGGTGGAGATTATGTAAGACCCGAAAATTAAATCGTAATTTCTTATAAAGAATTGAAAATGGTCCCAAATTAAATGAAACGGGATTCAGACAGGAGATAAGGATTTAAAATACGAAATGAGTGAGTATTCGTGAAGGAAAGTCGGGTTAAATTAATCCCGAACACGTAAAGGGTAAAACAGTCAAAAGATCGAAAGTCGGTAGAAATTCGACAAGAAAATTAATTAAAAATAATGGAATTGAGAATCTTGATCAATAACGAAAAAATAATTAAATTTCGAGTTAAATTGATCAAGATATGAATTTACTGGAATTAATCAAAATTTTCACTCGAGACAATATCTCGAAAATACGGAGAAATTATACCGAAAAAGTGGAAAAATAGATTAAATAAATTAAATAAATTAATTAGAATAAAATATAATTTTTTAAGATATTTTTGATATTTTTAGAATAAAATAATGATTAAAATATTAATAAAATTAAATAATAAATAAAATTAAATAAAATTCAAAAAAAAAAGAAGAAGAAACAGAATTGAAAACGCGAGAGAGGAAAGAAAACATGAAGAAGGCCGACGAGGGAGAAGAGATTGTCGGATGGCCACCGTCCAATGACCAATCGCCCAAGTAAGGGCAGGAAAATGAAGAGGAGAGGCCGGCGATCTCCCTGGTACCGGAGACGAAGCCTACCGACGTCGGAATCCTGCGGATCGAGGGAGAGAAGCCGCGGAGAGGAGAATGCAAATCGGCGGCAACCAGCGCTGATCTAGCCCCAACCAACCCTAGCCGAGGCTTCCCCAGGCCCAGACGACGTGATTGGTGGTGGCCATGGTCGACGAAACCGGCGGACGGCGCCAGAAACGACGGAAAGAGGAAATGGGTCTCGACGGTGGAGAGAACAGGCCGGACCGATGACTTTTCGGCGGCCTTGGACGAAACCGAGGGCAGATTCGAGCTACGGACGACCCAGCGGAGCCACTGTCGGTGGAAGCCGGCGAAGAATAGACCGGTGAGGCCCTGAACCGGCCGAACAGGAGTGAACCGGACCGGTCTGAACCGGGTTTGAATCGGACTGAACCGGTTCAACTAAGAAAGAAGGGAAAAAGGGAGAAAAAAGAGAAAAAGGAAAAAAGGGAAAGATTTTTAGGGATACACCGAACTTCGGGTAAGTCGATACGAGGTCAAAATTGACCGATTTGAACAAAAAATTTATTTAAATTGTATTTAATCAAAAATTAACCCGGAATCAAATATATAATTGTGCAGTTTTACGACAATACCCGAACGAGAGCCGATTGAGCTTCGATTTTCGTACCCCACATCATATTGGATAAGTATATTTTAATTACGATAATATGAGTCCTTTAATACAGAGTCTCGATTATATTACAGAATTTACAGATTAATTCTGTATAAAAATGAATATTAATCGAAATTGCAGCGAAATTACCGTAAATAGTATACGGGCTATCCAATGAGTTTGGAACGAAGCCCGATGATTTTTGATAAATTGAATGAGCCCAGTAAACTCGAAGAAGAGATTTAATAAGTAGAAACAGGCTGAAAGTGGGTCGATGCCCATTAAGGTGCAATTGGGCCCAATAAAGTAAAACGGGCCCAGTACTTTAGATTTATCAGTAAATGTGACATACCAATAAAAATAAGTGAATTAACCCAAAATATTTGGTTATATGCAGTTTCGTAGACTTGGTTGACGCGCAGTTGGACTGAGAGATCAGATATTATCAAGAAGAGATAAGTTTGCGCGTGTATCGATGTAAGGGAATTTTGTAGGTGCATAGAGATTTCTATACGTATTTATTGAGGGGATTTAAAGGGCCTAGAATTTCTTTAAGTATCTAGAAAACGAAATAATAATTTCTGCGAAAATCGGGGCTTAGGTGAGTAAAGAAAAAGACGATTTTGCCTCTAGGAGTAAAATTTATAAAAAGGGTAGTAAGGCAAATAAATTGCATGATTATCATGTTTTAATGTTTTATATAAATGTATTACTTTGATTTAAGCAAATATACACATAGGTTGGCTATTGATTTCATGAATTATACGAAAGGGTACCGGTTTGTACCGGTAACTATTTTAAAAGATGTTTTATCAAGATTGAGCCACCTATCGTATTTACATGAATAAAAAGAGTGCTAGAGTCTTTCTCGCACTCAAGTTTACTGATTTATTTCTCATGAAAAGCCGTACTGGAGCATTACTCGTACGAGAAATTTGTGTGTGCACAAAACCATGCTGGAGCTTCGCTCGCACGAGATTTTAGATATCATGATATGCATAGCGTGGTGCTGGACCTTCGCTCGCACTAGACGTGAGTTGACATGCATATAGTCGTGCGGAAGCCTCCTGTTGACTGTGTGTCACAGAGAGTTGAGATGCTCGCACATATACTTTGAGACATGGGTTGGTTATCGACATAGTATTGAGGTGGATAAGACCTACGGCAGGCACCCTCAGACTATGATATGGGTCCACGGAGTACGATGTACCGTGTATGTCACACGGAGTACGATGTACCGTGTATGTCACACGGAGTACGATGTACCGTGCAGTCATGATAACTCGATGATGTTACTTGATATTCTGGCGGGTAGGAATTGACCCCACCTCCCGTTTCAGTTGTGATACCCCGCACACCGGGATCCGTGTAGCCTGGGATCACAAGGACAAAGTATGGCCATAGTCCTCGATTTTCATACAGTAACCTACATGCCTCACATGATATCATGCGGTCTGAATAGACCAGGACGAACCCGAGGGAGGGGTAATGTCCCGATTTATGTTTTTAAAAGAGATGTGATTTAATGAATCAAGGTATTCCCGAGAGATGGGTTTAGCCTTGATGTGGTTGTTTTATGATAAAACAATGAGTTTTAACGTGATGAGTTTATGATGAACACAAATAAGTTTTAATGTGACGAGCATGAGATGTCATACATGAGGATTTTTCCATGGTTGTTTTATATATGGATTTCATGATTTCTCTTATATGATATATATATACATGTGGCATCGTTTTAGTCATACCTCATGCTCCAAATGTAAACGATTTTATATCATGACATTATCAGCATGTAGATAGTATAGCTATCTACTTGCTTACATTATTGCCTTACTGAGCTGTTTATGCTCACCCTTTCATTTTTCACCCTACAGGGTACATTTAGTAGAAGAGAACGACAGTAGTTTTGCATTTCGATTATCTGCTGCTTCTTATCAAGACCAGGTATACACATTTGTATAATTTTTGTATCTGAACATATAGAGGCACAGTACTGTATATGGATGAAATATTGGGGATGTATTTAGTTTAAATAAATTGATATATAAATGAAATATAAAAATGGAATGGTAAATAGGTGAGAGGTGACTAACACCGAATCATAACCCAACTGTTTAGTAGTGTAACTGTTCACGACGGGTAAGGAAATGAAAAAGCGAAAAAATTTACTCTGATTTTTAGGTAATTTGGGTCGTGACAGAATAATAAAATATTGCATACATATATATATATACATGTGTATCTGATACGAGACTACGCCCACTCTAAGTGACCTAGATGTTCTATTCGCAAGTGCACGAGTCGTACAAGTAATAATAGGATTTGAGTCCCAGATTATCGTCCCACAGAGAAGTTGAATAGCCTAATTATGTACCGGTTAATCTTACCTTAAGTATATTCTAGCAAATTATGAATTTTTCAGTGGGTGATCTACTGTCTAAAATTAAAAAGTACCGAAAACAATAAAAATTATAAACTAAAGAAAATAAAACCGAGCTAAAAATTACTTGAAGAGCTCCAAGCAATTAAAAGCAAATACCTACAAAAGATAATTAAAACAGTTAAAATTAATTAATGAAAATAAGCTAAAATGCAAAATATGAAAATAATGAAACAAAATTAATTCAACTAAAATTAAACAAACTTAAAATAAAATATACATGTAATTAAACTACTTTATAAAAATGCAAATTAAACTAACCTAAAGTCTAATAAAATAAAACTTCTATTAATCCTAAAGAAATTATTACATCAGACTAAGAAATTAACTACCTATAAAATGATCCTAAATTAAATCTAAGTATAACTAATTACTAACAATAAAACAAAATCTAAATAATGTATGAGAAATATTTTTGGATTTTTCAATTAAAAACTAATTATGAACTTATTCTATCTCTAAATTAATTCTAAATGCAACTCATAAATTCTACACTAAAATTTTAACTAATAAGCAAAATACAACTAACTAATATGCAAATTAAATTTAAAACTATTTTTACCTACACTAACAAGTAATAATAAGAAACATAGAAATAATTAGCAATAATATAAACATGACAAACAAATTAAGAAGAGTAAATGAGAACTGCCAAACATGGCCTTGTAGAAGTCTCCAATTAGCAACCTGCCCAACCCTTGCCATGCTGCTCTCATGTTTGTATACTGCTCCTACTCCATTCCCTGCAACATAGCACGCAGCCCATCACCTTACTGCTCAGCTGTTTGCGTCCACGGCATGCACCGTTTCAGCACTGTCCTCGGCCTTACCAGCACGCCCTTTGCTCCTTGCAATGTCCAATTCCTGCTCCTGCTCCCTGTATTGTCCATCATCACACCATGCTACTGCAAATGCTTCTAACAGCAGCTATCTGCTGCTTTAGTACCGACAGCACCCAACCTCGCGTTTGTCTTCCTGCACATACAGCCATCAGTACAGTGTGCTCGGCCTGGGATTAGTTTCATTCTCAGCGCTTTCCATGTACTGCCACCGTCCGTCAATCTGCAACAGCAGTCTAGCACTTCATACCATCTTGTGCCGATCTTTTGCTCCTGTTGTTCTAGTGCAAGCTTCAGCTGAAACCAACGACTGCAGCAACCGAGCCCTCTTCACGCAGTAGCCACGACCACAATTTCTGCAACTTTCAGGTCATAATAAATTTCAATAGTAACATGTAACAAAAAACAGAGCATAATAATGGAGGATAAACAGTGCTTGAAGAAATAACCAGGTTGAACATTACAAAATTAAGGAAATGACTAAGTGAAACTAAGAGAGACTATATGAGTAATTGAAAACAAAATGTTGAGAGCTGGAATGACTAGAAAGCCAAAGTTACCGTTCCCTATGTTTTATTCCTCTCTACAGCTACACTGAACAGCCACACCTGGCCACTCAGTCACGCAACTTCATAGCATCACCATGAACAAGTACTGTGAAATGAGAACCGATATGATCTACCCACTGTCGCGGTAACTTCCTCCGACTGCAATACAGTCCACTGGCTACTCCCAGCATTGATCGATTGCTAGCCTCTGCTTCCGTTGCCGTGCTGCAGTGACTCAGCCAGAGGAAACAAATTCGTAACCTTGGAAACTTGATAAAAGTAAATTTGTCTCACAAGTTTAATATTAAGAAATTCTAGACTACTCTGAACTAAATTTTAAGTTTCTTTAAAACATAAAAGAAAAGTTCTAAAAAAAAAATGAAACTTGAAGCATAACTAATGAAAAACTAAAGCTGAAGGAATTAGCAGCGAAGAAATAGTTGAGGACGATGGCTACTGTTTTTCGAATGAACAGTACATAAGAAAGAAAAATAGTAAATAAAGCTAGTAACCCGAGAATGAAGCTTTCATTGAAGAGAGTTAGTCGTGCCCCAACAAAGAAAGAACATGCAAAACATTAGAAACAAAGGCTGCTTTTCACCATGCCTATGTTTTCTGAATGAGCAACACAGAAAAATGAAACAAATGTAGTAAAAAAATCACTAGTAACTGAAAATAAACTTTTTCATTTAAGGAAGGGAAATGGAAACTTGTAAACTTCAATAACAATGGTGGCTGTTAACAAAAACTATTCGGGAAAGCTTAAAAACAAGTAAAATAAATCCTAAAGTTACCCTAAAAACTATTCTACCTTAACTACTATTTTCTTCTTCAATTGCTATCATGCTCTATTTAAATACACACTTAGGGGTACAATGGTAATTTTTCATCCTAGATGAGTTGGCATTGTTTGGCCACTTGTCTTCATTTTATTTGCTGCAGAGTAGATATTTCTACGTCATCCGTCTTCTAGTACACTTAGCTGTGCGATGTGGCCCGACATGTATCTTCCAGAAGGTTGGCACGGTGTTCGTTGATCTTATCGTTTCAGAGTGAATAAAATACTAACACATGGCATGCCACGTGTCCAGACGATTGGTGACTCGGCCTGTAAATTGGAAGTGGTCATGTCTCCTTTAGCTCGTTTTCAACCCATTTTTGACTGAAATGATTGAGTTTCATCTGGATTTAATTTACCTGCACATTAAAGAATTTTAATTAAATAAAGGGGATAATTAATAAAATAAATTAGGGATTTAAATAATTAATTAAGAAATTAAGCACAAATAATTTTATTAAAAATAGAATTATCAATATCTATGTACTAAATTAAAATTTCCATGCAGTATAAAAATAAGGTTAGTAAAATATGTATACTTAAACTAATTCACTCATAAAACATAGACAACACCAAATACATGTAAATTTACGGTATTTACAAGAGATAGGTAGCAAGTCGCCACTATCTCTCTGACGGAGTTTGAGGCTCTGAAGCAACGGAATGAGGAGTCCACTCAGACACTTCAAAGCCAAAATGAAGAAACCACGCGCGCTTTGAAAGCTATGGTGGAATTCTTTAAGAATGCCTTACCGTAGTACAGCCTACCCCAAGAGGTGCAATACTTGATGGGAGAGAGTGCTTTATGATAGACATATGAGAAAGGTCAACCCTTTGCTGGGGCGAACATGGGACGACATAACCGGGAGCCAATGGGTAATCTGCTTCATACTGCTTAGTACCAATAAAACTTTGCTGTAAAGTCCAAACAACTATCATTTGTGAATGAGACAGGGAAGTAAAACCCTACTACAGGGGTGAGGGTGCAGAACCCTGCTGCAGGGGTCAGGGTGTAAAACTAACCATAGGGATTAAGGAGCAGAACCCTACCGCTAGAGTGAGGTACCAGCAAGACTCTGCTACAAGGGTAAGATAACATACCTTTGGCACATAGTTTGGACAATAAAACTCTGAGGCAAACATAACTGAAATGCCATAAAGACAGAGTTACACCTCGACAAACAAGATGTGACAGACATATGGGGCAGAATGGCCATAAGTCCCTGAACTATTTTGAAAGTTGGAGATCGAGTCAAGGAATGAGAGGTGTTGGAAGGAAACACCTAGCGTAGAGGCTTACAAGAATGCAAGCTATGGGAAACATGAAGGTCCTTAGTAGAGAGATGGACCACACATAGGACCTAGAGATGGAAAGTAGAGGGAATACCCAAAATCAGGCCTAATAGGAGCTAGGAACGAACCCCAGAACATAAGAAAAAAAGGTTATTTGTTCAGATTACTCTAACTCTTCTAGTACTGAGAAGCAGAGGATACGCTCGGTGCGTAAACTAGAAACATGGAGAAGGTAATAGAAAGTGTCTTAGAGAAGAAGAAGTTGGTGTCCACTGAAGACAATCAAAGAAGGAGAGTCCCCTTCGACTTAGAGATTATAGGGAAGTTGTTGACGAAATTCAAGATCTCCTCGATGACTACTTATGCTGGGAAATTGATCCATATGACCGTATGCAAAATTATGAGTTGTGTATGTTACTCCACGGATGGGAGGATGAGATAATGTGCAGAGCCTTCTCGCTCACGTAGATGAGGCATGCTATGAAATGCTTTAACGGGCTTAAAGAAGATTTTATTTCCTCATTTGATCAACTGTGAAGCAAATTTCTCAAAACTTTCATGATCAATAACCAACGAAAGAAGGATGCTACTCACCTACTCACACTTAGGCAGGGAAACAATGAGTCTTTGAGAAGTTATGTGGATCGATTGTCATGACCCTCTATAACAGTTCGTGACCCTTACCAGACCACTTACAGTTGTGCTGTGATTCAACATCCGATCCATTTCTCATACACTTATAGTTTAATCATTTCAATTAAATAAAGTAAAATAGAAACTGGACTATTATAAATTAGTACGGAAGCGTTTACATCAGTTTCTATTATATACATCCCCCAAAATGCTTAATACAAACTTTACTATGCATTAATTTATAGGATACAAAATTTTTCATATATAGTGTATACCTCTCTGTACATCTGGATGACTAGAGAAAACACGATAGCAGGGATGACTGCAATGTACTCACTACTGCATAGTATTTGTGGAGGAGGAAATAAGGGGGTGAGCATAACACGCTCAGTAAGGAAAATATGAAAGCAAGTAGATAACTACATTATCTACATGCTAAAATACATAGATACTCATTTTCCTTATAAAATAATATGCAGGTTTCTTTAAAACAACTTCCATCAATGCGAAACCATTAATTCGCTATATGGGTATATGCATATTCACACAGTAGCACGCAGCTTCACATAGCATAATCTATTCACACAGTTCATAAATAGAAAATGCTTTATACTTTGTAAATCAATATATATTGAGACATAAATCATGGGTGTTCACATCCCTAGACACACAGCAAGGGAAGACATATGTCACCTCACACAGTAGTGACAATGTTTTATCACACAGATATAAAAAGACTTATGGCCATAGTCGGATTCCAAGCTACACTGATCAGGTGTGCAGGAACCCTACGCTTGGGGAGGCGGATCAACTATCCCTTTAGCTCATACTCAAATCACGGCACATTATACCCTATAGCTAACACTCACAGTACATCGTGCTCCCGTGGATCCTTATCACCCATTTTTGTTGTCTTAAAATCTCGTACGAGCAGGTCAGTGTTAGACACACAACAATACACGACGGCTTAAGCACAGTTTAAATTCTTTACATCACATTCACAACCACGTGTGAGTAGGTCAATGCAAGACACATAGCAATACATGACGGCTCTAACACGGTTTTATTCCACACACAGCACAATCATGGAAACCTCGTGCGAGCAACTCAGTGTAAGACACACAGCATACCTAAGGCATCGAGTACGATATTACTAGGAATTCACAAGCGAGCATAGTCAGAGCAAGACACACAACAATACTCGAAGGCTCTAGCATGAGTCCCAAAATCTAGTGCTAGCATCTCGAGTGGAACACACAGCATCACTCGAGGCATCAAATACTCTTTTGTTTCTCAAAATTCCTTTGAAAATAATGTGCGAGCAGGGCTGGTTAATCTACCATTTCCTCTCATGCTTTAACACAATTTGACACAGAAAAGAAATAGAAGGGGCTCCATGTATAGTCATGAGTGAGAGGGAAATCTCCCTTCGATCACTTTCTAAAAGCATTTCATGCAAATTATCAAACCAAGAGTCCGTCTCTTGTTATTCTTTCTCAAAACGTTTTCAAAAACCTCTTTTGACAACAATCATAGAAGTCATGCAACTCATAATATGAACTTATTCTCATACGTGGTTTTCTACCTAGATATATCAATATCTATGTATTTATCGCATACACTCGCACATAGCAGGTAAGAAAACATACGTATAGCTATCTCTATAGCTCGCATAGGTCCTTTACCTCGAATCACACTTGGATCACTTTCTTTTAATTTACACTTCTCGTGATCCACTCTATCAACTCCAATTATATCCTCTGGGGCTGAAATTGTGTATCACACATATCAGTATATTGCCATAAACTTCATTTTACTTGCATGATATTTGAATCAATGCATTTGGCCAATTATACCATTATGGGACTTTATCCTTTCACAAGTCCATTTCGAGTATTCAACTCATTTTCGAGAGTCTTTCAGAGTCCTTGAGTTTATCGATTCGTATTAAATCGATATTAAGCTTACAATACTATCAAGTTCATGATTTTGTTTCATTGTGGCATTTCATCAAACACCACATATACTCAATTTTAGCTATTTCCATTTCTAACATATAGACTTCATCAAATCACTATACAATCATGTATATGTGCTTAATAACATCTATTCATGCTTAAATCATCATTAAATCCATGCCTACACTACTATCTCATCTTTTTTCACATTTCACCCTATATAGGTCATGGAGTTTAAGCATGTTCTAAGATGTTTAAATCAATAATATATACACCAATCAACTCATACCATTGTATAGCTTAACATACATGAGATTGGTGCATTGAAATCTCACCTAGATGGACTTTCCTCCTTTTGGCTGAAATTGGAGAAATCACCTTGTTTCCTTCAATCAAATAGTTTCACCACTTGTTTTTGGACTAAGTTGTTCTCCTCTTCACTATAAACAACTTTGCTAAACCAACCTCTCTCAATTTTGTATGAAAAGTGATGGTTTCCTATGGTGAAAATCTAGGTTACTTGGTTTAAAATGAAAGGTTTGAGGTTCTCTCGTGAATTGCAGTTCAGCAGGCCCTGTTTTATGGAAATTGCCTTGATGAGTGAGAGACTGATCTGCAGTTATTTTTAGCCTTCTTGCAATGAGTTTTTAAGCTTATGAGATCGATCTATCGAAGAACATGAGATCGATCTCTTCCAGGCTAAGAGCTTCACAAATCGATCTGGCAGGGTAATGAGATTGGTCTGCTTCAAGCCGAGGCTTAAGGGGATCGATCTACTTGGACTGAGGATCGATTTCCTCTTTCAAAATGCCTCTAAGATTGATCTCCCTTGCATTGGAGATCGATCTCCCCTTGTCCTACAGCCATACTTAGCCATTTTTCAATTAAATTCTCAAAGTTAACTTCATTTCCATTTACCACACTGCTTATTTTGCATTCAATACACTTTCATCACTTTAAAAGATCCATTTCTTATTATTCATACTTAATGAAACTTGCGTGTACATCACGAATCCATATAACAAGTGTGTACATCAGATTTATAGACCTTACACTTCTTATGATTCATATTACACAAACGAATGCATACTTAGGAATTCATACGGATTACATAAAAAAATATGGGTCTTACATCGGTTCAGGGATGCTACTTTGGAGGTAAAAGATCTATACGTTGGAGTTGTTATGGCAGTAATGTAGTAAGGAACAAGATTTGAGAACTGCAAGAACTTTCTCCTTAAATCAACCCTTGACGATTTTAGATCTGTTTGCTAGAGCAAACAAATATGTTGTTCAAGAGGAGGTAATGAAGATGGTGCAGTTGCGAGAGACTAGGGAAGGAAGAAAAATGGGAGAGAGACACCACTGAGAGATGTTCTTTTAGATCTGACAGATCAGATAAAACTCCCAGACTTTGGTATGAAAACTATACCAAGATGAACGAGCCCTAAGCTATTATTCTTATCACCATTGAAAGGACCGATTTACTAGAATTACTGAAGAAAAAAGCTAAGAACTTGGGGTGAAACATGGACACCTATTGTAGCTTTCATTCCGCTAATGGGCATTCGACTGAAAAGTGTGGGGAATTAATGGATCAGTTAGAGAAAATAGCTCGTGAAAGGAAGATCAATCACTTCCTTTTGAGAGTGAATGAACACGTTATCCACCATGAGATTGATAGGATAAAGTCCCCAAAATAGGCAAAATGATGATAGGATGAATGAGGGTAGAACTGACCTAGGGGTGAAGAAGAAGATAAACCTGATCCCAAGAATCAATATGAAGAGAATGAGCCAATTGGGTCAATTATTAATGTCATTTTAGGTGGAGATTTGATGGCTGAAAATTCTTCTGCCTCTCGTAAGACTTACGCGAGACAACCATATCAAGTTCATTTTAATATGAAGGAAACGACAAATAAGGAGTCAATTGTGTTAACTCCAACAGACCGAGGGATATTGTCACTCCCCATGATGATCCCATGGTAATCTCAGTAGTGGTAGCTAAACACCCAATTGGTAGGATTCTAGTAGATAACGAAAGTTCAGTGAATTTAATATACTGGAATTGTTTCCAGAAGATGAACATATAGTAGGACAGATTATTGTCAGTTGTGACACCATTTCTCGGCTTTGTAAGAGAGATTGCAAAGGTAGCTGGGTCTATTTAGTTACTTATAACTCTTGGGGAGAGCTTGAAGGATGTGACCTGACAGGTCTTGTTCATGGTTGTAAAATTAACTTCGGTAGCCTATAAAATGATTTTGAGAAAACCACTATTGAATGATATGAGGGTTGTAATCTTTTCCTGTTACTTGTTGATGAAGTTTCCTACTTTTAATGGGGTAGGATAAGTGAGAGGAGGTCAAAAGAAGGCTCATACATGTTACATCTTCTCTATCACCTATAAAGGGATATAAAGAAAGAAGAATTTAACGATAACTGATCCCCAAAAGCTTCAACCTATTGAGGAAATAGAAGTTATCGAGTTAGTGGAAAGAGATAAAAAAGACCTTCTTAGGGACTCAGTTAGATGAGCTGACAAGGAGTAAGATAATGGAATGCTTGAAGGAGAACTCTAATGTCTTTACTTGGACTCTAGTGGATATGCCTAGAATTAGTCCCAAAGTGATTTGCCACAGACTTAATGTCTTACTTAGGGTAAGCCTTGTGAAGTAAAAAAAGAGAAATTTTGCCCCAAAGAAACAACAAGCAATCACTGAAGAAGTTTGTAAGCTTTTAGAGGCAAAATTCATTAGAGAGGTTAACTATGTAGAATGGTTGGCCAATGTCGTAATGGTAAAGAAGTCTAATGGGAAATGGAAGATGTGTGTGGACTCCACTGACTTGAACAAAGCTTGTCCCAATGATTCATATTCCTTGCCCCAAATTGGTAAACTAGTAGATAAAACATCGGGATATGATCTCTTTAATTTCTTGGACTTCTTCAGATCATGATGCATCTCGAAGACGAGGAGAAAACTTCCATTATAACTGATAATGGTACATATTGTCATTGAGTGATGCCTTTTAGGTTAAAGAACGTTGGGGCCACATATCAGTGAATGGTTAACAAAGTTTTCAAGGATCTCTTAGGAAATACTGTGGAAGCCTATGCGGATGACATGATTATTAAGAACAAAGGAGAGGAGTTTCATGCCCAACAGATGTCTAAGGTGTTGAGAAAATTTAACATGAAGTTGAACACCAACAAATGCTCGTTTCGGGTTAGGTCCGAAAAGTTCTTGGAATTCATGATCACCAACAGGGGCATTGAGGTTAATCCTGAGAAAGTCCGAGCCATTATAGACATGAAACCACCAGCTACAGTGAGAGAAGTTCAAAGGTTGACAGGTAGGATATCGACCTTAAATTGCTTTCTGTCGAAGTATGCCGAGTGAAGCTTACCTTTCTTCAAAATCTTGAGGGGTGGGAAAAATTTTAACTGGACGGATCAATGTCAAATAGCCTTTGACGATTTAAAGGAGTATTTGAAAGAGTTACCCTTGTTGACGAGACCTTAGATAGATGAGAATTTATTTATGTTTTTAGAAGTTGGTGATTATGCTGATAGTGCAATTTTGTTAAGAAAAGATGAGATAGCTGATTGCTAGTTTACTATGTAAGGAAAGTATTATTAGATGCTGATACACACTACCCACTGGCTAAAAAGCTTGCACTGAACCTTGTAATGGCCTCTCGAAAGTTGTGCCCTTACTTTTAGGTGAATCCCATCACGGTTCTAACAGATCAACCATTGAGGTAAATTCTTTAGAAGCTTGAGCATTCTGGAAGATTCGTGAACTGATCAATAGAACTTGGAGAATATGACATCACATTTCAGCTAAAGCAAGCCATTAAAGCCCAAGCTTTAGCAGATTTCATAGTTGAATGCACCAGTCTGGGGAACAGTAATGATAAAGAAACTCGATTATGGACACTGCACATTGATGGAGCGTCAAGTGTGAATGATAGTGAGGTTGGCATAGTTCTAGTATCCCTTGAGAGAAAGTCTTTAGAGTATTCCTTATGCTTTGGATTCTCTAACTCAAACAACATAACTGAATATGAATCCTTGATTGCAGGAATGTAGTTAGTAGAAAGATTGCAAGTTCATAATTTAATGGCACATAGTGACTCCCAATGATTAGTGAATCAGTTCAACGGGCAGTATGAAACTCGAGAATCGATGTTAGTCCGATACCTAAAGAAAGTCCAATCACTAGCTCAGACCTTTCAGAACTTTCAGCTGGTGCAAGTCAACCGATTTGAAAACACTCATGTAGAGTTACTATTTAAACTAGCTTCTTTTAATGAGACTGAAGGAAGAATGGTGAAGGTGGAGAGGCTAGAAAGGACTAGCATCGAAGAAGCTGAAGTGTATGATATCGAAGTGGGAGACGATTGAAGGATACCATTTAAGCAGTACTTAGCTGAAGGCACATTTTTAAGTGACTAAGAGGAAACTTGATGTTTGAAAGTACAAGAAGCTAAGTTGACATTAATAAATAGGGAACTATACAAAAGAGGGTATACGTTACTTGTGTTAAAGTATTTGGAACCAGAATAAGCTAATTATTCCTTTATTAGAAGTATAAAAGGGAATTTGTGGTGAACACTTAAGAGCTAGAGCTCTCACTTCCAAGATACTTCGGTCGGGATTCTGTTGGCCAACTTTGAAGAAAGATGTAGTGGATAACGTGCCATAAGTGCCAAAGGAGCGAACCGCGACCAGACATTGGAAGAAAACATGCCGTAGTGTTAGAGGAGCGAATGCATCACAGCAGTCGGGCATCAAAAGACAACGTGCCATAGTGCAAGAGGGGAAAATGCGTCATGGAGGTTAGGCACCAAAAGAAAACATGTCCTAGTGCAAGAGGCGTAAAATACGTCACTGCGGTTGAGTACCTAAAGAAAAGGTATGTCGAAATAAAAATTTTTTTCCAAAAGGCTAATATCTTTTATCAAGAACTTTAAGAGCATATATATGGTATACATATATAAAAAGAGCACAAATAATAGCCAAAGTAAAAAAAAATGTATACATCATGGACGAAAAGTAATACCATAAAATTCCATAATTCAAACTTGGAAAGCAATAGCATGTTCATTACAGTAAAGCTAGCCAAAATGAAAAGAAAAGTGTAGAAAAAGCAATAATCAATCCACATATGTAGAATCAGTAGCAACAGTAGCTCGAAACTCAGTCCTTCTATATTGAGTGATATCTTGAGCATGCAGAACACTTGGCACTAGTGGCTCTTTACCATACGACCCATCGAGTGCGTCGATCGACTCAGAAGCATTATCTAAACTTAGACGCCTCTATGGCCCAGCCAAATTAGCCAAGTCGTCATAAATACCCCTTTTCAAGAACTCGTTTGGGGGCTTAGTGTCAGGTTCCTATTTAGTCCAATCAAGAGCCTTAAATAACATAGCTTCGAATGTATATAAAATTTCAAAAACTTTCTTGCCCTTTCTTTGCTTCTCCAACTAAGATCGAGTGAGATAAAAACCATATTTCACATACCCCACCGAATAGTCCTCTTTCTTTTGGATGTAGTCTTTGGAAAGATGATACTCCCTCATAGCTTTCGTACGATGCGATCAATCTCTGTACGGCTAAGAGAGGAAGCATGTTAGCTCTCTAGTTCAGTAATGTGCTGCTCCAACTCCTGATTACGATCGATTAACCTATTGAAGCTAGCAAAAAGGGAATCTGATTTGGATTACAACTTTGTTAGTTCTGCTTATCTTTTAAAGATCCTTATTGAGCTTATTGGGCCTAGTAGTCTCCACAGTATGATCCCCCTTGGTGAGAGTATGATCTTCAGATACCTTCACAAGTTGTCCTTTAAGATCTCGCATAATCTTTGGTAGCCCAATTAATTGATTATTGGTATTTGTGAGCTCCATATTCTTGTCCCTCAATTCTTTGAGCTCTTTCTCAACTTTGGTACGGTAGGTACAATGCTGAGCATCAACCAGAATGGTCCTTTGCATAGCTTGAAAACAAAGCAACATGAGGCTTTAAGCCTAAAAAATGAGGTGAAATGGAATAGCACAATCAGAAGTCGAAAAATTACCCTAATTGATTCCAAATCAGCCAAGTCCTCTGTGACGCCCTGAAAATGTGGAAATTTGAGCAGAGTTTAACTTAATCTCTTATTCAAGTTGTATTTCTGTTCAGTGTCGATAACTTAACCTTTCATTTTAATGAAAATTTGCCTGCATAATGGCTTATTCATGAACTTACCTCCCTTTAATATTTAGAATATAGTTTATAATCCTACAATAGTTGCTTTTAATCACTTTTCATAATTAGTAGTGATTTTTGTAACATTAAATTTCATTCCATTCCCTTAATACCTCAGAAAGACATTTTATTATATAAATTGTAAGTTGACAACTTTACGTACACATAGATCTAGATTACATCCCAAAAATATTTTTAACACAAAAATGTCTATGTTATATAGGATGTCTGGTAGTAATATCTGGAGTATACCTTAACGTGTATTGGAGGTAGCCTAGGGAGAGTGTCGTATCCACTAGCCTACGTCAATTACACGACAAGCGTAGAAAGATCACTGCAAATAATCTGTAAGAGTAGAGAGGGGAGGGTGAGCTTTTGAAAAGCCCAATAAGAAATGTATTTAAAACAGTCTTGGTATTAAAACATACAAAAAATAGAATGCTTTTCAAATGCACTTCATACTTTAAATCACTTTCAGATAATTTTGTACAAAGTTAAATACAACAAACATATATATCATGCATCACAAAACTTATCATATTATTTTCTAAATTCATATAGAATATCATGGAGACTAGGCAAAATCCATATAGCTAGCATAAGTCATGATCATACGAACTCAACCTCCGAAGAGGGAAGCAAACGAACAAACAGAGTACCGATGGCCTTGGTAAGGGGACTGTAGACTGGATTAGGGTTGTACAGCACCTTGCACCACTAAGGACCAAAACGAACAATGAACGAAGTGGCGAAAATGAGGCACTGAGTGGGCATAATATGCATAACGTGGTTAAACTTGTACCATAAAGGACTAGACATGCACAATGTGGCGTAAGGCATGCACCACGAAAAACCAAGCACCACACGGGCCATGCATGAAAAATATCATAGACTACTGGATGCCTTTTGTCTCAAATCGAAACTTACAAATTCCTTTTTAGGCTTGTTAGCCCACATATTAATAAAATCGAGCTTATGCTAAATTTCCATATTTCTGAAGCACATTCATAAAATACATTTTCGCATCAAAACTTACTTTTCCAAAAACAATTTACAGATGCAAAGAAAGTATACTCGAAAGTTTTGGTATCATTCATTTTT
Organism: Firmiana major; assembly: GCA_033439115.1. NCBI lineage: Eukaryota > Viridiplantae > Streptophyta > Magnoliopsida > Malvales > Malvaceae > Firmiana > Firmiana major. The sequence continues at coordinate 14,440,558 of CM065913.1, read as the reverse complement.
CTCTTGGTTTCATTTTATAAGTAAATAGTATATTTTTCGAAGATTGAACACTTTTCATAATCTCAATAATACTTTAAGAATTTTTATATTTTTAAAAGCAAGGTAACGGGATACCACTATAGTTTTAAATTACATTTCTTACCTATCAAATCTCAAGGTAGCATAGAATCGTTGGGTATCAGGCTTGCCTTGATTTGCATGCCAACACCTCACGCTACCCAAGATAATTTCAAAACCGTCAAAAAAATTTAAATTCATCTTAGTATACTTGAACATACATGAACTTACATAAACTTCATTAAACTTGGCTATTCTTGCCAACTTTGTTATTTAGTCGATTTTACTGGTAAACGTGCCGATTTAAGCCATTTCAACAATTTTTTTTAACTTCAAACTGATCAACGTAATGGCTTAAACACTTATTCAAGTCTCTAGTCAACACATTACAACTTATCAAATTGCCAATTTTTACACTTTTACAGTTTTCCACTAAACTGAGCTATAAACTAAACTTTTCAGTATTAAACTAACATTCCATAAATCATATCACAATGAAATTTCATCTTCTCCATAATAAAAAATGGCTGGCTGAATTCAAAACATACCCTAGAAATTATTTCTTCAATTTCTACTTTAGTAAAAATCTTCTAAAACCATTAAACAACAACATATATCACAATCATCATCTTCTATCAACTTTCTCACCTTGTTGACCAACTTTGACCACTCTTTCTTTCTTCAAAAGTGTTCTTCAACTATAGATACACATGTTTACAACTTAGAATCATCTTAAACAAGTTTAAAAACTAGCCAAGAAATAAAAAACTTAAAGGTTTCTCTTACTTTTGAAACAGGGTAGATTTTGCCCTTATTCTTCTATCTAGCTTTTCACCCACCAAATCAACTTATTTGAAGCTAAATATTTTATATGTGTTAGAGGACTTAATAAGGAAGATTCCATTCTTCTTGATTGACCTCTAAAAATGGTTGTAAGGTGATAAAAAAAAAATTCCACAACTAGAAACAATCTAGGACGCCTATAGGAGGTTGGGAAGAGGATCTTTCTTTCATCTTATGTCGGTTCAAGCTAAATTTTATCTTTCTAGAAAGGGCTTTAAGTAGACTTCAACGAGGAAAAAATAAAAGTCAAATACCTTCTGAAACCCCTTCAAATTAGGGTTTCTTGTTGGGCTGGCAGTGTACTAGGCCTGGGCAGACAACAACCCTGTTTTCATAAAATCTCTAGAAATTATTACTAGCTCAATTTCTTCCAAATTTCTACTTCTAATGTGTTATAATAGGTCCCTAGTATGTTCTATAAAACTTTTGGGCCCACATATTTAAGAAAGGTTTCCTGTTTGGGCCCATTTTACCCGATTTGGTCATTATCGATAAAAATTCTTTAAAGTTTTCGATTTACTTTAAAAATTAGTTCAATCACCGAAACCTCCATATTTCCACTAAATTCTAATTCCCCAAGTCAAATATACCTTATATTAATTTTCTATGGCCTTGGAATAATTTTTATGGATTTATGGAGTTTATTCTGAATTTATTTCAATTACTAGGCCTAATTTCTTGCTTTAGTGCTAATTCAAGTTTTTATTAGTTTTTTTCACTTCTGATGATTTCGTTTTACCTATAATCACCAAAGCATACTTATAAATGTAATCACTTGAGAAATACTTTAATTCAAACTCTTACCTCGAGTTTTGTGCCCCGAGCTTTGTGCTATTAATCTAGGTGCTTCGATTATTTTGAGCCTTGCACAATATTATTTCAAGTCACTAAATTTCTTTCTAATTTCCAAATAACCAATAAAATGAAAATTTTGGGTTTCATATCCTCGCTTTCCAGAAAATTCTTGAAAAGTTGCTGCTCATCCCTAGGAAGGATTGTGGCCTAGCCCAACTAAGAAGCCACCTCAAAGTTTTCAAAGTGTCATTGTCACACACTCTAAGGTATACTTGAAATTCTAAACCTTTCACTATATAACCTCCATCCACCTGTTGACGCTCTTTGTCTACAGGAGCTATCCTTAGAAAGATGGAACTATTCATCATCATAACCTCAATATATAGATGTCTCTGGTTCTTCCGATGAGGCAAAATCACATTACACTCAGTACGATCCTCAGACTATAACCGCTTAGAGGACTCATAACTCGAAGAGCTAAAAGTATGCTTAGAGTGTAAGAAAACTTTTCTCTTACCTCGATAAAGATCTCTAGAGCCACTTCTAAGATGAAGAGTCGGGGTAAAAAATGGAGTCGTTTGCTTGGAGGAAGGAGGGTTTTAAGCTCGAGGCAGACTCGAAGAACCGCCCTAGGATAGAAATCTGAAAGTGAAGTTTATTCCCAAAAAGGTCACTAAATGAACCCTCTTCCGCCCTCTTATGGAACAAAGACCGCCTGGTGTTGCTCATCTCTGCAAAAAAGAAAAAGGCAAAAAAATCGTTAGAACAATCAAATAAAAAATAATAGTACATGCTAAAGCATAAATGGTTACCGTCAGGAAAATTAAGATACTATTGAAAGAAATCTATATTTAAAGATTCGTCCTCTGGAAGAACCATGAAAGTAGAACCAAATCCTTTTCAGTCACCCTCATCATCGAGGAAATCATGTTCAAAACTAGATTTGCTATTTGTGCTTCCTACGTCCTCTTATGATCTTAGATTTTCAGGATTTGGTTTGAGAGGAATAGGTAGTGGAGGATATGATGAAAGATCGATAGGAAAGGCTACAAGCACGTCTCCTATACCCTAACTAGTGGCTGTAAGGTTTTCATTATAAAGGAAACTATAACGGTTAATCAGATCTTTCACAAGTAATTGGTTGATAGAAGAATAAAGTTATTTTTTAAGTTCCATAATGTAGGAACCTTTTAAGATTCTTTATTTGGCCACCTAGCGAGTAGGGAAATCTAAATCCTTGGGTATCTCTACTATAAGCCATTCTAACTCAAATTCATGGAGCTTATTGGGAAGATTTTAGAATAACCTGTTCTTAAACCAGGCTTGAACATCCTCTGAATAGAGTAAGGAACTAACCCAGAACTACCTCAAAACTAGAAAAAAAGTGTAAAATAAGGGGAGAAAAGGAAGGCACCCCTTATTCGATAATGCACGGTGAAACCTATTAACTGTATCCAGTTATGAGGGTGTAACTGATCAAGAGCGATTCATCGTTCTTTAAGGAAGGATGCTCCAAAGTTAGATATAGGGAAACGAAGCCCTAACAATTTTAAAGATAACTACCCCGCTTGACACACTATGTACATATCTCTCTAAGAGACCTAGAAGCCTATAAACGTATCCTTCTGGTAATGGAAACCTATACCTAATGTCTTGAAGGTCGACTCCTATCTAAGTCAAATTGAGACCTAACTCTAGATGTTTCCCTATTCCATAACCTGTCATGTTGGATTGACTCTAGATAAGCCCAAAAAGTCAAAAGAAATTTAAACGGTAGGGTTTCAGGGTTGCACACCACGGTACGACTCAAGGTATCAAGATTTGCGTGACAAGGTTTTGACTTAGGGTCTCAGGGTTGCTCGACAGGATTTGAACTCAAGGTCTCAAAGTCACGCGACGGGGTTTCAACTTAAGGTCTCAAGGTTTTACGTGATAGGATATGAAATCAGGGTCTCAGAGTTTTTTATGATGAAGTTTGAGGGTTTTTCAACAAAATGTTAATGCAACAGACTTACTTGAAGGAAAGTAGGCGACTGGGTTTGCGGTAGACTACGCGGCAGGGTTCGCGATAGACACAACGACAAGGTTGCGACAGGGTTTGAGAGAGAGAATTTTTAAAGATTTTAAAAGCCTCTTACCTTATATATATATAAGTTGCGGTTGGAGTAGCTGAAGCATCGCATTTCCACAGAAGCCCAAAAGTCTCCTGCAAATCAAAGGTCGCATCTTTAACAAATGGGGAAAGACCTAAAAACCCCTTTTATACTCTTCCATAGGGAATTGTCCTATACAAGAGTAGGGAGTAATTGATAGAGGTGACATTGAGGAAATACATTATGAGTCCATGTAGGCAACATCCACTAATGAGAGGAAGTCACGTGTTAGACCCACAATACCACGTGGCCCCTTAGGCCTGTTATGTGACGATCCTCAAGGAAACCTACGGGAGCCCCACAGTTCTGCGATAGACCTCTATTGTAACCTTGCTGCAGATCCTTGCAGACCTCTACAACCCTTACGACAGAGCCCACAGACTCCTACTCCCGTGCGATAGAGCCTATTGACTCTCATACCCCTGTAGCAGACCTTTGTCATAGGGCTTGATGAGACTTACTCCTGGTGGTACAGTAACATGCTTGAGCCTAAAAATCTAGACGACCCAAGGTGTGAATTAACATAGACTTGAACCTAGATGCTTGTAAGGCCTTATATAGTCATTAGATTACTCATAGTTAAAAATACCCCATAAGTATGATAAAAAATCCCTAAGCTCTATTTTACTTACTAAGACTCTGCTTAAAACCTTTTCTGACTTACACATTCGAGAGCGCGTATAGAGATAAATCCTTATACCTGTCTGACTTTTACTGTTTTTGTAACGTTCTTTGTACACGAGGAGAAGAAGATTCAAACATTCACGTCATCATTTCATCATTTTTGTTTGGAGGCACAACACTTTTATTTTTTACCTAAAAATAATTAAAATTTAAATTTTTTATTTATTTTGAATGAAATGAATTACTCTTTTGATATATGAATTTAAGAAAAGGAAAGCTTAATATGGGTTTTGAGTTGGGTATTGGGTTGTTAGTTATATGACAGCTTGGCCTAATGCAGATAGTTTTCTTTTTCATTTTTCCTAATGCATATGGTTTACATTTTTTTTTCATTTTTCTTCGAATTTTGTTTTTTACAAATATTATTATTGCTCAAAATTTGTAATTTTTTTAGTATACTAGAGTCACACTCACAAGCTACGAGTTCTTTTCTTTCCGGATAAATTTTTATTTTTTATTTATTTTATATATATATATATATTTTAAACAGAATAGCAACGTACAGAAAAAAATTGAAAAGGATGTGGCTGCTATCACTAGCCAAGCTTTTCCTTGTCCCAAAAAAAAAAAAAAAGACAATGTAAAACTAAGCTAAAAAAACCTAGCATCCAACCTAAAAAAACTCTCAAAACTCCCCTTTAAAATTGTCCCATCTTTTTCTTTTTATACACATCAAAATGGGGGTATAAAGGAAAATTTTAATCCTAGATGAGTTGGCATTGTTTGGCCACTTGTCTTCACACCATTAGCTTCTAGAGAAGATATTTCCATGTCATTTGTTTTCTTGTCTACTTGGATGTGCAAGGTGGCATGGCTTGTGTCTTCCATGAGGTGGCCAAGGTGTCCTTTGATCTTATCCTTCAAAGGTGAATAAAATATGGACACTTGGCATCACATGTGTTAAGAAGAATTGTGACTCATTCTATAAGACGAAATGGTAGTGGTCCAATCTCTTTTATAGCTCATTTTCAGTCTATTTTCTACTGAAATTACTGAAATTCATCCGGATTTAATTTATCTGTAAACACGATAATTTTAATTAAAATGAGGGGATAATTAATAAAATAATATGAGAATTAAAATAGTTAATTAGGAAATTGACTATAACTAACTGTATTTTCATAGAATTATCACACCTCCAAACTTAAGCTTTTGCTTGTCCTCAAGCAAAACAAAACATATGTAGGAACTGACAAGTGCCAAACATATTGATTTTCTCAATATTATTCTCAAAGAAAAATTACAAACTCTGATATCAAAGATTCACAATTATAAGTCTAACACACAGAATCATTCAATCATAAGTCTTAACCCAAATTGGATTCCTCTTCTGTGTGTGAAAATGTCAAAGCCACTTCACAATACATTACCCAGAACAGATTATTCAAACACAATAAATGCAAAGTCAATGACAAGTAATCATTCCCATAAGTTTGCTTTTCACTCCTCTCTCCACTAATGTAGCCACACTTAACCAAACATCAATTAAGACTTCATTCAGCTTGTAATGTGAGGCCAGGGCAAAGGTATGATAACGTCAATTTAGGTTTAATTACCCCTCAACATGCGTTACTTCTAAGATCTTTGATGTAAGAGCTCATAATTATTCCCCCAAACTTATTTATTTTGTTAAACATTTTTATTCTATTTTTGTATTTTTTTTCTTCTTCTTTCCTTTTTTTTTTAGATTTCACTATCACCTATAACCCATATGTATATAGCTCAAGATAGATCCTAGTTAAATTACACACTTTCGGGATAAGGGATAGGAAATGAGTGTTTAAGCTAAGGAAAAATATGTAGGTGTATATACAGAGAAAAACTTATTTGGCCCAGATGGGTGACTAGGGGTAAAATATGTAGAAAGAGTGAAATGTGATTACGGGATTGAGGAGTATGAATAAACAAGTAAAAGTCAATGAGTATGTTTAGAGGATAAAAAGGAAAATAACTTATGATTTAAACGTGTAGATTGAAATACGGGGAGTACAAATAACCCAGATCGCGAATGAAGCAAACGAGACGAAGGAAATACAAGCGCGATTCAAGGTAAGGGACTGTATGTATTTTACTACGATTTGAGCAGTTACGTATGAGACCTGAGAATTTTAGACATATTTAAATTATGTAATGAGAACATGAAGTGTAATTGATTGAACTAAATATGATGTACTCATATATTGAGGTGGTATGAAATGAAATTTTAAGTGATGAATGAGTTTTAAATGAGATTTTATGTTAAGTGTGAAATTATGGGGCTAGATAGATCTTAGAGAAGAGAGGATCGATCTGGTAGGCCAAAAATGACAAGGAATGAGGAATTTAAGCGAGCAGATCAATCTCCAGTGGAAGAGGATCGATCTCCTTATGATTCTGTAATGAAGAGATCGATCTCATGAGGAAGAAATCGATCTCATGAAGCATTCTGTAAGGAGAAGATCAATATCCTCAAGGAGCAGATCAATCTCATGAAGCATTCTGTAAGGAGAAGATCGATCTCCTTAAGGAGCAGATCGATCCTGTGAAGCATTCTGTAAACTAGAGATCAATCTCATAATTGGAGCAGATCGATCTCACCCCACGATAGATCGATCTCCTAGGCATAAAATTACCCCAAAATGTCCCCAAATTCAAAGAGAGATCGATCTCATCAAGGACTAGATCGATCTCCTACCCTCCGTCTATATAAAGACCCCTTTGTTTTTCCTAGAAATCGATATCTCTCTCCCTCAAATAGCAATTTTTGAACCCTAGCTTTCTCTCCCCTCCAAAACACCCATTTTCGTCTAAATCAAAGGTTGTGGCAAGATGAAAAGTTGTTCTTCATCAAAAGGAGAACAACATACTTAGAAATCGAAGGACGGTTTGAATCGAGGCAAGAGTTAAGCACTCCACAAGTTTTGGGTAAATTTCTAAACTTCGATCTTGGATTTTTTAGTGATTTTGGTGAGTATGGCTGTAGGCATTGTGATGAATTGGCTAGGAAAGGATTAAAGATTGATGAAATTGTAATTTAGTGGGAGTATAGTTGATATTATGAGATTGTGGTAATTTTGGGGATTTACGACTATAAGTATGGGTTGAGGCAATGTGGTGAATTGGGCATGGATATTGCACATGAGAAATGTAGGATTTGAAATGTAGTAGATGAATGAGAAATGTGGATTGTGATAAAATTATGAGAATTGGGTTGTTTAAGTATTTAACGAGAATATGAGCAAATATGTGCTCGATGATGCGATTGAGATAGCTTATTGATGTTTTTACATCGTTTGGACAGTTTGGGAGTTCCAGAGAGGATTGCGAGACTAGTCCGTGATTCAGGGAAACGATTGCACTATACGAGGCGTAATGAGGTAAGGAAAAATTCAAACCCATTTTTGTATGTGTTTTTATGTGAATTGTAGCATGAAAAGTGATTTGAGAAAACAAACATGTTTTTATGAGTGAGAATGTGATATTGCACACGATTTTATAGCAGGTTGGGGCCCAATTTTTATGAGTTGTAAATTGAGTGTGAAATTGTTTTACAACTGTTTTGAGTTTAAATGAGAAAACATGATTTGGGCTCTACGTTAAAGCGTATTGAGATTTGAGAAATGTGTGCGTTGTTTTGCCAGTTTGAGCTTGGTTTTAACATGTTTTGTGTTGAGTAGGAAATGATTTTTGAGATGTGTTTTACGAGAAAACCACTACAAGTGCTACGTGAAGGCAAAATAGTTTTATATGATAATGGCTATTACTGAGACTTTGGCGTGTCATGTTGAATACACATCAGGCCTTGCTCTGGTAGCATGTAAGATCGGGCAGTGCTCTAGTAGCACGTACGACCGACTCCTCCGTTCTGGTAACGTGAGATGACCCCCGCTCCACGGCAGCACTGGGTGGCATTGCTCTGATAGCATGTAAGACCGTCAGCTGTATGACTCTGATCAAGTCTATACGAACCAAGATCATGGGTGTTCTATTGTCGACGAGATCCCTCGATTGGGGATGTCTGCCTAGGGGACGAGTTCAATCATTTTGATGTGCCATGACGAGTTTTAATATGAGTTTTTCTTTGCCTAGTCTCATTATACACATGTGATTGTGTTCTGTGGCTATGCCAGGTGCATTACTAATGTAGTGATTTTCATAACGTTTTATGAGAAAAGCCATTATCGCATCATGTTTTATACATGTTTGTTCAACATGCTTGTAATTACTTGTGATCATGGTTTTGTGATAAGCCATTGAATATCACGTCTTCTACATGAGAATTGAGATGACGATTTGATGATTCATGCTACATTTTTCATTGCGTTTATTGGGTTTCTCCTACAAAAACAAAATGATTGTGCTGTGCAAATCATTTTCTTATTAACAAAACCCTTACCCCTTTACTGAGCGTTTTAGAAGCTCACCCTGTTTTCTCTTCCCCCTAGATTTCTTCAAGTGAAAAGGGTTTCCCTGCGACGTATAGAGTAGTGGCTAGTGGAGGACTTGAGCTCCAGGCTATATATTGTATTTTGAGGTATAATTTATCTTTTCATGTACCCAGACAATTATTGTAATTACAGACAGTTGATGTACAACATTATATGGGATGTATTAGGATTAATTAACTTGGAATTGAGAAATGTATATGATATGATATATACTATTTAATGATGAGATCCTGAGTTATGATAAGTATGATGATGTATGACACTGCACAGGAATGCACTCTTAATTGTGATTTGATGAGTAAAAAATTTTAAATTTACCATATTTTTCGCGTTTTTTGGGCATCACAGAGTTTTCTTGGTATCAGAGCTTAGGGTGTTTAGTACTATCAGTGTCGGTTAAGTGAAATAGAGTACATCCCAAGTCTCTGTATAAGTCTGGTCATGAACTGAAATTGAGGATTGAGATTTCAATCAAGTTTGATGTGTACGCGTAGGAAACGAGTTGGGATTTAGAATGAGTGGATGACGAGGTCGTTCGAGGAGGCAGGCAGAGCTACCTCCGCCACCTACCCCACAACCAGAGAGTCCTAACTCTCAGTTTAACCGAATTGAAACAGATGTGCGATAGGGATTTGAGCAAATGGCAGCGCTGTTCACGTAACATTTTGGAGTGAATACCTCGGGTACTACTCCTACACCACCACAAGGACCTCTCATGCCCTCAGTACAGATGGACCTAGTGCCTCCCGCCACTCAGCCCGATGACAGAAGTATGATGTGGCTGAAGGACTTCTTGAAAATGAATCCGCTGCATTCAAGGGGAGAAAGGATCCCGTAGAGGCTAAGGAGTGGCTGATTGAGTTAAGAGTTATATTTGATTTTCTTGGATGCATTGATGCTGAGAGGGTCAGTATGGGGGTGTATATGTTAAAAGGGAGAGCTCGCGATTGGTGGGATACTACCCAGTGCATTTTGATGTCCCGTCAGGGTATGATTGGCTGGGGCAAGTTTCAGAAGGCCTTTAGAGCCCAATATATACCACGAGCTGCACAGAGGAGGATGCAGGCTGAGTTTTTGAGTTTGGTACAGGGCGATATGTCTGTGGATGATTATGAGGGTCGATTTACCACTCTGTTGAAATATGATCCAAAGACCTTTAAGGATGAAGAGCTCCGCACCGAGAGGTTTGTGTATGGATTCAAGCCCATCATCAAAGATCGATTGATAGGGCTATGTATTATTGAGTTTGGAGATGCTCTGAGACGAGCACAAGATATTGAGAGGGGAATCGAGATGGTACAAGCCCAGAATGAATTCAGAGCAGTGCCTAAAGATAAGGGAAAGAGGCCAGCAATTTTTGAAATAGATGTACGGAGAGGTTTCTTCAGAGGAGGAAGGATTGAGGTACGGAAGGGCAGATTTGAGAGGCTCAGAGCTTATCCCATCATTAGGGAGACCCCTCGAGATGTCAGTCCTGAGATAAGAATTTGCAGCAACTATGGCCGATCGCATGAAGGAAGTTATACTCGGTTGATCCACGGATGTTTTAGATGTGGAGACATTGGTCACAAAGTGAAAGACTGCCTTCAACCTTAGAGACCACATGCTCCAGAGCCTACTAGACAATAGCCTCAGAGAGTAAACCCTCAGAGACGGGCCACTGTTGCAGAGAAAGGAAAGAAGCCCGTTACAGTGGGACGTGTGTTTGCTCTGGATAAAGAAATAACATACACTTCAGTAGAAACCATAAGAGGTACACTCTTTGTCTATAATCATAAGGCTCCGTGTTCATTGATCCAGGATCCATGCATTCGTTTATTTCTGAGTATTTTGCATGTAGTTTAAATTTAAAGTTTGAATCTCTAGAGTATATACTACATGTAAATACCCTCATGCGTGAATCCCAGAGAACTGATTTAATTTGTAGAGGGTGTGAAATAAGGGTGGGAGATAGAGTGATGTCAGAAGATCTAATGATGCTAAATATACATGGGTTTGATGTAATTTTGTGAATGGATTGGCTAGCAATCAATCGAGTAAGTTTAGACTGTTACACTAAGATAATGACTTTCTCCCTACTTGAACCTTACAGTGTATGTTTGAGATATTGAAGAAATAAAAATGTGAAATTTTTATGTAAGCAATTTGAGATATATGATGATTATCTTTTGAGAGTACTAAATGCGATCATTCATGTGAAGGTTATGAAACATTCATCTCAAATGATGATCGGGAACATCTGAGGATTGAGGATATACCTGTGGTGTGTGAATTTTTGGATGTCTTCCCAGATGAGTTGCCAGGTTTACCACCAGAGAGAGAGTTAGAGTTTACCATTGATTTGGTACAGGATACTCAGCCTATCTCTAGACCTCCGTATAGGATGGCATTACTGGAACTTGAGGAATTGAAGAAACAACTATAGGAGTTATTGGATCAAAGGTTTATTAGACCCAGTGTTTCACCGTGGGGAGCACCAGTGTTATTTGTGAGGAATAAGGATGGTAGTCTCAGATTGTACATAGACTACTGACTATTGAATAAAGCCACAGTGAAGAATAAATACTTATTATCGAGGATTGACGATTTGCTTGATCAGCTGAGAGGGGCCTCAGTCTTCTCTAAGATTGATTTGAGATCGGGCTATCACCAGTTGAGGATTAAAGAAGAAGATATTCCAAAGACGACCTTTAGGACGAGGTATGGCCATTATGAATTTCTAGTGATGCCCTTTGGATTAACGAATGCCCCTGCAGCTTTTATGAGACTAACGAATGAGGTATTCAGAGACTATCTAGATAAGTTTGTAATAGTCTTTATTGATGATATCCTGGTGTACTCTCGATCTTATGAAGCGTACGCACAACACTTGTGGTTAGTACTTCAGATACTCCGAGATAAGCAATTATATGGAAAGCTTAGTAAGTGTGAGTTTTGGTTGAATCAAATAGCTTTCCTTGGTCATATAGTTTCAGAGGAAAGAGTATCAGTGGATCCAAGTAAAGTAGAAGTTATGCTTAATTGGGAAAGATCGAGGACAGTTACAGAGGTACGAAGTTTCCTTGGTTTTGCAGGGTATTACAGAAGATTTTTGGATAGATTTTTTAGGATTGTCGCTCCTTGACCAAGCTCACGCGCAAGGAAACTCCATTCGTATAGACCGATCAATGTGAGCTCAATTTTCAGGAGTTAAAGAAGAGATTAACAGCGGTACCTATGTTGACTATCCCTGAGGGATAAGGAGGATTTTCAATGTATAGTGATGCTTCTCATCAAGGATTCAGATGTGTGCTCATGCAGCACGAAAGAGTGGTCACCTACGGATCACGAAATTTGAAAGACTATGAGCGAAATTACCCCACGCATGATTTGGAGTTAGCTGTTGTGGCATTTGCATTGAAGATTTGGTGACAATACTTATATAGGGAAAGATTCCAGATATTCACTGATCACAAAAGTTTGAGATATCTCTTTGATCAGAAAGAGTTAAATATGAGACAAATGAGATGGATGGAACTCCTTAAGGATTATGACTGTGAGATTTTATACCATTCGGGTAAGGCGAATGTAGTTGCTGATGCCCTGAGCAGGAAGAGTATGATATCTGCTATGATAATCAGGGAATGGGATTTATTAGAGCAGTTCACCGAACTTTGGATCAGAGTTAAAGAGGTAGAGACTGGATTTTTGGCTAGCCTGTGAATAGAGCCTAAGATCATGGATCAAATTAGAACTGGGTAGCGTAATGATCATAGGTTGATCGATATGGTTAGCCAAGCTGAGCAGACTTCGCAGTCGAATCTCACAATCAGAGAGGATGGATTGTTGAGATTCAAAGGATGAATTTGTGTACCAGACGATAATACCCTAAAGAAACATATACTGAAAGAATCTCACTGCTCGCGATACACCATGCACCCAGGTAGTACTAAGATGTACCGAGATTTGAGAAAGGTGTATTGGTGGAGTGGCATGAAGCGAGACGTGGCAGAATATGTGGCCAGATGTTTAGTATGCCAGCAAGTGAAAGCTGAGCATCAGAAGCTCGGAGGATTACTACAGCCTTTACCTGTACCTATATGAAAATGAGAGCATGTCACCAAGGACTTTATTATGGGTTTACTGAGGACCCGAAGAGGTCATGATGCGATATGGGTCATAGTGGATAGATTGACGAAAAGTGCCCACTTCCTTGCCATCAAGAGCACAAATACTGTGGATGCCTTAGCTAAATTATATGTCAGTGAGATAGCTAGATTACATGAGGCTCCAGTGAGTATTACATCTGACAGAGATTCTCGATTTACTTCCAGATTTGGGACCCAATTTCAGGAGTCCATGGGATCTCGATTGAGTTTTAGTACCGCCTATCATCCTCAAATAGATGGTCAGTCAGAGAGGATTATTCAGACCCTGAAATATATGTTGAGGGCATGTACGATGGATTTTAAGGGATCATGGGATGATCTTTGCCCCTAGCAGAGTTTGCGTACAATAATAGCTATCATGCAAGTATTGGAATGATACCTTTTGAGGCTCTATATGGTAGGAGGTGTAGATCCCCTATAGCTTAGGAAGAAGTCAGTGATAGAAAGATAAGTGCTCCTGAGCTTGTTGAGCAGGCTATACAGAGTATGAAACTCATATATGAGAGATTACGGGCTGTACAAAGTAGACAGAAAAGCTACGTGGGTGTGCGTAGACGGCCACTAGAGTTTGATGTGGGTGATGCAGTATTTCTAAAGATATCACCGAGTAAAGGTATCATGAGGTTTGGAAAGAAAGGGAAGTTGAGTCCTCGATACATAAGACCCTTCGAGATTATTGAGAGAGTGGGAGATGTAGCCTACAGATTAGCATTACCCCTACAGATGTCTGGAATACACAACGTCTTTCATGTATCTATGTTGAGGAAGTACCAATCGGACCTTTCTCATGTCATAGAGTATGAAGAAATGGATATATAAGAGGACATGAGCTACACTAAAGAACCCATCCTGATCCTTGATAGGAAAGAGAAAGTGTTTCAGACTAAAAACATCTCATTAGTGAAAGTTCTGTGGAAACATCACTCAATGGAAGAGGCAACTTGGGAATTGGAGAGTCTTATGAAGGAGAAGTACCCCCATCTATTTGATGAGTCGAGTTGAATTCAGAGGATCAAATTTCTTTTAAGGTGGGGAGGATGTGGATCTGAGAATTTTAGACAAATTTAAATTATGTAATGAGAACATGAAGTGTAATTGATTGAACTAAATATGATGTACTCATATATTGAGGTGGTATGGAATGAAATTTTAAGTGATGAATGAGTTTTAAATGAGATTTTATGTTAAGTGTGAAACTATGGGGCCAGATCGATCTTGGAGAAGAGAGGATCGATCTGGTAAGCCAAAAATGACAAGGAATGAGGAATTTAAGCGAGCAGATTGATCTCCAATGGAAGAGGATCGATCTCCTTATGATTTTGTAATGAAGAGATCGATCTCATGAGGAAGAAATCGATCTCATGAAGCATTCTGTAAGGAGAAGATCGATCTCCTCAAGGAGCAGATCGATCTCATGAAGCATTCTGTAAGGAGAAGATCGATCTCCTCAAGGAGCAGATCAATCCCGTGAAGCATTCTGTAAACTAGAGATCGATCTCATAATTGGAGCAAATCGATCTCATAAAGCCATTAAGAGATCGATCTCACCCCATGATAGATTGATCTCCTAGGCATAAAATTACCCCAAATCGTCCCCAAATTCAAAGAGAGATCGATCTCATCAAGGACCAGATCGATCTCCTACCCTCTGTCTATATAAAGACCCTTTTATTTTTCCTGGAAATCGATCTCTCTCTCCCCCAAATTGACATTTTCGAACCCTAGCTTTCTCTCCCCTCTAAAACACCTATTTTTATCTAAATCAAAGGTTGTGGCAAGAGGGAAAGTTATTCCTAATCAAAAAGAGAACAACATATTTGGAAATCGAAGGATGAATTGAATCGAGGCAAGAGTTAAGCACTCCACAAATTTTGGGTAAATTTCTAAACTTCGATCTTGGATTTTTAAGTGATCTTGGTGAGTATGGTTATAGGCATTGTGATGAAATGGCTAGGAAAGGATTAGAGATTGGTGAAATTGTAATTTTGTGAGAGTATAGATGATATTATGAGATTGTGGTAATTTTGGGAATTTACGACTATAAGTATGGGTTGAGGCAATGTGGTGAATTGGGCATGGATATTGCACATGAGAAATGTAGGATTTGAAATGTAGTAGATGAATGAGAAATATGGATTGTGATAAAATTATGAGAATTGGGTTGTTTGAGTATTTAACGAGAATATAAGCAAATATGTGCTCAATGATGCGATTGAGATAGCTTATTGATGTTTTTACATCGTTTGGACAGCTCGGAAGTTCCAGAGAGGAATGCGAAATTAGTCTGTGATTCATAAGAATGATTGCACTATACGAGGTGCAACGAGGTAAGGGAAAATTCAAACCCATTTTTGTATGTGTTTATATGTGAATTGTAGCATGAAAAGTAATTTGAGAAAACAAGCATGTTTTTATGAGTGAGAATGTGTTATTGCGCATGATTTTATAACCGGTTGGGGCCCAATTTTATGAGTTGTAAATTAAGTGTGAAATTGTTTTACAACTATTTTGAGTTTAAATGAGAAAACGTGATTTGGGCTCTACGTTAAGGCATATTGAGATTTGAGAAATGTGTGTATTGTTTTGCCGGTTTGAGCTCGGTTTTAACATGTTTTGTGTTGAGTAGAAAACGATTTTTGAGATGTGTTTTATGAGAAAACCACTATGAGCGCTACGTGAAGGAAAAACAGTTTTATATGATAATAGCTATTACTGAGACTTTGGCATGTCATGTTGAATACATATTGGGCCTTGCTCTGGTAGTATGTTAGACCGAGCAGTGCTCTAGTAGCACATAAGACCGAATCCTCTGTTCTGGTAACGTGAGATGACTCCCGTTCTGCGGCAGCGCTGGGTGGCATTGCTCTGATAGCATGTAAGATCGGGCCTTGCTTATTAGCATGTAAGACCGTCTACTGTACGACTTTGATCAAGTCTATAACGAACCATGATCATGGGTGTTCTGTTGTCGACGAGATCCCTCGATTAGGGATGTTCGCCTAGGGGACGAGTTCAATCATTTTGATGTGCCGTGACGAGTTTTAATATGAGTTTTTCTTTGCCTAGTTTCCTTTTACACATGTGATTGTGTTTTGTGGCTGTGCCACGTACATTACTAATGCAGTGATTTTCATCATGTTTTATGAGAAAAGCCATTATCGCATCATGTTTTATACATGTTTGTTCCACATGCTTGTAATTACTTATGATCATGGTTTTGTGATAAGCCATTGAATATCACGTTTTCTACATGAGAATTGAGATGATGATTTGATGATTCATGCTACGTTTTTCATTGAGTTTATTGGGTTTCTCCTACAAAAACAAAATGATTATGCTGTGCAAATCATTTTCTTATTAACAAAACCCTTACCCCTTTACTGAGCGATTTAGAAGCTCACCCTGTTTTCTCTTCCCCCCAGATTTCTTCAAGTGAAAAGGGTTTCCTTGCGACGTACAGAGTAGTGGCTTGTTGGGGACTTGAGCTCCAGGCTATATATTTTATTTTGAGGTATAATTTATCTTTTCATGTACCCAGACAATTATTGTAATTATAGACACTTGATGTACAACATTATATGGGATGTATTAGGATTAATTAACTTGGAATTGAGAAATGTATATGATATGATATATTCTATTTGATGATGAGATCCTGAGTCATGATATGTATGATGATGTATGACATTGCACAGGAATGCACCCTTAATTGTTATTTGATGAGTAAAAAGTTCTAAATTTTCCTTATTTTTTGTGCTTTCGAGGTGTCACATTACGATGCTAGAAATAGTATGTTTAGCTATTGAGCTTTAGAAATTGATATGAAAGCATGAAATGTATTAGGTATAAATGTATATATATTGTGAAAGTGGGATGTGGGAAGGAAATTAAGCTGACATGGATGTTTTTATTATTTTTACAACTATTTGTTGTTGTGATTGAGAAATGATGATGGATAGGTTGGCTAGTTTTACATGTTTAGCATGGGAAGACATGCAATGTAAATAAAACATGTTTTGATGCTTTTAAAAGAGAAAATAGCCACCTATAGGATTTGAGATGTGAAATGGTGTTGGAGCTTTAGCTCACACCTATTTTGATGAATTGAATTATGAGGGAGTTTCACTCGCATACGTCTGTATGTTTTAATAAACCGTGCTGAAGCGTGACTCACACGTGGTTTTATAATGATAATGTGCTGGAGTGTTAGCTAGCACATGTTTCTATGCTTTTAATGTGCTGGAGTTTAACTCGCACGATGGTTTTGAGAAAACCATTGGGGCATTGCTCGCACCCTTTTTTTCTAAGTTGAGGTAAACCTGGGGGTCTGGGACCCAAGGGGATGCCAGCCGACGGCCTTGGAATGGGCTGGGTCTAACAATAAATCGTACCGCATTGGAGCCTTGCGATGACTGTGTGTCACGCTGATTGCTCGCCTAGTTTATGAGATATGGTTCAGGATGAAAAGTCCATTGGAGTTGGTAGATGGACTTTGGGTCCACGGTAGTACGTTGAATTGTGTAGTTGTCCGTTAGTATACTATGTATCGTGCTGGGTGCACGTGAGTACGAGTATCTCGTAGATGACACATGGCGTACTTTATATCGTGAGTATATGAGGAGATAAGGTTGATTGGGATGAGCCAGAGGGTAGGACTGACCTATCCCCTTTCAGGCGAAGTGATGCCCTGTGCACACCTAATCAGTTAGGCTTGGGTTTATTGACTGTGGCCATATGTCATGGATATTTGATTGTCGAAAAATTTCATGCCTGTCTCAGAGATATGAGAAATTGAGAAACTCATAAAAGAAAGAGATTTGAAGAAAAGAAATGATTTGAGAAAAGCAAAGAGAGTTTGTGATTTAATAAATCTCTCGATTTGAATGCTTATGCTATGATAGCACTGTTTATGACATGTTTTCAAATGGGAATATCGTATACATGTTTTCATGAAAATGCTTATATGAGAAATGAATGTTTGAATGCATTTTCTAGCAATATTTCCATTTACATTGAAACATGGTTTTGTTTATGCATGCATGGGCTATGTAGATAGTACAATATCTACCTGTTAGCATTCTTTTCCTTATTGAGCTGTGGTTTGCTCATCCCACTACTTTTCCCCCTCCAGATACTGAGAAGTAAGGCAATGCGGTGGTCTCTAGATCTCTTTTTGTGTTGGATAGCTCCCACCAGTTACAAAGGTATAAAGATTTGTATACACATGAGTATTTTATATGTATCGCACAGTTACAAATCGAAAATGTAAACAGTGGTATGGGGGATGTTATGTAAAGATGTTATTATACAATTAATTTTGTATATTTACACACACCTGGGAGTGTGAATTAAAGTTTTAAATATTTTCGCTGTAAAATTTATGAAATTTTCGTAATTCCATCGTCTCACAGCCCAACCATAGTAACGTAAGTATGGATAAAGGGCACCCAAAAGTAGGGTGTGACAGATTTGGTATCAGAGCCTAGTTCGTCTGACGTAAGTCGATATTTAGGACTAAGAAAACATACATCCCCAAGTTACTATACGATATTTAGATACAAATGTGTATACGGAACTTGTAGTAAATTAAAAGTTTGTTATAAATGCAAGAAGTTATCAGGCTTGTGAGTTATGCCTGAGAGACACCGCAAGAGGGGAGAGAGCTCGAGAGCTCAAGGGTGGAATGACAAGCTGAGAGGCACAGTAAATCGTCCTCTAGTCATGAGCTCCAGGAACAGATGGAGGCTTTCGATCCTTGGATAGCCCGATTAGAGGAAGACATGCGCACTATGATGACCATGATGGTTCCGATCATGGCTAGGTTTGAGGGTACTCCTGGTACAACGAGACAGGCTGCACCGAATCCCCCAATAGCTGCACCTGAACCTAAGAATGTTGCACCTGCACAACCTGAACCAATTAGGCCATGAGATCCCCATATTCGTCCAGTACCTCCTCCAGTAGCCCACAACAGTATAATGATGATGATTTGGGGTATGGATATGACTATGATATGGAGAGGTTGAGGCATTTTATGGACTTTAAGCATTCTTCTTTTAGCGGGGTAAAGGATCTGGCAGTGGCTGCTGGATCAGTCAGATGGAGAAGTTGTTTGACTTCTATAGATGTTCAGCTACAGAGAGAGTAGCACTTGTAGCCTTTGTACTGAGAGGCGAAGCAGAGCACTAGTGGAAGTCCACCAGGCTTATGTTGAGAGCTCAAGGTATGGCTATCACGTGGGATATGTTTTTGGGTGCTTTCAGAGAGCAATACATCCTAGATACCGCTCGACGTAGGTTATAGATGAAATTTCTGAATCTGACTCCAGGGAATCGAACACTTGATGAGTACGAGTCACGATTCACCTCACTAGGCCGATATGATCTGGGCTCTATCAGGAGTGAAGCTATTAGGGTCCGCAGATTTGTGGATGGATTAAGGCCTTTGATTCAAGCTAAGTTAGCCCCGTTTGATGTCGCTACATATAGAGAGGTTGTGCGATGGGCCCAATTGTGTGAGCAGGATTATGACCTGCATATTTTTTAGTTCAGTTAGGGTAAGGACAAGGGTCTGAGGAAACCGGGAGAGGGCAAGAGTGCCAGATTTGGACAAAAAACTATGAGTAAGCGTCGAAGAGAGGTAGACGAGTCACAGAAGAAGGCTGCTAGACCTTTTATACCTCCGACTCAGACACCAACTAGAGCTTAGTGATTGGTAGACCCCAGTGGACTACTGATCAGTGCCGAGTATGTGGCCGATATCATGGTGATAGGCCCAGTCATCTTCAGGGTACACGATGCTTCAGATGTGGTAAGTTTGGGCTCTATGCAAAAGATTGCCTAAAAGTAGTTGAGGTAGTCCCGTAGAGGGGTAAGGAGCTCGAGAGAGTTCCTACAGTTACACCTCCTACAAGGAAGAGAGCCACGACTGAAGAAAAAATGAAGTAAGTTATGGGTCACGACAGGATATATGCGATAGACCAGGCATCAGCAGATAACTCTTCTGAGGTGATAAAAGGTATAATCTTGGTTTTTCATTTGGAAGCTATAGCTTTGTTTGATTCTGGTGCTACGCATTCTTTCATATCACCTGCATGTGCATCAAAGTTGATAGGACTTGTAGAACTCACACACCTAAATGGGACTTTGCTAATAAGTACTCCAATGAGAGTTAGTCAATTAGCTGAACAAGTTTATAAGGATTGTAAGTTAATGGTAGGAGATAAGTGTGCGACAACCAACTTTGATCTTGTTAAATATGTATGACATTGATGTAATCTTGGGAATGGATTGGTTAGCTACCAATCATGCTGTCTTAGACTGCCACACTAAGTCTATTACATTTTCTCTACCCGAAGAATATGTTGTACGATTTTAGAGGAAGTAATGAATCCTGAATTTTATGGCAAATAAGTGCATTAATATATACATGACATGAACGTTGTTTTGAAGGTTTTATTGCTTATGTGGTGGATTTGGACAAAACACATCCGGAGAAGGAGGACATTCTAGTGGTTAGAGAATTCCCTGATATCTTTCCAAACGACCTACCAGGATTACCATCGAATAGAGAAATGGAGTTTAGTATAGATCTGACACCTGGAACAGAGCCAATATCCAAGTCACCATATAGGATGGCTCCAGTTGAGCTAGAGGAATTAAGGAAATAGTTGTAAGATATGCTAGATAAGGGGTTTATAAGACTGAGCGTCTCTCCATAGGGAGCTCCGGTATTGTTTGTGAAGAAGAGAGATGGGAGCCTCAGGTTGTGTATCGATTATCAGATGTTGAACAAGGCTACCATCAAGAATAAGTACCCTTTACCGCACATCGACGATTTATTGGATTAGCTTCGAGGAGCGCAGATCTTTTCCAAGATAGATCTGAGATCTGGGTACCATCAACTGAAGATTCGAAAGGAGGATGTGCCCAAGACAACTTTTCGTACCCGCTATGGCCATTACGAATTTCTGGTGATGCCTTTCGGGTTGACGAATGCACCAGCAGCTTTTATGGCTCTAATGAATGAGATATTCAAGCCATACCTGGACCAGTTCGTGATCGTTTTCATTAATGATATGTTGTTGTATTCAAGGTCCAAGGAAGATCATGAGCAGCACTTAAGGATTGTTTTGCAAACCCTCTGAGAGAGAAAGTTGTATGCCAAACTTGGTAAATGTGACTTTTTACTCGAGCAGATTTCCTTTCTGGGTCATGTTGTATCGACAGATAGAGTGTCAGTAGATCCATTAAAGATTGAGGCCATTATTCATTGGGAACAGCCCAAGATAGTCACAGAGATCAGAAGTTTTCTTTGTTTGGCAGGTTACTACAAGAGATTTGTAGAGGGTTTCTCTAGATTGGCTGCTCTGTTGACACGTCTTACTAGGAAGAATGTGGAACATGGGATGAAGCTTGTGAGAGGAGTTTTCAGGAACTTAAGCGCAGATTAACCACCGCGCCAGCTCTTATCATCCCTAACAACTTAGGAAGCTATTCTGTTTATGTGGATGCTTCACATCAAGGGCTAGGATGTGTTTTGATGCAGGATGGAAGGGTAGTAGCTTATGGATCTAGACAGCTAAAAGATCAGGAAAAGAACTACCCCACTCACGATTTAGAGTTAGTAGCCATAGTATTTGCATTGAAGAGATGGCGCCACTACTTGTATGGTGAGAGATTTTAGATCTTTACAGATCATAATAGTCTGAAGTACTTATTCTCACAGAAGGAGTTAAATATGAGATAGAGAAGGTGGTTAGAACTCCTCAAAGACTACGATTGTAAAATTTTGTACCACCCGGGGAAGACGAATGTGGTTGCCGATGCATTAAGTAGAAAAAGTCTCGGGTTGGTATCACATATGATGGTTAGAGAGCATGAGTTGTTGGAACAGTTCACAAACCGTAGTCTGGATATGACCCTACTTGAGATTGGCAGCTATGGGATTATTGCTAGCTTGATATTAGAACCAAAGTGATTGAGAGAATTTGACAAGCTCAGTAAATTGATCAATGGTGTATTGATGTGATTAGCCAAATCCAAAAGGGTAAGGGTACGGAATTTGTATTGAGTTCAGATGGAGTACTAAGGTTTGAGAATAGAATATGTGTTCCTAAGGATTCTAAGCTGAGGAAGTTGATATTATCAGAGGCTCACTCATCGAGATATACAGTACACCCAGGGAGTAATAAAATGTATCAAAATCTTCAGTAGGTATATTGGTGGTTTGGAATGAAAAGAGACATAGCTGAGTATGTCGCTAGATGTCTCATTTGTCAGCAGGTAAAGGTTGAGCATAAGAATCCTGGAGGATTATTACAACCTCTATCGATACCGACATGGAAGTGGGAGCACGTCACCATGGACTTTGTGATGAGGTTACGGATAACCCGTAAGAACCATGATGCTAAATGGGTTATAGTAGATCTGTTAACGAAATCGGCACACTTCTTAGCCATGAGATCTACAGATACCTTGAGTGCATTGGTGAACTTGTATGTACGGGAGATAGTGAGATTGCATGGATTCCCAGTGAGTGTTGTTTCTGATCGGGATGCCCGCTTCACTTCCCACATTTGGAGACATTTTCAGGAAGTGATAGGGACCCAGTTTAGCTTTAGCACCGCTTTTCATCCTCAGACAGATGGTCAGTCAGAGAGGACTATACAGACCCTAGAGGATATGTTGAGAGCGTGTGTGCTGGATTTTAGAGGCTCATGGGACAATCACTTGCCATTGATTGAGTTCACCTACAATAACAGTTATCACTCAAGTATTGGTATGGCCCCTTATGAGGCACTATACGATCGTAGATGCTGATCACCTATTAGTTGGGAAGAGGTTGGTGATAGAAAGTTGCTCGCTCCCGATTTAGTTAAACAAGCCTCCAAAGATGTTCAGATAATATGTGAGAGGTTGCAAACGGCTCAAAGTCGACAAAAGAGCTACGCTGACAGGAGATGGCGACCACTTGAGTTTGATGTGGGTAAGTTTGTATTTTTGAGAGTATCTCCTTCTAAGGGAATAACGAGGTTCGGGAAGAAAGGAAAACTAAGTCCTCGTTACATTGGTCCCTTCGAGATTTTGGATAAAGTGGGAGATGAAGCATATAGGCTAGCCTTACCACCTGAGCTAGCAGAAGCCCACAATGCCTTTCATGTTTCTATGCTTCGGAAGCACTATCCGGATCCAACACATGTAATTAGCTACGAGCCATTGGAGCTCAAGAGGATATGTCGTACGTGGAGGAATCGATCCAGAAATTGGACAGAAAAGAGAAGGTGTTGCAGAACGAGACGATTTAATTAGTTAAGATTTTGTGGCAACATCACACTATGGAAGAGGCCACAAAGGAACTGAAGAGTTTGATGCGGGAGAAGAATCCCGAGTTATTCACAGAAGGATTGGTTCCAATTTGGAGGACCAAATTTTCTAAGATGGGAAGAATGTGAGATCCTGTATAGGTTTAACCTTGTACATATGTAAATGAATTCATGAGTATGGTGACGTACTAGTAATGTGAAGCATATGTGATGTAAAGTCTATAGGTTTAATGTACACATTTGTAATAAGAGTTGTAATGTACGTACAAGTTTCATTAAGTCGGAATATGAAGAAATGGACTTTGATATATAATGAATATGAGTAGTGGGGTAAAATGGAATGAAATTGCATAACTGGTGCAAATGTTTATGTTTCCATTTAGTTATATATTGTATACATTTGGTTATTCAAGGATTACATACAAGTTTTAATGTGTATAAAGTATGAATGAAAGTCATTTCCAAGTTTCAAAGGTGGGTGAATAAGAAAATGATTATGGCAGCAAATTAAGGATGTTTTGTGTAAAGTTGCAGTAGAAAACTGCAGTAAAAATCTAGAAATATGAATGACAGATCGATCTCATAGGATGAGAGATCGATCTGGAAGAAAAAAATGATCTTATTTTGAGCTATGGAGCAGGACAGATCGATCTCTAATGGAGCCAAATTGATCTGCTAAGCGTTCTGTAATGAGAAGATCAATTCTTAAGATAAACAGATCGATCTCCTTAACTCTTTGTTTGAGATAGATCAATCTCAAGCCTCGACATATCGATCTCCTTAAGGGTTCTGTAAAGAGCAGATCGATCTCCTACAAGGGGCAGATCGATCTCCAAGAAGGAATTTACCTGCAAACAGATCGATCTCATCATGAAAGAAGATCGATCTTATAGTGGTTGCGTTTGGTAAAAAGGACTACCAAACCTTACAGACATCAAGCTCCACAAGGGCCAGATCGATCTCATGTTTCTGCATCTATAAAAAAGGGCACGATATTGAACTAAAAACTCATATTTTTCCTCCCACCAAACCTCACCAACCATTTTCTCTCAAGACCCAAGGTTTCTCACTCTAAAAACCACTACATTCCGACAAGTTTTAGAAGAAGGTCAAGAAGGGAAAGTTGTTCCTTGAAGCAAGGAGAACAACATACCCGAAAATCACACATTGGTGTGATCAAGAGAAGGAGTTGTGGCTACCATAAGTTTGACTAAGTAAAAGGGTAAGCTCTTCAACCTTCAAGCTTCTAAATATGGTTTCTAGATATCAGTGGGTTGGATAAAATGTGAAATGTTGATAGGGATGATGAATGTAGTGATGGGTGAGTAATGTTAAGGGAGATTCATAAAGAGAGAATCCATGGAAAAGTGATGGAAAGCTTAAGAGATGAAAAAAATGATATTAGTGGAAGAGTGAAATGTGATTAGGGGATTGAGGAGTATGAATAGACAAGTAAAAGTCAATGAGTATGTTTAGAGGATAAAAAGGAAAATAGCTTATGATTTACACTTGTAGATTGAAATACATGGAGCACGATTAACCCGAATCGCGAACGAAGCAAAGGAGACGAAGCAAATACAAACGTGATTCGAGGTAAGGGACTGTATGTTAGCGATAGAGGTATTTGTACGTATTTTACTGTGATTTGAGTAGTTACGACGCTAGAAATAGTATGTTTAGCTATTGAGCTATGGAAATCGATATGAAAGCTTGAAATGGATTATGTATATATATATATATATATTGTGAAAGTGGGATGTGGGAAGGAAATTAGGTTGACATGCATGTTTTTAATGTTCTTACAACTATATGTTGTTGTGATTGAGAAATGATGATGGATAGGTTGGTTAGTTTTACACGTTCAGCATGGGAAGACATACAACATAAATGAAACATGTTTTGATGTTTTTAAAAGAGAAAATAGTCACCTATGGGATTTGAGATGTGAAATGGTATTGGAGCTTTAGCTCACACCTGTTTTGATGAATTGGACTATGCTAGAGTTTCACTCGTATACGTCTGGATGTTTTGATAAACCGTGCTGGAGCGTGACTCGCACATGATTTTATAATGATAATGTGCTGGAGTGTTAGCTAGCACATGTTTCTATGCTTTTGATGTGCCGTGCTGGAGTTTAACTAGAACAATGGTTTTGAGAAAAGTGCCGGAGCATTGCTCGCACCCATTTTTACTGAGTTGAGGTAAACCTGGGGGTCCGGGACCCAAAGGGATGCCAGTTGACGGCCTTGAAATGGGCTGGGCCTTAACAATAAATCATACCATGCTGTAACCTTATGATGATTGTGTGTCACACTGATTGCTCGCCTGGTATATGAGACATAGTTCAGGATGAAAAGTCCATTGGAGCTGATAGATGGACTTAGGTCCACATTAGTACATTAAACTGTGTAGTTGTTCGTTGGTATACAATGTATCGTGCTAGGTGCACGTGAGTACAAGTATCGCGTAGATGACACATGGCGTACCTTATACCGTGAGTATATGAGGAGATGAGGTTGATTGAGATAAGCCGGAGGGTAGGACTGACCCATCCCCCTTCAGGCAAAGTGATGCCCTGTGCACACCTGATCAGTGAGGCCTAGGATCACTGACTATGGCCATATGTCGTGGATATTTGATTGTCGAAAAATTTCATACCTGTCTCAGAGATACGAGAAATCGAGAAACTCATAAAAGATAGAGATTTGATGAAAAGAAATGATTTGAGCAAAGCAAAGAGATGTTTTTGATTTAATAAATCTCTCGATTTAAATGCTCGTGCTATGATAGCACTGTTTATCACATGTTTTTAAATGGGAATATTGTATACATGTTTTCATGAAAATGCTTATATGAAAAATGAGTTTTTGTAAGCATTTTCTAGAAATATTTCCATTTCCATTGAAACATGGTTTTGTTTATGCATGCATGGGCTTTGTAGATAGTACAGTATCTACTTGTTAGCATCCTTTTCCTTACTGAGCTGTGGTTTGCTCATCCCATTAAATTTCCCCCTCCAGATACTAAGAAATAAGGCAGTGCGGTGGTCTCTAGATCTCTTTTTGTGTTGGACAGCTCCCACCAGTTACAAAGGTATTAAGATTTGTATACACATGAGTATTTTGTATCTAATATATTGTATCACACAGTTACAAATCGAAAATGTAAATAGTGGTATGAGGGAAGTTATGTAAAGATGTTATTATACAATTAATTTTGTATAATTACACACACCTGGGAGTGTGAATTAAAGTTTTAAATATTTTCGCCGTAAAATTTATGAAATTTTAGTAATTGCATCATCTCACAGCCCAATTGTAGTAGCGTAAGTATGGATAAAGGGCACCCGGAAGTAGGGTGTGACAAGATAACTCTACTTGACCACTAGTTTGTGGGTGATAAGCAGTGGTTACCTTATGCTTGACCCCATATTTTTTTAAAAGCCCATCAAAACTCTTGTTGCAAAAATAGGATCCCCCATCACTAATGATGGCTCTGGGTGGTCCAAACGTCGTAAAAATATTCTTCTTCAAAAACCTTATCACCACCTTGGCATCATTAGTTCGTAAAACCATTGCTTCAACCCATTTTGACACATAATCTACGACCACCAAAATGTAGAGATTGCCATATGAAGGAACAAAACGTCCCATGAAGTCTATACCCCAAACATCAAAAAGCTCTACTTCCAAAATATTAGTCAGAGGCATCTCATTTCTTTTGAAAATATTACCTACCCTCTGACATCTATCACATTTCTTCATAAAGTAGTGGGCATCCTTAAACAAGGTGGGCCAGTAATATCCAGATTGTAAAACCTTACCAGTTGTCCTTTCTCTTCCAAAATGCCCTCCATAATTAGAAGAATGATAGTGTCTAAGTATATCCTCTACTTCTTCCATGGGAACACATCTCCTTAAAACTTGATCTTTACATTGCTTGTACAGGAAGGGATCATCCCACACATAATACTTGACATCACTTAAAAACTTCTTCTTTTGTTGGGTAGTCAAATCTGGTGGCATCACATTGCTCACCAAATAATTCACAAAATCAGCATTCCAAGGCAAACTAGAGTGCCCAAAAGCAAACAACTACTCATCAGGAAAGGACTCATTAATGACTGTACCATCTTCTTTAAATCCACTCTCCAATCTAGATAAATGGTCAGCAACTTGATTCTCTGTCCCTTTCCTATCCTTAACCTCCAAGTCAAACTCTTACAGCAGGAGGATCCATCTAATCAATCTAGGCTTTGGATCCTTCTTGGAAACTAGGTACTTAATGGCAGCATGATTAGTATATATTACCACCTTAGTGCTAATAAGATAGGAGCAAAATTTATCAAAAGCAAATACTGTAGCCAACAGCTCATTCTCGGTAGTAGCATAATTTAACTGGGCTTCATTCATAGTTTTACTTGCATAATAGATAATATAAAAGACTTTTCCTTTTCTTTGTCCAAGTACAGCCCCAACTACATAATCACTTGCATCACACATCAGCTTAAAAGGTAAACTCCAATCTGGAGCTATGATTACAGGGGCTGTAAGTAACTTCTCCTTCAAAGTCTTAAATGATTCTAAGCAACGCTCATAAAAACAGAATGCAATATCCTTTTCTAGAAGGTTACACAAGGCTTTGGGATTTAAGAGAAGTCATTTATGAACCTTCTGTAAAAACTTACATGGCCCAGAAAACTCCTAATTCCCTTAACAGAGGTAGGGGGAGGTAACTTCTCAATGATTTTCACCTTAGCTCTATCTACTTCTATCCTTCTAGCAGATATCTTGTGCCCAAGCACTATGCCTTCAGAACAAGTGCCAAGTTTTGCAGACAAAGATCAACGCTATCCCCAAATATAGAAAAATCATTCATGAAGACCTCTAGAAAACCCTCCACCATATTATGAAATATGGCCATCATGCAACGCTGAAAGGTAGCAGGTGCATTGCATAGGCCAAAAGGCATCCTCCTAAAAGCAAATGTCCTGTAGGGATAGATGAAGGTGTTTTTTCTTGGTCCTCTGGGCTATAGCTATCTGATTGTACCCAGAGTACCCATCCAGCAGGCAGTAGAACCCATGACTAGCCAATCTATCTAGCATCTGGTCAATAAAGGGTAGAGGGAAGTGGTCTTTCCTGGTGGCCTTGTTAAGTTTCCTATAGTCCATACATACACGCCAACCGGTGATAGTCCTAGTGGGTATGAGCTCATTGTTCTCGTTCTCAATCACAGTCATCCCTCCTTTCTTAGGAACACATTGAACTGGGCTCACCCAGGCATTGTCAGAAATGGGATATATGATCCCGACATCAAACCACTTAATTATGTCCTTTTTGACCACTTCTTTCATCACATGATTCAACCTACGCTGGTGCTCTATTGATGACCTATACCCCTCCTCCAACAGTATCTTGTGCATCATATTGTAAGACCCAAACTTTGTGTTATTTCTTAAAGAATATATCATTTTGAAATATGTAATTATGATATATCGATCAATAAGGAAGAAATAATACAATTTTGAGTCATTTGATGTAATTGGAAGCCGATACGTTTTAAAATACCGAAATAAGAGCTTGGGTAAATTCAGAATAAACCAAATGAAATTAGGTTAAACAAATTGAAAATATGAACTTAGAACGCGAAAATACAGGGAGTCCAAGAAGGGAAGTTAGTCTGAAAATGATAACTTGAAAATTACCCCACCTTAGGAATTTATCGTTGAAATATGGAAAAATATATTTTCGAAGAAATAAAAATAATATATATGTACATGTGTGTGCAGATATCAATGTACATAAAATATATTGTAATAATATTATTATAATAATAATAAATAATAAAAAGAGATATTTTATTATTTTATTATTATTATAATAATATTATAAGATATTTTTATACTATCTAATATATTATATTAAAATGTAATATAGTATAAAAAGAAGAACAAAAAAGGAAAAAACGAAAAAAAATAGAAGCGAAAATGCGAGAGAACCCGATCGACCCCTTGTCTTCCTTCCTCCAGCGAGCCACAACTGGCGAGAGTGTGCGAGAGAGGAGTGTAAGACCCAGATTTAATTAAAATACGAAATGAATGAGTATTCGTGAAGGGAAGTTGAGTTAAATTAATCCCGAACACGTGTAAGGGCAAAACGGTCAATAGACCGAAAGTCAGAATAAATTCGATAAGAAAATTTAATTAAAAATATGGATTTGAGAAATCTTGGTCAATAAAGGTGAAATAAATTTATTTTGGATTAAATTGATCAAGATATTAATTTATGGGAATTAATCGAGATTTTTAGTTCGGAAAAATAATCCCGAAAATAATCGAAAAAATACAGAAAAGTCATTCGGGACAATATCCCAAAAATACAAAGAAATTATACCCGAAAAAGGATTAAAATATAATAAATTAAATTAAATTAATTAATTTAGAATAAAATAATAATTTTAAGGGACATTTGGTTATTTTTAAGGTATTTGAATGATTAAAAAAAAAAGAAAGAGAAATTTGAAAGTGTTATCGGGGAGAGAGAAGAAGAATGGAAAACGGAGAAGGAAACCCGCGCGTGGTCGACCGATCCATGGCCACCAGTGACCGAGCAACTCCGACGAAGGGTCGAGCAGGAAGAGGAGAGACCGACGAAGCTTTGGGCACCGGTGACGCGCGCCGACGATGGCCGTGTCCGACGAACGGAGAAAGAGAAGATCGCGGGGAAAATGGGGTTGATCCCGGCGATCCACGGCAGCTGGGCATGAACGGTGGGTACTGACGAGTTCAGGAGGAGGAGCCGGTTCTTTTGAGACCGGTATTGGCCGACGAAACTGCCAAAATCCGACGGATCAAGGGAGAGAAACCGACGGGGAGAGGAGAGATTTTTTCAGCGATCGGCGCCGATTTGAGCCCCACCAAGGCTCGATTTTGGAAGCCCAGGCGACTGTGAGCCGATTGGTAACGAAAACAGCCACTGAAACTGTCGGCAAACGTCGAAAACGGCAGAAGAAGAAGTGGGTACCGACGGCGAAGAGGAGAACAGCCGGACCGGCTACCTTCTGGCGGACTTGGGTGAAACCGAGGGTAGATCTGAGATGCGGACAACCTCACGGAGTTGTTGGCAGTGGAAGCCGGTGGAGAACCGGCAAGGCCTTGAACCGACGGTGAACCGATCAAATCGGAGTGAACCGGCGGTCTGAACCGGTCCAAATCGGACTGAACCGGTTCAACCAAAAAAAGAGAGGAAAAAAGGAAGAAAAAAGGGAAAAAGAAAGAGAAAAAAATTGGGGAAAATTTCAGTGATGCAATCGAGCTTCGGGTAAGTCAGTAGTGGTCGAAATTGACCCGATTTAAATTTTGGAGTATTTAATTTAATTAATTTTGGGCTTAAAACTTACCCGAAAAATTATGGAATTATGTAGCTCGACAATTGGCATCCAACGAGAGCTCGAGACAGCCTCGAATTTTGTACTAGCATTGAATCTCGGGTAAGTGACCCTTATTTACGACAATTTACATTGTTATGCGTGATATGAATTTAAATTCCGCATAAATTGAATTAAATTATAGAAATTTGGTAAATTGTCGTAAATAATAAATTTAACTATTCGAGAGTTAGAACGAGGCCCAATAAATTGTTGGTGGGCCTAGTGAGCCCAATAGGCCTCGATAAAGTGAAAATTAAGTGGAAAACGGGCTTAAGGTCGATTAAGGCCCATAAGGTACAATCGAGCCCAATAGGGGTAAATGGGCCCAATGATTTAAATTAAGTCCAGAAAATATCAAATACAATTAAGTTGTATAATATCTGACCTGAGGAATATTGATACGCAGTTCCGGGCATTTGATTGGGAGCATATCGGACTACGCGACGAGACAATAGTGGAAAAGAAAAGGTCAGACTCTACAGGAAAATAAGGTAAGGGAATTCTACGGACTGCTAGAGGTAACTTTACGCAATTTTAAGTTCATTTGCACTCTTTAAAAATTACCTGAAGGGTCTAGAGGTCAATTAATAATTTTAGTGCCTCGAATGGGTAAATTACCAAAATACCCTTATTAAGGGTAAAATTTACAAATTTAGGAAAAGTTGGGAGGAGCAAGAACAAGAGGTTTTTACTCATTCTGGAGGTGTTTTGATGCATGCATTAGTAGGCTAGCTAACCTTGAAAGAAAATGCACAGCATTGCATGCTTTCAACGTGAAATTGTTTTGAACACTGTTTTGAGGAAACAGAGCCACCTACGTGTTTTATTGACATGTGACGTGCTAGAGCTCAGCTCGCATGATATTTTCGATTTGTGTGATGTACGCATTAGTGCTGGAGCGAGAGCTCGCACTAGAGTTTTACATGCATAGGTGCTGGAGTCCAACTCGCACCAGATTCTTATATATATATATGATTTTTGTGACAGGGTGCTAGAGTCTAACTCGCACCATATTTTTATATGATTTTGAGACAGGGTGTTAGAGCTTCGCTCGCACCAGATTTTTATACGATTTGCATACAGAGTGCTAGAGCTTAGCTCGCACTAGATTTACTTGATTTGATGAGAGTGCTGAGCATTGCTCGCACTGATTTTATGAGAACATGTGATGAGCCGTGCTCGGAGCATCGGGTAGACTGTGTGTCACTGATTAAATAGGCCCGCACGTGCGTTTTGAGACATGACATGTTAAAACAACCTTGGAGATCCACCTGATGAGCCCGAACGCGGGATAAGGGTTGGAGGACCAGCTGATGAGCCCGAATGAGGGATAAGGCTGGGGGTCCACGGAGTACGATGTACCGTGCAAGTAGCATGGAGTATGATGTACCGTGTGGTATCTTTGTGATACGTTGGTATCTTTGTGATACGTTGGCATCTTCGGATGCATGGGATCGGATAAGACCGATGAGATGGATTGACCCACCTCCCCGGCCGTTCTCGATCATGGGGAGAACCCGCACACTAGGATCCGTGTAGCTGAGGAACTCCCGAGGACACATATGGCCATAGTCCTAGTTATTTACCGATATACAGACGTTGCCTAGTCTCGAATGTCGTCGATTTTGATGAAATCAAATTGGGTTTTAAACTAAATTTGCATGATGGTATTTCCATGCTTTTCAAACCCATGTGTGAATGTAAATCGATTTTCATGGTTTTGTGTGAGTCAGGATCACTCGCAGGAGGGGTCGAGTCCTGACTTTATTGTGAAAATTTTCATTGAGAAATAAATGTTTTGTAATAATTGCATGTTGAATTTTCCGTGCAAACTTGATTTACATAACATCATAATTCATATCATTTTTTTTAAAATGTGTGGAGAAAGGGTGGTTTATACATGGCACCACGTTCATGTAGGTAGTATGGTTACCTACTTGTTCGTAGGATTGCCTTACTGAGCTTGATGTGCTCACCCCTTTCATTTTCTCCCACAGATAATCTCTAGTTGAAGTTGAGGCGACTCAGTACTGCATTCCGGATATCCGCTGCTGCCCATCAACATAAGGTATATACACTTGTACATATTGTATCTACATAAACATAGCACAGTAACATGTTTGTAAGTAACTTTAGGGGATGTATAAATATTGTAGACATTTTATAAATGACTGAGAAAGAATTAAGTTATATGGTAAATATATGGTGGGACTGGCATTGACGCACAGCCCAATTTGTTAGTGGAGTGTGGTCACGATCAGAAGACAGGTAAGAATTTAAGTAAGAAAATAACAAAATGCGAAAAATTAACTCTGATTTTTGGGTAGTTCGGGTCGTGACATATAAAGGTGGTATCAGAGCAGAAATTGGTCTGATGTGTGTCAGTGTCAGTAATTAGGAAATTACATCCCGTGTTACTGTGCTTGGTTAGATACAATAGTGTATATCGAGATGGGTTTTGACTAAGAAATGGTTGAGAATGCAGGAATGCCTAATATGAGTCTCGTTAGATGAGATTGTGCACGAGGCAGAGGTCGTAGAGGTAGACCTGAGTCTGCTAAGTCGTGCTGAGGTGACCTGTGAGAATCAGGATGAAATTGAAATGGAGGCTAATGTTAAACATGCCTCTCAGAGTCCGACAGAGTGATCGGACAGTATTGAGACACGCTTCGTGAGATTGGAGCGGAGTGTGGAGATTATTGTGAGGAGCTAATTGCTCAGATTATGTATGAGATCAGAGGGCGCAGCGGAGCATTGGTGGAAACCCGCTCGACCCATCTTAAGTGTTAAACATCCAGAGCGGACGTGAGAAATGTTTATGGATGTATTCCGATGATAGGATATCCCGGACATGATTTAAAGGAAATTATGGATAAAAGTCCTTACTCTGACCCAGAGGATTTGATTTATTGAAGAGTATAATTTATGAGTATGAAACTCGGTTATATTCTTGGGCAGATATTACCTCGACACTATGAACAAGTGACAGTCGAGATGTCTAAAAGTTTATGGAAGGGCTCAGATTTTTAATTAGAGTCCGATTGGCCCGTGAGATATTACTTATACCGAGGCAGTGCGTAGATTTACAGTTGGGTAAATAAGAACATGAATTGCATGCCTCTGAGATTGGGAAAGGTAATGAGGGCCGAAATAGAGACAGAAAAGAGAATCGAGAAATGACAAAGATGTTAAAATGGAAAAATGGTAATTGGTAAAAGAATTAATTTGATGAGTTATGGAGTAAGATAATTGGTAAGGCCTCAGTGCATCCAATTTTGGCACTCTTGAGGGGCTTTGTAATTAGAGGACCCCGACCTGCTACGAAGCAGTGTAGCAGTGTAAGCACTGGAAGCAGTGTGGGATGTGTGGTGGATACCACAGAAGGAGGGTCTATACCTACACTGTATTGATGAAAATGGCCGTTAAGTGTGATAAGACGGACCATTGGTTTTGATTGCATAGAGTTGGGCGAGATCGCCCCACAGAAAAGTAAAGAGACAGAAAAACTTCGTTGGTATAGCTGCAACGAAAAGGGAGGCCATAGCCGAAAAGAAAAAAAAGAAAGTAGGCTGTTGGACGAAGGCGAGAGGATGTCTTGGACCAGGACACTATTGATGTTTCATGGATGTGGTGTAAGATACCACACTTGTTATGAATAATGAAGTACATATGTTCATTGATCCTGGTGCCACACATTTATTCATACCGCCTTCATGCACATATAAGTGAGTAAAAGGCATGAATGCCTACATCATTGGGCCCAATACTGATAAATGAGTACCCCAATAGAGGAGGATTAATTAACGGAATATGGATATAGAGATTTTAAGTTGAAAACAGGAGTGAAAACATCACTGAAAAGTATATTGTAAGTGTTGACAAGTGATAAAAAGGAGTGCAACAGTTAAAATTAAAGGAGTAAAGGATTGTACTCACGAAATGAATAATGACAAGAGTTTCGTTATAATTGATACACTAAGGAGATAATCTTTAAGATAAGATAGATCCTAAATACAAGATGTATTGGAATAAGAGACATATGCTAGGTAAGGAATACCCTTAATATGCGAAGTAATTAGGATTAAAGCAATTAGTAGCGAATATAAATTGTAACCACATGGATTGGTATATAAAGTAATTGTGGTTAAGTCTGAAGGTTAATAAAGGTATTTCAAAATACCTCCCCGCCTGAAGACTTGACAGCGTCTAAAAGTATGTATATATATAACTTATAACGTGAAATCAATCGTTGTAATAAATACCTTTAGCGTTAGGATACCTTTACTAAGACGATAAGAATATTAAAATTCGACAAATCATAAAGGTTAACATAGTAAAATTTAATAAGAGCCGTTAAGATAAGAAAAGAAAATGATGCAGGTTAGTACCTGAAAACGTAAGCGGTTTTGAAGGATCTTATACGCTTATGCGTAAATAAGTTAAGGATTGGACCGAGTTGTAATCATCATTATCGATGATATGTTGGGTGTATTTAAAGTCTAGGGCAAATTGTAAGCAATAATTGAAAGTGGCTTTTACAAATGGGTTGTTGCGAGTTCTCAATAGGGTATACCTTGTTGACACGTTTAACTATGAAAACGTGGTCTTTGAGTGAGATGATAGATGTGACGTGAATTTCGGTGTAGTGAAGTATGAACTGACCACCATGATTAATTTCACCATACCCAATAGCTCAAGAGGTTCTCAGTGAGTATGGATACCTCGAAATAATGAAGGAGCTGTGTATTGATGTATAATGGGAAGATAGTCAATTTTGGAGTCAGACAACTCTTTGATCAAGAAATAAACTATCTGACCCATGATTTAAAGTTGGCAACGGTAGTATTTGTATCGAGGATATGGTACTATTATGTACACGATGAGAAATTGTGGATATGCACTGATCATAAAGCCCCGAGTATCTGTTTTCACAGAAAGAGGCGAATATGAAAATACATAGTGGGTTAGAGCTTCTGAGAGATTTTCATTGTAAAAATTGTACCACCCAGGAAAGGCTGATGCTTTGAGTAAAAAGAGCCTCGGGATGGTACTACGTATGATGGTCAGGGAGCGTGAGCTGCTAGAGCAGTTGTGAACCTCAGTATTGATGTGATCCCTTATGATAATGACAGTGATTGTGTGACAGCTAGCCTGAGACTAGAACCGGATGAGAGTGCCCGGATTTGACAGGCTTAGCGTGATGATCGGCATGATATCGATAGTATGGGTGAGATTCAGAAGGGTACAGTGACAGAGTTCACAGAGTATGATAATGATTTACAGAGAGGTTCAGAGACAGTATAAGTGCTCCCTAGGACCACAGTTGATGAGATAGTAATATTATCAGAAGCTCACTCTTTGGGATAAATAGTGCATATGGAAAGTAAAGAATATATATCGAAATCTCGAAAAGGGTATTGGTGGTCAGATGTGAAAAGAGATATGGTAGAGATTGTGGAAAAGTGCCTAGTATGTTGGCAGAATAAGGTGGAATATTAAAAGTCTGTAGAGTTATTGCAGCCTCAACCTATATAGACACGGCACGAAAAATGAGAGCAAGTCTCCATGAATGTCGTGATGGGTTACAGAGGACCCAGGTGAATTACGAGGCTATTTTGATGATAGTCGATAGAGTGACTAAGTCTACCCATCTTATGGTTATGAAACCCCCAGATACTCAGAGTGTATATGAGGATTCAGGTATAAGGAAGATTGTGAAACATTAAGTAGCGTTCCAGTGAGCATGGTATCATATAGGGATTCCCGCTTCATTTCCCACCTTTGAGGATATTTTTAGGAAGCTATGGGAACCCGACTGAGTATTAGCACAGCTTTTCATCCTCAGACAGATGGTCAGTCAGAGAGGACTGTACAAGTTCTGAAGGATCCGATGAAAGCGTGTGCCCTTGATTTTTTATGCACCTGGGATGATCAGTTGTTACAAATTGAAGTCGCCAATAACGACAGTTGGCACTTGAGTATCGGGATAACAAGATATGAGGCAGTGTATGGCTGTAGGGGTTGTTCCCCAAATTGGATAAGAAAAAGTGGGTGACAGATAGAATTATTTTTGACTTTGGATAATAAGTCTCTGAGGATGTTTTAGTTAAGAGTGAGAGATTAAGAATACCTCAGAGCAGATCGACAAGAATTGGAATTCACCGACGGTGAATTTCTTTGGTTGAAATGTTTCTTGTCCTAAGAGAATAAGGACATAGCGAACTTTCAGAAGAAGGTAAATTGAGTTGCGCTGGATAGAATATTTTAAGAGATTGGACAAGTGGGAGATAAGACCTGTAGGTTGGTGTTATCACCTGAATTAACAGGCACCCACAATGTGTCTCAGCTTTTGATGCTTCAGAAATATTATCCAGATCCAGCATAGGTGATAGGATATGAGATCTAACAGTTCAGTTTAATGAAAATATAAGTATATTGAAGAAGTTGATTCGGGCATTAAACAGGAAAGAGAAAGTATTGAGGTTTAAGATGATCTCCCTAATTAAAGTCCATTGGTAGTAATACACTCCGGAGAAGGTCACATAAGAATTTAAGAGTATGATAAGATCGATGTAACCGGAGTAGTTTATGAACTCATATGACTTGGTTCTAATTTGGAGGACCAAATTCCTTAAGTGGGGGAGAGTTGTAAGACCCAGATTTAATTAAAATACGAAATGAATGAGTATTCGTGAAGGGAAGTTGAGTTAAATTAATCCCGAACACGTGTAAGGGCAAAACGATCAATAGATCGAAAGTCGGAATAAATTCGATAAGGAAATTTAATTAAAAATATGGATTTGAGAAATCTTGGTCAATAAAGGTGAAATAAATTTATTTTGGATTAAATTGATCAAGATATTAATTTATGGAAATTAATCGAGATTTTTAGTTCGAAAAAATAATCCCAAAAATAATCAAAAAATATACTGAAAAGTCATTCGGGACAATATCCCGAAAATACGAAGAAATTATACCCGAAAAAGGATTAAAATATAATAAATTAAATTAAATTAAATTA
This sequence comes from Firmiana major, assembly GCA_033439115.1. Classification (NCBI taxonomy): domain Eukaryota; kingdom Viridiplantae; phylum Streptophyta; class Magnoliopsida; order Malvales; family Malvaceae; genus Firmiana; species Firmiana major. Next base: position 14,402,675 of record CM065913.1, on the reverse strand, counting down.
ATTAATTTGGAATAAAATAATAATTTTAAGGGATATTTGGGTATTTTTAAGGTATTTGAATGATTAAAAAAAAAAGAAAGAGAAATCTGAAAGTGTTATTGGGGAGAGAGAAAAAGAATGGAAAACGGAGAAGGAGACCCACGCGCGGCCGATCGATCCACGGCCATCGGCGACCGAGCGACTCCGACGAAGGGCCGAGCAGGAAGAGGAGAGACCGGCGAAGCTTTGGGCACCGGTGACGCGCGCCGACGATGGCCGTGTTCGGCGAACGGAGAAAGAGAAGATCGCGGGGAAAACGGGGTTGATCCCGACGATCCACAGCAGCTGGGCACGAACGGTGGGTACCGATGAGTTCAGGAGGAGGAGCCGATTCTTTTGAGACCGGTATTGGCCAGCGAAATCGCCAAAATCCAGCGGATCAAAGGAGAGAAGCCGACGGGGAGAGGAGAGATTTTTTCGGTGATCGACGCCGATTTGAGCCCCACCAAGGCTCGATTTTGGAAGCCCAGGCGACGGTGAACCAATTGGTACTAAAAACAGCCACTGAAACTGTCGACAAACGTCGAAAACGGAGGAAGAAGAAGTGGGTACCGACGGTGAAGAGGAGAACAGCCGGACCGGCGACCTTCCGGCGGACTTGGGTGAAACCGAGGGTAGATCTGAGATGCGGACAACCTCACGGAGTTGTTGGCGGTGGAAGTCGGTGGAGAACCGGCCGGCAAGGCCTTGAACCGGTGGTGAACAGACTGAACCAGAGTGAACCGACGATCTGCAAGGCCTTGCCGGCCGTATATGAGGATTCAGGTATAAGGAAGATTGTGAAACATTAAGTAGCATTCCAGTGAGCATGGTATCATATAGGGATTCCCGCTTCATTTCCCACCTTTGAGGATATTTTAAGGAAGCTATGGGAACCTGACTGAGTATTAGCACAGCTTTTCATTCTCAGACAGATGGTCAGTCAGAGAGGACTGTACAAGTTCTGAAGGATCCGATGAAAGCGTGTGCCCTTGATTTTTTATGCTCCTGGGATGATCAGTTGTTACAAATTGAAGTCGCCAATAACGACAGTTGGCACTTGAGTATCGGGATAACAAGATATGAGGCAGTGTATGGCTGTAGGGGTTGTTCCCCAAATTGGATAAGAAAAAGTGGGTGACAGATAGAATTATTTTCGACTTTGGATAATAAGTCTCTGAGGATGTTTTAGTTAAGAGTGAGAGATTAAGAACACCTCAGAGCAGATAGACAAGTATTGGAATTCACCGACGGTGAATTTCTCTGGTTGAAATGTTTCTTGTCCTAAGAGAATAAGGACATAGCGAACTTTCGGAAGAAGGTAAATTGAGTTGCGCTGGATGGAATATTTTAAGAGATTGGATAAGTGGGAGATAAGACCTGTAGCTGGTGTTATCACCTGAATTAACAGGCACCCACAATGTGTCTTAGCTTTTAATGCTTCGGAAATATTATCCAGATCCAGCATAGGTGATAGGATATGAGATCTAACAGTTCAGTTTAATGAAAATATAAGTATATTGAAGAAGTTGATTCGGGCATTAAACAGGAAAGAGAAAGTATTGAGGTTTAAGATGATCTCCCTAATTAAAGTCCTTTGGTAGTAATACACTCCGGAGAAGGTCACATAAGAATTTAAGAGTATGATACGATCGATGTAACCGGAGTAGTTTATGAACTCATATGACTTGGTTCTAATTTGGAGGACCAAATTCCTTAAGTGGGGGAGAGTTGTAAGACCCAGATTTAATTAAAATACGAAATGAATGAGTATTCGTGAAGGGAAGTTGAGTTAAATTAATCCCGAACACGTGTAAGGGCAAAACGGTCAATAGATCGAAAGTCGGAATAAATTCGATAAGAAAATTTAATTAAAAATATGGATTTGAGAAATCTTGGTCAATAAAGGTGAAATAAATTTATTTTGGATTAAATTGATCAAGATATTAATTTATGAGAATTAATCGGGATTTTTAGTTCGGAAAAATAATCCCGAAAATAATCGAAAAATATACTGAAAAGTCATTCGGGACAATATCCCGAAAATACGAAGTAATTATACCCGAAAAAGGATTAAAATATAATAAATAAATTAAATTAAATTAAATTAATTAATTTGGAATAAAATAATAATTTTAAGTGATATTTGGGTATTTTTAAGGTATTTGAATGATTAAAAAAAAAAAAGAGAAAGAGAAATCTGAAAGTGTTATCGGGGAGAGAGAAGAAGAATGGAAAACGGAGAAGGAGACCCGCGTGTGGCAGACCGATCCTCGGCCACCAGCGACCGAGCGACTCCGACGAAGGGCCGAGCAGGAAGAGGAGAGACCGGCGAAGCTTTGGGCACCGGTGACGCGCGCCGACGATGGCCGTGTCCGGTGAACGGAGAAAGAGAAGATCGCAAGGAAAACGGGGTTGATCCCGGTGATCCACTGCAGCTGGGCACGAACGGTGGGTACCGATGAGTTCAGGAGGAGGAGCCGGTTCTTTTGAGATCGGTATTGGCTGGTGAAATCGCCGGAATTCGACGGATCAAGGGAGAGAAACCGACGGGGAGAGGAGAGATTTTTTCGGCGATCGACGCCGATTTGAGCCCCACCAAGGCTCGATTTTGGAAGCCCTGGCAACGGTGAGCCGATTGGTACCAAAAACAGCCACTGAAACTGTCGGCAAATGTCGGAAACGGCGGAAGAAGAAGTGGGTACCGACGGCGAAGAGGAGAACAGCCGGACCGACGACCTTCCGGCGGACTTGGGTGAAACCAAGGGTAGATCTGAGATGCGGATAACCTCACGGAGTTGTTGGCGGTGGAAGCCGGCGGAGAACCGTTCGGTAAGGTCTTGAACCGGCGGTGAACCGATCGAACCGGAGTGAACCGACGGTCTGAACCGGTCCGAACCGGACTGAACCGGTTCAACCAAAAAAAGAGAGGAAAAAAGGAAGAAAAAAGGGAAAAAGAAAGAGAAAAAAATTGGAGAAAATTTCAGTGATGCAATCGAGCTTCGGGTAAGTCAGTAGTGGTCGAAATTGACCCGATTTAAATTTTGGAGTATTTAATTTAATTAATTTTGGGCTGAAAACTTACCCAAAAAATTATGGAATTATGTAGCTCGACAATTGGCATCCAACGAGAGCTCGAGACAGCCTCGAATTTTGTACTAGCATCGAATCTCTGGTAAGTGACCCTTATTTACGACAATTTACATCGTTATGCGTGATATGAATTTAAATTCCGCATAAATTGAATTAAATTATGAAAATTTAGGTAAATTGTCGTAAATAATAAATTTAACTATTCGAGAGTTAGAACGAGGCCCAACAAATTGTTGGTGGGCCTAGTGAGCCCAATAGGCCTCGATAAAGTGAAAATTAAGTGGAAAATGGGCTTAAGGCCGATTAAGGCCCATTAAGGTACAATTAGGCCCAATAGGGGTAAATGGGCCCAATGATTTAAATTAAGCCCAGAAAATATCAAATACAATTAAGTTGTCTAATATCTGACCTGAGGAATATTGATACGCAGTTCCGGGCATTTGATTGGGAGCATATTGAATTGCGCGACGAGACAACAGTGGAAAAGAAAAGGTCAGACTCTATAGGAAAATAAGGTAAGGGAATTCTACGGACTGCTAGAGGTAACTTTAAGCAATTTTAAGTTCATTTGCAGTCTTTAAAAATTACCTGAATGGTCTAGAGGTCAATTAATAATTTTAGTGCCTCGAATGGGCAAATTACCAAAATACCCTTGTTAAGGGTAAAATTTACAAATTTAGGAAAAGTTGGGAGGAGCAAGAACAGAGCCGCCTACGTGTTTTATTGACATGTGACGTGCTAGAGCTCAGCTCGCACGATATTTTCATTTTGTGTGATGCACGCATTAGTGCTGGAGCGAGAGCTCGCACTAGAGTTTTACATGCATAGGTGCTGGAGTCCAACTCGCACCAGATTCTTATATATATATGATTTTCGTGACAGGGTGCTAGAGTCTAACTCGCACCATATTTTTATATGATTTTGAGACAGGGTGTTAGAGCTTCGCTCGCACCAGATTTTTATACGGTTTGCATACAGAGTGCTAGAGCTTAGCTCGCACTAGATTTACTTGATTTGATGAGAGTGCTGAGCATTACTCGCACTGATTTTATGAGAACATGTGATGAGCTGTGCTCGGAGCATCGGGTAGACTGTGTGTCACCGATTAAATAGGCCCGCACGTGCGTTTTGAGACATGGCATGTTAAAACAACCTGATGAGCCCGAACGAGGGATAAGGGTTAGAGAAACAACCTGATGAGCCCGAACGAGGGATAAGGGTTGGAGATCCACCTGATGAGCCCAAACGAGGGATAAAGGTTGGAGGACCAGCTGATGAGCCCGAACAAGGGATAAGGCTAGGGGTCCACGGAGTACGATGTACCGTGCAAGTAGCATGGAGTACGATGTACCGTGTGGTATCTTTGTGATATGTTGGTATCTTTGTGATACGTTGGCATCTTCGGATGTATGGGATCGGATAAGACCGACGAGATGGATTGACCCACCTCCCGGGCGATTCTCGATCATGGGGAGAACCCGCACACTAGGATCCGTGTAGCTGAGGAACTCCCGAGGACACATATGGCCATAGTCCTGGTTATTTGTCGATATACAGACGTTGCCTAGTCTCGCATGTCGTCGATTTTGATGAAATCAAATTGGGTTTTAAACTAAATTTGCATGATGGTATTTTCATGCTTTTCAAACCCATGTGTGAATGTAAATCGATTTTCATGATTTTGTGTGAGTCAGGATCACCCGCAGGAGGGGTCGAGTCCTGACTTTATTGTGAAAATTTTAATTGAGAAATAAATGATTTGTAATAATTGCATGTTGAATTTTCCGTGCAAACTTGATTTACATAACATCATAATTCATATCATTTCTTTTAAAATGTGTGGAGAAAAGGTGGTTTATACATGGCACCACGTTCATGTAGGTAGTATGGTTACCTACTTGTTCATAGGATTGCCTTACTGAGCTTGATGTGCTCACCCCTTTCATTTTCTCCCACAGATAATCTCCAGTTGAAGTTGAGGCGACTCAGTACTGCATTCCAGATATCCGCTGTTGCCCATCAACATAAGGTATATACACTTGTACATATTGTATCTACATATGCATAGCACAGTAACATGTTTGTAAGTAACTTTAGGGGATGTATAAATATTATAAACATTTTATAAATGACTGCGAAAGAATTAAGTTATATGGTAAATGTATGGTGGGACTGGCATTGACGCACAGCCCAATTTGTTAGTGGAGTGTGGTCATGATCAGAAGACAGGTAAGAATTTAAGTAAGAAAATAACAAAATGCGAAAAATTAACTCTGATTTTTGGGTAGTTCGGGTCGTGACAAGGAGCGACAAAGGGCGACCGACACCCAAGAGGCGACTGGACGCCGTCACGCGTCGTGGGATCGTCGAAGAAGGCAGATTGATGAGGAGAATGCCACGGGGAGAAAAGAGGGATTCGACGGTCACCGACATTGATTTGACCCCAACCAAGCCAACCGAAGATTCCCCAGGCGAAGCCATGTCGAACGGTGGTCGAAACGGCCTGAGGACCGATCGAAAATGCCGACAATGACCAAATCACATCTGAACCGATTCAGATCGGTTCAGTGTACGAGTGAGAAAGAGGAGAGAGAAAAAAATTTTGGAAAAAAAATTTGATGTCGCCCTGACATAACCGTGGACCAGTTAGCGGTCGAAATTGATAGATTTATTTGTCAGAAAATTAGTTTGAATTTATATTTGATCAAAATTGACCGGTTTAAATATATATTAATGTGTAGAGCAACGGTAGGTGACAAACACGAGTTTGAGCGAGCCTCGATTTATGTGTCATTGAGAAAATTCGGGTAAGTGATCCTCACATACTATAACTTGTATAGCTATACAAAATTGAAATTAATCATATGTGAATTAGATATTGATCGCGTAAGTTACGAATTAATTTCGTATAAATTGCAATATGTGTGGAATTGAAAATCGATGATCGTAAATGATTAAATGAACGATCCAAAAGGCTAGAAAGGCTTAAGATGACACGATGAGGGTATTAAGCCCATTAAGGAGCAATTGGGCCCCAATAAGGGTAAATTGGGCCCAATATATTAAATTAATTGTACAAAAGTGAAAAATAAGTATATCGAGGTGAAGTGATATAATATGTAATTAATTTCAGCCTCGAGAACTGAATTGAAGTTTTACAAAGTGATTGGCAAAAAGCGAGGAAATAAGGAAATTTTGACTCGACGTGATTCCAAGTAAGAGATCTTTGTGAGCTCTTAGAGATAGTTGTTCGTATTTTTATCGTTGTTTACATACACTTAAATTTCGTATAGAGTATGTATATGAAATTTTTAGATAGCACCCAAATATGGAAAAATTATGAAAATATCCTTAGACCTGAGAAAATATGGAAATGCATAAAGTGCATGAACTCGACGTTTTACATGTGAAAAACAGATTTTGCGAAACTAAAATGATAGACTGGCTCATGATTTGATTGTATGCATTAAATTACATGTTTTTATGAAATATGATTTGATTGACGAGTGATTAGATGAGATGTTGCCCTCTCACTCTGTTTTGCACTGTTTTGCATATCGCACTCGATTTTGAGTACCATTGTTGTGGAAAATAGAGCCAGTTGTCTATTTGTGTGTGTGAAATAATGCTGGAGCTATGATGAGGTCTGTGGATTTATCCAGATCCATTCGCCTTTGATTTTTGCTATGACATATGAGCAGACCATGCTGGAGCACTGCTCACACTGGATTCTGTTGTGATGTATGATTTAGATCATGCTGGAGCCTTCATGTTGGACTGTGTGTCACACTGACTTGCTCGCACTAGATATGAGACGACAGGCTATGGTTGATAATTTATTTGGTTGGGGTGGTGAGCTTGGGACTCAGGTACCTACAACTGTGTGGTAATTGTACTATGGTTCACGAAGTACATTGTACCGTGTAGATAACATAGAGTACACTGTACCGTGTAGCTATGGGATGTGAGGATTGCGTCTTTTGACTCGGGCATCCTGTGTCACTGCTCTGATTTGTGATAGTCCTTAGATAGGAGTCGATGGATAGACTAATCCCCTCATCGGACTCTGAGATACCCTTGCACACCTAGCTAGTTATAGCTTGGGGTCTCGGACTTTGGCTAAATTTCTTATGGATTTGTGTGGATCCTTGCCTAGTCTCACCTATTTTATTGGTTTCCATAATGAAACTAATTGTGATTTGATTTCTATGATGAAACTGTTTGAAATGAGAATATGATTTAAATATGAGTTTCAATACTGAACACAGAAATATTTTACTCTAAATGAGTTTTGACATTCGATTTTTGGCAATAAATTGCTATGTGTTTTACTATAATGGTTTTGTGAATGCCATGAATTTTCGGCATAAACCATGCATTATGAGCATCGTAGATAGTATGGTTATCTACCTGCTTTCATTTTTTCCTTACTAAGCGTGTTAGCTCACCCCTTTCTCTCATCCCTCCACAGATTAGCCCTAGTGCTTCTAAGAGCTCTATGGTAGATTACTGTATTTTCCTTCCGCTAGCAGCTGTTATCGCATTGCGAAAGGTATACACACTTTTAAAATCTCTTGTATCTAAATATGACATAGCACAGTAATGTATTTATATTAGTATTGGGATGTAAACTTATGTAAACGAATGTAAGAGTTATCTAAATTATTACGAGTATAACTTCTTATTATGGATGCATGAGAAGTGAATGAATTAAAGTATATGAGAGTGATCGACTGACATCGACTCATAGCCCAACTATCAGCATGTGTAGTTGTGATGTGTGGGAAGTATTGATATAAATGTAAGGATTTTTAGTTGCGACAGAAGTGGTATCAGAGCAGAGTTGGTCTGATATGAGTTGTTGTTAATAACTAGGAAAGTTTACATCCCATTGTCACTGTGCTTTGTTTAGATACAATTGTGTATACTGGGTTATGATTTCACTGAAAATTGTGTTATATATATAGGAAATTGAAAGGATGTCTAACAGACATCGTAGTAGAGGAGAGAGTTCTCGATCTCAAGGGTACAGAGATAGACTTGAGAGACGGATTAAATCCTCATCTAGACGTACTTCTCGAGAACCATCTGAGAGTTTTGGTGCTTCCGACTCGAGATTAGAGTAGCGCCTTTATACAATGGTGACATTATTGGGGCAGTTTATAGCTAGCTTTGGCAGTGTCCAGGGTACAGCGGGACAGGCTACACCGACTACTGCAGCAGCTGCACCTGAGACCCATGCACCTGCACAGCCTGTACCCGCACCACAGAGAGTTGAACCACCACATACTCTTCCTGTTCAGCCCGCAACTGCTCTAGTGGCCTCTCGTTAGGGTAATGATGATATGGGGTACAACTATGAGCTAGATCGACTGAGAAAATTCCAGAAGCTTCAGCCACCATCATTTAAAGGAGTTAAGGATCCGGTAGTGGCCAAGGAATGGATTAACACGATGAAGAAGCATTATAAGATTTTTTAATGTACTTCGGCAGAGATAGTGGCCTTGTGGCCTTTATGTTGGCAGGTGAGGTGGAACATTGATGGCAGTTCGCTATGCCTATTCTGATGGTTAGATATCGGGAACTGACATGGGAGATCTTTGTGGATGCCTTCCGAGGCAATACATTCCTGATACAGCTCAGCGAAAACTACTGACAGAGTTTTTGAGTTTGACCCAGGGAAGTAAGTCAGTAGATGAGTATGAATCTCGATTTACATCTCTGGGCAGATATGATCTCGATACGATGGGCAACGAAGCTAGGAAGGTCCGTAGATTTATGAAGGGCTTGAGACCACCGATTAGAGCTCGACTAGCTCCACTTGACATTTATATTGATGAGGATTTCGTTACACGGGCTCGGTTATGTGAGTAAGATTATGAGCTCCATGTTTTAGAACTTGGAAAGGGTGGTAAGGGTAGAGACAGAGACCGAAAGAGGTCTGGTGATGATAGAGGTCACAGAGAGGTGAAGAGGCTTTTCGGTGGGCGACAGAGGATCGATGAGTCGTAGAGTAGGGCAGTTAGACCCCTTGTACATCCGAGAGTAGCTTCGACTCGGGGTATTGTGATTAGAGGCCCCCAACCTAATCCCGATCGGTGTAGACTTTATGGAGGACACCATAGGAACTGACCTTCTTATAGGATGTCAGGAGCATGCTTTAGGTGTGGTAAGACCGGACACATGATGAGAGATTGCCTGGAATCATTGAGGTATCTTCTTAGAGGGGTAAAGAACTCGAGAAAGTTCCACTTGTTACTCCTGTTTCGAGAAAGAGAGCCACGATCAAGGAGAAAGGGAAGCAAGTTGTTGGCCAAGGCAGAGTGTATGCGCTTGACCAGGGCATTGCAGATGCCTCACCGGATGTGGTCAAAGGTACAATTCTGATTTTTAACCTTGAAGCATTAGCTCTATTTGATCCCGATGCAACGTATAACCTTGAAGAATTAGCTCTATTTGATCCCGATGCAACGTATTCATTCATATTACCATTTCGTGCATTTAAATTATCAGAGTTTGTAAAACCTACACCTTTAGGTAAGAGATTGATAATTAGCACACCAATGGGAAGTAGTTAAGCGATTGAATATATGTGTAAGCAATGTAAGTTATGGGTAGGAGATAAGAGTATGACAACCGATCTTATCCTATTAAGTATGTTTGATTTTGCTGTAATATTAGGAATGAATTGGTTGGTTGCAAATCATGCTATCTTAGATTCCCATTCTAAGATGATAATGTTTTCTCTACTTGAGAAACATGTTGTAAAGTTTTTCTGAGTATATATAAAAGAAATAGTTATGGCAATCAAAAGAATATTACTATGATGAGAAGAATGCAATATTAAATTGATTGCATAATATTGTTTTGAAGGTTTTATTGCGCACGTGGTTAACATGGATAAGGCACAATCGAAATTGATCGATATTCTAGTGATCAAAGAGTATTCGTATGTCTTTCCGGATGACTTGTCAGGGTTACCACCAGACAGAGAGATGGAGTTCTGTATTGATTTGATACCAGGTACTGAGCCTATATCCAAACCACCATACATGATGGCTCCAGTTGAGTTATTGGAACTAAAGAAGCATGTACAGGATCTGTTGGATAAGGGGTTCATTATACCAAATATCTCACCCTGGGGAGCTCCGAATATGCATAGATTATCGGTTGTTGAATAAGGCTACCATTAAGAACAAGTACCCCTTCCACGTATTGATGATCTTTTGGATTAGCTTAGAGGAGCACAGATCTTTTCCAAGATCGATCTGAGGTCCGGGTACCATCAGTTGAGGATTCGAAGTGGAGATGTACCCAAGTCAGCCTTTCGTACCCGTTATGGTTACTATGAGTTCTTGGTTATGCCTTTCGGGTTAACAAATGCTCCTACAGCTTTTATGGCTTTGATGAATGATGTGTTCAAGTCATACCTAGACCAATTTGTGATTGTCTTCATTGATGATATACCAGGGAGGACCATAAGCAACACTTGAGTATTATTCTGCAAACCCTTTGAGAGAAGCAGCTATATGCCAAGCTCAATAAGTGTGATTTCTGGTTAGAACAGATATCATTTCTGGGTTATATGGTATCAAAACACGGGGTGTCTATTGATCCGTCCAAGATATAGGCAGTAGTTCAGTGGGAACGGCCCAGAACAGTCACTGAGATCAGGAGTTTTCTAGGCTTACCTAAGTATTATAGACGGTTTGTAGATGGCTTCTCAAAATTAGGTGCTCCTTTAACTCGTCTCACTTGAAAGAATGTTGCATTTGAGTGGGATGATAGATGTGAGAAGAGTTTTGGAGAGTTAAAGCAACGACTGACCACCGCACCGATTCTTACCATTCTGACCAGCTCAGGAGGTTTCTTTGTATATACAGATGGCTCAGGATAGGGATTTGGTAGTGTATTGATGCAGGATGAGAAGGTAGTTGCTTATGGATCCCGACAGCTTAAGGACCATGAGAAGAACTATCCAACCCATGATTTAGAGTTGGCAACAGTAGTATTTGCACTGAAGATATGGCGCCACTATTTGTATGGTGAGAAATTTCAAGTATTTACTGATCACAAAAGCCTGAAATATTTGTTTTCTGAGAAGGAATTGAATATGAGGCAACGCAGATGGTTAGAGCTTCTGAAGGACTATGATTGTGAGATCATGTATCATCCGGGCAAGGCGAATGTAGTTGTCGATGCTTTAAGCCGAAAGAGCCTTGGGATGGTATCATACATGATGATCAGGGAACATGAGCTGCTAGAGCAGCTTACGAGTCTCAGTTTAGATGTGACACCTTCTGATACTAAGACATATTGTGTGATAGCTATTATGAGATTGGAATCGGAGTTGATTGACCGGATTAGACAAGCTCAGCATATTGATCACTTCTATGTTGTTATGGCTAGTCAGATTCAGATAGGTACCGACGCCGATTTTGAGTTGAGCACTGATGGATTATTGAGATTCAGAGACAAAGTATTCGTTCCCGATGATCCTGAGTTGAGAAAGCTCATTTTTTCGAAGCTAATTCATCACGTTATACGTTGCTTTCGGGGAGCAATAAGATGTATCAGAATCTCCAAAAAGTGTATTGGTGGTCAGGGATGAAGAGGGATGTGGCAGAGTATGTAGCTAGGTATCTGGTATGTCAGCAGGTTAAGGGAGAGCATCAGAAGCCTGTGGGATTATTGCAACCTCTACCCATTCTGACATGGAAATGGGAGCACATCACCATCGATTTTATCATGGGTTTACTGAGGACCCAACAGAACCATGATGTAATTTGGGTGATTGTGGATAGATTGACGAAGTCAACTCACTTCTTAGCTATGAGAGCTATGGATACTCTGAGTGCTTGGCGAATTTATATGTACGGGAGATTGTGAGCCTACATGGTGTTCCAGTGAGTATTGTGTCTGACAGGGATTCTCGCTTTTCACTTTCCACTTTTGGGAATACTTTCAGGAAGCCATGGGAACCTGATTGAGCTTCAGTATAGCTTTCCACCCTCAGTCCGATGGTCAATTAGAGACAACCATCCAGACTTTGGAGGATATGTTGAGAGCTTGTGTGATGGATTTTAGAGGCTCCTAGGATGACCATTTGCCATTAGCTGAATTCGCCTATAACAACAGTTTTCACTCGAGTATTGGGATGGCACAGTATGAGACGCTATATGGTCGTAGGTGTCGATCTCCGATTGGATGGGAAGAAATGGGTGACCAGAAGATGTTTGCTCCTGATTTGGTGCAGTAAGCCTCTGAGGACGTTCGGTTGATATGTGACAGATTGAGGACAGTTCAGAGTAGGCAAAAGAGCTATGCTGACACAAGACGCAAACCTTTGGAGTTTATGGTCGGTGAGTCGTTATTCTTGAAAGTATCTCCTTCAAGGGGATTATGAGATTCGGGAAGAAGGGTAAGCTAAGTCCTCGCTAGATTGAACCATTTGAGATCTTGGATTGAGTGGGAGACAAGGCTTATATGTTGGCGTTGCCACCAGAGTTAACGAGTGTGCATAACGTCTTCCACATTTTGATGCTTCAGAAGTACCATCCGGACCCGGCACATGTGATTCAGTATGAGTTGTTGGAGCTCACAAAGGATATGACATATGTAGAGAAGTCGATTTAGATTTTGGACAGGAAGGAGAAGGTCTTATGATCTAAGACGATCTCTCTTGTTAAGGTTTTCTGGTAGTACCACACTTCAGAGGAAGCTACGTGGGAATTGGAGAGCTTGATACGAGAGAAGTATCTAGAGTTATTTGAGGACTAACTTGGTTCTAATTTGGAGGACCAAATTTCTTAAGGGGGAGGAAATGTAAGACCCAAACTTTGTGTTATTTCTTTAAGAATGTATCATTTTGAAATATGTAACTATGATATATCGATCAATAAGGAAGAAATAATACAATTTTGAATTCATCTGATGTAATTGGAAGCTGATACATTTTAAAATACTGAAATAAGAGCTTGGGTAAATTCGGAATAAACCGAATGAAATTAGGTTAAACCGATTGAAAATATGAACTCAGAACATGAAAATATAGGGAGTCCAATAAGGGAAGTTTGTCCGAAAATGATAACCTGAAAATTACCCCACCTTTGGAATTTATCGTGGAAATATGAAAAAATATATTTTCGGAGAAATAAAAATAAAATATGACATACATATATATTTGGAGAAACAAAAATAATATATATGTACATGTGTGTCCGGATATCAATGTACATAAAATACATTGTAATAATATTATTATAATAAGAATAAATAATAAAAAGAGATATTTTATTATTGTATTATTATTATTATTATTATTATATTATAAGATATTTTTATACTATAATATATTATATTAAAATGTAATATAGTATAAAAAAAAAGAAACAGAAGTGAAAACGCGAGAGAACCTGATCGACCCCCTGTCTTCCTTCCTCCAGCGAACCACGATCGACGAGAGCGTGCGAGAGAGGACCAACGATGGATGATCGGCACCCAGGAGGTGACTGGACACCGTCACGCGCCATGGGATCACCGAAGAAGGCAGATCGACGGGGAGAAAAGAGGGATTCGACGGTCACCGGTGCTGATCTAACCCGAACCAAGCCAACCGAAGATACCCCAGGCAAAGCCGCGTAGAACGGTGACCGAAACGGCCTGAGGACCAGCCGAAAACGTTGGCAACGACGAAATCGCACCTGAACCAGTTCAGGCTAGTTCAATGTTGTGACAGCCCGACAGCGCGGAAAACAGAGCTAATTTAAATTTTTTTTCTTAAAATCAAACTTCCTACTCAAGGTGCATTCCTGTAGAGTGTCAGTCCACCTTTTCAACCGAATATCTCGAGTGTCACACCCTAACTCTGGGTGCCTTTCATCCATACATATACTACTACGGTTGGGCTGTGAGTCAATGCAATTACTATATCCCATACATTTATAGCGGAAATATTTACATTTTAACTCACACACTCCCAGGCATGTGTAGATATACAAAATCAATTGTATAATGTAATATCTTTACATAACATCCCCATACAACTGTTTACATTTTCGATTCATGATTGTGCGATACATTGCAATAGATACAAAATGCTTTATGTGTATACAATTCTTATACCTTTGCAACTGGTGGGAGTTGTGTAATACAAAAGAGATCTGGAGACCACCACACTGTCCTACTTCTTCGTATCTGGAGGGGAAAAATAGTGGGATGAGCAAACCACAACTTAATAAGGAAAAGAATGCTAACAGGTAGATACTGTACTATCTACATAGCCCATGCTGAACTCAGACCCGTATTCTTATGTAACTTGTTCCTTATGATTTATATATGAACAGACTTGTATTAAGTTATTTAAATCATAAGAAGAGTATTTACTAAATTTAAGTGTTAGTGAAATGCTTTAACACTTAAAAGCTACATAAAAGCCTAATGTGAGCTATAAGAGCCTCAAGTTAAACCGAGTGGATCTGAATCATTCTGACTGAAGAGAAGAACTTAAAATGAAAAAATATAGAGAGCTCATGAAAGTTAGTTTGATTTAATCCCAAACACAGAGAACAAGAGTAAAAGCTAAAAAGGGTAAAACGGACCTTCTTAGCGAGTTAAGGTAATTAAGGTATTTCGGGTGTAATTACCTACCGAAAATGGCTAAAACGTAAAGATGAGAGTGTAAAACATAAGATATGAAACTTTCAAAATTTTGAAAAAAAGTCAACGTGGTAAATGATTAAGGAAAAGGCCAACTATAGTTAAGAAAAGTGGACTTTTACCATGGTTGATTAACCATGGTTAAAAATTAACCTAAGGATGGAGAAAATTTTAGGAAAAATATTTTTAGTCAGAATACAAGATAATCATCATCGAAAATAAGGAAAATTTATTTGGAAGGATTTCGGATTCAATTTAAGGGATAAAAATGTAATGGGCCGAAATGAAGATTTTAAAGTCCATTAAGGTATACTAAATGTAGATCAAATTTCTTGGGTCCTTAGACCAAATTGTTGGACCAATTGATAGGCCAAATATTTAGACAATTAAAGGCTCAAGGTATAGTAAAAATTTCAGCCCAAAAGACCATTAAGAAAGCCCAAACTGAAAGGCCCAATTGTAAGGCCCATTAGGATTAAATATCTAACCTTAGTTAAAGCTAAATATGACTCGTTAGATGACTCATTAGATGACTCATTAGGTGACTCATAACTAAACCTTAGGAATTCAATTATAATGGCTGGAAAGTAAGGCTTAATGGCTAAGTTAATGGCTTATAAAATCAGCCACACCATTGTCATCTTCACCATACCATTCTTGGCTAGAAGAAGAAACCATTGAAATACATTTATCCAAGCTTTCTCTCACTAGAAATCACTAGGATTTATGCATATTTGGAACTTGCAACCTTTATGAACGTTGTTCCAAATTGAGAGGAGAGTGACATATGTTGGAATTGGCTATCAAGAAGCCATAGTGTGCAAACCGTGAGGCTCCAAAGTTTCGGTCAAGTGTGAACACAAATACTAGGTATATTTTCAAGCTTTCAAATTCATATATGTTAATATATGAATGATTTTAAGTATATTGGTCTATGTTTTAAGCATTAAAACATATGAAATAACTATGATCATGGCTAGGTCGAGAGTGAGTAGTGAGATATTGATGAATGCACATATGATTTTAAGGCACAAATGAGATGATATGCATGTGTTAATGATTATGGTATAGTTAGAATTAATCAATGTGATTAATTGATACATGTATTTAGTTGGCAATCAAGGTGTTTGAAAAACTGCCTAAATGAACTATGTGAAGCTTAAGAACATTTCTAACCAAGTGTTTGTGAAAATGCCGAAGTGAAATTGGCTAAACAAATGGACATGGATGGCATGCCCTGGTGTGACCGACGGCATGGGATGCTCTCGGCCATGGCACGTGGCCGAGAGGTCCAATGGGCCAAGCCCAATTATTTTAGACCTAATGTGATGTAATGGGTCTCGGATAAACCCAATAAGAGTTGGTGGGCCCCACAAGCCCAATAGGCCTAACTAAAATGAATAGTAAAATGGAAATGGGCTTAAGGCATAATTAGGCCCATTAAGGTTTATTAAAGCCTATTAAGGGAAATAGACTATATTTAATGTGAAATACAGTAGAAAAAAGATAATTAACATGATAAATGGTTATATGCAGCTCCATAGATTATTGGAGGAGCGAATCGGACTGCTGGATCGAGCAGCGTTGAGAAAGTAAAATTTCTCGAGTGATTGTAGGTAAGGGACTTTTGTGAGTAGTTAGAGATACCTGCACGTATTCTCGTTTGCTTTTACATTCACTTAAAAACTCTGAGGGTCAAAGTAAGTGAATAATAATTATTGTGACCCGACAGTGGCAAATTACGATTTTGCCCTTAGTTAGGAAAAAAGTCTTTTGTGAAAAGTTGTAAAAAGCATGGAAACCACCATTTTGACTATTTTTGCTAATGTTTAGCAACAAAGTAGGTAGATTGGCTAATGATTTTAGGGTTGATGGAAATTAAGCACACTTTATAGTGCTGATTTTGATATTTTGAAAACATCCATTTTTAAAGAGCCATCTATCGAATTATGTGAGAATAAATCGTGCTAGAGCACAGCTCGCACTTGATTTCATATATCTTCCAGATGTATTAGTACTGATGTATGATTCACACTGGATTTCCATGACATGCATGATAGATTGCTGGAGTTATTACTCATACTCAGTTATATATGATTTATGCATGAGAGAGTGCTGGAACGATTAGCTCGTACTCGAATTTTACATGAGATGCATGACAGAGTGCTAGAGCGTTGCTCGTACCCAATTCTTCATGATTTATACATGACATAGTATTTGAGCTATTTCTCATACTTGATTTAATGAGTTTTGTGCATAGCATGGTACTGAAGCTATTGCTCGTACTTGATTTGAAACATGAACTATGCATTGACCTAATTGTTGGAGGTTTACTTGCACTAGAGTTTGAGTTTTTGATGTGAAACAATGTTTGAATGGAGTGTCGACTTTGAGTCGCGCTCAAAGGCGCGCACTGTATTTTATGTGATATATAAGACATGTTGAAAAATCATGCTTTATTTCCTTGTGTAGACTGAGTGTCACACTATGAGATGTTCACATGTGGATTTAGAGACGTGGTATGTATATTCCATGGTTTGAGCGCTAAGACCTATGGAAGGCACCCTAACTGTGATGTAGGGTCCACGAAGTACGTTGTACCATGTGAGTGGCCTGAAGTACACTGTATCGTGTGGTATTGTGGAGTTGAGGAGTTGATAGCTGGCGGTTGTGATGGATTGACCCCCTTCCCATTGTAGCAGTGATGCCCCGCACACTAGGATTCCATGTAGCCTGGGATCACCATTATAGGATATGGCCATAGTCCAGGATATTATTGCATTTCACCACAGAGTCTCACATGATATATCACCTGATTGACTGATTTATTTATGATATGGATAGACCTCAGGGATGGGTCAGAATCCGATTTTGTGTTGTGAATGATTTAAATGTCATATTTACTGTGATTTAAATATACATGACATGATTTATCTAAAGGCATTGTGATATTATAAAGATGCATTATTTTGCACTACATGCCTACATTTGAGAACGAATGCATGCTTTCTGTACATGAGATTTAATCTGTACAAGTATATATATATATTTAAAGACATGCTTTTAAAATAAGTGAAGGAAATGATGTTTTTAAGGCATTGCATTATTTTGAGTAGATAGTGTAGATGTCTACTTGCTTGCCTGATTTCCTTACTGAGCACGTTGTATGCTTATCCCCCTTTATTTTACATCTCTCTACAGAGCATCAGCAGTAGAGCGAGTGTGCTTGAGGGATAGTATTCCTGTTGTCCGCTGCTATTCCCTATCGATTGACAGGTATACATATTTTGTACGGTTATGTATCTAAACATAGAAACAGCATAGTGATGTATACGATATATATTATGGGGAATGTATTTGTATTAGATTTTATATGATCTTACATGTATTATAAAAGAAGTTTACAGTCAGAAATAATATATTGACATATATGTATGGTAATGAATGATATGGTACGTGAGGAAGCTAACATCGAATCACAGCCCAACCATTGATGAAAGGAAAGGTAAGTTAAAATGTGAAAAATTTGTAGTGGTTTTGGTTAAGTCAGGAAGAGTCTTGACATCTTATTTAAAGGAGTACGCTCTACATGCTTTGCTAACTTACATGCAAATAAAGGCGATACAAATGAATTCGTGGCACTAGGATCAATTAACACATATGCTTCTAAATCATAAATTAGGATGTTACCTCTAATCACATCCGATGAAGCATCAGCTGTCCCTTAGTCCAAGGCATGTACTCGCCCTCGTCCCATAACTTGCTTCCCATTCTCCTCGATCTTCGCTCTCCTCCTCTGAGCAGACGTATTAGCTGCAGTTCTATCTGGCTCCCTCCCCTTCTATGGGGCAGTCTCAACCATCTCTGGGCAAACTCTAGCAATATGCCCTAGTTTCCCATATCGAAAACACATAATAGGACTCATCGGACAAGGTCTACCACTATGGTATCTACCACATCTACTGCACTGATCAGTAGTAGGCCTCAGTCCTCCAATCATAATGCCCTTTGCCAGAGCTGTAGCCAGGTATGTAGGAAATCTCACAATCTTTTCTTGTACGTCCTCGATCTTTAGTCTCTTACCGAAGAGTCTCCTCCCTCCTCAATATCTGAAACCTCGAGTATGGTCACTCACCGGCCTCTTTTTATCTCTGTCTCTACATTTTTTGACTGATCTAAACTTTGAGACATTCCTCTCGTAATCTTGTTCACAGAGTTGTGCCCTGCGTACAGCCTTATCGTAGGTAGAAATGTCGAATGGAGCTAGTTTAGATCGTAACACCGGTTTCAATCTATCTATAAATCTACGGAGCTTTATAGTCTCGCTATAGATGCTATCAGAGTCATACCTTCCCAGGGCTAAAAATCTAGTCTAATACTCATCCACTAAAAGACTTCCCTGGCTCAACCCCAAGAATTCGGTCTGCAACTTTCGCTGTGCCGTATCTGGAATAAACTGCCTCCTGAAGGCATCCATAAATATCTCCCAACTAATCTCAGCATGTCGAGCTCTCAATATAGGCCTGGTGGACTTCCACCAATGCTCTGTTGTTCCCTTCAGTAGGAATGCAGCAAATATGACCCTCTCTGAAGTCATACACTCAAAGAATTCGTAGAACTTCTCCATCTCTCCAATCCACTCCTCAGCAACGACTGGGTCTTTAACCCCATGAAAAGATGGTGGTCTAAGCTTCTGGAATTGTCGCAATCTATCCAAATCACACCCATATCCCAATCGATAACTCTCCTGAATCAGTGGGGGTGTAGGAGTATCTGCAGCCTGTAGCATCTTAGGTGCAGGCTGTACAGGTGTGTCAAGTGTAACTGCCTCTCCTATCACAGTGTCTGCATCTTATCCCTATCTACCTGACCTAGTCTGTGCCAGTATCTTCACTATCATCTTTAGGTGACACTCAATCCTCGTGAAGTGTGCCTTAGGAGTCTCTGATACCTCATTAGTACCCATATTCTCATCTCGGGTCTCTGGCCTACCTCTATGGTCTCTCCCCCTACCTCTCGCCCTTCTACCACAGCTGGTATTAGCCATATAGACTAAGTTCCTGCATTCATAATCATTAATTAGTCTGATATCCATCTTGTATACATAATTGTAACTAAATAAAGCACAATACTATGGGGGTGTACACTTTCCTAATTACTAATATCGATTCACATCAGACCAACTACGCTCTAATACCATTCTGTCATGACCTCATTCTGTGACTTACCAAAAACCACTACTAATTTTTTCGCTTTTTACCTTACTTACCTTTCTCTCCTTGATAGTTGGGCTATGATTCGATATTAGTTACCCACTCACATACATTCGCATTATACATAGAATTTAGTATTCTTTTCGATAATATAAATTGTTATACAGTATTTGTACATATACATCCTGACCGCACAATTGGTTACATAACTTTGCTTATACATTGTTTAGTATAAAATGTTTGAGTGTGTATACCTCTCGTAAGACGGATAGGCAGCGGATACAATGAATGCTGTACCTTAGCGGATGATCTGTAGAGAGTGGAAAATAAAGGGGGATAAGCAAACAATGCACTCAGTAAGAAAATTAGGCAAGCAAGTAGACAACTGCACTATCTACTGAAAATAAGTCTTTGCTTTTCCTTCTCTCATCTCAAAGCATGTATCAAAATGATATAATAATAGTACAAAATAAATTTCATGTACTTAAAATCATGCTGAGTTATCAAATATAGGCATTCATGCAAAACGGTGCATCTTTATGAAATTCGAAATGCCTTTATATCAATCATGTCATTTACATATAATTCACATTGAATATGGCAGTTCACAATACACACAATCATCGATTTTTGACCCATCTCTCTCAGGTCTAACTGTATCATGAAAACAAGTGATATATCATGCAAGACTCAGTGGCTAAATGCAATACTCTCCTAGACTATGGCCATATCCTATAATGGTGAAATCCTAGGCAACACAGATCTCAATGTGCGGATAATCACTGCTGCAACGGAGGGGGGTCAGTCCATCATAACCGCCAGCTATAAACTCCTCAACTCCACAACTCCACCACATGGTACAGTGTACTCCATGCCACTTGCATGGTACCACGTACACCCATGGACCCTCTCTTCATGGTCGGGATGCCTGCCATAAGTCTTAGCCCTCACATCATGGAAATACATCATAGTCAGGGTGCTTGCCATAAGTCTTAGCCCTCACACTATGGAATAAATACCACGTCTCTAAATCCACGTGCGAACATCTCAATAGTGTGACACTCAGTCTACACGGAGGAAATCGTCACGATTTTGCTAATATGTCTTAAATATCATGTAAAAACAACAGTGCGCATCTTGTGTGTGACTCACAATCAACACTCCGCCTTTTAAACACTGTGTATGCATTTTAAAATATCAAACACTAGTGTGAGTAACCTCTAGCACTAGGTTAATTTATAATTCTCTTTTCAAATCAAGTACGAGCTATTGCTCTAGTACGATATCATGTATAAATCATGAAAAGTCGAGTACGAGCAATGGTCCCAGTACTCTATCATGTAAAACTGAGTATGAGCGAAGCTCCCAATACTC
Source organism: Firmiana major (assembly GCA_033439115.1). Classification (NCBI taxonomy): domain Eukaryota; kingdom Viridiplantae; phylum Streptophyta; class Magnoliopsida; order Malvales; family Malvaceae; genus Firmiana; species Firmiana major. The sequence goes on along the minus strand of CM065913.1, from coordinate 14,381,319 downwards.
TATATGCATAAATCACGAACTGAGTATGAGCAATGCTCCTAGTACTCTAACATGCATTAAATAGCATTAAAATATAGTACGAGTATATCCTCCAATACTATGTGATGCATATCTCAAAATATAGTGCGAGTATTCTCTAGCACTTATGGTTTTCATACAAAACTAGATAGATGGCTTATTCAAAACACAAATCTCTCAGTTCAAATAAAATTAGCACTTAAGTGTGCTATTTTCGCATATATGTGAAAACATTAGCCATTCTATCATGCAACTCATGAATGAAGGGTTATAACATGCTTCTCAGGCTTTTTATCCTATTTTTGGATAAAGTTACACTTTATCTCATTAATCTCTATCACACACATTAGGCCTATTCATGGGCATTCATATACGACATAGTATCGAAATACTACTCAAAATACGTGTAGCCATCTCTAGCTACTCACGAAATTCCCTTACCTCGGATCACGTCAAGTGACCTCTCTTCCTCGATTCAGCTCACTCTTGCAGTCCGATCAGCTTCAAAGGTAAATTTTCGAAGCTGTTATAATTATTGGCATTAGTATATCGTTATATACTCATTTCATTTGCCAAATCTCAATTCAATACATAGTTTTCATCACTTTCTCCAAATATGGTATAAAACCACATTTCACAAAACTGTAGTCATATCTCCTTATTTCCAATTTAGACATTTCATAAGATTAACTCATAATCTTTCATACATGCATATTTCATCATCAAACCAATGTTAACTCCATTTCCTAATCACTTTCTTACTTTCATGCCAAAACTAGGTCATGCTCATTTTTCATTATCCTTTCATTTCCAACAAGTCATATATATACTAATACACTTATCAATACACCTAGTTTAACATATATCAAAGTGGTGTATTGAATCTTACCTAGTTGAACTTTCCTTCATTTTTCACCAAAATGGTAAAATCCTCCATGCTCCTTAAACTATTGATTTTAATCCTTTGTTTTCAAGTATGTTACTCTCATCTTTGCCAAGAACAACTTTACTCAACTGTATCTCACTCAAAACTGATCACAAACTGAAGTTTTCTAGTATTTCTTGGCTAGGTTTAGGTTTAGTTATTGAATGAAATAATAACTCTCAGGAATATGAAGTGCAGAAGCCCTGTATTTATAGAATTGTCTCTATGAGATCGATCTACTACTCTAGGAGATCGATCTGCTCTGCATTTTTCCTCTTGAAATCGACCTTTCAGACCACATGAGATCGATCTGTTGCAACACAGAACCTTAAGGAGATCGATCTACTCTTGCATGAGATCGACCTGTTGCAAGTCAGTAGCTTAAGGACATTGATCTGGCCCAATAAAGATCGATTCCTTCAACACAGAATGCTCAGCAAATTGATCTGGCCCCTCTTGGAGATCGATCTGACCTGTTCCATCGCTCAAATAAGAGCATTTTTTGCTCTTCCAGATCGATCTCTCGTCCCATGAGATCGATCTCTCATTCATATTTTCCAGATTTTACTGCAGTTTTCTATAGTAACTTACACCAAACTTCGTACATTTTGTTACCATAGTCATTTTCTCATCCAATCCTCTTTAAGACTTGAAAATGACATCCATTCATACTTCATGCACATTAAAACTTGTTTGTATTCTTTGTATAGTCAAAGATATACAATATAAACCCAAATGGAAGTATGACTCATTCCATTTTACTTAACCACTCAAAACTCAAGATATTCCTATTTCACTCATGGAATTATCCCTCTTACACTTGTTCTATACTTATAAACTTGCATGTATTCATTCCATACACATTTACAAACTTCAGATATCCATTCCTCATAATTTACAGTGAATGTTACTTGCTCATACATCACAAGTCATAAAGGTTACATTTACAAATTTTTAGGTCTTACATTAATGGAGATCGGTCTCTTCTTGGTCGAGGCTTAAGGAGATCGCTCTGTGCCTTGTGAAAGATCGATTCCTTCCAGGTAGAGACTTAAGGAGATCGATCTTCCTTCGCATGAGATCGATCTACCTTGTTTAATTGAATTGATTCTTGGCATTGTGTGAGAGGGGATCGATCCCTCCTTCATATGAGATCTATCTCTCTTCCCCTGCACCCTTTTTCTGTAATTTTTCTGTAGATTTTCAAATGTATACTTATCCACATTTGCTTGATACCTCAATTTACAATCTGTTCACAATTGACGTACAATGGCATCCATTCCATATAGTTCATAGGTAATAAAACTTGTGCGTACTACTTGAAATCATGGATGTTTCATTAAATCCATAATCCTTACATCACTTATACACTTGTAACAAATGTACATATACATTATATCTTCATAAAAATAAATACGTGGAAAATTACGAGTATTACATCGAGGATCATTCAAACATCCACAATCTCTTAACTAATTAATATTATATCAAAAGAAATCCACTTGTTATACACATATCATTTTGATTACATCCCAACATCACTTAAACAGAAGTGTCTGTATTACATAATTGTCTGGGTTACAAAATGAATTGAAATATACCTCTCGTGTGTACAAGTAATAGCCTGGGGAGAGTCTCGTCCACCATCCTATGTCACATATGCAGTAGGTACTATCACTCACTGTATGTAATCTGTGAGGGGAGGAAAAGAGGGAGTGAGCTTTCAACTTCGCTTAGCAAGGAGTGCATATGCGATTTCTCAATCATAATCAAAGCGTAGTGTAATAATGGCATAATTTACATGATTATAAATACGTGATTAAAATCACAATTCGTCAAAACATCTTTATCTCATTTCACAAATATGTCATACCTCAAAATCACTATGGAGACTAGGCAAATATAAAAGTCATGAAGGAAATCATCACATCATATCATCCTCAATGAGGGTATCCTCAAATACGAGGGAATTGTCTGCCTGTGGTAAGACTCGGGCCTAACAAAGCCTCGACATTGACCAAAGTGAAGATATCTCAATGCTACCAGGGCAGGCATCTCACATTACCAAAACAGAGGCATCTCACGTTACCAAAACGAAGGCATCTCATGTTACCAAAATGGAGGCATCTCATGTAAGACCCTCGAATTCATAAGTATATTTATGTACATGCTATGTGAAGCGTAAATGATGTAAAGTCCATAGAATTAATGTACACACTTGTATTATGAGTTTATGATGTACGTACAAGTTTTGTTATGTATGAATAATAAGAAATGGACTTTTGTAGATGATGAATGTAAGTGGAATGGAATATGAGTGGTGTGGTAAAATGGAATGAAGTATGCATAAGTTGCATAAATGGTTATACTCCATTTTGTTGTAAATTGTATACCTTTGGTTATACAATGAATGTCCACAAGTCTTAATGTATATAAAGTATGAATGGATGTCATTTTCAAGTCTTAAAGCTAATTGGATGAGAAAATGACTATGGCAGCAAAATAAGTGAAGTTGGTGTGTGTTTACTGCAGAAAACTACAGTAAAATCTAGAAAATATAAATGAGAGATCGATCTCATAGGATGAGAGATCAATTTGGAAGACCAAAAAATACTCTTATTTGAGCGATAGAACAGGTCAGATCGATCTCCAATGGAGACAAATCAATTTGATAAGCATTCTGTGAAGAAGGAATCGATCTTTAGAGAGCTAGATCGATTTCTTTAAGCTACTGACTTGCAACAGATCGATCTCATGTAAGAGCAGATCGATCTCCTTAAGGTTCTGAGTTGATTCAGATCAATATCATGCTTGGGAGTAGATCAATCTCATGTGGTTTGAAAGGTCAGTTTCAAGAGGAAAAATACAGAGCAGATCGATCTCCTAGGGTAGCAGATCAATCTCATCAAGACAATTCTATAAATATTGGACTTCTGCATTTCAATTTTCATGGGATTTACTATTTCATTCAAAAATAAACCTAAACCTAAACCTAGCCAGTAAACACTAGAAAACTTCAGTTTGTGATTAGTTTTGAGTGAGGTATAAGTGAGCAAAGTTGTTCTTGGCAAAGAGGAGAGTAACATACTTGGAAACAAGAGATTGAAACCAAGGATTTCAAGAGCAAGGAGGATTTTACCAACTTGGTGACAAATGAAGTAAAGTTCAACTCGGTAAGATTTAATACACCAAATTCATATATGTTAAACTAGGTGTATTGAGGAGTTAAATGGTATATGTATGACTTGTTGGAAATGAAAGGATCATGAAAAATAAGCATGACCTAGATATTGGTGTGAAAATGAGAAAATTATGAGGAAATGATGTTAACATGGATTTAATGATAGAATATGCATGTATGAAAGATTATAGGTTAATCTTATGAAATGCATAAATTGGAAATAACGAGAAATAAAGATAGTTATGTGAAAATATAGTATAATGCCATATTGGGAGAAAATAGTAAGATTGATGAGTTTTATTGAGATTTGGCAAATGAAATGAGTATATAACGATATACTAACGCCAATAATTGTAACAACTTTAGAATTTACATTGGAAGCTAATCGGACTGTAAGAGTAAGCAAAATCAAGGAAGAGAGGTCACTTGACCTGATCCGAGGTAAGGGAATTTCGTGAGTAGCTAGAGATGGCTACATGTATTTTAAATAGAGTTTTGATATTATACTCTATATGAATTCCCTGAAATAGGTATTTTGTTGTTCTAAGGATTAATGGGATAAACTGTGTTTTATCTAAAAGGCGTAGGGATCTGTCCCTGCGCGCGCACTCTGATGCTTAAGTCAAAAAATTGTTTAAGCAGAATCTTCATTAGAAAAAATAGAGCTTAGGGTTTTTTGATCATACCTGGGGTATTTATAGATATTTTGGTCGGGCTTTATATTTTTTCAGGGCTTATGAATATTTGGGCCCAAAACTGTATTGTTTTGGGTGATTCGGATCTGAGGCCCAGACGCTCAACTGGGCAGCGACAGAGCTCTGAGAAACTCTATCGCAGAACTCAGAAGTTTGCCTCTATGCGGATAAGTACTTTTAGAAGACAGAGGTCTAAAGACCTCTGTCGCCAGACTCAAGGGCACAGAGGTCTGCCGCAAGGCTAACACTATTGCACGACCCCTGCCATTAGACTGAAGAGCACATAGGTCTGTCGCAAGCACACTCTGTCGTATGACCTCTGTCGCAAGAGTCAAGGAGTGCGAGAGGTCTGTCGTAATGCGCACTCTATCACAAATAGACTCTGTCGCTGGTCGACTCTGTCCCCACCTTTCTGTGTTTGCCATATGGCATATGCCTCGTGGTGCTTATAATCTGACACGTGGCTGTCCTCTGCTGGCTTATGTTTATTTATGTGGACTTTGATGTGTATGACCTCTATCAATTGGTCCCCACTCTTTCGTAAGGAAATTCCTTAGGAAAGAGTATAATTGGTTTGTTTTTCTAGTATAATTTATTAAAGACGCGACACTTGTTTGAATCACTATGCACGCAGGAAGCTTTAGTCATCTCAATCCCAGATATATATATATCGGGGTTATTGTACATGCATGAGAATAGAGCAGCGGTATGTATATATAAGGGCCAAAGACTGTTGAATAGTCGAGAAATTCTCTCGTTGTACTCTGCCGTAACTCTATTGTCACTATGTTGCAACTCTACTGTCACTCTGTTGCACAATTCTCGCAACTCTCTCACAAAACATTGTCGCCTTGTTCTCGTATACTCTACCGCAGAACTTTGTCGCAACACTCTTGTGCTTAATACTATTACTTTGTTGCAAAACTCTATCGCAAGTCTGCGTTCAACCTTATTGTTTTCTAGTGTAACATTGTCTCAACATTAGGTAAAGACTCTATCGCATCTTCTACGTACTCTGTCAGCGATCAGTTTTTCTTTGCAGTCTTTTTTTATTCTAGAATGGCTAGTCGCGGTGTAGGGAAGCAAATAGAGTTAGGAGTTAGATCGACTCTAAAAGACGCTGACCTTCAGGATCTTAGGTGTAGGTTTTCGTTTCCTGAAGGGTATACTTATAGGCTTCCAAATCCTCAAGAGAGTAATATACATCGTGTGTCTAACGGGGTAGTCATTTTTAGAGCATCCTTAGAGTTAGGATTCCATTTTCCCATTTCTGATTTCGAGGCTTCTTTTATTGGAAAGTATAGGATTGCGCCAGGGCAGTTACATCCTCACGCTTGGATGCAGTTAATTGGTTTTGCCGTGCATTGCCAATTAAAGGGTGTTTCTCATTCTTTTGCTTTATTTTGTTCTTTTTTCAGGCTCCGGGGTAGCCTTGGTTTAGTTCCTTATTCCCTTTAACGGGTGTATAAGCCCGGGTTTGAGAATAGGTTATTTGAAAACCCGCAAATAAACTCCACGTATTCGAGTTGGAGTGGCTTATTGTGGAAACACTTGAGGTCCTTGACTTCCCCACTCGTTGGGGAACCCGGCGTGAAGTCCCTAAGGGTCCCCAGATTGCTACACTTAGGAGATAATTGTCTTTAGATATCAATAAACTATTAGTTGTCAACCCGATTAATCTCGATATTCTTTTATCAAATGAAAATTTGGTGTCTATCGGTTGGGGTGTGGGTTCCACTCCTGTTGTCAGCTCCTCTTTTCCTCCCTCAAATCTTCCATCATCTATTCCTTCCTCAAATCTTCCACCATCTATTCCTTCCGAGTGGAACCCTGAACTTTTAAGGTCGCACGGGTATATAGGGAGCACAAATAGAGAGTCCAGCTCTAATAGTGAACCCCTAGCCGATGTGAGCGACTGGGAAGGGTTTGGTTCAATTTTTATGGTCCTTCCAGATGATGACATGTTAAACATAGAGTCCCTTCAGGAGCATCTTGATTCTCCTGATGGTAACTTTTCATGTTTTTCAATTTATCATTGTTAGTTCTGACTACGTTTTTGACGATTTCTTTGGTTTTTTTTTTGTAGAAATGAGCCACATTAGACATTCTTTGGCACGTCAGGGGGTGGAGGAAGGTTCATATAGTGATCTTGCTAGAAAGAGACCTTGCTTGACAGATGTTGTTCCCAGTCAGGCACCAGTTCCACCTCCATTGCCCCGAGCTTGGACCCCGTCTCCTTCCAGACATGAGACGCCCCCTCCTACTGAATATAGGGATCCTTCTCAGGATAGAGGGAAGGCTCCTTCCTCTTCAAGGAGAGCTCGGTCTAAAGAACATGCTAATTGTAATATAATCTCATCTCAACGAAAGAATCGGAGGCATTTGTACATTGAACTGACAATGGGGAAGAGGCTAATTCTTCTTAGGATGGGTCCCGTCGACGAGAGGTCCTATCCCATAGTGGCGGCTTCATAATGAGGGGGTTGGAGTTCTGGGTATACCTGGGAGTACGTGACAATGATACCTTGGATACTCCTGGGGTGGCTTCTTGGTTGAGTTGGGCCACTATTCTTCCAAGGGACGAACATCGATTATTCAAAAATTTTTTGAAATGGGAAGACCTGACTGAGTGGAAGCGCTGAGGGTAATTTTCAGATCCTCTTTCGTTTTATTTCTTTTTTATTTTACTTTGAGTTTGACTTTTTGTGCTTCTTTTCTGCTTGCTTAGAGGACCGTAGCCAACAATGCCCAACACCGAGCCTATCAGGAGCGAACTGATAAAGAACTTTAAGAGTTAAGGGACAGAGTTATGGAGTTATCGAACACTGTCAACCAATTATTTGGGCTACCATGCGTGGTATGAAATTTAGAGGATCAGCTCTCAAAAGCTCTTCAGGATTTGATTCATGTCAAAGGGGATCTCACTGTCAAGACGGCTAGGTCTAGAAAACTTAATGAAGACCTTCAACAAGCACAAGTCGAGCTGGATAGTATGCAGTCTAAGTATGAATCCTTAATAGATCGCAATCAAGAGCTGGAATAATACATCACTGAACTAGAGAGTCGGGCCACTCTTTCTCTTAATCAAGTTGAGATTGATAGTATCAGGGCGAAAGCTGTGAAGGAGTACTGTCTTTCTAAAGATTGCTTGAGGCGAAAAGAGGATTTTTCGGTGCCATATGTGAAATATGGTTTTTACCTCACTAGATCCTAGTTGGAGAAGCATAGGGAAGGTGAAGAATTCCCTGAGCTTCAATATACGCATGAAGCAATGTTATTTGAAGCTCCTGATTTGAGAAAATATGAACCAGAGGCTGAGCCCCTGATGAGCTTCTTAAGAAGGCTGCGCGAGATGATCTCAAGAACCTGACCAGTTCTTGGCAGCCTGTTAGTCCATATAATGTCCCTGAGTCTATCGGTGCCCTTGATGACCTAGATGGAGAGGACTCGTCATTGCCCGATCCCCCGTATCAAGAACATACGAATGTGGCTTGATTTCTTTTTTCTTTCTTTAATTATTCCATCGTTGTAAAGAATTTTGAATTTATGATTAAAGTTTGTCTATTCCTACTCCATATTGTTTATGAATGTTATTTATTTCACTTTTTCTATTATCGCTTATCTATATTCTTGTTTTACTCATATGCTTATTTATCTGTGTATGCTTTCCAAATTCTTGGTCGCAAGACTTATACTTTTTAGAAAGAATTGAATATGTAAACATACCTTTTTTTTATGCCTGGCCACCATGACACAAGTGCGTCTTTGGTTCTTACGGCTAATACGTTTCCATCACCTGGCCACAGTGACGCTATTGCGCCTCAAGCACTTATGGCTTCTGCAACGCCTGGCCACTATAATGCTATCGCGCCTCAGGCTCTTACGGCTCGTCTATATTTTATGGCTGGCCACAGTGACGCTATCGCGCCTCAGGCTCTTATGGCTCGTCTGTTTTTTACGCCTGGCCACAGTGACGCTATCGCGCCTCAGGCTCTTACGGCTCGTCTGTTTTCTGTCACAAGATTCATATCCATAAATGTTAAAGATATAATAGAAAAGTAACTTGCATAATGATCATATAAATGCATTAAAATGAACAGATAGTAATGCGAGAATATAAAAGTCTAGACAGAAGGCATAATAATAGTATCTTATGGTAATGTCTCATTTCTTTATACTTCTTTGCCGGTGGTAGAGGCAATATAACACGTGCGAATGCTCTTTTGATCTCCTCGTACTTGCCTGACTCTGTTAGGAGTAGGGAACTTCATTAACAGGTAGCTAGAAGATATCACCGCCCTCATATCATTTAACATAGGCCTTCCCAAGATCATATTATAAGCAGCTGAGGTTGATCTCACAACCATGAACAATACCTGTCGAGTCATGTCCTTCGAGCTTTCCCCTAGAGTCACAGGCAACTCTATAGACTCGGCAACCTTCATTTTCTCGCCTATAAATCCATACAGAGGCGTCATAACTGGCCTTAATCTATCTTCGGATACATTCATTTTCTCAAAGTAATTTCAATAGATTAAGTTCACCGAACTTCCTTTATCGACCAGGATTCTGCTCACTGGATGTTTTACCACCACCGCTGATATCACCATTGGGTCATCATGAGGCATGATAATATCGCCCCTGTCTGCGGGAGTGAACACAATGGATTCTTCACCTACCTTTTCCTCCATCACAACATGAATTTGATATGCTTGTCCGCATAACTTTTACGAGAAGTAGAGGAACTTTCTGCCATCGATTCTCCCCCTGTAATAACATTTATAGCCGAGCTAGTGGGTTCATTATCCAGTTGGTTACCTCGGGGGTCTGGCCTAGCTTCTTCTTCATTTCTTGGCCTGTTTCTCCCTCTATCATTATTTTGTCTATTTTACGAAGGATCGTCCCTTCAATCCCGCGGAGGGTAACGAGGCCTTTCACTTCTCCACAGGAAGCGGTTAATTTTTCCTTCTCGAGCCAGCTTTTCTAACTGATTCATCAAATCTCTGCATCTTTCTATGGGATGACCATGAGTGGAATGAAATCATAATAAGCATCAACATTTTGGCCCAAATCTCCAATATTCTGTTTAGGGAACTCCAACAGTCCAGTTCTATCAATAGTGGCAAGTATAGCGGTACGAGACTCATTTATCCTTTTATAGTTTTCATACCCGAGTCTAAGAGTCTTGTCCAATCTATCAGGTCTTGAAGAACTTCTCTCTAGAACATCTCTCTCTCTCTTTTTCTTCCTTCCCTTGCCTATCGGGACTGTACCATCTTCATTAGTTCCTATTAAGCCACGTATTTATTTGCTTTAGCAAATAAATCAGAAAGGGTCATTGGCTGATCAAGGGAGAGGGATTCTTCTAACTTCTCAGATTTCATTCCCTGCAGCATTGCAACCAAGGCTACTCCCACTGGTAGATCTTTCACCTCTAAGGTTGCATCTCGGAAATGATCTACATAGTTTTTCAATGATTCTTTGTTCCCTTGTTTAAGGGTGAGCAGATAAGTAGCATCCTTCTTCCGCTGGCTGTTGATCATGAAGGCTCTCAAAAATTCACTTCGTAGCTGGTCGAAGGATGAGATAGAACCCTCGTTTAACCCATTAGACCATTTTAGCGCATGCCCCAATAGTGTGAGCGAGAATGCTCTGTACATGATTTCATCTTCCCATCCATGGAGCAACATGAGGGACTTATAACTCTGTATATGGTCGTATAGGTCTACTTTGCTAGCATAAGTAGCCATAGAAGGCATCTTGAACTTCTTTGGCAGTGGTTTATCCATAATCTCGGCACTGAAAGGAACTCTCCTTCTCTGACTGTCGTCGGGAGACACTAACTTTTTCCTTTCTAGAATCCTTTTAATAACTTTCTCAACATTTTTCAACCCTCGAGTCGAGTGTGCTCCCCTTTCTTCGGCACTAGAAGAGTCTGAGTAATAAGAATCCCTTCTCCCTCTATTGCTGGGAATCTTCACACGGTCTGCTCTCTGACTAGGGATCTCTTCATCATCTACGGTTTCTCTCCCTCTAGGAACCCGCACTGCATCCCTTCTTCCTGCACCTCCCATTCTGTAATTCGATCTTGGCTCTTCAAAATATTCTTGGGAGTCATGACTACCCTGTCTTTGTCGCTCTCCAAATCTGTGAACTTCAAAGTCATGTTGCTCAAATTCTGCTGTAGCAGTCTAAATCCTGTACTCTGCGGCAGAGGTCTGTCTTCTGTACTATGCTGCAGAGGTTTGTCTCATGTACTCTACGGTAGAGTTCTATCTCTGAAGCAATGTGGCAGGGTCTTGACTCCTGACCCCTGCAGCGGTGTTCATTCGTCTCAGACCTGCAGCAAGGTTCACCTCTTGCAAACCCGCGGCAGGGCGCCTCCTTAGAGCTGAGGCAGTGTTGTCCTCCGGACTTACGACAAGGTTCTTCGTTAGACCTGCGATAGAGTTCACCAGACCTGCGGTAGGGTTTGCCCTGAGACCTGCGGTAGAGTCTTGCATCAGTCCTACAGCAATATTCTATACCCCTTCTTCTTGTTCCGCATTAGCCACCGTAGAGGGTTGGCCTCTTTCGTATGTTTGCATCGGGATATTCTCTCCTCCCATCTACTGTACTTCAGAGGTAAACTAAACTGCGACAGTGCATCATTGAAGAAATCATTCATCACCTTCAACGCGGTAGTAGTCTGCTCATTTTGGCGCTTCAAAGCCTCAAATTCGTCGAGGGAAACTGTAGCCACCCTATCTCTTTCTACATTCTGCTCTTGTCTTCTTCCAGGCTTGCCAGGAGGACTCACAGAATGTCACGACCCAAATTACCTAAAAATCAGAGTAAATTTTTCGCTTTTTCATTTTCTTACCCGTCGTGAATAGTTACACCACTAAACAGTTGGGCTATGATTCGGTGTTAGTCACCTCTCACCTATTTACCATTCCATTTCATATTTCATTTACATATCAATTTATTTTAAATAAATACATCCCCAACATTACATCTATATACAGTACTGTGCATCTATATGTTCAGATACAAAAATTATACAAATGTGTATACCTGATCTTGATAAAAAGCAGCGGATATGACTACTGTCGTTCTCTTCTACTGGATATACCCTGTGGGGTGGAAAATGAAAGGGTGAGCATAAACAGCTCAGTAAGGCAATAATGTAAGCAGGTAGATAACTATACTATCTACGTGCTGATAATGTCATGATATAAAATCGTTTACATTTGGAGCATGAGGTAAGACTAAAACGATGCCACATGTATGTATATATCATATAAGAGAAATCATGAAATCCATATATAAAACAAACATGGAAAAATCATCATGTATGACATCTCATGCTCGTCACATTTAAAACTTATTTGTTTCATCATAAACTCAACACTCAAAAACTTATTTGTTTCATTAGAAACTCTTTACATTAAAACTTATTTGTTTTATCATAAAACAATCACATCAAGGCTAAACTCATCTCTCGGGAATACCTTGATTCATTAAATCGCATCTCGTTTAAAAACATAAATCGGGACTTTACCCATCCTTCGGGTTTATCCTGTCTATCCAGACCGTATGATATCATGTGAGGCATGTAGGTTACTGTATGAAAATCGAGGACTATGGCCATACTCTATCCCTGTGATCCCAGGCTCCACGGATCCCGGTGTGCGGGGCATCACAACTGTAACGGGAGGTGGGGTCAAGTCCTACCCGCCAGAATATCAAGTAACATCATAGAGTCATCATAACTGCACGGTACAGCGTACTCCGTGTGACATACACGGTACATCGTACTCCGTGGACCCATATCATAGTATGGGGGTGCCTGCCCTTATCCACCCCAAGACTATGTCGATAACTAACCCATGTCTCAAAGTATATGTGCGAGTATCTCAACTCTCTATGACACACAGTCTACAGGAGGCTTCCGCACGACTATATGCATGTCAACTCACGTCTAGTGTGAGCGAAGCTCCAGCACCACGCTATGCATATCATGATATCTAAAATCTCGTGCGAGCGAAGCTCCAGCACCTTTTTGTGCACACACAAATTTCTCGTACAAGCAATGCTCCAGTACGGCTTTTCATGAGAAATAAATCAGTAAACTTGAGTGCGATAAAGACTCTAGCACTCTTTTTATTCATGTAAATACGATAGGTGGCTCAATCTTGATAAAACATCTTTTAAAATAGTAATCGGTACAAACCAGTACCTTTTCGTATAATTCAAGAAATCAATAGCCAACCTATGTGTATATTTGCTTAAATCAAAGCAATACATTCATGTAACACGTTAAAAACATGAAATCATGCAATTTACCTGCCTTACTACCTTTTTTGTAAATTTTACTCCTAGGGGCAAGATCATCTTTTTCCTTTATTCACCTATACCCCCGGTTTTTCGCAAAAATTATTACTTCAGTTCTAGATATTTAAAGGAATTCTAAACCCTATAAATCCCCTCAATAAATACATATAGAAATCTCTATACACCTACAAAATTCCCTTACCTCGATTCTCGTCGAGCGCGTATCTAAATTCCACTGTCGGAGGCTCGTCTGATCCGATTTGTTGCTAATCCAATCTCTAGGGCTGCAGATAATTATTTATCATGTCAATTTACCCCAATAAATATAATTCTACTGTTTACTACAGTCGATTTAACTAATTGGGCCAATTTACTCTTATTGGGCCCAATTGCACCTTAATGGGCCTCGACCCATTTTCAGCCCATTTATACTGTTTAAATCCCTTCTTCGGGTTTACTGGGCTCATTCAGCTTACCAATAATTATCAGGCTTCATTCCAAACTCGTTGGATAGCCCGTATACCATTTACAGTAATTACGTTTTAAATCCGATTAATATCACTTTTATACAGAATTAATCCGTAAATTCCGTAAAATAATCGAAACTCTGTATTAAAGGATTCTAATTGTCGAAATTAAAATGTACTTACCCAATATGATGCGGGATACGAAAATCGGAGCTCAATCGGCTCTCATTTGGGCTTTGTCGTACAACTGCACGATTATATATTTAATCCCGGGTTACTTTTCGATTAAATATAATTTACATAAATTTCTCGAAAGTCAAATTGGTCACTTTTGACCTCTTATCGACTTACCCGAAGTCCGATGTATCCCAAAAAATTCTTTTCCTTTTTCTTTTTTCTCTTTTTCCCCTTTTTTGTTTCCTTCATTCTTGGCTGAACCGGTTCAGTCCGGTTCGGACCGGTTCAGGCCGGTCCGATTCACTTCGGTTCACTCCGGTTCTCTCTGGTTCGACCAGTTCGATGCCTTGTCGACCGGTTCTCCGTCGGCTTCTGCCGTCAGCAGCTCCACGGTGTCGTCCACAGCTCGAATCTGGTCTCGATTTGGCATGAGGTGGCCGGGAAGTGGCCGGTTCGGCTGTTCTCCCTTGGCCGTCTGAACCCATTTCCATTTCTGCCATTTTCGGTGTCGTTTGTCGGTTTTGGCGACTGCCACCACCACCGATCGCGTCGTCTGGGCTTGGGGAAGCCTCGGCTGGGGTAGGTTGGGGCTAGATCGGCGCCGGTTGCCGCCGATCTCCTCTTCTCCCTCGAGTTTTCTCTCCTTCGATTTCGTCGGATTTCGACGTCGGTGGGCTACACCGCAGGTACCAGGGAGGTCGCCGGCCTCTCCTCTTCCTTTTTTGACCCTCACTTGGTCGATTGGTCGCCGGACAGCTCACCGGTGGTCCGGGTCTTCCTCGGTTCTGTTTTATTGTTTCTCTCTCCTTTCTCTCTCCTCGATAACATTTTTCAGATTTCTCTCTTTTTTTTTTGATTTATTTTATTTATATTTATTTTTATTTATAAATTAATTTATTATTATTATATTCATTATTTTAGTCAAAATATTCAAAATATCTACAAAAATTAATTTCTTTATTCCAAATGGATTTATTTAATTTTATTTAATTTATTTATTATATTTTTAACCCTTTTTCGATATATTTTCTTCGTATTTTCGAGATATTATCCCGAACGAAAATTTTGATTAATTCCAGTAATTCATATCTTGATCAATTTAACCCGAAATTTAATTATTTCTTCGTTATTGATCAAGATTCTTAAATCCATTATTTTTAATAAAATTTTCTTATCGAATTTATTCCGGCTTTTGATCTTTTGACCGTTTTGCCTTTGCACGTGTTCGGGATTAATTTAACCCGACTTCCCTTCACGAATACTCATTCATTTCGCATTTTAAATCGTTATTTCCTGTCCGAATCCCATTTCATTTAATTTGGGACCATTTTCAATTCTTTATAAGAAATTACGATAAAATTTTTAGGTTTTACATAATCTCCCCCACTTAAGAAATTTGGTCCTCCAAATTAGAGCCAAGTTAGTTTGTAAATCACTCTTGATATTTCACACTTATCATACTCTTTAATTCCCTTGTGACTTTTTCGCAGTGTACTACTACCAAAGGACTTTAATTAGGGAGATCATCATAACCTCAATACTTTCTCCTTCCTGTTTTAATACCCGAATCAAGTTTTCAATCATACGTTATACTTTCATTGAGCTGAGTTGTTGAAGCTCATATCTGATCACATACGTTAGGTCCGGATAATATTTTTGAAGCATCATAAGATAGGACACATTGTGGATGCCTGCTAAATTAGGTTGTAACGCCAACCTACAGGTCTTATCTCCCACTTTGTCCATATCTCTTTCTGAATCTCGTTATGTCCTTATGTTATGTCCTAAGGACATGTAACTTTCAACAATATAAATTCACCCTCGGTGAATTCCAATGGTTTCTGTCCCTTGTCAGCATAGCTTGTCTATCTGCTCTGAGGTGTTCTTAATCCTTTATAATTAACTGAACATCCTCAGAGGTTTGTCTTACCAATTCGGGAACAATTTTCTATCTGTCACCCACTTCTTCTTATCCAAATCGAGAAAATAATCCCTACGGCCATATTATACCTCATCTGAAGTTATCCCGATACTCAAGTGACAACTATCATTATTGGCGAATTCGATTAGTAACGACTGATCATCCCAGGAGCTTATCATATCAATGCACACACTCTCATCATATCCTCCAGAACTTGTACAGTCCTCTCTGACTGACCATCTGTCTGAGGATGAAAAGTCGTGCTAACACTCAGTCGGGTTCCCATAGCTTCCTGAAAAATGTTCCCAAGAGTGGGAAGTGAAGCGGGAATCCTTATCTGTACCATGCTCACTGGAACGCTACATACTATTCAACAATCTCTCTTACACATAAATCCGCCTATACATTCAGAGTATCTAGGGATTTCATAATCAGAAGGTGGGTAGACTTAGTCAATCTATCGACTATCACCTAGATAGTCTTGTGATTCATTAGGGTCCTCTGTAACCCATCACAAAATTCATGGTAACTTGTTCCCATTTTTGTGTCGATATAGGCAAAACTGCAATAGCCTTGCAAACTTCTATTATTCTACCTTACTCTGCTGACATACGAGACACCTTTTTCACAATCTCTACCATGTCTCTTTTCATATCTGACCACCAATACCCTTTTCAGAGATTTCATATCTATATATTCATTACTTTCCGTATGCACTGTATATCCCGAAGAGTGAGCTTCTGACAATATCACTATCTCATCACTGTGGTCTTGGGGAGTACTTATACTGTCTCTGAACCTCAGTAAGCCATCATCTCTCTCTGTGAACTCTGTCACTGTACCCTTCTAAATCTGACCCAAATTATCGACATCATGCCGATCATCACGCTAAGCCTGTCGAATCCGGGCACTCTCATCCGGTTCTAGTCTCAGGCTAGCTGTCACACAATCACTGTCATCATCAAAAGGGATCACATTACTACTGAGGCTCACAACTGCTCTAGTAGCTCACGCTCCCTGACCATCATATGTAATACCATCCCGAGGCTCTTTCTACTCAAAGCATTAGCCATTACATTAGCCTTTTCTTGGTGGTACAATTTCCACAATCATAATCTCTCAGAAGCTCTAACCCACTATCCGACTCTTTCTTGTGAAAACAGATACTCGGGGCTTTTATGATCAGTGCATACCTAAAATTTCTCACCGTATACATTGTAGTGTCATATACTCAGTACCACTATCGCTGTCAACTTTAAATCATGGGTTGGATAGTCCTTTCATGATCCTTAAGCTGTTTGGATCCATAATCGACTATCTTTCCCTTTTGCATCAATACACAGCTCATTCATTATTTTGAGGTATCCATAGACTCATGAGAAACCTCTTAATCTGTTGGGTATGGTGAGAATAAATGCGGTGGTCAATTTATTACTTCAATACACTAAATCTCTTGTTACGTCTATCATCTCATTCAAATACAACTTTTTTCTAAGTTAAACGTCTCAACAAAGTAGTCCATTTCGAGAATTCTCAACAAATCATCAGTAAAAGCAATTTTCAATTATTGCTTATGATTTTCCTGGACTTTAAATACACCCAAAATATCATCAATATGGATGATAACAAATCGGTCCAGGTAAATTTAAATGCCTCACTGTAGTTGAATTCCATTGAATATTTCAATTACCCATTTCCTTGACCTATGTACGCATAAACGTATAATGTTCCTTTCAAAATCTCTTCCGTTGAAGCTACTAACCCTCGTCATTTCCTTTTTAACGGCTTTTATAAAATTTTAAATTCTTAAACTTTCCTGATTAATCGAATTCTATATTTCATATTGTACCCGTAAAGGCACCCTAATTTTAAATGTATATATTACGACTATCGCATTTCAAGTTATAAGTTACGTGTGTATACTTTTAGACGCTGTCAAATCTTCAGGCGGGGAGGTATTTTGAAATACCTTTATTAACCCTCAGACTTGACCACAATTACTTTACATATCTATCCATGTGGTCACAATTCATACTTGCTACTAATAGCTTTAATCCCAATTTACTTCACGTATCAGAGATATTCTTACCTTGCATACGTCTCTTACAGTCTATCTCGTATTCAAGATTTATCACATCTAAAAGCTTATCTCTTTTCGTATATTACTTATAACAAAAACTCTGCCATCACTCATTTCGTGAGTATAATCATTTACTCCTTTAATTTCAATCGCTACTCCCCTTTTATTACTTGTTAAAACTTACAGTATACTTTTCAGGGTAACTATATCCCTATCTTAGAATAGAACTCTAAACATTATATTTTGCAGCCAACTAATTTATTCTCAAATATTACTTCAAATTATTCATATTCTACTGAATAAAATTGGCTGACTTATACTTCTTCCCCCGTTTTCAACTTATAATTTCTTCATAATTATTTCGTTAGTTAACCCTCCTTCATTGGGATACTAACTATCGTCATTGTGCCCAAAGGTGTAGGCATTCACGTCTTTTACAAACTTATATTCAAATGAAGGCGGTATGTCTAAATACGTGGCACCAGGATCAATTAAAATAATTACTTTACTATTCATAACTAGTGTGGTATCTTTCACCATATCATATGAAACATCAGAAATGTCCTGGTCCCAGGCATACACTCGCCCTCATCCAACATCCTACTTTCCCTTTCTCTTTGGCTGTGGCCTCCCTTTTTGGTGCAAAGATATCAATAGGATTTTCTCTATCTCTTTACCCTTCTGTGGGGCAGTCTCACCCACTCTGAGCAATCATTAATTAATTGGCCCGTCTTACCACACGTAACGCCTATTTTAGTCAATAAAGTGTAGGTGTAGGCCTTTCTTCCGTGGTATCTACCACACATCCTACACTGCTACACTGTTACACTGCTACACTGCTACACTGCTTCGTAGCAAGTCGGGGTTCTCCAATCACAATACCCCTCATAAGTGTTAAATTGGATATACTGGGGCCTTACCAATTATCTTACCCCGTAACTCATCAGCGCTAATGTCTTACCAACTGGTCTCTTTCCCTCTCTGACATCTCTATCATTTTCTATTCTCTTTTGTCTCTATTTCGACCCTTACTACCTTTCCCAATCTCATTGGCGTGCAACACATGATCTTCTTCATGCAACTGTAATCTATGCACTGCCTCGACATAGGTAATGAGCTAATCGGACTCTAATCGATAATGTGAGCCCTTTTATGAACTTTTGGGCTTTTTCGACTCTTACTGTCCACAATATCGGGTTCATACTTGCTCAGGGATGTAATCTGAGATTCATACTCATCAATCAACCAATGACTATGGGCAGTGTAAGAAATTTTACCTGTAATTTCCCTTAAGTAGTGTCCAAAATATCTTGTCATCGGAATACATCCAAAAATATTTCTCATGTTGGCTATGGATATCTAACTCTTCAGATGGATCGAGCGGACTCCCACCAATGCTTCACCTCGCCCTCTAACATAAACGTATTTAAAAGTCACATTCTCGATCGATATACACCGAAAGATTCCATAGCACTTCGCTATCTCATTCACCCAGTCCTCAGCAACTATTGGTTTCTTTACTTCGTTATATATCGGAGGGGTATGAAAATCTCTATAGTCTGAGGCATCTATTTAGGCTTTATCCTGCCTATCCTCAACTACATGCATAGACTGAGTAAACAACTCCAAAATATTTTCTACACTTCACTCCATCCTCTCGGAGCGTGTCTCAATACTGTTTGGTCTCTTTATAGGACCTTGTGGAGTATGCTCAACATCAGCCTCCACTTCACTCTCATCTTGAGTCTCATGTGACGACTCATTCGACTCTCAGGCCGATCTCTATGGTCTCGAGCATGTGTACTCGCCCCTCTACCATAGCGGCTATCATTTATAAAAACTATATTCTGACATTCGAAACCAAATTCTTAGCTGTTGTTCCACCTTGATATACACAATTGTATCTAAACAATGCACAGTACATGGGGATGTAAATTTACTTAACCACTAACACCGACTCATATCAGGCCAACTCAACTCTGATACCATCTTTTCTATCACGACCCAAATTACCTAAAAATCAGAGTAAATTTTTCATTTTTTCATTTTCTTACCCGTCGTGAATAGTTACACCACTAAACAGTTGGGCTATGATTCGGTGTTAGTCACCTCTCACCTATTTACCATTCCATTTCATATTTCATTTACATATTAATTTATTTTAAATAAATACATCCCCAACATTACATCTATATACAGTACTGTGAATCTATATGTTCAGATACAAAAATTATACAAATGTGTATACCTGATCTTGATAAAAAGCAGCGGATACTGTTGTTCTCTTCTACTGGATATACCCTGTGGGGTGGAAAGTGAAAGGGTGAGCATAAACAGCTCAGTAAGGCAATAATGTAAGCAGGTAGATAACTATACTATCTACGTGCTGATAATGTCATGATATAAAATCGTTTACATTTGGAGCATGAGGTAAGACTAAAACGATACCACATGTATGTATATATCATATAAGAGAAATCATGAAATCCATATATAAAACAAACATGGAAAAATCATCATGTATGACATCTCATACTCGTCACATTTAAAACTTATTTGTTTCATCATAAACTTAACACTCAAAAACTTATCTGTTTCATTAGAAACTCTTCATGTTAAAACTTATTTGTTTTATCATAAAATAATCACATCAAGGCTAAACTCATCTCTCGGGAATACCTTGATTCATTAAATCGCATCTCATTTAAAAACATAAATCGGGATGTTACCCATCCTTCGGGTTTGTCCTGGTCTATCCAGACTGTATGATATCATGTAAGGCATGTAGGTTACTGTATGAAAATCGAGGACTATGGCCATACTTTATCCCTATGATCCCAGGCTACACGGATCCCAGTGTGCGGGGCATCACAACTGCAACGGGAGGTGGGGTCAAGTCCTACCAGCCAGAATATCAAGTAACATCATAGAGTCATCATGACTGCATGGTACAGCGTACTCCGTGTGGCATACACGGTACATCGTACTCCGTAGACCCATATCATAGTCTGGGGGTGCCTGCCGTAGGTCTTATCCACCCCAATACTATGTCGATAACCAACTCATGTCTCAGAGTATATGTGGGAGTATCTCAACTCTCTGTGACACACAGTCTACAGGAGGCTTCCGCACGACTATATGCATGTCAACTCACGTCTAGTGCGAGCGAAGCTCCAGCACCACGCTATGCATATCATGATATCTAAAATCTCGTGCGAGCGAAGCTCCAGCATGATTTTGTGCACACACAAATTTCTTGTACGATCAATGCTCCAGTACGACTTTTCATGAGAAATAAATCAGTAAACTTGAGTGCGATAAAGACTCTAGCACTCTTTTTATTCATGTAAATACGATAGGTGGCTCAATCTTGATAAAACATCTTTTAAAATAGTAACCGGTACAAACCGGTACCTTTTTGTATAATTCAAGAAATCAATAGCCAACCTATGTGTATATTTGCTTAAATGAAAGCAATACATTCATGTAACACGTTAAAAACACGAAATCAATTTACCTGCCTTACTACCCTTTTTGTATATTTTACTCCTAGGGGCAAAATCGTCTTTTTCCTTTATTCACCTATACCCCTGATTTTTCGTAAAAATTATTATTTCATTTCTAGATATTTAAAGGAATTCTAAACCCTGTAAATCCCCTCAATAAATACATATAGAAATCTCTATACACCTATAAAATTCCCTTACCTCGATTCTCGTCGAGCGCGTATCTAAATTTCATTGTCGGAGGCTCGTCCGATCCGATTTGCTACTAATCCAGTCTCTGGGGCTGCAGATAATTATTTATCATGTCAATTTAACCCAATAAATATAATTCTCCTGTTTACTACAGTCGATTTATCTAATTGGGCCA
Source organism: Firmiana major (assembly GCA_033439115.1). NCBI lineage: Eukaryota > Viridiplantae > Streptophyta > Magnoliopsida > Malvales > Malvaceae > Firmiana > Firmiana major. The sequence goes on along the minus strand of CM065913.1, from coordinate 14,359,666 downwards.
ATTTACTCTTATTGGGCCCAATCGCACCTTAATGGGCCTCGACCCATTTCAGCCCATTTATACTGTTTAAATCCCTTCTTCGGGTTTACTGGGCTCATTCAGCTTACCAATAATTATTGGGCTTCATTCCAAACTCGTTGGATAGCCTGTATACCATTTACGGTAATTACGTTGTAAATCCGATTAATATCTCTTTTATACAGAATTAATCCGTAAATTCCGTAAAATAATCAAAACTCTGTATTAAAGGATTCTAATTGTCGAAATTAAAATTTACTTACCCAATATGATGCGAGATACGAAAATCGAAGCTCAATCGGCTCTCGTTCGGGCTTTGTCGTACAACAACACGATTATATATTTAATCCCGGGTTACTTTTCGATTAAATATAATTTAAATAAATTTCTCAAAAGTCAAATTGGTCACTTTTGACCTCTTACCGACTTACCCGAAGTCCGGTGTATCCCCAAAAATTCTTTTCCTTTTTCCTTTTTCACTTTTTCTCCTTTTTTCCCTTCTTTCTTGGCTGAACCGGTTCAGTTCGGTTCGGACCAGTCCGGTTCACTCCGATTCACTCTGATTCGACCGGTTCGGTGCCTTGCCGACCGATTCTCCGTTGGCTTCCGCCGCCAGCAGCTTCGCGGTGTCGTTCGCAGCTCAAATCTGGTCTCGATTTGGCACGAGGTGGCCGAGAAGTGGTCGGTTCGGCTGTTCTCCCTCGGCCGTCGGAACCCATTTCCATTTCTGTCGTTTCTGGCACCGTTCGTCGGTTTCGACGACTGCCACCACTACTGATCGCGTCGTCTGGGCTTAGGGAAGCCTCGGTTGGGGTCAGTTCGAGCTAGATCGGCACCGGTTGCCGCCGATCTCCTCTTCTCCCTCGGGTTTTCTCTCCTTCGATTTCGTCGAATTTCGGCGTGGTGGGCTGCACCACCGGTACCAGGGAGGTCGCCGGCCTCTCCTCTTCCTTTTTCGAACCTCACTTGGCCGATTGGTTACCGGACGGCTCGCCGATGGTCCGGGTCTTCCTCAGTTTCGTTTTGCCGTTTCTTTCTCCTTTCTCTCTCCCCGATAACATTTTTTAGATTTCTCTTTTTTTATTTATTTTATTTTTATTTATTTTTATTTATAAATTAATTTATTATTATTATATTCATTATTTTAGTCAAAATATTCAAAATATCTACAAAAATTAATTTCTTTATTCCAAATGGATTTATTTAATTTTATTTAATTTATTTATTATATTTTTAACCCTTTTTCGGTATATTTTGTTCGTATTTTTGGGATATTGTCCCGAACAAAAATTTTGATTAATTCCAGTAATTCATATCTTTATCAATTTAACCCAAAATTTAATTATTTCTTCGTTATTGATCAAGATTCTTAAATCCATTATTTTTAATAAAATTTTCTTATCGAATTTATTTCGACTTTCGATCTTTTGACCATTTTACCCTTGCACGTGTTCGGGATTAATTTAACCCGACTTCCCTTCACGAATACTCATTCATTTCGCATTTTAAATCGTTATTTCCTGTCCGAATCCCGTTTCATTTAATTTGGGACCATTTTCAATTCTTTATAAGAAATTACGATAAAATTTTTGGGTCTTACACAGAACTCTCTTCTCTCAAATTTGCTATTATTGTCGAACGTGTTCTCACCATCTTTAATGAAGAATCTGACTTTTTGTCCTGTTTCCTACAAACGGTGCCAATTGTTGTTGTACTGAACAACAATGATTGAATGATGCTGATGTGGTCGTCTCTGTTGTCTTCTCCACGTGTCTTGAAGATTCTGCAAGAACAATAAAGGTTAGAGAGGCACAGGGATCTGTCCTTGCGCGCGCACTTTGAATGCTTAAGTCAGAAAGCTGTTTAAGCAGGATCTTAATTAGCGAAAATAGAGCTTAGGATTTTTTGATCATACCTGGGGTATTTATAGATATTTTGGTCGGGCTTTATATTTTTTCAGGGCTTATGAATATTTGGGCCCAAAACTGTATTATTTTAGGCGATTCGGATCTGAGGCCCGGCACGCGATTGGGCAGCAACAGAGCTTTGAGAAACTCTGTCGTAGGACTCAAAAGTCTGCCTCTATGTGGATAAGTACTTTTAGACGACAGAGGTCTGAAGACCTCTGCCGCCAGACTCAAGGGCCCAGAGGTCTGCCGCAAGGCTAACACTGTCGCTCGACCCCTACTGCTAGACTGAAGAGCGTAGAGGTCTGTCGCAAGCATACTCTGTCGCAGGACCTCTGTCGCAAGACTCAAGGAGCGCGAGAGGTCTATCGTGATGCACACTCTGTCGCCAATAGACTCTAACGCTGGTAGACTCTGTCGCCACCTTTTCGTGTTTGCCATGTGGCGTATGCCTCATGGTGCTTATAATCTGACACGTGGCTGTCCTCTGTTGGCCAATGTTTGTCTATGTGGACTTTGATGTGTATGAACTCTATCAAGGATAAAAGCCTTAGAAGCATGTTGTGACCCATAATTCATGAGTTGCATGATAGAATGGCTAATGTTTTCATGTATATGCGAAAACAGCAAATTTAAGTGCTAATTTGATTTAAATTGAGAAAGTTGTGATTTAAGTGAGCCATCTATCTGGTTTTGTGTGAAAACCATAAGTGTTAGAGAATACTCGCACTATATTTTGAGAAATGCATCACATAGTACTGGAGTATATACTCGTACTATATTTTAATACTATTTTATGCATGTTAGAGTACTGGGAGAATAGCTCATACTCAGTTTTGTGATTGATGCATATAGAGTATGGGAGCTTTACTCATACTCAGTTTTACATGATAGAGTATTAAGAGCATTGCTCATACTCAGTTTCATGATTTATAAATGATATAGTACTTGAGTAATAACTCGTACTTGATTTGAAAAGAGAATTATGCATTAACCTATTGCTAGAGGTTACTCGCACTAGTGTTTGATATTTTAAAATGCATACATAGTGTTTAAGAGGCGGGGTGTTGATTGTGAGTCACACTCAAGACGCACACTTTAGTTTTTACATGACATATAAAACATGTTAGCAAAACCATGACTATTTCCTCTGTGTAGATTGAGTGTCGCACTGTTGAGATGTTTGCACGTGGATTTAGAGACGTGGCATTGATTTTCGTAGTATGAGGGCTAATACTTATGGTAAGCACCCCGACTATGATGTATTTCCATGGTGTCAGGACTAAGACCTATGACAGGCATCCCGACCATAAGGAGAGGGTCCATGGGTGTACATTGTATCGTGCGAGTGGCATAGAGTACACTGTACCATGTGGAGGAGTTGTGGAGTTGAGGAGTTTATAGCTGGCGGTTGTGATGGAGAACCCCCTCCCATTATAGCTGATATGAGGAGTTTATAAATGTAAATGGCATGATTGATATAAAGGCATTCCGAATTTTATAAAGATACATTGTTTTGCATGAATGCCTACATTTGATAACTCAGCATGATTTTAAGTACATGGAATTTATTCTGTACTATTATTATATCATTTTAATACATGCTTTGAGATGAGAGAAGGAAAGGCAAAGCCTTATTTTCAGTAGATAGTGCGGTTGTCTACTTGCTTGCCGGATTTCCTTACTGAGCGCGTTGTTTGCTCATCCTCCTTTATTTTCCACTCTCTACAGATCATCCATAGTAGATTGAGTTAGACTGAGATATAGCATTCATTGTATCCACTGCCTATCCATCTTAGAGAGGTATACACACTCGAACATTTTGTACTGAACAATGTATAAGCACAGTTATGTAAACTATTATACGATCGGGATGTATAGGTACAAATACTATATACCAGTTTATGTTATTGAAAAGAATACAAAATTTTATGTATTTTGTGAATGAATGTGAGTGGGTGACTAATATCGAATCACAGCCCAACTGTCGAGGAGAGAAAGGTAAGTAAAGTAAAAAGTAAAAAAAAAGTGAAAATTTTGTAGTGGTTTTTGGTAAGTCACGGAATGAGGCTGTGACATCTTATGTTACCAAAATGGAGGCATGGTAAGACCCGAGCCTAGCAAAGCCTCGGTGTCAACCGAAGTGGAGGTATCCACTGATGTGTAAGTTTCATGACAAGTCTTTAGTCTAAAATAAAACATGCCATTATTATGCAGAAAATAGTTTCACCTTCACATAGAGCTCATGATAGTTTTGCTTATAAATATCTTTTAAATAAAAAGATATATTTGCTCATAAATAACTCAAATCACAAAACCAAGCTCAAACCGGCAAAACATGCACTTAAGTGATAAATCTAATATCAAACAGTTTTCGCAATAAGTATGCTCATTGGTAAACTCATTTTATGCTACCAAAGCATTTTCATTAGTAAGGAAATACACATGCACAAAAGGTTGCATCCCTTACCTCTTGCACCTTGGGTGGTGTAATATTCCCGTTTCACGGACTAGCTCTGACTCACGAGTCAAATTCCCGAGCAGTCCAAATAACGTTAAAACATCAGTAATTGCTCATTAAACCTCTACTTCACACTTCTATTCATCCAAATTTACAATGGGGTCTTTCAGACCCTTATTGATTACTTCCTATATTCTCTTAGTTTCTTCACTTATCCGGGTTATAAACCGAATTTCTTCGATATTAAATAAACATCCAATAGCCTTAGTTTAAATCCATTTATCCATGCATTTTCTTAAGCACCCTAGATACACATTTTCTCAACTCTATCAAATTCGATTAGTTAATCACATCAAACCATCTCACAATCATGCATATAACATCACCACCACTATATTATAATCATTTCACCATTAAGTCAACTATAGTTCATTTTCTCACACTAAACCCATTTTTGAGTATAGTTGGTTCATCATGCTCTAGGTGGTTTCAACCAATTCATACACCAATCAACCCATAATAATATCTAGATAAACATACTTGAAGTTGGTGTATTGAAATCTTACCTAGCTTGACCTTTCTCCTCTTTTCCAAATGTGGGGAGAGATTCTTTTTCTCCTTCAATCCTTCGATTCAACCTCTAGTTTTTCAACTTTATTGCTCTCCTCCTCTTAAGCAACAACTTTGCTCAAATACATTTTCTCAAATCTCTTTGGAAGGTGTTGAAAATCTAGAGTGAGAAACTAGGTTTTCTTGTTAAAAATGGAAAAGTTGTAAATGTCTAAAGAAGAAGGCACGGATTGTCGGGCTTTTTATAGATTTCACATTATGAGATCGATCTCCAAGGGGTGGAGATCGATCTCCCCTTGCTTAAACTCCTCCAAAATCTCAACAATTACAGGCAGGAGATCGATCTGCTTATACATGAGATCGATCTGGTTTAGGCAGAATGCTTTAGAGATCGATCTGTTCCTAGCTGAGACAAATTGAGATCGTTCTCCAAGGAAAGGGATCGATCTCTTCCAGGCAAAACCACTTTAGGATCGATCTTCTTGGGGAGGAGATTGATCTGCTCTTCATTTGGAGATTGATCTTCTTACCTAAAAACCTCGGTGTTTTCATTCTGTAATTACAAGATCGATCTTGTCACCACATGAGATCAATCTAACCTTCATCTGTAGGCTTCCTACTGCAGTTTTTCTCAGAATTTCAAGGGAATTGTTGCATGGAATTTGCTTTTGTACTCATTTTACATTTCATTCATATGTAGAGCTTAAAACATCCATTACTTGTGATTCATATGTAATGCAACTTGTCTGTACATTCTGAAATCATACACTTTATGTAGGAATTTAACAGGTCTTACATTTCTCCCATCCTTAAAAGAATTTGGTCCTCCAAATTAGAACCAAGTCATTCCTCAAAAAGCCGAGGATACTTCTCTTTCATCAGGCTCTCTAGTTCCCAAGTTGCCTCTTCTATTGAGTGGTGCCTCCAGAGAACCTTTACTAATAGGATTCTCTTTGTCCGAAGTACCTTTTCTTTCCCATCGAGGATCCGGATAGGTTCTTCTACATAGCTCATGTCTCCCTAGATGTCTAATGCTTCATACTCGATAACTTGGGAGGGATCCGGATTATACTTTCTCAACATTGAAACGTGGAAGACATTATGAATCATAAAAAGCTATGAGGGCAAGGCTAACCGATAGGCAACATCTCTCACTCTCTCTAACAACTCAAACGGACCAATAAAATAGGGGCTTAGCTTTCCCTTCTTCCTTAAGCGCATGATACCTTTACTTGAAGACACCTTAAGAAACATAAAATCCCTAGTTTGAAACTCAAATGGCTATCTACGCATATCAGCGTAACTCTTCTGTCAACTCTGAGCAGCTCGTAATTTATCACAAATAATCTTTACATTCTAAACTACCTGCTCAACGAGGTCGAGAGCAATTACCGTTTCGTCACCCACTTCTTCCCAAGCTATGGGGGATCTACACCTCCTACCATATAGATCCTCATAAGGTGTCATACCAATACTCGCATGATAGCTATTGTTGTACGCAAACTCAGCAAGGGGTAGGTGATCATCCCATGATCCCTTAAAGTCCATCGTACAAGCTCGTAACATATCCTCCAAGGTCTGTATAATCCACTCAAATTGACCATCAGTCTGAGGATGATAGGCAGTATTAAAATTCAATCGAGATCCCATGGCTTCTTGAAAAAGAGTCCAAAATCTGGAGGTAAACCTGGAATCTCTATCAGATGTAATACTCACTGGGGCCCCATGCAGTCGAGCTATCTCTCTGACATATAGCTCAGCTAAGGCACTCAAGGTATCTGTACTCTTGATGCTAAGGAAGTGGGCACTCTTAGTTAATCTGTCTACTATTACCCAGTTTGCATCATGACCTCTTCGAGATCTCGATAATCCCATGATAAAGTCCATGGTGATATGCTCTCATTTCCATTTAGGCATTGGCAAGAACTTAAGTAATCCTCCAGGCTTTTGGTGCCCAACTTTCACTTGTTGACACACCAAACACTTAAAAAAATTTTGCAACTTCCTGTTTCATACCACTCCACCAATACACCTTACGCAGATCCCGATACATCTTTGTACTACCTGGATGCATGGTGTAACGGGAATAATGAGACTCCCTCAATATTTGCTGCTTCAAGGTATCATTGCTCGGAACACAAATACGACCTTTAAACCTCAACAATCCATCATCACTGACCACAAAATCTAACTGCAGGGTCTTCTCATCTTGGCTAAACAAATCCAGTAGCTTCTAATCACTTCTCTGTCTAGTTCTAATCTGATAAAAAATACCGGGCTCTATCTGTAGGCTAGCCATAAATTCAACCTTTGCTTCCTCAACTCTTATCCTGAGTCCGATGAACTATTCCAATAAATCCCATTCCCTGATCATCATAACAGAAACCATACTCTTTTTGCTTAGGGCATCCATAACTATATTCGCCTTCCCCGACTAATACAAAATCTCATAGTCATAGTCCTTAAGGAGCTCCATCTATCGTCTTTGTCTCATATTAAGCTCCTTTTAGTCGAAGATATACTTCAAACTCTTATGGTCAGTGAAAATCTAAAAGCTTTCCTCATGCAGGTAATGCTGCTATATCTTCAATGCAAACACCACTATGGCTAACTCCATGTCATGCGTAGGGTAGTTATTCCTTCAACTGGCGTGACCCATAAGCAACTACTCGTCCATGTTGCATGAGTATGCACCCCAAACCCAAATGGGAACCATCACTATACACTATGAAGCTTCCAAATCCATTTGAAATTGTTAAAATGGGTGCTGTAGTGAATCACAGTTTAAGATCTTGGAAACTTTACTCATACCAATTCGACCATATATACAGAATGTCCTTGCGGGTAAGCTTAGTCAAAAGAGCTGTGATCTTAGAGAATCCCTCAACAAACCTCCTGTAATATCCTGCAAGTCCTAGAAAACTTCGAATCTCTTTAACTGTCCTTGGTTTCTTAAGTACAGCTTCTACCTTGGACGGATCAACTGATACTCCGTCCTTAGATATAATATGACCAAGGAAAGCTATCTGATCCAGCCAAAACTCACTTTTATTGAGCTTTCCATACAACTGCTTGTCTCGAAGTAACTAGAGCATAATCCTCAAATGTTGTGCGTGTTCCTCTTGGGACCGAGAATATATAAGCATATCATCAATGAAGGCTATCACAAACTGATTTAGATAGTCTCGAAATACCTCATTCATCAAACTCATGAAAATAGCAGGGGCATTCGTCAAACTAAATGGCATCACTAAGAACTCGTAGTGGCCATATCTAATTTTTTAAGGTCGTTCTCGAAATATCCTCTTTCCTTATTCTTAACTGGTGATAGCCCGATCTTAAGTCAATCTTAGAAAATATAGAAGCCCATCTCAACTGATCAAACAAATCGTCTATTCTTGGCAGGGGGTATTTGTTCTTCACCGTAGCCTTTTTCAGTATAATATAGTCTATACACAATCAGAGGCTACCATCCTCCTTCCTCATAAACAAAATCGAAGCTTCCCAATGTGACACACTAGGTCTAATAAAACCTTGGTCAAGTAGCTCTTGTAACTGTTTCTTTCACTCCTCTAATTCAATCAATGTCATCCTATAGGGAGGTTTAGAGATTGGCTGGGTATCTGGTACTGAATCGATAGTGAACCCTAGCTCTCTCTCGGGTGGTAAACCCGATAACTCATATGGGAACACATTCAGAAACTCACATACTACTGGTATGTCCTCTATCCTCGGAGGTTCCTGACTGATATTAGAGATGAGTGTGATGTAACCTTCACATCAATAATCTAATTAGTGTTTCCAGGAAATCATAATTACATCAATAAGATTCCTTACAATAATCTTCACACATTTTCATTCCTTAACATTCAAACGTATAGAAAATTTTTCAGGTAGGGATAAAGTTACAGTTTTAGTGTAGCAGTCTAGACTCACGCGATTGGTCGCTAACCAATCCATCCCTAGAATCACATCAAAATCACATATATTTAGTAAAGCTAGATCTACTAACATCACTTTATCTTCCACCTTAATCTCACACTTTCTACATCGCATATCAGTTCTTTGCAACTCACGTATAGATGTACTTACATGTACAATATGAGTTAGGGGTTCGGGCTCTAAATTCAACTTACATGCAAAGTATACAAAAATAAAAGAATGCATGGACCTTGGGTCAAACAACACATGAGCCTCATGATTATATACAAGAAGTGCACCTCTTATAGCCTCGAACGAAGTGTTTGTAGTCTCCTTATCCAAAGTAAATACACGCCCCTCAGTGACAGGCTTTTTTTTCTTATCAGCAGTTGTGGCCCGTCTATAGGGGATCACTCTCTGCGATTATTTTCGAGGAGGCTCTTGAGGATGTGGTTTCTATGGCTGCAGGTAATCCTTCACCTTGTGACCCATATCCCCGCACCTGAAGCATCCCCATAGTATATGAAAACAAGTACCCTCATGCGGTCAAACACAATCTCAGCATATCTTAGTGTCGGGTCTGGCACCTCGAGGGGTCTCCATAGTAATGGGAGGAACTCTGGGTCTATTAACTCTCCCTTTAGGTCCCTCGACCATTTGTCTCTTAAAAGAACCCCTCCTAAAGTTGGTGTGGGAAGCTACAAGTCTCTTACCCTTATCCCTGGTTATCACTTGGGACTCAGATTGGGACTGTATTAACTCTAGCCCCCTCTCAACTTCCTCTACCAGTCTTCAAGCATCATTAAACTCCGTAATGTAAAGCCCCATCAATCTATCTCGAATGGCCGGTCTCAGCCCATAAACAAACCACTTTGTTCGGTGCTCCTTATCTTTTACAGTCTCCGGATCATATCTCAACAAAGCAGTGAATCGGTTCTCATATTCATCGACTATCATGCTGCCCCGTACTAGATTCAAAAAATCTACTTGCATCTTCCTTTGGGCAGCGTGAGGGATATACTGGGTCTTGAAGGTCGATAGAAAAATCTCTTAGCTGATGACTAGATGGATGGCAGTCAATATACTCTGGGTGGTATTCCACCAACATCGACCTTGTTCCTTAAGCATGTAGGTACCTATACTAACCCTCTCTGCATCAGTGCATCTTAGAAAGTTAAAGATTATCCTCATCTCAGTCAACCACTCATCTGCCTCTGTTAGACCCTTTAACCCTTTAAATACCGATGGATTCATCTTAAGAAAGTCCTTCAATCGGCCCTTACCTCTATCATCGGGCCTGGTTTGTGCCAGAGGCTGAGCAATGGGTGGCACTAGGTCAATCAGTATATGAGGTAGGGGCAAATCCTGTAGTGGTGTAGGAGCCGGGGTAGGTGTGGTAACTAACGCATTAGCCCAGAAATGCTGCGCAAATAGCGCTATCATCTGCTCGAATCCCTCTCTTACGTCCTACTCCAGTTGATTTATTTAAGAGTTAGGATTCTTAGGATGTGGTTCAGGTGGTGGAGGTGGTTGTGCCTGCCTCCGAGGATGACCTCATTTTTCCCTTATATCTTATCTCTTACATACCTGCGCGTACACATTAAACATCGATTATAATTTTAACCGTTAAATTCAATTCATAACCATACAATTACAGACACTTGGGATGTAATCTATTTTCACTTAATCGACACTGACAGTACTAAGTAACCTTCGCTTTGATACCACCAAATCTGTAACAACCCGACAGCGCAGAAAATAGTGCTAATTTAAATTTTTTTCTTAAAATCAAACTTCCTACTTAAGGTGCATTCCTGTATAGTGTCATTCCACCTCTTGAACCAAATATCCCGAGGATCATTCAAACATCCACAATCTCTTAACCAGTTAATATTATATCAAAAGAAATCCACTTGTTATACGCATACTATTCTGATTACGTCCCAACATCACTTAAATAGAAATGTCTATATTACATAATTGTCTGGGTTACAAAAATGAATTGAATTATACCTCTCGTGTGTACAGACAATAGCTTGGGGAGAGTTTCGTCCACCAGCCTATGTCACGTATGCAGTAAGTACTATCACTCACTGTAAGTAATCTATGGGGGGAGGAAAAAAGGGGGTGAGCTTTCAACTTCGCTCAGTAAGGAGTGCATATGAAATTTGAAAACAAGTATATTAAGTTATACTGATATGGATAATTATTAACAACTTCAGAAGTTGATATTGGAAGCTAATTGGAATGCGAGAGTGAACAACACCGAGAAAGTGAGGTCACGTGACGTGATCTGAGGTAATGGAATTTTGTGAGTTGCTTGATGTAGCTACACGTATTTCGAATAGAATTTTGATTATTATACTGTATGTTGTGATAGGAACCGATAAAGTAAATTGTGGTTTTATCCAAATTAAAGGTAAAAAGCTTAGGAAGCATGTTTGTGACTAATTTTTATAGTTGCATGGATAGAATGGCTAATATTTTCATGTATATGCGAAAACAACACATTTTAGTGCCGATTTGATTTGATTGTGTGAAATTTCAATTGAAATAAGCCATCTATCAGTTTGTGTGAAAACCATTGGTGCTAAAGTAATACTCGCACTAGATTTAATGAGATATGCATCACATAGTACTTGAGTATTCTCGTACTTGATTTATGCATGATAGAGTACTAAGAGCATTGCTCATACACAATTTTACATGACATAGTACTAAGAGTATTGTTTTCACTAGATTTATATGACTTGTGCATGTGGTCGTGTTGGGAGCTTACTTACACGTATCAAATTTTAAAAAAGAGAGCATGAAACAGTCGTGTTGGGAGCTTATGCTGACTGTGTGCCACGCGATTATATGCTCACACGTGTAATATTTTGAGATATGGTCGAGGGCTATGAAAAATATTATCCATAGTTTGAGGGCTAAGACTTATGGCAAGCACCCCGACCATGAGGTATATCAAAGGTATGAGGGCTAAGACTTATGGCAAGCACCCCAACCTTGAGATTAGGTCCATGGAGTACTTTGTACCGTGTATGTCACATGGAGTATGATGTACCATGAGTAGGCGATGTGATTGAGTTGTGAGCTGACGGTAGAGAATTGACCCACCTCATATTACAGCAAATGTGAGATCCTGCACACTGAGTACTATGTAGTCTGTGATCAGGAAAAATGAGTTATGATCATAATCTCGAAACATGTAGTCGTCTATCTTGTTTCATTCACTTGAGATTTCTTGAATGAATTATCACATGATTTTATAATCTGAACATGTGACTTTATGTGTGAAAAGGGTAACCTGAGGGATGGGTGAGGCCCATATTTCCATGTTTTTAACATAATGATATGCCATCATTGTTTTGATTTGATTGAAATGGTATGATAAAATGTAATTTATACGAATTACATTAGAAATGCAATGTTTGCATAAACTGCTAAGATTTATTAAACCAACATGTTTTTAGTTTCATAACTGATGATTTATATCTATATATATTGCACAAATGTTTCAAGAAAGACACATGCTTTAGATACGAGTCGAAAAGGAAATGATTTAATGGCATGAGCATTCTATTTTGTAGATAGTGTGGTTATCTACTTGCTTGCCTAATTTCCTTACTGAGTTGTGAGCTCACCCCCTTTTTCTTTCCTCCTCTCTACAGAGTGTTCACAGTAGTTGGACACGACTGAGGACTGGTATTCCTTTGTCCGCTGCATATCCATCTTATAAAAGGTATACACATTTGAATGTTTAGTAGTGAACAATGTAAAATCACAGTTATGTAAACAAATGTACGATTGGGGATGTATATGTACAAGTAATTGTATTAATATATATGAATTTACTTTTAAGAAAAGAGTACTTACAGTCAATAGAATAGTTGTATTGACATGTATGCATGTTATGAAATGAATATAGTTGAGGTGACTAATATCGAATCACATGCCAATGGTTTGGTGTTGAGTTATGACAGAAGGAGAGGTAAGTAAAATGTAAAAAAGTTGTGGTGGTTTTTGGTAGGTCACTGGAGGGGAGGTCCTGACAGAATGGTATCAAAACTGAGTTGGTCTGATGTGAGTCGATATTAGTAATTAGGAAAGTCTACATCCCCATATTATTGTGCTTTTTTTAGTTACAATTGTGTATACGAGATGAGAATCAGACTAATTAATGGTTATGAATGTAGGAATTGAGCCATTATGGCAAATACCAATCGTGGTAGAGGGGCTAGACGTAGGGCTCAAGGCCGTAGAGGTAGGCTTGAGACTCAAGATGAGACGACAGGTCCCACTCAGGTACATGATAGTATCGAGACACGTTTTACGAGATTAAAGTGTCGCCTTGAGACTATAGTGGAGTTACTGGCACAGACTTTGCCAGGAGGACAGGGGCAGGATGCAGGGACTACGCCTGGAGAGGTAGCTGCACCTAGTATGCCTGTATAACCAGCTCAGATGCCACAGCCTACAGATACACCTACACCCCCACCATTTTAGGATACGCATTCTCATGTTATTCCACGACATGGCAGTAGTACGTTGGGGTATGGTTGTGAGCTCGATAGACTGCCACAATTCCAGAAGCTTGGACCACTTTCGTTTAGTAGGGTGAAGGACCCAGTTGTCACAGAGGATTAGCTGGAAGAGATGGAGAAGCTTTATGGATTCTTTAAGTGTACGACTATTGAGATGGTTGCGTTTGTTGCGTTCCTACTGAAGGGATCGACAGAGCATTGGTGGAAGTCCACCTGGGTTATATTGCGAGCATAACACTTAGAGATCACTTGGGATATCTTTTTAGATGCAGTCAGGAGGCAGTATGTCCCAGACACAACGCAGGGGAAGTTACAGATGGAATTCTTAGGATTGAGCTAAGGGACTCAGTCTGTGGATGAGTATGAGACACAATTTATATCCTTGGGTAGGTATGACCTTGATACCATGAGTAGTGAGACCATGAAGGTCCGTTGATTCATTGATGGACTGAGAACAGTATTACGGTCTAAACTGGTTCCATTTGATATCTTTGCCTATATAAGGTAGTGCACAGGGTACAACTCTACGAGCAAGATTATGAGAGGAATGTCACTGAGTTCAAAACAGTTGGAAGGGGTAGAGACTGAGATAGGAATTGGCTGGGGCGTGATAGTGCCAGAGGTTTCAGATATCGAGAAAGGAAGAGACTCTTCGGTAAGAGACCAAGGATCGAGAAAGTATATGAGAAGATTGTTAGATCTCTTGCATACCCAGCCATAACTTCAGCTAGAGGTGTGGTGATTGGAGGACTGAGGCCTACCACTGAGCAGTATAGTAGATGTGGTAGATTCTATGGAGGTAGACCTTGTCCTGTTTCTAGTGGATTGTGCTTCAGATGTGGGAAGCTAGGGCATATGGCGAGAGTTTTCCTAGAGGTTATTGATATTACCCCATAGAAGGGAAAATAGCTGGAGAGAGCTCCAGCTAATATCTCTATGTCGAGGAAGAGAGCAATGATATAGGAGAAAGGGAAGTAGGTTATTGGACGCGGGCGAGTACATGCCTTGGACTAGGTCGCTGCTGATGCTTCATCGGATGTGATTAGACGTAACATCCTGATGTATGATTTAGAAGCATATGTTTTAATTGATCTTGGTGCTTAGCATTCATTTGTATCGCCTTTATTTGCATGTAACTTAGCGAAACATGTAGAACGTACACCTTTAAGTAGGATGATGTTGATTAGTACACCTATGTATAATAGTCAGCTTGTTGAGTATGTGTTAAATGACTGCAAGTTAAGAGTAGGGGAAAAGGATATGACAACCAATCAAATATTGTTAAGTATGAGTGATTTTGCTGTAATCTTAGGAATGGATTGGTTATCATTAAACAATGTTGTGTTAGATTATTATGCTAAGACAGTTATGTTTCCTAACCCTGAAAAATATGTTGTAAAGTTCGATGAAAAGAAATGAAAGTAGTAGTTATAATTACAATAAATAATGTACTATACTGACTGAGAAATGAAAATCTTGAAGGTTGTATTGCGTACATTGTTGATATGGATAAGGTACATCCGGAGTTGGCAGATATTCCTGTGGTCAGTGAGTTCTTAGATGTCTTTCCAGATGAATTACTAGGGTTACCACCAAACAGAGAGATGGAGTTCTATATAGAGTTGGTGTCTAGTACTGAGCCTATTTCGAGACCACTGTACCGTATGGCCTTAGTTGAGCTAGATAAGCTCAAGAGACAGTTATAGGAATTGTTGGATATGGGATTCATCAGACTAAGTGTTTTACCTTGAGGAGCACTGCTTTTGTTTGTAAAGAAGAAGGATGGAAGCCTCCGATTGTGTGTAGATTACAAATTGTTGAATAAGGCAACCATCAAGAATAGGTATCCCCTTCCACAGATTGATGATTTATGGGATCAGCTCCGGGGAGCGCAGGTCTTTTCTAAGATTGATATGAGGTCTGGGTATCATCAGTTGAGAGTTCGTAGTGGAGATGTACCCAAGACAATATTTAGGACCTGATATGGCCATTATGAGTTCTTAGTTATGCCATTTGGATTGACGAATGCTCTCACAGCTTTTATGGTTTTGATGAACGATGTGTTCAAGCCATATTTAGATCAGTTTTTTATCGTCTTCATTGATGACATATTGGTATATTTGAAATCCGAGGAAGAGCATGAGAAGCACCTCAGGATTGTATTACAGACCCTACGAGAGTAGAATCTGTATGCTAAATTCAGTAAGTGTAACTTTTGGTTGGCACAGATCTCGTTTTTGGGACACGTTGTGTTGAGGGATGGTGTATCAGTAAATCCATCCAAGATTGAGGTTGCAATTTAGTGGGAACAGCTGAGGACAGTCATCGAGATTTGGAGTTTCCTAGGTTTAACAAGATATTATTGGAGATTCGTTGAGGGATTTTCAAAGTTGGCTGCTCCGTTGACATGTCTCACTCAGAAGGGTGAAGCATTTGTGTGGGACGATGATTGTGAGAGGAGTTTTCAAGAGTTGAATCGTCGATTGACCACCGCTCCAATTCTCACTATCCCTACTAGCTCAGGAGGATTTTCAGTGTATACCGATGCTTCGCATCAGGGATTGGGTTGTGTATTGATACAGGATGGGAGGGTAGTTGCTTATGGATCCAGATAGCTGAAGGACCATGAGAAAAACTATCCAACCCACGATTTGGAGTTAGCAGTAGTGTTTGTGTTGAAGGTATGGTGCCACTACTTATATGGTGAGAAGTTTCAGATTTTTACCGACCACAAAAGCCTCAAGTATCTGTTCTCGCAAAAATAGCTGAACATGAGACATAAAAGATGGCTAGAGCTTCTGAATGACTATGATTGTGAGATACTTTATCATCCGGGTAAGGCTAACGTTCTAGCTGATGCTTTGAGCAGGAAGAGCCTCAGGATGGTATCGTGTATGATGGTCAGTGAACATGAGTTGCTAGAGCAATTTGCTAGCGTCAGTTTAGGAGTTGTGCCTTTTGACATGGATACGGACTGTGTAATAGCTAGTCTACACTTGGAGCCGAATCTGTTGGATAAGATCAGACAAGTTCAGCAGACTGATCTGTATTGCATTAATATGACTGGTTAGATACAAAAGGGCACAGTGACTGATTTTGAGATAAGTTCAGATGGACTACTGAGGTTCAGAGGAAGAGTGTGTGTTCCCGAGGACCCAGAGCTCAGGAGATTGATTTTGTCAAAAGCTCATTCTTTGAGGTACACGTTACATCCGGGGAGTAACAAGATGTATCATAACCTCCAGAAAGTGTACTGGTGGTCGAGTATGAAGAAAGATGTGGTGAAATTCGTGGCAAGATGTCTCGTATGTCACCAGGTGAAGGTAAAGCATCAAAAGCTTGCAGGGTTATTACAGCCTCTACCTATACCGACATGGAAATGGGAGCATATCACCATGGATTTCGTGATTTGTTTATCGAGGACCCAGAGGAATCATAATACAATATGGGTGATTGTTGATAGACTATCAAAGTTAGCCCACTTCTTAGCTATGAGAGCTACCGATACTCTGAGTTCATTGGTAGAGTTGTATGTACACGAGATAGTAGGGTTACATGGTGTTCTAGTGAGCATTGTTTTGGATAGGGATTCTCGCTTCACTTACCACTTTTGGGAACATTTTCTGGAAGCCATGGGAACCCAGTTGAATTTGAGCACCGCTTTCCATCCTCAAACAGATGGTCAGTCAGAAGGACTATACAGACTCTGGATGATGTGTTGAGAGCGTGTGTGCTGGATTTTAGAGACTCCTAGGATGATCATTTGCCACTAGCCAAATTCACCTACAACATCAGTTATCATTCGAGTATCGGGATGACACCATATGAGGCTTTGTATGGTCGTAGATGTTGTTCCCCTATAGGTGGGGAAAAAGTGGGTGACCGAAAGATTTTTTCTCCTGACTTAGTTACACAGGCCTCTGAGGATGTCCGGTTGATTAATGAGAGATTGAGGATAGCTCAGAGTAGACAGAAAAGCTATGCTGATAAGATACAGAGACCACTTGAGTTCGCAGTTGGTGAGTCAGTATTTCTGAAGGTTTCTCCTACTAACGGTATAGCGAGATTTGGGAAGAGAGGCAAACCGAGTCCTTGCTACATTGGACACTTTGAGATACTTGATTGAGTGAGAGAGAAGCCATATAGGTTGGCTTTGCCACCGGATTTATTGGGAGTGCATAATGTCTTCCACATTTCTATGATTCAGAAGTATCATCTAAATCCCAACCATATGATTCGTTATGAGCCATTGGAGCTCAGAGAGGACATGTCATATGTTGAGAGGCAGATTCAGATAGTCGATAGGAAGGAAAAAGTCTTGAGATCGAAAACCATTGGGTTAGTTAAGATTCTCTGGAAGCATCACACTTCCAAGGAAGCTACTTGGGAGTTAGAGAGTTTGATGCGAGAGAGACACCCCCAGTTGTTTGAAGAGTAACTTGGTTCTAATTTGGAGGACCAAATTTCTTTAAGGTGGGGAGGATTGTAAGACCCATAAATTTAATATGTACTCTTTATGATTCTATGATGTAAGGACAAGTCACATTTGATATAAATCATAAGGAATGAATGTCATTAAGTTGCAAATGAGTAATGCAAAATGGGTAGTTAAGCAAATCGAATATGAATGTAATAGTGAATTTTGGGACACTTTACAGTAGAACTGCTTTAGAAGAGGAGCGGATCAATCTCATTAGCAAGGAAGATCTATCTCATGGCTTTAAAATGCAATGCCATAACGTCTACAAGCGACAACTCGATCCCTCAACAAGAGCAGATCGATCCCTTACTTACTGCAGATCGATCTTGAACAAGTTTTGTGTTAAGTTGATATATTTTGAAATGACAAAACAATAATTCAAAAGTGATTATGATAAATCAATGAATGTTTAAAACATGTTAAAGAAGCTAATTAGAACATTTTAAGATAAAGTCTTTGCCAAAAACTGGGTTTTAAAGGATGAGAGATCGATCTAATGGGATGAGAGATCGATCTGTTAAAAGACTCAAGATCAAATACTGGGCTGTTATGGAAGAAGAGATCGATCTCCAAAGGTTATAAGTTTGATCTCCTCAAGACAGTAAGTTTATGAGATTGATCTGGTCAGGTTTGAGATTGATTTCCTCTAAAGTAAGGTTGTGTCTAAGATCGATCTAAATAGATTGATCTTTGTTTAGACAGAATGTTTATGAGATCGATCTCTGAGGGATAGAGATCGATCTCCTCAAGACAGTAAGCTTATGAGATTGATCTAGTGTATTTAGAGATCGATCTCCTTCGCACAAGAACACTTGTAAGATCGATCTATAGATCGATCTTCTTTAAATAGAGAGTTTTTAAGATCGATCTGCTAGTTCGAGAGATCGATCTTCACTAACATATTATGAATTATGAGATCGATCTCCCCAATAATGAGATCGATCTCCTTGCTTTGAATTTGTCAGGACCCGTTCTCAATCCATGACTTTAACCAAAAACACTACAAATTTTTTCGCATTTTTAACTTACCTTTCCTCTCTTCAATGGTTGGGCTGTGATTCGATGTCAGAGTCCTCACTTACCACATCATCCATTTCATACATACATGTCAACATACTATTACTGACTGTACTTGCTTTTATTATACATGTAAGATTATATAAAATCTAATACAATTACGTTCTCCATAATATATAACGTATACATCACTGTGATGTTTTTATGTTTAGATACACAACTGTACATAATATGTATACCTGGCGATCGATAGGAACTAGCAGTGGACTCTGGGATACTATCCCTCGATAGCACTCGCTCTACTGTTGACGCTCTGTAGAGAGATGTAAAGAAAGGGGGGTGAGCATACAACGCGCTCAGTAAGGAAATCAGGCAACCAAGTAGATATCTACACTATCTACTCAAAATAATGCTATGCCTTGAAAACATTATTTCCTTTACTCGCTTTAAAAGCATGTCTTGAAATATAATATATATACTTGTACAGAATAAATCCCATGTACAGGAAATCATGCTTTCTTTCTTAAATGTAGGCATGTAGTGCAAAAACAATGCATCGTATATAAATCATGCCTTTATGTAAATCATGCCATGTATATTTAAATCATAATAAATATGACATTAAATAATTCACATCACAAAATCGGAGTCCGACCCATCCGTCAGGTCTGTCCGCAATTTAAATCAGTCAATCAATGTGATATATCATGTGAGACTCTGTGGTTAAATGCAAATAGTATCCTGGACTATGATCATATCCGAAATGTGATCCCAAGCAACACAGTACTCGGTGTACAAGGCATCACTGCTGCAACGGGGGGGGTCAGTCCATCACAACCGCCAGCTATATCCTCCTCAACTCCACAACAACACACGGTACAGCGTACACCTCGCGCCACTCAGACACGGTACAAAGTACACCCGTGGACCCTACATCACGGCCAGAGTGCCTACCATAGGTCTTAGCTCTCGCACCCGTGGAATATCAACATCACAGTCAGGGTGCCTACTATAGGTCTTAGCCCTCGCGCCTGTGGAAATATCATACCACATCTCTAATACCCTCATGCTGGCCATCCTCTCAAAATGTGACACTCAGTCACACAAGAATGCGGCATGAATAGGTAACATGTAAGTAATATCACATACAGTGTGCGCCCTCGAGTGCGACACACAGTCGACACTACGCTCGAACACTGTTTCACATCACAAACTCAACTCTAGTGCAAGCAACCTCTAGCAACTAGGTCAATGCATAGTTCATGTATTAAATCAAGTACGAGCAATAGCTCCAGTACTATGCTATGTACAATATCAAATCAAGTATGAGCAATAGCTCCAGTACTATGTCACATATCTCACGTAAAACTCGAGTACGAGCTAATTGCTCCAGCACTCTGTCATGCATATATCATATAAAACTGTGTACGAGTAAAACTCCAGTACTCTATCATGCATGTCATGGAAATCTAGTGCGTATAAAAATCCAGCACTAATGTATGTGGAAAACATATGAAATCCAGTGCGAGCTATGCTCTAGCACGATTCATTCTGACATAATATGATAGATGGCTCTTTAAAAGGGATTGTTTATAAAACATCAAAATCAGCACTATAAAGTGTGCTTAAGTCACATCAACCTTAAAATCATTAGCCCATCTATTTATTTTCATGCTAAACAGCAATTAAACACTCACAATAATTGTTTCCATGCTTTTTGCAACTTTTCACAAAAGTTGACTTTTTGACTAACTAGGGGTAAAATCGTAATTTGCCACTATCAGGTCGCAATAATTATTATTCACTTTCTCTGACCCTCAGAGTTTTTAAGTGAATGTAAAAGCAGACGAAAATGCGTGCAGGTATCTCTAACTACTCGCAAAAGTCCCTTACCTCGGATCACGTCACGTGACCTCACTTCCTTGGTGCTGCTAAATCCCGCAATCCGATCAGCTCTCAATGTAAACTTCGGAGCTGTAAATAACCATTCCTCAGGTTAATTATACTTTTTCTACTGTATTATACATTAATACAGTCTATTTTTCCTTAATGGGCCTTAATAATCCTTAATGGGCTTTACTAGGCCTTAAGTCCATTTTCATTTTACTATTCACTTTTGTTGGGCCTATTGGGCTTGTGGGGCCCACCAACTCTTATTGGGCTTGTCCTAGGCCCATTACACCCTATTGGGCCTAAAACAATTGGGCTTGGCCCATTGGGCCTCTCGGCCACATGCCATGGCCGAGAGCTACCCATGTCTCGGTTTTACCATGGCATGCCATCCATGCCTATTATTCAGCCATTTTCACTTAGGCATTTTCACAAACACTTGGTAGGCAACATTACCAATCATCACGTAGTTCATTTAGGCATTTTATCAAGCACCTTGATTGCCAACAAATTACATGTATTAATAAATCAAATTGATTAATTCTAATTACACCATTAACATTAATACATGTACACTAATCCATTTATGTCTTAAAATCATATTGACATAATTTACAATCCCATTACTCACTATTGGCCTAACCCACTTCATGGTGATTTAATATGTTTCAATGCTTAAAACATATATCAACATACTTGAAATCATTCATACATTAACATATATGAAATTGGAAATTAGAAAATATACCAATTATTGTGTTCACCCTTTGGCCGAAACTTTGGAGGCTCTCGGTTTGCACTCTATGGCTCCTTGATAGCCAATTCCAACATATGTCAATCTCCTTTCAATTTGGAACAACTTCCATGAAGAATACAAGTTCCAAATATGCCTAATTCCTAGTGATTTCTAGTGAGAGAAAGCTTGGAAAATATGTTTCAATGGTTTCTTCTTCTAGCCGGATTTGGTGTGATGAAGATGACAATGGTGTGGCTGAATTTATAAGCCATATACTTAGCCATTAAGCTTTACTTTTCAGCCATTTAACTTGACCTTCCAAACCTTAGCCATGAGTCACCTTATGAGTCATAGTTAACTTTAACTATGGTTAGATATTTTATCTCATGGGCCTTTCCATTTGGGCTTCTCGGTTTGGGCTTTCTTAATGGACTTTCGGGCTGAAATTTTTACTATGTCTCGGACCTTTAATTGTCTCAAAATTTGGCCAATCAATTGGTCCAACAATTCGGTCTAAAGGACCTAAGAATTTCGATATACGTTTAGTATACCTTAATGGGCTTTAAAATTTTCACCTTAGGCCCATTACATTTTTAACCATTTAATTTAATCCGAAATCCTTCCGAATAAATTTTCCCTACTTCTGGGGATGATTATCTTGTATTCTGGCCAAGAATATTTTTCTCAAAATTTTCCTCCACACTTAGGTTAATTTTTAACCATGATTAGTCAACTATGGTAAAGTCCACTTTCTTAACTATAGTTGACTTTTTTCTTAACCATTGACCATGTTGACTTTTTCTTAAAATTTCGAGAGTGTCATATCTTATGTCTTACACTCTCGTCTTTATATTCCAACCGCTCCCGGTGGATAATTTCGCCCGAAACTCCTTTTCTCGCCAAAAAAGGTCCATTTTACCCTTTGTAGCTTTTACTCTCGTTTTCTATGTTCGGGACTAAATCAAGCTGACTTTCCTTCATGAGCTCTTTATGCTCTTTCATTTTAAATTCTTATTTTCAGTCAGAATGATTTAGATTTACTCGGTTTAGCCTGTGATACCCATCAATCACATTAGGCATTTTATGTAGCTTTTGCGTGTTAAATCATTTCAATAACACTTTAAGTCTAGTAAATACTCTTCTTATGATTCAACTATAATTACATAGTGTTCATACACATAGGAATCATAAGGTACAAGCTACAAAAATCTGGGTCTGACAGAATTGCTTTGAAATTACAAGAATTTGAATTAAAATATTGATCTGGTCAAGATGGAAGATCGATCTGGCACTCTACTGGAGGTTCCCAACGGCTCTTTCTGCAAAATCTTCAATGGGAAAAACTGCATTTAATGCTTTACCAACTTGCTGAGCCTATAAATTGAAGTCAGTACGACATTCAAAAGGAGAGAAGCAAGCCTAAAAAATTCTACAAGCATATTCTTTCTGTTTTCAATTTAGAGTGCATTCAATATTCATTCAAAGCTTGTAACTAAGTGTTTTTCTTGTTGTACCTACCTTTGATAAATTCATTATTATATTCATTCTCATTGAAAAGAAAAAGGGGAGAGAGAGTTTCCTTGTGATTAAGTTCTGTAAAAGAGAGTGAATAACCTTATTTGAGAAAGGTAGAGAGGTTATTCCTTAAACTTGAAAAGGAAATTGTATTGATCACTTAAATAGTGAAAGAGAAGCTTTGACAAGAAGGTTAAGAAAATAGGACGTAGGCAAGCATTTTGGCCTAACCTCTATAAATCTCTGAGTTTGCTACTTCTCTTCCTTATCTCCTTTGTTTTACTGCACTGTATTCTATTGCTTAATATTTTCATTTATTTGGTTAATGGCAATTCTATCTAAAAGAGCTTAAATATTTAGCATTTAGACTAGAAAAACCGATTCACCCCCCCTCGGTTGAGCCAACAACTGGTATCAGAGCTTGGACTCTTGATTATATTGGAGTGAAATCTTAAGAGATTAGAAAGATCCTATGGCTCAAACTAGTGTAGCAACCCATATGGTAGGGGAAGGGCATTCTACGGTTAGACCACCTATGTTCAATGGTGAAAATTATGCCTATTGGAAAACTAGGATGATGCTATTTATTCAAACCAATGATTACGAAGTATGGAGAATTATAGTTAAAGGACCTCAAATCCCAACTAAGAAAGTAGAAGGAAAAGATGTCCCTAAGGAGGAAGATGAGTGGGATAATTTTAACATAAAAACTATTCAACTAAATGCTAAGGCAATGCACACATTGTTTTGTGCTTTATGACCAAATGAATACAATAGAGTTTCTACATACGAAAATGAAAAACAAGTGTGGGATAAATTGTCCATAACTCATGAAGAACTACTCAAGTCAAGGAAACCAAAGTAGGAATGTTTACTCATGACTATGAGTTATTTAGAATGAAAGAAGGAGAGTCCATTAGTGAAATGTTCACTAGATTTACAGACATTATAAACGGGCTTAAATCCTTGGGAAAGATTTATACTAACATAGAAATGGTTAAGCAAATTTTAAATAGTTTACCAAAAACTTAGGAAGCCAAAGTAACGGCCATTGAGAAATCAAAAGACCCTCCTACATTATCTCTAGATGAACTAATTGGGTCACTCCTTACTTATTAAATCAAACTCAAAAGAAATGATGAAATTCCCAAAAAGGTAGAAGTTGCACTAAAATCTACTGCTTATAAAGAACTAAGGGATGATGGTAGTGAGGAAGATATAGAAATGGCAATGTTTGCCAAAAGGTTCAAGAAATTTATGAAAATAAGGGAAAATGGTAGCTCTAGGAAAATCCATAGGAAAGAACAAGACAAAGGAGAGCTTAGTAGAAAATATAGAGATTCTATTGCTTTGCTATGAATGCAAAAAACCTGGTCACATTAAATTTAATTGTCCTTTACTAAAGAAATCAAGTGATAGGAGATACAAAAAGAAGGCAATGATGGCAACGTGGAGCGATAGTGATAGCTCTGATGATGATACAAGTGAAGAAATTGCCAATCTATGCTTCATGGCACTTAAAGATGAGAAGGTAACCTCTAATTCTAATGATTATTCCTTTGATGAATTACAAGATGCATTTGATGAACTTGCTATGGAATATGAGTGCATGAACTTAAAATATAAAAAGATGATATCAAATCTAAAAAGAGAAAATGAAAAGTTAATAAGTGACAACAGAGAATGGGAAAAGAATTTAGAAAGTTCAAATTTAGAAATTAAGGAGTTAAAAGGAAAGAATAATAACTTGCATAATTCTTTTTCTAGATTCTATATGGGGTAACAAAAATTAGATTATATGTTAGAAACACAAAGAGCCTTCTTTGACAAAAATGGTTTAGGATATAATAGCAAGTTTAAAGAAACTCATTTAAAGAACTTCTTAGTGAGTAAACAAAATAAATACAATCTATCTCATACTTGCTCACTATGTAACAAAATAGGACATCTATTAAAAGATTACAAGGTTAGAAAAACTGCTCTTAAAGGAAAAGTAGTTAGGAAAGTTTGGATACAAAAACATGTTGCAAATTTGAAAGATATTGATTTAATATTGAAATGGATCCCAAAAGGATCAAAATTTCTGCTTACTAACTCCAAAGGACCCAAGAAAATTTGGGTACCTAAAACAAAAGTTTAAATGATGATTGTAGGAGCTTGAGCATTGTCACAAGGCTAAATCAAAGAAAGCATGGTATCTTGATAGTGGATGCTTAAGACATATGATGGGAAATAAAAGCCACTTCAAATCATTCAAATCAAAAGTTGGTGGAGAAGTCACTTTGGGGATAACTCCAAAGGCCAAGTTGAAGGAAGTGGATCTATTGGTAATGATTCTTTCTCAATAGAAAAAGTTTTACTTATTAAAGGACTACAACATAATTTGCTTAACATTAGTCAACTTTGTGACAAAAGTTACAAAGTAATTTTTGATTGCTTGAATTGCCATGTGATAGACACTAAATCAAATAAAGTTCTTTTCTTATGATATAGACAAGGTAACATATATATTGTATATTTAAATGAACTTAGAAATGAAAATGTATGCTTTATGGTCGATAAAGAAAAAGAACCTTGGTTGTGGCATAAGAGACTAGGTTATGCTAGCATGTATGCATTATCTAAGCTAGCTAGAAAAGATCTTGTTGTAGGTTTACCTAAGTTGTCCTATGATTATGACAAAATTTGTGAAGCTTGTGTCAAGGGAAAACATAAAAAGATATCATTTAAATCTAAAAATTGTGTGTCAACCTCTAGACCTCTTCAACTACTTCATCTATATCTTTTTGGTCCAACTAGAACAACTAGTCTTGGGGGTAAGCACTATGGATTTGTTATTGTAGATGATTACACTAGATTTACATGGGTATTTTTCTTAAGAGTTAAGAATGAAGCCTTAGAAACATTTATCACATATTCAAAATTAACCCAAAATGAAAAAGGTTATACTATAACAAGTATTAGAAGTGATCATGGCAAGGAATTTGAAAATCTTGGTTTTGATGAATTTTGCAATGATCAAGGAATTAGCCATAACTTTTCAACTCCTTGGACACCACAACAAAATGGGGTTGTTGAGAGGAGAAATAGAACCTTAGAGGAAATGGCTAGAACAATGTTATGTGAGAATAATCTACCTAAGTATTTTTGGGCTGAAGCCATTAACACCTCATGCTACATTATAAATAGAGCCATGATTAGACCAATCTTGAAGAAAACCCCTTATGAGCTTTACAAGGGAAAGAAACCAAATATTAGCTATTTTCATCCTTTTGGTTGCAAATGCTTTGTCCTAAATAATGGAAAAGACTACTTGGAAAAATTTGATGCTAAAAGTGATGAAGGAATCTTTTTAGGATATTCTTTAAATTCAAAGGCATATAGAGTTTACAACACAGGAACCTTGATGGTAGAAGAGTCAATACATGTACTATTTGATGAATCAAACAATGCATCTAAAGTTCCTACCAATGATGAGGATATTGAAATATTTGATGAGATTTTAAAGGAATCCTCAAGGATAGAAGATAACTTACAAGAAAATCTTGACATTAATAAAAAGGAAGAAGATGAAGAAGAACTAGAAATACTAGAAAAAGAATCTAGAGCACCAAGAGAACTAGGATATGTCAAAGATTGTGAAATTATAGGTGATCCAAATCTAGGAGATAGAACAAGGTCTTCACTAAGAAATGTATGTCAATATATAGCCTTTGTATCTCAAATTGAACAAAAAAATGTCAATGAAGCTTTAGATGATAACAATTGGTTTTTAGCTATGCAAGAGGAACTAAATCAATTTGAGAGAAGTAAAGTGTGGAATTTAGTTCCTAGACCTAGTAATCATCCTATAATTAGAACTAAATGGATCTTCAAAAATAAGACGGATGATAATAGTGTGATCATAAGAAACAAGGCTAGGTTGGTAGCACTAGGTTATAGGCAAGAGCAAGGGATAGACTATGATGAAACCTATGCACCGGTAGCAAGATTAGAAGTAATAAGAATGCTACCTGCTTTTGCATGCTACAAAAATTTCAAGTTGTATGAAATGGAATGTAAAAAGTGCATTTCTAAATGGATACATCAATGAGGAAGTTTATGTAAAGCAATCCCCTGGTTTTAAAAGTCTAAATTTTCTTGAACATGTGTACAAACTTTCTAAAGCACTTTATGGTTTAAAACAAGCTCCTAGAGCCTGGTATGAGAGACTCTCAAAATTCTTAATAGAAAATGGATTTTCAAGAGAAAAATTAGATACAACATTATTTATCAAAATTAATAATAAAGATTTACTAGTTGTTCAAGTTTATGTAGATGATATCATTTTTGGATCAACTAATGAATCCTCATGTCAAGAGTTTACTAAGATTATGTAAGGTGAATTTGAAATGAGTATGATGGGAGAGCTCACCTATATCTTGGAACTTCAAGTAAAGCAAACTAAGGATGGGATTTTCATCAATCAAGCTAAGTACACCAATGATTTGCTCAAAAGATTTGGCATGGATAATTGCAAGTCTCAAGCAGCTTCAATGGGCACCAATATAAAGCTTGATAAAGATGAAAGTGGTAAATGTGTTGACACTAAGCTATATAGGTCTATGATTGGCTCATTGCTTTATCTTACTACAAGTAGACCTGATATTTTGTTTAGTGTGTGCTTATGTGCTAGATTTCAATCCTCACCTAGAGAATCACACTTACTAGCTACAAAAAGAATTTTTAGGTATCTTAAAGACATACATTTACTAGGACTATGGTACCCTAGAGATTCTACTTTTGCTCTTCATGCTTATTCAGATGCAAATTTTGCAGGATGCAAAATAGATAGAAAAAGTACTTCAAGAACCTGCCAATTCTTAGGGAATAGATTAATATCATGGTTTTCTAAGAAACAAAATAGTGTAGCACAATCCACAACTGAGGCAGAATATATAGCAGCTGGTAGTTGTAGTGCTCAAGTGTTGTGGATTAAGCAACAAATAAGAGATTATGGTATAGACATGAAACTAGTTTCCATTAAGTGTGATAATACCAGTGCAATTAATCTCTCCAAAAATCCAATTCAACACTCTAGAACTAAACATATTGAAATTAGGCATCATTTCCTTAGGGATCATGTGCAAAAAGGGGATATAGTTCTAGAATATATTGATACATTGCATCAATTAGCGGATATTTTCACCAAACCCCTTGACAGATATAGATTTTGTATTCTTAGAGGTGAATTAGGATTTATGAATGTTCCTTAAGGTTTATAGCTTTCAAAACTCAAATTTTAAAATCATTTTCAACTAGTTTTTTAACTCATTTTCTGGGGAAATGGTATGAGAGATCGATCTACCATACTCAAATTGGCCTAAAACAGTAAGGTTATGCCAAGCAGATCGATCTTCAATCCCATAAGATCGATCTCCTTAAG
Source organism: Firmiana major (assembly GCA_033439115.1). Lineage (NCBI taxonomy): Eukaryota > Viridiplantae > Streptophyta > Magnoliopsida > Malvales > Malvaceae > Firmiana > Firmiana major. The sequence goes on along the minus strand of CM065913.1, from coordinate 14,331,182 downwards.
CTTCTGTATTTTATAGATCGATCTCTACATTTGGCAGATCGATCTCCTTAAGCTTCTTTATTTTACAGATTGATCTCTACATTTGGCAGATCGATCTTTTAAAGTTTTTATATTCTTCAGATTGATCTCATAAAACAACAGATTGATCTCCTTGAGTTTATGGAAAATATAGATCGATCTGGTAACTCGACCGATCGATCTCATTAGCCCAGGGATATATATACTGTTTAAAAAATCCCCAAATTTTTAGAAACCCAAAATCAGATCCCTAGCCCTTCGTTGCGCCTCTTCTTCTGATTTCTCTCTGGAATCGATCTTGGGTAAGTTATTTGTCAAATCTATTCACTTCTTATTCATCTTAGCAACCTACATTGTTGATTTTTTGTTCAAAATTTCTTGTTTTCATAGATTAATCTTCATTAGGGTTCTTGTTGAACTGTTCTATTGTCTAGAAATTTCTTAGAGAACTCTTAGAACACTCTTGGTTGTCTTTTGGCTGATTGTATAATGAACCACAATGCCTCGTCTTTAGAAAGTCGTAAATAAAGAATCTAGACAACCCTCAAATGTTGCTAGACCCTCCTCCTCCCAGCCCTCCAATGTCCCTCCATCATCTATCACAACATTTAGCAGGTGTTTTCAAACACCTACAAAACGAAAAAGATTTTAGGAATACTTCTCTATCATGCCTATCAAAGATTGGAGAACCATAGACTTCTTTTTTCTTTGAACGCATTAACTTTCCATATCTGACAAAAATGCAAGAATATGGTTGGCTTCCCTTTCTCAAAATTAAGACCCCTGTTCCTCCTAACATCATTAGGGCTTTTTTCTCCAACGTTGAACTCATCTATGATCCTGATGACCAATGTCAAATCTCGGTTTTAAAACTTTCGTCATGACCAAAACTATCTCAGTCAGTACCACCCTTTTATCTAGAGTGTTTGAGATTGAAGACGAGGGTTCAACTATTGAGGAAGAAGAGGTACTTCTAGAATTCAATCTTCTAGGAGACAAAGCTAGTGAACTACCTATGCACCCTAGTTTACTTCACCTAATCATCTCCTGGAACCTCCGTCCCTATGGTACCCGACACTCCACAATAAAAAAACTAGATCGTTTTTGGCTCTATCATCTTCATTCCCCTCAAGGTCAAAAACCTAACCTCGTATATTTCATCTATGAGGATTGGCTGAAGATAGTGCGGGGTTAAGCCTTAACCATCGACTTCCCTCAACCCCTTGCCTTTTTGCTACAAAAACTTGGTGTTGACTGCTCTGGCGAAACTGGTGAGGTACCCTCTGCGAAAAGTGTCTTTAATATCAGCACACTTCATCACATGGGGTACTACACAGACCTCCACGGATAGTGGCGAAAGAAGAACGAAGTATCTCAGGAGGCAGCCATGGAGGAGGATATTCCAGATGAGCCTACAACACCATCCACTGTGGATCCTACTACATCTGCTGCCCCATCTACTACTCCAGTTGATGTCGTTACATCCATGCTAATGGACTTTCGACAACATTTTGATACAACCATGGAGTGTTTTGCACAACACTACACACGTCTTAAGAACCGTCTTAACACACTTCAGGCGACACAACAGGCCATGTTCGATGAGCTCCAATCGACTCGTGTTTGCGTTGATGACCTTGCTGATCGTTTTCCCCCGTCATCCTCTTAGGACAAGATTATTTAGATTCTCTTCTCTTTTTGATGCATGTATGAACCTATCTTTATATATTTTGAAATGACCTTAAAATTCAGAGTTATGGTTCAAATTTATGCTCAATGATTTGTGATAAGTGCTTTGTTGATATATGCCTTGTTATTATTGTTCATTTTTAGACATATGCTTTCTTGATATGACAAAAAGGGAGAGAAAGAACATGTTATGCATTGTTTATTTAAGGGGGAGCATAAATTAAGGGGGAGTTTCTGAACAGGTTACACATGTTAAGGGGGAGATAAAACATGTTTTAAACTAAGTTTATTGAATAAGTTTTGTCATATCAAAAAGGGAGAGATTGTTAAGTTGATATATTTTGAAATGACAAAATAGTAATTCAAAAGTGATTATGATAAATCAATGAATGTTTAAAACATGTTAAAGAAACTAATTAGAACATTTTAAGATAAAGTCTTTGCCAAAAATTGGGTTTTAAAGGATGAGAGATCGATCTCATGAGATGAGAGATCGATCTGTTAAAAGACTCAAGATCAAATACTGGGCTATTAAGGAAGAAGAGATTGATCCCAAGGGTCATGAGATCGATCTCCTGTAAGACCCGAAATTATATCGTAATTTCTTATAAAGGATTGAAAATGGTCACAAATTTAAACGAATGGAATTCGAACTGGAGATAAGGATTTAAAATACGAAATGAGTGAGTGTTCGTGAAGGAAAGTTGGATTGAATTGATCTCGAACACGTACAAGGGTAAAACGGTCAAAAAATCGAAATCCAGTATAAATTCGATAAGAAAATATCATTATAAATATGGATTTGAAAATTCTTGATCAATAACGAAGAAATAATTAAATTTCGAGTCCAATTGATCAAGATATGAATTTACTAGAAGAAATCGAAATTTTCACTCGGGACAATATTTCGAAAATACAGAGAAAATACATCAAGAAAAGGGTTAAAATATAATAAATTAAATTAATTAATTAATTTAAATAAAATATAATTTTTGGTGGATATTTTGTAATTTTATATTATTTTAAGGAATATAATAATAATAAAATAAATTATAAATAATAATAATAATAGTAATAATAATAATAATAATAATAATAAAAGAATCATAAACTCGCGATTCTGGATAGAAAAAGGAAACCAAAGACGCGTGAAGGAGGCCGAGACCCATGCCTCTGCCTCCATTAGACGGAAACAACCAAGCAAGCAAGACAAGAGAGGCGACCGAGCCTCGCCGGCGCTGATAGAGGGAAGAGAGGCGCGATCGGCGAGAGAGAAAAAGGAAAAAGAGAGAAAGAGAGAAAATCGAGATGATCGACGATCGGAGGAAGGAGGAACGACTCGCCACCGGCCAGAGGGGATGGCCAACGGCGTCGATCTAGGCGTAAATCGACCAAAAATGGTGCCAATCGAGAGAGAAAGAGAAAAGGGTACCGACGCGAGGGAGAAGAGGCCGGACCGACCATTTTTCGGCCACCGTTGGCGAAACCAAGGCCAGATTCATGAATTGGACTACCCCACGAAGTTGCCGAAGGCGAAAGCCGATGAAGAACCGGCTGGCAGAGCTCTGAACGGCGAAGAAGAAAATCAGACCGACTGAACTGGCTGAACCAATCGGTCTAAATCGTGTTGAACCGGACTGAACCGGTTCAGCAACGAAAGAAAGGAAAAGGGGAGAAAAAGGAAGAAAAAGAGAAAAAGGAAAAATGGGAAGAATTTTTAGGGATACACCGAACTTCGGGTAAGTCGGTAAATGGTCAAAAGTGATCGATTTGATTTTTGAAAAATTTATTTAAATTATATTTGATCGAAAATTAACCCAAAATTAAATATAAATTATGCAGTTCGACGATAAATCGTGTACGTGAGCCCGATTGAACTTTAATTTGTGCACCATCACTTAATCTCAGGTAAGTAAAGCTCATTTACGATAATTTATGTAATTATTCGCATATTAAAGATTTATTTTACGAATTACGTATTAAATTCCACATTTAGTGAATTATATTGAGATCATTAAATTAAATGTCGTAAATGATATGCGGGCTATCCAAAAAGTTTGGAATGAAGCCCAATGGGTATTTAGAGCCCAATAGACCCGAAGAAGGGATTTAATAAGTGGAAACGGGCTGGAAATGGGTCGAGGCCAATTAAGATGCAATCGGTCCCAATAAAGTAAAAGGGCCTTGTGTTTTAAATTCGATCAGTATAAGCGAAATACTGATAAGTATATTAGAACTGACCCAAATATGTGGTTATATGCAGCTCCGTAGACTTGGTTTGGAGCAAATTGGACTGATAGACCTGGTACAGGCGAAACGGGATAAGCTTGCGCGTAATTCCAGGTAAGGGACTTTTACGGATTGCTAGAGGTAACTTTATGCAATTTCAACTTCATTTGCAGTCTCTTAAATTGTCTAAATGGTCTAGATTTAAGATAAAAATTTTAGTGCCCCGGATGGGTAAATTACTAAAATACCATTGTTAAGGGTAAAATTTCCAAATTTAGGAAAAATTGAGAGGAGCAAGAACAAGAGGTTCCTGCTTGTTCTTGAGGTGTTTTGACACATGCATGAGTAGGTTGGCTAACTTTTAAATAAAAATGCACAGCATTACATATTTTCAACAATATTGATTTTCTCTGAAATTGATTTGAGAAATATAGCCGCCTACGTGATTTTATGAAAATGTGATGTGCTAAATCTCAAGTCACACGAGTTTTGCTTTGTGTGATGCATGCATTAGTGTTGGAGTAAGAGCTCGCACTAGAGTTTTACATACATTGGTGCTGGAGTCTAACTCGCACCAGATTTTTATATGTTTTCGTGACACGGTGCTGGAGTCTAACTCGTACCATTTTTATATGATTTTCATGACACGGTGCTGGAGTCTAACTCGCACCAGATTTTTTACGTGATTTTCGTGACAGGGTGCTGGAGCCTAGCTCGCACCAAATTTTCACATGATTTATGTAACAGAGTGCTAGAGCTTAGCTCGCACTAGTTTTACTTGATTTGATGAGAGTGATGGAATATCGCTTGCACTAGTTTTATGAGAACATGCGATGAGTCATGCTTGGAGCGTCGGGTAGACTTTGTGTCACGCCGATTAAATATGCTTGCACGTGCTTTTTGAGACAGACATGATTGTGGATATGAGATATGGGTCCACGGAGTACGTTGTACCGTACAAGTAGAATGGAGTACACTGTACCATGCTGTGAATGATTATGTGGCATCTTCGGATGCGTGGCATCTTCAGATGCGAATGGCATCTTCAGATGCGAGTGATCGTGTAAGACCCCGTATATGTATAATGGTAATGTGTGTAATTGGATCAAATAATATGAATGGACTTGTAATGTAAAGTATGATTGATGTAAGTCTATGGATGCAATGTACGTATGTGAAATATGATTTGTAACGTACACACAAGTTCCATTGAGTATGAATATGAAGAAATGAATTCTTACAAGTGATGGGTGTGATTGAAACTCAAAATGGGTAGTGTGGTAAAATGGAATGAAGTTATTCTTCCATTTGGTTTTATGTAGCATACCTTTGGACATACAATGAATGCACACAAGTTTCAATGTGCATAAGGTATGGATGGATGCCATCTTCAAGTTATGAAGGTGGGTGGATGAGAAAATGGCCATGGCAACAGATTAAGGATGTGTTGGTATGAGTTGCAACAAGGAAACTACAGAAAATCTGGAAAACATGAGGGCCAGATCGATCTCATAGGATGAGAGATCGATCTGGAAGAGCCAGAATGCTCTTATTTGGGCAATGGAATAGGGCAGATCGATCTCTAATGGGGCCAGATCGATCTCCTAAACATTTTCGTGATGAAAAGATCGATCTCCAAGCACCCAGATCGATCTCCTTTGCTCTCTGTTTGGGACCAGATCGATCTCATTACTTCGACAGATCGATCTCATGCTTCAACAGATCGATCTGATGCTTCGACAGATCGATCTCATGCTTAAAAATGCCGTGAAAAAGAGGGATTTAAGGGGGACCAGATCGATCTCCTCATGAACCAGATCGATCTCCCCAAGCTATTTCTATATAAGGAGGGCTGAAAATTTGGAAATCTCGAAAAAACACTTAACTTTACAATCTCAACCCAAAAACCTAACTTCTCTCTCTAAAATCAGCCATTTTCAGTGAGATTTGAAGAGAGATCATTAGAGGCAAAGTTGTTCCTATCAAAGAGAAGAACAACATAGTGAGAGGGCATTTTCCCATTTTTGGAATTGAAGGAGTTAAGGGCATTACCATTTGGAGCAAGAAGAAAAAAATCATATTGGTAAGATTCTAACACTCCAATCCAAATGCATTAGATATTTAATTGATTTTGGAGTTGTTTGGTATGAGTATTGATGGATAAACTACCTAGGAATGTAGTGGAATTGGTGTGACCTAGAAATCTAAAATGGGTATAATGTGAGAATATGTGGGATTGAATGAGCTTATGATTTATGGCATGCTAAAGTTGTTATTGGGGTAATGTTTATGATTTTAGATGGTTAGATGGGATTACATGGTGAGTTGGAGGAATTGTGAAAATGGATATGTATATGATTGACAAATGCCATAGTGAGGGGATTCATGAAATATGAACACTATGAGCTTTATGTCGATTTAATATCGATTTGGAATAAGTTAATAGGCCTAAGAAGATCCATAGACTCGAGTTATGGGTAAAGTAAGGAAACGAGGCCATATAAGCTTTAATAGAGGCTATAGATTAAATTGGATATAGCAAGCACAAGGGTTGCATTATATGGATCGAATATAATGCGGGATACGATTTTGTGCAGTCCCGAAGAGTTCGTTGAAGACGAATTGAACCGTACGAGTAAGCAGCTTAAGGAAGTGGAATCACGCATCGCGATTCCAGGTAAGGGAATTTTGTGAGTATATAGAGGTAGCTGCTCGTACTTTGAACTTGTGGGAGAATATTGGGTGTTTTATAAAATGCATGGTTGCTCAAATAAATGTTGATGGTATTCGTGAATGATGATGAGTATATGCGTGATTTTGGCTTTGAAGTGGATTTTATGAAATGGGATAGTAAGGCTAATAACTGCATAAATCTAATGTTTTGATGTTTTTCAAAACGAAATTGCTTGATTTTAAGCAAGCTTCTAGATGGGTCGGCTAGTATTGTATTGTGGTTGTAGAAAAGCATTTATGAGTGCTAAACCCGAGTGTCGAGATTGTTTGATTGTGTATGAGCCGCCTATCGTAATTGTATGACATAAATCGCGCTAAAGCCTCGCTCGCGCTGGATTTCTATGTTTTCCTTTGTATGAAACGTGCTGGAGCTTAGCTCGCACCTTGAATTGGAAACTATGACGATGTTTATAAACCGTACTGGAGCTTCTGCTCGTACGTGGCTTTTGAGTGGTTTGTCTTATGAGTATAACCGTACTAGAGCTATGCTCGTACGCGTCTCTTTATGAGAGGATGCATGAGTCGTGCTAGAGCTATGCTCGCACAAGTTTGCACATTGTGATACGTGTAAGGTTGTGAAAGTGGGTAAGATCCTTAAGCCCTACATCCTTAAGCCAACATCCTTAAGCCCAAAGAGGCGGGGAGGCACTGTTAGGCGGGGAGGCTCTGTTCGGTGGGGAGGCTCTCTTACGGTGGGATCCTTAAGCCTACATCCTTAAGCCCTGGAGTGGCAGGGAGGCTCTGTTAGGCAGGGAGGCTCTCCTACATGGGTACGGTAAGATCCTTAAGCCCTACATCCTTAAGCCAACATCCTTAAGCCCAAAGAGGCGGGGAGGCTCTGTTAGGCGGGGAGGCTCTGTTCGGTGGAGAGGCTCTCTTACGGAAGGATCCTTAAGCCCTACATCCTTAAGCTAACATCCGTAAGCCCGAGGAGGCAGGGAGGCTCTGTTAGGCGGGGAGGCTCTATTCGGCAGGGAGGCTCTCCTTCACGAAATATGGAAAACTCTTGGTATGGGGTAGATAAGACCTAGGAATGGCACCCCCAATCACGATATGAGTCTGCGGAGTACGATGTACCATGTATATCACATGGAGTACGATGTACCACATGATGGTTATGTGATGAGAAAGTTTGGCGAGGGATAATCCATCTTCGTGCTAGCATGATACCCCGCACACCTGGATGAGTGTGGTCTGGGATGATTTATGATGTAACGGTTCACATAGGCACTTTTGATATAGTGACCTAGATTTATACACATGCGTGAATTGTGGAATGAAAATGTGGTTGTGATTGTGAGTTGATTTGGTGGTGTTTATGATGTTGGTTTAAAAAGGAGTTTTCTTAATGAATTGCCCTTTTATGAATTTAAATGAGATTGAGCATGAGATGATTTATACATGATGTTTTTACCATGTTTTATATGCCAATGTACATGATTTTAATACATGATATATATGTATACTCATATGGCATAGTTTTATTCCTCATGCTCCTACTATAAATGATTTATGCATAACACTATCATCATGTAGATAGAGTTGTTATCTACCATGCTTGCATTATTGCCTTACTGAGCGTGTGGTTGCTCATCCCACTCTATTTTCTCCCCTACAGAGCGTGCATAGTAGCCCAATAAGGACTGAGGCGTGGTATTTTGGACTCCGCTGCATCTCCATTGCTAAGAGGTATATACACAGTGATTCTTTTTGTATCTAAACTATGTAAAAGCACAGTATTCTTTTGAGTTGTAATTATGGGGGATGTAGATGTCAGTAAAACATGTATTCGTATAAGTACACGATTAAATGCAAATGTATGACATCTTTTTAATTAATTGAGAATGAACGAGATTTGGTGTTTATTATTGACTCACAGCCCAACAGTGTGTGGTGAGTTTAGTTCACGACCGGGTAAGGTAACAGTAAAATGCGAAAAATTTTCAGCGATTTTCGGTTAAAGAGAATGGAATTGTGTCGTGACAGAGATTGGTATCAGAGCTGTGTTGGCCTGATGTGAGTCATTAATAAAACGTAGGAAAGTACATTCCCATAGTACTGTGCTTTTGTTTAGATATAACTGTGTATACCGTGATGGATTGAGCTTAATGAATTACTATAATACAGGAAGTTGGGCACTGCCAGTTACACGCAAAGGTAGAGGGGCGAGAGCACGTGCTAGAGGCCGTAGAGGTAGGCCTGAGAGCTGTGCGGAGCCACAGACTGAGCAGGCTCCACAGAACCCTGCTGAGAGAGCAGAGGATACTGAGGCTCGCTTCGCTAGGTTAGAGCGGAGTATTGAGAGTTTGGTGGAGATAGTCAAGCAGGCATTGGGTGCCGGTGACAGACGAGGTCCCGCGGCACAGCCAACTACTGAACAGGCAGCTGTAGAGGTGGAGAGACCTCAGACTGCTGAGACAGATACAGTTACACCACCTCCAGCCCAGGATATAGCTTCTCCTATCGCTCTGCAGCAGAGCGGTAGTGATTTGGGTTATGACTGCGATTTGAGCAGGTTGCGAGAGTTTCAAGCGCTGAAACCCCCAGTGTTTAGAGGGGTGAAGGACCCAGTGATTACGGAGGATTGGGTGTATAAGATGGAGAAACTGTATAGGTTTTTTTCGATGCACTTCAAGTGAGAAGGTTGCCTTTACCGTGTTTATGCTGAAAGGCAAGGCCGAGCATTGGTGGAGGTCCACCGAGACTATTTTGAGGGCCAGACACTCTGGGATCTCGTGGGAGATATTTTTAGAGGCCTTCAGGAGGCAGTATATTCTAGCTACCGCACAGAGGAAATTGCGGATGGAATTTATGAACCTGGTTCAAGGGAACCTGTGGACGAATATGAGTCCAAGTTTATGTCATTGGAAAGATATGACCCTGACACGATGGGTAGTGAGACCCGAAAGATTCAGAAGTTCGTAGACGGATTGAGATTGGCCATCTGGACTAAGCTAGCTCCCTTTGACATCTTAACTTATGAGGAGGCTGTACATAAGGCTCAGTTATGTGAGCAAGACTTCGAGCGAAATACCTCCGAGCTTGGGAGAGTCAGTGTTAGGAAAGACAGAGACCGGAAGAGATCTGAGAGGGATAGAGTGGCCAGGAAAGGAGGCCTAAGGTATTTTGAGAAAAGACCTAAGATCGAGGAGGTGCAGGAGAGAGCTGCTAGACCTCCCGTATACCCAGCCTTGACTGCGCTGAGGGGCATGACTATTAGAGGACCACGGCCTACTACTGATCAGTATAGGAGATGTGGGAGATTTCACGGGAATAGACCCTGTCTGATGGCCCCTATGGTGTGTTTTAGATGTGAGAGACCAGGACATATAGCTAAGTATTGTCCTGAGAAGATAGAGATTGCCCCACAGAAGGGCAAGGAGCCTGAGGGAGCTCCAGTTGAGACAGCAGCCCCGAGGAGGAGGGCTACAGCTGAGGAAAAAGGGAAACAGGCTGCGGGTGTGAGCAGAGGAAGAGTACAAGCACTGGACCAGGACACTGCAGACGCATCGACGGATGTGATTAAAGGTACCATCCGAATCTTTGATTTAGAAGCATTGGTATTATTTGATCCTGGTGCCACGCATTCTTTCATATCACCTTCCTTTGCACATAAATTGTTGAAATATGTGAAACCAACATTGTTGGATAAAATGCTGATGATTTCCACACCCATGAATAATAGTCAATTGACTGAGCATGTATGTAGGGATTGTAAGTTAAAGATAGAGGGGAAGGAAATGATAGCCAATCTGATTTTATTGAATATGAATGATTTTGATGTAATTTTGGGAATGGATTGGTTAGCTACCAATCGTGTTGTGATGGATTGTCATGCCAAAACATTGATGTTTTCAGGATTAGATAATCTTATTGTAAATTTTGATGAAAAGAAATGATATGAAAATAACATGTTTGTTGTAAATAAAGGAGTATGATTTTAAATGCATATTGCTTGAGAGATAAATTATTGTTATGATAAATGTTGAATGTGGAGTGATGGTTTATGTTACTAACGATGGAGAGGATAATGTGAAGGGTTCATTGCCTATGTGGTCGATATAGATGAGGCACACCCGGAATTGAAGGACATACCCGTAATTACGGATTACTCTGATGTCTTTCCGGATGAATTACCAGGACTACCACCTGAAAGGGAAATGGAATTTTGCATTGAGTTAGTGCCTGGTACAGAGCCGATATCGAAACCACCCTATAGAATGGCTCTGATAGAGTTGGAAGAGCTGAAGAAACAGCTGCAAGAGTTGCTGGAGAAGGGGTTTGTTAGACTGAGTGTCTCACCTTGGGGAGCACCAGTTCTATTTGTAAGGAAGAAGGATGGAAGCCTCCGACTGTGTATAGATTACCGGTTGTTGAATAAGGCCACCATTAAGAACAAGTAGCCTCTTCCAAGAATTGATGATTTGTTGGATCAGCTCCAGGGAGCCGAAGTATTTTCTAAGATAGATCTGCAGTCAGGGTATCATCAATTGAGGATCAGGAGTGGAGATGTACCCAAGATAGCATTTCGTACCCGCTATGGCCACTACGAGTTTTTGGTGATGCCATTCGGATTGACGAATGCTCCCACAGCATTTATGGCATTGATGAATGACATATTCAAGCCATACCTGGACAAGTTTGTGATTGTTTTCATAGATGATATTTTGGTGTATTCCAAGTCCAGGGAAGATCATGAGGAGCACTAGAGGATAGTTCTGTAGACCCTCCGAGAGAGAGAATTGTATGCCAAACTCAGCAAATGTAACTTCTGGTTGGAACAGATCTCATTTCTAGGGCACGTTGTGTCAAAGGATGGGGTATCGGTGGATCCATCCAAGATAGAGGCAGTTGTACAGTGGGAACAGCCCAAGACAGTAACTGAGATCAGGAGTTTTCTGGGATTGGCAGGATATTATCGGAGATTTGTAGAGGGTTTCTCCAGACTAGCTGCTCCATTGACACGCCTCACGCCAAAAGATGTTAAGTTTGTGTGGGATGAGGCATGTGAGAGGAGTTTTGAGGAGCTTAAGCGTCGATTGACGACTGCTCCAGTTCTCACCATTCCTACCAGCTCAGGAGGATTCTCGGTGTATACGGATGCATCACACCAGGGACTGGGCTATGTACTTATGCAGGATGGGAAGGTAGTTGCCTATGGATCTAGACAGTTGAAAGATCATGAGAGGAACTACCCGACACATGATTTGGAGTTGTGGCCGTAGTATTTGCTTTGAAAATATGGCGCCACTATCTCTATGGTGAGAAATTTCAGGTGTTTACAGATCATAAGAGCCTTAAGTACTTGTTCTCGCAGAAAGAGCTGAATATGAGATAGAGGAGATGGCTCGAACTCCTGAAGGACTATGATTGTGAAATCATGTACCACCCAGGTAAGGCAAATGTAGTTGTCGATGCTTTGAGTAGAAAGAACCTTGGGTTAGTGTCTTATATGATGGTACGGGAACATGAATTGTTAGAACACTTTGCGAACCTCAGTTTGGATGTAACCCCACCTGGATCTAAGAGACTTGAGATCATGGCTAGTTTGAGACTAGAGCCAGAGTTGATTGGCCGTATTCGGCAAGCCCAACAGAGCGATCGACGGTGTATCGATTGGCTGAGGCAGATACAGACAGGTGTGGGTATTGATTTTGAGCAGAGTGCTGATGGGTTATTGAGGTTCAGAGGCAGAGTATGCGTTCCCAGGGATCCTGAGATCAGGAGAACGATTTTATCAGAGGCTCACTCATCGAAGTATACGATACACCCGGGAAGTACCAAGATGTATCAAAACCTTCGAAAAGTTTATTGGTGATCTGGAACGAAGAGAGACATTGCGAAATATGTCGCTAAGTGTCTCATTTGTCAGCAAGTGAAGGTAGAGCATCAGAAGCCTGCAGGATTATTGCAGCCTCTACCGATACCGACATGGAAGTGGGAGCATGTCACCATGGATTTTGTGATGGGGTTGCCGAGGACCCGTAGAGGTCATGATGCCATATGGGTTATTGTGGACCGGTTAACTAAGTCCGCCCATTTCTTGGCTATGAGAGCTACCGATACACTGAGTCAGTTAGCGAACCTGTATATTCGAGAGATAGTACGGCTACATGGTGTACCAGTGAGCGTTGTTTTTGATAGGGATGCCCGCTTCACTTCCCGTTTTTTGGGAACATTTTCAGAAAGCACTGGGGACCCGACTAAGTTTTAGTATCGCTTTTCATCCTCAGACAGATGGGCAGTCAGAGAGGACTATACAGACCCTCGAGGATATGTTGAGAGCATGTGTGCTGGATTTTAGAGGCTCCTGGGATGACCACCTACAGTTAGCCGAGTTCGCTTATAATAATAGCTATCATGCTAGTATCAGGATGGCACCCTATAAGGCATTGTACGGGCGTAGATGCCGTTCCCCCATTGGATGGGAAGAGGTTGGTGATAGACAGATTTTTACTCCGGACTTAGTACAGCAGGCATCTGAGGACGTCCAGTTGATATGTGAGAGATTACGGACAGCTCAGAGCCGACAAAAGAGTTATGCTGACAAGAGACGAAGGCCACTGGAGTTTGATGAGGGTGAGTCAGTGTTTCTGAGGGTGTCACCATCGAAGGGTATTATAAGATTTGGTAAGAAGGGCAAGCTGAGCCCTAGATATATCGGACCCTTCGAGATTTTGGAGAGAGTGGGAGATAAGGCGTATAGATTGGCATTGCCACCGGACTTGGCAAATGTCCACAACGTCTTCCACGTCTCGATGCTTCGGAAGTATCACCCGGACCCGACACACGTGATAAGATATGAGCCATTGGAGCTCCATGAGAGTATGACGTATGTTGAGAAGCCGGTTCGGATATTGGACAGAAAAGAGAAAGTGTTGCGAAATAAGACAATTCCCTTGGTGAAAGTTCTTTGGCAACACCACACGGCGGAAGAGGCCACGTGGGAATTGGAGAACTTGATACGGGAGAAGTACCCCCAACTTTTTGAAGAGTGACTTGGTTCTAATTTGGAGGACCAAATTCCTTGAAGGAGGGGAGAATGTAAGACCCCGTATATGTATAATGGTAATGTGTGTAATTAGATCAAATAATATGAATGGACTTGTAATGTAAAGTATGATTGATGTAAGTCTATGGATGCAATGTACGTATGTGAAATATGATTTGTAACGTACACACAAGTTCCATTGAGTATGAATATGAAGAAATGAATTCTTACAAGTGATGGGTGTGATTGAAACTCAAAATGGGTAGTGTGGTAAAATGGAATGAAGTTATACTTCCATTTGGTTTTATGTAGCATACCTTTGGACATACAATGAATGCACACAAGTTTCAATGTGCATAAGGTATGGATGGATGCCATTTTCAAGTTATGAAGGTGGGTGGATGAGAAAATGGCCATGGCAACAGATTAAGGATGTGTTGGTATGAGTTGCAGCAAGGAAACTACAGAAAATCTGGAAAACATGAGGGCCAGATCGATCTCATAGGATGAGAGATCGATCTGGAAGAGCCAGAATGCTCTTATTTGGGCAATGGAATAGGGCAGATCGATCTCCAATGGGGCCAGATCGATCTCCTAAACATTTTCGTGATGAAAAGATCGATCTCCAAGCACCCAGATCGATCTCCTTAGCTCTCTGTTTGGGACCAGATCGATCTCATTGCTTCGACAGATCGATCTCATGCTTCAACAGATCGATCTGATGCTTCGACAGATCGATCTCATGCTTAAAAATGTCGTGAAAAAGAGGGATTTAAGGGGGACCAGATCGATCTCCTTATGAACCAGATCGATCTCCCCAAGCTATTTCTATATAAGGAGGGCTGAAAATCTGGAAATCTTGGAAAAATACTTAACTTTACAATCTCAACCCAAAAACCTAACTTCTCTCTCTAAAATCAACCATTTTCAGTGAGATTTGAAGAGAGATCATTAGAGGCAAAGTTGTTCCTATCAAAGAGAAGAACAACATAGTGAGAGGGCATTTTCCCATTTTTGGAATTGAAGGAGTTAAGGGCATTACCATTTGGAGCAAGAAGAAAAAAATCATATTGGTAAGATTCTAACACTCCAATCCAAATGCATTAGCTATTTAATTGATTTTGGAGTTGTTTGGTATGAGTATTGATGGATAAACTACCTAGGAATGTAGTGGAATTGGTGTGACCTAGAAATCTAAAATGGGTATAATGTGAGAATATGTGGGATTGAATGAGCTTATGATTTATGGCATGCTAAAGTTGTTATTGGGGTAATGTTTATGATTTTAGATGGTTAGATGGGATTACATGGTGAGTTGGAGGAATTGTGAAAATGGATATGTATATGATTGACAAATGCCATAGTGAGGGGATTCATGAAATATGAACACTATGAGCTTTATGTCGATTTAATATCGATTTGGAATAAGTTAATAGGCCTAAGAAGATCCATAGACTCGAGTTATGGGTAAAGTAAGGAAACGAGGCCATATAAGCCTTAATAGAGGCTATAGATTAAATTGGATATAGGAAGCACAAGGGTTGCATTATATGGATCGAATATAATGCAGGATACGATTTTGTGCAGTCCCGAAGAGTTCGTTGAAGACGAATTGAACCGTACGAGTAAGAAGCTTAAGGAAGTGGAATCACGCATCGCGATTCCAGGTAAGGGAATTTTGTGAGTATATAGAGGTAGCTGCTCGTACTTTGAACTTATGGGAGAATATTGGGTGTTTTATAAAATGCATGGTTGCTCAAATAAATGTTGATGGTATTCGTGAATGATGATGAGTATATGCGTGATTTTGGCTTTGAAGTGGATTTTATGAAATGGGATAGTAAGGCTAATAACTGCATAAATCTAATGTTTTGATGTTTTTCAAAATGAAATTGCTTGGTTTTAAGCAAGCTTATAGATGGGTCGGCTAGTATTGTATTGTGGTTGTAGAAAAGCATTTGTGAGTGCTAAACCCGAGTGCCGAGATTGTTTGATTGTGTATGAGCCGCCTATCGTAATTGTATGACATAAATCGCGCTAGAGCCTCACTCGCGCTGGATTTCTATGTTTTCCTTTATATGAAACGTGCTGGAGCTTAGCTCGCACCTTGATTTGGAAACTATGACGATGTTTATAAACCGTACTGGAGCTTCTGCTCGTACGTGGATTTTGAGTGGTTTGTCTTATGAGTATAACCGTACTAGAGCTATGCTCGTACGCGTCTCTTTATGAGTGGATGCATGAGTCATGTTAGAGCTATGCTCGCACAAGTTTGCACATTGTGATACGTGTAAGGTTGTGAAAGTGGGTAAGATCCTTAAGCCCTACATCCTTAAGCCAACATCCTTAAGCCCAAAGAGGCGGGGAGGCTCTGTTAGACGGGGAGGCTCTGTTTGGTGGGGAGGCTCTCTTACGGTGGGATCCTTAAGCCTACATCCTTAAGCCCTGGAGGGGCGGGGAGGCTCTGTTAGGCTGGGAGGCTCTCCTACATGGGTACGGTAAGATCCTTAAGCTCTACATCCTTAAGCCAACATCCTTAAGCCCAAAGAAGCGGGGAGGCTTTGTTAGGCGGGGAGGCTCTGTTCGGTGGGGAGGCTCTCTTACGGAAGGATCCTTAAGCCCTACATCCTTAAGCTAACATCTTTAAGCCCAAGGAGGCAGGGAGGCTCTGTTAGGCGGGGAGGCTCTGTTCGGTGGGGAGGCTCTCTTACGGTGGGATCCTTAAGCCTACATCCTTAAGCCCTGGAGGGGCGGGGAGGCTCTGTTAGGCAGGGAGGCTCTCCTACATGGGTACGGTAAGATCCTTAAGCTCTACATCCTTAAGCCAACATCCTTAAGCCCAAAGAGGCGGAGAGGCTCTGTTAGGCGGGGAGGCTCTGTTCGGTGGGGAGGCTCTCTTACGGAAGGATCCTTAAGCCCTACATCCTTAAGCTAACATCCTTAAGCCCGAGGAGGCAGGGAGGCTCTGTTAGGCGGGGAGGCTTTGTTCGGCAGGGAGGCTCTCCTTCACGGAATATGGAAAACTCTTGGTATGGGGTAGATAAGACCTAGGAATCGCACCCCCAATCACGATATGAGTCTGCGGAGTACGATGTACCGTGTATATCACATGGAGTACGATGTACCGCATGATGGTTATGTGATGAGAAAGTCTGGCGAGGGATAATCCATCTTCGTGCCAGCATGATACCCCGCACACCTGGATGAGTGTGGTCTGGGATGATTTATGATGTAATGGTTCACATAGGCACTTTTGATATAGTGACCTAGATTTATACACATGCATGAATTGTGGAATGAAAATGTGGTTGTGATTGTGAGTTGATTTGGTGGTGTTTATGATGTTGGTTTAAAAAGGAGGTTTCTTAATGAATTGCCCTTTTATGAATTTAAATGAGATTGAGCATGAGATGATTTATACATGATGTTTTTACCATGTTTTATATGCCAATGTACATATTTTAATACATGATATATATGTATACTCATATGGCATAGTTTTATTCCTCATGCTCCTACTATAAATGATTTATGCATAACACTATCAGCATGTAGATAGAGTAGTTATCTACCATGCTTGCATTATTGCCTTACTGAGCGTGTGGTTGCTCATCCCACTCTATTTTCCCCTACAGAGCGTGCATAGTAGCCCAGTAAGGACTAAGGTGTGGTATTTTGGACTCCGCTGCATCTCCATTACTAAGAGGTATATACACAGTGATTCTTTTTGTATCTAAACAATGTAAAAGCACAGTATTCTTTTGAGTTGTAATTATGGGGGATGTAGATGTCAGTAAAACATGTATTCGTATAAGTACACGATTAAATGCAAATGTATGGCATCGTTTTAATTAATTGAGAATGAACGAGATTTGGTATTTATTATTGACTCACAACCCAACAGTGTGTGGTGAGTTTAGTTCACGACCGGGTAAGGTAACAGTAAAACGCAAAAAATTTTCAGCGATTTTCAGTTAAAGAGAATGGAATTGGGTCGTGACAGATCGAGTAGGACCGATGGGATGGACTGACCCATCTCCTGGGGCGGTTCCCGATAGTGGTGAGACCCCGCACACTAGGATCCGTGTAGCAGTGGGATCACAAGGACATATGGCCATTGTCCTACTTATTTACTCGAGATATATATATATATATGTAAATATCTATTGCCTAGTCTCGCATGTTGATGTTTTTGAGAAACACGTTTTGTGGATTTCTGTGTGAGTTTGGATCACCCGAGGGAGGGGTTGGATCCTGACTAAGATATGATTTTGATGAGAATGAAACTGGGTTTTAAACTAAACTTTCATGATGTTATTTCCATGCTATTTATACCTATGAGTGATGTAAACTGGTTTTACATAACATTCATTGTATCGCATATTTCTATTGCTGTGAAAAGCATTTGATTTCATGGTGTTGTGTGAGTCAGGAGCACCTTAGAGATGGGTCGAGTCCTATCTTTGTTGTGAAATTTTAATGAGAATGAAATGATTTAAAAGTGTTGCATGTTGAATTTTTCATGCTCTTTGAAATCCACATGGTAACTTGTTTCACATGACATCATGAATTGTCGCATCTGTTTTGAATGTGTGGAGAAAGGGTGGTTTATGCATGGCACCACGTTCATGTAGGTAGTATGGTTACCTACTTGTTTGTAGGATTGCCTTACTGAGCTTGATGTGCTCACCCTTTTCATTTTCTAATATAGATCATCTCCATAGACTTTAAGGCGACTGAATACTGCATTCCTGATATCCGTTGCTGCCCATCATTTTGAGGTATATACTTGTACATATTGTATCTAAATAAGAATAGCACAATAACATGTTTGTAAGTAACTATCAGAGATGTATAAATACTGTAAACACTTGTAAATGAATGAGAAATAATTAGTGAAAAACACATGTGTTTACCTTTCATTTAATAAGAAATTAAGTTATATGATGATTGAATGGTGGGACTAGCATTGACGCATAACCCAATTATTAGTGGAGTGTGGTCACGATCAGATGACAGGTAAGTATGAAAGAAAAATGAAAAAAAAATTTACTCTGATCTTTGGGTCGTGACAAATGGTGGTATCAGAGCGAAATTGGTCTGATGTGTGTCAGTGTCAGTAATTAGGAAATGACATCCTCATGTTACTATGCTTAGTTAGATACAATAGTGTATATCGAGATGGGTTTTAACTAAGAAATGGTTGAGAATGCAGGAATATAGGCATCATGCCTAATAGTAGTCGCGATAGAGAAGGTAAAGCACGAGGCAGAGGTCGTTGAGGTAGGCCTGAGCCTGCTAGTCGTGCTGAGTTGACCTATGAGAACTAGGATGAGATTGAAATGGAGGCTAATGTTGAGCATGCCCCACAGTGTCCGACAGAGAGATCGGACAGTATTGAGACACGCTTAGCGAGATTGGAGCAGAGTGTGGAGAATATTTTGGGAGCTAATTGCTTAGAGTATGCATGGGATTTGAGGGCGAGTCAGAGAATTGGTGGAAGTCCGCTCGACCCATCCTAAGAGTTAGACATCCAGTGCTAACATGAGAAATATTTCTAGATGTATTCGGGTGACAGAATATCCCAGACACTACTTAAAGGAAATTACAGATAAAATTCCTTACTCTGACCCAGAGGAACTGATTGATTGACGAGTATGAAACTCAGTTTATATCCTTGGGCAGCTATTAACCTGACACTATGGGTAGTGAGAGTCGAAAAGCCCAAAAGTTCATGGAAGGGCTCAAATTGTCGATTAGAGTCCGATTGGCCCCGTTAGATATCACTACTTATGTCGAGGCAGTGTGCAGACCACAGTTGTGTGAATAAGATCATGTGTTGCATGCCTTTGGGATTGGGAAAGGTAGTATGCACCGAAATAGAGACAGAAAGAAAATAGAGAATGGCACAGATGTCAGAACGGGAAAAAGGTAGTTTGGTAAAAGATTAGAGTTGATGAGTCACAGGGTAAGATGATTGGTAAGGCCCCAGTGTATCCAATTTCAGCATTTTTTAGGAGTATTGTGATTGGAGGACCCCGACCTGCTACAGATCACTGTAGGATGTGTGGTAGATACCACGGAAGTAGGGCCTACACCTACACTTTATTGACTAAAAAGAGGCGTTAAGTGTTGTAAGATGGGCCATTTATTTAATGATTGCTCAGAGTTGGGTGAGACTGCCCCACAGAAGGGCAAAGAGATAGAGAAAACCCTATTAATATCTCTGCACCAAAAAGGGAGGCCACAGCCGAAGAGAAAGGGGAAAGTAGGCTGTTGGACGAGGACGAGTGTATGCCTTGGACCAGGACACTATTGATGTTTCATCCGATGTGGTGGAAGATACCACCCTAATTGTGAATAAAGAAGTAATTGTGTTAATTGATCCTGGTGCCAGACATTTATTCATATCGCCTTCATTTGTATAAGTTAGTAAAAGACGTGAATGCCTACACCTTTGGGCACAATGCTGATAGTTAGTACCCCAATAAAGGAGGGTTAACTAATAGAATAATTATGAAGAGATTGTAAGTCGAAAATGGGGGAAGAAGTATGAGTCAGCCGATTTTATTCAATGGAATATGAATAATTTGAAGTAATATCTTAGAATAAAGTGCTCGACTGTAAATTATGCTATTCAGATTTCTATCCTAAGATAGTGATATGTTTACCCCTGAAAAGTATACCGTAAGTTTTGACAAGTAATAAAAGGGGTGTAGCAATTGAAATTAAAGGAGTAAATGATTGTACTCACGGAATGAGTAATGACAGAGTTTGTTATAAGTGATATACGAAAGGAGATAAGCTTTGAGATGTGATAGATCCTGAATACAAGATATATTAGAATAAGAAGCATATGCAAGGTAAGAATATCTTTGATATGTGAAGTAATTTGGATTAAGCGATATGTAGTGAATATGAATTGCGACCAAGGATAAGGGGTGGATATATCCATAACTAGTCCATGTGGTCAAGTCTGAGGGTTAATAAAGGTATTTCAAAATACCTCCCCGCCTGAAGACTTGACAGCGTCTAGAAGTACACATAACCTATAAATCAAAATCGACAGTCGTAATATATATATATTTAAAATTAGGGTACCTTTACTGGTACGATAATGAAATATAGAATTTGATTAATCAGGAAGGTTTAAAAATTAAAATTCCATAAAAACCGTTAATATAAGAAAAAATGAAATAACGCGATTTAGTAGCTTGAACGAAAGCGATTTTGAAATGACATTATACGTTTATGAGTACATAAGTTAAGGATATGGGTGATTGAAATATTTAGTGGAACTCAACTACGATGAGGTATTTAAACTTTACCTGGACCGATTTGTTATCATCCTTATTGATGATATTTTGGGTGTATTTAAAGTCTAGGAAAAATTATAAGCAACATTTGGAAATTGTTTTTACAGATGGTTTGTTGAGAGTTCTCGAAATAGAGTACATTGTTGACACGTTTAACTAAGAAAACAAGTGGTATCTGAATGAGATGATAGACGTGACAGGATTTTTGGTGTATTGGGTATGAATTGACCACCGTAATTATTTTCACCATACCCAATAGCTCAAGAGGTTTCTCAGTGTATATGGATACCTCAAAATAATGAGTGGGCTGTGTATTGATGCAAAATGAGAAGATAGTTGATTATGGATCCAGACAACTCAAGGATCATGAAAGAAACTATCTGACCCATGATTTAAAAGTTGGCAGCGATAGTATTTGTACTGAGTATGTGGCACTACTATGTACATGGTGAGAAATTTTGGGTATGCACTGATCATAAAATACCCTGAGTATCTGTTTTCACAGAAAGAGTCGGATACAAGATAACATAGTGAGTTAGAGCTTCTAAGGGATTATGATTGTTGAAATTGTACCACCCAAGAAAGGCTAATGTAATGGCTGATGCCTTAAGCAAAAAGAGCCTTGGGATGGTATTACATATAATGGTTAGGGAGCGCGAGCTGCTATAGCAGTTGTAAGCCTCAGTAGTGATATGATCCCTTCTGATGATGACAGTGATTGTGTGCAGCTAGCCTGAGATTAGAACCAGATTTGAGTGACCGAATTTGACAGGCTTAGCGTGATGATCGGCATGGTGTCGATAATGTGGATCAGATTCAGAAGGGTATAGTGACAGAGTTCACAGAGTGTGATGATGGCTTACTGAGGTTCAAAGATAGTATAAGTGCTCCCCAAGACCATAGTTAATGAGATAATGTTATTGTCAGAAGCTCACTCTTTGGGATATGCAGTGCATCTGAGACGTAATATATATTGAAATCTTAGAAAATAGTATTAGTGGTCAAATATGAAAAGAGACATTGTAGAGATTGTGGAGAAGTGTCTCGTATGTCAGCAGAGTAAGGTAGAGCAATAGAGGTTTGCAAGGTTATTGCAACCTCTACCTATATCGACACAAGAAATGGGATCAAGTTACCATAAATTTCGTGATTGGTTACAAAGGACCCAGATGAATCACGAGGCTATCTAGGTGATAGTCGATAGATTGACTAAGTCTACCCACTTTCTAGTTAAAAAATCCTCAGATACTCTGAGTGTGTAGGCAGATATATGTGTAAGGAAGATTGTGGAACACCATGTATTTTCTAGTGAGCATTATATCATATAGAGATTCCCACTTCACTTTCCACTTTGGGAAAATTTTCTGGAAGCTATGGGAACCCGACTGAATGTTAGCGCAGCTTTCTATCCTCAGACAGATGGTCAGTCAAAGAGGACTATACATGTTCTGGAGGATATGATAAGAGTGTGTACCATTGATTTTATAAGCTGCTGGGATGATCAGTTGCTACTAATTGAATTCGCCAATAGCGACAGTTATCACTTGAGTATCGGGATGACTTTATATGAGGCATTGTATGGCCGTAGGGGTTGTTCCCTGACTTGGATAAAAAGAAGTGGGTGACAGATAGAGAATTGCTCCCGAATTGGTAAGACAGACCTCTGAGGATGTTCAGTTGATTTATGAGAGATTAAGAACACCTCAGAGCAGATAGAAAAGTTATGCTGAAAAGAGACAAAAACTATTGGAATTCACCGAGGGTGAATTAGTATTGTTGTAAGTTAGATGCCCTTAGGACATAACGAGATTCGGAAAGAAGGCAAATTGAGTTTCATTAGATTGAATACTTTGAGAGATTGAACAAAGTGGGAGATAAGGCCTGTAGGTTGGCATTACCACCTGAATTAGCAGGCATCCACGATGTGTCTCATCTTTTTTTGGTTCAGAAATACTATCCGGACCCAGCATATGTGATCGGATATGAACTGTTGGAGCTCAATGAAAGTATAACGTATGTTGAAAAACTTGATTTGGGTATTAAAACAGGAAGGAGAAGGTGTTGAGGTTTAAGATGATCTCCCTAATTAAAGTCCTTTAGTAGTACTACACTCTGAAAAAGTCACATGAGAATTAAAAAGTAAGATGCGATAGACGTACCCGGAGTTGTTTATGGACTCATTTGACTTGGTTCTAATTTGGAGGACCAAATTTCTTAAGTGAGGGAGATTATGTAAGATCCGAAATTATATCATAATTTCTTATAAAGGATTAAAAATGGTCACAAATTTAAACGAATGGGATTCAAACTTGAGATAAGGATTTAAAATACGAAATGAGTGACTGTTCATGAAAGGAAGTTGGATTGGATTCATCCCGAACACGTACAAGGGTAAAACGGTCAAAAGATCGAAATCCAATATAAATTTGATAAGAAAATATCATTATAAATATGGATTTGAAAATTCTTGATCAATAACGAAGAAATAATTAAATTTCGAGTCCAATTGATCAAGATATGAATTTACTGGAAGTAATCGAAATTTTCACTCAGGACAATATCCGTAAAATATAGAGAAAATACATCGAAAAAAGGGTTAAAATATAATAAATTAAATAAATTAATTAATTTAAATAAAATATAATTTTTTGGTGGATATTTTGTAATTTTATATTATTTTAAGGAATATAATAATAATAAAATAAATTATAAATAATAATAATAATAATAATAATAATAATAATAAGAAAAAGAATCGCAGACTCGCGATTCTGGATGGAAAAAGGAAACCGAAGACACGCGAAGGAGGCCGAGACCCGTGCCTTTGCCTCCACCGGAGGGAAACCACCGATGAAGCCAGACGAGAGAGGCGACCGAGCCTCGCTGGCGCTGGCAGAGAGAGGAGAGGCGCAGTCGGCGAGAGAGAAAAAGGAAAGAGAGAGAAAAAGAGAAAACCGAGACGATTGGCGATCGGAGGAAGGAGGAACGACTCACCACCGGCCAGTGGGGACGGCCAACGGCCCCGATCTAGGCTCAAATCGGCCAGAAACGGAGCCAATCGGGAGAGAAAGAGAAAGGGTACCGACGTCGAGGGAGAAGAGGCCGGACCGGCCACTTTTCGGTCACCGTTGGCGAAACCTAGGCCAGATTTGTGAATCGGACTACCCCGCAGAGCTGCTGGAGGCGAAAGTAGACGAAGAACCGACCGACAGAGCTCCGAACGACGAAGAAGAAAATCGGACCGGACTGAACTGGCTGAACCAACCAGTCTAAACCGAGTTGAACCGAACCAAACCGGTTCAGCCAGAAAGAAAGGAAAAAGGGAGAAAAAGGAAGAAAAAGAGAAAAAGGAAAAAGGGGAAGAATTTTTGGGGATACACCGGACTTCGGGTAAGTCGGTAAGAGGTCAAAAGTGACCGATTTGATTTTCGAGAAATTTATTTAAATTATATTTGATCAGAAATTAATCCGAAATTAAATATAAACTGTGCAGTTCGATGATAAATCATGTACGTGAGCTCGATCGAACTTTGATTTGGGCACCATCGCAAAATCTCGGGTAAGTAAAGCTCATTTGCGACAATTTATGTAATTATTCACGTATTAAAGATTTATTTTATGAATTACGGATTAAATTCAACATTCAGTGAATTATATTGGGATTTTTAAATTAATTGTCGTAAATGATATACGGGCTATCTAAAGAGTTTGGAATGAAGCCCAATGGGTATTGAGAGCCCAATAGACCCGAAGAAGGGATCTACTAAGTGGAAATGGGCTGGAAATGGGTCGAGGCCCATTAAGATGCAATCGAGCCTAATAAAGTAAAACAGGCCTAGTGTTTTAGATTCAATCAGTATAAGTGAAATACTGATAAGTATATTAGAACTGACCCAAATATGTGGTTATATGCAGCTTCGTAGACTTGGTTTGGAGCAAATTGGACTGAGAGACCTGGTAGGAGCGAAACGGGATAAGCTTACGCGTAATTCCAAGTAAGGGAATTTTACGGATTGCTAGAGGTAACTTAACGTAATTTCAACTTCATTTACGATCTCTTAAATTGTCTGAAGGGTCTAGATTTAAGATAAAAAAATTAGTGCCCCGGATGGTAAATTACCAAAATACCCTTATTAAGGGTAAAATTTTAAAATTTAGGAAAAATTGGGAGGAGTAAGAACAAGAGGTTTCTGCTTGTTCTTGACGTGTTTTGACACGTGCATGAGTAGGTTGGCTAACTTTTAAATAAAAATGCACAACATTGCATATTTTCAACGATGTTGATTTTCTCTGAAATTGATTTGAGAAATATAGCCGCATACGTGATTTTATGAATATGTGCCGTGCTAGAGCTCAGCTCGCACGAGTTTTGATTTGTGTGATGCATGCATTAGTGCTGGAGTAAGAGCTCGCACTAGAATTTTACATGCATTGGTGCTGATGTCTAACTCGCACCAGATTTTTATATGATTTTTGTGACACGGTGCTAGAGTTTAACTCGTACCAAATTTTTTACAAGATTTTCATGACAGGGTGCTAGATCCTAGCTCGCACCAGATTTTCACATGATTTGTGTAACAGAGTGCTAGAGCTTAGCTCGCACTAGTTTTACTTGATTTAATGAGAGTGTTGGAGCATCGCTCGCACTAGTTTTATAAGAATAAACGATGAGCTGTGCTTGGAGCGTCGGGTAAACTGTGTGTCACACCGATTAAATATGCTCGCACGTACGTTTTGAGACAGGCACAATTGTGGATATGAGATATGGGTCCACGGAGTACGTTGTACCATGCAAGTAGCATGGAGTACGCTATACCGTGCTGGGATTGATTATGTGGCATCTTCGGATGCGAGTGATCGGGCAGGACCGACAGGATGGACTGACCCACCTCCCGGGGTGGTTCTCGATAGTGGTGAGACCTCGCACACTAGGATCCGTATAGCAATGGGATCACAAGAACATATGGCCATTGTCCTAGTTATTTGCCTGAGATATATATATATATCTATTACCTAGTCTCGCATCTTGATGTTTTTGAGAAACACGTTTTATGGATTTCTGTGTGAGCTTGGATTACCCGATGGAGGGGTTGGATCCTGACTGAGATATGATTTTGATGAGAATGAAAAAGGGTTTTAAACTGAACTTGTATGATGTTATTTCCATGCTATTTAAACCCATTAGTGATGT
Organism: Firmiana major; assembly: GCA_033439115.1. NCBI lineage: Eukaryota > Viridiplantae > Streptophyta > Magnoliopsida > Malvales > Malvaceae > Firmiana > Firmiana major. The sequence goes on along the minus strand of CM065913.1, from coordinate 14,305,015 downwards.
AAACTGGTTTTACATGACATTCATTGTATCGCATATTTCTATTGCTGTGAAAAGCATTTGATTTCATGGTGTTGTGTGCGTCAGGAACACCCGAGGGATGGGTTGAGTCCTGGCTTTGTTGTGAAATTTTAATAAGAATGAAATGATTTAAAAGAGTTGCATGTTAAATTTTTCATGCTCTTTGAAATCCACATGCTAACTTTTTTTACATGGCATCATTAATTGTCGCATCTGTTTTGAATGTGTGGAGAAAGGGTGGTTTATGCATGGCACCACGTTCATGTAGGTAGTATGGTTACCTACTTGCTCGTAGGATTGCCTTACTGAGCTTGATGTGCTCACCCCTTTCATTTTCTCACACAGATCATCTCCAGTAGACTTTGAGGTGACTGAGTACTGCATTCATGATATCTGTTGCTGCCCATCATTTTGAGGTATATACACTTGTACATATTGTTTCTAAATAAGAATAACATAGTAACATGTTTGTAAGTAACTGTCGGGGATGTTTAGACACTGTAAATACTTGTAAATGAATGAGAAAGAATTAGTGAAAAACGCATGTGTTTACCTTTCATTTAATAAGAAATTAAGTTATATGATGATTGAATGGTGGGACTGGTATTGACACACAGCCCAATTGTTAGTGGAGTGTGGTCACGATCAGAGGACAGGTAAGTATGAAAAAAAAACTCTGATTTTTGGGTCATGACATCTCCTCAAGACAGTAAGTTTATGAGATCAATCTAGTCAGGTTTGAGATTGATCTCCTCTAAAGCAAAGTTATGTCTAAGATCAATCTAAATAGATCGATCTTTGTTTAGATAGAATGTTTATGAGATCGATCTCTGAGGGATAGAGATCGATCTCCTCAAGACAATAAGCTTATGAGATCGATCTGGTGTATTTAGAAATCGATCTCCTTCACACGAGAACACTTGTAAGATCGATCTATAGATCGATCTTCTTCAAACAGAGAGTTTCTAAGATCGATCTGCTGGTTCGACAGATCGATCTTCACTAACATATTATGAATTATGAGATCGATCTCCCCAATAATGATATCGATCTCCTTGCTTTGAATTGCTTTGAAATTACAAGAATTTGAATTAGAAGATCGATCTGGCAATCTAGTGGAGGTTCCCAATGGCTCTTTCTACAGAATCTTCAACGAGAAAAACTGCATTTAATGCTTCACCAACTTGCTGAGCCTATAAATTGAAGTCATTAAGACATTCAAAAGGAGAGAAGCAAGCCTAAAAAATTCTACAAGCATATTCTTTGTGTCTTTAATTTAGAGTGCATTCAATCTTCATTCAAAGCTTGTAACTAAGTGTTTTTCTTGTTGTACCTACCTTTGATAAATTCACTGTTATATTCATTCTCATTTAAAAGAAAAAGGAGAGAGAGTTTCCTTGTGATTAAGTTCTGTAAAAAAAAGTGAATAGCCTTATTTGAGAAAGGGTAGAGAGGTTATTCATTAACCTTAAAAAGGAAATCGTATTGATCACTTTAATAGTGAAAGAGAAGCCTTGGCAAGAAGGTCAAGAAGAGAGGACGTAGGCAAGCGTTTTGGTCGAACCTCTATAAATCTCTGAGTTTGCTACTTCTCTTCCTTATCTCCTTTGTTTTACTGCACTTTATTCTATTGCTTAATATTGTCATTTATTTGGTTAATTGCAATTCTATCTAAAAGAGCTTAAATTTAGCATTTAGACTAGAAAAACCGATTCACCCCCCTCTCGGTTGAGCCAACATTCTGGCTGAAGCAGATCGATTTCCAAAAGGTTCTGGATAGAATAGATTAATCTCATAGCAAGGACAGATCGATCTCCTTAAAGTCTTGTGTAAAGTAGATTGATCTCATGCTAAGAGCAGATGGATCCCCTAAGCTTAAAAAGTCATTTTCTGAAGAGAAAGATGCATGGCAAATCGATCTCTCACCATTAGGAGATCGATCTCCAAGGGTAATTCTATATATACATGACTCTGGGACTTCATTCTTCCCAAAAGCAACAAACCCTTCATGAACCAAAGTGAAACCTAACCTTCTTACTCCAAAAATCTTCATCTTTCAAGCAGTTTTGAGTAAGATTCATTTCAGCAAAGTTGTTCTTAGCAAAGATGAAAACAATATAGTTGGAAAGTAGAAGTTGGAATCAAGGATTGAAGGAACAAGGTGGATTTTACCAAATTTGGCAAAAAGAAGAAAAATCTAGTTAGGTAAGATTCAATACACCAATTTCATATATGTTAATATAAGTATCTTGGTGAGTTGATTGGTGTATGTTTGAATTGCTAAAAATAATTGGATCATGTTAAATATCCATGACCTAGATATTGGCATGAAATTGAGAAAATGATGAGGAAGTTGAGTAAACATGGATTTAAGGATGAAATAAGTATGTATGGAAGATTGTAAAATGGTTTTATGAAATACATAAATTAGAATATATGAGAAATGAAAATAGGTATATGAGAATTATGGTGAAATACCATAATGGGAGAAAGTGATGAGATTGAGGCAGTAAGAGGAGTTAAATGCATTGATTTAGAGTCATGCAAGTGAAAACAAGTATATTAAGGTATACTAATATGGATAATTAATAACAGCTTCGGAAGTTGATATTGGAAGTTGATCGAACTGCGAGAGTGAGGAGCACCGAGGAAGTGAGGTCACGCGATGTGATCTGAAGTAATGGAATTTCATGAGTAGCTAGAGGTAGCTACACGTATTTCGAATAGAATTTCGATTATTATACTGTATATGAAATTTCGTGTATAGAAAAGTTATGATAGGAACTGTCACGATCCTCAACTTACCAAAATACGTATAAATTTTTCTCATTTTCATGCATTATTTATTATTCGTCCTTCCCCGATTGTGAACAGCTACTCTCCTCAACAGTTGGGCTGTGTATCAATGTCTAACTCATTCCACCATACCAATTAAATTGCATTTTATTTATAAGTAAACACTTGTATAAATAAATCAGAGTTGTTGTTTACATGTGTTTACATTGCTTTACATCCCCAATAGTTACATACAAAATGCTATTGTGTTATTGAAAGTTTAGATACAAAAGTCTCATCAGTGTGCATACCTTATGCGATGGGATGCAGCGGATACCGAAAGGGAACGCCTTCAGTCGCTCTCAATCTATACTCAAATCTCTGTAGAGAGGGGAAAAATAAGGGGGGTGAGCAAACCATAGGCTCTGAAAGGCAATCATGAGAACAGGTAGATACTGCACTATCTACGTGATCGTGATGCCATGCTCAAAGCATACATTTCATTATTTCCTCAAAATATGAGTATATGCTTGTGTTAATGGTATGTAAAGCATTCATGCTATTAAATTCAGTGCACAATTCAACTCAAAACATGGAATATCCATCATGCATATTTCATAAATAAGGCATAAAAACCACATCATGCATACGTGCACTTTAAAACCATTAACAAACCGTCATCTCAAAACAAACCAACACTTGTCAGGTCTCAGCCGTTCCCTCGGACTGTCCTGACCCACAAATCATTTCAAACATGGATTTATTCATAAAGCAACAAACATGTGAGATAGGCAATTCAATAAGAGAAATAACCTCTAGGACTATGGCTATATCCTGTGATACCGGCTACACGGATCAGATGTGCGGGGTATGAACACTATCTGCTTCTGCACGAGAGGTGGGTCAAATGCAACCCGTTGGTCCATAGCAGATCTCATCCGAAGATGGCATATCACAATCTCAACATGGTATAATGTACTTCATGCTACCTGCATGGTACAGCGTACTCCGAGGACCCAAATCAACACATCATATCATGCCACATCTCAAAAATGCACGTGTGAGCCTAATTAATAGGTACGACCTCTTGTCTACCCGAAGCTCCTAACACGGCTATCAATCTTGTCAAATTCTTAAAATGCATGTGCGAGCCTATTTAATCAGTGTGACACCAAGTCTACCCGAAGCTCCAAGCACGACAACAAATAAGGTGGGCATCTAATGCGAGCTATGCTCCAAGTACCATGCCAAAACTAGTATGACATCCATGTGAAAACTAGTGCGAGCTAAGCTCCAGCACTCATGCGTATAAAACACATCAAATTTTGTGCGAGTCATACTATAGCACGCTTTCGTTCTCATGAAAACCATGTAGGTGGCTTAATTCTTTGTAAAGTATGGTTAACAAACCAAACCAACTCATTTCTTTTGCAATTCATTTCAAATGTTAGCCAACCTACCAATCTCTTGCTAAAAAGCAATAAAACATGATTTTCCAAAGCATTATGCCTTTATTTTCATGCACATTTCTCAAAACCCAACTCTTTACCCTTCAATCACATAATATCATTTCCTAGTATCACATGCACTCTAGCAAAACATTTAAGCACCCAAATTATGTACTGATATCTCTAAGAATCCACAAAATTCCCTTACCTCGATTTACTTGGGTGTGACTCTTTTCCTCTTGGCTTCTTACTCTTTAGGCTCAACGTGTTTCAATTTATCCTTAGGAGTTGCAATTCATTCACCAATTCACTTGAGTTAATGTTGTTAACCCGCATTTTGAGCTCACTAGTCAACATGACCCAATGAGCCTATTTCATTATGCATTTACTAATGCCTTAATCCACATTTTACCCCTTTTGGGTAAGTCCTACAATTTATTCCTTAACAACATCTTAAAATCATACTCATAACACCATTTTCACCTTAAGATATCCTATTCATCATAAATCTCAATACATTTCACTTTCTCACACTAGACCATTCCTAGGTCATGCTGGATTCATTACCTTCTAGGTAGTTTCTATCATTCTTATGCACACCAATAAACTCCAAAGTCAATATCTAAACAATGTGCTTAAGTTGTTACATTAGAAACTCACCTAGCTTGTTTGTCTTCTTACTCAAAATGGAATGCACCTTTTTTCCTTAAATCCTATAAATGAAGAAAATGCCTCCTAGCTAAGTTGTTCTTCTCTTCGATGTGAACAACTTTGTGTCTGATAGCCTTCCCTCAAATCTTCTTGAAAATGGCCAGATTTAGAGAGAAAAATCTAGGTTTTGGGTTTGAAAGATGAAAGGAAATGTTTGGTTCCCGAAACCTGCAAATCCAACTACTCCTATTTATAGATTCAGCTTGATGAGATCGATCCGCCATGGGTGGAGATCGATCTGGTCCTCTTAAAATCCCTCTTTTTCCACGGCATTTGAAGGCAGGAGATCGATTTGTCAAAGGTTGGAGATCAATCGATCTCAGGCAGTAGCATTCAGGAGATCCATCTGGCTTGCGATAAGATTGATCTGCTTCAACCCGAGAGCTTAAGGAAATCTATTTGTTTCATTAAGGATTGATCTGTATTTTACAGAATGTTTAGGAGATCGATCTAGCTCCATTGGAGATCGATCTGTCATGTTCCATAGCTCAGAATAATAGCATTTTGGCTCTTCCAGATAGATCTCTCATCCTATGAGATCGATCTGGCCTTTATATTTCCATATTTTACTGTAGTTTTCTGCAGGTACTCACACCAAAACAACTTTAATTTGCTGCCATAGTCATTTTCTCATCCGATCATCTTTGAGACTTGAAAATGGCATCCATTCATACTTTATTCCTATTACAACTTGTGTGAAATCTTTGTATAACCAAAGGTACATGATATAGACCAAATGGAAATGCACAACTTATGCAATCCTCTTTCCCTTTTACCATACTGCTCATTATCCATTCTACTCACATTCTTCACATGTTTAAGTTCATTTCTTCATATTCATACATAATGTAACTTGTACGTACAATCACAACTCTTATTACATGTGTGTACATTAAACTTATGGACTTACATTACATATACTTCACATTACAAGTATATCACCATACTTATGAATTCATTTACATAAATGTACAAGGTTAAACCTATATGGGGTCTTACATTCTCCCCCACTTAGAACATTTAGTCCTTCAAATTGCAACCAATCATTCCGGGAACAACTTGGGATACTTCTCTCACATCAAACTCTCCAATTCCCATGTAACCTCTTCCACCGTGTGATGTTGCCAAAGAACCTTCACCAAGGGAATTGTCTTTGTCTTCAACACTTTCTCTTTTCTGTTCAATATCCGAACTGGCCTCTCAATGTACGTCACGCCATCATAGAGCTCCAAAGGTTCATATCTTATCACATGCACCGGGTCCGGGTGATACTTCCTCAACATGGATACGTGAAAGACGTTATGCACACTTGCCAACTCTGGTGGTAATACCAATCTATAAGCCTTATCTCCCACCTTATCAAGTATCTCAAATGGCCCTACATATCGAGGGCTCAATTTTCCCTTCTTCCCGAATCTCAAAATCCCCTTCAAGGGAGAAACCTTCAAAAACACTGACTCACCCATATTAAAGTCTAGTGGTCTACGTCTCTTATCAGCATAGCTATTTTGTCTGCTCTGAACTGTCGTAATCTCTCACAAATCAACTGGACATCCTCAGAGGCTTGTCTAAACAAGTCAAGAGCAAAGATCTGTCTGTCACCAATCTCTTCCCATCCAATAGGGGAACGACATCTATGCCCATAAAATGCCTCATATGGTGGCATCTCGATACTCGTATGAAAATTGTTATTATAGGCGAACTCTGCGAATGGCAAATGGTCATCCCAGGAGCCTCTAAAATCCAATGAACACGCTCTCAACATATCCTCCAAGGTCTGTATAGTACTCTCTGACTGACCATCTGTCTGAGGATGAAACGCAGTGTTAAAACTCAACTGGGTCCCCATCGCTTCCTAAAAACGTTCCCAGAAGTGGGAAGTGAAGCGGGTATCCCTATTAGAAACAACGCTCACTAGAATTCCATGTAGCCTCATTATCTCGCGCATATATAAGTTTACTAACTGGCTCAGAGTATCGGTAGCTCTCATAGCTAGAAAATGGGTTGACTTCGTCAACTGATCCATAATCACCCATATGGCATCATGACCTATGCGGGTCCTTGGCAATCCCATCACAAAATCCATGGTGACATGCTCCCACTTCTATGTCAGTATCGGTAGAGGCTGCAATAATCTTGCAGGCTTCTGATGCTCTACCTTCACCTGCTGACAAATGAGACACTTAGCAACATATTCAGCAATGTGCTTTTTCATCCCAGACTACCAATAAACCTTTCGAAGGTTTTGATACATCTTGGTACTTCCTGGATGTATCGTATACCTCGTTGAGTGAGCCTCTGTCAAGATCAACTTTTTGATCTCTGCATCATTAGGAACACATATCCTATCTCTGAACCTCAATAATCCATCTGAACTTAACTCAGAGTCTGTCTCTGTATCCCTCTGTATCTGCCTGACGATATCACTGCATTGTTGATCAATTCACTGAACATAATGGATTCGATCTACTAGATCCAGTTCCAACTACAAGCTAGCTATCATAAATCCACTATCAGCGTCAGGCAGGGTCATATCCAAACTGAGGTTCGTGAACTCTTCCAATAGCTCGTGTTCCCTGACCATCATGAATGACACCAACCCGAGATGCTTTCTACTCAATGCATCAGCAACCACATTCGCTTTACCCGAGTGGTACAGGATCTCACAATCATAAACCTTTAATAGCTCGAGCCATCTCCTTTGTCTCAAGTTTAACTCTTTCTGTGAGAACATGTACTTAAAGCTCTTATGATTTGTGTAAACCTACAATCTCTCACCATAGAGGTAGTGGCGCCATATTTTCAATGCAAACACTACGGTTGCTAACTCTAAATCGTGGGTCGGGTAGTTCCTCTCATGATCCTTTAACTGCCTTGATCCATAGGCTACTACTTTCTCATCTTGCATCAATACACAGCCCAGTCCTAGGTGTGAAGCATCCACATACATCGAGAAACCTCCTGAGCTGGTAGGAATAGTGATTATCAGAGCTGTGGTTAATCTCTTTTTCAACTCCTGAAAACTTTCCTCACACTTATTGACCTACACATACTCCATATTCTTCCTTGTGAGACGTGTCAAAAGAGCAGCTAACCTTGAGGATCCTTCTACAAACCTTCGGTAATACCTAGCTAAACCCAGGAAACTTTTGATCTCTGTCACCGTTTGGGGTCTCTGCCACTATAACACTCCTTGATCTTTGATGGATCCACTAACACTCCATCTTTTGATACTATATGACCCAGAAAAGAGATCTGTTCTAACCAAAAATTACACTTACTGAGTTTAGCGTACAGCTTCTTCTCTCGGAGGGTCTGCAGCACTATCCTTAGGTGTCGTTCATGCTCCTCTCTAGACCTTGAGTATACCAGTATATCATCAATAAATATGATTACAAATTGATCCAAATACTAGTGGAATACCTCATTCATCAATGACATAAAAGCTGCGGGAGCATTCGTCAACCCGAATGGCATAACCATAAACTCATAATGTGTGAAAAGCTATCTTGGGTACATCTCCACTCTATATCTTCAACTGATGGTACCCAGATCTCAGATCTATCTTGGAAAAGACTTGCACTCCCTTAAGCTGATCCAACAAGTCATCGATGCGTGGAAGGGGATACTTATTCTTGATGGTGGCTTTATTCAACAACCAATAAACTATACATAGTCGGAGGCTTCCATCCTTCTTCCTTACAAACAGAACCAGTGCTCCCCAAGGTGAGACGCTTGGCCTGATGAACCCCTTCTCCAGTAACTCCTGTAACTGTTTCCTTAATTCTTCCAACTCAACTTGAGCCATTTTGTACGATGGCTTAGATATTGGATCTGTACCAGGTGCCAAATCTATACCAAATTCTATCTCCCTATCTGGAGGTAACCCTGGTAATTCATCCGAGAAGACATCTGGAAATTCTCTGACCACTGGAAGGCCTATCAACTCCGGACGTGCCTTATTCGTCTCAACCACATAAGCAATGTATATTTCACATTATCCTTTCCATCGTTAGTAACACAAATCATGACATACATATATATAATTGATAACAAAATCAACCTTTTGAATATCATGTATTTAAATCATACTCTTCTCATCCATAAAGATCATGTCATTTCATTTCTTCTTATTAAAATTTACAATAAAATTGTCTAATCCTAAAAACATCAAGGTTTTAGCACGACAATCCATAATAACATGGTTTACAGCCAGCCAATCCATACCTAGGATTACATCAAAATCACTCATGTTTAATAAGATCAAATTGGCTTCCATTTCTTTACCTCTTATCCTCATCTTACAACTTCTATATACATGCTCAGTTAATTGACTATCATTCATAGGGGTAGATATCATCAACATCTTATCTAGCAGTGTGGGTTTTACATGTTTCAATAGTTTATGTACAAAGGATGGCGATATAAAAGAGTGCGTGGCACCAGGATCAAACAATACAAATGCTTCTAAATGAAAGATTTGGATGGTACCTTTAACCACATCCGAAGATTGATCCGCAGTGTCTTGGTCTAGCACGTGCACCCGCCCTCTACTCACACCCACTACCTGCTTCCCATTTTCCTTAGCTGTAGCCCTTCTCCTTGGAGCAGCTGTCCCTACTGGAGCTCTCTCTGGCTCCTTGTCCTTCTGTGAGGCTCTCTCTGTCATCTCTGGGCAATCCCTGATCATGTGCCCTAATTTCCCACATCTGAAACATACTGCAGGATGTTCATAGCATGGCCGAGTACCATGATACCTGCTTCACTTGTCGCACTGCTATGTCGTAGACCGTGGCCCTTCAATCACAATTCCCTTAGCTGGAGCAATGGCCGAATACATGGGAGTGTTAACTATCCTCTCCTGGATCTCCTTGATCCTCGGCCTCTTTCCAGAAAATCTTTTGTTTTCCTTATAACTGAAGCCTCTATCCATCACTGGTCTCTTCTTATCTCTGTCCCTCATCTTATCAACCTTCCCAAACTCTGAGGTAATCCTATCAACATCTTGCTCACACAATTACACCATACGCACTGCCTCCTCGTAGGTCAGTATATCCAGGGGAACTAGTCTAGACCTAATGGTTGATCTCAATCCATCCAAAAATTTATGGATCTTCTTGACCTCATTACTCATCGTGTTAGGATCATATCTGCCTAGGAGATAAAGGTCGTCTCATACTCATCCACAGTCCTCCTCCTTTGGGTCAGTCCCAAAAATGTCATCTTCATCTTTCTTTGTGCAGTATCCGAAACATACTGTCTTCAGAAAGCTTCCAAAAATACATCCCAACTTATCTCAGTATGTCGGGCTCTCAAAATAGGCCTGGTGGATTTCCACCAATGTTCTGTTGATCCCTTCAGCATAAAAGCGTCAAACGCTACCATGTCGGTAGTAGTGCACTCAAAGAACCCATACAGCTTCTCAATTTCATTTATCCAATTCTCAACAGCTACTGGGTCCTTAACTCTACTGAAAGACGGCAGTCTAAACTTCAGGAACTGTCGTAGCCTATCCAAGTCACAACCATAACCCTAACCTCTGCTGGCCTGTGGTGTAGCAACAGGAGTAGGCATATCCTGTGTAGGTGGAGGAGTAGGTGTCTCTGTCGTCTCAGGTCTCTAGGCTGGCCGAGCCCGTGCCTTAGGAACTGTCGCCTGCTAGGCATCACCCTGTTTGGCGGGACTCAATCTACCCCCAACTCCAGGCAATGACTGAGTGACCAACTCTAAGATCATCACATTGCTCCACTTAATCCTTGCGAAGTGAGCCTCAGTACTCTCAGGTCTCCCCTCTGAACCCTGTGGAGCATGCTCAACCTCAGCCTCTACCTCAATCTCTTCTTGAGCCTCGTGTGTTTCTAGCTCAACACGACCCCCATGCCTACCTCTACGGCTTCTAACTTACGCCCTCGCCCCTCTACCGTGACTGGTGTTAGGCATAATTAATCAATTCCCTACATTAACATCAAATTTTTGTCAACCCATCGACACACATACAATTTGTATCTAAATAAGCACAATAAAATAGGGATGTAATTTTCTAACTTATTAAGTATTTTAGACACAACACACGTCACACCAACTCAGCTATGATACCAACTTCTGTCACGACCCTCAACTTACCAAAATACGTTCAAATTTTTCTTATTTTCATGCATTATTTATTATTCGTCCTTCCCTAATCGTGAACAGCTACTCTCCTCAACAGTTGGGCTCTATGTCAATGTCTAACTCATTCCACCATACCAATTGAATTGAATTTTATTTATAAGTAAACACTTATATAAATAAATCAGAGTTGTTGTTTACATGAGTTTACATTGCTTTACATCCCAAATAGTTACATACAAATCGCTACTGTGCTATTGAAAGTTTAGATACAAAAGTCTCATCAGTGTGTATACCTTATGCGATGGGATGCAACGGATACCAAAAGGGAACGCCTTCAGTCGCTCTTAATCTATACTCAAATCCTTGTAGAGAGGGGAAAATAATAGGGGTGAGCAAACCACATGCTCAGTAAGGCAATCATGCGAACAAGTAGATATTGCACTATCTACGTGATAGGATGCCACACTCAAAGCATACATTTCATTATTTCCTCAAAATATGAGTTTATGCTTATGTTAATGGTATGTAAAGCATTCAAGCTATTAAAATTCAGTGCAAAATTCAATTCAAAGCATGAAATATCCATCATGCATATTTCATAAATAAAGCATGGAAACCACATCATGCGTACACGCACTTTAAAACCACTAACAAACCGTCATATCAAAATAAACCAACACTTGTCAGGTCTCAGCCCCTCCCTCGGACTGTCCTGACCCACAAATCATTTCAAACATGGATTTATTCACAACGCAATAGACATGTGAGATAGGCAATTCAATAAGGGAAATAACCTCTAGGACTATGGCCATATCCTGTGATACCGGCTACACAGATCAGGTGTGCGAGGTATCACCACTATCTGCTTTTGCACAAGAGATGGGTCAAATCCAACCTGTCGGTCCATAGCAGATCTCGTCCGAAGATGACATATCACAATCTCAACATGATACAACGTACTCCATGCTACCTGCACGGTACAACGTACTCCGTGGACCCAAATCAACACATCATATCGCACCACATCTAAAAAAGCATGTGTGAACCTATTTAATTGGTACGACCTCTTGTCTGCCTGAAGCTCCTAACACGACTATCAATCATGTCAAATTCTTAAAATTTACGAGCGAGCCTATTTAATCGGTGTGACACCAAGTCTACCCGAATATCCAAGCACGACAACAAATAAGGTGGGCATCTAATGCGAGCTATGCTCCAAGCACCATACCAAAACCATTATGAAATCCATGTGAAACCTAGTGCGAGACAAGCTCAGCACTTATGCGTATAAAACACATCAAATTTCGTGCGAGTCATACTCTAGCACGCTTTCATTCTCACGAAAACCATGTAGGTGGCTCAATTCTTTGCAAAGTATGGTTAACAAACCAAAACAACTCATTTATTTTGCAATTCATTTCAAATGTTAGCCAACCTACCAATCTCTTGGTAAAAAGAAATAAAACATGATTTTTCAAAGCATTATGCCTTTGTTTTCATGCACATTTCTTAAAACCTAACTTTTTACCCTTCAATCACCCAATATCATTTCCTAGTATCATATGCACTCTAGCAAAACATTTAAGCATCCAAATTGTGCACAGATATCTCTAAGAGTCCACAGAATTTTCTTACCTCGATTTACTCGGGTGTGACTCTTTTTCTCTTGGCTTTCTTGCGCTTTAGGCTCAACGTGTTCCGGTTTATCCTCGGGAGCTATAATTCATTCACCAATTCACTTGAGTTAATGTTGTTAACCCACATTTTGACCTCACTAGTCAACATGACCCATTGAGCCTATTTCATTATGCATTTACCAATGCCTTAATCCACATTTTACCCCTTTTGGGTAAGTCTTACAATTTATTCCTTAACAACATCTTAAAATCATACTTATAACACCATTTTCACCTTAAGATATCCTATTCATCATAAATCTCGATACATTTCACTTTCTCACACTAGACCATTCCTAGGTCATGATGGATTCATTACTTTCTAAGTAGTTTCTATCATTCTTATGCACACCAATCAACTCTAAAATCAATATCCAAACAATGTGCTAGAGTTGTTGCATTAGAAACTCACCTAGCTTGTTTGTCTCCTTGATCCAAATGGAATGCACCTTGTTTCCTTAAATACCACAAATGAAGAAAATACCTCTTAGCTAAGTTGTTCTCCTCTTCGATGTGAACATCTTTGTGTTTGATAGCCTTCCCTCAAATCTTCTTGAAAATGGCCAGATTTAGAGAGAAAAATCTAGGTTTTGGGTTTGAAAGATGAAAGGAAATGTTTGGTTCTCGAAACCTGCAAATCCAATTGCTCCTATTTATAGATTTAGCTTGAAGAGATTGATTTGCCTTAGGTGGAGATTGATATGATCCTCTTAAAATCCCTCTTTTTTCATGACATTTGAAGGCAGGAGATCGATCTATCGAAGGTTAGAGATCGATCTGTCTCAGGCAGTAGCATTAAGGAGATCGATCTAGCTTGGGATGAGATTGATCTGCTTCAACCCGAGAGCTTAAGGAAATCGATCTGTTTCATTAAGGATCAATTTGCATTTTACAAAATGTTTAGGAGATCGATATGGCTCCATTGGAGATTGATCTGTCCTGTTCCATAGCTTAGAATAAGAGCATTTTGGCTCTTCCAGATCGATCTCTCATCCTATAAGATCGATCTGGCCTTCATATTTCCAGATTTTACTATATTTTTTACAGGTACTCACACTAAAATAACTTTAATTTGCTACCATAGTCATTTTCTCATCCGATCATCTTTGAGACTTGAAAATGGCATCCATTCATACTTTATACCTATTACAACTTGTGTGAAATCTTTTTATAACCAAAGGTAGATGATATAGACCAAATGGAAGTGCATAACTTATGCAATCCTCCTTCCATTTTACCACAATAATCATTATCCATTCTACTCACATTCTTCACATGTTTAAGTCCATTTCTTCATATTCATACATAATGTAACTTTTACGTACAATCACAACTCTTATTACATGTGTGTACATTAAACTTATGGACTTACATTACATATACTTCACATTACAAGTATATCACCATACTTATGAATTCATTTACATAAATGTACAAGGGTAAACCTATACAGGGTCTTACAAGAACAGATAAGGTAAATTGTGGTTTTATCCAAATTAAAGGTAAAAAGCTTAGGAAGCATTTTTGTGAATAATTTTTATAGTTGCATGGATAGAATGGTTAATGTTTTCATGTATATGCAAAAATAACACATTTTAGTGCCGATTTAATTTGATTGTGTGAAATTTCAATTGAAATAAGCCATCTATCAGTTTGTGTGAAAACCATTTGTGCTAGAGTAATACTCATACTAGATTTTATGAGATATGCATCACATAGTACTTGAGTATTCTCGTACTTGATTTTAATGCGATTTACGCATGATAGAGTACTGGGAGCATTGCTCGTACTCCGTTTTATTGATTAATGCATGATAGAGTATTGGAGCATTGCTCATACTCAGTTTTACATGACATAATACTGGGAGCATTGCTCGTACTAGATTTATATGACTTGTGCATGTGGTCGTGTTGGGAGTTTACTCATACATACCGAATTTGGAAAGAGAGAGCATGAAATAGCTGTGTTAGGAGCCTATAGTGATTGTGTGTCGCACCGATTATATGCTCATACATGCAACATTTTGAGATATGGTCGAGGGCTATCGAAAATATTATCCATAGTGTGAGGGCTAAGACTTAAGGTAAGCACCCCGACTATGAGGTATATCCAAGGTATGAGGGCTAAAACGTATGGCAAGCACCCCAACCTTGAGATTGGGTCTATGGAGTACTTTGTACAGTGGATGTAACATGGAGTACGATGTACTGTGAGCACACGATGTGATTGAGTTATGAGCTGAAGGTAGAGAATTGACCCACCTCCTATTACAGTAAATGTGAGACCCCGCATTCCGAGTACTGTGTAGCCTGGGATCACGAAAAATGAGTTATGATCATAATCTCGAAACATGTAGTCGCCTATCTCGTTTCATTCACTTGAGATTTCTTGAATGAATTATCACATGATTTTATAATCTGAACATGTGACTTTGTGTGTGAAAAGGGTAACCCGTGGGATGGGTGAGACCCATATTTCCATGTTTTTAACCTGATGATATGCCATCATTGTTTTGATTTAATTGAAATGGCATGATAAAATGTGATTTATATGAATTACATGAGAAATGCAATGTTTTGCATAAACTGCTGAGATTTATTAAACCAACATGTTTTCAGTTTCATAACTGATGATTTATATATATATTGCACAAATGTTTCAAGAAAGACAAATGCTTTAAATACGAGTCGAAAAGGAAATGATTTAATGGCATGAGCATTGTATTTTGTAGATAGTGTGGTTATCTACTTGCTTGCCTAATTTTTTTATTGAGCTGTGAGCTCACCCCCTTTTTTCTTTCCTCCTCTCTACAGAGTGTTCACAGTAGTTGGACATGGCTGAAGACTGGTATTCCTTTATCCGCTGCATATCTATCTTACGAAAGGTATACACATTCGAATGTTTTGTACTGAACAATGTAAAAGCACAATTATGTAAACAAATGTATGGTCGGGGATATATATGTACAAGTAATTGTATTAATGTATATGAATTTACTTTTAAGAAAAGAGTACTTACAGTCAATAGAATAGTTTGTTGACATGTATGCTTGTTATGAAATGAATATGGTTGAGGTGGCTATTATCGAATCATAGCCCAACGGTTTGGTGTTGAGTTATGACAGAAGGAGAGGTAAGTAAAATGCAAAAAATTTGTAGTGGTTTTTGGTAGGTCACGAGAGGGGAGGTCGTGACATGTGCACGGTGGCATGGCTTGTGTCTTCCATGAGGTGGCCAAGGTGTCCTTTGATCTTATCCTTCAAAGATGAATAAAATATGGACACTTGGCATCACATGTGTCAAGAAGAATGGTGACTCATGCTACAAGACGAAATGGTAGTGGTCCAATCTCCTTTTTAGCTCATTTTTAGTCCATTTTCTACTGAAGTGACTGAAATTCATCTGGATTTAATTTATCTACAAACATGAGAATTTTAATTAAAATGAAGGGATAATTAATAAAATAATATGGGTATGAAAATAGTTAATTAAGAAATTAAATATAAATAACTCTATTTTCATAGAATTATCATTGGTTACATTAAACCAAAATGCTTCTTGAAATGCAATAGAAGTGAAAATAAAGATTGGAATAAAACATATTTAAAATTGTACATTAAAAAAAATTAAGCACAATTTTACGTGAATGAAAAAGAAAGGAGGATTGGAGTAAGTGGTCAAAAAATGGTAGAATGAGGAAAAGAGAGAAAGGTACATGTAAACGTAATACATATTCCATCAATTTTCTCTCAAAATCTGAATTGATCATTTGAGTTTTCTCTCATCTTTTATCATTTCCCTCCAAAATTCCTTAATTTTAGGGTCTTGATGGAGGTGAATCCAATGAGAGGCTCGATGAATTGAAACCTATGCTTCAAGTGATAAATCTAAAATAGGTTCAAATGGCATCCTGAAATCAATAGCCAAGAGAAGTGATTCATCAAAATTTTTGCCTAGGGTTTTCCCCTATAATATTTCAATTTCTCTCAAAATATGATTGATCAATCGAATTTTCTCTCATTTCTCTCCAAGAGTCCCTAATTTTAAGGTCTCAATGAAGGTGAATCTAACAAAGGGGTGGTGACTTGCATTATAACTAAAGAGGTGTTGAGGGAGGAGGAATTAAAACTTGTTCTTCATGTGATAGAGCTAAAGGAGGTTCAAGCGATGTTGAAGAATATGCAACAGTAGCAACAAGAATTGAAAAAAGAGTGAGAGGTTTAAGCTATTACTATTGGATGGGTCGTTGATGTTGACCTTAAACGGTAACTATTTGCAAGTATATATGGTCTACAAGTAATACAGAGGTGAGTCCGGAATATCATCCCGCAAATATTAGTTAGTTTAATTAATTTTCAAATAATTACATTCTAAGTATATTATAGCCAATTATGAATGATGGGTGATCTACAAGTCTAATTACTTTAAAAATAATAAAATAAAATAAAATAAAAATATTGAAAAGAAAATGAAAATAGAAATACGTACAAAGCCCAAATAGGAAGTTAAAAGTAACTGCAAAAGAAAAATAGCAAAACTAAATCAATAATGAAAATGATCTAAAAAAGCAAATATAAGAAAATAATGGCTTAAAATGCGAATAATGAAAATAAATTTAAAAACTCCTAATAATAAAATAAAAAATGCAAGTACCTTATTTAATTAAATGAATAAAATGTAAAATAACCTAAACTAATGCATGATAAAATAAAATCCTAATAAAAACCTTAAAAAATCCTAGATGTAATCCAAACCTTAAAATGCACTAAAATGCGAACCCTATAACTAATCCTAATCCTAAATAAATACTAAACTAATGAAATGCATAATTAATTACTAAAAACTAACTAAAATGATGCATGATAATTAAAATATTATTTTTTTGAATTTTTGAAATCGAAATGAAAATAAACTAAAAAAGCATGAAATGGACTCTAACCCTAAACTAACCGTAAATGCATGATTTAAAACATACAGTAATGAAAAAGAAAACTTAAAATAATAATTAAAATTCTAGTAAAAAAATAAATAAATAATCTTATAATGTAAATGCAATTAACTCTAAATTAATGCATGAGAAAGTTAAGGAATTAGAGTGAATTGGTAGCCTGACGATGTACCAAATCAAAATTTGATACGTGTCGAAGGTACCAAATATAAATTACTCTTTAAATCCATTAACTAGAAGTTAAGGAAGTAAAGGTCGATCCCACAGAGATGAAGTAATTGAATTAAGCAATAGAGTTATTAAAAAAACGACAAGGGGGTTTTATATCATAACTAACTCAATTAAAATAAAATAAGAAAACAAATTAAAAGCAAAATTAAAGAATTGGTTTTCAATAACTTAAAAGACTTTGGTTAGTATGTTTCTTGATTTTCTTGGTTTTAGGATGTTGATCATTGAATTCTAAAGGCAGTTAATAAATTAAGCAATTAAACATAGTGCAAGAATGTCACGACCCAAACTACCCAAAAATCAGAGTTAATTTTTTCGCGTTTTATTATTTTCTTACTTAACTTCTTACCTGTCCTCGAATCGTGACCACACTCCACTAATAATTGGGCTGTGCGTCAATGCCAATCCCATCATTCAACTACCATCTAACTTATTTCTTCTCCAGTCATTTATAATTGTTTACATTACTTATACATCCCCTAAAGTTACTTACAAACATGTTACTGTGCTATGCTTATGTAGATACAATATGTACAAGTGTATATACCTTAAATGATGGGCAGCAGCGGACATCCGGAATGCAGTACTGAGTCGTCGCAACTTCAGCTGGAGATTATCTGTGGGAGAAAATGAAAGGGGTGAGCACATCAAGCTCAGTAAGGCAATCCTACGAACAAGTAGGTAACCATACTACCTACATGAACGTGGTGCCACGCATAAACCACCCTTTCTTCACACATTTTAAAACAAATGATATGATGTTGTGATGTTATGTAAAACAAGTTTGCACGGAAATTCAACATGCAATTATAAAAAATCATTTCTTTCTCAATTAAAATTTTCACAATAAAGTCAGGACTCGACCCCTCCTGCGGGTGATCCTGACTCACACAAAAACATGAAAATCGATTTACATTCACACATGGGTTTGAAAAGCATGGAAATACCATCATGCATATTTAATTAAAAACCCAGTTTAAATCATCGAAATCGTCGACATGCGAGACGAGGCAATATCTGTATAACGGCAATAACTAGGACTATGGCCATATCTGTCCTCGGGAGTTCCTCAGCTACACGGATCCTAGTGTGCGGGTTCTCACCATGATCGGGAACCGCCCAGGAGGTGGGTCAATCCATCCCGTCAGTCTTATCCGATCCCAGGCATCCGAAGATGCTGCATCCGGAGATGCCGTATCCGAAGATACCACACGGTACATTGTACTCCATGCTACTTGCACGGTACATCGTACTCCGTGAACCCATATAATATCTCTAGGTACTCCAGCCCAATTGGCCTGCTTCCCACAGAGGTTTGTTTCTCAATACTCATGCCATGTCTCAAAACGCACGTGCGAGCCTATTAAATCGGTGACACACAGTCTACCCGATGCTCCAAGCACGGCTCATCGCATGTTCTCATAAAATCAGTGCGAGCAATGCTCAGCACTCTCATCAAATCAAGTAAATCTAGTGCGAGCTAAGCTCTAGCACTCTGTATGCAAATCGTATAAAAATCTGGTGTGAGCGAAGCTCTAACACCCTGTCTCAAAATCATATAAAAATATGGTGCGAGTTAGACTCTAGCACCCTGTCACGAAAATCATATATATATAAGAATCTGGTGCGAGTTGGACTCCAGCACCTATACATGTAAAACTCTAGTGCGAGCTCTCGCTCTAGCACTAATGCGTGCATCACACAAATCGACAACATCGTGCGAGCTGAGCTCTAGCACGTCACATGTCAATAAAAACACGTAGGCGGCTCTGTTTCCTCAAAACAGTTTTTAAAAAAAAAAAAACATCACGTTGAAAGTATGCAATGCTGTGCATTTTCTTTCAAGGTGAGCCAGCCTACTCATGCATGCATTAAAACACCTCCAAAATGAGCAGGAACCTTTTGTTCTTGCTCCTCCCAATTTTTCCTAACTTTGTAAATTTTACCCTTAACAAGGGTATTTTGGTAATTTGCCCATCCGGGGCACTAAAATTATTATCCGACCTCTAGACCCTTCAAATAAATTTTAAAGGACTGCATATGAACTTCAAATTGCGTAAAGTTACCTCTAGCAGTCCGCAGAATTCCCTTACCTTATTTTCCTGTCGAGTCTGACCTTTTCTTTTCCTCTGTTGTCTCGTCGCGCAGTCCGATATGCTCTCAATCAAATACCCGGAACTGCGTATTAATATTCCTCAGGTCAGATATTATACAATTTAATTGTATTTAATACTTTCTGGGCTTAATTTAAATCATTGGGCCCGTTCACCCCTATTGGGCCCGATTGCACCTTAATGGGCCTTAATCGGCCTTAAGCCCGTTTACCACTTAATTTTCACATTATCGAGGCCTATTGGGCTCATTGGGCCCACCAATAATTTATTGGGCCTCGTCCTAGCTCTCGAATAGCTAAATTTACTATTTACGACAATTATCTAAATTTTCATAATTTAATTCAATTTATGCGGAAATTAAATCAATATCACGCATAATGAGGTAATTGTCGTAAATAAGGGTTACTTACCCGAGATTCCATGCTAGTTCGCAAATCGAGGCTATCTCGAGCTCTCGTTGGATGCCAATCGTCGAGCTACACAATTCCACAATTTTTCCGGGTAAGTTTTCAGCCCAAAATTAATTAAATTAAATACTCCAAAATTTAAATCGGGTCAATTCGACCGCTCACTGACTTACCCGAAGCTCGATTGCATCACTGAAATTTTCTCCAACTTTTTCTCTTTTTCTTTTTCCCTTTTTTCTTCCTTTTTTCCTCTCTTTTTGGCTGAACCGGTTCAGTCCGGTTCGGACCGGTTCAGACCGCCGGTTCACCCCGGTTCGGTCGGTTCACCGTCGGTTCACTGCCTTGTCGGTCGGTTCTCCGTCGGCTTCCACAGCCAATCGCTCCGCTGGGTCGTCCGCATCACGAATCTGACCTCGGTTTGGGTCGAGGTCGCCGGAACGCCGCCGGTCCGGCTCTTCTCCCTCGGCCGTCGGACCCATTTTCTTCCCTTGGCCATCGCCGGCGATTCCCGCCGTCTCGTCGGGTGCTATCGATCTCAAAAGCACCGCCGTCGCCTGGGCTCTCGAAATTGGGCCTCGGTTCCGCCCGGATCGCCACTGTTCGTCGGGACCAATCCCCTCAATCCCGTCGGCCTTTCTCTCCTCCGATCGGCTTCCTCCGGCCACTGCACGGTGCTATCCCGGTACCATCTTGCTCGCCGATCTCTCCTCTACCTCCTCGTGGCCTAGTCGGAGCCGTTGGTCGCCGGACGGGGGTCCGGTCTTCCTCGGTTCCGTTTCTTCCGTTTCTGTTTCTTTCTTTCTCTCTCCCCGACCCATTTTCTCTTTTTTTCATTTCTTTTATTAATTATTTTTATTATTATTATTTATTTTAATTATTACACTATTCCTTAAAATACTCTATAAAAATCCAAAATATCCCTTAAAATTATTATTTAATTCTAAATTAATTAATTTAATTTAATTTAATTTATTTATTATATTTTAACTCTTTTTCGGGTATAATTTCTCTGTATTTTTTGGGATATTGTCCCAGGTGACTTTTCGGTATATTTTTCGATTATTTTCGGGATTATTCTTCCGAACTAAAAATTTCGATTAATCCCGATTAATTCCCATAAACTAATATCTCGATCAATTTAACCCGAAATAAATTTATTTCACTTTTATTGACTAAGATTTCTTAAATCCATATTTTTAATTAGATTTCCTTATCGAAATTATACCGACCTTTAGTCTTTTGACCATTTTGCCTTTGCACATATTCGGGATTAATTTAACCCGACTTCCCTTCACGAATACTCATTCATTTCGTATTTTAATTAAATTCGGGTCTTACAAAGAACAAGCTCAATTACACCATCATCCTTTACTTCTTAGTTAATTACAACACACTTTGTAATTAATCTCTAACTACTTAAACTATCTAGAAGGAAACTCCTTAAATATATTCATGTAGGAGCATTAGAATTTATGGAAGATATGAGTTGAAATTAAGCAATAAACACATAAGCTCGATTCATTTAGCTTAAACTTAGATTTTCCTCTATCTTTAAGAGATTTCAATAAGCAATTACAAACTTAAGTTTTTAATCTAGCAGTAGATTATTAAATTTAACTTAAAACTGCGCACCCTCTTGAATTAAACAAACAATAATGGTAAGATGCTATGGAAAATCTTAGATACTTAACCAATAATATATTATTTAGATCATGTTTCTCATAAACATCATGGAACCAAGATCTCATCAAGAAAACATATCAACCAAATTAAAAGAACTACTCACAACTCATATTTGAAGAAAATATTAACTAATATTGAAAAGAACTATCTAACAAACAACAACTATATAAAAAAAATAAAGAAATCGCAATTATAAAAAAAAGAAGAATCAGTCTTGATAGTTTAAAATATAAAAAGAGACTTTTATAAAATAAAGAAGAAGTTAAAAATTTTATAAAATAAAAACTAGGCCAATTGATATGTATATCATCCCTCTAGGGTCCCTTTCTATAGTGAGGGAATAATCAAATCCTACTTGGAGTAAAATTCTAATTATAATTATTAATATTTATCTAATAATAACTCTTCAATTTATCTTGGATAGTTGATTTGGTTGCCAACTCATCTCGCCATCTCATTAGGGATCTTCTCTCTTCGTGTAATTATCTTCCAAAAATGCTTTAATTAATTTCTTCAATTATCTTTGTAGTAATCTCACTTTGACTAAGAGTTTGATTTTCTTAATTTTTAGTGTTGACTTTAAGAATACTTTTAACCCATCAAACGAACTCAGATTTGGATGATCTTGGAAACTTCAGAAAGTTTGAGAAGTCCTCTACAACCTTGAAGAGGTCACTTTTTCAAGAAAATTGGGATAAAAGAAAAATTATCAAAGTACGCCTGTTGGTAAGATTTTCCAAAAAAAATGTAAAAAATTATCCTTTTAGCTCCATTTTCTCTCATAGGCCTATTTCAATGCCTATAACATCAAATGAACGTTATATACACTTTTAAACACAATAATAAAGCTAAAAATATTATTAGACAATATTAATATAACAAATTAAGCACTTATCAAATTCCTCCACACTTAAGCTTTGCTAGTCTTCTAGCAAATCCTAACTAGATTATTAAATTTCAATTTCTAAGTATCAACTCCTAACACACTTTTGTAGTAGTCACAATTGCATGTAGTGTATGTAACAAGCCTTTAAACCCCTAAGTTACCCTTAGTGAACGAGTTATGTCTCATGAGGGCTTTCAGGTGATATACCCATAAAATCTTTACTTAGACTCAATCTTAACAAGTTAATGTTTTTCTAAGATCATAATACTTCTCAATCTTTCAACTTTCAGTTCATATATCAACAAAATCAAATAATTAAGTCAATCATATCTCAACTATTACTTTCATATTCATGCATACTTCTAAATAAGTCAATAGAAAATACACAACTATCATTAATTGAAACATGTAATATAAGCATGTAACTTACCCATCTCCATTTTTGAAAGTATCAGCAATAAATCAAGAATTCTTTATATTTTATTTTATTTTTCTTTTACTTTTATTTTTTAGATTATTCGTGGTTTCTCTAAGTACTGACTTATAGAACAAGTCAGTTTTTGTATTTAGAGTGCTTTACATACTCATATCTCAAGTCACTTTATTTTCTTAGTAGCTCAAAACATTGGACTAGAATTTATAACTTTAACTTTTCTTCTCTTTTCACTTCACTTTTTTCTTCATTTCTTTCACTTTTTTTATTTATTTTTCTTTGTTTTCTTTTTTCTTATAGACATCATTGTTTACTTGAACCTAGCTTAAGACTAATGTCAATGGGTAAAATCACAATATAAACATCACATACTCAATCATATTAAATAATGCATTCACATAAAACTCCTTAGAAAGTACTCGCTTCAACAATTATAACAATCAAAATACTTTTAACTCTTTTATAAAACTTTTTTTAAGTTTAGAATTAATCTTCAAAAGAGGGAAACACCATGATCTTTTTGACTCAAAACTTGACAAACTCTAATATAAAGTATCCTAAAACCGAAACTATATATTAAAATCATAAACTAATATAACAAATTCCCTAATATTTGTGACAACCAAACAATTTATAACTACTAAAAACATAATATTAAAACAGACAAAAAAAACTCATAATATTAAGCCCAACGACAAATAAAAAAAATTTGTTAGTTCAAATTTTACCTAAAAGTAAACCCTTTCTCCCTCATAGTTAGTTCTTACTTTGTCTCCAAAGTAAGTTTATCATGCAAAGAAGAAATAGATGGACTCAAAAATTAAATAACAAAAAGTTAGAAACACTCCCTAAGTTCATCATTGGGTTGCCTTCCGATTAGCGCATTTGTTCATCACTTTGCTCACCCAACTTCAACCTTCAATGTTGTTGTTACGACCCCAAACTGCTTATTTTAAGTAATTTATTACAGAAGTATGAAAATTTTAAGCTAAAGTTTTCAATTTTTCTTTCCCTACATGTTTGTCATGTGAGTACAGTCGTAACTATTTCTAGGTCTCAAAATTACCTAGTTTGGTTTAAGGTTATGAACCTAAGGTCCCTGCCTAACTTCTTATTAGTTTTTGTAATCATGTGTTAATTTAATACACATCCCAACACATGGACTAAAAAGTAACTGTCTGAAAACTAAGTCAGTATAAACAAATATAGTGCTATAAGCTGCAAGATCTCGAAGCGCTTACTTCGTTGCCGATACTGATAATGATACCAATGTGCCTCTAGTTTGAACCTATGATGGAAAGAAGAAAGGGGTGAGCTTTGGGAAGCTCAGTAAGCAAACCACACAAGTATCAAGAAATTAACTTACATGAAACTGAATTTCTAATGCATTTATAATATATTTTCATTCTATCTGTAAGACCCAAATTTTTATGTAACTTATATGTACAAACATTTTATTATGTTTTTTTTATCATAAGAATAGTACTTACTAGAATGAAATTGTAAGTAAAGTAGTTAAACACACATAAGCTACGTAAAGGCCAAATAAGGGCTATAAGAGCCACAGGCTAAACCGAGTGGATCTAAATCATTCTAACTAAAGATAAGAACTTATAATGCGAAAATATAGAGCTCGTGAAGGAAAGTTGGTTTGATTTGGTCTCGAACACACTGAAATAAAGGAAATGCCAAAAAGGGGCTAAGTGAGTCCAAAATGGTCCGTTTGAGGTGTTTTTGATATATTCGCCTCTCGAAAATGGCCAAAACGTAAAGATGAGAGTGTAAACCATAGAATATGACACTTTTAAATTTTTGAGAAAAAGTCAAACGTGGTCAATGGTTAAGAAAGGTCAATAGTAGTTAAGAAAAGTGGACTTTGATCATAGTTGACTAACCATAGCTAAAATTTAACCTAAGTAAGGCTAAAAAGTGGGGAAGAAATATTTTTGGTTAAAACACTCGATATTCATCCCCTTAAGCATGGAAAATTAATTTAATCGAAATCTGGATTAAATTAAACGGGTAAAACGTAAAGGGCCAAAGTTGAAATTTTCAAAGCCCATTAAGGTATAATAAGTGTGGGCCTAAATTCTTAGGCTCATTGGGCCGAATTGTTAGGCCAATTGGTGGGCCCAATATTAAGTCAATTTAAGGCCTAATTGATAGAAAAATTTCAACCCAAAAGCTGTCAGACCCGTATTTTATGTAGTCGGTACCTTATGATTCCTATGTGTATGAACACTCTATTATTATAGTTGAATCATAAGAAGAGTATTTACTTGATTTAAAGAATATGTGAAATGATTTAACACGCATAAGCTATATAAAAGCCTAATGTGAGCTATAAGAGTCACAGGTTAAACCGAGTGGATCTGAATCATTTTGACTAAAAATAAGAACTTAAAATGAGAAAATATAGAGAGCTTATGAAGGAAAGTCAGTTTGATTTAGTTCCGAACACACAGAACGAGAGTAAAAGCTAAAAAGGGTAAAATGGACCTTTTTAGCGAGTTAAAGTATTTAAGGTGTTTCGGGTGTATTTACCTATCGAAAACGGCTAAGACGTAAAGACGAGAGTGTAAGACATAAGATATGACACTTTCAAAATTTTGAGAAAAAGTCATCTTGGTCAATGATTAAGGAAAAAGTCAACTGTAGTTAAGAAAAGTAGACTTTTACCATAGTTGACTAACCATGATTAATAATTAACCTAAGTATGGAAAAAAAACTTGGGAAAAAATATTCTTGGACAGAATACAAGATAATCATCCTCGAAAGTAAGGAAAATTTATTCGAAAGGATTTCGAATTTAATTTAATGGTTAAAAACGTAATGGGCCTAAAGCGAAGATTTTAAAGCCCATTAAGGTATACTAAATGTAGATCAAAATTCTTAGATCCCTTAGACCGAATTGTTGGACCGATTGATAGGCCAAATATTGAGACAATAAGAGGCCTGAGGTATAGTAAAAGTTTCAGCCCGAAAGTCTATTAAGAAAGCCCAAATCGAGAGGCCCAATTGAAAAGCCCATTAGGTAAATATCTAACCATAGTTAAAGCTAACTATGACTCATTAGATGACTAATTAGGTGACTCATAACTAAGCCTTAGGAAGTCAATTTTAATGGCTGAAAATTAAAGCTTAATGGTTAAGTAAATGGCTTATAAAATCAGCCACACCATTGTCATCTTCACCATACCATTCTCGGCTAAAAGAAGGAAACCATTGAAATACTTTATCTAAGCTTTCTCTCACTAAGAATCACTAGGAATTAGGCATATTTAGAACTTGTATTCTTAATGAAAGTTGTTCCAAATTTAAAGGAGAGTCACATATCAAGAAGCCATAATGTGCAAACCGTGAGGCTCCAAAGTTTCTGCCAAGTGTGAACACAAATACTAGGTATATTTTCAAGCTTTCAAATTCATATATGTTAATGTATGAATGATTTTTAAGTATATTGGTATATGTTTTAAGCATTGAAACATATGAAATCACTATGATCATGGTTAGGCCAAGTGATGAATGCCCATATGATATTAAGGCATAAATAGGTTAATGTACATGTGTTAATGATTATGGTATAATTAGAATTAATCAATTTGATTAATTAATACATGTATTAAGTTGACAATTAAGGTGTTTGATAAAATGCCTAAATGAACTATGCGATGCTTAAAACTGTTGCCAACCAAGTGTTTGTGAAAATGCCTAAGCGAATTGGCTAAGGAAATGGACATAGATGGCATGCCATGGTGTGACCGACGACATGGAGAGCTCTTGGCCATGGCATGTGGCCGAGAGGTCCAATGGGCCAATCCCAATTATTTTAGGCCCAATGTGATGCAATGGGTCTAGGACAAGCCTAATAAGAGTTGGTGGATCCCACAAGCCCAATAGGCCCAACGAAAATGAATAGTAAAATGAAAATGGGCTTAAGGCATAGTTAGGCTCATTACGGTTTATTAAAGCTCATTTAGGGAAATAGACTGTATTTAATGTGAAATACAGTAGGAAAAATATAATTAACGTGATAAATAGTTATATGCAGCTCCAGAGATTATTGGAGGAGCAAATCGGACTGCTGGATCGAGCAGCGTTGAGAAAATAAAATTTCTCGAGTGATTGCAGGTAAGGGACTTTTATGAGTAGTTAGAGATACCTGCACATATTTTTGTCTACTTTTACATTCACTTAAAAACTCTGAGGGTCAAAGAAAGTGAATAATAATTATTGTGACCCGATAGTAGCAAATTACGATTTTACCCTTAGTTAGGAAAAAAGTCAACTTTTTGAAAAGTTGTAAAAAGCATGGAAACCACCATTGTGAGTGTTTTACTACTGTTTAGCAGAAGAATAAATAGATGGGCTAATAATTTTAAGGTTGATGTGAATTAAGCACACTTTATAGTGCTGATTTTGATGTTTTGAAAATCATCCCTTTTTAAAGAGCCATCTATTATATTCGCACTTGATTTCATATATTTTCCACATATATTAGTGCTGGATTGTGATTCACACTAGATATCCATGACATGAATGATAGAGTGCTGGAGTTATTACTCATACTTAGTTTTATATGATATATGCATGAGAGAGTGCTGGAGCGATTAGCTCATACTCGAGTTTTACATGAGAAACATGATAGAGTGCTAGAGCGTTGCTCGTACTCGATTCTTCATGATTTATAAATGACATAGTACTTGAGCTATTGCTCGTACTTGATTTGATGATATTGTGCATAGCATGGTACTGGAGCTATTGCTCGTACATGATTTGAAACATGAACTATGTATTGACCTAGTTACTAGAGGTTTCCTCACACTAGAGTTTGAGTTGTGATGTGAAACAGTGTTTGAGCGGAGTGTCGACTGTGAGTCGCGCTCAAAGGCGCGCACTGTATGTGATATATAATACATGTAGAAAACCATGCTTGATTTCCTCGTGTAGACTGAGTGTCACACTATGAGAGGGTCGCATGTGGATTTAGAGATGTGGTATGATATTCCATGGTTTGAGGGCTAAGACCTATGGCAGGTACCCCGACTGTGATGTAGGGTCCACCGAGTACGTTGTGCCGTGCGAGTGGCATGGAGTACACTGTACCGTGTAGTGTTGTGGAGTTGAGGAGGATATAGCTGGCGGTTGTGATGGACTGACCCCCTTCCATTGTAGCAGTGATGCCCCTCACACTGAGATATGTGTTGCCTGGGATCACCATTATCGGATATGGCCATAGTCTAAGATACTATTTACATTTTAACCACAGAGTCTCACATGATATATCACCTGATTAATTGATTTGTTTACGGATAGACCTGAGGGATGTGTCGAAATTCGGTTATTGTGAATGATTTAAATGCCATATTTACTTTGATTTAAATATACATGGCATGATTTATCTATAGGCATTGTGATATTACAAAGATGCATTATTTTACACTACATGCTTACATTTGAGAAAGAAAGCATGATTTCTGTACATGAGATTTAATCTGTACAAGTATATATATATATATTTAAAGACATGCTTTTAAAATAAGTTAAGGAAATAATATTTTTAAGGTATAGCATTATTTTGAGTAGATAGTGTAGATGTCTACTTACTTGCCTGATTTTCTTACTGAGCGCGTTGTATTCTCACCCCCCTTTTTGTTACATTTCTCTACAGAGCATCAGCAGTAGAGTGAGAGCATTTGAGGGATAGTTTTCCTGTTGTCTGCTGCTATTTCCTATCGATCGACAGGTATACATATTTTGTACGGTTATGTATCTAAACATAGAAACAAAACAGTGATGTATACGATATATATTGTGCGGAATGTATATGCATTAGCTTTTATATGATCTCACATGTATTATAAAAGGAAGTTACAGTCAGTAACAGTATATTGACATGTATGTATGAAAATGGATGATATGGTAAACGAGGAAGCTAACATCGAATCACAGCCCAACCATTGAAGAGAGGAAAGGTAAGTTAAAAATGCAAAAAATTTGTAGTGTTTTGGTTATGTCAGGATGGGTCTTGACAGAATGGTATCAGAGTAAGGTTGGTCTGATGTGAGTCGGTGTTAGAAAATAGGAAAGAGTACATCCCCATAGTACTGTGCTGTGTTTAGATATAATTATTTATACCAGATAGGAGACGAACTAATTCATAATTGTGAATGCAGGAACTTTGCCTATATGGCAAATACTCGTAGTGGTAGAGGGATGAGAGGTAGGGCTCGAGGCCATGGAGATAGGCCTAAGAGATGAGCTGCTGCCGAACCATTACCTACCCATGAGACTCTAGGTGGTATTGAGGCACCAGAGTGTGCTGAGATGCGCTTTATTAGATTAGAACGTAGTCTAGAGACGATAGTAGAGATATTGGCACAGACGATGCCAAGTAAGCAGAGACAGGAGATAGGAGCTACGACAGGAGAGGCAGTTGCCCCTGATACTCCTACACAGCCAGCTCATGCACCGAGGACTGTATATACTCTTAGACCCCCACCAGTTTCGGGTAGTAGTGGATTAGGGTACGAATTTGATCTGCATCGGTTGCGAGAGTTCCAGAAGTTTAGACATCCATCTTTTATTGGGGTCAAGGACCCTGTAGCTGCTGAGGAGTGGGTTACAGAGATGGAGAAGCTTTATGGATTCTTCAAGTGTATGACATCGAAGATGGTCGTATTTGCTGCGTTCATACAGAAGGGAGCTACAGAGCATTGGTGGAAGTCCCCAAACCCATATTGAGAGCCTGACATACAGATATTAGTTGAACGATATTTCGGGATGCCTTTAGGAGGCAGTTTATCCCCGATACCGCACAACAGAAATTACAGGCTGAGTTTTTGGGACTGAACCAGGGGAGTTCTTCAGTGGACGAGTATGAGACTCGATTTCTATCCCTGGGGTGATATGACCTAAATACTATGTATATTGAGGCCATGAAGGTCCATAGATTCATTGATGGATTGAGACCGATTCTGCGGTCTAGGTTGGTCCCATTAGATATAACCACCTATGAGGAAGCAATGCACAGGGCGTAACTGTGTGAGCAAGATTATGAGAGGAATGCTTTCGGGTTTGAGAAGTTTAGCCAGAATCGAGATATACAGAGGAATAGATCAGCAAGTGATAGAGGTTTCAGTTATCAATGAGGGAGGAAACTCTCCGGTAAGAGATCATGGGTTGAGAAGGCACGAGAGACACTTGCTAGACCACCTGCTTATCCTACCATAGCTCTAGCAAAGGGTATTATCATAAGAGGACAAAGATCTACTACCGATCAGTGCAGAAGATGCAGTAAACAACATGGAGGTAGATCGTGTCCGTTGACTCCTATAGTATGTTTCTGATGTGGGAAACAGGGGCATATTGCTAGAGCTTTCCCAAAGATGGTTGATACTGTTCCATTAAAGGGCAGGGAGCTAAAGAGAGCTCCAGTAGATCCTTCTGCTTCGAGGAGGAGAGCGACAGCAAAAGAGAAGGGGAAACAAGTGATTGGTCGAGGGCACATGCATGCTTTAGACCAGGGGATAGCTGATGCTTCATCGAATGTGATACGAGGTAACATCCTGATTTATGATATTAAAGCATATGTTTTAATTGATCCCGGTACCACATATTCCTTTGTATCGCTTTCATTTGTATGTAAATTAGCAAGACATGTAGAGCGTACACCGTTATGTATGATGATGTTGACTAGTATGCCTATGAATAGTAGTATAATTGTAGAGTATGTATTTAATGATTGCAAGTTGAGAGTAGGGAACAATGAGATGACAACCAATCTAATATTGCTAAGTATGAGTGACTTTGATATAATCTTAGGAATGGATTGGTTATCTGTAAACCATGCTGTTTTAGATTGTTATGCTAAGACAGTTATATTTCCTAATCCTACTAGATATGTTGTAAAGTTTAATAAAAATAAATGAAAGAAGTAGTTATGATTATAATATATACTGACTAATAGAACCTTCAACATATCAAGGTTTCATTGCGTACGTGGTAGATATGGATAAGGCACATCTGGAGTTGTTAGATATTACTGTGATCAGTGAGTACCCAGATGTTTTTCTGGATGAGTTGCCAGGGTTACCACCAGATAGAGAGATGGAATTCTGTATAGACTTGGTGCCTGGTACGGAGCCTATTTCGAGACCACCATATCGTATGGCCTTAGTTGAGCTGGAAGAGCTCAAGAGGCAGTTGCAGGAGCTGTTGGATAGGGGTTTTATTCGATCGAGTGTTTCACCTTGGGGTGCACCGGTTTTATTCGTAAGGAAGAAGGATGAGAGCCTCAGATTGTGCATAGATTATCGATTGTTGAATAAGGCTACAATCAAGAATAGGTATCCCCTTTCACGCATTGACGACTTGTTAGATCAGCTTCAGGGAGCATAGGTCTTTTCTATGATTGATCTGAGGCCTGGGTATCATCAACTGAGAGTTCGGAGTGGAGATGCACCCAAAACAGTGTTTTGTACCCGATATGGCCATTATGAGTTCTTGGTTATGCCATTCGGATTAACAAATGCTCCAACTGCTTTCATGGCTTTGATGAACGATGTGTTCAAGCCATATTTGGACCAGTTTGTTATCGTCTTTATCGATGAAATATTGGTGTATTCGAGATCCAAGGAGGAGCATGAAGAGCACCTCAAGATCGTATTGCAGACTCTACGATAGTAGAAGTTATATGCTAAGCTCAGTAAGTGTGACTTTTGGTTGTCACAAATCTCATTTTTGGGACATGTTGTATCAAGAGATGGTTTATCAGTTGATCCATCCAAGATAGAGGTTGTAGTTCAGTGGGAACAGCTGAGGACACTCACCGAGATCCGGAGTTTTCTGGGTTTAACTGGATATTATCAGAGATTTGTTGAGAAATTTTTGAAGTTGGCTGCTCCGTTGACACGTCTTACTCAAAAGAGTGTATCATTCGTATGGAACGAGGATTGTGAGAAGAGTTTTCAGGGGTTGAAGCGTCGATTAGCCACCACTTCGATTCTCACTATCCCAACTAGCTCAGGAGGATTTACAGTGTATACTGATGCTTCATATCAGGGACTGGGTTGTGTATTGATGCAGGATGGGAGGGTAGTTGCTTATGGATCCAGACAGCTGAAGGATCATGAGAAGAACTATCCGACCCATGATTTGGAGTTAGCAGCAGTAGTGTTTGCGTTGAAGGTATGGCGCCACTACTTGTATGGTGAGAAGTTTCAGATATTTACCGACCACAAGAGCCTCAGGTATCTGTTCTCACAGCAAAATTGAATATGAGACAGAGAAGATGGCTAGAGCTTCTGAAGGACTACAATTGCGAGATACTTTATCATCTGAGTAAGTCTAACGTTGTAGCTGATGCTCTGAGTAGGAAGAGCCTAGGGATGGTATCGTATATGATGGTTAGGGAACATGATTTGCTAGAGCAATTTGCTAGCCTCAGTCTGAGAGTTGTGCCTTCTGACATGGATACAGGCTATGTGATAGCTAGTCTACGCTTGGAGCCAGATTTGTTGGATAGGATCAGAGTGGCTCAGCAAACTAATCCATTTTGTATGGATGTAAGTGGTCAGATGCAGAAGGGCACAGTGAGTAATTTTGAGTTGAGTTCTGATGGACTAGTGAGGTTCAGAGGCAGATTGTGTGTTCTCGAGGATCTAGGACTCAAGAGATTGATATTGGCAGAAGCTCATTCGTCGAGGTATACGTTACATCCGGGGAGTAACAAGATGTATCAGAACCTCTGAAAAGTATACTGGTGGTCAGGTATGAAGAGAGATGTAGCAGATTTGTGGCAAAGTGTCTCATATGTCAGCAGGTGAAGGTAGAGCATCAGAAACTTGCAGGGTTATTGCAGCATCTACTTATACTGACATAGAAATGAAAGCATATTACCATAGATTTCGTGATGGGTTTACCAAGAACCCGTAGGAATCACGATGCTATACGGGTGATCGTCGACAGACTGACGAAGTCAGCCCACTTCCTAGCTATGAGAGCTATCGATACTCTGAGTTCATTGGCAAAGCTGTACGTACGTGAGGTAATGAGGTTACATGGTGTACCAGTGAGCATAGTCTCTGATAGGGATTTTCGCTTCACTTCTCACTTTTGGGAACATTTTCAGGAAGCCATAGGAACCCAGTTGAGTTTGAGCACCGCTTTCCATCCTCAGACAGACGGTCAGTCAGAGAGGACTATACAAACTCTGGAGGATATGTTAAGAGCATGTGTGCTAGATTTTAGAGGCTCCTGGGATGACCACTTGCTACTAGCCGAGTTCACCTACAACAACAGTTATCATTTGAGTATCGGGATGGTACTGTATAGGCTTTATATGGCCGAAGATGTCGTTTCCCTATTGGATTGGAAGAAGTGGGTGACCGTAAGATTTTCACTCCGGATATGGTTACACAAGCATCTGAGGATGTCCACTTGATTGTAGAGAGATTGAAGATAGCTCAGAGTAGACAGAAGAGTTACGCTGACAGGAGATGAAGGCCACTAGAGTTTGCAGTTGGTGAATCTGTGTTTCTGAAAGTTTCTCCTTCCAAGGGCATAGCGAGATTTGGGACGAGAGGAAAGCTAAATCCCCGCTATATTGGACCCTTTGAGATACTTGATCGAGTGGGAGATAAGGCTTATAGGTTGGCATTGCCACTGGACTTATCAGGTGTCCATAACGTCTTCCACATATCGATGCTTTGGAAGTATCACCCGGATCCGGCACATGTGATTAGTTACGAGCCATTGGAGCTCCGAGAGGACATGCCATATGTTGAGCGACCGATTCAGATATTAGATAGGAAGGAGAAGGTATTAAGATCAAAGACTATCAGATTAGTGAAGGTTCTCTGGTAGCATCATACTTCAGAGGAGGCTACTTGGGAGCTAGAGAGTCTGATGCGAGAGAAGCACCCTCATCTATTTGATGACCAACTTGGTTCTAATTTAGAGAACCAAATTTTCTGAGTAGGGGAGGATTGTCAGACCCGTATTTTATGTAGCCGATTCCTTATGATTTCTATGTGTATGAACACTCTATTATTATAGTTGAATCATAAGAAGAGTATTTACTAGATTTAAAGAATATGTGAAATGATTTAACACACATAAGCGACATAAAAGCCTAATGTGAGCTATAAGAGTCACAGGCTAAACTAAGTGGATTTGAATCATTCTAACTGAAAATAAGAACTTAAAATGAGAAAATATAGAGAGCTTATAAAGGAAAGTCAGTTTGATTTAGTTCCGAACACAGAGAACGAGAGTAAAAGCGAAAAAAGGGTAAAATGGACCTTTTTAGCGAGTTAAAGTATTTAAGGTGTTTTGGGTGTATTTACCTACCAAAAATGGCTAAGACGTAAAGACGAGAGTATAAGACATAAGATATGACACTTTCAAAATTTTGAAAAAAAGTCGACTTGGTCAATGATTAAGGAAAAAGTCAACTATAGTTAAGAAAAGTGGACTTTTACCATAGTTGACTAACCATGATTAAAACTTAACCTAAGTATGGAAAAAAAATTGGGAAAAAAATATTCTTAGAAAGAATACAAGATAATCATTCCCAGAAGTAAGGAAAATTTATTTGGAAGGATTTTGGATTTAATTTAATGGTTAAAAACGTAATGGGCCTAAAGCGAAGATTTTAAAGCCCATTAAGGTATACTAAACGTAGATCGAAATTCTTAGGTCCCTTAGACCGAATTGTTGGACTGACTGATAGGCCAAATATTGAGACAATAAAAGGCCCAAGGTATAGTAAAATTTTCAGCCCGAAAGCCCATTAAGAAAGCCCAAATCGAGAGGCCCAATTGAAAAGTCCATTAGGTAAATATCTAACCATAGTTAAAGCTAACTATGACTCATTAGATGACTCATTAGGTGACTCATAACTAAGCCTTAGGAAGTCAATTTTAATGGCTGAAAAGTAAGGCTTAATGGTTGAGTAAATGGCTTATAAAATCAGCCACACCATTATCATCTTCACCATACCATTCTCGGCTAGAAGAAAGAAACCATTTAAATACTTTATCCAAGCTTTCTCTCACTAGAAATCACTATGAATTAGGCATATTTGGAACTTGAATTCTTCATGAAAATTGTTCCAAATTGAGAGGAGAGTCACATATGTTGGAATTGGCTATCAAGAAGCCATAGTGTGCAAACCGTGAAGCTCCAAAGTTTCAGCCAAGTGTGAACACAAATACTAGGTATATTTTCAAGCTTTCAAATTCATATATGTTAATGTATGAATGATTTTTAATTATATTTCTATATGTTTTAAGCTTTAAAACATATGAAATCACTATGATCAGGGTTAGGCCGAGTGATGAATGCCCATATGATATTAAGGCATATATGGGTTAATGTACAAGTGTTAATGATTATGGTATAATTAGAATTAATCAATTTGATTAATTAATACATGTATTAAGTTGGCAATTAAGGTGTTTGATAAAATGCCTAAATGAACTATGTGATCCTTAAGAATGTTGCCAACCAAGTGGTTGTGAAAATGCTTAAGTGAATTGGCTAAGGAAATGGACATAGACGGCATGCCATGGTGTGACCGACGGCATGGAAAGCTCTCGGCCATGGCATGTACCCGAGAGGTCTAATTGGCCAAACCCAATTATTTTAGGCCCAATGTGATGTAATGGGTCTAGGACAAGCCCAATAAGAGTTGGTGGGCCCCACAAGCCCAATAGGCCTAACGAAAATAAATAGTAAAATGAAAATGGGCTTAAGGCATAGTTAGGCCCATTAAGGTTTATTAAAGCCCATTAAGGGAAATAGACTGTATTTAATGTGAAATACAGTAGGAAAAATATAATTAACCTGATAAATGGTTATATGCAGCTCCAGAGATTATTGGAGGAGCAAATCGGATTGTTGGATCGAGCAGCATTGAGAAAGTAAAATTTCTCGAGTGATTGCAGGTAAGGGACTTTTGTGAGTAGTTAGAGATACCTGCACGTATTTTTGTCTGCTTTTACATTCACTTAAAAACTCTGAGGGTCATAGAAAGTGTATAATAATTATTGTGACCCAATAGTGGCAAATTACGATTTTGCCCTTAGTTAGGAAAAAAGTCAACATTTGTGAAAAGTTGTAAAAAGCATGGAAACCACCATTGTGAGTGTTTTACTGCTGTTTAGTAGAAGAATAAATAGATGGACTAATGATTTTAAGGTTGATGTGAATTAAGCACACTTTATAGTGCTGATTTTGATGTTTTGAAAATCATCCCTTTTTAAAGAGCCATCTATTATATTATGTGAGGATAAATCGTGCTAGAGCACAGCTCGCACTTGATTTCATATATTTTCCACATATATTAGTGCTGGATTGTGATTCACACTAGATTTTCGTGACATGTATGATAGAGTGCCGAAGTTATTACTCGTACTCAGTTTTATATGATATATGCATGAGAGAGTGCTGGAGCGATTAGCTCGTACTCGAGTTTTACATGAGAAACATGACAGAGTGCTAGAGTGTTGCTCATACTCGATTCTTCATGATTTATACATGACATAGTACTTGAGCTATTGCTCGTACTTGATTTGATGATATTGTGCAGAGCATGGTATTGGAGCTATTGCTCTACTTGATTTGAAACATGAACTATGCATTGACCTAGTTACTGAAGGTTTCCTCGCACTAGAGTTTGAGTTATGATATGAAACAGTGTTTGAGCGGAGTGTCGACTGTGAGTCGCGCTCAAAGGCACGCACTATATGTGATATATAATACATGTAGAAAACCATGCTTGATTTCCTCGTGTAGACTAAGTGTCACACTATGAGAGGGTCGCATGTGGATTTAGAGACGTGGTATGATATTCCATGGTTTGAGGGCTAAGACCTATGGCAGGCACCCCGACTGTGATGTAGGGTCCACGGAGTACGTTGTATCGTGCGAGTGGCATGGAGTACACTATACCGTGTGGTGTTGTGGAGTTGAAGAGGATATAGTTGGCGGTTGTGATGGACTGACCCCCTCTTGTTGCAGCAGTGATGCCCCGCACATCGAGATTTGTGTTGCCTAGGATCACCATTATCGGATATGGCCATAGTCCAGTATACTATTTGCATTTTCACCACAGAGTCTCACATGATATATCACCTGATTGATTGATTTGTTTACGGATAGACCTAAGGGATGGGTTGGAATCTGATTATTGTGAATGATTTAAATGCCATATTTACTTTGATGTAAATATACATGGCATGATTTATCTATAGACATTGTGATATTATAAATATGCATTATTTTGCACTACATGCCTACATTTGAGAAAGAAAGCATGATTTCTGTACATGGGATTTAATCTGTACAAGTATATATATATATATATTTAAAGACATGCTTTTAAAGTAAGTTAAGGAAATAATATTTTTAGGGCATAGCATTATTTTGAGTAAATAGTGTAGATGTCTACTTCCTTGCCTGATTTTCTTACTGAGCGCGTTGTATGCTCGCCCCCTTTCTTTTACATCTCTCTACAGAGCATCAGCAATAGAGTGAGAGCATTTGAGGGATAGTATTCCTGTTGTCCGCTGCTATTTTCTATCGATCGACAGGTATACATATTTTGTACGGTTATGTATCTAAACATAACAACAGCACAGTGATGTATACGATATATATTATGGGGAATGTATTTGTATTAGCTTTTATATGATCACACATGTATTATAAAAAGAAGTTACAGTCAGTAACAGTATATTGACATGAATGTATGAAAATGGATGATATGGTATGCGAGGAAGCTAACATCGAATCACAGCCCAACCATTGAAGAGAAGAAAGGTAAGTTAAAAATGCGAAAAATTTGTAGTGGTTTTGGTTAACTCAGGATTGGTCTTGGCAAAAGCCCAAAATAAAAGCCCAAATCGAGAAGCCCATTTGCTAAACTTAATCCCATTAGTAAATTAGTTAAAAGCCCAATTGATAAACTATGACCCAAACCATTACAAGTACAAATTAATGGCTGAAATTATGACTTAATGACTAAGTCTATTAGCTAAAAAATCAGCGAACACATAGCCTTCTTCAACCTTTCATTTTCGGCAAACAAGAGGAAACCATTAACAACCTAGTTACAAGCTTTATCTCACTAGAAATCACTAACCTAGAGACATATTTGGAACTTGCAATCTTCATGGAAGTTGTTCCAAATTGAGAGAGGATTAACATACTTTCGAATTGGCTATCAATGAGCCATATTGAGAGAGAGGCAATTCTTCAAAGGTCTCGGCAAAAGGGGAAACATCAAGCTAGGTATAATTTCTTCTAACTTCATATATGTTTATCTATGGATTAATTCAAGTTGATTGGTGTATGTTCTATAGATCAAAACACATGGAAACAACATGAATCCATGTTGGCTAAAATTGGGTATTTGTGTTTTGATGAATACCCACTTGATTTTAAGACATGTATAGGTTGGTATGTATGTGTGCGTGTAAGACCCGAATTTAATTAAAATACGAAAATTAAATAAGAAAAGATGGGGGAAGTATGAAGGAAGTCGGGTTAAATTAATCCCGAACACGTGAAGGGCAAAACGGTCAAAAGATCGAAAGCCGGGATAAATTCGATAAGAAAATTTTATTAAAAATAATGGATTTGAGAATCTTGATCAATAAAGAAGAAATAATTAAATTTCGGATTAAATTGATCAAGATATGAATTTATGGAAATTAATCGAAATTTTCACTCGGGACAATATCCCGAAAATACGGAGAAATTATACCCGAAAAAGAATTAAAAATATAATAAATAAACTAAATTAAATTAAATAAATCTATTTTGAATAAAATATTAATTTTGTAGATATTTTCAGATTTTTTTAGACTATTTTAATGAATATTTTAATAATAAAATAAATTGTTAAATAAAAATAATAATTGAAAAAAAAAAAGAAAGAAATCTGAAATCTTATCGGGGAGAGAGAAGAAGAATGGGAAAACGGAGAAGGGACCGCGCGTGGCCGTCCGACCCACGTCCACCGGCGATCGTCACCCTCCGACGAAGGGCCGAACAGCAAGAGGAGAGGCCGGCGAAGCCATTGGCACCGGTGACGCGCCGTCAGGAGGCCGGAGATCGCCGAACGGAGGAGGAGAAGACCGCGGGGAAAACGGAGTCGGTACCGGCGATCCACGGCAGCTGGGGGCGAACGGTGGGTACCGACGAGTTCAGGAGGAGGAGCCGGTTCTTTTGAGACCGATATTGGCCGGCGAAACCACCGGAATCCGGCGGATCGAGAGGGAGAGTGCCGCGGAGGGAGAAGACGAATCCGGCGGCCACCGGCGTGATTCGGCCAACCCCGACCCCAGCTGAACACTCCCCCAGTGCAGACGAGTCGAATGGCGCGAGAACCGAGCCGAGAACCGGTCGGAAACGCCGTGAACGATGGTGGAATGGTCTGAACCGGTACGGACCGGTTCAGCAAAAGGGTGAACCGGGTTGAACCGGCTGAACCGGACCGGGTTGAACCGGGTTGAACCGGACTGAACCGGTTCAGCCAAGAAAGAAGGGAAAAAGGGGGAAAAAGAGAAAAAGAAAAAGGGAAAGAATTTTCGGGGATACACCGGACTTCGGGTAAGTCGGTAAGAGGTCAAAAGTGACCGAATTGATTTCTGAGAAATTTATTTTAATTATATTTAATCGAAAAGTAACCCAGGATTAAATATAATAATTGTGCAGT
Source organism: Firmiana major (assembly GCA_033439115.1). Lineage (NCBI taxonomy): Eukaryota > Viridiplantae > Streptophyta > Magnoliopsida > Malvales > Malvaceae > Firmiana > Firmiana major. The sequence goes on along the minus strand of CM065913.1, from coordinate 14,264,849 downwards.
TCGACGATAAAGCCCGAACGAGAGCCGATTGAGTTTCGATTTTCGTATCCCGCATCATACTGGGTAAGTACATTTTAATTTCGACAATTAGAGTCCTTTAATACAGAGTTTCAATTATTTTACAGAATTTACGGATTAATTCTGTATAAAAGGAATATTAATCGGAATTACAACGTAAATTGCCGTAAATAGTATACGGGCTATCCAAAGAATTTGGATCGAAGCTCGATAATTATTAGTAAGCTGCATGAGCCCAGTAAACCCGAAGAAGGGATTTAAACAGTATAAACGGGCTGAAAATGGGTCGAGGCCCATTAAAGTGCAATCGGGCCCAATAGGGATAAATGGGCCCAATGATTTAAATTAAGCCCAGAAAGTATTAAATACAATTAAGTTGTATAATATCTGACCTGAGGAATATTATTACGCAGTTTCGGAGGTTTGATTGGGAGCAGATCGGACTGCGCGACGTGACAACAGTGGAAAAGGAAAGGTCAGACTCGACGAGAATCGAGGTAAGGGAATTTTGTAAGTGCATAGAGATGCGTATACATATTTTGAGGGTATTTACAGGGCTTAGAATTTATCTAAGTATCTAGTAAACGAAATAATAATTTTTACGAAAACCGGGGCTTAGATAAATAAAGGAAAAAGACGATTTTACCCCTAGGAGTAAAATTTACAAAAAGGGTAGTAAGGCAGGTAAATTGCATGATTTCATGTTTTTAACGCTTTATATGAATATATTGCTTTGATTTAAGTAAATATACACATAGGTGGGCTGTTCATTTCGTGAATTTTATGAAAGGGTACCGGTTTGTACCGGTTACTATTTTAAAAGATGTTTTATTAAAAGTGAGCCACCTATCGTATTTACATGACTAAAAGAGTGCTAGAGTCTTACTCGCACTCAAGTTTACTGATTTATTCTCATGAAAAGCCGTACTGGAGCATTGCTCGTACGAGAAATTTGTGTGTGCACAAAACCGTGCTTAAGCTTCGCTCGAACGAGATTTTAGATATCATGATATGCATAGCGTGGTGCTGGAGCTCCGTAAGCCTGTGACCTGGTGTGGGGCGGGCAGCAGGATGCTCACATAAACGCACTAGACGCGAGTTGATATGCATATAGTCGTGCGGAAGCCTCCTGTAGACTGTGTGTCACAGAGAGTTGAGATGCTCGCACATATACTTTGAGACATGGGTTGGTTATCGACATAGTATTGGGCTGGATAAGACCTACGGCAGGCACCCCCAGACTATGATATGGGTCCACAGAGTACGATGTACCGTGTATGTCACACGGAGTACGCTGTACCGTGCAGTCATGATGACTCTACGATGTTGCTTGATATTCTGGCGGGTAGGACTTGACCCCACCTCCCGTTGCAGTTGTGATACCCCGCACACCGGGATCCGTGTGCCTGGGATCACAGGGACAAAGTATGGCCATAGTCCTCGATTTTTCATACAGTAACCTACATGCCTCACATGATATCATACGGTTTGGATAGACCAGTATAAACCCGATGGAGGGGTAGTCCCGATTTATGTTTTTCAAAAGAGATTTGATTTGATGAATCAAGGTATTCCCGAGAGATGGATTTGACCTTGATGAAGTTGTTTTATAATGAAACAAATGAGTTTTAAAGTGAGAGTTTATAATGAAATAAATGAGTTTTAAATGAGATGAATTTATGATGAAACAAATAAGTTTCAAAGTGATGAGTTTGTGATTAAACAAATGAGTTTTAATGTGACGAGCATGAGATGTCATACATGATGATTTTCCATGTGTTCTTTATATGTCAATTTCATGATTTCTTTTATATGATATATACATTCATGTGGCATTGTTTTAATCTTACCTCATGCTCCGAAAGTAAACGATTTTTACATCATGACATTATCAGCACGTAGATAGTATAGTTATCTACCTGCTTACATTATTGCCTTACTGAGCACGTTTCGCTCACCCTTTCATTTTTCACCCCACAGGGTATATTCAGCAAAAGAGAGCGACAATAGTTTCGCATCTCGGTTATCCACTGCTTCTTAGCAAGATCAGGTATACACATTTATATAATTTTTGTATCTGAACATATAGATGCACAGTACTGTATATGGATTTAATATTGGGGATGTATTTTGTTTAAATAAATTGACATGTGAATGTGAATATGAAAATGGAATGGTAAATAGGTGAGAGGTTACTAACACCGAATCATAGCCCAACTGTTTAGGAGTGTAATTGTTCACGACGGGTAAGGAAATGAAAAGCAAAAAAAAAAAATTGTAGGGATTTTTAGGTAATTTGGGTCGTGACAAATTTAATGGTATCAGAGCAGAGTTGGCCTGATATGAGTCGGTGTTAGTGGTTAAGTAAATTACATCCCCATGTACTGTGCATTGTTTAGATACAATTGTGTATATCAAGATGAAACAGCAGCTAAGATTTTAGCTTCGAGTGCAAGAATATAGTTGTTATAACTGATAGCCGCTATGGTAGAGTGGCGAGTACACATGCTCGAGACCGTAGAGATCGGCTTGAGAATCGAATGAGTCATGATATGAGACTCAAGATGAGATAGTGCACGAGGCAGAGGTCGTAGAGGTAGACTCGAGTCTGCTAAGTCGTGCTGAGTTGATTTGTGAGAATCAGGATGAAATTGATATGGAGGTTAATGTTGAGCATGCCTCTCAGAGTCTGACAGAGTGATCGGATAGTATTGAGACACGCTTCGCGAGATTGGAGCGGAGTGTGAAGATTATTTTGAGGAGCTAATTGCTCAGATTAGGAATGAGATACGAGGGCGTAGCGGAGCATTGGTGTAAACCCGCTCGACCCATCTTAAGTGATAAACATCCAGAGTTAAGATGAGAAATATTTTGGATGTATTCTGGTGACTGAATATTTTGGGCACTACTTAAAGGAATTTATTGATAAAGTTTCTTACATTGCCCATAGTCATTGGTTGATTGATGAATATGAATCTCAGATTATATCCCTGGGCAAGTATGAACCCGATATTGCGGACAGTGAGAGTCGAAAAGCCCAAAAGCTCATGAAGGGCTCAAATTGTCGATTAGAGTCCAATTATCTCACTACCTATACCGAGGCAGTGCGCAGAATACAGTTGCGTGAATAAGATCATGTATTGCACGCCTCTGAGATTGGAAAAGGTAGTGAGGGCTAAAATAGAGACAGAAAGAGAATCGAGAAATGACAAAGATGTTAAAATGAGAAAATGGTAATTGGTAAAAGATTTAATTTGATGAGTCATGGAGTAAGATAATTGGTAAAGCCCCAGTGCATCCAATTTTGGCACTCTTGAGGGGCATTATAATTGGAGAACCCCGACCTGCTACGAAGCAGTGTAAGCAATGTAGCAGTGTAACAGTGTAGCAGTGTAAGCAGTGTGGTGGATACCACGGAAGGAGGGTTTATACCTACACTGTATTAATGAAAATGACTGTTAAGTGTGGTAAGACGGTCCATTGATTTTGATTGCACAGAGTTGGGCAAGATCGCCCCACAGAAAAGTAAAGAGACAGAGAAAAACTTCGTTGAAATAGCTGCAACGAAAAGGGAGGACATAGCCGAAGAGAAAAAGGAAAGTAGGCTGTTGGACGAAGGCGAGAGGATGTCTTGGACCAAGACGCTATTGATGTTTCATGGATGTGGTGTAAGATATCACACTTGTTATGAATAATGAAGTACATATGTTTATTGATCCTGGTGCCACACATTTATTCATACCGCCTTCATTCGCATATAAGTAAGAAGAAGGCATGAATGCCTACATCATTGGGCATAATACTGATAAATGAGTACCCCAATAGAGGAGGATTAATTAACGAAATAAGGATATAGAGATTTTAAGTTAAAAACATGGGTGAAAACAGTACTGGAAAGTATACTAGAAGTGTTGACAAGTGATAAAAAGGGGTGCAACAGTTGAAATTAAAGGAGTAAAGGATTATACTCACGAAATGAATAAAGACAAGAGTTTCGTCATGAGGGATATACGAAAGGAGATAATCCTTGAGATATGTTGATTATAAATACAAGATGTATTGGAGTAAGAGGCGTATGCTAGGTAATAACATCCTTAAGATATGAAGTCATTAGGATTAGAGCAATTAGTAGCGAATATAAATTGTGACCACAGAGACTGAGATATAACGTAGTTGTGGTTAAGTCTGAAGGCTAATAAAGGTATTTCAAAATACCTCCCCGCCTGAAGACTTGACAGCGTCTAAAAGTATATATTTATAACCTATAACGTGAAATCGATCGTCGTAATAAATACCTTTAGCATTAGGATACTTTTACTAAGACGATAAGAATATTAAAATTCGGCAAATCATAAAGGTTAACATAGTAAAATTTAATAAGAGCCGTTAAGATAAGAATAGAAAATGGCGCAGGTTAGTACCTGAAAACGTAAGCGGTTGAGAAGGATCTTATACGCTTATGCGTAAATAAGTCAAGGATTGGAATTGTAATCACCAGTATCAATGATAGGTTGGGTGTAGTGAAAGTCTAAGGTAAATTATAAGCAACAATTGGAAGATTGCTTTTACAAATGGGTTGTTGCGAGTTCTCAATATGGTCTACTTGGTTGACACGTTTAACTAGAGAAACGTGGTCTTTGAATGAGATGATAAATAAGATGATAGAGGTGACGTGAATTTCGGTGTAGTGAAGTATGAACTGACCACCGTGATTAATTTCACCATACCCAACAGCTCAAGAGGTTCTCAGTGAGTATGGATACCTCGAAATAATGAGGGAGCTGTGTATTGATGTATAATGGGAAGATAGTCAATTATGGAGTCAGACAACTCCTTGATCACGAAATAAACTATCTGACCCATGATTTTAAAGTTGACAACAGTATTTGTACCAAGGATATGGTACTATTATGTACATGGTGAGAAATTGTGGATATGCACTGATCATAAAGCCCGAGTATATGTTTTTACAGAAAGAGGCGAATATGAGAATACATAGTGGGTTAGAGCTTCTGAGAGGTTTTGATTGTGAAAATTGTACCACCCAAGGTAAGGCTAATGTGATGACTGATGTCTTGAGTAGAAAGAGCCTCGGGATGGTACCACATATGATGGTCAGGGAGCGTGAGCTGTTAGAACAGTTGTGAACCTCGGTAGTGATGTAATCCCTTCTGATGATGACAGTGATTGTGTGACAGCTAGCCTGAGATTAGAACCGGATGAGAGTGCCCGGATTTGACAGGCTTAGCGTGATGATCGACATGATGTCGATGGTTTGGGTTAGATTCAGAAGGGTACAGTGATAGAGTTCACAAAGTATGATAATGATTTACAGAGGTTCAGAGACAGTATAAGTGCTCCCCAGGACCACAGTTGATGAGATAGTAATATTATCAGAAGCTCACTCTTCAAGATATACAGTGCATACGGAAGGTAATAAGAATATATTAAAATCTCAAAAAGGGTATTGGTGGTCAGATGTTAAAAGAGACATGATAGAGATTGTGAAAGAGTGCCTAGTATGTCAACAGAATAAGGTAGAGTATTAAAAGTCTGCAGAGTTATTGCAGCACCTACCTATATCGACACGGCACGAAAAATGAGAGCAAGTCTCCATGAATTTTATGATGGGTTACAGAGGACCCAGGTGAATTACGAGGCTATGTGGATGATAGTCGATAGAGTGATTAAATCTACCCATTTTCTGGTTATGAACTCCCCAGATACTCAGAGTGTGTATGAGGATTTATGTATAAGGAAGATTGTGGAACATTAAGTAGCGTTCCAGTGAGCATGATATTATATAGGGATTCCCGCTTCACTTCCTACTTCGGAGGATATTTTCAGGAAGCTATGGGAACCCGACTGAGTATTAAGCACAGCTTTCCATCCTCAGACAAATGGTCAGTCAGAGAGGACTGTACAAGTTCTGGAGGACCCGATGAAAGCGTGTGCTATTGATTTTATAAGCTCCTGAAATGATCAGTTGATTTCTAATTGAAGTTGTCAATAACGACAGTTGGCTGTTGAGTATCGGGATAACAAGATATGAGACAGTGTATGGCTGTAGGGGTTGGTCCCCAAATCGGATAAGAAAAAGTGGGTGACAAGTAGAATTATTTTTGACTATGGATAATAAGTCTCTGAGGATGGTTAGTTAAGGTTGAGAGATTAAGAACACCTCAGAGCAGATAGACAAGTATTGGAATTTACCCTTGGTGAATTAGTATGGTTGAAAGCTACTCGTCCTAAGAGAGTAAGGACATAGCGAGCTTTTGGAAGAAGTAAATTGAGTTGCGCTGGATCGAATCTTTGAGAGATTGGACAAGTGGGAGATAAGACCTGTAGGTTGTTGTTAATCACTTGAATTAACAGGCACCCACAATGTGTCCCACTTTTGATACTTCAGCAATACTATCCAGATCCAGCAGAGGTGACAGGATATGAACTCCAAAAGTTCAATTTAAGGAATATACAAGTATATTGAAGAAGTTGATTCGGACATTAGACAGGAAAGAGAAAGTATTGGGGTTTAAGATAATCTCCCTAATTAAAGTCCTTTGGTAGTAATGCACTCCGGAGAAGGTCACATAAGAATTTAAGAGTATGATACGATCGATGTACCCGGAGTTGTATATGGACACATATGAATTGGTCCTAATTTGGAGGACCAAATTTCCTTAAGTGGGGGAGAATTGTAAGACCCGAATTTAATTAAAATACGAAAATTAAATAAGAAAAGATGGGGGAAGTATGAAGGAAGTCGGGTTAAATTAATCCCGAACACGTGAAGGGCAAAACGGTCAAAAGATCGAAAGTCGGGATAAATTCGATAAGAAAATTTTATTAAAAATAATGGATTTGAGAATCTTGATCAATAAAGAAGAAATAATTAAATTTCGGATTAAATTGATCAAGATATGAATTTATGGAAATTAATTGAAATTTTCACTCGGGACAATATCCCAAAAATACGGAGAAATTATACCCGAAAAAGAATTAAAAATATAATAAATAAATTAAATTAAATTAAATAAATCTATTTTGAATAAAATATTAATTTTGTAGATATTTTCAGATTTTTTTAGACTATTTTAATGAATATTTTAATAATAAAATAAATTGTTAAATAAAAATAATAATTGAAAAAAAAAAGAAAGAAATCTGAAATCTTATCGGGGAGAGAGAAGAAGAATGGGAAAACAGAGAAGGAGACCGCGCGTGGCCGTCCGACCCACGTCCACCGGCGATCGTCACCCTCCGACGAAGGGCCGAGCAGCAAGAGGAGAGGCCGGCGAAGCCATTGGCACCGGTGACGCGCCGTCAGGAGGCCGGAGATCGCCGAACGGAGGAGGAGAAGACCGCGGGGAAAACGGAGTCGGTACCGGCGATCCACGGCAGCTGGGGGCGAACGGTGGGTACCGACGAGTTCAGGAGGAGGAGCCGGTTCTTTTGAGACCGGTATTGGCCGGCGAAACCACCGAAATCCGACGGATCGAGAGGGAGAGTGCCGCGGAGGGAGAAGACGAATCCGTCGGCCACCGGCGTGATTCGGCCAACCCCGACCCCAGCCGAACACTCCCCCAGTGCAGACGAGTCGAATGGCGCGAGAACCGAGCCGAGAACCGGTCGAAAACGCCGTGAACGACGGTGGAATGGTCTGAACCGGTACGGACCGGTTCAGCAAAAGGGTGAACCGGGTTGAACCGGCTGAACTGGACCGGGTTGAACCGGGTTGAACCGGACTGAACCGGTTCAGCCAAGAAAGAAGGGAAAAAGGGGGAAAAAGAGAAAAAGAAAAAGGGAAAGAATTTTCAGGGATACACCGGACTTCGGGTAAGTCGGTAAGTGGTCAAAAGTGACCGAATTGATTTCTGAGAAATTTATTTTAATTATATTTAATCGAAAAGTAACCCAGGATTAAATATAATAATTGTGAAGTTCGACGATAAAGCCCGAACGAGAGCCGATTGAGCTCCGATTTTCGTATCCCGCATCATACTGGGTAAGTACATTTTAATTTCGACAATTAGAGTCCTTTAATACAGAGTTTCAATTATTTTACAGAATTTACGGATTAATTCTGTATAAAAGGAATATTAATCGAAATTACAACGTAAATTACCGTAAATAGTATACGGGCTATCCAAAGAATTTGGATCGAAGCTCGATAATTATTAGTAAGCTGCATGAGCCCAGTAAACCCGAAGAAGGGATTTAAACAGTATAAACGGGCTGAAAATGGGTCGAGGCCCATTAAAGTGCAATCGGGCCCAATAGGGATAAATGGGCCCAATGATTTAAATTAAGCCCAGAAAGTATTAAATACAATTAAGTTGTATAATATCTGACCTGAGGAATATTATTACGCAGTTTCGGAGGTTTGATTGAGAGCAGATCGGACTGCGCGACGTGACAACAGTGGAAAAGGAAAGGTCAGACTCGACGAGAATCGAGGTAAGGGAATTTTGTAAGTGCATAGAGATGCGTATACATATTTTGAGGGTATTTACAGGGCTTAGAATTTATCTAAGTATCTAGTAAACGAAATAATAATTTTTACGAAAATCGGGGCTTAGATAAATAAAGGAAAAAGACGATTTTGCCCCTAGGAGTAAAATTTACAAAAAGGGTAGTAAGGCAGGTAAATTGCATGATTTCATGTTTTTAATGCTTTATATGAATATATTGCTTTGATTTAAGTAAATATACACATAGGTGGGCTGTTCATTTCGTGAATTTTACGAAAGGGTACCGGTTTGTACCGGTTACTATTTTAAAAGATGTTTTATTAAAAGTGAGCCACCTATCGTATTTACATGACTAAAAGAGTGCTAGAGTCTTACTCGCACTCAAGTTTACTGATTTATTCTCATGAAAAGCTGTACTGGAGCATTGCTCGTACGAGAAATTTGTGTGTGCACAAAACCGTGCTGAAGCTTCGCTCGAACGAGATTTTAGATATCATGATATGCATAGCGTGGTGCTGGAGCTCCGTAAGCCTGTGACCTGGTGTGGGGCAGGCAGCAGGATGCTCACATAAACGCACTAGACGCGAGTTGATATGCATATAGTCGTGCGGAAGCCTCCTGTAGACTGTGTGTCACAGAGAGTTGAGATGCTCGCACATATACTTTGAGACATGGGTTGGTTATCGACATAGTATTGGGCTGGATAAGACCTACGGCAGGCACCCCCAGACTATGATATGGGTCCACGGAGTACGATGTACCGTGTATGTCACACGGAGTACGCTGTACCGTGCAGTCATGATGACTCTACGATGTTGCTTGATATTCTGGCGGGTAGGACTTGACCCCACCTCCCGTTGCAGTTGTGATACCCCGCACACCGGGATCCGTGTGCCTGGGATCACAGGGACAAAGTATGGCCATAGTCCTCGATTTTTCATACAGTAACCTACATGCCTCACATGGTATCATACGGTCTGGATAGACCAGGATAAACCCGATGGAGGGGTAGTCCCGATTTATGTTTTTCAAAAGAGATTTGATTTGATGAATCAAGGTATTCCCGAGAGATGGATTTGACCTTGATGAAGTTGTTTTATAATGAAACAAATGAGTTTTAAAGTGAGAGTTTATAATGAAATAAATGAGTTTTAAATGAGATGAATTTATGATGAAACAAATAAGTTTCAAAGTGATGAGTTTGTGATTAAACAAATGAGTTTTAATGTGACGAGCATGAGATGTCATACATGATGATTTTCCATGTGTTCTTTATATGTCAATTTCATGATTTCTTTTATATGATATATACATTCATGTGGCATTGTTTTAATCTTACCTCATGCTCCGAAAGTAAACGATTTTTACATCATGACATTATCAGCACGTAGATAGTATAGTTATCTACCTGCTTACATTATTGCCTTACTGAGCACGTTTCGCTCACCCTTTCATTTTCCACCCCACAGGGTATATTCAGCAAAAGAGAGCGACAATAGTTTCGCATCTCGGTTATCCACTGCTTCTTAGCAAGATCAGGTATACACATTTATATAATTTTTGTATCTGAACATATAGATGCACAGTACTGTATATGGATTTAATATTGGGGATGTATTTTGTTTAAATAAATTGACATGTGAATGTGAATATGAAAATGGAATGGTAAATAGGTGAGAGGTTACTAACACCGAATCATAGCCCAACTGTTTAGGAGTGTAATTGTTCACGACGAGTAAGGAAATGAAAAGCAAAAAAAAAATTGTAGGGATTTTTAGGTAATTTGGGTCGTGACAGTGCGTGATTATGGCATAGTTAATTTTAATCAATTTGATCAATTGGTTAATGAATTGAAGATGACACACAAGGTGTTTGATAAAATGCTTAAGTGAACATAAACTAAGGCTAAGGCATGCAGACTTGGTGTTTAATGAAATGCCTAAGAGAATGGCTAGCCAAATGGCCATGGGTGGCATGGTCCACGACATGGTGCGACATGATAGCTCTCGGCCACATGCTATGGCTGAGAGGCCAAATGGGACTTACCGATGTGGTCTCGGCCCAATAAGCAATCATGGGCCTCGAAACAAGGCCAATAAGAGTTAGTGGACCCCACAAGCCCAATAAGAGTTAATGGGCCCCACAAGCCCAATAGGCCCAAATGAAATGAATAGTAAAGTGAAATGAGCTTAAGATGGTATTATGCCCATTAAGATTTATTAAGGCACAAAAAGAGTAAATGGGATCATTAAGTGAAATAGGTTGTATTCAACGTGAAATACAATTGAAAAAATATAATTAACCTAATAAATGATTATATGCAGCTCCATAGTTCATATTGAGAGCTAATAGAATTGCGTGATTGAGCAGCGTCGGGAAAGTGAAATCTTCGACGTGATTTTAGGTAAGGGGCTTTTGCAGGTAGTTAAAGATATCTACACATAGTTTCGTCCGCTTTTATATTCACTTAAAAAATCTGAGGGTCAGAGAAAGTGAATAAAATTTATTGAGACTCGATATGAGTAAATTACAATTTTACCCCTACTAAGGGTAAAAAGTCAAAGTTTAGGAAAAGTTTCTAAAAGTATGGAAATCATATTTTTAAATGTTTTTATTGTTGTTTAGTAGAAGAATAGATAGATTGGCTAATGTTTTTGTGAAATACACAAAATAGCTCAATTATTGTGCTAATTTACAGTTTTGAAATATCCCTGTTCAAAGGAAAAATCTATCAAGTTATGTGAAAACAAATCATGCTAGAGCATTGCTCACACTTGATTGCATGTGTTTTCTACATGAAAAGTGTTAGAGTGATTACTCACACTTGATTTCCCATGACATGCATGACATAGTACTTGAGCGTTGCTCGTACTTGATTTTAATGAGTTTTGTGCATGACATAGTACTGGAGCGATTGCTCATACTTGATTTGAAATGCAACTTGTGCATGACCTAGTGCTGGAGTTTTACTCGCACTAGTGTTCGAGTTTGTGATATGTGTGAAACAGTGTTTGCACGGGGTGTCAACTGTGAGTTGCACTCAAGGCGCGCACTGTAACTTTGATGTGATATACATGACATGTTAAAACCGTACTGATTTCCTCATGTAGACTGAGTGTCACACTGATGAGATGTTCGCATGTGGATTTAGAGACGTGGCATTGATTATCTATTGAGATAAGGTCTGCGGGTGTACGTTGTACCGTGTATGTGTCACGGAGTACGCTGCACCGTGTGTTGTTTGGAGTGATTTATGGAGTTGAGGAGTTGATAGCTGGCGGTTGTGAGGATTAGACCCACCTCTCGTTACAGAAGTGATACCTCGCACACTGAGTACTGTGTAGCTTGGGATCACTATATAGGATATGGCCATAGTCTAGGATATTATTGCATATAGCCATCGAGTCTCACATGATTATATCACATGATTTTATGATTGTGGTAGACCTGAGGGATGGGTCAAAACTTGATTTATATGTTTTAATTGCTGAAATGCCATATTTACTATGTTTGGAATGAAATGACATGATTTACTTGAAGGCATGATAAATTTACAAAGATGCAGTGTTTTGCATTAAAAGCCTATATTTGAGAACTCAGCATGATTTTTTCAGTACATGTGATTAATATGTACATAATATATCAGTTTTTCAATTCATGCTTTAAATGTGAAACTAAGGAAAGAGTATTTCAAGGCATGACATTATTGTCATTAGACAATGAATCTACTTGCTTGCCTGATTCCTTACTAAGCTAGTGAGCTCACCCCTTTCATTTTTTACCTCTCTACAGAGACTCTGCAGCAGATAGTACACGGTTGAGGACTTGCATTCCTTTTGTCCGCTGCATTTCCATCGAGCGAAAGGTATACACGTCAAGTACAATTTTGTATCTAAACCTATAACAACACAGTGATGTAAACAATGTAATTATGAATGATATATTTGTATTTAAATATATGTGAGTTCTCTTATGATACAAAAGTTATTTACAGTCAATAGACAATTTTTATTAACATGTATGCATCGATATGAATGGTTGATATGGTAGGTAAAGGTGAGGATACTAATATTGAATCACAGCCCAACTATTGGTGGTAGAGATATGATAGAAAGAAAGGTAAGAAAAACGTAAAAAATTTATAATGGTTTTTAGTAAAAGTCGATTGTGACAGAATGGTATCAGAGCGAAGTTAGTTTGACATGAGTCGGTGTTAGTGTTTAGGAAAATTTACATCCCCATATTACTATGTTGTGTTTAGATACAAATGTGTATTCTAAGATGGGAATTGACTAATTAATGGTTGTGAATACAAGAATCGAGCTATTATGGCTAATACCAGTCGTGGTAAAGGGGTGGGAGGTTGGGCTAGAGGCCATAGAGGCAGGCCTGAGAGTCGAGATGAGTCTTCGTCTGACCCTGTGACGCAAGGTCCCACTGAGGTATCAGAGAGTATCGAGGCACGTAGTATGAGGTTAGAGCGTAACCTAGAGACCATGATGGAGATGTTTACTCAAGCTATCCATGGGAGGCAGGGTACGGATGCAGGGACTGCTACTGGATAGGCAGTTGCCCCTGATATGCCTGTATAGCCTGTACAGACACCACAACCTACAGATACCCCTGCACCTCCACCAGTTCAGGATACGCCATCTCCTATTGACCCACAGCAGGTTAGTAGTGGTTTGGGGTACAGTTGTGAGCTGGATCATCTACGACAGTTCGAAAAGTTTAGACCACCATCATTTAGTGGGGTCAAAGACCTAGTTGTTACTAAGGATTAGATTAGAGAGATCGAGAAGTTGCACGGATTCTTTCAGTGTATGACTTTTAGAGATGGTTTCCTTTATCGCGTTCATACTGAAGGGAGCGGTAGAGCATTGGTGGAAGTCCACAAGAGTGATACTGAGAGCTCAACATACTGAGATTAGTTGAGAGATATTTCTGGATGCCTTCAGGAGGTAGTACGTCCCAGATACAGCGCAACAAAAGCTGTAGATGGATGTTTTAGGGTTGAGCCAGAGGAGTCAGTTAGTGGATGAGTATGAGACGAGATTCATAACCTTGGAGAGGTATGACCCTATACTATGTGTAGTAAGACCAGGAAGGTCCGCAGATATGTTAACGAACTAAAATCGACGCTACGATTTAGATTGGTTCCACTGGATATTGCTACATACGAGGAGGCAGTGCGTAGGGCGCAACTCTGTGAGAAGGATTATGAGAGGAATGCCTCTGTGTTCAAGAAGGTTAGTTGGAGCCGAGATAGAGATAGGAAGAGGTCGGTGAGAGATAGTGGCAAAGGTTTCAGTTATTGAGGAGGCTCTTCGGTAATGACCATGAATTGAGAAGATACGAGAGAAGACTATTAGACATCTTGTGTATTTGGCCATAGCTCTAGCTAGGGGCATTGTTATTAGAGGATAGAGGCCTACTACTGAGCAATGCAGTAGATGTAGCAGATATCATGATAGTAGACCTCGTCTGACAACACCTATCGTTTGTTTTCGATGTAGGAAACCATGGCATATCGCTAGAGCTTGCCTAGAGTGGATTGAGCCTGCCCCACAGAAGGGCAAGGAGCCAAAGAGAGGTCCAGTTGATATGTTTGCTCCAAGGAGGAGAGCGACAGCTGAGAAGAAGGGGAAGCAGGTGATTGGTCGAGGTCGAGTACATGCTTTGGATCGGGGCATAACGGATGCTTCATTAGATGTGATAAAAAGTAACATCCTGATTTTTTATCTTGGAGCATATGTTTTATTTGATCCTGGTACCACGCATTCATTTGTATCACTTTCATTTGCATGTAAGTTATTGAAACATGTAGAGCGTACACCTTTAAGTATGATGATGTTGATTAGTACGCCTATAAATAACGGTCAGTTAGTAGAGTTTGTGTTTAATGACTGTAAGTTAAGAGTAGGGGGAAAGGATATGACAGCTAATCCAAACTTGTTAAGTATGAGTGATTTCGATGTAATCTTAGGAATGGATTGGTTACCTGCAAACCATGTTGTTTTAGATTGTTATGCTAAGACAATTATGTTTCCTACCCCTGAAAAATATATTGTAAAGTTTTCTGAAAAGAAATGAAAGCAATAGTTGTAGTATTTAGTAAAATGATTTATTATTCTGACTAAGAAATCAACATGTTGAAGGTTTCATTGTGTATGTGGTTGATACGGATAAGGCGTATCCGGAGTTGGCAGATATCCTTGTGGTTAGGGAGTTTTCAGATGTCTTTTCAGATGAATTGCTAGGGTTACCACCAGACAGAGAGATGGAGTTCTATATAGATTTGGTGCCTAAAATCGAGCCTATTTTGAAACCACCATACCATATGGCCTTAGTTGAGTTGGAAGAACTCAAAAAACAATTGTAAGAACTGTTGGATAGGGGGTTCATCAGACTGAGTGTTTCACCTTGGGGAACACCGATTTTATTTGTGAAGAAGAAGGATGGAAGCCTCTGATTGTGTATTGATTACAAATTGTTGAATACGGCTACCATCAAGAATAGATATCCCCTTTCGCGTATTGATGACTTGTTGGAGCAACTTTGGGGAGCACAAGTTTTTCTAAGATTGTTTTTAGGTCTAGGTACGATCAGTTGAGAGTTCATAGTGGAGATGTACTCAAGACAGTATTTCAGACTCGATATGGACATTATGAGTTCTTAGTTATGCCATTCGGATTCGCGAATGCTCCCGCAGCTTTCATGGTTCTGATGAATAATGTGTTCAAGCTATACTTGGATCATTTTGTTATCGTTTTTATCGATGACATCTTGGTGTATTCGAAGTCTCACGAAGAGCATGAGCAGCACCTGAAGATTGTATTGCAAACTCTCTGAGAGAATAAGTTGTATGCTAAACTCAGTAAGTGTGATTTCTTGTTAGCACAGATCTCGTTTTTGGGACACATTATGTCAAAAGATTGAGAGTCAGTAGATCTATCCAAGATCAAGGTTGTAGTTCAGTGGGAACAGACGAGGATAGTCACTAAGATTAGGAGTTTTCTGGGTTTAGTTAGGTATTATCAGAGATTCGTTGAGGGATTTTCGAAGTTAGATGTTCCGTTGACCCGTCTCACTCGGAAGAATACTCCATTCGTGTGGGATGATAACTGTCAGAGGAGTTTTTAGGAGTTGAAGCGTCAATTGACCACCGCTCCGATTCTTACTATTCCTACGAGCTCAGGAGGTTTTCAGTGTATACTAATGCTATTCATCAGGGACTGGGCTGTGTATTGATGTAAGATGAGAAAGTAGTTGCTTATGGATCCAGATAGCTGAGGGACCATAAGAAGAACTATCCGACCCATGATTTAGAGTTAGCAGTAGTAGTGTTTACGTTGAAGATATGGCGCCACTACTTATACGGAGAGAAGTTTAAGAGATTTACTACCACAAGAGCTTCAAGTATCTGTTCTCTAGAAGGAGCTAAACATGAGACAGAGAATATGGCTAGAGCTTCTTAAGGACTACGATTGTGAGATACTTTATCATCTGGGTAAGGCTAACGTTGTAGCTGATGCTTTGAGTAGGAAGAGCCTTGGGATGGTATTGTATATGATGGTTAGCTAACATGAGTTGCTAGAGCAGTTTGCTAGCCTTAGTCTGGGAGTTGTGCCTTCTGACATGGAAATGGGAGCATATCACCATGGATTTCATGATGGGTTTGTCAAAGACTCGTAAGAATCATTATGTGATATGGGTGATCATTGATAGACTGACGAAGTCAGCCTACTTCCTAGCTATGAGATCATAGGCAGAGTTGTATGTACGCGAGGTAGTGAGGTTACATGGTGTTCCAGTGAGCATTATTTCGGATAGGGATTCCCGCTTCACTTCCCACTTTTGGAAACATTTTTAGGAAGCCATGAGAACCCAATTGAGTTTGAGTACCGCTTTCCATCCTCATATAGATGGTCAGTGAGAGAGGACTATATAGACTCTGGAGAACATTTTGAGAGTGTGTGTGCTAGATTTTAGAGGCTCTTGGAATGATCATTTGACTCTAGCTAAATTCGTCTACAACAACAATTATCATTCGAGTATCAGGATGGCACCGTATGAGGCTTTGTATGGTCGTAGATGTCATTCCCCTATGGGATGGGAAGAAGTGGGTGACCGAAACTCCTGATTTGGTCACCAAGCCTCCGAGGATGTTCGGTTGATATGTGATAGATTATGAACCACTCAGAGCATACAGAAGAGCCATGCTGATAAGATACGGAGAACACTAAAGTTTACAGTTGGCGAGTCAGTGTTCCTGAAGGTTTCTCCTTCCAAGGGTATAGCGAGATTCAAGAGAGGTAAGCTGAGTCCTCGCTACATTGTACCCTTTGAGATATTGGATCGAGTGGGAGATAAGGCCTATAGGTTGGCATTGCCACAGGACTTTTCCGGTGTACACAACGTCTTCTGTATTTCGATGCTTCGAAAGTATCACCCAGATCCGGCACATGTGATTCAGTATGAGCCGTTGGAGCTCAGAGAGGACATGTCATATGTAGAGAAGTCGATTCGAATACTAGATAGGAAGGAGAAGGTGTTGAGATCGAAGACTATCGGGTTAGTGAAGGTTTTCTGGCAGCATCACACTTCGGAGGAAGCTCCTTGGGAGTTGGAGATCCTGATGTGCGAGAAGCATCCCCAGCCATTTAATGACTTACTTGGTTCTAATTTGGAGGACCAAATTTCTTAAGTTGAGGAGGATTGTAAGACCTGAATTTTTATGTAGCTTATTCCTTACGATTCCTATATGTACAAACATTTTATTATGTTGGTTGAAACATATGAAGAGTATTTATTAGAATGAAATTGTAAGTAAAGTATTTAAACAAACATAAGCTACGTAAAGGCCATATAAGGGTGTCACAACCCAAAAATCAGAGTAAATTTTTCGTTTTTCTTTTATACTTACCTATCCTCTGATCGTGACCACACTCCACTAACAATTGGGCTATGCGTCAATGCCAGTCCCACCATTCATTCACCATATAACTTAATTCCTTATTAAAAGAGAGGTAAACACATGAGTTTTTAACTAATTCTTTCTCATTCATTTACAAGTGTTTACAATGTCTATACATCCCCAAAAGTTACTCACAAACATGTTACTGTGCTATTCTTATTTAGATACAATATGTACAAGTTTATATACCTCAAAATGATGGGCAGCAGCGGATATCAGGAATGCAATACTCAGTCGCCTCAAAGTCCACTGAAAGAAATATGTGTAGGAAAATGAAAGGGGTGAGCACATTAAGCTCAGTAAGGCAATCCTATGAACAAGTAGGTAACCATACTACCTACATGAACGTGGTGCCGTGCATAAACCACCCTTTCTCCACACATTTCAAAATAGATGCTACAATTTACGATGTCATGTAAAACAAGTTCACATATGGATTTCAAAGAGCATGGAAAACTCAACATGCAAATCCATTTAAATCATTTCATTCTCGTTAAAATTTCACAACACAGCCAGGACTCCACCCTCTCTCGGGTGTTCCTGACTCACATAAAATCATGAAATCAGATGCTTTTCAAAGCAATAATACATGCGAGCATACCCATATGCCACATGAATGAATGTCATGTAAAACCAGTTTACATCACGCATGGGTTTAACTAGCATGGAAAATAACTTCACGCAAGTTTCAGTTTAAAACCCAGTTTCATTTTTATCAAAATCAGATCTAAGTCAAGACTCAACCCCACCCTCAGGTGATTCAGACTCACACAAAAGTCCATAAAATAAGGTTCTCAAAACATCAATTTATAACATGCGAGACTAGGCAATATATATTTCAGGCAAATAACCAGGAGTATAGCCATATACTCGTGATCCCACTGCTACACGGATCTTGTGTGTGGGGTCTCACCACTATCGGGAATCGCCTCGAGAGGTGGGACAGTCCATTCCATCTGTCCTGTCCGATATCTCGCATCTGAAGTTGCCACTCAGATCCGAAGATGCCACATAATCAATCCCAGCACGGTGCAGCGTACTCTATGCTACTTGCACGGTATAACATACTCCGTGGACCCATATCTCATATCCATAATTGTGCCTATCTTAAAATGCACGTGCGAGCATATTTAATCGGTGTGACACACAGTCTACCTGACGCTCCAATCACGGCTCATCGTATGTCTCATAAAATTAGTACGAGCGATGCTCCAACACTCTCATAAAATCAAAAAAAATCTCGTGCGAGCAAAGCTCCAGCATGCGTATTATAAAATCTCATAAGATTTAGTGCGAGCTAAGCTCTAGCACTCTTTCAAAATCATGTAAAACTAGTGCGAGCTAGGCTCCACCACTGTGTCATAAAAATCAAGTGAAAATCTGGTCCAAGTTAGACTCTAGCATCCTGTCACGAAAATCATATGAAAATCTGGTGCGAGTTAGACTCCAACACCTATGCATGTAAAACTCTAGTGCGAGCCCTTGCTCCAGCACTAATGCATGCATCACACAAATCAAAACTCGTGCGAGCTGAGCTCTAGCACGTCACATTCTCAAAAATCACGTAGGCGGCTCTGTTATCCCAAAACGATTTCCAAGGAAATCACATTTTTGAAAATATGAAATGCTGTGCATTTTTATTTACAAGCTAACCAGCTTACTCATGCACATGTCAAAACACCTTAAAAACAAGCAGGAACCTCTTGTTCTTGCTCCTCCCAAATTTTTCTAATTTTGAAAATTTTACCATTTACAAAGGTATTTTGGTC
The DNA here is from genome assembly GCA_033439115.1 of Firmiana major. Taxonomy (NCBI): domain Eukaryota; kingdom Viridiplantae; phylum Streptophyta; class Magnoliopsida; order Malvales; family Malvaceae; genus Firmiana; species Firmiana major. The sequence continues at coordinate 14,245,614 of CM065913.1, read as the reverse complement.
ATTTACCCATCTGAGGCAGTTAAATTTTTATCTTACATCTAGACCCTTCAGACAATTTTAGGGAATGTAAATGATGTCAAAATTGTGTAAAGTTACCTCTAGTAGTCCGTAAAATTCCCTTACTTGGAATCACGTGCGAGCTTATCCTGTCTTGATCGTACCAGGTCTCTCAGTCCAATTCGCTCCAGACCAAGTCTACGGTGCTGCATATAACCATGTATTTGGGTCAGTTCTAATATACTTATCAGTATTTCACTTTTACTGATCGAATCTAAAATACTGGGCCCGTTTTACTTTATTGGACTCGATTGCACCTTAATGGGCTTCGACTGCTTTTTAGCCCGTTTTCACTTATTACATCCCTTCTTTGGGTCTATTGGGCTCATTTGGTTTACCAATACTCATCGGGCTTCATTCCAAACTCATTGGATAACTCGTATATCATTTACAAATATTTATTCAAAAATCCAAATTTCAATAAATCCAAAATTCGCAAAATAAATTTCAATTGCGCAATAATCATACAAGTGTCGTAAATGAGCTTTACATACCTGAAATTATGCGTTGGTGCGCAACTCAGAGTTCGATCGGCTCACGTTCGCGATTTATCGTTGAACTGCACAATTTTATATTTTATTCCGGGTTATTTTTTGATCAAATATAATTTAAATAAATTTTTAGAAATCAAATCGGTCACTTTTGACCTCTTTCCGACTTACCCGAAGTCTGGTATATCCCTAAAAATCTTCCATTTTTTTCCTTTTTCTTTCTTTTTCTCCCTTTTCCTCTCTTTCTTTGTTGAACCGGTTCGGTCCTGTTCAGCTCAGTTCAGACCGGTCAGTTCAGCCTAGTTCTCTTCATACTGAACTGGTCAGTACTGGTTCACGGCATTTTTGGCCTGTTCCCGACTTATTTCTGGTGTCAATCGGTGTGCCTGTACTGGGGGAGCGTTCAGGGTCGAGGTTGGTCGAATCGGCGCCGGTGGCCACTGATTTCTCTCTTCTCCCTCTCGACCTTCTCTCCCTCGATCCGTTGGATTCTGACGCCGTTGGCGATCGTACCGGTGCCTGGAGAGTCGCGCGAGGATCGGCTTCATTTTGCGGTGGTCGCCTTGCTTCCTGGTCACCAGAGGCTGGCAGGCAGAGGATCGGTTCTCGTCGGCCTTTGTTTCTTCTTCGTGTGATTCTGCGGATTTCGTTTTCTTTTCTTTTTTAATTTATTTATAATTTATTTTATTATTATTTTATTCATTAAAATATTCTAAAAATCCCAAAATATCAAAAAAATTTCTTATTTAATTCATTTAATCAATAAACGAATTTATCTGTCTTATTTTGTCTTTTCGGTATATTTTTCCAATATTTTCGGGATTATTTTTCAATGTGAAAATTTCGATTAATTCCTATAAATTCATATTTTGATCAATTGGACTCGAAATTCAATAGTTTCTCCTTTATTGATCTAGATTTCTTAAATCCATATTTTTAATGAAATGTTCTCGTTCAATTTATATCGGATTTTGTTATTTTGACCGTTTTACCCTTCCACACGTTCAGGACCAATTTAGGTCGACTTTCCTTCTTGGACCCACTATAATTTCTCATTTAAAATTTGTATCTCTGTCCGGACATTCAAATCTCATAAATTTAATTTAAAATTCCTTAACTGTCCGTTTTTGGATTTTACGTACGTTCAACTACTTCATTCATATTTATATGATCAAAATCATTCGTCTTATGATACCATTAACATATAACAACATCCATAAAATGTGTGAATCATAAGAAAATACGATAAAAATCGGGTCTTACATAATCTCCCTGTGAGATCTGAGAATTTCAGACATATTTCAATTATGTAATATGAACTTGAAGTATAATTTATTGAGCTAAGTGAATTGTGGGAATGATAATTGGAGATTTATATGTTAAGTGTTTAAAATAAGTGTGAAGCTATGAGGACAGATCGATCTGGAGAAGGAGGGATCGATCTGGTGAGTTAAAAATGACAAGGAATGAGGAATTTAAGGAGCAGATCGATCTCCAATGGAAGAGGATCGATCTCCTTATGATTCTGTTTGAGAGAAGATCGATCTCCAAATGTTTCTATTTGAGAGAAGATCGATCTCCTCAAGGCGCAGATCGATCTCATAAAGCCATAAAGAGATCGATCTCACCCCTCGACAGATCGATCTCCTAGGCATAAATTACCCAAAATCGTCCCCAAATTCAAATGCAGATCGATCTCATCAAGAGCCAGATCAATCTCCTACCCTCTGTCTATATAAGGAATCTCTGCTTTCTCCTGCAATTTCACTTTCTCTCTCTTTCAACCCCCATTTTCACCGAGCCCTAGCTTTCTCACTCATCCAAAGCACCCATTTTCGTCCAAATCAGAGGCTGTGGCAAGAAGAAAAGTTGTTCCTCATCAAAGGGAGAACAACATACTTGGAAATCATAAGACGGATTGAATCGAGGCAAAAGATAAGCTCTCCACAAGTTTTGGGTAATTTTTAAACCTCGATCTTGATATTTGAGATGATTTTGGTAATGATAGTTGTTGGCATTGTGTTGAAATAGCTGAAAAATGATTAGGGATTGATGAAATTATAATGTAGTTGGAGTGATGATGATATTTAGCAACTTGGTAAATTTAGGTATTTTTGAGCTATAAATGGAGATTTAGACAATGTGGTGTATTAGCATAGATATTGTGGCATAGGAAATATAGAATGTTGAGGTGTTGTGAGCGAGATTATGGTTTATGATGGAGTTATGAGAATTTAGAAATTTGAGGTGTTATGAGCAATTATTCTCGATTTTGAGAATTGAGGTTAATGTGATAATGAGTATTGATATTTTAACATCGTTTGGACAGCTCGAGAGTTCCAGAGTGGAATACGAGGCTAGTCCGTGATACGGGGGAAACGATTGCACTATACGAGGTGCAAAGAGGTAAGGGAAAACTAAACCATTTGTGTATGTGTTTTGATGAATTGTTGTAGCATGAACCATGATTTGAGAATACAAGCATGTTTGGTGTTGTGTTGTGATATAATTGCACACGGTTTTTACAGCCGGTTGGAGCCCATTATTTTATGAGTTTATAAGCTGAGTGTGAAATTACTTTATAAACCTTTGAGTTTGTGTGAAAAGTAAATTGGGCTCTACGTTAAGGCGATATTGAGATTTGAGAAAATGTGTGCATGTTTTGCCGGTTGAAACTCGGTTTTAATATGTTTTGTGTTGAGTACGCAAATGTTTTAAATGAGTTTTTGAGGGAAAACCATTATGAGTTCTACGTGAAGGCATAACGTTTTATAAGATAATGGCTAATGATTGAGACTTAGGCGTGTCATGTTGAATACACATCGGGCCTTGCTCTGGTAGCATGTAAGACCGATATAGTGGGACGCTTGGAACCGACTTAGGGACCACAGGCCTTGTTCTGGTAACATGTAAGTCCAATTATTCCTTCGTTTTGGTAGGGTTAGGAGGCCTTGCTCTGGTAGCATGTAAGTCCGATATTCCTCCATTTTGGTAACGAGAGATGCCTCTGTTCTGGTAACGAGAGATGCCTCCGTTTTGGTAACGTGAGATGACCCCCGTTTTGGTAACGTTGGGTGGCCTTCTTTGGTAGCATGTAAGACCAAGAGAGTGGGCCGCCTAAGAACCGACCCAGGGACCACGTGATAGTGTGCATGAGGCGAGGCATTGCTCTGGTAGCATGTAAGGTCGGGCCCTGTTCTGGTAACATATAAGTCCAATATACCATGCATACGACCATATTGTCGACGTTCCCTCTATACGAGGATGCCTGGGATGCGCACCGAGAGGAGATTACATATTTGATGTGCCATGACAAGTTTTAATTGAGTTTTATTGCCTAGTCTCGTTTTACACATGAGTTGTATTTTGTGACCTTGTCACGTGCTATTTACTGAGGTGATTTTTATCACGTATTTTGAGAACAGCCATTACCGTATATATTTACACATGCTTGTGAGTGCTCGATGTTGAGCCTTTTTACCTTCATGTTTTCACATGATTTATGAGTTATGAGATGAAAATGTTTTGAGAACTTTCATGCTACGATTTCAAATGAGCTTCATAAACAAATACATATTTGTGATGTGTGATATGGTTTATATAACTGAGTTCCCTTACCCCCCTTACTGAGCGATTTGGAAGCTCACCCTGTTTTCTCTTCCCCCCGATCGCTTCAAGTGAAGTGAGTTCCCTGCGACGTATGGGTTAGAGGCTAGTGGAGGACTTGAGCTCCAGGTTGTATTTTGTGTATTGAGGTAGATATTTAATATTCATGTACCCAGACTAGAGTTGTATTTATAGACACTTATTGTACAATGATGTACGAGATGTGTTACGATTAATTAACTTGGAATTGAGTAATGTATATGATACAATATATACTATATTATAATGAGATCCTGAGGCATGATAATTATGACGATGTATGACACTGCATAGGAATGCACCATTAATTGTGAATTGATGAGTAAAAAGTTTTAAATTAGCCCTATTTTTCGCGCTTTCGGGGCGTCACAGAGTTATCTTACTATCAGAGCTTAGGGTGTTTAGTACTGTCAATGTCGGTTAAGTGAAATAGAATACATCCCAAGTGTCTGTAATAGTCTGGTCATGAATTGAATCTGAGGATTGAGATTTCAATCGATTTTGATATGTACGCGTAGGAGACGAGTTGAGATAAAGAACGAGTAAACGACGAGGTCGTTCGAAGATGCAGGCAGAGTCCCCTCCGCCACCTGTCCCACAACCAGAGAGTCCTAACTCTCGATTTAATCGGATTGAGATCGATGTGAAGCAAGGTTTTGAGCAGATGGCAGCGTTATTCGCGCAACACTTTGGAGTTAATGCCTCGGGTACTACTCCTACACCACCACAAGGACCTCTCATACCCCCAATGCCTCCCATCACTCATCCTGATGACAGAAGTATGGTCCGACTGAAGGACTTTTTGAAAATGAATCCACCTGCATTTAGGGGAAAGAAGGATCCTACAGAGGCTGAGGAGTGGTTGACGGAGTTGAGAGTTATATTCGACTATCTGGGGTGCACCGATGCTGAGAGGGTCAGTATGAGTGCCTATATGTTGAAAGGGAGAGCTCGAGATTGGTGGGGTACTACCCAGGGTATTTTGATGTCCCACCAGGATGTGATTGGTTGGAAAGAGTTCCAAACAGCCTTTAGAGCCCAATATGTACCACGAGCTGCCCAGAGAAGGAGGCAAGCAGAGTTTTTGAGTTTGATACAGGGTGACAGGTCTGTAGATGATTACAAGAGCTGATTTATCGCTCTGCTGAGATATGATCCAAAGACTTTCAAGAATGAAGAGCTCCGCACAGAGAGATTTATGTATGGATTGAAGCCCATCATCCGAGATCGATTGATTGGGTTGTGTATTACTGAGTTTGGAGATGCTCTGAGACGAGCACAAGAGATTGAGAGGGGAATTGAAATTGTACAGTCAAGAATGAGTTTGGAGCAGTGATTAGGGACAAAGGTAAGAGGCCAGCGATGTCTTAAGCAGATGTTCAGAGAGGTTCCTTCAGGAGAGGAAGGATTGAGGTACAGAAGGGCAGATTGGAGAGACCCAGAGCTTATCCTATTATCAAGGAGACCCCTCGATATGGCAGGCCGGAGATAAGGGTTTGTAGAGACTGTGGCCAATCGCTTGAGGGAAGTTGTACTGGGTCGATCCGTGGATGTTTTAGATGTGGTGACATGGATCACAGAGTGAAGGACTATCCTCAACCTCAGATACCACATGCTCCGGAGCCTACTAGACAGCAGTCTCAGAGAGTGAATCCCCAGAGACGGGCCACTGCTGTAGAGAAAGGGAAGAAACCTGTGGCACAGGGATGTGTGTTTACCCTGGATAAGGAAACTGCGGACACTTCAGCAGAAACTATAAGAGGTACACTTTCTGTCTGTAATCATAAGGTTCATGTATTGATAGATCTAGGATCCACGCATTCGTTTATTTCAGAGCATTTTGCATGTAGTTTAAATTTGAAGTTTGAACCTCTAGAGTATGTACTACATGTAAATACCCCTATATGTGAATCCCAGAGAACTGGGTTAATCTATAGAGGATGTGAACTAAAGGTGGGAGATAGAGTGATGTTAGCAGATCTAATCATGTTGAATATACATGGGTTTGATGTAATTCTGGGGATGGATTGGTTGGCAACCAATCGAGTGAGTTTAGACTGCTACACTAAGATTGTAACTTTCTCCCTACCTGAACCTTACAGTGTACGGCTGAGATATTGAGGAAATGAATATATGGAATTCTAGTAAGTAATTTGAGAATTTTAATATTATTTTGTAGGATATTAAATGTGATTGTTCATTTGAAGTTATGAGACACTTGTCTCAGACGATGAGCGGGAACATCCAAGGATTGAGGATATACCTGTGGTGTGTGAATTCCCGGATGTTTTCCCAGATGAGCTGCCGGGTTTGCCACCAGAGAGAGAGCTGGAGTTTACCATTGATTTAGCACCAGATACTCAGTCGATCTCTAAACCTCCCTACAGGATGGCATTAGTGGAACTTGAGGAATTGAAGAAACAAGTACAGGAGTTATTGGATCAAGGGTTCATTAGGCCTAGTGTTTCACCGTGGGGAGCACCGATTTTATTTGTCAAGAAAAAGGATGGTAGTCTCAGATTATACGTAGACTACCGACTATTGAATAAAGCCACGGTGAATAATATATACCCACTGCCCATGATTGATGATCTACTTGATCAACTAAGAGGGGCCTCAGTCTTTTCTAAGATTGATTTGAGATCGGGCTATCACCAATTGAGGATCAAGGAAGAAGATATTCCCAAGATGGCCTTCAGGATAAGGTATGGCCATTATGAATTTCTGGTGATGTCCTTTGGATTGATGAACGCCCCTACTGCATTTATGAGATTGATGAACGAGGTGTTCAGAGACTATCTGGATAAGTTCGTGATAGTCTTTATTGATGATATCTTGGTATACTCTCGGTCGTATGAGGAGCATGCACAACATTTGTGGTTAGTACTTCAGATACTCCGAGATAAACAATTATATGGAAGGCTTAGTAAGTGTGAGTTTTGGCTGAATCGGATAGCTTTCCTTGGTCATATAGTCTCAGAGGAAGAAGTATCAGTGGATCCAAGTAAAGTAGCAGTTGTGCTTAGTTGGGAGAGACCGAGGATAGTTACTGAGGTGCGAAGCTTCCTTGGTTTAGCAAGGTATTACAGAAGATTTGTGGAAGGATTTTTAAGGATTGCCGCTCCTTTGACTAAACTCACGCGTAAGGAGACTCCATTCATATGGACTAATCAATGTGAGCTCAATTTTCAGGAGTTAAAAAGGAGATTGACAGCAGCACCTGTGTTAACTATTCCTGAGGGATCAGGAGGATTTTCGATGTATAGTGATGCATCTCATCAAGGATTGGGGTGTGTGCTTATGCAGCACGGAAGAGTGGTCGCATATGCATCGCGATAGTTGAAAGACCATGAGCAGAATTACCCCACGCATGATTTGGAGTTAGCCGCTGTGGTATTTGCTTTGAAGATCTGGTGACACTACTTATATGGGGAAAGATTCCAGATCTTCACTGATCACAAGAGTTTAAGATATCTCTTTGATCAGAAAGAGTTAAACATGAGACAAAGGAGATGGATGGAACTCCTTAAGGATTATAACTGCGAGATTCTATATCATCCGGGTAAGGCGAATGTAGTTGCTGATGCCCTGAGCAGGAAGAGTATGATAACTGCTATGATGATCAGGGAATGGGATTTATTAGAGCAGTTCGCCGAACTTTGGATCAGAGTTAAAGAGGTAGATACTGGATTTTTGCTAGCTTGCGGATAGAGCCCAGGATCATGAATCAGATTAGAACTGGGCAGCGTAGTGATCAGAGGTTGATAGATATGGTTAACCAAGCTGAACAGAGTTCGCAGTCGGATCACACAGTCAGTGAGGATGGATTGTTGAGATTCAGAGGACGAATTTGTGTATCGGACGATGATACCCTGAAGAGACAGATACTGAGAGAATCCCACTGCTCGTGATACACCATGCACCCAGGGAGTACTAAGATGTACCGAGACTTGAGAAAGGTGTACCGGTGGAGTGGTATGAAGTGAGACGTGGCAGAGTATGTGGCCAGGTGTTTAATATGCCAGCAAGTGAAAGCTGAGCATCGAAAGCCTGGAGGACTGCTACAGCCCTTACCTATACCTACATGGAAATCGAAGCATGTCACCATGGATTTTATTATGGGTTTACCGAGGACCCGAAGAGGCTGTGATGTGATATGGGTCATTGTGGATAGATTAACCAAGAGTGCCCACTTCCTTGCCATCAAGAGCACTGATACTATGGATGCCTTAGCTGAGCTGTGTGTCAGCGAGATAGCTAGATTACATGGGGCTCCAGTGAGTATTACTTCTGATAGAGATTCTCGATTTACTTCCAGATTTTGGACCCAGTTTTAGAAGTCCATGGGATCTCGATTGAGTTTTAGTACCGCCTATCATCCTCAGACAGATGGTCAGTCAGAGAGGATTATTCAGACCTTGGAGGATATGTTGAGGGCCGATGGATTTTAAGGGATCATGGGATGATCACCTGCCCCTAGCAGAGTTTGCGTACAATAACAGCTATCATGCAAGTATTGGAATGGCACCCTTTGAGGCTCTATATGGTAGGAGGGGTAGATCCCCTGTAGCTTGGGAAGAATTCAGTGACAGAAAGATAAATGCTCTCGAGCTTGTTGAGCAAGCTGTACAGAGTGTGAAACTCATATGTGAGAGGCTACGGGCTGCACAGGGTAGACAGAAAAGCTACGCGGATGTGCGTAGACGGCCACTCGAGTTTGATGTTGGTGATGCAGTATTTCTGAAAGTATCACCGAGTAAGGGTATTGTGCGATTTGGGAAGAAAGGAAAATTGAGTCCTTCATACATAGGACCATTCGAGATTCTTGAGAGAGTGGGAGAGGTAGCCTACAGATTGGCATTACCCCCACAGATGTCCAGAATACACAACGTCTTTTATGTGTCTATGTTGAGGAAGTACCACTCGGACCCTTCTCATTTTATAGAGTATGACGAGATGGACATACAGGAGGACATGAGCTATACTGAGGAACCCGTCCGGATTCTGGATAAGGAGAAGTTACTGAGAACCAATAGCATCCCATTAGTGAAAGTTTTGTGGAAACATCACTCAAGGGAAGAGGCAACGTGGGAACTAAAGAACCTCATGAAGGAGAAATACCCCCATCTCTTTGACTAGTTGAGTTGAATTTGGAGGACCAAATTCTTTTAAGGTGGGGAGGATGTGAGACCTGAGAATTTCAGACATATTTCAATTATGTAATATGAACTTGAAGTATAATTTATTGAGCTAAGTGAATTGTGGGAATGATAATTGGAGATTTATATGTTAAATGTTTAAAATAAGTGTGAAGCTATGAGGACAGATCGATCTGGGAGAAGGAGAGATCGATCTGGTGAGTTAAAAATGACAAGGAAGGAGGAATTTAAGGAGCAGATCGATCTCCAATGGAAGAGGATCGATCTCCTTATGATTCTGTTTGAGTGAAGATTGATCTCATGAGGAAGAGATCGATCTCCAAATGTTTCTGTTTGAGAGAAGATCGATCTCCTCAAGGCGTAGATCGATCTCATAAAGCCATAAAGAGATCGATCTCACCCCTCGACAGATCGATCTCCTAGGCATAAATTACCCCAAATCGTCCCCAAATTCAAATGCAGATCGATCTCATCAAGAGCCAGATCGATCTCCTACCCTCCGTCTATATAAGGAATCCCTGCTTTCTCCTTCAATTTCACTTTCTCTCTCTTCCAACCCCCATTTTCACCGAGCCCTAGCTTTCTCACTCATCCAAAGCACCCATTTTCGTCCAAATCAGAGGCTGTGGCAAGAAGAAAAGTTGTTCCTCATCAAAGGGAGAACAACATACTTGGAAATCGTAAGACGGATTGAATCGAGGCAAGAGATAAGCTCTCTACAAGTTTTGGGTAATTTCTAAACCTCGATCTTGATATTTGAGATGATTTTAGTAATGATAGTTGTTGGCATTGTGTTGAAATAGCTGAAAAATGATTAGGGATTGATGAAATTATAATGTAGTTAGAGTGATGATGATATTTAGCAACTTTGGTAAATTTAAGAATTTTTGAGCTATAAATGGAGATTTAGACAATGTGGTGTATTAGCATATATATTGTGGCATAGAAAATATAGAATGTTGAGGTGTTGTGAGCGAGATTGTGGTTTGTGATGGAGTTATGAGAATTGAGAAATTTGAGGTGTTATGAGCAATTATGCTCGATTTTGAGAATTAAGGTTAATGTGATAATGAGTATTGATGTTTTAACATCGTTTAGACCGCTCGGGAGTTCCAGAGTGGAATGTGAGGCTAGTCCGTGATACGGGGGAAACGATTGCACTATACGAGGTGCAAAGAGGTAAGGGAAAACTAAACCACTTGTGTATGTGTTTTGATGAATTGTTGTAGCATGAACCATGATTTGAGAATACAAGCATGTTTGGTGTTGTGTTGTGATATAATTGCACACGATTTTTATAGCCGGTTGGAGCCCATTATTTTATGAGTTTATAAGCTGAGTGTGAAATTGCTTTATAAACCTTTGAATTTGCATGAAAAGTAAATTGGGCTCTACGTTAAGGCGATATTGAGATTTGAGAAAATGTATACGTGTTTTGTCGGTTGGAACTCGGTTTTAATATGTTTTGTGTTGAGTACATAAATGTTTTAAATGAGTTTTTGAGGGAAAACCATTATGAGTTCTACGTGATGGCATAACGTCTTATAAGATAATGGCTAATGATTGAGACTTAGGCGTGTCATGTTGAATACACATCGGGCCTTGCTCTGGTAGCATGTAAGACCGATATAGTGGGACGCCTGAGAGCTAACCCAGGGACCACAGGCCTTGTTCTGGTAACATGTAAGTCCGATTATTCCTCCACTTTGGTAGCGTTGGGAGGTCTTGCTCTGGTAGCATGCAAGTCCGATATTCCTCCGTTTTGGTAATGAGAGATGCCTCCGTTTTGGTAACGAGAGATGCCTCCATTTTGGTAACGTGAGATGACCCCCGTTCTGGTAACGCTGGGTGGCCTTGCTTTGGTAGCATGTAAGATCGAGAGAGTGGGCCGCCTGGGAACCGACCCAGGGACCACGTGATAGTGTGCATGAGGCGAGGCATTGCTCTGGTAGAATGTAAGGCCGGGCCCTGTTAACATATAAGTCCAATATACCATGCATACGACCATATTGTCGACGTTCCCTCTATACGAGGATGCCTGGGATGCGCACCCAGAGGAGATAACATATTTGATGTGCCATGACGAGTTTTAATTGAGTTTTATTGCCTAGTCTCGTTTTACACATGAGTTGTGTTTTGTGACCTTGTCACGTGCTATTTACTGAGGTGATTTTTATCACGTATTTTGAGAACAACCATTATCGCATATATTTACACATGCTTGTGAGTGCTTGATGTTGAGCCTCTTTACCTTCATGTTTTCACATGATTTATGAGTTATGAGATGAAGATGTTTTGAGAACTTTCATGCTACGATTTCAAATGAGCTTCATAAACAAATACATATTTGTGATGTGTGATATGGTTTATATAACTGAGTTCCCTTACCCCCCTTATTGAGCGATTTGAAAGCTCACCCTGTTTTCTTTTCCCCCCAGATCGCTTCAAGTGAAGTGAGTTCCCTGTGACGTACGAGTTAGAGGCTAGTGGAGGACTTGAGCTCCATGCCGTATTTTGTGTATTGAGGTAGATATTTAATATTCATGTACCTAGACTAGAGTTGTATTTACAGACACTTATTGTACAATGATGTACGGGATGTATTAGGATTAATTAACTTGGAATTGAGTAATGTGTATGATACAATATATACTATATTATGATGAGATCCTGAGGCATGATAATTATGATGATATATGACACTGCACAGGAATGCACCCTTAATTGTGAATTGATGAGTAAAAAGTTTTAAATTAGCCCTATTTTTCGTGCTTCCGGGGTGTCACACTCCCCCACTTAAGAAATTTGGTCCTCCAAATTAGAACCAAGTTAGTCTGTAAATCACTTCGGATAGTTCACACATATCATACTCTTACTCTTCAGCTCCTATTTAAATTCCTCCGAAGTGTAATACTACCGAAGGACTTTTATTTAGGGAGATCATCTTAAATCTCAACACCTTCTCCTTCCTGTTTAATACTCGAATCTCATTATACCTTTAGAAAGAGAAACTTCCAAACCCACTGATTCACACTCCATGAATCCTCATGATCCCCTTCTCTTGTCAGCATAGCGTTTCTATCTGTTCTGAGGTGTTCTCATTCTCTCACAATCAGCTGAACACCCTCAGAGGCTTATTATACTAGATCGAAAGCAATTTTCTATCTGTCACCCACTTCTTTCTATCCATTCGGAAAAGCAACCCTTACGGCCAAACAATGCTTCACACAATGCCATATCGATACTCGAGTGATAACTATCGTTGTGGGTAATTTAGCTAATAACAAATGATCATTACATGAGCTTCTAACATCAATTGCACAGTTCTCATCATATCCTCCAGAACCTGTACAGTCCTCTCTGACTGACCATCTGTTTGAGGACAAAACGTTGTGCTCACTCTCAACTAGGTTCCCATGGCTTCCTGACACATGTTCTCAGAAGTGGGAAGTGAAGCGAGAATCCCTATCTGATACAATACTTCCTGGAATGCTACCAATTGTTCCACAATCGTCTTATATAAATTTGCTCATGCACTCAAAGTATTTATGCCTTTCATAACAAGAAAGTGGGTAGACTCAATCAATCTATCGACCATTACTCAAATAGCCTCGTGATTCCTACGGTCTTCTGTAACCTGTCATAAAATCTCTGGTAACTTGCTCCCTCTTCCATGTCAGAATTGGTAGAGGCTACAATAATCTTACAGACTTCTAGTGCTCTACCTAAATCTACTGACATATGAGATACTTTGCCATAACTCTACAATGTCTCATTTCATATCTGACCACCAATACCCTTTTCAGAGATTCTGATATATTTATTACTTCTCGGATGCACTGTATATCCCGAAGAGTGAGCTTCTGAGAATAACACTATCTCATCAACTGTGGTCACGGGGAGCATTTATACTATCTTTGAACCTCAATAAGCCATCATCACTCACTGTGAACTCTGTCACTGTACCCTTTCGAATCTGACCCATACTATCGACACCCCGCCAATCATCATGCTAAGCCTGTCAAATCCGGTCACTCAAATTCGGTTCTAATCTTAGGCTAGCTGTCACACAATCACTGTCATCATCAGAAGGGATCACATCACTACTGAGGCTCACAACTGCTCTAGCAGCTCACACTCCCTAACCATCATCTGTGATACCATCCCGAGGCTCTTTCTGCTCAAGGCATTAGCCATTACATTAGCCTTTCCTGGGTGGTACAATTTCCACAATCATAATCCTTCAGAAGCTCTAACCCTTTATGTTATCTCATATTCTACTATTTCTGTGAAAATAGATTGTAAGACCCTAATTTAGTTAAAAACACGAAATGAGTATGTTCGTGAAAGGAAAGATTGAAATGGTCCCAAATTAAACGAACGAGATTCAGACTAGAAATAAGAATCCAAAACACGAAATTAAAAACGCAAAAGGACTGAAATGGAATTCTTGAACACGTACAAGGGCAAAACGATCAAAAGATCGAAAGTCGTTATAAATTCGATGAGAAAATTTAATTAAAAATAATGGATTTGAGAATCTTGATCAATAACGAAGAAATAATTAAATTTCAGGTTAAATTGATCAAGATATGAATTTACTGAAATTAATCAAAATTTTCACTCGGCGCAATATCCCGAAAATACAGAGAAAATATACCAGGAAAGTGAAAAAATACAATAAAATAGATTAAATTAATTAAATAATTAATTAGAATAAAATATAATTTTATTTAGATATTTTGGGATTTTAGAATAAAATAATGAATATAATAATAATAAACTAATTTATAAATAATAAAAAATAAAAATAAAATAATTAAGGTAAAAAAAACAGAAATTAGATTCGGGAAAATCGAAAACTGGGAAACCGATTGAAAACCAAAGGAGACGCGGGATCAAGCCACCGATGACCACCGGCGCTCGACAGCTCGAGGGAAGACCTGAGGACAAAGAGGGGAAGCCTACGAGTAAGTTGGCACCGGCGATGCGCGCCAAGGACGACCGAATCTGGCGAACAAAGGAGGAGAAATCGACAGGAGAAAGGAGCTCGATCCCGGCGATCCATGGTAGCTGGGCCCGAACGCTGGGCACTGGCGCTATCGAGAGGAAGAGCTGGTCATTTTGAGACCGATAGCGGTCGATGAAATGGCCGGAATCACCTGCGACGGCCAAGCCCAGAAATGGGTACCGACAGCGGAGAGAACGGGCAGGATCGGCCACTTTTCGGTGACCTCGACCGAAGCCAACCCCAGATCTGAGATGCGGACGACCCAACGGAGCCACTGGCGATGGAAGCCGATGGAGAACCGGCTGGCGAGGCCCTGAACCGGCCGAACCGGACTGAACTGGACTGAACCAGACTGAACCAGTTCAGCCAAGAAAGAAAGGAAAAAAGGAGAAAAAGAAAAAAAGGAAAAAGGGGAAGAATTTTCAGGGATACACCAGACTTCGGGTAAGTCGGTAAGAGGTCAAAAGTGATCGATTTGATTTTCGAGAAATTTATTTAAATTATATTTAATCGAAAAGTAACTCGGGATTAAATATATAATTGTGCAGTTTTACGACAAAGCCCGAATGAGAGCCAATTGAGCTACGATTTTCGTACCCCACATCATATTGGGTAAGTATATTTTAATTTCGACAATTAGAGTTCTCAATACAGAGTTTCGATTATTTTACGAAATTTACGGATTAATTCTGTATAAAAAGAAATATTTATCGAAACTGCAACGTAATTACTGTAAATAGTATACGGGCTATCCAATGAGTTTGGAACGAAGCCCGATGATTATTGATAAGCTGAATGAGCCCAGTAAACCCGAAGAAGGGATTTAAATAATATAAACGGGCTGAAAATAGGCTTGAGGCCCATTAAAGTGCAATTGGGCTCAATAAAGTAAAGCGGGCCCAATACGTTAGATTCGATCAGTAAATGTGATATACTGATAAAAATAAGTGAATTAACCCAAAATATGTGGTTATATGCAATTTTGTAGATTTGGTTGATGCGCAGTTAGACTGAGAGATCGGATATTATCGAGACGAGATAAGTTTATGCGTAAATCGAGGTAAGGGAACTTTGTAGGTGCATAGAGATTTCTATACGTATTTATTAAAGGGATTTATAGGGCCTAGAATTACTTTAAGTATCTAGAAAATTAATAATAATTTTTACGAAAATCAGGGCACAGGTGAATAAAGAAAAAGACGATTTTACCCCTGAGAGTAAAATTTACAAAAAGGGTAGTAAGGCAGATAAATTGCATGATTTCATGTTTTTAATGTTTTATATGAATATATTGCTTTGATTTAAACAAATATGCACATAGGTTGGCTGTTGGTTTCGTGAATTATACGAAAGGGTACCGGTTTGGACCGGTTACTATTTTAAAAGATGTTTTATCAAGATTGAGCCACCTATCATATTTATTCGAGTAAAAAGAGTGCTAGAGTCTTACTCGCACTAAATTTTACTGATTATTACTCATGAAAGCCGTACTGGAGCATTGCTCGTACGAGAAATTTGTGTGTGCACAAAACCGTGCTGGAGCTTCGCTCACACAAGATTTTAGATATCATGATATGCATAGCGTGGTGCTGGAGCTTCGCTCGCACTAGACGTGAGTTGACATGCATATAGTCGTGCGGAAGCCTCCTGTAGACTGTGTGTCACAGAGAGTTGATATGCTCGCACGTATACTTTGAGACATAGGTTGGTTATCGACATAGTATTGGGGTGAGTAAGACCTATGGCAGGCACCTCGAGACTATGATATGGGTCCACGGAGTACGATGTACCGTGTATGTCACACGGAGTATGTTGTACCGTGCAATCATGATAACTCGATGATGTTACTTGATATTCTGGCGGGTAGGATTTGACCTCACCTCCCGTTGTAGTTGTGATGCCCGGCACACCGGGATCTGTGTAGCCTTGGATCACAAGGATAAAGTATGGCCATAGTCCTCGATTTTTCATACAGTAACCTACATGCCTCACATGATATCATACGGTCTGAATAGACCAGGATGAACCCGAGGGAGGGGTAATGTCCCGATTTATGTTTTTAAATGAGATACGATTTAATGAATCAAGGTATTCCTGAGAGATGGGTTTGACCTTGATGAAGTGTTTTATGATGAAACAAATGAGTTTTAACATGATGAGTTTATGATGAAACAAATAAGCTTTAATGTGATGAGCATGAGATGTCATACATGAGGATTTTTCCATGTTTGTTTTATATCTGGATTTCATGATTTCTCTTATATGATATATACATACATGTGGCATCGTTTTAGTCATACCTCATGCTCCAAATGTAAACGATTTTATATGATGACATTATCAGCACGTAGATAGTATAGTTATCTGCCTACTTACACTATTGCCTTACTGAGCTGTTTATGCTCACCCTTTTTTCCACCCCACAGGGTACATTCAGTAGAAGAGAACGACAGTAGTCATGCATTTCAGTTATCCGCTGCATTCTTATCAAGACCAGGTATACACATTTGTATAATTTTTGTATCTGAATATATAAAGGCACAGTACTGTACATGGATGTAATATTGGGGATGTATTTATTTAAAATAAATTTATATGCAAATGAAATATGGAAATGGAATGGTAAATAGGTGAGAGGTGACTAACACCGAATCATAACCCAACTGTTTAGTGGTGTAACTGTTCACGACGGGTAAGGAAATGAAAAAGCAAAAAATTTACTCTGATTTTTAGGTAATTTGGGTCATGACATAGATACTCGGGCTTTTATGACCAGTACATACCCGAAATTTCTCACCGTGTACATAGTAGTGCCATATAATCAATATAAACACTATCACTGTCAACTAAATCATGGGTCAGATAGTTTCTTTCATGATATTTGAGTTGTCTGGATCTATAATCGACTATCTTCCCATTTTCCATCAATACACAGCCCACTCATTATTTTAAGGTATCCATATACACTGCGAAACCTCTTGAGCTATTGGGTATAGTGTAAATAATTACGGTGGTTAGTTCATACTTCAATACACTAAACTCCTGTTACGTCTATCATCTTATTCAAATACAACTTTTTTTTCTAAGTTAAACGTGTCAACAAAGTAGTCCATTTCGAGAACTCTCAACAAATCATCTGTAAAAACAATTTTCAATTGTTGCTTATGATTTTCCATGGACTTTAAATACACCCAAAATATCATCAATAAGGAGGAAAACAAATCGATTCAGGTAAAGTTTAAATTCCTAATTCATCAATGCCCTAACGAGTACAAAGAATTATCTTGGGCACATCCATATTCCACTAAATATTTCAATCACCCATATCCTTGACCTATGTATGCATAAACGTGTAATGTCATTTCGAAATCGCTTCTGTTTAAGATACTAACCCACGTCATTTTCTTTTTCTTATATTAACGACTTTTATAAAAATTTTACTTTTTTAAACCTTTGTGATTAATCGAATTCTATATTTCTTTATCGTACAGGTAAAGGTACTCTAATTTTAAGCATATATCTTACGACTGTCGATTTCAATTTATAGGTTATGTGTACTTTTAGACGCTGTCAAGTCTTCAGGCGGGGAGGTATTTTGAAATACCTTTATTAACTCTCAAACTTGACCACATGGACTGGTTATGGATATATCCACCCCTTATCCTTGGTCGCAATTCATATTCACTACATAACGCTTAATCCAAATTATTTCACATATCAGAGATATTCGTACCTTGCGTACACCTCTTATTCCAATATATCTTGTATTCAGGATCTATCACATCTCAAAGCTTATCTCCTTTCGTATATCAACTATAACAAAACTCTTTCATTACTTGTTTAAACTTACTGTACACTTTTCTAGGGTGAAACATTGCTATCTTACAATAGCAATTTCAACAACATAGTTTGCAGCCAATCAATTTATTCACCATATTGTATCAAAACACTCATATTTCATAGAATGAGATTGGTCTGCATGTTCCTTTCCCCTACTTTCAACTTACAATCTCTACCGACATATTCAACTAGCAGACTATCCTTCATTGAGGTGCTAACTATAAGCATTTCACCTAATGATATAGGCTTCACATATTTCACTAACTTATATGCAAATGACTACGATATGAATAAATGTGTAGTACCGGGATCAATTAAAATAATTGCTTCAATATTAACAATCAATATGGTACCTTACACCACATCAAATGAAGCATCAATAGTGTCCTGGTCCAAGGCATACACTCGCCCTCATTCAACCACCTATTTCCGTGGTAACTACCACACATCCAACACTGCCCATTAGCAGGTTGGGGTCCTCAAATCACAATATCCATGTAAACGCTAAAACTGGATACACTGGGCTTACCAATCATCTTACCCCGTGACTCATCAACTCTAATCTTTTACCAAACTACCTTTTTCCCATTCTGACATCTCTGTCATCCTCTATTCTCTTTTTATCTCTATTTCAACCCTTATTGCCTTTCTCAAACTCAGAGGCATGCAATTCTTAATCTTATTCACGCACTGTGATCTGCGTATTGCCTCGTCGTATGTGGTGATATCTAACAGGACCAATTAGATTCTGATAGACGGTCTGAGTCTTTCCATGACTTTTGGACCTTTCAATTCTCATTTGTTGAGTTAATGTATTTTGAAATGACAAAACAAGTTAATTCTATAACATTAAGTTGATATAGAAACATGTTTAGAGGTTATTAGTACCAAAACTTAGAGTTCTGTTGATGAGAGATCGATCTAGCTGATGAGAGATCGATCTCCTGGGTTTTTACTTGATGAGAGATCGATCTCATAATGGAAGAGATCGATCTCGCAAGCCTTAAACCTTTACAAAGGGACTTAGGTAGAATGAGATCGATCTGCAAGGGTTAAGAGATCGATCTAGTTAAAGCTAGAGTTGAGAGATCGATCTGGTCTAGGAAGAGATCGATCTCCCTTAAGAGCTTAAGACTATAGATCGATCTGAGAGATCGATCCACACTCAAACAGAGAACTTATGAGATCGATCTGGTAAGGAAGAGATCGATCTCCTCAAAGTCAGAGAGCTAAAGAGATCGATCTGTGTTGTTGAGAGATCGATCTCCTCTCTACGAGATTGCATGACAGATCGATCTGGAAATCGATCTTGCCTCAAACAGAGAGATTAGGAGATCGATCTGCCTATTCGACAGATCGATCTGCCTCATTATTTTTAAACTAACAGATCGATCTGCTAACCTATGAGATCGATCTCCTTGTGTATTTGTGCTTCAATCTTGCAGGATTTATAACTAAGAGATCGATCTGGCCAAGATGGCAGATCGATCTGGCACTCTACTGGAGGTACCCAACGGCTAGTTTCTGCAAATCACAACGGGAAAAATAGCATTTAATGCTCCAACTACCAATCCTTCAGTATTTAATCAAGCATTGAAGACAAAGAGAAGAGAGACACTATTGCTGAACATTCCAAACATTCTCAAGCTTTAATTCATTCAATCTTTGTGTCCCTATTGCTCATTAATTGAAATTCATTGTACAAGCTTAAGTGCAACAAGCTTTGTTAGTACTACCCATTGTAAAGCCTTATTCTGTATTCATCCATACCCAAAAAGAAAAGAGGATTGTTCCTCAGTGAGAGACATTGTAAAAGGGTGAATACATTTCTGTATTGCTAAGGGTAGAGAGGTTATTCCTTAACCTGTAAAAGGAACATTGTAAGCTCTATTGAGAGAGAGAAAGAAAGCACTTGACAAGAAGGTCAAGGAGAGAGGACGTAGGCAAGAGTTTGGCCGAACTTCTATAAGTGACTGTGTTTGTTTCTCTTTCCCTATCTTGCATTTAAATTGTTTAATTTCATTATTGCTCAATTCTATTTTCTGATTGAAGTAGGATTAAAGTAAAATTTGTCGTAATTGTTAGAAAACCGATTCACCCCCCTCTCGGTAGAGCCAACAATTGGTATCAGAGCTAGGACTCTTTAAGCACATAGGAACAACTTCCTAAGAGTTAGAAACGATCAAATGGCTCTTAACAATGTAGCAACTAGTTTGGTAGGAGAGGGGCACTCTACGGTTAGACCTCCCATGTTCAATGGTGAACATTATTCGTATTGGAGGACTAGGATGATGTTATTCATTCAAGCAAATGATTATAAAGTGTGGAGAATAATAGTTAAGGGACCTCAAATCCCTACAAAGAGAATAGAGGGAAGAGATATCCCCAAAGAAGAAGATGAATGGGATTCTAATGACATTAAATGTGCACAGCTAAATGCTAAAGCTATGCACACATTATTTTGTGCTTTAGGTCCTAATGAATACAATAGAGTCTCCGGGTGTGATAATGCCAAGCAAATATGGGATAAATTGGCAATAACTCATGAGGGTACAACCCAAGTGAAGGAGACAAAAGTAGGTATGCTCACACATGACTATGAGCTTTTTAGGATGAAGGAAGGAGAATCAATTAGATATATGTTCACAAGATTCACTGATGTAATTAATGGCTTAAAATCCCTAGGAAAAATTTATTCTAATATTGAAATGGTAAAGAAAATTTTAAACAGCTTACCTAAATCATGGGAAGCTAAAGTGATGGCAATTGAGGAATCTAAGGATCCTCACACATTGTGCCTAGATGAATTGATAGGATCTTTGCTCACTTATGAGATGAAACTTAAAAGAAATGAAGAGCCACCCAAGAAAGTGGGAGTTGCTCTAAAATCCACTGCTCAAGAGGAGATTAAAAATGAGAGTGGTAGTGAGGAGGATATTGAGATGGCAATGTTTGCCAAAAGATTTAATAAGTTCATGAGGATGAAAGCTAGTAGTAGTAATAGGAGAAACAATAGGAGAGAACAAGAGGAAGTAGGTAGAAAAGACTCTATTGTATGTTATGAATGTAAAAAACCTGGACACATAAAATTTAACTGCCCTCTTCTTAAAAGGTCAAATGATAGGTTCCATAAAAAGAAGGCAATGGTGGCAACATGGAGCGACAGCGACTGCTCCGATGATGAATCAAATGAGGACATTGCCAACTTATGCTTCATGGCTATTGATGATGATGAAAAGGTAACCTCTAATCTCAATGAATACTCATTTGATGAATTGCAAGATGCATTTGATGATCTTGCATTAGAGTATGAATGTATGAGCATGAAGTATAAAAAGTTAATATCTAAATTAAAAAAGGAAAATGAGATAATGTTAAAAGATAAATTAGAATGTGAAAAGAAACTAGAGATTTCAAATCTAGAAATTTGTGACCTTAAGGAGAAAAATAACAATCTACATAACTCCTTTAATAGATTTCACATGGGGCAACAAAAGCTAGATAGCATGCTAGAAACCCAAAGGGCATTTTTTGACAAAAATGGCTTAGGATATAATGCACAAAGTAGGGAGACCCATCTTAAGAGTTTTATTGCTAGGAAGAGCATGAATAAACCTGCAGTTACTTATTCATATTGTAATAGAAAGGGACATAAGTCACATTATTGCAATATAAAGATGAGGAATCTTAAAGGAAAAAGAGTAAAAAGGATATGGATTCCAAAAGAGGTAATTCTTTCCAAGGACTGTAATGCATTAGCAAAATGGATCCCAATGGGATCAAGAATTGCATTTACTAACCTCCAAGGACCCAAGAAAATTTGGGTACCTAAGACTTGAGTTTGATTTTTTGTAGGTGATTGAGCATAGCCACAAAGCTAAAACAAAAGATGCTTGGTACTTAGATAGTGGATGCTCAAGGCACATGACGGGTGATAAAAGCCATTTCAATTCTTTCAAATCAAAAATTGGTGGAGAAGTCACTTTTGGGGACAACTCCAAAGGCCAAGTGGAAGGAAGTGACTCAATAGGTAATGATCATTTCTCTTTAGAAAAAGTATTACTTGTTAGGGGTCTTAAGCATAACTTGTTAAGCATTAGTCAACTTTGTGACAAAGGTTACAAAGTAATTTTTGATTGCATGAAGTGTAATGTTATAGATCCTAAGTCAAATAAAATTCTTTTTCTAGGTCAAGGCAAGGTAACATATATATTGTCTATCTTAATGAACTCAAAAATGAAAACATATGCTTAATGGTAGACAACAAAAAGGAATCTTGGTTATGGCATAGAAGACTAGGCCATGCAAGCATGAGTGTGCTATCCAAGCTAGCTAGAAAGGATCTAGTAATAGGTTTACCCAAAATACCTTTTGATCATGAAGAAATATGTGAAGCTTGTGTTAAAGGAAAACACAAGAGGACAACTTTTAAGCCTAAGAATAGTGTATCCACCACTAGGCCTCTTCAATTACTGCATTTAGACTTATTTGGACCAACTAGAACCACTGGCTTAGGTGGGAAACACTATGGATTTGTAATAGTTGATGATTACACTAGGTACACATGGGTGTTCTTTTTGAGAGTAAAAAATGAAGCCTTAGAGAAATTCATAGCCTACTCAAAGGTGACTCAAAATGAAAAAGGATACACAATAACAAGCATTAAAAGTGATCATGGCAAAGAATTTGAAAATATAGGATTTGATGAGTATTGCAATGATCAAGGAATTAGCCATAATTTTTTAGCCCCTAGGACACCACAACAAAATGGTGTAGTTGAGAGAAGAAATAGAACTTTGGAAGAAATGGCTAGAACTATGTTATGTGAGAATAACTTACCAAAGTATTTTTGGGCCGAAGCTATAAACACATCATGTTATGTAATTAATAGAGCTATGATAAGACCCATGCTAAAGAAAACTCCCTATGAGCTCTACAAAGGTAAGAAGCCTAACATTAGTTACTTCCATCCTTTTGGCTGCAAATGCTTTGTTCTAAATAATGGAAAAGATAATTTAGGAAAATTTGATGCCAAGAGTGATGAGGGAATATTTCTAGGATATTCATTGAATTCAAAGGCTTATAGAATATATAACAAAAGAACATTAATGGTTGAAGAGTCTATTCATGTTATATTTGATGAGTCAAATAATATATCAAAAGATTTAGCCAATGATGAGAATGTTGGAATATTTGATGAAAACTTAGAAGATGACTTTCTAGAAAAGCTTGACTTGAATAAAGAAGATGAAGAAGAAATAGAGGTTTTAGAAAGAGAACCTAGAGCACCAAGAGAGTTAGGATATGTAAAAGATTGTGAAATAGTAAGAGATCCAACTCTTGGAGTTAGAACTAGATCATCCCTAAGGAATATGTGCCAATATATAGCCTTTGTATCTCAAATTGAGCCTAGGAATGTCAATGAAGCCTTAGAAGACAATAATTGGTTCCTAGCAATGCAAGAAGAATTAAATCAATTTGAGAGAAGCAAAGTATGGAAACTAGTTCCTAGGCCTAGTGATCACTCAATAATTGGAACTAAATGGATATTCAAGAACAAAATGGATGAAAATAGTGTGATCACAAGGAATAAGGCTAGGCTAGTTGCTCAAGGCTATAGACAAGAGGAAGGCATAGACTATGATGAAACATATGCACCGGTAGCTAGATTAGAGGTAATAAGAATGTTACTTGCCTTTGCATGTTATAAAAACTTCAAGTTATATCAAATGGATGTAAAGAGTGCATTCTTAAATGGTTTTATTAATGAAGAAGTATATGTTGAGCAACCTCCCGGATTTGAAAATCATGAATTTCCTGAACATGTTTTTAAATTATCAAAGGCACTTTATGGGTTAAAACAAGCTCCTAGAGCTTGGTATGAAAGGTTGTCAAAATTCTAAATAGAAAAGGGATTTTCAAGAGGAAAAGTGGATACCACCTTATTCATTAAGAATAAAAATAAGGATTTATTAGTTGTACAAGTGTATGTAGATGATATTATTTTTGGTTCAACTAATGAGTCTTTATGCCAAGAGTTTGCTAAGATCATGCAAGGAGAATTTGAGATGAGCATGATGGGAGAACTCACATTCTTCTTGGGACTTCAAGTGAAGCAAACAAAGGATGGAACCTTCATCAATCAAGCAAAGTATACCAAGGACTTGCTCAAGCGATTTGGAATGGACAATTGCAAACCTCAAGCCACTCCAATGGGCACCAACATCAAGCTTGATAAAGATGAAAGTGGTAAGTGTGTAGACACTAAACTCTATAGGTCTATGATAGGCTCATTGCTTTATTTAACTGCAAGTAGACCAGATATTTTGTTTAGTGTATGCCTTTGTGCTAGATTTCAATCCTCTCCTAAGGAATCACATCTATTGGCAACTAAGAGAATCTTTAGATACCTCAAAGACACTCCCTCACTAGGACTTTGGTACCCCAAGGACTCCACTTTTGCCCTTCATGCATTTTCAGATGCTGATTTTGGAGGATGCAAAATAGATAGGAAAAGTACTTCAGGTACTTGCCAATTCTTAGGAAATAGGTTAATTTCTTGGTTCTCCAAGAAACAAAACAGTGTGGCTCAGTCCACAACTGAAGCTGAATATATAGCAGCTGGTAGTTGTAGTGCTCAAGTGTTGTGGATTAAACAACAAATGAGAGATTATGGTATTGACATGAAGCAAGTCACTATTAAATGTGATAATACCAGTGCCATAATCTGTCTAAGAATCATATTCAACACTCCAGAACCAAACACATAGAAATTAGACATCACTTCCTTAGAGACCATGTACAAAAAAGGGATATAATTTTAGAGTACATTGACACTCTACATCAAATAGCTGATATATTCACCAAACCCCTTGATAGAGATAGGTTTTGTATCCTTAGAGGTGAATTAGGACTCATGAATATCTCTTAAGACTTATGTGTTTTAAAAATCTTGGTTTCAAGTTGATTTTAAAAGAGTTTTTACAAAGATTTTCTGGCAATGAGGATGAGAGATCGATCTCCTTGCAATATAGATCGATCTCCATACCTCCAACAAGCCTAAATCATCAAGGTTAAGCTAAGCAGATCGATCTTCTAACCATAAGATCGATCTCCTTACGTCTCTGTTTAAAGGAAGATCGATCTGTCAACATGACAGATCGATCTCTTCAAGCTTCCGCATTCTGCAGATCGATCTTTGCATTGGGCAGATCGATCTGCCTAAGCCTCTGTTAAACGATAGATCGATCTGTGTGTAACAGATCGATCTTCTTAAGCCTCTGTTTGCGACCAGATCGATCTGGCCTTACGACAGATCGATCTCTATTGGATTTTGGAAATGACAGATCGATCTGTCGCCTCGACAGATCGATCTCCTGTGCCCTGAAGTATAAATACCCGCGTAAAATTCCCAAAATTCACAAACCCAATTTTCAAAATTTCCAAATTTCCCTCGCATCCTTTCCTTCGATTCCTCCTCAGATCGATCTCCGTACGGACCTCCTTGAGTCTTGGTGTCAAATTTTGGTATAGTAACCAACATTCCTTACTGATTTTCTTAAAATTTTTCTTCAATTTGTGTTCATTTTAATTCTAGGGCAAACCTAGGTACTGTTTCATTGCTTTTCTCATTGTTGAATCTGTTTAGCGCAAATCTAGAGTCTAGAATAATGCCTAGGCTTAAGACAGTAGGACACAAACCCCGTAGGACCACTGTAGAGGCCGGTTCCTCATCACAACCCGTTCCTCCACCTCCTATCGCTTCCTTCAATCGGTGTTTTAAAACACCAGCAAAAAGAAAGCGATATGAGGAATACTTCTCAACCATGCCAATCAAGCATTGGCGTACTATCGATTTTTCCTTCCTCAATCGTATAGATTTTCCTTACGTGTCAAAGTTTGAGGAATTTGGTTGGATGAATTTCTTAAAAATTAACACTCCCGTCCCTCCAAATCTAGTTCGTGCATTCTTTTCCAATGCCGAATTACTTTTTGACCCAAATGACACTTGCAAAATTGTCGGTTTCAAAACATATGTCATGGGTAAACCCATTATAATAGACACTGAAGTTCTAGCCAAAGCGTTTGATATACGCGATGAAGGCTTAACAAATGAGGATGAGGAAGTCTCCTTGGAGTTTGATCTCCCTGGGGACAAGGCGAGTGACCTGCCGATGCATCCTCGGTTACTCCACCTCATAATCTCTTGGAACCTCCGCCCTTTCGGTACTCGTCATTCTATCGGTAGGCGCTTAGATCGTTTTTGGCTCCATCACATTCACACCACAAGCCAAAAACCTAACCTCCCTCACTTTATAT
The DNA here is from genome assembly GCA_033439115.1 of Firmiana major. Taxonomy (NCBI): domain Eukaryota; kingdom Viridiplantae; phylum Streptophyta; class Magnoliopsida; order Malvales; family Malvaceae; genus Firmiana; species Firmiana major. The sequence continues at coordinate 14,219,092 of CM065913.1, read as the reverse complement.
ACGAAGATTGGCTGAAGATTGTGCGTGGATAAGCTACCACGATCGTTTTTCCACAACTGGTAGCTTATCTTCTCCACCGCCTTGGTATCGACTGCAGCGGTGAGACTGGCGAACTCCCCTCTCACAAGAGCGTGCTTAACATTGGGACCCTCCATCATATGGGGTACTACAAAGACTTCTGGGGAGAGTGGATGAAAAAGAGGGACCAACAACCTGCTGAGGCTATGGAGGAGGACCCCTCCAATGAGCCAGTAGCCCCATCTGCTGCACCAGCTTCGGAACCATCGTCCTCAATGGCTCCGCCCACTGCACCGGCAGCCCCACCGGGAGAAAGGGAGATCTTTATGAAGATGCTGAGTGACCTCACTCAAAAAATCGATGACGGATTTGCATATTTAAACCAAAGAGTGGATAAGATTCAAGAGGCTCAAGAGGCGATGTTCGATGAGCTCCAAGTAACACGCACGCATGTTGAGAATCTTTTGGATCGTGATCCTCCCTCACAATAGGCCTTAGGTGTTTTGATTTAGTGTAGTTACAACATTTTAAGCTACTTGATGTTATCTGTGAGGAATTTGCTTGAATGAAATGTTGATTGACTTGTGTTAATGAAATGTCATTGGTTGTGTTAATGAGAAAGTTCATTTTGAAATGATGAGTATTCTATTCTTGTGCTCTTGATATGACAAAAAGGGGGAGAAGAAACATGTGATTGTGTTAAGATACATAAAGGTGTCTAAGAATGATTAAATTGAGGGGGAGTTAAGCAAGTAACAAAACCAAAAAGCTAAAAGAAATGGGGAGCTCACAAAAAGGGGGAGCTTTTGCAAAAATTCACTAAACATGTTTGTTTTATGTTTTGTCATATCAAAAAGGGGGAGATTGTTGAGTTAATGTATTTTGAAATGACAAAACAAGTTAATTCTATAACATTAAGTTGATATAGAAACATGTTTAGAGGTTATTAGTACCAGAACTTAGAGTTCTATTGATGAGAGATCGATCTGGCTGATGAGAGATCGATCTCCTGGGTTTTTACTTGATGACAGATCGATCTCATAATGGAAGAGATCGATCTGGCAAGCCTTAAACCTTTACAAAGGGACTTAGGTAGAATGAGATCGATCTGCAAGGGTTAAGAGATCGATCTGGTTAAAGCTAGAGTTGAGAGATCGATCTGGTCTAGGAAGAGATCGATCTCCCTTAAGAGCTTAAGACTATAGATCGATCTGAGAGATCGATCCACACTCAAACAGAGAACTTATGAGATCGATCTGGTAAGGAAGAGATCGATCTCCTCAAAGTCAGAGAGCTAAAGAGATCGATCTGTGTTGTTGAGAGATCGATCTCCTCTCTACGAGATTGCATGGCAGATCGATCTGGAAATCGATCTTGCCTCAAACAGAGAGATTAGGAGATCGATCTGCCTATTCGATAGATCGATCTGCCTATTCGACAGATCGATCTGCCTCATTATTTTTAAACTAACAGATCGATCTGCTAACCTATGAGATCGATCTCCTTGTGTATTTGTGCTTCAATCTTGTAGAATTTATAACTAAGAGATCGATCTGGCCAAGATGGCAGATCGATCTAGCACTCTACTGGAGGTACCCAACGGCTAGTTTCTGCAAATCACAATGGGAAAAATAGCATTTAATGCTCCAACTACCAATCCTTCAGTATTTAATCAAGCATTGAAGACAAAGAGAAGAGAGACACTATTGCTAAACATTCCAAACATTCTCAAGCTTTAATTCATTCAATCTTTGTGTCCCTATTGCTCATTAATTGAAATTCATTGTACAAGCTTAAGTGCAACAAGCTTTGTTAGTACTACCCATTGTAAAGCCTTATTCTGTATTCATCCATACCCAAAAAGAAAAGAGGATTGTTCCTCAGTGAGAGACATTGTAAAAGGGTGAATACATTTTTGTATTGCTAAGGGTAGAGAGGTTATTCCTTAACCTGCAAAAGGAACATTGTAAGCTCTATTGAGAGAGAGAAAGAAAGCACTTGACAAGAAGGTCAAGGAGAGAGGACGTAGGCAAGAGTTTGGCCGAACCTCTATAAGTGACTATGTTTGTTTCTCTTTCCCTATCTTGCATTTAAATTGTTTAATTTCATTATTGCTCAATTCTATTTTCTGATTGAAGTAGGATTAAAGTAAAATTTGTCGTAATTGTTAGAAAACCGATTCACCCCCCCTCTCGGTAGAGCCAACATCATTGTTCATAATGTTGGATTATACATGCCCAGGGATGTAAATTGAGATCCATACACATCAATAGATTTGGTTTCCCTGAACTAAACTCATAAATTCATCTGTAACTTCCTCTGAGCAGTATTTGAGATATACTTTACCCGAAATGCATCCAGAATTATCTCCCATATCAGTCCTGGATGTCTAACTATTAAAATGGGTCAAGCGGATTTCTGCCAATGCTCCGCCTCGCCCTCTAACATAAACGCATTGAGTCACTTTCTCAGTCAACATACACCGATAGAACCCATACAACTTCGCAATCTCATTCACCCAGTCATCAGTAACTATTGGTTTCTTTACTTCGCTAAATACCGGAGGGGTGTGAGAATCTCTATAGTCTGAGGCATTTTTTCAGGCTTTACCCTGCCTATCCTCAACTACTGCATAGACTAAGTAAACAACTCCAAAATATTTTTTACACTCCACTCCATCCTCGTGAAGCGTGTCTCAATACTGTATGGTCTCGTTATAGGACCCTGTGGAGTATACTCAACATCAGTCTCCACCTCAACCTCCTCATGAGTCTCGTGAGTCGACTCAGCACGACTAGTAGGCTCAGACCTACCTCAATGGCCTCTGCCTCGTGCTCTACCTCCTCTACCGTGACTAATATTAGGCATAATGCCTATATTACTGCATTCTCAACCATTTCTTAGTTAAAACCCATCTCAATATACACGATTGTATCTAACTAAGCACAGTGACATGGGGATGTAATTTCTTAATTACTGACACAGACACACATCAGACCAATTTCGCTCTGATACCATAATTTGTCATGACCCAAAAATCAGAGTAAATTTTTCATTTTTCTTTTATACTAACTTGTCCTCTGATCATGACTACACTCCACTAACAATTGGGTTGTGCGTCAATGCCAGTCCCACCATTCATTCACCATATAACTTAATTACTTAATAAAAGAGAGGTAAACACATGAGTTTTTAACTAATTCTTTCTCATTCATTTACAAGTGTTTACAGTGTCTATACATCCCTGAAAGTTACTTACAAACATGTTACTATGCTATTCTTATTTAGATATAATATGTATAAGTGTATATACCTCAAAATGATGGGCAGCAACGGATATTAGGAATGCAATACTTAGTTGCCTCAAAGTCTACTGAAAGAAATCTGTGTAGGAAAATGAAAGGGGTGAGAACATCAAGCTCAGTAAGACAATCCTACGAACAAGTAGGTAACTATACTACCTACATGAACGTGGTGTCATGCATAAACCACTCTTTATCCACACATTTCAAAATAGATGCTATAATTTATGATGTCATGTAAAACAAGTTCACATATGGATTTCAAAGAGCATGGAAAACTCAACATGTAAATCAATTTAAATCATTTCATTCTCATTAAAATTTCACAACACAGCCAGGACTCCACCCCTCCCTCGGGTGTTCTTGACTCACACAAAATCATGAAATCAGATGTTTTTCAAAGCAATAATAACATGCGAGCATACCCATATGCCACACGAATGAATGTCATGTAAAACCAGTTTACATCATGCATGAGTTTAAATAGCATGTAAAATAACTTCATGCAAGTTTCAGTTTAAAACTTAGTTTAATTTTTATCAAAATCACATCTCAATCAGGACTCAACCCCTGCCTCGGGTGATCCAGACTCACACAAAAGTCCACAAAACATGTTTCTCAAAACATCAATTTATAACATGCGAGACTAGGTAATATATATATATATTTCAGGAAGATAACCAGGAGTATGGCCATATACTCGTGATCCCACTGCTACATGGATCCTGTGTGCTGGGTCTCACCACTATCGGGAACCACCCTAGGAGGTGGGTCAGTCCATCCCGTCGGTCCTGTTCGATATCTCACATCCGATATCTCGCATCCGAAGATGCCACTCGCATCTGAAGATGCCACATAATCAATCCTAGCACGGTATAGCGTACTCCATGATATTTGCATGGTACAACGTATTTCGTGGACCCATATCTCATATCCACAATCGTGCCTGTCTCAAAACGCATGTGCGAGCATATTTAATCAGCGTGACACATAGTCTACTCAACACTCCAAGCACGGATCATCGCATGTCTCATTAAATCAGTGCGAGCGATGCTCCATCACTCTCATAAAATCAAAGAAAATCTCGTGCGAGCAAAGCTCTAGCACGCATATTATAAAATCTCATAAGATCTAGTGCGAGCTAAGCTTCAACACTCTGTCAAAATCATGTAAAACTAGTGCAAGCTAGGATCCAGCATTGTGTGATAATCAAGTGAGAATCTGGTGCGAGGTAGACTCCAGCACCTTGTCACGAAAATCATATGAAAATTTAGTGCGAGTTAGACTCCAGCACCGATGCATGTAAAACTCTAGTGCGAGCCCTTACTCCAGCACTAATGCATGCATCACACAAATCAAAACTCGTGCGAGTTGAGCTCTAGCATGTCACATTCTCAAAAATCACGTAGGTGGCTCTGTTATCTCAAAACCATTTCTAAGGAAATCATATTGTTGAAAATATGAAATGCTGTGCATTTTTATTTACAAGCTAGCCAGCCTACTCATGCACGAGTCAAAGCACCTAAAAAACAAGCAGGAACCTCTTGTTTTGGCTCCTCTCAAATTTTTTTAAATTTTAAAATTTTACCCTTCACAAGGGCATTTTGGTCATTTATCCATCCAAGGAACTAAAATTTTTATCTTAAATCTAGACCCTTCAGACAATTTTAGGGAATGTAAATGATGTCAAAATTGGGTAAAGTTACCTCTAGCAGTCCGTAAAATTCCCTTACCTGGAATCACGCGCGAGCTTATCTTATCTCGACCGTACTAGGTCTCTCAGTCCAATCGCTCCAGACCAAGTCTACGGATCTGCATGTAACCATGTATTTAGGTCAGTTCTAATATACTTATCAGTATTTCACTTTTACTGATCGAATCTAAAACACTGGGCCCGTTTTACTTTATTGGGCCCGATTGCACCTTAATGGGCCTCGACCCCTTTTTAGCCCGTTTTCACTTATTACATCCCTTCTTCGGGTCTATTGGGCTCATTTGGCTTACCAATACTCATCGGGCTTCGTTCCAAACTTATTGGATAGCCCGTATATCATTCACAACTATTTATTCAAAAATCTGAATTTAATCTATTTTATTGTGAAAATAAATCCGAAATCCGCAAAATAAATTTCAATTGCGCAATAATCATACAAGTCTCGTAAATGAGCTTTACTTACTTGAAATTATCCGTTGGTGCGTAACTCGGAGTTCGATCGGCTCACGTTCGCGATTTATCGTCGAACTACACAATTTTATATTTAATTTTGGGTTATTTTTCGATCAAATATAATTTAAATAAATTTCTCAGAAATCAAATCGATCACTTTTGACCTCTTACCGACTTACTCGAAGTCCAATGTAACCCCGAAAATCTTCATCTTTTTTCCTTTTTCGCTTTTTCTTTCTTTTTCTCCCTTTTTCCTCTCTTTCTTGGTTGAACCGGTTCAGCCCTGTTCAGACCGGTCGATTCAACCCGGTTCTCTTCTACTGAATCGGTCTATACCGGTTTAGGCTTCCCCATCGCCATTCATGACGTTTTCGATCGGTTCTCGGATCGTCTCTGGTGTCAATGGTGCGCTTGCACTATGGGAACGTTCAGCTAGGGTCGGGGTTGGCCGAATCGATGCAGGTGGCCGTCGATTTCTCTCTTCTCCCTCTCGGCCTTCTCTCCCTTGATCTACTGAATTTTGGCACCCGGTGCCTGGAGAGTCCCGCGAGGGTCGGCTTCATTTTGCAGTGGTCACCTGACTTCCTGGTCACCGAAGGTCGACGGGCAGAGGATCATTCCTCGTCGGCCTTCGTTTCTTCTTCGCGCGATTCTGCTGATTTCGTTTTCTTTTCTTTTTTTTTTAATTTATTTTATTATTATATTATTCATTAAAATATTCTAAAAATCCCAAAATATCGAAAAAAATTCTTATTTAATTCATTTAATCAATAAATGAATTTATCTATCTTATTTTGTTTTTTCGATATATTTTTCCAATATTTTTGGGATTATTTTTTGATGTGAAAATTTCGATTAATTCCTATAAATTCATATCTTGATCAATTGGACTCGAAATTCAATATTTTCTCCTTTATTGATCAAGATTTCTTAAATCCATATTTTTAATGAAATTTTCTCGTTCAATTTATACCGGATTTTAGTCTTTCGACCATTTTACCTTTCTACACGTTCGGGACCAATTTAGGCCGACTTTCCTTCTTGGACCCACTATAATTTCTCATTTAGATTTCATATCCCTGTCCGTACATTCAAATCTCACAAATTTAATTTAAAATTCCTTAACTGTCCGTTTCCAAATTTTACGTATGTTTAACTACTTCATTCATATTTATATGATCAAAGTCATCCGTCTTATGATTCCATAAACATATAACATCCATAAAATGTGTGAATCATAAGAAAATACGATAAAAATCGGGTCTTGAAAGGGCTAGAAGATCCACATGCTAAACTAAGTGGATCTAAATCATTCTGACTAAAGATAAGAACTTATAATGTGAAAATATAAAGAGCTCATGAAGGAAAGTCGGTTTGATTTGGTCCCGAACACATTGAAGTAAAGGAAACGCCAAAAAGAGGCTAAATGAGTCCGAAATAGTCCGTTTAAGGTGTCTTTGATATATTCGCCTCCCAAAAATGGCAAAACGTAAGGATGAGAGTGTAAACCATAGAATATGACACTTTCAAATTTTTGAGAAAAAGTCAAATGTGGTCAATGGTGAAGAAAATGGTAGTTAAGAAAAGTGGACTTTGACCATAGTTGACTAACCATGGTTAAAATTTAACCTAAGGTTAAAAAGTGGGGAAGAAATAGTTTTGGTTAAAACACTCGATAATCATCCCCTTAAGTATGGAAAATTAATTTAATCAAAATTCATATTAAATTAAACAGGTAAAACGTAATGTGCCAAAGTTGGAATTTTCAAAGCCTATTAAGGTATAACAAGTGTGGGTCGAAATTCTTAGGCCCATTGGGCTGAATTGGTGGGCCAATTGGTGGGCCCAATATTAAGTCAATTTTAAGGCCCAATTTATAGAAAAAATTTTAACCTAAAATAAAAGCCCAAATCGAGAAGCCCATTTGCTAAACTTAAGCTCATTAGTAAATTAGTTAAAAGCCCAATTGATAAACTATGACCCAAACCATTATAAGCCCAAATTAATGGCTGAAATTGTGACTTAATGACTAAGTCTATTAGCTAAAAAATCGGCCAGCACATAGTCTTCTTAAACCTTTCATTTTCGGTAAACAAGAGGAAACCATTAACAACCCAGTTTCAAGCTTTATCTCACTAGAAATCACTAACCTAGAGACATATTTGGAGCTTGTAATCTTCATGGAAGTTGTTCCAAATTGAGAGAGGATTAACATACTTTCGAATTGGCTATCAAGGAGCCATATTGAGAGAGAGGGAATTCTTCAAAGGTCTTGACCAAAGGGGAAACATCAAGCTAGGTATAATTTCAAGCTTCCAACTTCATATCTGTTTATCTATGGATTAATTCAAGTTGATTGGTGTATCTTTTATGGATCAAAACACATGAAAACACCATGAATCCATGTTGGCCGAAAATGGGTATTTGTGTTTTGATGAATACCCACTTGATTTTAAGACATGTATAGGTTGGTATGTATGTGTGCATGATTATGGCATAGTTAATTTTAATCAATTTGATCAATTGGTTAATGAATTGAAGATGGCACACAAGGTGTTTGATAAAATGCTTAAGTGAACATAAACTAAGGCTAAGGCATGCACACTTGGTGTTTGATGAAATGCCTAAGAGAATGGCTAGCCAAATGGCCATGGGTGGCGTGGTGCTCGACATGGTGCGGCATGATAGCTCTCGGCCACATGCCATGGCCGAGAGGCCAAATGGGCATTGCTGATGTGGTCTCAGCCCAATAAGCAATCATGGGCCTCGAAATAAGACCAATAAGAGTTAGTGGGCCCCACAAGCCTAATAGGCCCAAATGAATTGAATAGTAAAGTGAAATGGGCATAAGACAGTGTTAGGGCCATTAAGATTTATTAAGGTCCAATAAGAGTAAACGAGCCCATTAAGTGAAATAGACTGTATTAAACGTGAAAACAGTTGTTAAAATATAATTAACCTGATAAATGATTATATGCAGCTCTAGAGTTCATATTGGGAGCTAATCGGACCACATGATTAAGCATAGTCGGGAAAGTGGAAATCTTCAACGTGATTTCAGGTAAGGGGATTTTACGGGTAGTTAGAGATATCTGCACGTAGTTTCATCTGCTTTTACATTCACTTAAAAAGTTTGAGGGTCAGAGAAAGTGAATAAAATTTATTGAGACTCGATATGCATAAATGATGATTTTACCCCTACTAAGGGTAAAAAGTCAAAGTTTAGGAAAAGTTCCTAAAAGCATGGAAATCATATTTTTGAATGTTTTTACTGTTGTTTAGCAGAAGAATAGATAGATTAGCCAATGTTTTTATGAAATACACAAAATAGCCCAATTATGGTGCTGATTTTACAGTTTTGAAATATCCCTGTTTAAAGGAACCATCTACGAGTTATGTGAAAACAAAACGTGTTGGAGCACTGCTCGCACTTGATTTTACGTGTTTTCTACATGAAAAGTGTTAGAGTGATTACTCACACTTGATTTCCCATGACATACATGACATAGTATTGGAGCGTTGCTCATACTTGATTTTAATGAGTTTTGTGTATGACATAGCACTAGAGCGATTGCTCGTACTTGATTTGAAATGCAACTTGTACATGACCTAGTGCTGGAGTGTTACTCACACTAGTGTTCGAGTTTGTGATATGTGTGAAACAATGTTTGAGCGGGGTGTCGACTGTGAGTCACACTCAAGGCGCACATTGTAACTTTAATGTGATATACATGACATTTTAAGACCGTGCTGATTTCCTTGTGTAGACTGAGTGTCACACTGATGAGATGTTCGCATGTGGATTTAGAGACGTGGCATTGATTATCTATTGAGATAGGGTCCACGGGTGTACGTTGTACCATGTATGTGTCACAAAGTACGCTGTACTATGTGTTGTTTGGAGTGATATGTGGAGTTGAGGAGTTGATAGCTGGCGGTTGTAAGGATTTGACCCATCTCCCGTTGCAGGAGTGATGCCTCGCACACCGAGGACTGCATAGCCTGTGATCACCGTATAAGATATGGCCATAGTCCAAGATATTGTTGCATATAGCCACCGAGCCTTACATGATTATATCACATGATTTTATGATTCGGGTAGACCTGAGGGATGGGTTGGAACCTGATTTATATGTTTTAATTGCTGAAATGTCATATTCACTATGTTTGGAATTAACTGGTATGATAAATTTACAAAGATATAGCGTTTTACATGAAATGACTATATTTGAAATTGAGCATGATTTCAGTACATGTGATTAATATGTACATAATATATCAGTTTTTCACTTAATGCTTTAAATGTGAAACTAAGGAAAGAGTATTTCAAGGCATGGAATTATTTTCAGTAGATAGTGTGGTTATCTACTTACTTGCCTAATTTCCTTACTGAGCTAGTGAGCTCACCCCTTTCGTTTTCCATCTCTCTACAGAGCCTCCGCAATAGATAGTACACGGTTAAAGATTGCATTCCTTTTGTATGTTGCATTCCCATCGAGCGAAAGGTATACACATCACATACAATTTTGTATCTAAACAAATAACAGCACAGTGATGGAAACAATGTAATAATGAAGGATGTTTTGTATTTAAATATATATGAGTTCTCTTATGATAAAAAAGTTATTTACAGTCAATAGACAATTTTTATTGACATGTATTCGTCGATATGAATGGTTGATATGGTAAGTAAAGGTGAGGATACTAATATCGAATCACAGCCCAACTATTGGTGGTAGAGATATGACAGAAAGAAAGGTAAGAAAAAAGGGAAAAATTTGTAGTGGTTTTTAGTAAAAGTCAGTCGTGACACTATCATTCTTTCTTATCACTTATCCGAACTTATCACATTCTGAAACATTCTTGTTCCACAACATACTTTACAATTGAAACTTATCGAAATGTCATATTTCTCTTGGGTTTATGGACTAGGGTATGTTCTAGACGCTGTTAAGTTTTTCAGGCAGAAAGGTATTTTGAAATACCTTAATTAGCCATCAAACCTGACCACCCGGACTGAACATAGCTATAGGGATTCAAAATTCTAACATTGTGAAATGCATCAAACCAAAATTTATTGACATCCTCATTCATCCTTCAAACACAGCCATTTTCAAAATTATATCATTCATCAAAAGTATTCATATACCGAAAACAATCGTATTTTAAAAACATCTCTTTTTCATACATCACTCATATTCGAAACTTGTCATACTTTAAAATTTATCTTATTTTGAACATCATCTATATCGAAAACATTTACTTTATTTGGAATTGGTATATTCGAAACATCTTCCATATTCCAAACTCTCTTCGCTTCTCGAAACATAGTTCTTATTCCATAACATTTATCAAAACTCAAAACATGTCTCATACTATCTCTTGCTAACGATTATAATCCGTTAATCGGGATACTACTGACTATTGCAATCCTCCAGTTGAGACTTCATTCCTGACTATTATCATCCATGTTAGTAGGGTACAACATATTTATGTCATATCGTTAGGATATGTTCTAGGAACCATGCTCATGTTCATAAAAACATTTTTGAAAACATAATTTCATACTTCAAAACATGTTTCACATTACAAGGAAGGCATTTAAAGAAATCCCGACAATCCTTAAAACATGGGGAAATCAGGGTTAACATGCTTTCGTGCTTACTTAAATCATTTTGTATAAACTTACTTTGAAATAAAACATTCATATATACTTATGAAATTCAATTTACATACGTATATACTTACTTTTTAAGTAAAACATGCTTACTTTATAAGTAAAACATGCTTCCATCCTTCTTCCTTACAAATAGAACTGGTGCTCCCCAAAGTGAGACACTCGGTCTAATAAACCCTTTCTCTAGCAACTCTTACAGTTGTTTCTTTAGCTCTTCCAACTCAATCAGAGCCATTCTATACGGTGGTTTAGATATCGGCTCGGTACCAGGCACTAACTCTATGCAAAATTCCATTTCCCTTTTAGGTGGTAGCCCTGGTAAATCATCCGGAAAGACATCAGGAAATTCTGCAATCATTGGTATGTCTCTCAATTTTGGGTGTGGCTTATCTATGTCAACCACGTATGCAATGAACCCTTCACATCATTCTTTTCACCGTTAGTATCACAAGTCATCGCATCAACATTCAACATAAACAAATAAGTTCATCTCTCAAGTAGGTTAAATAAAATCACACTCCTTTCATTTATCATGGTTATGTTCTTTTATTTCATTTCACAAATCTTACAACATGATTTTCTATCTCGGGAAACATCAATGTTTTAGCATGACAATCCATAACAACATGATTGGTAGCAAACCAATCCATTCCCAATACTACATCGAAATCATTCAAATTCAATAAAATTAAATCGGCTGCCATTTCCTTTCCCTCTATCTTCAATTTACAATCTCTACATACATGCTCAGTTAATTGACTATCGTCCATGGGTCTGGATATCATCAACAATTTATCCAAAAATGTAGGCTTCACATGCTTCAACAATTTATGCGCAAAGGAAGGCGATACGAAGGAATGCGTGGCACCAGGATCAAATAATACCAATGATTCTAAATCAAAGATTAGGATGGTACCTTTAATCACATCCGTCGAAGCATCTGCGGTGTCCTGATCCAGTGTATGGACTCTTCCTCTGGTCACACCCACTGCCTGCTTCTCTTTTTCCACAATTGTAGCCCTCCTCTTCGAGGCAGCTGTCTCAACTGGAGCTCTCTCTGGCTCCTTGCCTTCTGTGGGGCAGTCTCAATCATCGCAGTACAGTACCTCAAAATATGTCCGGGCTTCCCACACCTATAACATGAAATAGGGGGCATCTGACATGGTCTAGTCTCATGGTATCTGCCACATCTCCTACACTGATCAGTAGTAGGTTATGGTCCTCCAATAACCATACCCCTCGATGCAGTCAAAGTCGAGTACACGGGAGGTCTAGTAGCTCTCTCCTACACCTCCTCAATCTTAGGCATCTTCTCGAAAAATCTCTGGCCTCCTCTCATGGCCACTCTATCTATCCCGGATCCCTTTCAATCTCTGTCTCCTCTACCACTAACCTTCACTAGCTCGGAGGCATTCCGCTCAAAATCCTACTCGCATAACTGAGCCCTATGTACAGCCTCCTTATAAGTAAGTATGTCAAATAGAGCTAGCTTAGTTCGGTTGGCCAATCTCAATCCATCCATGAACTTCTAGACTTTCCTAGTCTCACTCATCGTGTCCGGGTCATATCTCTCCAAAGACATGAATCTCGACTCGTACTCATCCACAGAATGGTTCCTTGAACTAAATTCATAAATTCCATCTGCAACTTCCTCTATACGGTGGTTGGGATATACTACCTCCTGAAGGCCTCCAAGAAAATCTCCAAGGTGATCTCAGAGTGTCGAGCCCTTAAAATAGACTCTGTGGATCTCCACCAATGTTCTACCTCGCCTTTTAGCATAAATACGATAAAAGTAACTTTCTCAGCTTCTGTACACCTGAAAGATCTGTGCAGCTTCTCTATCTCATACACCTAATACTCAGTAATCACCGGGTCCTTCACCCCTCTAAACACTAGAGGTTTCAACTCCTGAAACTGTCGCAATCTGCTCAAGTCGCAATCATACCCTAAATCGCTATCGCTCTGTGGTGGTGCGATAGGTGAAGCCGTATCCTGTACTAGGGGTATCGCTGTCTCAGTAGCCTGAGGTCTCTCCGCCTCTCCAGCTGCCTATCAAGTAGTAAGCTGTGCCACAGGACCTTGTCTATCACCGACACCCAATGCTTGAGTGACTATCTCCACGAGGCTCTCAATACTCCACTCTATCCTAGCGAAGCGTGCCTCGCTATCCCCTGATCTCTCAGAAGGGTTCTGAGGAGCCTAGTCAGTCTATGGCTCCGCACGGCTCTTAAGCCTACCTCTACGGCCTCTAGCACGTGCTCCCGCCCCTCTACCTTGGAGCATAACAGGCATAATGCCTAACTTCCTTTATTCATAATCATTTATTAGTCTTAATCTATCTCGGTATTCACAGCTATATCTAAACAACAACACAGTAATATGAGGATGTAATTTTCCTACGTCACATTACTGACTCACATTAGGCCAACTCAGCTCTGATACCAATCTCTGTCACGACCCTATTTATCCAATTCGTCTAAAAATCATTGAAAATTTTTCGCATTTTCCTTTCCTTACCTGGTCGTGAACAAACTCACCACTACACAGTTGGGCTGTGAGTCAATAATAATCATCACTCATCATTCATTCTTAAATTAATCAAAAGGTGTGTCATTCATTTGAAAGTTAAGTTATACATGACATGTTTTCTAACTTTTACATCCCCCACATTACAATACAAAATGTCTACTGTGCCTTTACATATTTAGATACAAAAAGAATCCATGTGTGTATATCTTTTGGCGATGGAAGCAGCGGATGTCCAAAATACAAAGCCTTAGTCCTCACTGGGCTGCTATGTACACTCTGTAGAGATGGATGAGCAACCACACACTCAGTAAGGCAATAATGCAAGCATGGTAGATAGCTACCCTATCTACATGCTGATAATGTTATGCATAAATCATTTATAATTGGAGCATGAGGAAATAAAACTATGCCCGGTGTATATACATATATCATGTATTGAAAGTCATGTAAATAGGCATAAAACATGGAAATACCAACATGTAAAACCATCCCATGCTCATTCTCATTAAATCTCATCACAAAAGGGAAATTCATTTAAGAAACATCCTTTTCAAATCAAATTATCATTTCTTTAAATCACAAATCCCACAATGCTTGACCCCTCCCTCGGGTCTACCTTGGACAAATCTCAATCACACTCACGTATCAAAACCATGTTGTATTATGTAATATTAGGTGAGACAGGTCACTATATCACAAAAACTATGTTGGCCAACTATGCCATAAATCATCCCAGACCACACAAATCTCGGTGTGCGGGCTATCATGCTGGAATGAAGGTGGGTTAGTTTTTCGCCAGACTTTTCAAATCACATAACCACCATGCGGTACAGCATACTCTATGTGATATACACGGTACAACGTACTCCACGAACCCATATCATGGTTGGGGGTGCCTACCGCAGGTCTTATCTACCCCAATGCCATGTGTAACTGATATAGTCTTAAGTGCACGTAAGAGTATTTTTAACGTTAGGTCCTAGCTCCTCATGGCCTTGCTCGCCCCTTTTGGGTTCCTTGAATGGATTAATGTCAGGTCCTAGCCCCTCAAGGCCTTATTCGTCCCTTTTGGGTTCCCTAAATTAATCCGTATTACCCTCACCACGACATCATACATACCACAGTGTGAAAACCTGTGCGAGATAAGCTTTAGAACAATCCATGCATCATAAATAAATATCCTCATCCGAGCAATTCTCTAGTACAACATTTATGCATAAATTCATGAGAAAACCGTGTACGAGCATACCTCCAGTACGGTTATATGCATAAGAAAACCACTCAAAATCCACGGACGAGTAGAAGGTCCAGTACGATTTATAAAACATCATCAAAATTTTCAGTCAAAGTGCGAGCTAAGCTCCAGCACGTTTTAAACATGTGAAAGCATCAAAATCTTGTGCGAGCGAGGCTCCAGTACAATTTAATTCACACAAACAAGATAGGCGGCTCATAATCAACCAAAACAATCTCAAAATCATGGTTAGCAGCTCACATGCGCTAATTCACAAAATCATTTAAACACCAGTCAGCCTATCCGTTAATTTACTCAAAGCAAAGCATTGTGTTATGTGAAAACATTCAAACACGTGATTTATACAATTATTAGTACTAATCCTTTTTTAGAAATTCCATTTCAAAACCAAATCATACACCACAAACACTTGTAGTCATTCATATACACCAACCATTATTTTCTTAATCAATCATGCAATTCATAAACGCCCTATATTCACCCACAAGATCAAAGTACGAGCAGCTATCCTTATATACTTACAGAATTCCCTTACCTGGAATCGTGTCGCGTGATTCTATTTCCTTAAAGCTACTTACTTGTACGGTTCGATTCATCTCCAACAGACTCTCCGGAACTGCACAAAATCGTATATCGCACCAATTTAGTTCAATACAACACAACTCTTGTGTTTACTATAGTCGATTCAACCTATAGCCTCCATTAACACTCATAAGGCCTCGTTTTATTGTTCTACTCATATCTCGAGTCTATTGATTCCTTTAGACCTATTGATTCATACTAAATCAATATTAAATCGATATTAAGCTCATAGTGTTCTTATTTCATCAATTTCGTCACTATGGCATTTTATCAACATCTTATATACTCATTTTTGTAAATTGACTATCCTCAAAATGTGGCTTCATTTACCCATCTCAAATCATTCCTATTACTCCAATAACAACTTAGTATAATCCCATAAATCACCAACTCTTCCAAATCACATTTTCTCATTCTAGATTTATTCTATTTTCTAGGTCACACTAGTTCCATCACATCCTAGGTTGTTTTAACCACCAATACTCATACAAATCAATTCCAAAATCAATAAATAGACAAATGTACTTAGGCTGAAGTATTAGAAAGTTATCAATCTAGTTTCTCTTCTTGCTCTAAATGAAAATGTACCTTGCTCCTTCAATCCAACAAATGAGGCTTTGATTCCAAAGTATGTTGTTCTTCTCTTAGATATGAACAACTTTATATCTAATAGTCTTACTCAAATCTTTATGAAAATGGATGGATTTAGGAGTGAGGAAGCTAGGTTTTGGGTGTGAAATGGAGAAAATGGGGGTTATTTTCGTGATTTACAGATTTCACTGCTCCTATTTATAAAAATTGCTTGATGAGATCGATTTGCATTGGAAGGAGATCGATCTGGTTATCTTAAATCCCTCGTTTTCACTCCAATTTGAATGCATGAAATCGATCTGTCGAGGCTTGATATCAATCTGCTTCAAGCAGAGAGTTAAGGAGATTGATCTGGCTAAGGGAGGGGATCTATCTGCTCCAACCTGAGAGCTAAGGAAATCGATTTGCTTGCATTAAGGATCAATCTCTTCATTACAAAATGCTTAAAAGATCGATTGGCCCCATTGGATATCGATCTGACCTGTTCCATTGCTCGAATAAGAGCATTTTTTGCTCTTCCAGATCGATCTGCAGTAACTTACACTAAACATCCTTAATTTTGCTGTCATAGTCATTTTCTCATCCAACCACCTTTAAGACTTGAAAATGACATCCATTCAGACTTTATACACATTAAAACTTGTGTGCATCCATTGTATAACCAAAGGTATACAATACAAAACCAAATGGAAGTACAACTTCGTTCCATTTTACCACGCCACTCATTTTCCATTCCATTCACCTTCATCAGATACAAAAGTCCATTTCTTCATATTCATACATAATGAAACTTGTACGTACATCACAAACTCTTATTACAAGTATGTACATTGAATTTATGGACTTTACATCACTTATGCTTCACATTACATGTACATCACCATACTTATGAAGTCATAAGGTTACATATGAAATATGGGTCTTACATTCCTCCGTTCCTTCAAAGAATTTGGTCCTTCAAATTTGAACCAAGTTACTCCTCAAAAAGTTGGGGGGTATTTCTCCCATATCAAGTTCTCCAATTCCTATGTGGCCTCTTCCACCATGTGATGTTGCCAAAGAACGTTCACCAAGGGAATTGTCTTTGTCCTTAACACTTTCTCTTTTCTATCCAATATTCGAATCGGCTTCTCAACATACGTCATATTCTCATTAAGCTCCAATGGCTCATTCTTATCACATGTGCCGGGTTCGGGTGATACTTTCAAAGTATAAAGTATGGAAGACATTATGAACATTTGCCAAGTTCGATGGCAGTGCCAACCTATAAGCTTTATCTCCTACTCTCTCCAAAATCTTGAAGGGTCTTATATATCTAGGGCTCAGCTCGCCCTTCTTACCAAATCTTATAATACCTTTCGAAGGTAAAACTCTTAAAAATATCGACTCAACCACATCAGACTGTAGTGGTCTCCATCTCTTATCAGCATAACTCTTTTGCAGGCTTTGAGCTATTCGTAATCTCTAACATATCAATTGGACATCCTCAAATGCCTGCTGCACTAAGTTCGAAGCAAAAATCTGTCTGTCACCAACCTCTTCCCATCCAATGGGGGACCGACATCTGCGTCCTTACAATGCCTCATAGGGTGCCATCCCATTACTCGCATGATAACTGTTATTCTAGGCGAACTCGGCTAACTGTAGGTGATCATCCCAAGAGCCTCTAAAATCCAGCACACACGCTCTCAACATATCCTCCCGGGTCTGTATAGTGCTCTCTGACTGCCCATCTGTCTGAGGATGAAAAGTGGTACTAAAACTCAAGTGGGTCGCCATCACATCTTGAAAATGTTCCCAAAAGTGGGAAATGAAACGGGCATCCCTATCAAAGACAACGCTCACTGGTACACCATGTAGTTGTACTATCTCTCGAACATATAAGTTCGCCAATTGACTTAGAGTATTGGTAGCTCTCATAGCTAAGAAATAGGCTGACTTAGTCAACCAATCCATAACAACTCGTATGGCACATGACCTCTGCGGGTCCTCGACAATCCCATCATAAAATGTATGGTGACATGCTCCCACTTCCATGTTGGTATCGATAGAGGCTGCAATAATCCTGCAGGTTTCTGATGCTCTACCTTCACCTATTGACAAACGAGATACTTAGCGACATATTCTGTAATGTCTCTTTTCATTCCAGACAACCAATAAACCTTTTAAAGGCTTTAATACATCTTGGTACTCCTCGGATGTATCGTGTAATTCGATGAGTGAGCCTCTCCTGATCTTAGGATCCTCAGGAACACATACTCTACCTCTAAACCTCAATAAGCCATATGTACTTAGCTCAAAATCAATAGACACCTGTTTGTATCTGACTCAACCAATCGATACACTATCGATCGCTCTGCTGAGCTTGTCGAATACAGCCAATCAACTATGGCTCTAATCTTATACTAGCCATAATCTCAATTCTCTTTGACCCAGGTGGGGACACATCCAAACTGAGGTTCTCAATTTGTTCCAACAACTCATGTTCCTGTACCATTATATAAGACACCAACCCTAGGTTCTTCCTGCTCAAAGCATTGACAACCACATTTACCTTACCCGGGTGGTATATGATTTCGCAATCATAATCCTTAAGGAGTTCGAGCCATCTCCTTTGTCTCATATTTAACTCTTTCTGCTAGAACAGGTACTTAAGGCTCTTTTGACCTGTGAAAACTTGAAATTTCTCACTATAGAGGTAGTTGAGCCATATTTTCAAAGTAAACACCACGACCGCCAACTCTAAATCATGTGTCGGGTAGTTCCTCTCGTGATCTTTCAACTGTCTAGATCCATAGGTAACTACCTTCCCATTCTGCAAAAGCACACTGCCCAGTCCTGGTGTGATGCATCCATATACACCGAGAAACCTCCTGAGTTGGTTAGAATGGTGAGAACCGGAGCAGTGGTCAATCGACGCTTAATCTCCTCAAAACTCCTCTCACATGCCTCATCCCATACAAACTTAGCGTCTTTCCACGTGAGGTATGTTAATGGAGCAGCTAGTCTGGAGAAACCCTCTATAAATCTCTAATAATAACCTGCTAATCCCAGAAAACTTCTGATCTTAGTAACTGTCTTGGGTTGTTCCCACTATACAACTGCCTCTATCTTGGATGGATCCACTGATACCCCATCCTTCGACACAACATGGCCCAAAAATGAGATCTGCTCTAACCAAAAGTTACACTTGCTGAGTTTGGCATATAGCTCTTTCTCTCGGAGGGTCTGTAGAACTACTCTCAAGTGCTCCTTATGATCTTCTCTGAACTTAGAATAGACCAATATATCATCTATAAATATAATCACAAACTTGTCCAGGTATAGCTTGAATACATCATTATCAACGCCATAAATGTTACGGGGGCATTCGTCAATCCGAATGGCATAACTAAAAACTCGTAGTGGCCAAATCGGGTACAAAATGCTGTCTTGGGTACATCTACACTCTGTATCCTCAACTGATGATACCTTGACCTTAGATCTATCTTAGAAAATGCTTGGGCTCCTCGAAACTAGTCCAACAAATCATTGATATGTGGAAGGGGATACTTATTCTTAATGGTGGCCTTATTCAACAATCGGTAATCTATACACAGTCGGAGGCTTCCATCCTTCTTCCTTACAAATAGAACCGGAGCTCCCCAAGGTGAGACACTCGGTTTAATAAACCCCTTCTCTAGCAACTCTTACAACTGTTTCTTTAGCTCTTCCAACTCAATCAGAGATATTCTATACGGTGGTTTAGATATCAGCTCGGTACCAAGTACTAACTCTATGCAAAATTCAATTCCCCTTTCAGGTGGTAGCCTTGGGAAATCGTCCGAAAAGATATCAGGAAATTCTACAATCACTGGTATGTCTCTCAATTTCGGATGTGCCTTATCTATGTTAACCACGTATACAATGAACCCTTCACATCATTCTTTCCACCGTTAGTATCACAAGTCATCACATCAACATTCAACATAAACAAATAAGTTCATCTCTTAAGTAGGTTAAATAAAATCATACTCCTTTCATTTATCTTGGTTATGTTCTTTTATTTCATTTCACAAATCTTACAACATGATTTTTTATCTAGGGAAACATCCATGTTTTAGCATAACAATGCATAACAACATGATTGGCAGCTAACCAATCAATTCCCAATACTACATCGAAATCATTTATATTCAATAAAATAAAATCCACTGCCAGTTCCTTTCCCTCTATCTTCAATTTACAATCTCTACATGCATGCTCAGTTAATTGACTATCGTTCATGGGTATGGATATCATCAACATTTTATCCAAAAATGTTGTAACGACCCTTGACCCTTGAAAATCGGGGAATTTTTTTTTTTTTGAATTTAATTTACCCATTTATTCCCTAAATCACTTAGGTTGCATTCCTACTCAGTGTCAAATCGCTTTTCCTAATTCTTAATCTGTAATTATATTTAAATTCCATATTTTGACCCATATGGTCGATAGAAATTTCGACAATATAATGGCTTACATATAGGCCTATCCACCTGCAATTCAATTCTTTTAACAATCCTAGATATCCACAACTACCAAGCATACTTTCCAATCAACATTTACAACTCAATACATTCATATCGATTAATACCAATCATTTTACAACCTAGTCCCAAGAATCATATTCTCTACATCGTTTCCTTACAAATTACATCCCAACAAAATATTCCTAATATATGTCTGTGCGTACGAATGTGTCTAGGAAAGGAATGTAATTGTATACCTTGACTGCGTGTACAAAAAGTAGCATAGGGTAGCTCTTTCCCACCAGCCTACGTCGTGTACGCGGCAAATAGCATCTATAGATCACTGCAAATAATCTGTAAAGTAGAGGGGTGAGCTTTCGGGAAAAAGCCCAGTAAGAAACGTATTTAAAATGATCATGGTGGCTAAATCACATTAATTGCATGATAAAACCAAAAGATACATTTCTTTAAAATATCACATAGCTTTCAAAGAGCGTATATATAAAACATAATTGATAGAAATATAAATATGAAAAACAAATAAAAGTATATATATGTATATACAAAGAACGTATATTGTATATATGTGAGATAGGAAAACATGAAAACAATAAAAGTGTATATATATATACACATATAGGAGTGTATATATATAAATATATATTTATGCGTGTATACATGAGGATGTATATAATAAAGGTATATGTTAATACTTGTAGGGGCAAATATATAAATGATAAAGAAATATATAAATGTGCGTGTCGACCTAAGGATATACAATAATACGTACACACGTAGTAGCAACGATAAATTATGATTTAACCCAATTCGCATGAATAGGGTGCTAAGTCTACAACTTCGATGTAGGTAATCGTAGAAGGAATTAAAGAAGTTACTAGAAGGCGTCACCACTCGAATTCAAAAATTTTGATAAATCGAGGTAAGGGGTGTAATTTAAGATGGTAATGGTATCCCTACCCTTAGACTCTGATTTATTTATGTGTTTTTATTACGACTGTGTGGTACTTTGTTCCCGCAGGATTCAAGAGGTGGCCCCCATAGTCTCACTCATACGTACTATTCGCTTTGGCAGCCCACAGGCCCCTCACGGCTTTATCGAGGTAAATACCCTAATTCGCGTCCTCAGAGGTTCGAACCTAAGACCTCAAAGTCTTTGTTCTTACACACATGATACCAATTGTTCCATTGGAGCAATTGGTATCATGTGTGTAAGAACAAAGACTTTGAGGTCTTAGGTTCGAACCTCTGAGGACGCGAATTGGGGTATTTACCTCGATAAAGCTGCGAGGGGCTTGTAGGCTACCAAAGCGGACAGTACGTATGAGTGAGACTGAGGGGGCCACCTCTTGAATCCTGCGGGAACAAAGTGCCACACAGTCGTCATAAAAAATAAAGACTTTAAGGTCTTGGGTTCGAACCCCTGAGGACGCAAATTGGGGTATTTACCTCGATAAAGCCGTGAGGGGCCTGTAGGGCTGCTAAAGCGGACAATACGGTTGAATAACATCATACTCCTTTCATTTACCTAGGTTATGTCCTTTTATTTCATTTCACAAATCTTACAACATGATTTTTTATCTAAGGAAACATCCATGTTTTAGCATAACAATCCATAACAACATGATTGGCAGCTAACCAATCAATTCCCAATACTACATCGAAATCATTCATATTCACTAAAATAAAATCGACTGCCAGTTCCTTTCCCTCTATCTTCAATTTACAATCTCTACATACATGCTCAGTTAATTGACTATCGTTCATGGGTATGGATATCATCAACATTTTATCCAACAATGTAGGTTTCACATGTTTCAATAATTTATGCGTAAAGGAAGGCGATATGAAGGAATGCGTGGCACTAGGATCAAATAATACCAATGCTTCTAAATCACAGATTAAGATAGTACCTTTAATCACATCCGTTGATGCATCTGTGATGTCCTGATCCAATGCATGTACTCTTCCTCTGCTCACACCTACTACCTACTTCCACTTTTCCTCAGCTTTAGCCCTCCTCCTCGGGGCAACTGTCTCAACTGGAGCTCTCTCTGGCTCCTTGCCTTCTGTGGGGTAGTCTCAATCATCTCAGTACAGTACCTCAAAATATGTCCGAGCTTCCCACACCTATAACATGAAACAGGGGTCATTTGACATGGTCTAGTCCCATGGTATCTGCCACATCTCCTATATTGATCAATAGTAGGTTGTGGTCCTCCAATAACCATACCCCTCAGTGTAGTCAAAGCCAGGTACACGGGAGGTCTAGTAGCTCTCTCCTGCACCTCCTCAATCTTAGGCCTCTTCTTAAAAAATCTCTAGCCTCCTTTCCTAGCCACTCTATCCATCACGAATCTCTTCCAATCTCTGTCTCTTCTGACACTAACCTTCCCAAGCTCTAAGGCATTCCGCTCAAAATCCTACTTGCATACCTGAGCCCTATGTACAGCCTCCTCAAAAGTATGTCAAATAGAGCTAGCTTAGTCTGGATGGTTAATCTCAATCCATCCATGAACTTTTGGACTTTTCTAGTCTCACTACCCATCGTTTTCGGGTCATATCTCCCCAAAGACATGAATCTCGACTCGTACTCATCCACAGAATGGTTCCCCTGAACCAAATTCATAAATTCCATTTGTAACTTCTTTTGTGCGGTGGATGAGATGTACTGTCTCCTAAATGCCTCCAAGAATATCTCCCAGGTGATCTCAGAGTGTCGAGCCCTCAAAATAGGCTCATTGATCTCCACTGGTGTTTTACCTCGCCTTTTAGCATAAATACGGTAAAAGCCACTTTCTTAGCTGATGTTTACCAGAAAAATCTATACAACTTCTCCATCTCATACACCCAATCCTTAGTAATCACCAGGTCCTTCACCCCTCTAAACATTGGATGTTTCAACTCCTGAAACTGTCTCAATCTGCTCAAGTCACAATCATACCCCAAATCGTTATTGCTTTATGGTGGTACGATAGGTGAAGTCCTATCCTGTACTGGGGGTATCACCGTCTCAGTAGCCTGACGTCTCTCCGCCTCTCCAACTACCTATCAAGAAATAGGCTATGCCACGGGACCTCGTCTATCACCGGCACTCAATGCCTAAGTGACTATCTCAACGAGGCTCTCAATACTCCGCTCTATCCTAGCGAAGCGTGCCTTGGTATCCCCTGATCTCTCAGCAGGGTTCTGAGAAGCCTGGTCAGTCTGTGGCTCCGCACGGCTCTCAGGCCTACCTCTACGACCTTTAGAATGTGCTCCCGCCCCTCTACCTTGGCGTATAATAGGTATAATGCCTAACTTCCTGTATTCATAATCATTTATTAGTCTTAATCTATCTCGGTATACACAGCTATATCTAAAAAATAGCATAGTAATACGGGGATGTAATCTTCCTACATTTCATTACTGACTCATATTAAGCTAACTCAGCTCTGATACCAATCTCTGTCACGACCCTATTTATCCAATTCGTCTAAAAATCACTGAAATTTTTTTGCATTTTCCTTTCCTTACCTAGTCGTGAGAAAACTCACCACTACACAGTTGGGCTGTGAGTCAATAATAATCATCACTCATCATTCATTCTCAAATTAATCAAAATGAGTGTCATTCATTTGAAAGTTAAGTTATACATGACACGTTTTCTAACTTTTACATCCCCCACATTACAATACAAAATTACTACTATGCCTTTACATGTTTAGATACAAAAAGAATCTCTGTGTGTATACCTTTTAGCGATGGAAGCAGCGGATGTCCAACATACAACGCCTCAGTCCTCACTGGGCTACTATGTACGCTTTATAGAGAGGGAAAAGTAGAGAGGGATGAGCAACCACACGCTCAGTAAGGCAATAATGCAAGCATGATAGGTAGCTACCCTATCTACATGCTGATAATGTTATGCATATATCGTTTATAATCGGAGCATGAGGAAATAAAACTATGCCACATGTATATACATATATTATATATTGAAAATCATGTAAATAGGCAGAAAACATGGAAATACCAACATGTAAAACCATCTCATGCTCATTCTCATTAAATCTCATCATAAAAGGGAAATTTATTTAAGAAACTGACAATTCTATTTTTAATAGAATTATTTGTACTTAATTTCAAAATTAATTATTTAAATCCCCATATTATTTTATTAATTATCCCCTTTATTTAATTAAAATTCTTTAATGTGCATATAAATTAAATCCGGATGAAACTCAGTCGTTTCAGTCAAAAATGGGCTGAAAATGGGCTAAAGGAGACTGGACCACCTCCAATTTGCAGACCGAGTCACCAAGTCATCTGGACACGTGGATGCTGGGTGTTAGTATTTTATTCACTCTGAAACGATAAGATCGACAGACACCATGCCAACCTTCTAGAAGACACATGTCGGACCACATCGCACAGCTAATTAGACAAACTGACAAGTGACGTGGAAATATCTACTCTACAGCAAATCAAATGAAGACAAGTGGTTAAATAATGCCAACTCATCTAGGATGAAAAATTACCATTGTACCCCTATGTTTGTGTATAAATAGAACATGATAAGCAATTGAAGAATTAAGTAGTTTTTAAAGTAGCCTAGAGTAGCTTTAAGGTAGTTTTTAGGGTAGAGTAATTTTAAGAGTAGAGTAATTTAGTTTAGAGTAGCCTAGGGCAATTTTTAGAATAGTTTTAGATTTCCCGTAGCCACCATTTATTCCATTTTCCATAGGTATTGTTCATGTCAATTTTCTTTTGTTATATGTTATGAATAGCTTTTTATTCTCGGTTTTGTAAAGTTTCATTCCTTTATTTTTATGCTCGATTTTACTGTTTTCTTTTATGATCGTTTTTCTTGTTCTTTAGTTTTGTTTTATTATTGTTATAGTAGCTCATCATTTAAATGTCTCCATGCTTCTCTTCATTTTTCTATTTCGATTTAAGTTGTTTATTATTTGAACTTTTTCGATTTTTCTACATTTCACCTTCTTATCTCTGTTTCGTTAGTCTGCTCTTCTTATCGGTATTTGCTGGCGCTGGTGTTGTCCTGAAAATGCTTTCCTTTTGTACTACTGTTTGTCTCAACTTTTGCATGAAATGCGTGATTGAGGCTGCTCAATGTAGATCAAAGCAGTAGTGGATTGCTATAGAAGACAAGGACTATATTTATACTCTGTTATGCTCTATTTCTATTCATGTTTACTGTTCATTTGGTGTGTTTTATTTTATTCTACATTAATTTTTCATTTTCTGCTGTAGTTGTAAGGCACGGATTGTGGCAACTTAGAATGTTGTAAGCAGTGGCTAGACGACACCATGGTAGCAATAAGGATCAATGCTCTGTTCAGCCTTGTTTTTATTTTAAGTTACTGTTTTGTGTCTTTTGGTTTTGCAAATGTTGAAATCTTTGCTGCTTACTTCTTGCTGTTGTGTTAGATGGTACAGCAGTGAATTAAAGAAAATCGGTGATAGCAGCCGTGCCATTATGTGGCAAGTGCTTCAGTTGTTTATGATTTCTTAAGATAGTGACCATTTTAAGTGCTAAAATCTTTCCTTATTGTTTATGTTTCTTTCCATGAAGTTATAGTTATCAATACATGGCTGTTGCTAGAGCTGGCGGCGTGGGTTGTAGGCAGAAGCAATGCAAGGACGTGGTGACTGCAGCAGCTCGGGAGGACGTGTGCAGGACTGGCGCTGCTCCCAGTTACTGGACCATACAGGTGCACTCCACTCTGCTACATGAATACCAGTACTGGCCACTGCATGAAGGAGAATGTCAGGTGATTTGTTGCTGTACGTGCTGGAAGGAATGGATGCAGTACAATGTTGTTGCAGGGGATGAACAGCTGGGTAGGCTGAGGATAGTGCACCAAACATCATCACAACGAGTAGACAATACAGGACAATAGAACCAAAAGCAGACGCAGCTGGAGCACCTGGAGGTAGAACCAAAATGAAAATGGAGCAGTCGGGACCGCATGGCATATTTTATGTTCGATTAAGGCCTTGCTTGGTTGCATGTCATCCTTACAATTTAATGTTAAATGCACTTTTATTATATTGATTGTTTTCTTTCTTTTTATTAGTTGTTAATTTAGGTTAATTGTTAAATGATAATTGTAGGTTAGTTCTAGTGTTTTAGTTTGTTAATTTAATTTTTAGTTAATAGTTAATTTTATATCATAGGTTTTAGGACTTAATTTTAGTATAGTATTTTATGAGTTGCATTTAGAATTAATTTAGATTAAATTTGTTTCATGCATTTTTAATTTAGCCTTCATCTTAAATTTAAAATCCAAAAATATTTCTTATGCATTATTTAGATTTTGTAGTAATTAGTTAGAATTAGATTTAATTAGGATCATTTTGTAGGTAATTAATTTCTTAATTAGATTTAAGAATTTCTTTAGATTAATAGAAGTTTTATTTTATTAGACTTTAGGTTAGCTTAATTTGCATTTTTATTAAGTAGTTTAATTACATGCATATTTTATTTTTATTTTAGGCTTGTTTAATTTTAATCTAATTAATTTTGCTTCTTATTTTCATATTTGCATTTTTAATTGTGTTAATTAATTTTAATTGTTTTAATTATCTTTTGTAGGTATTTGTTTTTAATTTCTTGGAGCTCTATAAGTAATTTTAGCTCTGTTTAATTTTTTTATTTTATAGTTTTTATTATTTTCAGTACTGTTAGCCTTGTAGATCACCCATCAAATTCATAATTTGCTAGGATATACTTAGGGTAAGATTAATCGGTACTTAATTAGGCAATTCAGCTTCTCTGTGGAACGATAATCCGGGACTCAAATCCCATTATTACTTGTACGACCAGTGCACTTGCGGATAACACGTCTAGGTCACTTAGAGTAGGCGTAGTTCGTACCAGAATCATCCTTTTCAAATCAAATTATCATTTCTTTAAATCACAAATCCCACAAGGTTCGACCCCTCTCTCGGGCCAACCCTAGACAAATCGCAATCACACTCACGTATTTAAACCATGTGGTATCATGTAATATTAGGTGAGATATGTCACTATATCAAAAAAGACTAAGTTGGCCAACTATGTCATAAATCATCCCAGACCACACGGATCCCGATGTGCGGGGTATCATGCTGGAACAAAGGTGGGTTAGTTCTTCGCCAGACTTTTCAAATCATGTAACCACCATGAGGTACAGCGTACTCTATGTGATATACATGGTACAACGTACTCCGCGGACCCATATCATGGTTGGGGGTGCCTACCGTAGGTCTTACCTACCCCAATGCCATATGTAACTGATATAGTCTCAAGTGCACGTGGGAGTATTTTTAATGTCAGGTCCAAGCCCCTCATGGCCTTGCTCACCCCTTTTGGGTTCCCTGAATGGATTAATGTCAGGTCCTAGCCCCTCATGGCCTTGCTTGCCCCTTTTGGGTTCCCTGAATTAATCCGTAATACCCTTACCACGACAACATACATACCACAGTGTGAAAACCTGTGCGAGCTAAGCTCTATCATTATTCATGCATCATAAATAAATATCCTCGTACGAGCAATGCTCAAATACGGCGTTTATGCATAAATTCATGAGAAAACCATGTACGAGCATAGCTCCAGTACGATTATATGCATAAGAAAACCACTCGAAATCCATGTACGAGTAGAAGCTCCAGTACGGTTTATAAAACATCATCAAAATTTTCAATCAAAGTGTGAGCTAAGCTCCAACACATTTCATACATGTGAAAGCATCAAAATCTTGTACGAGCGAGGCTCAAGCACGATTTAATTCACACAAACACGATAGGTGGCTCATAATCAACCAAAACAATCTCAAAATCATGGTTAGCACCTCACATACGGTAATTCATAAAATCATTTAAACACCAGTTAGCCTATCCATTAATTTGCTCAAAGCAAAGCATTGTGTTATGTCAAAACATTCAAACACGTGATTTATACAATTATTAGCCTTACTAATCCCTTTTTAAAAATTCCATTTCAAAACCAAATAATACACCACAAACACTTGTAGTCATTCATATACACCAACCATCATTTTCTTAAACAATCATGCAATTCATAAACGCCCTATATTTACCCACGAGATCAAAGTACGAGCAGCTATCTCTATATACTTACAGAATTCCCTTACCTGAAATCACGTCTCGTGATTTCGTTTCCTTAGAGCTGCTTACTTGTGCGGTTCAATTCGTCTCCAATGGACTCTTCGAAACTGTACAAAATCATATATCACACCAATTTAGTTCAATATAACACAACTCTTATATTTGCTATAGTCGATCCAACCTATAGCCTCTATTAACACACATAAGGCCTCACTTTATTGTTCTACTCATATCTCGAGTCTATTGATTCCTTTAGGCCTATTGATTCATACTAAATCAATATTAAATCGATATTAAGCTCATAGTGTTCTTATTTCATCAATTTCGTCACTATGGCATTTTATCAACATCTTATATACTCATTTCTGTAAATTGACTATCCTCAAAATGTGGCTTCATTTACCCATCTCAAATCATTCCTATTACTCCAATAACAACTTAGTATAATCCCATAAATCACCAACTCTTCCAAATCACATTTTCTCACTCTAGATTTATTCTATTTTCTAGGTCACACAAGTTCCATCACATCCTAGGTAATTTTAACTACCAATACTCATACAAATCAACTCCAAAATCAATAAATAGATAAATGTACTTGGGCTGAAGTATTAGAAACTTACCAATCTCGTTTCTCTTCTTACTCCAAATGAAAATGTACCTTGCTCCTTCAATCCAACAAATGACGCTTTGATTCCAAAGTATGTTGTTCTTCTCTTAGATATGAACAACTTTATATCTAATAGTCTTCCCTCAAATCTTTATGAAAATAGGCAGATTTAGGAGTGAGAAAGCTAGGTTTTAGGTTAGAAATGGAGAAAATGGAGGTTGTTTTCGTGATTTGAAGATTTCACTGCTCCTATTTATAGAAATTGCTTAATGAGATCGATCTACATTGGAAGGAGATCGATTTGGTTCTCTTAAATCCCTCATTTTCACCCCAATTTGAATGCATGAGATCAATCTGTCGAGGCTTGAGATCGATCTGCTTCAGGTAGAGAGTTAAGGAGATCGATTTGGCTAAGGGAGGATATTGATCTGCTCCAACCTGAGAGCTAACAAAATCAATCTGCTTGCATTAAGGATCGATCTCTTCATTACAGAATACTTAGAAGATCGATCTGGCCCCATTAGAGATTGATCTAGCCTATTCCATTACTCGAATAAGAGCATTTTTTGCTCTTTCAAATCGATCTCTCATCTTATGAGATCGATCTGGCATTCATATTTTCTAGATTTTGCTGCAGCTTTCTACAGTAACTTACACCAAACATCCTTAATTTTGCTGTCGTAGTCATTTTCTCATCCAACCACCTTTAAGACTTGAAAATGACATCCATTCATACTTTATACACATTAAAACTTGTGTGCATCCATTGTATAACCAAAGGTATACAATACAAAACAAAATGGAAGTACAACTTCGTCCCATTTTACCACACCACTCATTTTCCATTCCATTCACCTTCATCACATACAAAAGTCCATTTCTTCATATTCAGACATAATGAAACCTGTACGTACAACACAAGCTCTTATTACAAGTATATACATTGAATTTATGGACTTTACATCACTTATGCTTCACATTACATGTACATCACCATACTTATGAAGTCATAAGGTTACATATGAAATACGGGTCTTACACAGATCAATCTCTCATTCAATGCAGATCGATCTTAGATAGGATCTGGGTAGAACAAATCGATCTCATAGCAAGGACAGATCGATCTCCTTAAGGTTCTGTGTAAAGCAGATCGATCTCATGCTATGAGCAGATTGATCCCTTATGCTTAAAAAGTCAGTTTCTTGAAGAGAAAAAGGTAGGACAGATCGATCCCTCATCGTTAGGAGATTGATCCCCTCGAGCAATTCTATAAATACATGGCTATGCAACCTCTGTTTTCCCGGGTAACATCAAACCCTTCCTAAAACAAAGTGAAAACCTAACCTTTCTATTCTAGAAATCTTCATCTTTCAAGTAGTTTTGAGTGAGATTCAATTCAGCAAAGTTGTTCTTAGTAAAGAGGAGAACAACATACTTGGAAACAAGAAGTTGGAATCAAAGATTGAAGGAACAAAGTGGATATTGCCAATTTTGGTGAAAAAGAGGAAAAGTTCAAGCTAGATAAGATTCAATACACCAAGTTCATATATGTTAATCTAGGTGGCTTAGTGAGTTGATTGGTATATGTTTAAATTGCTGAAAACAACTGGATCATGAAAAATATCCATGACCTAGATATTGATATGAGATTGAAAAAATGATAAGGAAGTTGAGTAAACATGGATTAAATGATGAAATGAACATGTATAAAAGATTGTAAGGTAGTTTTATGAAATACATGAATGGGAATAGATGAGAAATAAATATAGATATATGAAGTATATGGTATAACACCATAATGGGAGAAAGTAATGAGATTGAGGCATTGAGAGGAGTTAAAAGCATTGATTTAGAGTCATGTAAGTGAAAACAAAGTATATTAAGGTATACTGATGTGAATAACTATTTACAGCCTAACTGTTGAGGAGATAAAGGTAAGTAAAAAGTGAAAAAATTTATTGTGGTTTTTGGTAAGGTCATGTGTAGGAGGAGGGTGTGACAGATCTCTAAGAGAAATTCTATAAATATAAGGCTTTGCAACCTTTGTTTTCCTGAGAAAACATAAAACCCTCCCTAAAGCAAGTGAAAACCTAAATTTCTACCCTAGAAATCTTCATCTTTCAAGTAGTTTAAGTGAGATTCAGTTAAACAAAGTTGTTCTTAGCAAAGAGGAGAACAACATACTTGAAAACAAAAAGTTGAAATCAAAGATTGAAGGAACAAGGTGGATTTTGGCAATTTTGGTGAAAAGGAGGAAAGTTCAAGCTAGGTAAGATCCAATACACCAAGTTCATATATGTTAATCTAGGTGTATTTGTGAGTTAATTGGTATATGTATAAATTGCTAAAAACAAATGGATCATGAAAAATATCCATGACCTAGTTATTAATGTGAGATAGAGAAAATGATGAGAAGTTGAGTCAACATGGATTAAATGATGGAATAAGCATGTATGGAAGATTGTAAGGTAATTTTGTGAAATACATGAATTGGAATAGATGAGAAATGAATATAGATATATGAGATATATAGTATAACACCATAATGGGAGAAGTGAGAAAATTGAGGCATTGAGAGAAGTTAAATGCTATGATTTAGAGTTATGCAAGTGGAAACAAGTATATTAAAGTATACTAATGTGGATAATTATGACAGCTTCGAAGTTGATATTGGAAGCTGATCGGACTGCGAGGTTTAAGCAGCACCGAGGAAGTGAGGTCACGCGACGTGATCCAAGGTAAGGGAATTTCGTAAGTAGCTAGAGATATCTACACGTATTTTAAATAGAATTTCAATACTATATTCTATATGAATTCCTGTTAATAGACATGTTGTGATAGGGACTGATGAGATAAAATGTGATTTTATCCAAAATTAGGATAAAAAGCCTTGGAAGCATATTTGTGACTAATACTCATAGTTGCATGATAGAATGGCTAATGTTTCCATGCATATGCGAAAACATGCACATTTTGTGCCGATTTGATTTACTTGGGTGAATTATGATTTGAAATAAGCCATCTATCGGGGTTTGTGTGTAAACCATTAGTGCTAGAGAATACTCGCACTACATTTTATGAGATATGCATCACTTAGTACTTGAGTGTATTCTCGTACTTGATTTTAAATGCATGTTATGCATTATAGAGTATTGGGAGTGTTGCTCATACCCAGTTTTACATGATAGAGTACTAGGAGTGTTGCTCGTACTCAGTTTTCATTTTTTATGCATTATAGAGTATTGGGAGCATTGCTCATACTCGGATCTTTACATGACATAGTGTTGGGAGCATTGCTTGCACTATATTTATGGCACTTGTGTTATGGTCGTACTGGAAGTTTACTCGTACGTACCGAATTTTAAAAGAGAGCAAGAAACAGCTGTGTTAGGAGCCTGTGCTGACTATGTGTTGCACTGATTTTATGCTCACACATGCAATATTTTGAGATATGGTTGAGGGCTACCAAAAATAGAACCCATAGTATGAGGACTAAGACTTATGGCAAGCATCCCGACTATGAGGTAGATCCAAGGTACGAGGACTAAGACTCATGGCGAGTATCCCGACCTTGAGATTGGGTCCATGGAGTACTATGTACCGTGTATGTTACATGAAGTACGTTGTATCATGAGTACACGATGAGAGTGAGTTGTGAGCTGATGGTAAGGATTTGACCCACCTCCCGTTACAGCAATTGTGAGACCCCATACATTGGTACTGTGTAGCCTGGGATCACGAAAAATGAGTTATGATCATAATCTTGGAACATGTAGTCGCATATCTCCTTTCATGCAATGTAAATTGAGTTTCTTGAATGAATTATCACATGGTTTTAATAAACTTAACATGTGAATTCGTGAATTGTGAACGGGTAACCCGAGGGATGGGTGAGGCCTAGATTTCCATGTTTTTGAACATGATGAATGCCATATTGTTTTCGATTTAATTGAATGGCATGATAAATGTGAATTTCATGAAATTACATGAGAAATGCAATGTTTTGCATAAACTTTGGTGATTATGAAACCAACATAACGATTTATATCTATATGTATATATTGCATAAAGGTTTCAAGTAAGATGCATGCTTTAGATATGAATCGATAAAGAAATGATTTCGAGGCATGAGCATTATATTTTGTAGATAGTACAATTATCTACTGCTTGCCTGATTTCCTTACTGAGCTGTGAGCTCACCCCCTTTTTATTTCCCTCTCTACAGAGCGTTCACCGTAGTCTGGCATGGCGCTGAGGACTGATGTTCCTTGATCCACTGCATATCCATCTTACGAGAGCAAACATTTTGTACTGAACATTAGAAAAGCACAGTTATGTAAATGAATGTACGATCGGGGATGTTTATGTACAAGTATTTGTATTAATGTATAAGAGTTTACATTATAGAAAAGAATATTGACTTGTATGTATATTATGAAAAAATAATGAATGAGTGACTAATATCGAATCACAGCCTAATTGTTTGGTGTTGAGTTATGACAGAAAGAGAGGTAAGTAAAATGCAAAAATTTTACGGTGATTTTGGAAGGTCACAGGAGGGGAGATCATGATAGCATTTACCAATACCTACCTTAATTTGATTTAAATTGAATAAAATCTACAATGCAAATGCATAAATTCATGCTAGAAATGGACCGGAATTGATGCTGAACAGAACTGGAAATGAGACAAAATAATGCAATGATATAAAAATTGGTATTTGATTGAACATTAACCAATCATGCACTCATAAATACAAGACTTGAAAAAGACCTAAAAATACATTAAACAATAATGGAATATACCTAAAATCGAACAGAATCTGCTACTTATGTCATGCCTTCCACCCACACGTGACTTATCAAAAACCACCACAAATTTTTCGCATTTTACTTACCTTTTCTTCTGTCATAACTCAACACCAAACTGTTGGGCTGTGATTTGATATTAGTCACCTCAACCACATTTATTTTATAACACACATACATGTCAATACAAATATTCTATTGACTGTGTTTTTACATTGTTCAGTACAAAATGTTCGAATGTGCTTACCTTTCGTAAGATGGATATGCAGCGGATAAAGGAATACTAGTCCTTAGCCGTGTCCAATTACTGGGAACGCTCTGTAGAGAGGGGAAATAAAAAGGGGGTGAGCTCACAGCTCAGTAAGGAAATTAGGCAAACAAGTAGATAATCACACTATCTACAAAATACAATGCTCATGCCACTAAATCATTTCCTTTTCGATTCATATCTAAAGCATGTATCTTTCTTAAAACATTTATGTAATATATACATATAGATATAAATTGACAGTTATGACACTAAAAACATGCTGGTTTAATAATCTCAGCAGCTTATGCAAAACATTGCATTTCTCATGAATTTCATATAAATCACATTTTATCATGTCATTTCAAGTAAATCGAAACAATATAGCATATCATCATGTTAAAAATATGGAAATCTGGGCCTCACCCATCCCTCGAGTTACCCTTTTCACACACAAAGTCACATGTTCAGATTATAAAATCATGTGATAATTCATTCAAGAAATCTCAATTGAATGAAATGAGATAGGCGACTACATGTTCTGAGCTTATGATCATAACACATTTTCCATGATCCCAGGCTATACAGTACTCGGTGTGCAGGGTCTCACATTTGCTGTAACGGGGGTGGGTCAAATCTCTACCATTAGCTCACCACTCAATAACACCATGTACTCATGGTACATCGTACTCCATGTGATATACATGGTACAAAGTACTCCATGGACTCAATCTCAAGGTCAAGGTGCTTGCCATAAGTCTTAGGTTGGATATGCCTCATAGTCGGGGTGCTTTCCATAAATCTTAGCCCTCATACTATAGATAATAGTTTCGATAGCCCTCGGCCATATCTCAAAATATTGCACATGTGAGCATATAATCGGTGCGTCACACAGTCAGCACAAGCTCCCAACATGACTGTTTCATGCTCTCTCTCTTTTAAAACCCATTACGTGTGAGTAAACTCCCAACATGAACTCATGCATAAGTCATATAAAACTAGTGCGAGCAATGCTCCCAGCACTATGTCATGTAAAACTGAGTATGAGCAATACTCCCAATACTCTATCATTCATCAATCAATAAAACTGAGTACAAGCAATGCTCCCAGTACTCTATCATGCATAAATCACATTAAAACGAAGTACAAGAATATACTTAAGTACTATGTGATGGATATCTCATAAAAGCTAGTGCGAGTATTCTCTAACACTAATGGTTTTCACACAAACCCGATAGATGGCTTATTTAAATTGAATTTCACTCAATCAAATCAAATAGGCACTCAAATGTGTTGTTTTCGCATATACATGAAAACATTAGCCATTCTATCAATGCAACTATAAAATTTAGTCACAAACATGCTTCCTAAGCTTTCTACCCTTAATTTGGATAAATCCACAATTTACCTTATCGTTTCCTATGACGACCTTTTTATACACGAAATTTCATATATAGTATAATAATCGAAATTCTATTCAAAATACGAGTAGCTACCTCTAGCTACT
Organism: Firmiana major; assembly: GCA_033439115.1. NCBI lineage: Eukaryota > Viridiplantae > Streptophyta > Magnoliopsida > Malvales > Malvaceae > Firmiana > Firmiana major. Next base: position 14,183,176 of record CM065913.1, on the reverse strand, counting down.
CATGAAATTCTCTTACCTTAGATCACGTCACATGACCTCATTTCCTTGGTGCTGCTCACTCTTGCAGTCCGATCAGCTTCCTATATTAACTTCCAAAGCTGCTAATAATCGTTCACATCAGTATACCTTAATATACTTGTTTTCACTTATCATGACCCTCAACTTACCAAAATACATATAAAGTTTTTGCATTTTCATTGATCATTTATTATTCATCCTTACCTCAATCATGAACAACAACTCTCCTCAATAGTTGGGCTGTGTGTCGACGTCTAACTCACTCCACCATGCCAATTCAATTTGTATATTATTTATGAGTAAACACTTGTATAAATGTATATATCAAAGTTGATACATGTGTTTACATTGTTTTACATCCCTAATAGTTACATATAAAATGCTACTATGCTATCGTAAGTTTAGATACAAAATTACAACAGTGTGTATACCTTACGCGATGGGATGCAGTGGATTACCAAAAGGGAACACCTCCACTCACTCTCACTCTATACTCAAATCTTTATAGAGAGGGGGAAAATAGGAGGGGTAAGCAAACCACAACTCAATAAGGCAACCATGCAAACAGGTAGATACTGCATTATCTATGTGATCATGATGCCATGCTCAAAAGCATTTAGTTCATCATTTATCTCAAAACATGAGTGTATGATTGTGTTAATGGTATGTAAAGCATTCATGCTATTAAAATCCAGTGCACAGTTTAATTCAAAGCATGGTATAAATCATCATGCATAATTCACAATAAAGCATGGCATTAACCATCACGCATTTCCTCAAATAAGCATGGCATTAACCATCATGCATTTTCTCAAATAAGCATGGCAATAACCATCATGCATTTTTCACAATAAAGCATGGCATTAACCATCATGCGTTTTCTCAAATAAGCATGGCATTAACCATCATGCATTTTCTCAAATAAGCATGGCATTAACCATCATGCATTTTTCACAATAAAGCATGACATTAAACATCATGCACTTTAAAAACCATTAACATCTATATCTCAAAACAAGTCCACACTTGTCAGGTCTTAGCCTATCCCTCGGACTTTCCTGACCCACAAATCATTTCAAACATGGATTTATTCTCAAAGCAATAGACATGTGAGATAGGCAATTCAATAATAGGTAATAACCTCAAGGTCTATGGCCATAACCTGTGATACCGGTTACACGGATCAGGTGTACGGGATATCACCACTATTTGCTTCCACACGGGAGGTGGGTCAAATCCTACCCGTCAGTCCATAGCAGATCTCATCCGAAGATGGAACATCATATCTCAACACGGTACAATGTACTCCATGCTACATGCACGGTACAATGTACTCCATGGACCCAATCAACACATCATATCACGCCACATCTCAAAACGCACGTGTGAGCCTATTTAATCGGTACGACCTCTTGTCTACTCGAAGCTCTTAACACGGCTAATCAATCATGTAAAAATAATGCACGTGCAAGCCTATTTAATTGATGTGACACCCAGTCTACTCGAAGCTCCAAGCACGATAACAAACAAGGTGGGCATCTAGTGTGAGCTAAGCTCCAAGCACCATGCCAAAACCAGTATGAAATCCATGTGAAAACTAGTGCGAGCTAAGCTCCAGCACCTATGTGTATAAAACACGTCAAATCTCGTGCGAGTAACACTCTAACACGCTTTCATTCTCACAAAAATCATGTAGGTGGCTCAAATCTTTGCAAAGCATGGTTAACAAACCAAAACAACTCATTTCTTTTGCAAATCATTTCTAATGTCAGCCAACCTACCAATCATTTACTAAAAAGCAATAAAACATGACTTTCAAAGCAATATGCTTTTGTTGTCATGCACATTTCTCAAACACCTAACTTTTGCCCTTCAATCACCCAATTTCATTTCCTAATATCTCATGCATTCTAGCAAATCATTTAAGCGCCTAAATTGCGCGCATATATCTCTAAGAGTCCACACAATTCCCTTACCTCGATTTACTTGGTGTGACTCTTTTCTTCTTAGCTTCTCACGCTCTTGGCTCAACTCGCTCCGGCTTGTCCTCAGAAATTGCAATTCAATCAGCCAAACCACTTGAGTTAAAGTTGTTAACTCACATTTGACCTCATTAGTCAATATAACTCATCTTTGCATTTACCAATGCCTTAATCCACCTTTTACCCCTTTTAGATAAATCTCATAATTTATCCACTAACAACATCTTAAAATCATACCACAACACTATTATTAACTTCTACATATCTCATTCATCATAAATCTCCATACATTTCACTTTCTCACACTAGACCATTTCTAGGTCATAATCATTCCCATGCATTTTAGATAGTTTCTACCCACAATCTGCACACCCAAATCAACTTCATAATCATCAACTAGATAAATGTACTTGGATTTGTGCATTAGAAACTTACCTCTTTGGATTTTCACTTTACTCCAATTAGAAATGCCCCTTGTTCCTTCAATCCAACAAATAGGTAAATGCCTCCAAACTATGTTGTTCTCTTCCTCAAGATAAACAACTTTGCTTCCAATGGTCTCTCTTCAAATCTTATTGGAAATGGCTGATTTTAGAGAGAGAAAGTTAGGTTTTGGGTTGAAAATGGAAGGGTGATGTTTTTTTTCTGAAATTTTTAGATTTTCAGCACTCCTTTTATAGAAATAGCCTTGAAGAGATCGATCTACACTAGGAAGAGATCGATCTGGTCCCCTTAAATCCCTCTTTTTCATGGTATTTTAAGCATAAGATCGATCTGTCGAAGCTTGAGATCGATCTGCTCCCAAATAGAGAGCTAAGGAGATTGATCTGGGTGCTTGAGGATCGATCTTTTCATTGCAGAATGTTTAGGAGATCGATCTAGCCCCATTGGAAATCAATCTGCCCTATTCCTTTGCTCAAATATAAGCATTTTAGCTCATCCAGATCGATCTCTCATTCTATGACATCGATCTGCCATTCATATTTCTAAATTTTTTGTAATTTTTCTGCATTAAACTTATACCAAAACATCCTTAATTTGGTTCCATAGTCATTTTCTCATCCAATCATCTTTGAGACTTGAAAATGACATCCATTCATACCTTATACCTATTGAAACTTGTGTGGAATCTTTGTATAACCAAATATACTTAATATTAACCAAATGCAAGTGCACAACTTATGCAATTCTCCTTTCATTTTACCACACTACTCATAATCCATTTTACTCACATTCTCCACATGTTTAAGTCCATTTCTTCACATTCATACATAATGCAACTTGTACGTACAATCACAACTCTTATTTCAAGTGTGTACATTAACTTATGGACTTACATCACATATACTTCACTTACGAATTCATAGTATAACTCCATTTACATTTCTATGTACATATTACAATTATACATATATAGGGTCTCACATCACTTGCATGACTCTAAATCAATGCATTTAACTCCTCTCAATGCCTAAATCTCATCACTTTCTCCCATTATGGCATTTCACTATAATTCTCATGTAACTATTTGAATTTCTCATTTACTCCAATTTATATATTTCATAAAACTACCTTACAATCTTACATACATGCTTATTTCATCCTTAAATCCATGTTTACTCAACTTCCCCATCATTTTCTCAATTTCATGCCAATATCTAGGTCATGGATATTTTTCATGATCAAGGTGCTTTTAGAAAATTAAACATACACCAATCAACTCACCAAGTCACCTAGATTAACATATATGAAGTTGGTGTATTGAATCTTACCTAGGTTGATTTTTTCCTCTTTTTGCCAAATTTGGTAAAATCCACCTTGTTCCTTCAATCTTTGATTCCAACTTCTAGTTTCCAACTACGTTGTTCTACTCTTTACTAAGAACAACTTTGCTCAAATGAATCTCACTCAAAACTAATTGAAAGATGAAGATTTCTAGTGTAGAAAGGTTAGGTTACACTTTAGTTTTCAATGGAATTTGGTTCTCTCAAGAAAACTAAAGTGCAGAGTCATGTATTTATAGAATTTTCTCTTGGAGATCGATCTCCTAACAGTGAGGGATCGATCTACCTTGTATTTTTCTCTTCAGAAAATGACTTTTTAAGCTTAGGGGATCGATCTGCTCGCAGCATGAGATCGATCTACTTTACACAGAACCTTAAGGAGATCGATTTGGCCTTGCTATGAGATTGATATGTTCTATCCAGAACCCTTTGAAAATCGATCTGCTTCAGCCAGAACATGCTAAAGATCAATTTGCATTACTGAGGGATCGATCTGCTCTTACTGAGGGATCGATATGCCTCTTGCAGATGCTATGACATTGCATTTTCAAGCCATAAGATCGATCTTCCTTGCAAATGAGATCGATCTGCTCCTCTTCTACTGCAGTTTCTGCTACAAGTTTTCCCTAATTTTACTGTTACATTCATTTTCGATTTGCTTAACTATCCGTTTTGCATTTCATACACATTTGCAACTCAAAAACATTCATTCCTTATGATTTATATCAAATGTGATTTGTCCGTACATCACAATATCATAAAGAGTATACATTAAAATTACGGGTCTTACAACTTAATATCCACAAAAAATGACGCTACATTAAAAATAAAAAGGAAAACAAATTAACAATGAAAACTAATGTAACACAAGCGAACTCTAAAATAGGAAACTAATTTTTATCAATTTAAAGCTAATTTTAAAAGTAAAAATATGTCCTAAATCAACAGCTAACGAACTCAAAAAATGCCCAGCAAAATCACGCCACTTGAGAGAAAATCAAAGATAACAAAAATTCAAAACTAACTACTAGCCTATTAATCCTAACTTGAAAATCTAATTTCTAACTAAACAACAATTTTATGAAATTAAAAACTTTAAAACAGTTAAAAAAATCAAAACGATGGCTTAAGGATGGAAAATTATTGAAAAAATCTCCAAAGCCAAATATGCATCGAGCTTAGTTACTAAAAGCTATGGAGGTAATTTTTTCAACCTCTTAAACTTCATAACCATAAAGCTCAATAAGAAATAAAAATAGATGCTAAGAAATAGAGAAGAAGTGAAGATTAAGTACTAGAAGTAAAGAACATAATTAAAGGAAAAATAAAACATGTATTGAAATTGCTTGAAGTGAAGAAAATACAAAGAAAACTTAAAAAAAGCACATAAAAATACAAATGAAACTAATAAATAAAAATGGTAGCTAGTCTCCTACAGTAAGAAAACAATAAAATGAGTAAGAAAATAAATTCTAACTTAAGGTATCCAACCTACACAATCCTCCCCATTAGTTTGCTTAATATATAGGGTAATTAGGGTAAAGGGGTAAAAACACAAAGTAGATGAGTTAGTAGTTAATTGCCATGTGTCCTTGTAAGACTTGTAACTTAACATGTAACCTTTATGATTTTGGAGTGTATAGACAAGTCACAAATGATATAAATTATGATCAGTGAATGTTTTGAAGTTGTAAATGTGGATAAAATGTAAAATGGATGGTTAAGTAAATTAAAAACCAATGTAACAGTGAATTAGGATGGAAAAGTGCAACAGAACTGCTTCAGGAAGGGAGCAGCTCGATCTCTTTGGCAATACAAATCGATTTCCTTAAGTCTCGAGTTACAACAGATAGATCTCATTGCAAGGTCAGATCGATCTCCTTAAGGTTCTGAGTTGCGAAGATTCGATCTCATGTTTAAGGGAAGATTAATCTCATTTGGCCTGAAAGGTCGATTTTAAGGTGAAAAGTGCAGGGGAGATCAATCTCATGTAGTTAGCATATCGATCTCTAAGAGCTGATTCTATAAATACAAGGTTCTGCACTTCAGTTTTTCATGAGATTTACTATTCCATTCAAGAACCAAAGCTAAACCTAAACTTTCAACACTAGAAAACTTTAATTTACAATCAGTTTCGAGTGAGATATAGTTGAGCAAAGTTGTTCTTGGTAAAGAGGAGAGCAACATACTTGGGAACAAGAGATTGGAATCAAAGGGTTGAAGTGTAAGAAGGATTTTTGCCAATTTTGGTGGAAAAGGAGGAAATCTTAGCTAGGTAAGATTTAGTGCACCAAGTTTATATATGTTAAACTAGTTGTATTGGTGAGCTTGTTGGTATATGTATGAATTGTTGGAAATGAAAGAACCATAACAAATGAGCATAACCTAGCTATTGGTGTGAAAATGAGAAAATGATTGGGAAATGGTGTTGGCATAAATTTAATGATGGAATATGCATGTATGAAAGATTTTAAGTTAATCTTATGAAATGGGTAAATTGAAAATAAGGAGGAATGAATATAGCTACATGGAAAATATGATATAACACTAAAATGGGAGAAAGTGTTGGGTTGATGTATTGAATTGAGATTTGGAAAATGAAACAAATATAATACGATATACTAACGTAAATATGTATAACAGCTTCAAAAATCAAATTGGAAGTCAGTTCGGACTGCTAGAATGAACAGCACCGAGGAAGAGAGATCACTTGACGTGATCTGAGGTAAGGGAATTTTGTGAGTAGCTAGAGTAAGCTACACGTATTTCGAATAGAATTTTGATATTATATCCTATATGAATCCCCGTGAATAGGCATGTTGTTGTGATAGGAACAAATGAGGATAAGTGTGTTTTATCTAAAAATAGGGTGAAAAATACCTTAGAAGCATGTTGTGACTGAAATTTATGATTTGCATGATAGAATGGCAAATGCTTTCATGTATATACGAAAACTGCACATGTCAGTGTGGATTTGATTTAAATTGGGTGAATTGTAATTTGAATAGCCATCTATCAGGTTTTGCGTGAAAACCATAAGTGCTAGAGATTACTTGCACTATATTTTGAGGTATGCATCACATAGTACTTGAGAGTATTCTTGTACTAAATTTTAATGCGAATTATACATGTTAGAGTACTGGGAGCATTGCTCGTACTCAGTTTTTTGATTGATGCATTATAGAGTATTGGGAGCTATGCTCATACTCAGTTTTACATGATAGAGTACTGAGAGTTTAGCTCGTACTCAGTTTTCATATATCACACATTTTAGATTATTGGGAGCTTTGCTCATACTCATATATGTACATAACATAGTGTTGGGAGTATTGCTCACACTAGAGTTATATCATTATGTTATGGTCATGTTGAGAGTTTAATCACATGTACCGAAATTGAAAAGAGCATGAAACAACAGTGTTGGGAGCATGTGCTGACTGTGTGTCGCACTGATATATATATATATATATATGCTCACACGTGCAATATTTTGAGATAAGGTCGAGGGCTATCGAAATAACCTATGGTATGAGGACTAAGACTCATGGCGAGCATCCCAACTATGAGGTATATCTAAGGTATAAGGACTAAGACTCATGTCGAGCATCCCACCTTGAGATAGGGTTCATGGAGTACTGTGTACCGTGTATGTCACATGGAGTACATTGTACCGTGAGTACTTGATGTACTTGGATAGGACTGGTTAGCAGTGGGAGCGGGATCCAGTGGGATCTGGTGTGCTCTGAGATCAGATCCTCAGATTGAGAGCTGACAGTAGAGATTTGACCCACCTCCTGTTACAGTAATTGTGAGACCCTGCACACTGAGTACTGTGTAGCCTTGGATCATGAAAAATGAGTTATGATCATAAACTCGAAACATGTAGTCGCCTATCTCGATTTTCTTTTCATGCAATGTGAATCAATATTTCTTGATTAAATTATCACATGGTTTTATGATATAAACATATGAGTTTGTGAATTGTGAAAAGGGTAACTCGAGGGATGGGTGAGGCCCAGATTTCCATGTTTTGAAACATGATGAGTGACATATGATTTTTGATTTAAATGAAGGACGTGATAAAAGTTATTTGTGTGAAATTACATGAGAAATGCAATGTTATGCATAAAATGCTGAGATTGTTAAACCAGCATATTATTAGTTTTATAACTGATGTTTTGTATCTATATATATATATTGCATAAAGATTTGAGAGAGATGCATGCTTTAGATACAGATAGGGTAAGGAAATGATTTCGAGGCATAAGCATGGTATTTTTTAGATAGTGTGGTTATCTAATTGCTTGCCTGATTTTCTTATTAAGCTGTAAGCTCACCCCCTTATTATTTCCCTCTTTTCAGAGCATCCACAGCAGGTGGACATGGCTGAGGACTGATATTCCTTGATCCGCTGCATATCCATCTTACGAGAGGTATACACACTCGAACATTTTGTACTGAACAAGTATAAGCACAGTTATGTAAACTAATGTACGATCGGGATGTATATGTATAAATAATTGTATTTATGTACGAGAATTATTATTATAGAAAAGAATATTAAATTCTATGTATGTTGTGGATGAGTGTGAATGGGTGACTAATATCGAATCACAGCCTAACATTTGATGTGAGTGATGACAGAAGGAAAGGTAAGTAAAATGCGAAAATTTTATGGTGATTTTGGTAGGTCACGTGTGAAAGTAGGACGTGACAGTCCTAACATTACTAGACTTGATGACAAGATATTTTCATATAATCCTAAGCTTCACATCATCCCATGGACCACTCTTTCTTTAATAGCCATTAATTTCATCTTCTAGTCTACTTAAGCTCTCATGTGAAATCCATGTGAAAGTTGAACTTATTGTTTGAATATGAGAATGCCATGTAGAGTGCTTAGTTGGCAAGAAAAAATCCCATGTGATTCCATGTCTATTTGAAGCCCAAAATCCACTCTTGAAGCCCAAAATCCACAAATTGCTTGATTTTCACAAAAAAAATTATTTATTTGCAAAATTAGAGGAAATTAAACAAATTGGTTATAATTAATATAATTCACTTGAGGATTAAGCAAAATTAATGAAATTAAGCACAAAAATAGCTCTATAAAATAAAGTTATTAGTTAACACAATAAGGGATGCTCACCACTAATATAAGCCAACTGTGAAATCCTCAAAGTTACAAGTTGGTTCCATTGTTCAATTGACTCAATATATTTGTAAAACCATCCAATATTGCATGTAATACACACCCACTCTCTCTGTAAAAAGAAAATTAAAGAATCTTTTTCTTAATTATTGTTTTGTCTATGTTAAACTCTGATTTTTCATTATCTAAACCTGAAAACTATGTTCAATAAATTGATCATGTAAAGAATTTCATTTTAGATGTGTTTGTTGATTGTATGTGTGTATGTAGAATATTAAGTATTGATTGAGGAATCGGGATCATATGAAATGTTGCAAATGTGTTTATGTTGATTCATTAGTGTATTTTTGATAAATTGAACTGTGATTATTAACCCCTTTAGGATGTTTGAGACTTTTGGTATGGATTGGGGTGAAGATTTGAAGGTTTTGGACAATCTAGAGTTGAAAGATCGATCCCCTACATGTAAAGGACTAATCCCTAATTAGTGGAAACCAAAATTTTGCATGAAATGAAGAAAGGATCGTTCCCATATGCCTAAGGGATTAATCCTTTATTGGGAGAATGCCCAAATGAATAGTAAGGCTGTAGAGGGATTGATCCCCTGCATAAGTGGATCAATTACCTCTTCACAAAATACCTTTTCAGGTAATTTTAGAGGGAGAGAATCGATCCCCCTAAGAAAAGGATCAACCTCCTAAGCACCTGAAGCATTAATCGCATGGGAGCTGAGAAAGAGGCAAAAGAACTTAAAAGAAAGAAAGACAAAAAAGGAAAAGAGAAAAGAAAAAGAGAAAGAAGAGAGAAAAATAGGTAAAAAGCCAAGGACCCTGCCCCATTCATCATCCTCTACTTCCATTCTATCATAAATACCAATTTGAGAGTGAGATTTGGGTGAAGAAGAAAGGAAATTTTGGAAAGGCAAAAAGGGGTTTTGGAGGAAATGATGGAATAAAAGGTAAGATGTCTTCTTATGGAACTAATCATGGTTTGTGATTAGAGGACTTGAAGGGGCTATCTTTAGGGTTCTCTCTCACTTTCTACAATTAGGTGGGTAAAAATTTTCTAAAATTCTATGATAACTATATGTTTATATGGGTATCGCGATCTATTTTTGGCTATAGTTGATTGTTGAAATAAAATTGCAGAATGATAATATAGGGTTTTAGCCTCAAGTGAGTTTAAGGTTGTGTGGATGAAGAGTATGTAATTGGTGTAGATTGATTGATGAATAATGTGATGCTGATTTACTAAAAGAGAAATAGTTTATACACTAAGAAGTCCTTGCATCATTATAAACAGTTTGGGGTTAAGGGTTTAAATGACTAATTTGATATAGTGTGCCTTTGACCACTTGAAGGATTAATGGGAAATTTGTTAATATGATGATTTAACAGTTATTTGTATGGTATTAGGGTCTAATTAAGTAAGCTTGAGAGTAATTAGGCTTGATTGTGATGGTATTGCAGTTAAGAGATTGGTTGGAGTGTGGATGGCTTAGGCAATATATATGCATTGCCTAGACTTAGCTTAGTGACAAAGGTTTGTGGTCGTTACACTATTATTAAGGTAAGGCATTGTATGTAGGAGACATAGGTATCTCATCTCAACATAACAATAGTTCGATCAAAGATATTTTTACATAACTATGTATATCAACATAATTGGATTTAAGTACTGTATTGATCGAAGACTATTAAAATGTAAGACCCGAATTTAATAAAAATACGAAAACTAAATAAGAAAAGATAGAGGAAGTATGAAGGAAGTCGGGTTAAATTAATCCCGAACACGTGTAAGGGCAAAACGGTCAAAGGACCGAAAGCCGGAGTAAATTCGATAAGGAAATTTAATTAAAAATAAGGATTTAAGAAATCTTGGTCAATAAAGATGAAATAAAATTATTTCGGATTAAATTGATCAAGATATTAATTTATTGGAATTAATCGGGATTAATCGGGATTTTTAGTTCAGAAAAATAATCCCGAAAATAATCGAAAAATATACTGAAAAGTCACTCGGGACAATATCCCGAAAATACGGAGCAATTATACCCGAAAAATAGGTTAAAATATAAAAAATAAATTAAATAAAATTAAATTAGTTAAATTAGAATAAAATAATAATTTTGTAGATGTTTTGAGGTATTTAATATATTTTAAATGAATAGTAAAATAATTAAAATAAATAAAAATAAAAATAATAAAATTGATAAAATAGAAGAAAAAAAAAAGTAATTGAAACAAAAAAAAAGAAACGAAACAGACGATAGAAACGCGAAGGAAACGAAAAAGAAACGAAGCCGGAAAGGGGGAGAAGGCCGGCGAGCCGTCCGGCTGCCAACGGCCCGGCCAAGGGCCGAAAAAGAAAGAGGAGAGGCCGGTGATCTCAATGGCACCGGCGGTGCAGCCTACCGACGCCGGAGGAAGCCGATCGGAGGAGAGAAAGGCCGCGGGAAAGAGAAGGCCATCGGCGGCGAACGGCGGCGATCCGACCGGAACCAAGGCCCGATTTGGAGAGCCCAGTCGACGGCGGTGCTTTTGGCACCGGTGGCAGCCGACGAGACGGTCGGAATCGGCGGCGACGGCCAAGAGGGGAAAACGGGTCCGATGGCCGAGAGGGAGAAGTGCCGGACCGGCGGCGTTTCGGCGAGCTTGACCCAAGCCGAGGCCAGATTCGTGATGCGGACGACCCAGCGGAGCGTTTGGCGGTGGAAGCCGGCGGAGAACCGACCGGCAAGGCAGTGAACCGGCAGTGAACCGGCCGAACCGGAGAAAAACCGGCGGTCTGACCGGTCCGAACCGGACTGAACCGGTTCAGCCAAAAAGAGGGGAAAAAAGGGAGAAAAAGGGAAAAGGAAAAAGAGGAAAAAAATTGGGAAAAATTCCGGTGATGCAATCGAGCTTCGGGTAAGTCGATAAGCGGTCAAATTGACCGATTTAAATTTGGAATATTTTATTTAATTAATTTTGGGCTGAGAACTTACCCGGAAAAATTATGGAATTGTGTAGCTCGACGATTGGCATCCACCGAGGGCTCGAGACAGCCTCGATTTGCGGACTAGCATGGAATCTCGGGTAAGTGACCCCTATTTATGACAATTTTCTCGTTATGCGTGATATTGATTAAATTTACGCATAAATTGAATTAATTTATGGAAATTTAGATTAATTGTCGTAAATATTAAATTTAGCTATTCGAGAATTAGAACGAGGCTCAATAAATTATTGATGGGCCCAATGAGCCCAATAGGCCTCGATAAAGAGAAAATTAAGTGGAAAACGGGCTTAAGGCCGATTAAGGCCCATTAAGGTGCAATCGGGCCCAATAGGGGTAAACGGGCCCAATGATTTAAATTAAGCCCAGAAAAGATTAAGTACAATTAAATCATAATATCTGACCTGAGGAATATTAATACGCAGTTCCGGACATTGGATTGGAAACATATCGGACTGCGCGATGGGACTACATTGGAAAAGAGAAAGGTCAGACTCGACGAGAATCGAGGTAAGGGAATTCTGCGGACTGCTAGAGGTAACAGTACGCAATTTTAAATTCATATGCAGTCCTTTAAAATATCCTGAAGGGTCTAGAGGTCAAATAATAATTTTAGTGCCCCGAATGGGCAAATTACTAAAATACCCTTGTTAAGGGTAAAATTCTAAAAATCTAGGAAAAATTGGGAGGAGCAAGGACAAGAGGTTCCTGCTCGTTCTGGAGATATTTCAACGCATGCATGAGTAGGCTGGCTCGCCTTGAAAGAAAGTGCACCGCATTGCATACTTTCAACGTGAAATTGATTTGAAAACTGTTTTGAGTAAATAGAGCCGCCTACGTGTTTTATTGACATATGACGTGCTAGAGCTCAGCTCGCACGGTAATTTCGATTTGTGTGATGCATGCATTAGTGCTGGAGCGAGAGCTCGCACTAGAGTTTTACATGCATAGGTGCTAGAGTATAACTCGCACCAGATTTCACATGCTCTTTCGTGACACGGTGCTAGAGTCTGACTCGCACCATATTTTTACATGATTTTCGAGACAGAGTGCTGGAGTTTAACCCGCACCAGTATTTATAAAATTTTCATGTGATTTATAATATACAGAGTGCTGAGCTTAGCTCGCACTAGTTTTACCGGATTTGTGGAGTACCGCTGTCTGCCCTTGGAGTCAGCCAAAAGGCCCAACAGGCTCAAGAGACCTCTTAGGTGGGGTGAGAGTGAGGGATGAGGTTGGCGGCCTTGTGGGGATGTAAGCGGGCTCTGCCAGTTGACGTGTTTTGATGAGAGTGCTGAGCATCGCTCACACAGATTTTATGAGAACATGCGATGAGCCGTGCTTGGAGCATCGGGTAGACTGTGTGTCACCGATTTAATAGGCTCGCACGTGCGTTTTGAGACATGGCATGAGTATTGAGAAACAAACCTCTGTGGGAAGCAGGCCAATTGGGCCGGAGTACCTAGAGATATTACATGGGTTCATGGAGTACGATGTACCGTGCAAGTAGCATGGAGTACGATGTACCGTGTTGTATCTTCGGATACGGCATCTCCGGATGCAGCATCTTCGGATGCCGGGGATCGGATAAGACTGACGGGATGGACTGACCCACCTCCCGGGCGGTTCCCGATCATGGTGAGAACCCGCACACTAGGATCCGTGTAGCTGAGGAACTCACGAGGACAGATGTGGCCATAGTCCTAGTTATTTACCTATATACAGACGTTGCCTAGTCTCGCATGTTGATGATTTCTATGATGATTTAAACTGGGTTTTAAAACTAAATTGCATGATGGTATTTCCATGCTTTTCAAAACCCACGTGTGATGTAAATGTTTTCATGATTTTGTGTGAGTCAGGATCACCCGCAGGAGGGGTCGAGTCCTGACTTTATTGTCAAAATCTTAATTGAGAAAGAAATGATTTATGATAATTGCATGTTGATTTTTCGTGCAAATGTATTTTACATATCATCATAATGCATAGCATTGTTTTAAAATGTGTGGAGAAAGGGTGGTTTATGCATGGCACTACGTTCATGTAGGTAGTATGGTTACCTACTTGTTCGTAGGATTGCCTTACTGAGCTTGATGTGCTCACCCCTTTCATTTTCTCCCACAGATGATCTCCAGTTGAAGTTGAGGCGACTCAGTACTGCATTCCGGATATCCGCTGCTGCCCATCAACATAAGGTATATACACTTGTACTTATTGTATCTACATAAGCATAGCACAGTAACATGATTGTAAGTAACTTTAGGGGATGTATAAATAATATAACAATTATAAATGACTGGAGAAGAAATAAGTACTAGGGTAGATGTATGGTGGGACTGGCATTGACGCACAGCCCAATTAGTAGTGGAGTGTTGGTCACGATTCGAGGACAGGTAAGAATTAAGTAAGAAAATAAACAAAAACGCGAAAAAATTCACTCTGATTTTTGGATAGTTGGGTCGTGACAATTATTTTGGTATCAGAGCGTAATTGGTCTGATGTGTGTCAGTGTCAGAAGTTAAGAAATTACATCCCCGTGTTACTGTGCCTAGTTAGATACAATAGTGTATATCGAGATGGGCTTGACTAAGAAATGGTTGAGAATGCAGGAATGCCTAATATGAGTCGCGCTAAATGAGATAGTGCACGAGGCAGAGGTCGTAGAGGTAGACCTGAGTCTGCTAAGTCGTGCTGAGTTTGGCTATGAAAATCAGTATGAGATTGAAATAGAGGCGAATGTTGAGCATGCCTCACAGAGTCCGACAGAGAGATCGGACAGTATTGAGATACGCTTCGCGAGATTGGAGCGGAGTGTGGAGATTATTTTGAGGAGCTAATTACTCAGATTATGTACGAGATCAGAGGGCGCAGCGGAGCATTGGTGAAAACCCGCTCGACCCATCTTAAGAGCTGATATGAGAAATGATTATGGATGTATTCCGGTGACAGGATATCCTGGACATGATTTAAAGGAAATTTTGGATTAAAGTCCTTACTCTGACCCAGAGGATTTAATTTATTGACGAGTATGGAGACTCGATTATATTCTGGGCAGATATTACCTCGACACTATGAAAAGTGACAGTCGAGATGTCTAAAAGTTTATGGAAGGGCTCAGATTTTCAATTAGAGTCCGATTGGCCCGTGAGATATTACCTATACCGAGGCAGTGCACAGATTTACAGTTGGGTAAATAAGAACATGAATTGCACGCCTCTGAGATTGGGAAAGGTAATGAGGGCTGAAATAGAGACAGAAAGAGAATCGAGAAATGACAAAGATGTTAAAATGGGAAAAATGGTAATTGGTAAAAGATCTGATGTAACGAGTTATGGGCTAAGATAATTGGTAAGGCCCTAGTGCATCTAATTTTGGGCACTCTTGTGGGCATTGTGATTGGAGGACCCCGACCTGCTACGAAGCAGAGTAGCAGTGTCATTACTGTGGAATGTGTGGTGGATACCACAGAAGGAGCGTCTATACCTACACGGTATTGATGAAAATGGTCGTTAAGTGTGGTATGATGGACCATTGATTTTGATTACACAGAGTTGGGCGAAATCGCCCCACAAAAAAGTAAAGAGACAGAGAAAAATTTCGTTGTTATAGCTGAAAACGAAAAGGGAGGCCATAGCCGAAGAGAAAAAGGAAAGTAGGCTATTGGACGAAGGCGAGTGGATGTCTTGGACCAGGATGCTATTGATGTTTCATGGATGTGGTGTAAGATACCACACTTGTTATGAATAACGAAGTACATATGTTCATTAATCCTGGTGCCACATATTTATTCATACCGCCTTCATTCGCATATAAGTGAGTAAAAGGCATGAATGCCTACGTCATCGGTTACAATATGGGTAAATGAGTACCCCAATAGAGGAGGATGAATTAACGGAATATAGATATAGAGATTTTAAGTTGATAAACAGGGGTGTAACGGTTGAAATTACAGGAGTAAAGGATGTACTCACAGAATGAATAAAGACAAGAGTTTCATTATAATTGATACGCAAAGGAGAAAATCTTCGAGATAAGATAGATCCTAAGTACAAGATGTATTGGAGTAGAGATATATGCTAGATAAGGAATACCTTTAATATGCGAAGTAATTGAGGTTAAACAATTAGTAGCGAATACAAATTATAACCAAGGACAAAGATGGGTATAACCATAACCGGTAGTTGTGGTTAAGTCTGAAGGCTAATAAAGGTATTTCAAAATACCTCCCCGCCTGAAGACTTGACAGCATCTAGATATATATATATATATATATATATATATATATATAATCTATAACGGGAAATCGATCATCGTAATAAATACCTTTAGCATTAGGTTACCTTACTAAGACGATAAGAACATTAAAATTCGACAAATTATAAAGGTTAACGTAGTAAAATTTGATAAGAGCCGTTAAGATAAGAAAAGGAAATAGCGCAGGTTAGCACCTGGAAAACGTAAGCGGTTGAGAAGGATCTTGTACGCCTTGCGTAAATAAGTCAAGGATTAGATCGAGTGTAATCATCATTAACGGTGATATGCTGGGAGTAGTTAAAGCCTAGGGCGAATTATAAGCAACAATTGGAAGATAGCTTTTACAGATGGATTATTGCGAGATTTAAAATGGTATACCCTGTTGACACGTTTAACTAAGAAAACGTGATCTTGGAATAAGATGATAAATAAGATGATAGATGTGACGTGAATTTGGCGTGATGAAGTATGAACTGACCACCATGATTAATTTCACCATGCCCAACAGCTCAAGAGGTTTTTCAGTGAGTATGAATGCCTCAAAGTTATGATGGAGCTGTGTATTGATGTATAATGGGAAGATAGTCAATTTTGGAGTCAGACAACTCTTCGATCACGAAATAAACTATCTGACCCATGATTTAAAGTTGGCAACAGTATTTGTACCGAGGATATGGTACTATTATGTACAGGGTGAGGAATTATGGATATGCACTGATCATAGAGCCCGAGTATCTGTTTTCACAGAAAGGGGCGAATATGAAAATACATATTGGGTTAGAGCTTCTGAGAGATTTTGATTTATGAGAATTGTACCACCCAAGAAAGGCGAATGTGATGACTGATGCCTTGAGCAGAAAGAGCCTCGGGATGGTACCACATATGATGGTCAGGGAGCGTGAGCTGCTAGATGCAGTTGTGGACCTCAGTATTGATGTGATCCCTTCTGAGGATGACAGTGATTGTGTGACAGCTAGCCTGATGACTAGTACCGGATGAGAGTGCCCGGATTTGCCAGGCTTAGCGTGATGATCGACCGGATGTCGATAGTTTGGGTCTGATTCAGAAGGGTACAGTGATAGAGTTCACAGTGGGTGATAATGAGTTACTGAGGATTCAGAGACAGTATGAGTGCTCCCCAGGACCACAGTTGATGAGATAGTGATATTGTCAGAAGCTCACTCTTCGGGATATACAGTGCATGCGGAAGGTAATAATAATATATATTAAAATCTCAAAAGGGGTATGGGTGGTCAGATGTGAAAAGAGATATTGGTGGAGATTGTAGAAAAGTGCCTAGTGTGTCAGCAGAGTAAGGTAGAGTATTAAAAGTCTGCAGAGTTATTGCAGCACCTACCTATATCGACACGGCACGAAAAACGAGAGTAAGTCTCCATGAATGTCGTGATGGGTTATAGGAGACCCGGATAAATCAGGAGACTAGTTGGATGGTAGTCGATAGAGTGACTAAGTCCACCCACCTTCTGGTTATGAACTCCCCAGATACTCAGAGTGTGTATGAGGATTCAGGTATAAGAAAGATTGTGGAACATTAAGTAGCGTTCCAGTGAGCATGGTATCATATAGGGATTCCCGCTCCACTTCCTACCTCAGGGAATATTTTTAGGAAGCTATGGGAACCCGACTAAGTATTAGCACAGCTTTACATCCTCAGACAGATGGTCAGTCAGGGAGGACTGTACAAGTTCTGGAGGATCCGATGAAAGCGTGTGCCATTGATTTTATAAGCTCCTGGAATGATCAGTTGATTTCTAATTGAAGTCGCCAATAACGACAATTGGCAATTGAGTATCGGGATAACGAGATATGAGGCAGTGTATAGCTGTAGGGGCTGTTCCCCAAATTGGATAAGAAAGAGTGGGTGACAGGTAGAAATTATTTCTGACTTTGGATAATAAGTCTCTGAGGATGTTTAGTTAAGGATGAGAGATTAAGAACACCTCAGAACAGATAGAAAAATATTGGAATTCACCCTTGGTGAATTATTATGGTTGAAAGTTACACGTCCTAAGAGAATAAGGACATAGCGGAACTTTTGGAAGAAGTAAATTGAGTTGAGCTGGATCGAATTCTTGAGAGATTGGACAAGTGGGAGATAAGACCTGTAGGTTGTTGTTAATCACTTGGATTAATAGGCACCCACAATGTGTCCCAGCTTATGATGCTTCGGTACTACTATCCAGATCCAGCAGAGGTGATAGGATATGAACTCCAAAAGTTCAGTTTAATGAAAATATGAGTATATTGAAGAAGTTGATTCGGGCATTGAACAGGAAAGAGACAGTATTGGGGTTTAAGATAATCTCCCTAATTAAAGTCCTTTGGTAGTAATACACTCCGAAGAAGGTCGCATAAATTTTAAGAGTATGATATGATCGATATACCCGGAGTTGTATATGGACTCATATGACTTGGTTCTAATTTGGAGGACCAAATTCCTTAAGTGGGGGAGAATTGTAAGACCCGAATTTAATAAAAATACGAAAACTAAATAAGAAAAGATAGAGGAAGTATGAAGGAAGTCGGGTTAAATTAATCCCGAACACGTGTAAGGGCAAAACGGTCAAAGGACCGAAAGCCGGAGTAAATTCGATAAGGAAATTTAATTAAAAATAAGGATTTAAGAAATCTTGGTCAATAAAGATGAAATAAAATTATTTCGGATTAAATTGATCAAGATATTAATTTATTGGAATTAATCGGGATTAATCGGGATTTTTAGTTCAGAAAAATAATCCCGAAAATAATCGAAAAATATACTGAAAAGTCACTCGGGACAATATCCCGAAAATACGGAGCAATTATACCCGAAAAATAGGTTAAAATATAAAAAATAAATTAAATAAAATTAAATTAGTTAAATTAGAATAAAATAATAATTTTGTAGATGTTTTGAGGTATTTAATATATTTTAAATGAATAGTAAAATAATTAAAATAAATAAAAATAAAAATAATAAAATTGATAAAATAGAAGAAAAAAAAAAGTAATTGAAACAAAAAAAAAGAAACGAAACAGACGATAGAAACGCGAAGGAAACGAAAAAGAAACGAAGCCGGAAAGGGGGAGAAGGCCGGCGAGCCGTCCGGCTGCCAACGGCCCGGCCAAGGGCCGGAAAAGAAAGAGGAGAGGCCGGTGATCTCAATGGCACCGGCGGTGCAGCCTACCGACGCCGGAGGAAGCCGATCGGAGGAGAGAAAGGCCGCGGGAAAGAGAAGGCCATCGGCGGCGAACGGCGGCGATCCGACCGGAACCAAGGCCCGATTTGGAGAGCCCAGTCGACGGCGGTGCTTTTGGCACCGGTGGCAGCCGACGAGACGGTCGGAATCGGCGGCGACGGCCAAGAGGGGAAAACGGGTCTGATGGCCGAGAGGGAGAAGTGCCGGACCGGCGGCGTTCCGGCGAGCTTGACCCAAGCCGAGGCCAGATTCGTGATGCGGACGACCCAGCGGAGCGTTTGGCGGTGGAAGCCGGCGGAGAACCGGCCGGCAAGGCAGTGAACCGGCAGTGAACCGGCCGAACCGGAGAAAAACCGGCGGTCTGACCGGTCCGAACCGGACTGAACCGGTTCAGCCAAAAAGAGGGGAAAAAAGGGAGAAAAAGGGAAAAGGAAAAAGAGGAAAAAAATTGGGAAAAATTCCGGTGATGCAATCGAGCTTCGGGTAAGTCGATAAGCGGTCAAATTGACCGATTTAAATTTGGAATATTTTATTTAATTAATTTTGGGCTGAGAACTTACCCGGAAAAATTATGGAATTGTGTAGCTCGACGATTGGCATCCACCGAGGGCTCGAGACAGCCTCGATTTGCGGACTAGCATGGAATCTCGGGTAAGTGACCCCTATTTACGATAATTTTCTCGTTATGCGTGATATTGATTAAATTTACGCATAAATTGAATTAATTTATGGAAATTTAGATTAATTGTCGTAAATATTAAATTTAGCTATTCGAGAATTAGAACGAGGCTCAATAAATTATTGATGGGCCCAATGAGCCCAATAGGCCTCGATAAAGAGAAAATTAAGTGGAAAACGGGCTTAAGGCCGATTAAGGCCCATTAAGGTGCAATCGGGCCCAATAGGGGTAAACGGGCCCAATGATTTAAATTAAGCCCAGAAAAGATTAAGTACAATTAAATCATAATATCTGACCTGAGGAATATTAATACGCAGTTCCGGACATTGGATTGGAAACATATCGGACTGCGCGATGGGACTACATTGGAAAAGAGAAAGGTCAGACTCGACGAGAATCGAGGTAAGGGAATTCTGCGGACTGCTAGAGGTAACAGTACGCAATTTTAAATTCATATGCAGTCCTTTAAAATATCCTGAAGGGTCTAGAGGTCAAATAATAATTTTAGTGCCCCGAATGGGCAAATTACTAAAATACCCTTGTTAAGGGTAAAATTCTAAAAATCTAGGAAAAATTGGGAGGAGCAAGGACAAGAGGTTCCTGCTCGTTCTGGAGATATTTCAACGCATGCATGAGTAGGCTGGCTCGCCTTGAAAGAAAGTGCACCGCATTGCATACTTTCAACGTGAAATTGATTTGAAAACTGTTTTGAGTAAATAGAGCCGCCTACGTGTTTTATTGACATATGACGTGCTAGAGCTCAGCTCGCACGGTAATTTCGATTTGTGTGATGCATGCATTAGTGCTGGAGCGAGAGCTCGCACTAGAGTTTTACATGCATAGGTGCTAGAGTATAACTCGCACCAGATTTCACATGCTCTTTCGTGACACGGTGCTAGAGTCTGACTCGCACCATATTTTTACATGATTTTCGAGACAGAGTGCTGGAGTTTAACACGCACCAGTATTTATAAAATTTTCATGTGATTTATAATATACAGAGTGCTGAGCTTAGCTCGCACTAGTTTTACCGAATTTGTGGAGTACCGCTGTCTGCCCTTGGAGTCAGCCAAAAGGCCCAACAGGCTCAAGAGACCTCTTAGGTGGGGTGAGAGTGAGGGATGAGGTTGGCGGCCTTGTGGGGATGTAAGCGGGCTCTGCCAGTTGACGTGTTTTGATGAGAGTGCTGAGCATCGCTCACACAGATTTTATGAGAACATGCGATGAGCCGTGCTTGGAGCATCGGGTAGACTGTGTGTCACCGATTTAATAGGCTCGCACGTGCGTTTTGAGACATGGCATGAGTATTGAGAAACAAACCTCTGTGGGAAGCAGGCCAATTGGGCCGGAGTACCTAGAGATATTACATGGGTTCATGGAGTACGATGTACCGTGCAAGTAGCATGGAGTACGATGTACCGTGTTGTATCTTCGGATACGGCATCTCCGGATGCAGCATCTTCGGATGCCGGGGATCGGATAAGACTGACGGGATGGACTGACCCACCTCCCGGGCGGTTCCCGATCATGGTGAGAACCCGCACACTAGGATCCGTGTAGCTGAGGAACTCACGAGGACAGATGTGGCCATAGTCCTAGTTATTTACCTATATACAGACGTTGCCTAGTCTCGCATGTTGATGATTTCTATGATGATTTAAACTGGGTTTTAAAACTAAATTGCATGATGGTATTTCCATGCTTTTCAAAACCCACGTGTGATGTAAATGTTTTCATGATTTTGTGTGAGTCAGGATCACCCGCAGGAGGGGTCGAGTCCTGACTTTATTGTCAAAATCTTAATTGAGAAAGAAATGATTTATGATAATTGCATGTTGATTTTTCGTGCAAATGTATTTTACATATCATCATAATGCATAGCATTGTTTTAAAATGTGTGGAGAAAGGGTGGTTTATGCATGGCACTACGTTCATGTAGGTAGTATGGTTACCTACTTGTTCGTAGGATTGCCTTACTGAGCTTGATGTGCTCACCCCTTTCATTTTCTCCCACAGATGATCTCCAGTTGAAGTTGAGGCGACTCAGTACTGCATTCCGGATATCCGCTGCTGCCCATCAACATAAGGTATATACACTTGTACTTATTGTATCTACATAAGCATAGCACAGTAACATGATTGTAAGTAACTTTAGGGGATGTATAAATAATATAACAATTATAAATGACTGGAGAAGAAATAAGTACTAGGGTAGATGTATGGTGGGACTGGCATTGACGCACAGCCCAATTAGTAGTGGAGTGTTGGTCACGATTCGAGGACAGGTAAGAATTAAGTAAGAAAATAAACAAAAACGCGAAAAAATTCACTCTGATTTTTGGATAGTTGGGTCGTGACATAAAACAACTCCTTTGTTTTATGAAATTGCATTGTTTTACAAAATAGTTTGAACAAACCTATTGTAGGATTTTTACATAAAAGGTTTTCTTAAATGTTCCCATAAAATATAAATTTCCTTTAGCTTATAAAACCCTATTTATAAAATGGTTTATAGTGTTTTAAAACGAGAAAAAAGCTTTATTTGATTTGTTTTAAATAAAATCGAAATATTTTCATTAGGGGTTGTCCAACCAATGCTTTGAAACCATGATTCTATAGGATACTCATGCCCTTTATTGTACATATGTAATGACCCTTTTTACGGTACAATATGGTTGGGCTACGAGTTGAAGTTAGATCAAAACAGTAAATCTTTGAACAAAGCCAAATAAAATATTTTTAGATAAATCAGAATAATTGTTCTTTTGCAAAATATCCGTGTTCACGTTCCCCAGATACATTTGCCTATACATTACTGTACTTACAAAAATTTTAGATACAAAATAATAATGTCCTAGGTATACCTTTAACCGCAGAAGATTACTTTGCAAAAGTATGGTTGTGCAAAAGAACCCTACTTACAAAAGTGGTCCCAGCTACGGATGAGGCTCTGTGGGGAAAAATAAGGAGTGAACTGAACACGCTTAGTAAGAAAAAATGTGGCAGATAGATAAATACACTATCTACATATTTGTATAATAGGGTTATTATAAAAAATATACCGAGCAACCGAGTAAAATCAAAGTTGAAAATCAATAACAGTTTCGATATTGATAGTATAAACATTGAACTGCAATAAATACAGTTTCTAAAACTTTATACGGTAGAATAAACGATTTTCAAACAATAGTGCAGTTTATACGGTCAGTTTAGTAAATCAAATAGACGAGACAAAGCGGAACATGCTATAACAATAATCAATATGACAATGTCAATACCCAACTACCCAAAAATCAGAGTTAATTTTTCGCGTTTTGTTATTTTTATTACTTAAATTCTTACCTGTTTTCTGATCGTGACCACACTCCACTAATAATTGGGCTGTGCGTCAATGCCAGTCCCACTATCCAATTACCATCTAACTTATTTCTTCTCCAGTCATTTATAATTGTTTACATTAATTATACATCCCCTAAAGTTACTTACAAACATGTTACTGTGCTATGCTTATGTAGATACAATATGTACAAGTGTATATACCTTAAATGATGGGCAGCAACGGATATCTGGAATGCAGTACTGAGTCACCTCAACTTCAACTGGAGATTATCTGTGGGAGAAAATGAAAGGGGTGAGCACATCAAGCTCAGTAAGGCAATCCTACGAACAAGTAGGTAACCATACTACCTACATGAACGTAGTGCCATGCATAAACCACCCTTTCTCCACACATTTTAAAACAGATGATATGAGTTATGATGCTATGTAAATCAAGTTTGCACAAAAAATTCAACACGCAAATATTACAAATAATTTATTTCTCAATTAAAATTTTCACAATAAAGTCAGGACTCGACCCCTCCTGCGGGTGATCCTGACTCACACGAAACCATGAAAATCGGTTTACATTCACACATGGGTTTGAAAAGCATGGAAATACCATCATGCAAATTTAGTTTAAAACCCAATTTGATTTCATCAAAATCAACATGCGAGACTAGGCAACGTCTGTATATCGGTAAATAACCAGGACTATGGCCATATGTGTCCTCGTGAGTCCCTCTAGCTACACAGATCCTAGTGTGCGAGGTCTCACCCTGATCGGGAACCGTCCGGGAGGTGGGTCAATCCAACCCGTCAGTCTTATCCGATCCCATGCATCCGAAGATGCTAACGTATCACAAAGATACCAACGTATGTAAAGATAACACACGGTACATCGTACTCCATGCTGCTTGCACGGTACATCGTACTCCATGGACCCCCAGCCTTATCCCTCGTTCGTGCTCATCAGCTAGTCCTCCAACCCTTATCCCTCGTTCGGGCTCATCAGGTTGTTTCTCTAACCCTTATCCCTCGTTCGGGCTCATCAGGTTGTTTCTCTAACCCTTATCCCTCGTTCGGGCTCATCAGGTTGTTTTTAACATGCCATGTCTCAAAACGCACGTGCGGGCCTATTTAATCGGTGACACACAGTCTTCCCGATGCTCCAAGCACGGCTCATCACATGTTCTCATAAAAACAGTGCGAGCGATGCTCAGCACTCTCATCAAATTAACTAAATCTAGTGCGAGCTAAGTTCTAGCACTCTGTATGCATACCGTATAAAAATTTGGTGCGAGCGAAGCTCTAACACCCTATCTCAAAATCATATAAAAATATGGTGCGAGTTAGACTCTAGCACCCTGTCACGAAAATCATATATATATAAGAATCTGGTGCGAGTTGGACTCCAGCACCTATGCATGTAAAACTCTAGTGCGAGCTCTCGCTCCAGCACTAATGCGTGCATCACACAAATCGAAAATATCGTGCGAGCTGAGCTCTAGCACGTCACATGTCAATAAAACACGTAGGCGACTCTGTTTCCTCAAAACAGTTTTCAAAATAATTTCACGTTGAAAGTATGCAATGCTGTACATTTTCTTTCAAGGTTAGCCAGCCTACTAATGCATGCGTCAAAACACCTCCAGAATGAGCAAGAACCTCTTGTTCTTGCTCCTCCCAACTTTTCTTAAATTTGTAAATTTTACCCTTAACAAGGGTATTTTGGTAATTTGCCCATTCGAAGCACTAAAATTATTAATTGACCTCTAGACCCTTTAGGTAATTTTTAAAGACTGCAAATGAACTTAAAATTGCGTAAAGTTACCTCTAGCAGTTCGTAGAATTCCCTTACCTTATTTTCCTATCGAGTCTGACCTTTTCTTTTCCACTCTTGTCACGTCGCGCAGTCCGTTATGCTCCCAATCAAATGCCCGAAACTACGTATCAATATTCCTCAGGTCAGATAACATACAATTTAATTGTATTTCCTATTTTCTGGGCTTAATTTAAATCATTGGGCCCGTTTACCCCTATTGGGCCTGATTGCACCTTAATGGGCCTTAATCGGCCTTAAGCCCGTTTTCCACTTAATTTTTGCTTTATTGAGGCCTATTGGGCTCATTGGGCTCACTAATAATTTATTGGGCCTCGTTCTAATTCTTGAATAGCTAAATCGATTATTTACGGCAATTTATCTAAATTTCCATAATTTAATTCAATTTATGCGAAAATCAAATCAATATCACGCATAACGAGGTAATTGTAGTAAATAAGGGTTACTTACCCGAGATTCCATGCTAGTACAAAATTTGAGACTGTCTCGAGCTGTCATTGGATGCCAATCGTCGAGCTACACAATTCCACAATTTTTCGGGTAAGTTTTCGGCCCAAAATTAATTAAATTAAATATTCTAAAATTTAAATCGATCAATTTGACCACTTATCGACTTACCCGAAGCTCGATTGCATCACTGAAATTTTTCCCAATTTTTCCTCTTTTTCTTTTTCCCCTTTTTCTCCTTTTTTCCCCTCTTTTTGGCTGAACCGGTTCAGTCCGGTTCGGACCGGTTCAGACCGCCGGTTCTCTCCGGTTCAGCCGGTTCACCACCGGTTCACCACCTTGCCGACAGGTTCTCCACCGGTTCTCGCCACCAATCGCTCCGCTGGGTCGTCCGCATCTCATATCTGCCCTCGGTTTGGGTCAAGCTCGCCGGAACGCCGCCGGTTCGGCTCTTCTCCCTCGGTCGTCGGACCCATTTTCCTCCTCTTGGCCATCGCCGGCATTTCCCGCCATTTCGTCGGCTGCTACTGGTCTCAAAAGCACCGTCGTCGCCTGGGCTTTCGGAATCTGGCCTCGGTTCCGCCCGATTCGCCGCCGTTCGCCTCCAGTGACCCTTTCTTTCCCGCGGCCTTCTCCTCCGTTTTTCGTCGAATTTCGGTGTCCTTGGCGCGCGTCACCGGTGGCCTGAAGACCGTCGGCCTCTCCTTTTTCTTTCTCGGCCCTTGGCCTGGCCGTTGGCCGCCGGACGGCTCGTCGGCCTCCCTCGGTCTGCTTCTTCCGTTTTCTGCTTTCTCACTTCTTCTCTCTCCCCAACCCGTTTCTCTCTTTTTTTTCTTTCAGATTCTTTTTTTTTTGTTTTATTATTATTATTATTATTACAATTTATTTACACTATTCATTAAAATACTCCATAAAATCCAAAATATCTACACTTATATTATTTTTATTCTAATTTAATTTATTTAATTTAAATTTAATTTATTAAATATATTTTTCTCCAAATTTTCGATATTATTTCTTTGCGCTTTTCGAGATATCATTCCGGTAATTTTTCAATATTTTTAAAATTTCTGAATCTTGATCAATTGACCCAAATTGTATAATTTCCTCATTATCGATCAAGATATCTTACATCCTTATTTTAAATTAAAATTTTCTTATCGCCTTAATACCGGGTTTTGGTATTTTTTACCATTTTATCCCTGCTCTTGTTTCGAAAATCAATTTTACCTGACCTTCCTTCATACATCCCCCATCTTTTCTTATTTAATTTTCGTATTTTAATTAAATTCGGGTCTTACAGACAATCGATCAATGTCAGTGACTCCGGGCATCACTGATCAAGTGTGCCAAGATGTCAATCGTCGTGGGACTGGCCAGCTACCCAAACGGCTCACAATACAATATGTCTGAAGACCGATAGCACGGTACAGCATACTCACATGCTTGTTGTACGGTGTATCGTACTTTGTGGACCACAATAACAATAGCAATTCAATAGACAATAATGATAACAATGTAGCATGATTAATTGTTGCCTTTGTCTAAAAAATCAGTACGAGTCAGGCCATGTTACACACAGTCAGTACACGCTCAAGTACATTTTATCGATACTAATTTATAAGTAGTTCATTTTCATTAAACCATTTATAAATTCAGTTCGGTATATAAAACAATTCAAAAAAGGTTGGCTCATCCTTTTTTCGGTTAAAAATCTTAGTGTGCAATCTGTGGTAATTAAGACTAGGGACTTTTCGATTAAAATCAATAATTAAAAACTATATTGATATTTATATAAATAAACTAAATAAATTTATATCAAAAAAGATAGGCCGATAAACTGGGGCTAAAGTTTTTCAGTAGTTTCGATAACTATAAAATCGATCTAGAGTTTTTCTATAAATTTGGTGACAATAAAATCGGCACAGGGTTTTATATCTACAATTCTACAGAAAATAAGTGTAAATATCACAATAGCTCACAACAATTTTCCTTACTATAAAATTTTCCTAGAATTTATATCTATGGTCCAATAGAAAATACGTGTAGATATCACTAATAGCTCACAACAATTTTTCTTACCTTGGTATCCGTCAGTGGTTCCTTTATGCTTCAGTTTGGTGCGTCAATTTGTTTGTCCTATTTCCGTTGGTTTCCCCAGAGCTAAAATACATTATCAATTGTTAATTAATTATTTTACTATGAAATAAGCTAGACTTTGTTCTAAAATTAATATTATATAACTCTCATAATTTTACATCAAACCAAATGTTCATCAATGCCACATTGCACTCATTGAGCTCTTGTTCTCCTTTTTGTGCTTCAATTCCAGCAACGCTTCCTTGTTTGCTTCGACTACCCGTACTTAGACCTCTTTTCTTCACCTATTTCCTGCTTGGTTTTATTGGTTTTTCTCCCACTTCTGCTTCTCTTTCAGTTACTCATTTAAGCTCCAGCCACCATTGTTCCAATCCTCAACATATTTGCAGTTCATTTTATTTCCTAGTTTTCAATTGATTACACGGGAATGGTTTAACCACACCTTTCACGTCTTTGTTGCTCACCTCACCTTTTTGGTCTCCTCCTATATGTATATATATATACATATATATGTCTTTCTTACCGAATCAATGCTTGTTTCCAATCTTATTTGGTTTAACATTTTTACTGCTTCTCTAGTAGTATATATTATTTTCGTAGCAGTCCCAGTAACCAGGCTATCAGAATTGTCCTCAGTTCATAGATTTACCTCTTGGTTTCTATCCTATCTTCAATAGTTGTTTTCCTTATTCATCTACTTCGATTCCTTGTCACGTTTTCATCATTTCTTCTAAACTGCTGTTGCAGGTTTTCCATCTTTTTGCCCATGTTTCCTACCACGGTCCATCTTCAATACTGTTTCTACTTCACATCCTGTATAAGATGTAGTCCTTTCCCATTTTCTTCTGCTATAGTAAAATAACTGCAGAAGACACGATTTGCTTCAGGTTGCAGAGGACTTATGTCCTCTGTTTCACGTTTCTTTCAACTGCAGACATCCTTGCACGCCTTCCTTTCCTTCTTTTCGCATTTCAGGTCTTCGCTTCTAGCTTCTATCTTATTTCAATTTTCATGTTTTGCCTCCTGGATTTTGAACTTCAACGTTTTCTTTCACTGCTGCAGTTCAGAATCCCTTACCTATTCATGCATATATTTATTTGATTAGCTTCTTTTCTGCTGGCCTTATGATGAGTGCCATATTTTTATTATTTATTTCCTTCTACATTTTAATATTTTGGTATGTTCCTCATGTAAATTAGAGTGCTTATATTAATTTTATGATTTTGGCAGATAAATTGGGCTTCAAGAGCTTAACCGAAGAAATTGGATAGTCTTAGTGATGTCTGGAATTTTGGATTTAACTAGAGTTCTAGTCCTCCAAATTATACAAAATCAAGCCTAGTGAAATGCTGACTTACTGATTTATAACTCTGAAGAAGAGGCCAAGATCCAATTCAGCCTATTTCCACTCCAAAACCAGCTATGAAAAGAAAGCCCGAATATGTCAACCCTTTCCTATTTGTAATAGGATTTTTGAATTTAAGTTTTTTTTCTATATATATATATAGTTTCATTTTCTTTAGGGAACATCAGAAAAGAGACAGAAGAGGGCAGCAGTCAAAATATAAAAATAATTCACCTTCTCTATATTTTTATTTTCATGTTCAATAATCATGTGGTGCTAAATCCTTTATTCAGTTTAAGGGAATCGAATCCAGTAAACTTCAACAATTGAGAAACACGATTTATTGTTCTAAACTATCTTTTGATTCAATTATTTTTGTTTTTTATATTAATTGATTCGATTGCATGAGAAAATTATATGATTTGGCCAATTAGATAATCTTCGCATGTGATTGTATGCTATCTGAAATTTTTACAATCCGTAATTGTTGTGATAGAAATCAGAATCAGTGGCATTTAGGGTTTGTCAACTCTAAGTGAAACAATAGAATGAATTAAACATTCAACCCATGGCTAGAGTGTTATTCGGTTAGTAATCTTCCTAGAGTGTTAATGCTATTCCTAGTCTAAATAGGATTGCGTCAAAATCGATTTGATTAGGGATAAGAATTTAATTCGGGTGCTGGGCTTGAGTTAATGATAGCAGGGAAGAAGATATATTATCTTGCTGGGAGATAATACCTTAACAAAATAATTGAAGATAAGATGGTAAATTAGATGTTAATGATCAATTGTTAGTTACTGGATAGTTCCTTTGAATCGAAGTTGTTAATCTTGGTTTATTCTCTTCATAATTAATTGAATATCAATTCTCTTTTAGGATTTTAATTTTGTTAAATTAAACTCCCCCAATTATTGTAGTTATTGTATGATAATTAATCCACCAGTCTCTAGGGTTCGACCTAGATTTGCCGCTACTGTAAAATTTCGGTAAGACCAGTAATTTAAATTTGGTTGAATTTGACACTCACCACCTTACCTGCTTCGATCAATCATTATCTTTCATTTCCCTCTTTCATGCTTATGTTTCACGTTTCCTACTCCATGCTTCCTCCTTCCTATTGAACCAGCATCATTATCATTTTCGCATGTTTCTGTTTCCATCAAGTCCCCTGCTACCGTTACCTTCTCCATCGTTCAGCTTTTTCTCTCTTTTCTCTTCTTCTTTTTCCTTCCTCCTATTATAGGCCATCAGTCCTAGTGTATACATATATATTCCCATTATTATTTCCACTTACCGAAACTACGTCCACTAACTTGGTCTTATCTTGTCTTCAGCTGCAGACTGCAAGATTTCATGTTAGTTTCCTTGTCCCTTCCTTTGTTGCAGCTTCAGTAGATCTATAGTATTCCACTGCCATGCTAATCTTCGACTAGCCTTTACCCCCACACACATATTAGTCTCTCATTGCTGTCATTACTCTAGCATTCCAGCTCACTTTTCCTAGTCTCAGACTGTCCCATTCTTCCTAATACCAGCCTTAATCTCTTGCATCTTCTCTGGTGTAGTTGCAGCATGAATTCATGGGCCTATACATCTCCTAGCTCCTTGTTCCTCTCTACTCTACTTCTTATTGAACACTACCCCTATCCTCCTCTTAGTTTTCCATTCCATTTCCCATCATGAGGTATCCCTTCACGTAGCATCCAGCTGCTGTAACTCAGAAGCACATTTCCCATTCTCTCCTAGCAACTGCAAACAGCAGCAAGCTGTGTGTGTCAAGACCCATCCTGACTTAACCAAACCCACTACAAATTTTTCGTATTTTTAACTTACCTTTCCTCTCATAATTGGTTGGGCTGTGATTTGTTGTTAGCTTCCTCACATACCATATCTTCCATTATCATACACACATGTCAATATACTGTTACTGACTATAATTTCTTTTACAATACATATGAGATCATATAAAATCTAATACAAATGCATTCCCCATAATATATATCGTATACATCACTATGTTGTTTCTATGTTTAGATACATAACCGTACAAAATATGTATACCTGTAGATCGATAGGAAATAGCAGCGAACACAGGAATACTATCCCTCAAAATCTCTCACTCTACAGCTGATGCTCTGTAGAGAGATGTAAAGAAAGGGGGGTGAGCATACAATGCACTCAGTAAGGAAATCAAGCAAGCAAGTAGATATCTACACTATCTACTCAAAATAATGCTATGTTTCGAAAATATCACTTCCTTAACTCACTTTAAAAGCATGTCTTTAAATATATCTATATATATATATACTTGTACAGATTAAATCCCATGTACAGAAATCATGCTTTCTTTCTCAAATGTAGGCATGTAGAGCAAAACAATGCATCTTTATAATATCACAATGCCTTTAGATAAATCATGCCATGTATGTTTAAATCATAGTAAATATGGAATTTAAATCATTCACAAAACGTTCCGACCCATCCCTCAGGTCTATCCGCAATTAAATCAGTCAATCAGGTGATATATCATGTGAGACTCTGTGGTGAAAATGTAAATAATATTCTAGACTATGATCATATCCGACAATGTGATCCAAGGCAACACAGATCTCGGTGTACAGGGCATCATTGCTACAACGGGAGGGGGGTCAGTCCATCACAACCGCCAACTATATCCTCCTCAACTCCACAACACCACACGGTACAGTGTACTCCATGCCACATGCACGGTGCAACGTACTCCGTGGACCCTACATCATAGTCGGGGTGCCTGCCATAGGTCTTAGCCCTCAAAACCATGGAATATCATACCACGTCTCTAAATCCTCATGCGAATCCTCTCACAGTATGACACTCAGTCTACACAAGGAAATCAAGCACGATTTTCAACATGTATCATATATCACATAAAATACAGTGCGTGCCTTTGAGCGCGACTCACAGTCGACACTCCGCTCAAACACTGTTCACATCACAAACTCAAACTCTAGAGTGAGTAAACCTCCAGCAACTAGGTCAACGCATAGTTCATGTTTCAAATCAAGTACGAGCAACATCTCCAGTACCATGTTATGCACAATATCATCAAATCAAGTATGAGTAATAGCTCAAGTACTATGTCATGTATAAATCATAGAGAAGCGAGTACGAGTAACGCTCTAGCACTTTGTCATGCATCTCATGAAAAGTTGAGTACAAGCCAAACGCTCCAGCACTGTCTCATGCATAAATCACATAAAACTGAGTACGAGTAATAACTCCAGCACTGTATCATGCATGTCATGGAAATCTAGTGCGAATCACAATCCAGCACTGATATATGTGGAAAATATATGAAATCCAGTGCGAGCTGTGCTCCAGCACGATTTATTCTCACATAATATGATATATGGCTCTTTAAAAAGGGATGATTTACAAAATATCAAAATCAGCACTATAAAGTGTGCTTAATTCACATCAACCTTAAAATCATTAGCCCATCTATTTATTCTTCTACTAAACAGCAGTAAAACACTCAAAATGGTGGTTTCCATACTTTTTACAACATTTCACAAAAGTTGACTTTTGACTAACTAGGGGCAAAATCGTAATTTGCCACTATCGGGTCACAATAATTATTATTTACTTTCTCTGACCCTAATAGTTTTTAAGTGAATGTAAAAGCAGATGAAAATACGTGCAGGTATCTCTAACTACTCACAAAAGTCCCTTACCTGCAATCACTCGAGAAATTTCACTTTCTCAACGCTGCTCGATCCAGCAGTCCGATTTACTTCTCCAATACTCTTTGGAGCTGCATATAACCATTTATCAGGTTAATTACACTTTTCCTACTACATTTCACATTAAATACAGTCTATTTCCCTTATTGGGCTTTAATAAACCATAATGGGCCTAATTATGCCTTAAGCACATTTCCATTTTACTATGCATTTTCGTTGGGCCTATTAGGCTTATGGGGCCCACCAACTCTAATTGGGCTTGTCCTAGACCCATTACATCACATTGGGCCTAAAATATTTGGGCTTAGCCCATTAGGCCTCTCGGTCACATGCCATGGCCGAGAGCTATCCATGCCGTCGGTCACACCATGGCATGCCATCCATGCCTATTTGTTTAGCCAATTCACTTAGGCATTTTCACAAACACTTGGTTAGCAACTTTCTTAAACATCACATAGTTCATTTAGGCATTTTATCAAACACCTTAATTTCCAACTTAATACATGTATTAATTAATCAAATTGATTAATTCTAATTATGCCAAATCATTAACACATGTACATTAACCCATTTATGTCTTAAAATCATATGGGCATTCATCAATATTTCACTACTCACTCTCGGCCTAACTAAGATCATAGTGATTTCATATGTTTCAGTGCTTAAAACATATACCAATATACTTAAAATCATTCATACATTAACATATATGAAATTGAAAACTTGAAAATATACCAATAGTTGAGTTCACACTTGGCCAAAACTTTGGAGGCTCATGGTTTGCACTCTATGGCTCCTTGATAGCCAATTCCAACATATGTCACTCTTCTTTCAATTTGGAACAACTTTCATGAAGAATGCAAGTTCCAAATATGACTAATTCCTAGTGAGAGAAAGCTTGGATAATGTGTTTCAATAGTTTCTTCTTCTAGCTGAGAATGGTGTGGTGAAGATGACAATGATGTGGCTGATTTTATAAGCCACTTACTTAGCTATTAAGCCTTACTTTCCAGCCATTAAGATTGACTTCCTAAGGCTTAGTTATGAGTCACCTAATGAGTCACCTTATGAGTCATGTTTAGCTTTAACTATGGTTAGATATTTATCAAATGGGCTTTCCATTTGGGCTTCTCGGTTTGGGCTTTCTTAATGGGCTTTCAGACTGAAATTGTTAATATACCTCGAGCCTTTAATTGTCTAAATATTTGGCCGATCAATCGGTCCAACAATTTGGTCTAAGGGACCTAAGAATTTTGATCAACGTTTAGTATACCTTAATGGGCTTTAAAATTTTCACTTTAGGCCCATTACATTTTTAACCATTAAGTTTAATCCGGAATCCTTCCAAATAAATTTTCCTAACTTTCGGGGATGATTATCTTGTATTTTAATTAAGAATATTTTTTTCCAATTTTTTTCTTCATACTTAGGTTAATTTCTAACCATGGTTAGTCAACTATGGTAAAAGTTCACTTTTCTTAACTATAGTTGACTTTTTTCTTAACCATTGACCAAGTTGACTTTTTTTCAAAATTTTGAAAGAGTCATATCTTATGTCTTACACTCTCGTCTTTACGTTTCAACCGTTCCCGGTAGATAATTACACCAGAAACACCTTAACTTACTAAAAAGGTCCATGTTACCCTTTTTAGCTTTTTCTCTCGTTCTTTGTGTTCGGAACTAAATCAAGCTGACTTTCCTTCATGAGCTCTCTCTATTTTCTCATTTTAAGTTCTTATTTTCAGTCAGAATGATTCAGATCCACTCGGTTTAGCTTGTGACTCTTATAGCTCACATTAGGCTTTTTATGTAGCTTTTGCATGTTAAATCATTTTACTAACACTTTAAATCTAGTAATTACTCTTCTTATGATTCAACTATAATAATAGAGTGTTCATACACATAGGAATCATAAGGTACCAACTACATAAAATACGGGTCTGACAGTGTGTGTGGTCTCGGGATTGTATGCTGCACACTTTCATTACCTAATTTCCTTTACCGAACACCATGCTCCATCATTCATTTTCCTTATTTTCTTTTCTTCCTTACTTCACGTTTTCTGGCTAGTCAAAGATCATCCCATGACTCACATTTTCTTAGGCTTCAATATCCTCTCTATTCTTAGTTTCATCGAGAGCTATTACCATTCAATACCTTCCTAGTATTATCTATTGCAGTTTTACTGCAGCAACTTTACTCTCGGGTTTAGCTCTCATTGAAGCTAAGCTTTGTTACATGATACTCTATTCATCATCATCACAATAGCCAATTATATGA
Organism: Firmiana major; assembly: GCA_033439115.1. NCBI lineage: Eukaryota > Viridiplantae > Streptophyta > Magnoliopsida > Malvales > Malvaceae > Firmiana > Firmiana major. The sequence continues at coordinate 14,148,052 of CM065913.1, read as the reverse complement.
GAGTAGATCAGGTTGGTTTCTTTGGAAGCTAATCCTTGTTCTTTAATTTATTTAAATGGATTTAATAATATTAACACTATATAATTTAATTAATGGAACATAACTTTCATATTATGCTCTATTTAGTATCATTCATGGCTTAATATCCATTATTTGTAAGACCCGTATTTCATATGTAACCTTATGACTTCATAAGTATGGTGATGTACATGTAATGTGAAGCATAACTGATGTAAAGTCCATAAATTCAATGTACATACTTGTAATAAGAGGTTGTGATGTACGTACAAGTTTCATTGTGTATGAATATGAAGAAATGGATTTTGTATATGATGAATGTGAGTGGAATGGAAAATGAGTAGTATGGTAAAATGGAATGAAGTTGTACTTCCATTTGGTTTTGTATTGTATACCTTCGGTTATACAATGGATGCACACAAGTTTTCATGTGTATAAAGTATGCATGGATGTCATTTTCAATTCTTGAAGGTGGTTGGATGAGAAAATGACTATGGCAGCAAATTAAGGATATGTTATGTGAATTACTGCAGAAAACTGCAACAAAACCTAGAAAATATGAATGTCATATCGATCTCATAGGATGAGAGATCGATCTAGAATAGCAAAAAATGCTCTTATTTGAGCAATGGAATAGGACAAATTGATCTCCAATGGGGCTAGATCGATCTTCTAAACATTCTGTAAATGAAGATATCGATCCTTAATGCAAGTAGTCGACTTTCTTAGCTTTCGGGTTGGAGCAAATCGATATTCTCCCTTAGCCAGATAGATCTCCTTAACTTTCTGCCTGAAGCAAATCGATCTCAAGCCTTCGACAGATCGATCTCATGCCTTCAAATGCCGTGAAAAAGAGGGATTTAAGAGGACCAGACCAATCTAAAACCCTTGACAGATCGATCTCATCAAGCAATTTTTATAAATAAGAGCAGTTGAAATCTGCAAATCACAGAAACCACCCCCTTTTCCTCCATTTTTAACTTAAAACCTAGTTTTCTATCTCTAAAACAACCCATTTCCAATAAGATTTGAGGAAAGACTATTAGATACAAAGTTGTTCATATCCAAGAGGAGAACAACATAGTTTGAAATCAAAACCCCATTTGTTGTATTGAAGGAGCAAGGTGTATTTTCATTTGGAGCAAGAAGAAAAACTAGATTTAGTAAGTTTCTAACACTTCAGCCCAAATACATTTGTCTATTTAGTGATTGTGGAGTTTATTAGTATGTGTATTGATGGTTAAAACTACCTAGGATGTGATGGAACTAGTGTGACCTAAAAAATAGAAGGAATCTAGTGTGAGAAAGTATGATTTGAATGAGTTGGTGATTTATGGGATTATGCTAAGTGGTTATTGAGGTAATGTGAATGATTTGAGATGGGTAAATGAAGCCATATTGTGAGAATAACCAATTTAGGAAAAATGAATATATAAGATGTTGATAAAATGCCATAGTGAAGGGATTGATGAAATATGAACACTATGAGCTTAATATCGATTTAATATCGATATGGTATGAAACAATAGGCCTAAAAGAATCAATAGACTCGAGTTAAGAGTAGAACAATGAAATTATGCCTTATAAGTGTTAATGGAGGCTATCAGTTGAATCGACTATAGGAAACACAAGAGTTGTGTTAAATGGACTAAATTGATGTGATATACGACTTTGTGAAGTTCCAGAGAGTTCGTTGGAGACGAGTCGAACCGCACAAGTAAGCAGCTTTAAGGAAACAGAATCACGTGACGCGATTCCAGGTAAGGGAATTCTGTAAGTATAGAGATAGCTGCTCGTATTTTGAATTCGCGAGTGAATATAGGGCGTTGATGAAATGCATGATTGATAGAGAAAAGTGATTGATGATATGCGTGAATAACTACGAGTATGTATATATGATTTGGTTTTTGAAATGAGTTTTATAAAAAGGGGATAGTAAGGCTAATAATTGCATAAATCATATGTTTTCAATGGTTTCACAAAACACAATGCTTTGTTTTGAGCAAATTAACGAATAGGATGGCTAGTGTTCAAATAACTTTGTGAAATAGCACATGTGAGGTGCTAATCATGTTTTGAGATTGTTTTGAACGTGTATGAGCCGCCTATCATGTTTATGTGAATTAAATCATGCTGAAGCCTCGCTCGCACTGATTTTGATACTTTCACTTGTATAAAATGTGCAACAGCTTAGCTCGCACCTTGATTTGAAACTATGATGATGTTTTGTAAACCGTAATGGAGCTTCTGCTCGTACGTGGATTTCGAGTGGTTTTCTTATGCAATAACTATACTGGAGCTATGCTCGTACGTGGTTTCTTCATGTTTTATGCATAAATGTCGTACTAGAGCGTTGCTCATACGAGGATATTTCTTGATGATGCATGAATCATGCTAGAGCTTAGCTCTCACATGTTTTCACACTGTGGTATGTATGCTGCCGTGGTGAGGGTAATATGAATCAGTGTTCAGGGAACCCAAAAGGGGCGAGTAAGGCCATGAGGGGCTAGGACCTGACATTAATTCGGATTAGTGTTCAGGGAACCCAAAAGGGGCGAGCAAGGCCATGAGGGGCTAGGACCTGATATTAGAAATACTCCCACGTGCACTTGAGACTATATCGGTTACATATGGCAATGGGGTAGATAAGACCTACGGCTGGCACCGCCAACCATGATATAGGTCTGCGGAGTACATTGTACTGTGTATATCACATGGAGTACGTTGTACCGCGTGGTTGTGATGATAAGATGAAAAGTTTAGCGAAGAACTAACCCACCTTCGTTCCAGCATGATACCCCACACATCGGGATCCGTGTGGTCTGGGATGATTTATGACATAGTTGGCCAACATAGTCTTTGAGATATAGTAACTTGTCTCAATTAATATTACATAATACCACATGATTTTTATATTTGAGTGTGATTGAGATTTTTCCAAGGTAGACCCGAGAGAGGGGTCGAGCCTTGTGGAATTTGTGATTTAAAGAAACGCTAATTTGATTTATGTTGAGATGTACTGGAATTTGATAAAGAGATTTGTGATGAAATGTGTTGTGATTTAAAAAGGATATTTCTTAAATGAATTTCCCTTTTATGATGAGATTTAATGAGAATGAGCATGAGATGGTTTTACATGTTGATATTTCCATGTTTTATGCCCACTTACATGATTTGCAATACATGATATATGTATACTCATATGGCATAGTTTTATTTCCTCATGCTCCTATTGTAAATGATTTATGCATGACATTATCAGCATATAGATAGGGTAACTATCTACCATGCTTGCATTATTGCCTTACTGAGCGTGTGGTTGCTCATCCCTCTCTACTTTCCCCTCTCTACAGGGCGTACATAGTGGCCCAGTGAGAACTCAGGCATTTTGTTTATATATCCACTGTAGCTCCATCACCTAGAGGTATATGCACAGAGATTATTTTTGTATCTAAACAATGTAAAAGAACAGTGATCATTTGAATTTGTAATATGGGGGATGTAAATGTTATAACACTTAGTATGTATGAACATACCACTTAACATTCGGACGTATGGCAATACTTTTGATTTATTTGGAAAATGAATGGAAAAGAATGATTATTACTGCTCACAGCCCAACTGTGTAGTGGTGAGTTTGATCACGATCGGGTAAGGAAAGGAAAAATGCAAAAAATTTACAGTGATTTTTAGACGAATTGGATAAATAGTCGTGACATTATTACCTCAAATAAATATTTACTTACTTGAATTTATAGGCTTCTCTTATCATACTATAATTGAATTCATCATCCACTAAGAAAACATGCTAAATCCCAATCGTTTAATTGTTATTCATTGATTAAACTGAGTAAATGAAAATTTACGGAGTTTACAACATATGACTATTGATACTTATTGACTACAATTTTTGAATTGGGAATCATGTATTGTATTATATTGTATTGGATTTTGAAATTATTTTAGAGGCTGTAGGCCCCCAATATCATGCCCTGACATTTATGCCCTATTGTATTTTATTGTATTGTCTATTTAACCTGGACACGTCTACAGCTTCCCAATAATCCCTGATCCAACGGGACTAAGGACCATTAACCATCATCACAAGTTACATTCTCCCTTCTTAGGATGTTCCTTCATGGAACGATTGTGTCTCTTCATGAGACAATTGTGTTCCTTCTTAAGAACGATTGTATTGTGCATGTTACCCTCGAGATGTTAGCTTAGTCTCTCAACTAAGGTTGAAAGTATTTCAATAATTGATTTGATCGAAAGCACATAAGCTTAATCTGTTATAATTGATTTAAACATATGTTTTGACATATACATATATATATATTTATATATATCGATTGAACATTTTTATTTGAATTGCATTGATTTAAATACCTTCCCCTTCTCATGTAACTTTTATTGGGCATAAGCTCACCCTCTGTTTCTCCTCCGCAAATCATCTTCGATAGGCACTGAGAGTGTCCCTTTTAAGCAAACTCAAAGAGTGTCTTCCCACTATATGCTAGTTTCTTTTGAAAGATATATGCATAGATATATCTTTGGTTTATATTTCAAATAGTTAATGAACAGTTGATGTATATTCATTCTAAGATGTAATGATAGGTTATAATAGGTATAAAATAGGGTCTATAGGTTGTATTAGATGTTGATTATAGTTGTTATATTGAAATGTGATGTGACAAGCAATTCAATGGTGAATATACCCCTTTTGTAATTGATTTATGGATGATGTTAATTGTGATTAAATGGATGGATAATATGAATGTTTGGAATTCCAATTGGATTCACATCACACATGATTGTATGAGACCAAGACTAAAGATAATTATTATCCGAGTGCACAACTTAAGATCAACTATTGTGATTTGATGCTACATTGATCATTGACAAACCTAAATAAGGACAAGAAAAATTTAGTCCAAATTCCACTAAATTGGGACGTTACAAAGTTGGTATTTGAGCCCAATTTGTCTAGTAGGAATCAATATATTTAGGTTAGAATTGAGTTACATCCCATAGTCTGTGTATGTCTGAGTATGAAATATGTGTAATTGCTTTAGATTATATTATAATTGATCGATTTTGTATAGGTATACCACTGCTATGAGTGGAAGATAAGGACGACTAAGGGGACGAGCTCCTTAACCTTCGCCTACTCCTTCACAGCTTAATAGCCGCAACACCAGGATTGCTCGCCTCAAGCAAAGGCTTGAGCAGGGGTTCAATGACACGGATGCAACCATGATGGCTATGATCATACAACACTTGAGTGGCACCAATACTCCTACCTTCACTAAAGATAACCAAGTTACACCTCTTTCACCCTAGGCACCTCAGTCTCTAAAGCCACGGCCTCTAACGTTACAGGCTCCCCCACCTCTGCCACAAGCTCCTTTGCCACGGGCTACCAAGGAGGATGATAGGTATTTTAATTGCAATTCTAGAAATTCAACCCTCTATTCTTCAAGGGGGTAAAGAATCAAATGGTGATAAAGAATTGAATCCTATAGATGGAGAAGATTTTTAAGTATATGAAGAGTGTCTCATTACTGAGAAGGTAGACTTGGTCGCTTTTCTGCTAGAAGAAGAAGTGGAGCACTAGTAAAAGGCCATCGAGTTTGTATTGAGAGCCAAACACCTGGTATTGACTTGAAAAATATTTTAGAACTCCTTTCAACATCAATTCCTTCCTCAGATGGCTTAAAAGAAGATGCAGCTTGAGTTTCTAAGTTTAACACTAACGGTGGATTAATATGAGTCACGATTCACAACATTGAACTGGTATGATCCTAAAATCGTCAAAAGCAAGGAAAGGAAAGTGGAAATATTTGTGGATGGATTGAAGCCTTCAATTTAAGCGAAATCAGTTTCATTTGATGTATTAACATGTGATAAGGCTATTTATAGAGCCTAGCTTATGGAGTGAGACTATGAGCTACACCAATCTGATTATGGGTTCAAGGGAAAAGATAAAAAAAAAAAAAAGAGATCAGCGGATGAAAAACCGTCACAAAAGAAGGGTTCTTAAGGCTCAAATAAGAGACAGAGAGTCGTAAAGTCTCGATTAAGGACTACTAAGGCTGCTACTCCCACTGTTACTACCACTGCTGCTTAGACTATTTGTAAGAGTTGAGGCATGAATCACGACTCCATGCCTTGTTAATGGGTTATAGGAGCATGCTTTAACTATAGCTAGATATGCTATTTGGTTCGAGATTGTCCACAGCTTAACCCCACTTAAATGCAAGCATCGAAGCCCATAGCTTAGAGGAGAGTCACACCTGTGGAGAAGGGCAAGAAGCCCCTAGCTTAAGGTTGTGTGTTTGCATTGGACAAGGAGTCAGCTGTAAGACCCGATTTTAGTTAAAAACACGAAATGAGTATGTTCGTGAAAGGAAAGATTGAAATGGTCCCAAATTAAACGAACGGGATTAAAACTAGAGATAAGGATCCAAAACACGAAATTAAAAATGCAAAAGGACTGAAATGGAATTCCCGAACACCTTGAAGGGCAAAATGGTCAAAAGATCGAAAGTCGGTATAAATTCGACAAGAAAATTTAATTAAAAATAATGGATTTGAGAATCTTGATCAATAATGAAGAAATAATTAAATTTCAGATTAAATTGATCAAGATATGAATTTATTGGAATTAATCGAAATTTTCACTCGGGATAATATCCCAAAAATACAGAGAAAATATACCGGGAAAGTAAAAAACATAGATTAAATTAATTAATTAGAATAAAATATAATTTTATTTAGATATTTTGGGATTTTAGAATAAAATAAGGAATATAAAATAATAAACTAATTTATAAATAATAATAAATAAAAATAAAATAATCAATTAAAAAAAAAACAAACTGAATTTGGAAATCGGGAGAAACCCGAAAGCTGACCCACGTTACACCCGCGAGGAACCGAGATCCACCGACCAGCCATCGGCGATCATCAACCTCCGACGAAGGACCAAGGAGGAAGAAGAGAGGCCGACGAAGCTATTGGCACCTGAGACGCGCCGTCAGGAGGCCGAAAATCGTCGAACGGAGGAAGAGAATATCGCGAGGAAAACGGGGTTGATTCCGACGATCCACGGCTGCTAGGCGTGAAAGGAGGCCACCGGTGTGATCGAGAGGATGAGCCGGTTCTTTTGAGACTAATATCGGTCGGTGAAATCGTCGAAATCCAACGGATCGAGGGAGAGAAGGCCGAGAGGGAGAGGAGAGGAACGGCGGCCACCGACGGTGATTTGGTCCCAATCAAGGCCACTCGAAGGTTGCCCGGTCGAAGACGAGCCGAATGGCTCTAGAAACGAGCCGAGAACCGATCGAAAACGCCATGAACGGCGGCGAAAAGGTCTGAACTGGTACGGACCGATTCAGCAAAGAGGTGAACCAGATTGAACCGGCTGAACCGGACCGGTCTGAACCGGGTTGAACCGGACTGAACCGGTTCAACCAAGAAAGAGAGGAAAAAAGGAGAAAAAAAGGGAAGAATTTTTGGGGATCACTGGACTTCGGGTAAGTTGATACGAGGTCAAAAGTGACTGATTTGGTTTCCGAGAAATTTATTTAAATTATATCTAATCAGAAATTAACTCGAAATTAAATATATAATTGTGCAATTTTACAATAAAACCCGAACGAGATCCGATTAAGCTTCGATTTTTGTACCCCGCATCATATTGGGTAAGTATATTTTAATTACGATAATTAGAGTCCTCAATGCAGAGTTAAGATTATTTTACGGAATTTACGGATTAATTCTGTATAAAAAGAAATACTAATCAGAATTGTAACGTAATTAACGTAAATAGTATACGGGCTATCCAATGAGTTTGGAACGAAGCCCAATGGGTATTGAGAGTCCAATAGACCCGAAGAAGGGATTTAATAAGTAGAAACGGGCTGGAAATGGGTCGAGGCCCATTAAGGTGCAATTGGGCCTAATAAAGTAAAACGGGCCCAGTACGTTAGATTCAATCAGTAAATGTGATATACTGATAAAAATAAGTGAATTAACCCAAAATATGTGGTTATATGCAGTTTCGTAGACTTGGTTAACGTGCAGTTGGACTGAGAGATCGGGTATTATCGAGACGAGATAAGTTTATGCGTGAATCGAGGTAAGGGAATTTTGTAGGTTCATAGAGATTTCTATACGTATTTTTTAGGAGATTTACAGGGCCTAAAATTCCTTTAAGTATCTAGAAACGAAATAATAATTTTTACGAAAACCCAGGGTATGGGTGAATAAAGAAAAATACGATACTGCCTCTGGGAATAAAATTTACAAAAAGGGTAGTAAGGCAAATAAATTGCATGATTATCATGTTTTAATGTTTTATATGAATGTATTGCTTTGATTTAAGCAAATATGCACATTGGTTGGCTGTTAATTTTATGAATTATACGAAAGGGTACCGGTTTGTACCGGTTACGATTTTAAAAGATGTTTTATCAAGATTGAGCCACCTATCGTATTTACATGAATAAAAAGAGTGCTAGAGTCTTACTCACACTCAAGTTTACTGATTTATTACTCATGAAAAGCCGTGCTGGAGCTTCGCTCGCACGAGATTTTAGATATCATGATATGCATAGCGTGGTGCTGGAGCTTCGCTCGTACTAGACGTGAGTTGACATGCATATAGTCGTGCGGAAGCCTCCTGTAGACTGTGTGTCGCAGAGAGTTGATATGCTCGCACGTATACTTTGAGACATGGGTTGGTTATCGACATAGTATTGGGGTGGGTAAGACCTACGGCAGGTACCCCCAGACTATGATATGGGTCCATGGAGTACGATGTACCGTGTATATCACACAGAGTACGCTGTACTGTGCAATCATGATGACTCGATGATGTTACTTGATATTCTAGTGGGCAGGATTTGACCCCACCTCCCATTGCAGTTGTGATGCCCTGCACACCGGGATGTGTAGCCTAGGATCCCAATGATTGTCACGCCCCGGAAGTGCAAAAAATAGGGCCAATTTAAAACTTTTGATTCATTCATTCACAATTGAGAGTGCATTCATGTGCAGTGTCATACATTATCATATTTATCGTACCTCAGGATCTCATCACTAGAAATTATATATCATATCAAATACATTAATCCATCTCAAGTCAATTAATCCTAATACATCCCCTATAATGTTATACATCAAGTGTCTGCAATTACAGTAATTGTCTGGGTACATGAAAAGATAAAAGATACCTCAAAATACAATATATGGCCTGGAGCTCAAGTCTTCCACTAGCCACTACTCCATACGTCGCAGGATAACCCTTTTCACTTGAAGAAATCTGGGGGGAAAGAAAACAGGGTGAGCTTCTAAATCGCTCAGTAAAGGGGGTAAGGGACTCATTTCATAAACCAAAATGCACATCACAAAATATTTATTTGTATGTGAAACTCATTAATCTCATTTGAAAACCATAGCATGAAAGTACTCAAAATGACATTCTCATGTCTCAAATCATGTGAAAACATGAAGTAAAAAGGCTCAGTCTAGAGCAATAACAAAGCATGTGAAAATAATGCGATAAACGCTTTCTCAATTAACGTGATAAAATCACTGTAATAATAATGCACGTGGCACAGCCACTAAACACACGTGGCATAGCCACTGATTTAAATTCACACGTGGCATAGCCACTAAACACACGTGGCATAGCCACTGAGTTAAATTTACACGTGGCATAGCCACTAAACACACGTGGCATAGCCACTGAGTTAAATTTACACTTGGAACAGCCACAGGATAGGGTTTCACGTGGCAACGGCCACCAATCAGGGTTTCTCACGTGGCAACGGCCACCAAATAGGGTTCTCACGTGGCAACGGCCACCAAATAGGGGTTCTCACGTGGCAACGGCCACCAAATAGGGGTTCTCACGTGACAACGGCCACCAAATAGGGGTTCTCACGTGGCAACGGCCACCAAATAGGGTTCTCACGTGGCAACGGCCACCAAATAGAGTTTTTCACGTGGCAACGACCACCAATTAGGGTTTCTCACGTGGCAACGGCCACCAAGTATACGTGGCATAGCCACAGAATGGGTTATTCTCACGTTACTAGAACGGAGAAAAATCGGGCTTACATGCTACCAGAGCAATGCCCGGTGTGTACTCAAAATTACACACCTAAGTCTTAATCACATAAGACTAGTTTGCCTTCACGTAAAACTCATAGTGGTTTTTCTCTTATTAAACTCATTTGAAAACCGTTTTGTACTCAACACAAAATATAATAAAACCGAGTTCCAACCGGCAAAGCACGCACACATTTCTTAAATCTCGATATTGCCTTAACGTAGAACCCAATTCATTACTCACACAAATTAGACGGTTTATAAAGCAATTTCACACTCAGCTTATAAACGCATAAAATAATGGGCTCCAACCGGCTATAAAAATCGTGTGCAATTATATCTCAACACAACACTCAACATGCTTGTTTTATAAACCACAAATCATGCTACAATAGTTTACAAATCACATACACAAATGGTTTAGATTTCCCTTACCTCTTTGCACCTCGTATTGTGCAATCGTTTCCCCCGTATCACGGACTAGCCTCGCATTCCACTCTGGAACTCTCGAGCTGTCCAAACAATGTTAAAACATCAATACTCGATTATCTCATCAACCTCAATGCTCAAAATCGAGCATAATTGCTCATAACACCTCAAATCTCTTGATTCTCGTAACTCTACCCCAAACTACACTCTCATTTACAACATCTCAACGTTCTACATTTCTCATGCCAATTATCTATGCTAATTCACCACATTGTCTAAATTTCTATTTATAGCTCAAATTCCCAAAATTGCTAAATATCATTATCACTCCAACCACATTGCAATTTCATCAATCCCTAATCATTTCTCAGCTATTTCAACACAATGACAACCACCATTATCATCAAAATCATCTCAAATATCAAGATCGAGGTTTAGAAATTACCCAAAACTTGTGGAGAGCTTATCTCTTGCCTCGATTCGATCCGTCTTTCGATTTTCAAGTATGTTGTTCTCCCTTTGATGAGGAACAACTTTCCTTCTTGCCACAACTTCTGATTTGGTCGGAAATGGGTGCTTTGGAGGAGTGAGAAAGCTAGGTTTCGGTGAAAATGGGGGTTGGAAGAGAGAGAAAGTGAGATTGCAGGAGAAAAATAGGGGTTCCTTATATAGGCTGAGGGTAGGAGATCGATCTGGCTCTTGATGAGATCGATCTGCATTTGAATTTTTGGACGATTTGGGGCAATTTATGCCTAGGAGATCGATCTCTCGAGGGGTGAGATCGATCTCTTTATGGCTTTATGAGATTGATCTGCCCCTTGAGGTGATCGATCTTCTCCCAAACAAAATCATTTGGAGATCGATCTCTTCCTCATGAGATCGATCTTCTCTCAAACAGAATCATAAGGAGATCGATCCTCTTCCATTGAAGAACGATCTGCTCCTCAAATTCCTCCTTCCTTGTCATTTTTAACTCACCAGATCGATCTCTCCTTCTCCCAGATCGATCTGTCCTCATAACTTCACACTTATTTTAAACACTTAACATATAAATCTCCAATTATCATTCCCACAATTCACTTAGCTCAATAAATTACACTTCAAATTCTTATTACATCATTAAAATATATCTAAAATTCTCAGATCTCACATCCTCCCCACCTTAAATAGAATTTGGTCCTCCATATTCAACTCAACTAGTCGAATAGATGGGGGTATTTCTCCTTCATGAGACTCTCTAGTTCCCACGTTGCCTCTTCCATTGAGTGATGTTTCCACAAAACTTTCACTAATGGGATGCTCTTAGTTCTCAGTACCTTCTCTCTTCTATCGAGAATCTGGACGGGTTCCTCAGTGTAACTCATATCCTCTTGAATGTCCATCTCGTCATACTCTATGACATGAGAAGGGTCCAGGTGGTACTTCCTCAACATAGACACATGAAAAATATTGTGTATTCCGGACATCTGTGGGGGTAATGCTAATCTATAAGCTACCTCTCCCACTCTCTCAAGAATCTCAAATGGTCCTATGTATCGAGGACTCAATTTACTTTCTTCTCAAATCGCATGATACCCTTACTCGGTGATATTTTCAGAAATACTGCATCACCAACCTCAAACTCGAGTGGCCATCTACGCACATCCGCGTAGCTTTTTTGTCTACTTTGTGCAGCCGGTAACCTCTCACATATGAGTTTCACACTCTATACGGCTTGCTCAACAAGCTCCGGAGCATTTATCTTTCTGTCACCGACTTCTTCCCAAGCTACAGGGGATCTACACCTCCTACCATATAGAGCCTCAAAGGGTGTCATTCCAATACTCGCATGATAGCTGTTATTGTATGTAAACTCTACTAGGGGCAGGTGATCATCCCATGATCCCTTAAAATCCATCGTACACGCCCTCAACATATCCTCCAGGGTCTGAATAGTCCTCTCTGACTGACCATCTGTCTGAGGATGATAGGCGATACTGAAACTCAATCGAGATCCCATGGACTCCTGAAATTGGATCCAAAATCTGGAAGTAAATCGAGAATCTCTACCAGAAGTAATACTCACTGGAGCCCCATGTAATCTAGCTATCTCGCTGACATACAGCTCAGCTAAGGCATCCACAGTATCTGTGCTCTTGATGGCAAGGAAGTGGGCACTCTTGGCCAATCTATCCACAATGACCCATATAGCGTCACGACCTCTTCGGGTCTTCGGTAAACCCATAATAAAGTCCATAGTGACATGCTCCCATTTCCATGTAGGTACAGGTAAGGACTGTAGTAGTCCTCCAGGCTTCCGATGCTCAGCTTTCACTTGCTGGCATACTAAACACCTGGCCACAAACTCTACCACGTCTCGCTTCATACCACTCCACCAATACACCTTTCTCAAGTCTCGGTACATCTTAGTACTCCCTGGGTGCATGGTGTATCGCGAGTAGTGGGATTCTCTCAGTATCTGTCTCTTCAGGGTATCATCGTCCGGTACACAAATCCATCCTCTGAATCTCAACAATCTAGCCTCACTGACTGTGAGATCCGACTGCGAACTTTGTTCAGCTTGGCTAATCATATCTATCAATCTCTGATCACCGCGCTACCCAATTCTAATCTAATCCATGATCCTGGGCTCTATTCACAAGCTAGCCACAAATCCAGTCTCTATCTCTTTAACTCTGATCCGAAGTTCGACAAACTGCTCCAGTAAATCCCATTCCCTGATCATCATAGCAGATATCATACTCTTCCTGCTCAGGGCATCAGCAACCACATTTGCCTTGCCCGGATGATATAGAATATCGCAGTCATAATCCTTAAGGAGTTCCATCCATCTCTTTTGTCTCATGTTTAACTCTTTCTAATCAAAGAGATATCTCAAACTCCTGTGATCAGTGAAGATCTGGAATCTTTCCCCATATAAGTAGTGTCGCCAGATCTTCAAAGCAAACACCACAGCGGCTAACTCCAAATCATGCGTGGGGTAATTCCGCTTATGGTCTTTCAGCTGTCGCGATCCATATGCGATCACTCTTCCGTGCTGCATAAGCACAGACCCCAATCCTTGATGAGATGCATCACTATACATCGAAAATCCTCCTGATCCCTTAGGAATAGTTAACACAGGTGCCGCTGTCAACCTCCTCTTTAATTCCTGAAAACTGAGCTCACATTGATCAGTCCATATAAATGGAGTCTCTTTGCGCGTGAGCTTAGTCAAAGGGGCGGCAATCTGGGAAAATCCTTCCACAAATCTTCTGTAATACCCTGCCAAACCAAGGAAGCTTCGTACCTCAGTAACTGTCCTCGGTCTCTCCCAATTAAGCACAGCCTCCACCTTGCTTGGGTCCACTGATACTCCTTCCTCTGAGACTATATGACCAAGGAAAGCTATCCGGTTCAGCCAAAACTCACACTACTAAGCTTTCCATATAATTGCTTATCTCAAAGTATCTGAAGTACTAACCACAAATGCTGTGCATGCTCCTCATACGACTGAGAGTATACCAGGATATCATCAATAAAGACTATCACAAATTTATCCAGATAATCTCTGAACACCTTGTTCATCAATCTCATAAATGCTGCAGGGGCGGTCGTCAATCTAAAGGACATCACCAGAAATTCATAATGGCCATACCTTGTCCTGAAGGCCGTCTTTGGAATATCTTCTTCCTTGATCCTCAATTGGTGATAGCCCGATCTCAAATCAATCTTAGAAAAGACTGATGCCCCTCTCAGCTGATCAAGTAGATCATCAATCCTGGGCAGTAGGTATTTATTCTTCACCGTGGCTTTATTCAACAACCGATAGTCTACGCATAGTCTGAGACTACCATCCTTCTTCTTGACAAATAAAATCGGTGCTCCCCACGGTAAAACACTGGGCCTAATGAACCCTTGATCCAATAACTCCTATAGTTGTTTCTTCAATTCCTCAAGTTCCACTAATGCCATCCTGTAGGGAGGTTTAGAGATCGGCTGAATATCTGGTACCAAATCAATGGTAAACTCTAGCTCTCTCTCTATGGTAAACCTGGCAATTCATCTGGGAAAACATCCAGAAATTCACACACCACAGGTATATCCTCAATCCTCAGATGTTCCCGCTCATTGTCTGAGATGAGTGTCTCATAACCTTCACATGAACAATCATATTTAATATTCTCCAAAATAATATTAAAATTCTCAAATTACTTACTAGAATTCCACATATTCATTTCCTCAATATCTCAATCGTACACTGTAAGGTTCAGGTAGGGAGAAAGTTACAACCTTAGTGTAGCAATCTAAGCTCACTCGATTGGCTGCCAACCAATCCATTCCCAAAATTACATCAAATCCATGTATATTCAACATGATTAGATCTGCTAACATCACTCTATCTCCCACCTTTATCTCACATCCTCTATAGATTAACTCAGTTCTCTGGGATTCACGCATAGGGGTATTTACATGTAGTATATATTCTAGAGGTTCAAACTTCAAGTTTAATCTACATGCAAAATGCTCATAAATAAACGAATGCATGGATCCTGAATCAATCAACACATGAGCCTTATGATTACAGACAGAGAGTGTACCTCTTATAGTTTCTGCAGAAGTGTCAACGGTCTCCTTATCTAGGGCAAACACATGTCCCAGGGTAACAGATCTCTTTCCTTTCTCTGCAGCAGTGGCCCGTCTCGGGGGATTCACTCTCTGAGTCTGTTGTCTAGTGGGCTCCAAGACATGTGGTTTCTGAGGTTGAGGGCAATCCTTCACCATGTAAGCCATGTCTCCACATCTAAAACATCCATAGATCGACCCAGTACAACTTCCCTCATGCATTCGGCCACAATTTCTGTAAAACCTTGTCTCAGGCCTGACATCTCGAGGGGTCTCTCTAATGTTAGGGTACCCTCTGGGTCTCTCTAATCTGCCCTTCTGTACCTCAATCCTTCCTCTTCTGAAGGAACCTCTCCGAGCCTCTGTTTGGAAAATCGTTGGCCTCTTGCCCTTATCTCTATACATCGGTCTGAGCTCATTCTGGGATTACCATTTCAATTCCTCTTTCAATCTCTTGTGCTTGTCTCAGAGCATCTCCAAACTCAGTAATACATAGCCCTATCAATCTATCTCTGATGATGGGCTTTAATCCATACACAAATTTCTCTGTGCAGAGCTCTTCATTCTTAAAGGTCTCTGGGTCATATCTCAATAGCGCTGTGAATTGGCTCTCATAGTCATCCACAGATATGTCACCCTGTACCAAACTCAAAAACTCGGCCTGTTTCTTTCTCTAGGCGGCTCGTGGTACATATTGGGTCCTAAAGGCTATCTGGAACTCTTCCCAACCAATCACATCCTGGCGGGACATCAGAATACCCTGGGTAGTACCCCACCAATCTCGAGCTCTCCCTTTCAACATATAGATACTCATACTGACCCTCTCAGCATCGGTGCACCCCAGATAATCAAATATAATTCTCAACTCCGTCAGCCACTCCTCAGCCTCTGTAGGACCCTTCTTTCCCCTAAATACGGGTGGATTCATCTCCAGAAAATCCTTCAGTCGGACCATACTTCTATCATCAGGCTGAGTGATGGGAGGTATTGGGGGTATGGGAGGTCCTTGTGGTGGTGTTGGAGTAGTACTCGAGGCATTAGCTCCAAAGTTTTGCGTGAATAACGCTGCCATCTACTCAAAACCTTGCCTCACATCGGTCTCAATCCAATTAAATCGAGAGCTAGGACTCTCTGGTTGTGGGACAGGTGGCGGAGGAGACTCTGCCTGCCTCCTCGAACGACCTCGTCGTCCACTCATTCTCTATCTTAACTCGTCTCCTGCGCGTACATATCAAAATCGATTGAAATCTCAATCCTCAATTTCAGTTCATGACCAGACTATTACAGACACTTGGAATGTATTCTATTTCACTTAATCGACACTGACAGTACTAAACACCCTAAGCTCTGATACCAAGAAAAACTCTGTCACGCCCCGAAAGTGCGAAAAATATGGCTAATTTAAAACTTTTGATTCATTCATTCACAATTGAGAGTGCATTCCTGTGCAGTGTCATACATTATCATATTTATCGTACCTCAGGATCTCATCACTAGAAATTATATATCATATCAAATACATTAATCCATCTCAAGTCAATTAATCCTAATACATCCTATATAATGTTATACATCAAGTGTCTGCAATTACAGTAATTATCTGGGTACATGAAAAGATAAAAGATACCTCAAAATACAATATATAGCCTGGAGCTCAAGTCCTCCACTAGCCACTACTCCGTACGTCGCAGGACAACCCTTTTCACTTGAAGAAATCTGGGGGGAAAGAAAACAGGGTGAGCTTCTAAATCGCTCAATAAAGGGGGTAAGGGACTCATTTCATAAACCAAAATGCACATCACAAAATATTTATTTGTATGTGAAACTCATTAATCTCATTTGAAAACCATAGCATGAAAGTACTTAAAATGACATTCTCATGTCTCAAATCATGTGAAAACATGAAGTAAAAAGGCTCAGTCTAGAGCAATAACAAAGCATGTGAAAATAATGCGATAAACACTTTCTCAATTAACATGATAAAATCACTGTAATAATAATGCACGTGGCACAGCCACTAAACACACGTGGCATAGCCACTAATTTAAACTCACACGTGGCATAGCCACTAAACACACGTGGCATAGCCACTGAGTTAAATTTACACGTGGTATAGCCACTAAACACACGTGGCATAGCCACTGAGTTAAATTTACACGTGGCACAGCCATAGGATAGGGTTTCACGTGGCAACGGCCACCAATTAGGGTTTCTCACGTGGCAACGACCACCAAATAGGGTTCTCACGTGGCAACGGCCACAAATAGGGGTTCTTACATGGCAACTGCCACCAAATAAGGTTCTCACGTGGCAACGGCCACAAAATAGGGGTTCTCACATGGCAACGGCCACCAAATAGGGTTTTCACGTGGCAACGGCCACCAAATAGGGGTTCTCACATGGCAACGGCCACCAAATAGGGTTCTCATGTGGCAACGGCCACCAAATAGGGTTTCTCACGTGGCAACGACCACCAATTAGGGTTTCTCACATGGCAACGGCCACCAAGTATACGTGGCATAGCCACAGAATGGTTTATTCTCACGTTACCAGAACGGAGAAAAATTGGGCTTACATGCTACCAGAGCAATGCCCGGTGTGTACTCAGAATTACACACCTAAGTCTTAATCACATAAGACTAGTTTGTCTTCACGTAGAACTCATAGTGGTTTTTCTCTTATTAAACTCATTTGAAAACCATTTTGTACTCAACACAAAACATAATAAAATCGAGTTCCAACCGACAATGCACGCACACATTTCTCAAATCTCGATATTGCCTTAACGTAGAGCCCAATTCATTACTCACACAAATTAGATGGTTTATAAAGCAATTTCACACTCAGCTTATAAACGCATAAAATAATAGGCTCCAACCGGCTATAAAAACCGTGTGCAATTATATCTCAACACAACACTCAACATGCTTGTTTTATAAACCACAAATCATGCTACAATAGTTTACAAATCACATACACAAATGGTTTAGATTTCCCTTACCTCTTTGCACCTCGTATAGTGCAATCGTTTCCCCCGTATCACGGACTAGCCTCACATTCCACTCTGGAACTCCCGAGCTGTTCAAACGATGTTAAAACATCAATACTCGATTATCTCATCAACCTCAATTCTCAAAATCGAGCATAATTGCTCATAACACCTCAAATCTCTTGATTCTCGTAACTCTACCCCAAACTACACTCTCATTTACAACATCTCAACGTTCTACATTTCTCATGCCAATTATCTATGCTAATTCACCACATTGTCTAAATTTCTATTTATAGCTCAAATTGCCAAAATTGCTAAATATCATTATCACTCCAACCACATTGCAATTTCATCAATCCCTACTCATTTCTCAGCTATTTCAACACAATGACAACCACCATTATCATCAAAATCATCTCAAATATCAAGATCGAGGTTTAGAAATTACCCAAAACTTGTGGAGAGCTTATCTCTTGCCTCGATTCGATCCGTCTTTCGATTTCCAAGTATGTTGTTCTCCCTTTGATGAGGAACAACTTTCCTTCTTGCCACAACTTCTGATTTGGCCGAAAATGGGTGCTTTGGAGGAGTGAGAAAGCTAGGTTTCGATGAAAATGGGGGTTAGAAGAGAGAGAAAGTGAGATTGCAGGAGAAAAATAGGGGTTCCTTATATAAGCTGAGGGTAGGAGATCGATCTGGCTCTTGATGAGATCGATCTGCATTTGAATTTTTGGGACGATTTGGGGCAATTTATGCCTAGGAGATCGATCTCGCGAGGGGTGAGTTCGATCTCTTTATGGCTTTATGAGATCGATCTGCCCCTTGAGGAGATCGATCTTCTCCCAAACAGAATCATTTGGAGATCGATCTCTTCCTCATGAGATCGATCTTCTCTCAAACAGAATCATAAGGAGATCGATCCTCTTCCATTGGAGATCGATCTGCTCCTTAAATTCCTCCTTCCTTGTCATTTTTAACTCACCAAATCGATCTCTCCTTCTCCCAGATCGATCTGTCCTCATAACTTCACACTTATTTTAAACACTTAACATATAAATCTCCAATTATCATTCCCACAATTCACTTAGCTCAATAAATTACACTTCAAATTCTTATTACATCATTAAAATATATCTAAAATTCTTAGATCTCACAAGGATAAATTATGGCAATAGTCCTCGATTTTCATATAGTAACCTACATGCCTCACATGATATCATACGGTCTGGATAGACTAGGACAAACTCGAAGGAGGGGTAATGTCCCGATTTATGTTTTTAAATGAGATACGATTTAATGAATCAAGGTATTCCCGAGTGATGGGTTTAGCCTTGATGTGATTGTTTTCTGATGAAACAAATAAATTTTTAACGTGATGAGTTTATGATTAAACAAATAAGTTTTAAAGTGATGAGTTTAAGATGAAACTAATAGGTTTTAATGTGATGAGCATGAGATGTCATACATGACGATATTTTCATGTTTGATTTATATATCGATTTCATGATTTCTCTTATATGATATATACATACATGTGGCATCGTTTTAGTCTTACCTCATGCTCCAAATATAAATGATTTTATATCATGACATTATCAGCGCGTAGATAGTATAGTTATCTACCTGCTTACATTATTGCCTTACTGAGCTGTTTATGCTCACCCTTTCATTTTCCACCCTACAGGGTACATTTAGTAGAAGAGAGTGACAGTAGTTTTGCATTTCAGTTATCCGCTGCTTCTCATCAAGACCAGGTATACACATTTGTATAATTTTGTATCTGAACATATAGAGGCACAGTACTGTACATGAATGTAATATTGGGGATGTATTTATTTAAAATAAATGGATATGTAAATGAAATATGAAAATTGAATGGTAAATAGGTGAGAGGTGACTAACACCGAATCATAGCCCAACTATTTAGTAGTGTAACTGTTCACGACAGGTAAGGAAATGAAAAAGCAAAAAAATTTACTCTGATTTTTAGGTAATTTGGGTCGTGACATCAGCTGCTGCCTCCTTCGATGTAATTCAAGTTAAGATCTTTGTTTATGGTTTTGAAGCTTTAGCATTGTTTGATGCGGGTTCTACCTATTCTTTTATATCCCTAATGTTTCCAAGTAAACTACATGTAAAGCCTACACCACTAGGTCACCTCTTACATATAAACATTCTTATGAAGAAATCTCAAATGATAGAGTGTATAAGGATTGTAAGCTAAAGGTAGGAGATAAGGAATTAGTATCATATTAGATTGTATTATATATGTACGGCTTTGATATTATCTTAGGCATAGATTAGCTAGCTACTAATCGTGTCAGTTTAAACTAATATGCTAAGACTGTAACTTTCTCCTTACTTGATAAATATGTTATAAATTTTGGAAATTAAGAAATGGTAGTATGTATGTTGTTTCACATTAAAGTCTTATGAAAGGTATTGATCTAAAGGTTATTTACCTTTTGTGGAGCTAAGAAGAGGTATTTAGAACTTCAAGAGATTCTAGTGGTGAGTGATTTTTTAAACTTCCCAGAAGAGTTGTTTGGCTTACTACCTGATAGGGAGCAAGAGTTCACCATTGATTTGGTGTCAAATACTCAATCCATATCTAAGCCTCCCTATTGAATGGCGTTAATAGAATTAGAAGCGTTGAAGAACCAAATTTAAGACTTGTTGGAAAAGGGGTTTATACGTTCAAGCATCTTACATTGGGGTACTTTAGTTTTATTTGTTAAAAAGAAAGATGGTAACCTGAGGTTGTATATAGATTATCGACTGTTAAACAAGGCCACTATCAAGAGCAAGTGCCCTCTCTCTAGGATTGATGATTTGTTTGATCAACTACAAGTGCAATTGTGTTTTCCAAAGTTGATATGAGGTCAAGATACCATGAGTTAAAGATTAAAAAGAAGATATCCTTAAGATAGCCTTCAAGATGCGGTATAGCCACTTTGAGTTCCTAGTGATGCCATTTGATATAACGAATGCACCAGTAATATTTATGAATTTGATGAACACAGTGTTTAAGTTGTATCTGGATCAGTTTTGGATCGTCTTTAACGACAACATTTTGGTATATTCCATGTCTCGGGAGGAACATGTGCAACATTTGAGGATAGTGTTCTAAACTCTATGAGATAAGTAATTGTATATGAAGTAGGACAGCGTGACTTCTGGTTGGAGCTGATTACATTCCTAGGTCATATAGTATCGAAAGACGAGGTGTTCGTAGATCTATCTAAGATCGAGGTAGTCCTTAATAAGAGTAACCCAAGAATGTCACAAAGATTCAAAGTTTCTTAAAATTAACCGAGTACTATAGGCACTTCATTGAAGGATTTTCTAAGTTAGCTGCACCTTTAACTAGACTCAAACAGAAAGATGTGAAGTTCGAATGGTTTGATAATTGTGAGCACAGCTTTCAAGAGCTTAAGCAAAGATTGACAACCGCACTGATCCTGACCATTCAGAACAGATTAAGGGGTTTCTTCGTATACAGTGATGCCTCGTTATAGGGTTTGGGTTGTGTACTTATGCAACATCGGAAGGTAATTGCTTATAGTTTTCGCCAGTTTAAGGACCATGAGAAAAACTACCCAATTCATTACTTAGAATTAGCCGTAGTGGATTTTACATTGAAGATTTGGTGGCTTTATCTATATGGCGAAAGGTTTTAGGTGTTCATTGATCACAAAAGCTTGAAGTATCTATTCTCTCAGAGGGAGGTGAACATGAGGTAGAGAAGATGGATGAAACTTCTGAAAGATTACGATTGTAAGATACTGTACCACTCGGATAAAACTAATATGGTAGCAGATGCACTGAGTAAAAAATATTTGGGGTTAGTATCTTACATGATGATCAAAGGGAAAGAGTTGCTTGAGTAGTTGGCAGGTTTGAAGTTGGATGAGACTTCTTCTGACGCTGACTGTATGATAGCCAGCTTGAAGATTAAGCTTGATTTGACAGAACAGATTAAGCAAGCTCAGAAAGAATATTTGTTCTGTGTGAAGACAATAGTAAGGATTCAGTAAGGCTAGAGATCGGATTTTGAGGTTAGTAGTGACAGACTGTTGAGGTTCTAGGGTAAAATTTATATATTAAGAGATCAGGCCTTAAAGAAACTGATTTTTAATGAAGCCCACACCTTTAAATACACTTTTCATCTAAGGAGCAACAAAATGTACCATAACTTGCACAAGGTGTATCGATGGATTGGTATGAAGCAAGACATAACAGGTATATGGTTAAATGCCTCGTGCGTAAACAGGTTAAGGTAGAGCATCAAAAACCAACAGGACTACTTAAGCCTTTACCTATATTGACATAGAAATATGAGCGCATGAGAATGGATTTTATTACGAGACTGCCGAGGACCCAGAATAACAACAACGCAATTTGGGTAATAGCTGATAGACTGACCAAATTGATGCACTTCCTAGCCATTAAGATCATGGATACTCTTACTGCCGTAGCTATTTTGTACGTCAATGAGATAGTCAGGCTACATGGAGTTCCGATGAGCATTACCTCAGATAGAGACTCCAGGTTTACTTCCCACTTCTTAGAGTGGTTTCTTGAAGTTATGGGGTCTTGATTGTTTTTTAATATAACTTTTCATCCTGAAACTGATGGTAAATTGGATAGGACCATTTAGACTCTGAAGGACATGTTACGAGCTTGTGTTATGGATTTTAAGGGCTTATGGGACGATTACTTGCCATTAGCCCAATTCGCATACAATAATAGCTATCACTCCAACATTAAGATGACTCCATAGGGAACCTTGTATGGAAGGGGAAGTAGGTCTCCTATAAGTTGGGAAGAGGTTGGTGATTAGAAAATGTTTACTCTCGAGATAATGGTACAAGCATCTGAAAAGGTCCGATTAATTTTTGAGAAACTTAAGGTAGCTCAGAGCGATAAAAGAGCTATGCTGACACTCGAAGTCGGGATTTAGAGTTTTCAGTGGGTGATTCGGTATTCTTAAAAGTTTTACCATCGAAGAGAATCATGAGGTTTGGGAAAAAAAAGGGAAGTTGAGTCCTCGTATCATTAGGCCATTCAAAATTTTGGATCGAGTAAGAGATGTGACATACTGGTTAGCATTACCTCTACAACTATCAGGAGTGCACAACGTCTTCCATGTATCCACACTTCGGAAGCACCACTGGATCCTTCCTATGTTATTGAGTATGTACCATTAGATATTATGGAGGATCTCAGTGAAGATGAACGACCGATCTGGATTTTGGATAACAAAGACAGGGCATTGAGGTTGAAATCGATTCTAATGTTCAGAGTTCTTTGGCAACACCACTCCTCCAAGGAAGATACATTGGAGCTAAAGAACTTGATGGATGAGAAGTACCCACACCTACTTTGAGTTGATTGAGAAATTTGGAGGACCAAATTTTCAAAAGTGAAAAAAATGAAAAACCCCAATTTTTCATGTTACATAAGTTAATCATGTAAAGAATTTCATTTGAGATATCGTTGAATGTATATGTGTATGTCGACTATTAAGTATGGATTGAGGAATTGAGATCATATGAAATGTTGTGGATGAGTTAATATTGAGAACACCATATATATGTATACATATATACATACACCATGATATATACATAAAAGTGGCAGAAAAACTAAGGATCACATAAGTGAATGTCACGACCCTTTTATACCAGTCTATGACCTTTACCTTACCACTTAACACTAGTTGGGCAATGAGTCAACATCCAATCCACATCTCATATACATTCATTTTAATTACATAAAATAGAAACTGGACTTTTATAAATATGCGAAAGCCTTTACATTAATTTCTACTAACTATGCATCCCTTACGTACAAAATATCACTAGACTGTGCATTAATTTACAGGATACAAAATTTTTCTTTCGTCACAAATGTATACCTCTCTATACTCTAGAGAACTAAAGAACACCTTAGCAGGGACGACTGCAGTACTCACTACGGCGTAGTATCTGTGGAGGAGGAAATAAGAGGGTGAGCATGACGCGCTCAGTAAGGAAAATATGCAAGCAGGTAGATAACTACACTATCTAATGTTAAAATACATATATGTTCATTCTCCTTATAAAACAATATGCATGTTCTTTAAAACAACTTCCATCAATGCGAAATCATTAATTTGCTAGATGGGTATATGTATATTCACACAGTAGCACACAACTTCACACAGCATAATCTATTCACACAGTTCATATATAGAAAATGCTTTACTTAAAACCACACAGGTTTACTTCGAAATCACTTGGCATACAGCAAGTCAATGTTCATATGAGACATAATCATGGGTTATCACATTCCCCAGACACACACCAAGGGAAGATATCTGTCACCTCACACAGTAGTGACAATATCATATCACGCAGATAGATAAGACTTAAGGCCATAGTCGGATTCCAGGATATACTGATTAGGTGTGCGGAAACCCTACGCTTAGGGAGGCAGATCAACCATCCTGTCAGCTCAACTCAATTCACGACACATCTTACCCCATGGCTAACGCTCATGGTACATCGTGCTCTCGTGGATCTTTATTTACCCATTTTTGTTGTCTCAAAATCTCGTACAACAGGTCAGTGGCAGACACACAGCAGTACACGACGATTCAAACACGATGTTGTACTCATTACATCACATTCACAAACCTTGTGTGAGCAGGTCAATGCAAGACACACAGCAATACATGACGGCTCTAACACGGTTTTATTCAACACACAGTACAATCATGAAAACCTTGTACGAGTAACTCAGGGTAAGACACACAGCATACCTGAGGTGTCGAGCACGGTATTACTAAGGAATCTCATGCGAGCATAGACAAAGCAAGGTACAGAGCAATACTCCAAGGCTCTAGCATGATTCCCAAAATCTAGTGCTAGCAGCTCAAGTGGAACACACGACATCACCCGAGGCAACGAGCACTCTTTCATTTTCGCAAAAATCCCTTTGAAAATAACGTACGAGAAGGGCTGGTCAATCTACCGTTGCCACTAGGCTCTAGCACAGTTTCACACAGAAAAGAAATAGAAAGAGCTCCGTGTATAGTCATGAGTGAGAGGACAAATCTCCCTTCAATCACTCCTTAAAACCATTTCTCACAATAGTTAAACCGAGAGCCCGTCTATTGTTACTCTTTCTCAAAACATTTGTAAAAACCTCTTTTCACAACAATCATAGAAGTCATGCAAATCTCATACTATCGACTTATTTTCATATGTAGTTTTCTATCTAGCCATATCAATATCTATGTATTTATCGTATACATGTGCATTTCAGTAGGCAAGAAAACATAGGTATAACTATCTCTATAGCTCACATAAGTCCCTTACCTCGAATCACGCTTGAATCATTTTCCTCGATTCCAATAGCTTGTGATCCGGTCTTGTCAACTCCGTCTTTATCTCCATGAGCTACAATGATTCACAATTCTCATCAGTATATTCTTATATACTTCATTCCATTTGCATGATATTTAGATCAATGCATTTTGGCCATTTAAATCCCATTTGGCCTCTTTATACCATTATTGGACTTTTCTTCCTTAAGTCCCTTTTCAATAATTTCATTTGTTTTCTCGAGAGTCCATTAGGCTTCTCAAGTCCATTGATTCCATATTGAATCGGCATTTAACTCCCCATGTCATTAGTTCATCATTTCATTTCATTGAGTTATTTCATCAAACACCTTATATACTAAATTGCTACCACTATCCATTCTAACTTATGGATTTCATCAAACCATTTTATAAGCATATAAACAAGCTCAATAACATCTATGCATGCTCAAATCATCCTCAAATCCATGCCTACTCAACAAATCCTCATTTTGGCACATTTAACCATTTTATATGTCATAGAGAGTTTAGCATGTTCTAGGATGTTTCAATCATAAATCTATATACCAATCTACTCACTCAAGTATATAGATTAATATATATGAGATTGGAGTATCGAAATCTTACCAATCTCAACTTTTCTCTACTTCGCACAATTTGGGGGAAAACTCCTTTTCTCCTTCAATGGATCAACTCAACTTCTGCTTCCAACTATGTTGTTTTTCTCCACTCTATGAACAACTTTGATGAAATGAACTTCTTCCAAATCTCTAGGGAAAGTTTTGATAGTCTAGAGAGGGGGTTTAGGTCACCTCGTTTCAAAAATGGAAAGGTTTGATGTTTCTCCCAAAATCTGTAATTCACTGCCCAGTTTATATAGAAACTGCTATGATGAGATCGATCTCCCTAAGCTAAGGATCGATCTTCCCCTATTTTAAGCATTTCAGAATGCAAATTTAAGCCCATGAGATCGATCTATTTCCAGGCAGTAGCTTAAGGAGATGATCTGCTCTAAGGGTGAGATCGAGCTTCTCCAATTCAGTAGCATTTGGAGATCGATCTGGCCCTTCAAGGGATCTATTCCTTCTACACAGAATGCTTAGCAAATCGATCTGATCCCATTGGAGATCGATCTGCCCTGTTCCATTGCTCAAATAAGAGCATTTTTCACTCTTCCAAATCAATATGTCCTTTTATGAGATCGATCTGACATTCATATTTTCTAGATTTTACTGCAGTTTTCTGCAGTAACTCACACAAACATCCTTAATTTTGCTGTCATAGTCATTTTCTTATCCAACCACCTTTAAGACTTAAAAATGACATCCATTTATACTTTATACACATTAAAACTTGTGTGCATTCATTGTATAACCAATGGTATATAATACAAAACCAAATGGAAGTACAAAGATTTAAGCAACTCATGCAACTTCATTCCATTTTACCACACTACTCATTTTTCATTCCACTCACATTCATCACATACAAAAGCCCATTTCTTCTTATTCCTACATAATGAACTTGTACGTACATCACATCTCATATTACAAGTGTGTACATTGAATTTATAGACTTTACACCACTTATGCTTCACATAGCATGTACATGTATATACTTATAAATTCATAAGGTTACATACAAAAATACGGGTCTTACATTCCTCCCCTCCTTAAAAGAATTTGGTCCTCCAAATTAGAACCAAGTTACTCCTCAAAAAAATAGGGGTACTTCTCTCGTATCAGGTTCTCTAACTCCCATCTGGCTTTCTCTGAGTTATAGTGCTGCTAGAGAACCTTAACAAGCGGAATCGTCTTGTTTCGTAACATTTTCTCTTTCCTATCCAGTATTCGAATCGGTCTCTCTACATATATTAAATCATCTTTGAGCTCCAATGGCTCATACCGAATCACATGACTTGGATCTGGATGGTACTTCCAAAGCATCGATACGTGGAAGACGTTATAAATGCTTGCCAACTTTGGTGGCAACGCAACTCTGTAGGCCTTATCTCCTACCCATTCTAGTATCTCAAATGGTCTGATATACCGAGGGCTCCACTTACCCCTCTTACCAAACCTCATAATCCCTTTCAAGGGAGAAATATTTAAGAAAACTGAGTCACCCATAGTGAAATCTAAGGGCCTCCGTCTGATGTCAGCATAACTTTTCTGCCTGCTCTGAGCTATTCACAATCTCTCACATATTAGCTGAACAACCTCAGAGGCTTGCTGTACCAAATCAGGAGCAAACATTTTCCACTCAACCACTTCTTCCCAACCAATTGGGGATCGACACATTCTATCATACAAGGCTTCATATGGTGTCATCCCGATACTAGAGTGATAACTATTGTTGTATGCAAATTCGGCTAACGATAGGTGATCATCCTAGGAGCCTTTAAAATCCATAACACTTGCTCTCAAGATGTTCTCTAATGTTTGGATGGTTCTCTCTGATTGACCATCGATCTGAGGATGGAAAGCAGTACTGAAACTCAATCAGGATCCCACGGCTTCCTAGAATCGTTTCCAAAAATGAGAAGTGAAGTGGGAATCCCTATCTGATACTATGCTCACTGGTACACCATGTAGCCTCACTATCTCCCGTACATACAACTCTGCTAAGTGACTGAAGGTATCTGTAGCTTTCATAGCTAGAAAGTGGGCAGATTTTGTCAATCTGTCAACCACTACCCATATAGCATCGTGATTCCTCTTAGTCCTCGACAATCCCATGATGAAATCCATGGTGATATGCTCTCATTTCCTAGTCGGTACTGGTAGAGGCTGCAATAACCCTACAGGCTTCTGATGCTTTACCTTTACTTTTTGACATATCAGACATCTTGCCACAAATTTTATGATATCTCTTTCCATCCCTGACCACCAATACACTTTTTGGAGGTTCTGGTACACCTTATTACCTCCCAAATGCAATGTGTATCTCGATGAATGAGCTTCTGTGAAAATCAATCTCTTTAACTCTGAGTCATCGAGAATGCAAATCCTACCTCTAAACCTCAGTAGGTCATCATCACTCACTAAGAAATCAGCCACATCACCCCTCTGTATCTGACTCGCACGATCCTCACACAGTAGATCGACATGCTGAGCCTGGTGTATCCGGTCTATCAAATTCGGTTCCACTCGCAGGCTAGCTATCACACAGTCTCTGTCAATATCAAAAGGGTCTATATCCAACCTGAGGTGAGCAAATTGCTCGAGCAGCTCATATTCCCTGACCATCATGTGCGATACCATTTCGAGGCTCTTTCTACTCAAGGCATCAGCCACAACATTAGCCTTTCTTGAATGGTACAATATCTCGCACTCATAATCTTTTAGAAACTCTATCCATCGTCTTTGCCTCATATTCAACTCTTTCTGTGAAAACAGATATCTGAGGCTCTTATGATCTGTATATAGCTGAAATTTCTCACCGTAAAAGTAGTGGCGCCATATTTTCAATGCAACTACCACGGCTGCCAACTCTAAATTATGGGTCGGGTAGTTCCTCACCTATCTGGATCCATAGGCTACTACCTTCCTATCCTGCATCAACACACAGCCCAGTCCTTGTCCTGAGGCATCTATATACACTATATAACCTCATGAGCTGGTGGGTATGGTGAGAATAGGTGCGGTGGTCAGTCTGTTCTTTAACTCGTAAAAACTTTTCTTACACTTATCATCCCACTCAAATGCCACATTCTTTCAAGTGAGACGTGTCAATGGAGCAGCCAGCTTAGAGAATCCCTCGATAAATCATCGATAATAACCTGCTAAACCCAGGAAACTTCAGATCTCTGTAACCGTCTTGGGTCTATCCCACTATACCACAACCTCTATCTTGGACGGATCCATTAATACACCATCTCTCGAGACTACATGACCTAAAAATAATATCTCACTCAGCCAGAAATCACACTTGTTAAGTTTAGCATACAACTCTTGATCTCGGAGGATCTACAATACTGTTCTCAAATGTTGCTCATGCTCTTCCTTGGACTTCGAGTACACCAGTATGTCATCTATAAAGACAATAACGAATTTGCCCAAGTATGGCTTAAATACATCATTCATTAAAGCCATAAACGTTGCGGGAGCATTCTTCAACCCATATGGCATAACCAAAAACTCATAATGGCCATAACGAGTCTGAAATGCTATCTTGGGTACATCCACACTCTGAATCCTCAACTGATGATACCCAGACCTCAGATCAATCTTCAAAAAAATCTGTGCTCCCTACAATTGATCCAATAGATCATCAATCTGTGGAAGGGGGTACTTATTCTTGATGGTAGCCTTATTCAACAACTGATAGTCTATACACAGTCGGAGACTCCCATCTTTCTTTCTTACAAACAAAATCGGTGCTCCCCAAGGTGATACACTCGGTCTGATAAACCCCTTGTCCAACAACTCTTACAATTGTTTCTTTAACTCCTCCAATTCCATTGGTGCCATTCTATATGGTAGCTTGGATATCGATTCAGTTCCAAGCACCAAATCAATACAGAATTCCATTTCTCTATCTAGTGGCAACCCTGGTAATTCTTTCAAAAAGACATCAGGGAATTCTCTCACCACTGGGATGTCAACTAAATCCGGGTGTGCCTTATCCAAATCAACCACATAGGCTATAAAACCTTCAACATATCACAATCATATTTGATTAGTAACATCATCCATCTTTGGAAATAATTTCCTACTTCTTTCATTAATTTGCAAAGCTTACAACATGTTTTTCAGAGGTAGAAAACATTACTATCTTAGCATAACAGTCTAAGCCGGCTTGGTTTGCAGCTAACCAATCCATTCCTAATATTATATCGAAGTCTTTCATGTTTAATAGAATGAGATTGGCCAACATCACCTTTTCCCCTACTTTCACTTATAACTATTACAAACATACTCTGTCATTACATTCTCTCTAAGTGTAGTTCTTATAAGCAAAGTCCTACCTAGAGGTACTAGTATTACATGTTCAATCAATTTACATGCAAAGGTAGGCGATATGAATGAATGGGTGGCACCAGGATCTATCAATGCTAATGCTTTAATATCAAAGACTAGGATGGTACCTTTAATCACATTCGTAGAAGTCTCTACAAAAGCCTGGTCCAAAGCAAACACTCGTCCACGACCAACATCTTGCTTTCCTTTCTCTTTAGCTGTGGCATTCCTCTTAGGTGTAGGTGTTTTAATCGTAGCCTTCTCTGGCTCTTTGCCTTTCTATGGGGCTGTATCAATCAACTCTGAGCACTCTCAAGATATGTGCCCCGGTTTACCACACCTATAACAAGATCTCATCGATAATAGGCAAGGTCTACCCCTATGATATCTACCACACGTTCTGCACTACTTTGTGGTAGATCGAGGTCCACCAATAACTATACCCCTCGATGCTGGATGAACTGGAGGCTTCACAGGCCTCTCTTGCATCTCCTCAATCTTAGGCCCTTTACTGAATAACCTTTGACCTTTTTGAAACCCTCTAGCATCAGCTGACCTCTTTCGATCTCTATCTCTGCCTTTACCACTCTTATTCAATTTCGAGGCACGTAACTCATAGTCTTGCTTGCATAGCTAAGCTCTGCGTACTACCTCATCATAGGTGGTAATGTCCAATGGAGCTAGTAGAGCTCTAATGGAAGGTCTCAATCCCCTAGAAATTTTTGAACCTTTCTGTCCTCAAGGCTCATAGTTACTGTATCATATCTGCCCAGGGATGTGAATCCAGACTCATACTCATCCACTGTCTGGTTCCCCTGAGTCAATGTCATGAATTCTAACTGCATCTTCCGTTGAGTAGTAGCTGGAATGTATTATCTCCTGAAGGCATCCAAAAATATGTCCCATATCATAACCGGGTGTCGTGCACTTAACATCGGTTGTGTGGCCATCCACCAATGTTCGACGTCATCCCCTAACACAAAAGCCGTAAAGGTGACCTTCTCGGTATCGGAGCTATGAAAGAATCAGTAGAGTTTCTTCTTACTGCGTATCCAATGCTCAGCTGACATTGGGTTCTTCACCCTAATAAACAAAGGTGGTTTAAACTTTCAAAATTCTCTCAGTCTACCTAGATCACAATCATAAACTCCCTCACCACCAACCTGTTGTGGGACTACAGGATCCTGAACCAATGGGAGAATGTCCTAAACTGGGGGAGGTGCAGGTATCTCTGTGTCCACAGCCTGAGGGCTCGGTGCAGGCTGTGCTGACTCATCTCTCTCAGGTACAATAGCCTAACCAATAGGATTTTCCTGTCTACCCTCCATTTTGGCCATTGCTTGTGTAAACATCTCCACCACTATGTCTACACTGCATTGTAACTGTGCTATACGGGGCTCAGCGGCCTCACTAAGCTCTGGTGGATCTCTACAAGAACTAGATCTAATACACCTCTCAGGCTTATTTCTATTCCCATGAGAGTCCGAACTCTCTCCTCTACGAGTACATCGTCTATCAGACATCCTGTATACTCAAAATAAGTGTCTCAGTCACAGTTCCAGCTTAGTATACACTTTTTTATCCTAATAATGCACAGTACTTTAGGGATGTATAATTTTCTAACGATGGATATGACTCACATCA
The DNA here is from genome assembly GCA_033439115.1 of Firmiana major. NCBI lineage: Eukaryota > Viridiplantae > Streptophyta > Magnoliopsida > Malvales > Malvaceae > Firmiana > Firmiana major. The sequence goes on along the minus strand of CM065913.1, from coordinate 14,115,915 downwards.
AACCAACTCAACTCTGATACCATTAAAACTGTCACGACCCTCTATACATGTCTATGACCTTTACCTTACCACTTACCACTAATGGTTAGGATGTGAGTCAACATCCAATCCATATCTCATATACATTCATTTTAATTACATAAAATAGAAACTGGACTTTTATAAATATGCGGAAGCATTTACATCAGTTTCTATTAACTATACATCCCTTACATACAAAATATCACTAGATTGTGCATTAATTTACAGGATACAAAATTTTTCTTTCGTCACAAGTGTATACCTCTCTATACTGCTGGAGAACTAGAGAACACCTTAGCAGGGATGACTGCAGTACTCACTACTGTGTAGTCTTTGTGGAGGAGGAAATAAGGAGGTGACCATAACGCGCTCAGTAAGAAAAATATGCAAGCAGGTAGATAACTACACTATCTACATGCTAAAATACATATATGCTAATTCTCCTTATAAAACAATATGCACATTCTTTAAAACAACTTCCAACAATGCGAAACCATTAATTCGCTAGATAGGTATATGTATATTCACACAGTAGCACACAGCTTCACACAGCATAATCTATTCACACAGTTCATATATAGAAAATGCTTTTCTTAAAACCACACAGGTTTACTTCAAAATCACTTTGCACACAGCAAGCCAATGTTCATATGAGACATAATCATGGGTTATCACATTCCCTAGACACACACCAAGGGAAGATATCTGTCACCTCACACAATAGCGACAATATCATATCACGCAGATAGATAAGACTTATGGCCATAGTCGAATTCTAGGCTACAATGATCAGGTGTACGGGAACCCTATGCTTAAGGAGGCGGATCAACCATCCTGTTAGCTCAACTCGATTCCAGGCTACACTGATCGATGTACGGGAACCCTACGCTTAGGGAGGCGGATCAACCATCCTGTCAGCTCAACTCAATTCACGGCACATCGTACCCTATGGCTAACGTTCACGGTCCATCATGCTCTCGTGCATCCTTATTTACCCATTTTCCTTGTCTCACAATCTAGTGCGAGCAAGTTAGTGTCAAACACAAAGCAGTACACGACGGCTCAAGCACGGTGTTGTACTCATTACATCACATTCACAAACCTCATATGAGCAGGTTAATGCAAGACACACAGTAATACATGATGGCTCTAACACGATTTTATTCAACACACAGTACAATCATGAAAACTTCGTGCGAGCAACTCAGGGTAAGACACACAACATACCTGAGGTATCGAGCACGGTATTACTAGGGAATCTCATACAAGCATAGTCAGCGCAAGGTAGACAGCAATACTCGAAGGCTCTAACATGATTCCTAAAATCTAGTGCGAGCAGCTCGAGTGAACACACGACATCACTCGAGGCATCAAGGACTCTTTCATTTTCTCAAAAGTCCCTTTGAAAATTACATGCGAGAAGGGCTGGTCAATCTACCGTTGCCACTAAGCTCTAGCACAGTTTCACACAGAAAATAAATAGAAAGAGCTTTGTGTATAGTCATGAGTGAGAGGGAAAATCTCCCTTCAATCACTCCTTATAACCATTTCTCATAATAGTTAAATCGAGAGCCCGCCTATTGTTATTCTTTCTCAAAACATTTGTAAAATCCTCTTTTCACAACAATCATAGAAGTCATGCAAATCTCATACTATCGACTTATTTTCATACGTAGTTTTCTATCTAGCCATATCAATATATATGTATTTATCGCATACAAGTGCATTTCAGCGGGCAAGAAAACATATGTATAGCTATCTCTATAGCTCACATAAGTCTCTTACCTCGAATTACGCTTGAATCATTTTCCTTGATTCTAATAGCTTGTGATCCAGTCTTGTCAACTCCATCTTTATCTCCAGGAGCTACAATGATTCACAATTCTCATCAGTATATTCTCATATACTTCATTCCACTTGCATGATATTTAGATCAATGCATTTTGGCCATTTATATCTCATTTGGACGCTTTATACCATTATTGGACTTTTTTTCCTTAAGTCCCTTTTTCAATCATTTCATTTTTTTTCTTGGGAGGCTATTAGGCTTCTTGAGTCCATTGATTCCATATTGAATTGGCATTTAACTCCCCATGTCATTAGTTCATCATTTTATTTCATTGAGGTATTTCATCAAACACCTCATATACAAAATTGCCACCACTATCCATTCTAACATATGGATTTCACCAAACCATTTTATAAGCATATAAACATGCTCAATAACATCTATGCATGCTCAAATCATCCTCAAATCCATGCCTACTCAACAAATCCTCATTTTAGCACATTTAACCATTTTATATGTCATAGAGAGTTTAGCATGTTCTAGGATGTTTCAATCATAAATCTATATACCAATCTACTCACTCAAGTATATAGATTAATATATATGAGATTGGAGTATCGAAATCTTACCAATCTCAACTTTTCTCTACTTCGCACAATTTGGGGGAAAACTCCTTTTCTCCTTCAGTGGATCAACTCAACTTTTGCTTCCAACTATGTTGTTTTTCTCCACTCTATGAACAACTTTGATGAAATGAACTTCTTCCAAATCTCTAGGGAAAGTATTGGTAGTCTAGAGAGGGGGTTTAGGTCACCTCGTTTCAAAAATGGAAAGGTTTGATGTTTCTCCCAAAATCTGTAATTCACTGCCCAGTTTATATAGAAACTACTATGATGAGATCGATCTCGCTAGGTTAAGGATCGATCTTCCCCTGTTTTAAGCCTTTTAGAATACAAATTTAAGCCTATGAGATCGATCTGTCGAGGCATGAGATCAATCTATTTTCAGGCAGTAGCTTAAGGAGATCGATCTACTCCAAAGGTGAGATCAATCTTCTCCAAGTCAGTAGCATTTGGAGATTGATCTGGCCCTTCAAGGGATCGATTCCTTCTACACAAAATGCTTAGCAGATCGATATGACCCCATTGAAGATTGATCTGCCCTATTCCATTGCTCAAATAAGAGCATTTTTGGCTCTTCCAGATCGATCTTTCCTTTTATGAGATCGATCTGGCATTCATATTTTCCAGATTTTGCTGCAGTTTTCTATAGTAACTCACACAAACATCCTTAATTTTGCTGCCATAGTCATTTTCTCATCCAACCACCTTTAAGACATGAAAATGACATCCATTTATACTTTATACACATTAAAACTTGCGCGCATTCATTGTATAATCAATGGTATACAATACAAAACCAAATTGAAGTATAAAGATTTAAACAACTCATGCAACTTCATTCCATTTCACTACTCATTTTTCATTCCACTCACATTCATCACATACAAAAGCCCATTTCTTCTTATTCCTACATAATGAAACTTGTACGTACATCACAAACTCGTATTACAAGTATGTACATTGAATTTATGGACTTTACACCACTTATGCTTCACATAGCATGTACATGTTTATACTTATGAATTCATATGGTTACATGCAAAAATATGGGTCTTATAGTGACCAAGGGGCCGAACGATGACTACTATACCAGGACCCTAGAGGCAAAATAGAAAATACTAATGATTTAACAGAAGGGGACGTGAAGTAAGATTCAGCCTTGCCTAGGTAGGGGGTGTCAGAGAACAGATGAACAGAAAATCTAAGGAAGCATTAATTTAACAAAAGCTTACTAGGAAGTGGTTGCGAATAATAGAAAAAAAAATGAGATGCATAGTGGCTTGAGGTGAACGTACTACTTAGGAAAGGGGTCAGTTCTATACAGCAGTGAGAAAGTATGGTCGAATGTGCTTCACTGTATCCTGGAAGCTTACACTTACAGAAGGAACATGTAGGAATGGTAGAAAATAAATGAAGGAAAGGTAGCTAAGCGATAGGAGACAAAGGAACCAAGGCCAACACGAAATGAAAAGCTGGGTATTTATCTCGGTCTCGTTACTCCATCATCATTCTCCACTTAGCTTCACCCCTACATTTCTCCTATACTTCATTAAACTCTCAGAACATGTATCTTTGGCACTAAGACATCACTGTGCGATCATTTCCACTGCAACTCGATAAAATCTACAGATTGCAAATTACTGGCCTATCTTTTTTGTTATTTCGACTCTACTCAAGTGCAATCTCATCGCTGCTACATACCTTACTGCATGCATTCTCTTGTATCGCTCACTATTGCTATAATTTTTACATCCTCTAAGCTAGTGATCTTCACCATCATCCTGCTATCATCGACCATACCTAGCATTCTAGTACCAACTCTGTATCAAACCTCATCCCTGCTTCCTTTCCACGCACACACCACCAAGCTCTCACCCTCACATTTTCTCTGCTCCCACTTTGTACATACATAAAAGTGGGAAAATGGGTGAAGACTGGAATTGAAAAGGAGAGTTGCTGCTAGAAATAAGAAAATGGTGAGACAGTGAGGCTAAAGGATCACACCGCTACTGTTGAAGGAAGAGCTGAGAACAGTAAAGTTGAAGGAAAAAAGGGAGAAACTGAGAGTTACCGAAGTGAGAACTGAAAATAGAGAAACAGGGAAGGGAGACGATGGCCGAGAGTAAGAGGAGTGAATAAGAGGGAAGACGCATAATCGAAGGCTGCTAGGAGGCTGGTTCCAAGCTGAAGGCAGCTGTGCATGCATGTAAAGCCCCGTTGTACTCACTTCGCTGGCCTACATTGAAAACAGGTTGGAGAAGCTTAAAACAAGGGGGCAACCAAGACAAGTAGGAGATCGAGAGAGGTAGAGTGAATGGAGGAAGAGCTAGAGACGGTAACGATAAGAGAGCATTGGAGCAGGTGAACCGAAGATGGCAAGATGATGGAGGAGTGGTGTGGCAGCACCAAGAAAGAGGTGATAACGAGGAAGATGATTGAACAGAGGTGACCAACGATGGTGAAGAAGAAGAAGGAATAAGGAGAAAGGAAAATTTGGCGGGAAGAGAAATATGTTTGAAAAAAAAGGTAGAATATATATATATATTAGAGAATAGAAGAAAAATTAAAGAAAGAAGAGAGTGTACTGAAAATTTGAAAACCCGAGAAAAGGGCTCCGACATAGATAACCCGAGTGGATCGGACTGATCGACACTAAGGCATTGAGGACTTCGAACAGACACTGAGGTAAGAAAAATTTTTATGTGCTGCTAGAGATAAATATATGTAATTTATGTATGTTTGTAGATATAAAATTTAGGTAAATTTCTTAGTTACCGAAATTATAGAAATCCTTTAGCCGATTTTACGCTTTGAAATTTAAAGAAAATTTTAAACTCCGAAGATCGGCCCAGCTACCAATATAGATTTATTTGGTTTATATAGACAAAAAATCTTGGTAAATATAATTATTGATTTTTTTATCGAAAACCCCTAGATTTGATTACTTTATACCGAGTACCAAAATTTTTAACCGAAAAATGGCTAGTTAGCCTCTTTTGAATTGTTTTGTGAAACAAACTAAATTTATATGTGATTTGAGGAAAAACGATCTGATTCTAAAGAAATATTGATGTGACGTGCTTGAGCGCGTGCTGACTGTGTGTCACACGGTCTGACTCGCACTGATTTTGAGACAAAGGCGTTGGTGAGATTATGCTACACTGTTAATATTACCGTGTAATGATGTCACAGCAGTCTTTATTTGTGAGCCCACAAGGGTGGCCATGGCCAGCTGGGCTGGTCCGTTACATCATTGATGATCTGTTTTTGTTTCTGTGGTCTATGGAGTATGATGTACCGTGCAACATGCATGCAAGTACGATGTACCATGTTTCTGATTCTGGTGTTCTGACATTCTGATGTGTGAGCCGTATTGGGTAGCTGACCACTCCCATGGCAATTGACATCCCAGTACACCTGATCAATGATTGTCTAGAGTCACCGACATTATCCAATTGTCATTCTTATATCTGATATATCATGTTCCGTCTTGTCTCGTCTATTTGAATTTTCTTAATTATCTGCATGGACTATGTTATCTAGAAACTGTTTATTATACTACTGAAAGTTTTGGGATTTCTGTATTTACCACAGAAAATTGATTACACTACCGAAGTTGGTTCTGGTTCCGATTTATGTTTTTGATATGTTTGGACTTGCCAAATTATTTGTATACCTTTATGAAATTTTTTTGGTTTTGGCAAATATATATTTTAAGTAGTGTATTTATCTACCTGCTATGGGGTTTTCTTACTGAGCATGTTAAGCTCACCCCTTACTCTCTTCCACATATTCACATCAATAGCGAGATCGACTCTTTAAGCCAAAATATTTTTGTACAGCCACACATCCACAAGCATTCATCTGCAATAAAGGTATACCCAATATGGATAACTGTTTCGTATCTAAATTTTTTTTGTAAGTACAGTAATGTATACGAGCTATGTCTAGGGAATGTGAACAAAATTATTTTGTATATGAACAAATGTGCTGATTAAATGGAAAACATTACCATTATTTTTGTTTTAAATTGTTACCAAGAAAATTTAAATTAAATAGGCGAATTTATGGATTTTGATCTGTTATCAACTCGTAGCCCAACCATATGTGTGGTAAAACGGTCGATACAGAAGTTAGTATTAGAGTAAGGTTGGCCTGATATGAGTCGATATTAGGAGTAAGAGAAAATTTGGAAAGTTCATATCCCCACCATGTCACATCCCACTTACGCTACTACGTTTGGGCTGTGACGCGATGCAATTAAAGTTCCATTAATTTATAGCGAAAATATTTAAAATTTTAATTCACACTCCCAGGTGTGTAAATATACAAAATTAATTGTATAGTAATATCTTTACATAACATCCCCATAGAACTGTTACATTTATAAGGTATAACTGTGCGATACAAGATAATAGATACAAAATATTCTTGTGTATACAAATCTTATACCTTTATGATTGGTGGGAGCTGTCCAACACAAAAAGAGATCGAGAGACCACCGCTCTCCTACTTCTCAGTATCTGGAGGGGGAAAATAGTAGGGTGAGCAAACCACAGCTCAGTAAGGAAATGAATGCTAGCATGTAGATATCGTACTACCTACATAGCCCATGCATGTATAAAGCAAAACCACTTCTCAATGTAAATGGAAATATTTCTAGAATATGCATTTAAACATTTCTTCTCACATAAGCATTTTCGTGAAAACAAGTATATGATACTCCTATTTGAAAAACATGTCATAAACGGTGCGATCGTACCACGAGCATTCAAAAGCGAGAGGTTTATCAAATCACAACTCTCTTCGCTTCTCTCAAATCATTTCTTTTCTGAATTTACTCAATTTCTATTATCTCTGAGACAGGCATGGAATTTTTGGCAATCAAATATCCACGACGTATGGCCATAGTCAGTGATCCTAGGCCTCACTGATCAGGTGTGCACAGGGCATCACTTCGCCTGAAAGGGGATGGGTCAATCCTACCCTCCGGCTCATCTCAATCATCCTCATCTCCTCATATATTCACGGTATAAGGTACTGCATGTGTCATCTACGCGATACTCGTACTCACGTGCACCCAGCATAGTACATAGTATACCAACGGACAACTACACAGTACTAAGTACGACCGTGGACCTAAGTCCATACTCCAACTCCGATGGACTTTTCATTCTGAACCATGTCTCATATACTAGGCGAGCAATCAGTGTGACACATAGTCATCGCAAGGCTCTAGCATGGTACGATTTATTATTAAGGTCCAGCCCATTCTGAGGTCGTCGGCTGGCATCCCCTTGGTCACAGACCCCCAGGTTTACCTTAACTCAGTAAAAACATGTGCGAGCTAACACTCCAACACATTATCATTATAAAACCACGTGCGAGTCACTCTTCAGCACGGTTTATCAAATTATGTAGACGTATGCGAGTCAAACTTCAGTATAGTCAAAATCATTAAAACATGTGTGAGCTAAAGCTCCAACACCATTTCACATCTCAAATCCGATAGGTGACTACTTTCTCTTTTAAAACTCAAAACATGTTTATTTATGCAGCATGCCTTTCCATGCTAAAACATGTAAAACTAGCCAACCTATCATTATCGTTTCTCAATCACAAATCAATACAAAATTGAGAAAACATTGAAATCATGCATATCATGTTATTTCCTTACCCCATCGCATTTCTCAATACATATATATCACAGTACATTTCATGCTTCCATATCATTTCTAAGAATTGTAATATCGTACTAATTCTAGCGATATATCTACGAAGTTGCCATAAAGTACGTACGAACATCTCTATAGCTAACACACAGTCCCTTACCTCGAATTGTATGCGTATTTTCTTTGTCACGTATGCTCCATTCGCGATCCGTGTTACCTGTGTTCCACGTTCTTCCAATCTACACACATAACCATTAAGTTATTTCTTTTCTTTCTCCCAAATATCCTCATTGTCACTTATTCTCCCATTTATACCTTTCAAGCCTTTAAATCATATTTCACTTTTCCATTTGTATCACTTATCTCATTAAACTATTTCTTAAGCTTTCCATAGATTTTCCTCTTCTTAAATTTCTCTTAAGTTTTCCACCATTTCTCATGGATCTTCTCTCCATAAGTCCCTTTCAATATTACTCATCATTTCTAACAATATTTCACATCTCATTCAACCCATAAATGTCTAGAAACCATATTTAAAAGCTTGAAAGTTGAAGAGCTTACCTTTTTACTTAGTCAAACTTATGGTAGCCATAACTCCTTCTCTTGACCACACCAATGTGTGATTTTTTGGTATGTTGTTGCTCCAAGGAATAACTTTCTCTTCTTGAGCTTCTTCCAAAACTGGTCAAAATATGGTTATTTCTAGAGTGAGAAAGCTTAAGTCTTGAGAGAAAATGACATCTAAGGTTTGGTGGTGGAAGAGTTCTAAGTTTTCATCTCAATCTCGTGCTCTTTTTATAGATGCAGGCTTATGAGATCGATCTGGTCCTTGTAGAGATCTATCCCTGCACGTTTGGTAGTCCTTTTCACCTAACGTAACCACTCCCAAATCGATCTTCTCCCTTGATGAGATCGATCTGTCGAAGGGAAATTTTCCTCTTAGAGATCGATCTGCCTCTTGTAGGAGATCGATCTGCTCTTTACAGAACCCTTAGGGAGATCAATCTGTCTAGTCTTGAGATTGATTTGTCTCAAATAGAGAGTTAAGGAGATCGATCTGTTTGCCTTAAAATTGATCCTCTCATTACATAATGCTTAGCAGATTGATCTAGCTCCATTGGAGATTGATCTGTCCTGCTCCATAGCTTAAAATAAGTTCATTTTGGCTCTTCCAGATCGATCTCTCATCCCATAAGATCGATTTAACCTTCATATTTTCTAAAATTTTTATAATTTTTCTGCGTAACTTCACTCAAAACATCTTAAATTTGTTGCCATGGTCATTTTCTCATTCAATCATCTTTGAGACTTAAAAATGGCATCCTTTCCTACTCCATACACTTTAAAACTTATGTAGAGTCTTTATATAGTCAAAGGTACATAATACAACTAAATGGGAGTGCATAATTCATGCAAATCTTCATTCCATTTACTACACTACTTATTTCCCATTCCACTCACATTCATCACATGTTTAAGTCCATTTCTTCTTATTCATGCTTAATGCAACTTGTATGTATATCACAGCTCTTATTACAAGTGTGTACATTCAACTTATGGACTTTGCATTACATATGCTTTACATTACTAGTACATTACAATACTTCATGAATTCATTTACATATGTACAAGGCTAAACCTATACAGGGTCTCACACAGCATTACTATACATTATTTAGATACAAATGGGTATACGTGGCTGTGTTTTGCTAAGAAATTGCTACTGAATGCAAGAAGCCGATTATTTATGGCTGGTGGATGACAAGATCGACCAAGGGGACTAGGAGGTATGTCATCCCGATGCCATGAGGAAAGGCCTAAAAAATCAGATGGCCCCACTACTGAACAGCCCACTTGTAACCCTACTGAAAGCTCCGAGGCCCGAATTACTAGTCTAGAATGGGGTGTGGAGTCCATACTGAATCTAATCGGGCAAGTGATGGCCAAGCTGGACAACCCATCATGTACTGCTACTCAAACTGCACGGACTACTATAGCAGTCCCACCTGATACGCCCATGCCAACCCAGACAGCACCCATGCCACCAGCGAAAGAACCCTCTACATCCCCGCCTACTACATTACTACAAACCCCACCTATGCCACATTCACTGACACCAGTGGCCCCACAGTAGCATAGTAATGATATGGGGTACAAGTGTGAACTAGACATACTGAGACAGTTTTAGGAATTTAAGTCTCCATCTTTTAGTGGGGTTAAAGATCCAGTGGTTGCAGAGGACTGGATAAATGAGATGGAGAAGCTTTATGGGTTTTTTCGATGTAACTCTATCAAGAAAGATGCTTTTGCAACTTTTGTACTAAAAGAAGAAGCTGAACACTAGTGGAAGTCCACTCGACTGATCCTAAGAAACAAGCATGGGGTAATTACTTGGGATTTATTTCTTGATGCCTTCCAGAGGAAGTACATTTTGAATACTGCCTAGAGGAGACTACAGACAGAATTTTTAAACTTGAATCAGGGAAATAGATCTGTAGATGAGTATAAGCCAAAGTGTACCTCATTAGGGAGATATGATCCGGACACCATGGACAATGAGATAAAGAAGGTCTAAAAGTTTATTGACGGACTAAGGCCCTCAATTCGAGCCCGACTAGCTCAATTGGGTCTGAGTACTTATGAGAAGGTAGTTCGTCGAGCCCAGATGTGCGAACAAGATTACAAGATGCATGCCTCTAAGTCTAACAAGATGGGTAAAGGTAAGGAGCAGGATCGGAAGAGGTAAGTTGGGGATAGGAGTGGCAGAAAGGGTAGGAGGCCATTCTTTAAGCGATAGAGGAATATGGGGAGTTACGGGGTAAGAATATTAGGCCTCTTATCTATCCATCCTCAGCTTCTACTAAGGGGATTATGATCGGAGGACCACGGCCTAATAATAAGGTGTGCAGACACTGTAGGGGAAATCATGGTAACAGGCCTTATTATAAGACGACTAAGACTTGCTTCATATATGGTAAGATGGGGCACTTGATAATACTGGCACAGCCCCGTAGAGGAACACAGAACAGGTAATAGCACCTGCAATAACCTCTACACCGAGAAGGAAAGCCACAGTAGAAGAGAAGGGTAAGCAGGTTGTAGGACAGGGGGCGAGTGTACGCCCTTAAGCATGAGGCAATAGGAACTGATACACCAGCAGAAGCATTCAAAGGTACCATTTTGATTTTTTATATTAAAGCAGCAGTTTTATTTGACTCTGGTGCAACTCATTCATTTATATCGCTCATGTTTGCATGTAAATTGACTTCTTATGTACAACTTGAACCATTAGGAAGGATGTTACTGATTAGGACACCAATGAAGGATAGTCGAATGCTAGAACAAATATATAAGGATTGTAGGCTAAAAATAGGAGACATGAATATGTTAGCAGACCTGATCCTATTAGATATGTATGATTTTGATGTGATATTGGGCATTGACTGGTTAGCAACAAATCAAGTTGTTCTTGATTGTCACAATAAAACAATGACCTTTTATTTGCCCCAAGAATATGTTGTAAGTTTTTCTGAAAAGTAATGAAAAGGAATTGGTAGTTTATTGGTGAAGTTCTTACTAACTATATGAAAAATATTTTGAAGGTTACATTGCCTATGTAATCGATACGGACAAGGAAAGTACGGAGTTGAGTGATATTCCCATGGCCAAAGAGTTTCTCAAAGCATTCTCAGATGATTTACCAGGGCTACCTCCGGATAGAGAGATGGAGTTTTGTATTGACTTGACATCTGGTATTGAGCTGATATCGAAACCACTTTACAAAATGGCTCATGTTGAGTTAGAAGAGTTGAGAAAGCAAATACAAGAATTGCTATATAAGGGATTTATCAGATCGAGTGTTTTACCATGGGGTGCACCGGTATTATTTGTGAAAAAGAAAGATGGGAGTCTCAGGCTATGTATCAATTATAGATTGCTCAACAAGGGAACCATCAAGAACAAATATCCCCTACCTCGTATCGATGATTTGCTGAAGCAACTGTGAGGAGTACAGATCTTTTCCAAGATTGATCTGAGGTCAGGGTACCACCAGTTGAAGATCAGAAGTGAGGATGTATCCAAGATAGCTTTTAGAACTCGATACGGACATTATGAGTTTTTAGTTATGCCTTTTGGGTTGACAAATGCTCCTGCGGCTTTCATGGCACTGATAAACGAAGTACTTAATCCATACCTGGACAGATTTGTCATAGTTTTCATTGATGATATTTTGTTGTATTCCAAGTCCAGAGAAGAGCATGAGCAGCATTTGAGAATGGTTCTGCAAACCCTTAAGGAGAAGAGTTATATACTAAGCTCAGCAAGTGTGATTTTTGGTTGAATCAGTTAGCATTTTTTGGTCACGTTGTGTCTAAAGACGGGGTGTCTGTAGATCCGTCTAAGGTTGATGCTATAGTACAGTGGGAAAGACTCAAGACTGTTACTGATATTCGAAGTTTCCTAGGTTTAACTGGATATTATAAAAGATTTATAGAGGGTTTCTCTAAGTTAGCTGCTCCTCTGACACGCTTTATGAGAAAGAATGTTAAGTTTGAGTGGAGTGATGCATGTGAAAAAAGTTTCCAAGAGTTGAAGCATAGACTGACCACCGCACCTATTTTGACTATACCTGCTAGTTCATGAGGCTTCTCGGTGTATACAAATGCATCTAGTCAAGGTCTGGGTTGTGTATTGATGCAAAATGGGAAGGTAGTGACTTATGGCTCCCGTTAGTTAAAAGACCATGAGAGAAACTATCCAAGCCATGATTTGGAATCGGCATTCATAGTGTTTACACTGAAAATATGACGCCATTATTTGTATGGAGAGAAGTTCCAGATCTTCATAGACCATAAAAGCCTCAAGTATTTTTTTCACAGAAAGAGTTGAACATGAGGCATAGGAGATAGATAGAACTTCTGAAGGACTATGACTGTGAGATCCTGTACCACTCGAGGAAGGAAAATGTGGTAACAGATGCCTTAAGTAGAAAGAATAGTGGGATAGTATCATACATGATGATTTAGGAACACGAACTGTTGGAACAGTTTGCGAATCTGAACTTGGACATTGAACCATCTGACACTGCTGGTTGTGGTGTGATAGTTAGCTTGAGAATAGACCAGACTTGATTGACAAAATTCAACAGGCTCAGCGTACTGATAAGTATTGTGTAGATATGGTCGGTCACCAGTTGGGCACTATGACAGATTTTAAAATTAGCCCTGATGGTCTATTAAGGTTCAAAGGTAGAGCTTGTGTTCCTGATGATGCACAGTTGAAGAAACTGATATTGATAGAAGCTTATTCCTCGAGGTATACATTGCACCCGAGAGGTAATAAGATGTATCAGAATTTATGAAAAGTGTACTGGTGGTCAGGGATGAAAAAGGATGTGACCGAATTTGTGGCCTGGTGTCTTGTGTGTCAGTAGATTAAGGTAGAACATTAGAAACCTGCAAGGTTGTTACAGCCTCTATCGATACCCACATGGAAATGGGAGTATGTTACCATGGATTTCATTATGGGGTTGCCAAGGACCCGAAGGAACCATGATGCGATTTAGGTAATTATCGATAGATTAGCAAAGTCCACCCACTTCCTAGCTATGAAGTCCACTAACACTTTGAGTGCACTAGTAGGTTTATATGTACCAGAGATTGTAAGATTACATGGCGTACCAATGAGCATTGTATTTGACAAAGATTCTCAGTTCACTTCATATTTTTGGGAACATTTTCAAGAAGCCATGGGAACCCAACTGAATTTTAGCACAGCTTTCCATCCTCAGACAGATAGGCAGTCGGAGAGAACCATTCAGACATTTGAGGATATGTTGAGAACTTGTGCTCAAGATTTTAAAAGCTCTAGGGATGACTATTTATTGCTAGCGGAGTTTGCGTACAATTATCACTCAAGTATCGGAATGGCACCCTATGAAACACTATACGGTCAAAGGTGTTGGTCGCCAATCAGATAGGAAGAAGTGGGTGAAAGAAAGATATTTGCTTCTGATTTGGTTAAGTAAGCTTCTTAAGATGTCCGATTGATTTGTGAGAGGTTGGAAACAGCTCAGAGCAGACAAAAGAGTTAGCTGACCAAAGACGCAGACCCTTGGAATTTTCAATAAGAGATTCGGTGTTTCTGAAAGTTTCTCCATCCAATGGTTAGGGGTGTAAATGATACAGCGGTGCTTGCAAGCTACTCGGGCTCGACTCGAGCAAAACTCGAATTCAGCTCGATTTTAGTCGAGTCGAGCTCGAGCTCGAGCTACTCGAGCTATCGAGCGAGTCGAATTCGAGCACTTAGATACCTGGCTCGAGTAGCTCGTGAGCTTAATCAAGCCTCGAGTTTTTATATATTTTAATAATATAATAATATTTATATAATGATTCGAGCCTAATCGAGCCTAATCAGTTCGAGCAAAATATCGAACTTATATAATCGAGCCTAATCGAGCGAGCTCGAGTAGCTCAAATTTGATCTCGAGCCGAGCTCGAGCTTAAAAATAAGGCTCGATCGAGCTCGAGCCGAGTATCGAGCACCGAGTTTCGAGTCGAGCTCGAGCTCGAGCACCTCACTGTATCTATCAGACCCAGATTTTTGTAGCTTATTCCTTATGATTCCTATGTGTATGAACACTCTATTGTTATAGTTGAATCATAAGAAGAGTATTTACTAGACATGAAGTGTTAGCTAAATGATTTAACACACAAAAGCTACATAAAGAGCCTAACGTGAACTATAAGTGTCACAGGCTAAACCGAGTAAATCTAAATCATTCTGACTGAAAATAAGAACTTAAAATGAGAGAGCATAAAGAGCTCATGAAGGAAAGTCAGCTTGATTTAGTCCCGAACATAGAAAACGAGAGTAAAAGCTAAAAAGGGTAAAATGGACCTTTTTGGCAAGATAAGGTGTTCCGGGTGAAATTATCCATCGGGAACGGTTGAAACATAAAGATGAGAGTGTAAGACATAAGATATGACACTTTTGAAATTTGGAGAAAAAGTCAACTTGGTCAATGGTTAAGGAAAAAGTCAACTATAGTTAAGAATGTGGACTTTTACCATAGTTGACTAATCATGGTTAAAAATTAACCTAAGTCTGGAGAAAAAAATTGGAGAAAAATATTCTTGGCTAGAATACAAGATAATCATCCTCGAAAGTAAGAAAAATTTATTCGGAAGGATTCCGAATTTAATTTAATGGTTAAAAACGCAATGGGCCTAAGGTGAAAATTTTAAAGCCCATTAAGGTATACTAAACGTATATCGAAATTCTTAGGTCCTTTAGACCGAATTGTTGGACCAATTGATTAGCCAAATATTGAGACAATTAAAGGCCCGAGACATTGTAAAAATTTCAGCCCAAAATCCCATTAAGAAAGCCCAAACCGAGAAGCCCAAATGGAAAGCCCATGAGATAAATATCTAACCATAGTTAAAGCTAACCATGACTCATAAGGTGACTCATTAGGTGACTCATGGCTAAGGCTTGGAAAGTCAAGCTTAATGGCTGGAAAGTAAAGCTTAATGGATAAGTAAGTGGCTTATGAATTCAGCCACACCATTGTCATCTTCATCACACCAAATTCGGCTAGAAGAAGAAACCATTGAAACATATTATCCAAGCTTTCTCTCACTAGAAATCACTAGGAATTAGGCATAATTGAAACTTGCATCCTTCATGAAAGTTAATTGAAAGGAGAGTGACATATGTTGGAATTGGCTATCAAGGAGCCATAGAGTGCAAACCGAGAGCCTTCAAAGATTCGGCCAAAGGGTGAACACAACAATTGGTATATTTTCTAATTTTCAATTTCATATATGTTAATGTATGAATGATTTTAAGTATATTGATATATGTTTTAAGCATTGAAACATATTAAATCACTATGATGTTGGTTAGGCCGAGAGTGAGTGGTGAGACATTGATTTATGTCCATATGATTTTAAAGCATAAATGGATTAATGTACATGTGTTAATGATTATGGTGTAATTAGAATTAATCAATTTGATTAATTAATACATGTAATTAGTTGGCAATCAAGGTGTTTGATAAAATGCCTAAATGAACTATATGAGGTTTAGGAATGTTTCCAACCAAGTGTTTGTGAAAATGCCTAAGTGAATTGGCTAAGAAATAGGCATGGATGGCATGCTATGGCATAACCAATGGCATGGGTAGCTCTCGGCCATGGCATATGGCCGAGAGGCCCAATGGGCCAAGCCCAAATATTTTAGGCCCAATGTGATGTAATGGGTCTAGGACAAGCCCAATAAGAGTTAGTGGGCCCCATAAGCCCAATAGGCCCAACGAAAATGAATAGTAAAATAAAAATGGGTTAAGGCATAGTTAGGCCCATTAAGGACTACTAAAGCCCATTAAGGGAAATAAACTGTATTTAATGTGAAATACAGTAGGAAAAGTGTAATTAACCTGATAAATGGTTATATGCAGCTCCAGAGATTATTGAAGGAGCAAATCGGATTGCTGAAACGAGCAGCGCAGAGAAAGTGAAATTTCTCGAGTGATAGCAGGTAAGGGACTTTTGTGAGTAGTTAGAGATACCTGCACGTATTTTCGTCTGCTTTTACATTCACTTAAAAACTTTGAGGGTCAGAGAAAGTGAATAATAATTATTGCAATCCGATAGTGGTAAATTACGATTTTACCCCTAGTTAGTCAAAAAGTCAACTTTTATGAAAAGTTGTAAAAAGCATAGAAACCACTATTTTGAATATTTAACTGCTGTTTAGCAGGAGAATAAATAGATGGGCTAATGATTTTAAGGTTGATGTGAAATAAGCACACTTTATAGTGCTGATTTTGATGTTTTGTAAATCATCCCTCTTTAAAAGAGACATCTATCATACTATGTAAGAATGAATCGTGCTGGAGCACAACTCGCACTGGATTTCATATATTTTTCACATACATTAGTGCTGGATTTTGATTCGCACTAGATTTTCATGACATGCATGATAAAGTACTGGAGTTATTACTCGTACTCAGTTTTATATGATATATGCATGAGCGAGTGCTGGAGCGATTAGCTCGTACTCAAGTTTTACATGAGATACATGACAGAGAGCTGGAGCGTTGCTCGTACTCGATTCTTCATGAGTTATACATGACATAGTACTGGAGCTATTGCTCGTACTTGATTTGATGATATTGTGCATAGCATGGTACTAGAGCTATTGCTCGTACTTGATTTAATACATGAACTATGCATTGACCTAGTTGCTAGAGGTTTACTCGCACTAGAGTTGAGTTTGTGATGTGAAACAGTGTTTGAGTGGAGTATCGACTGTGAGTCGCACTCAAAGGCGTGCACTGTATGTGATATATAATACATGTTACAAACCCATGCCCGCATCCTTATGTGACTGAGTGTCACATTATGTGAGAGGATAGCCGCATGAGGGTATTAAAGATGTGGTATGATATTCCATGGTTTGAGGGCTAAGACCTATGGCAGGCACCCCGACTGTGATGTAGGGTCCACGGGTGTACTTTGTACTGTGCATGTGGCATTGGAGTACACTATACCGTGTGTTGTTGTGGAGTTGAGGAGGATATAGCTGACGGTTGTGATGGACTGACCCCCCTCCCGTTGCAACAGTGATGCCCTGCACACCGAGATCTGTGTTGCTTGGGATCACATGTCGGATATGATCATAGTCCAGGATACTATTTGCATTTCACCACAGAGTCTCAAATGATATATCACATTGATTGACTGATTTAAATTGCGGACAGACCTGATGGATGGGTCGGACTCTGATTTTGTGATGTGAATGATTTAAATGCCATATTTATTGTGATTTAAATACACATGGCATGATTTACATAAAGGCATGATTTATATAAAGATGCATTGTTTTGCACTACATGCCTACATTTGAGAAAGAAAGCATGATTTCTGTACATGGGATTTAATTTGTACAAGTATACATATATATATTTAAAGACATGCTTTTAAAGTGAGTAAAGGAAATAATGTTTTCAAGGCATAGAATTATTTTAAGTAGATAGTGTAGATATCTACTTGCCTGCCTGATTTGCTTACTGAGCGCATTGTATGCTCACCCCCCTTTCTTTACATCTCTCTACAGAGCATCAGCAGTAGAGCGAGAGCTATTGAGGGGTAGTATTTCCTAAGTCCACTGCTAGTTCCTATCGACCGCCAGGTATACAGATTTTATACGGTTATGTATCTAAACATAGAAACAGCACAGTGATGTATACGATATATATTATGGGGAATGTTTTTGTGTTAGATTTTATATAATCTTACATGTATTATAAAAGCAGTTACAGTCAGTAACAGTATATTGACATGTATGTATGATAATGGATAAAGTGGTAAGCGAGGAGTCTGACATCGAATCATAACCCAACCATTGAAGAGAGGAAAGGTAAGTTAAAAATGCAAAAAAAAAATTTATAGTGATTTGGGTTAAAGTCATGGATTGAGAACGGGTCCTGACAGTATCGGCTCGGCTCAACTCGATTACACCCCTACCAATGGTATAATGAGATTTGGAAGGAAATGGAAATTGAGTCATCGTTATATTAAACCTTTCGAGATCTTAGACCGAGTGGGAGACAAAGCTTACAAATTATCATTACCACCAGAATTATCAAGTATTCATAATGTCTTTCCATGTTTCGATGCTTCGTAAATATAATCTGGATCCGACGCATGTGATAAAATATGAGACACTAGAGTTGAAAGAGGATATGATGTATGTGGAGAAACAGATTCAGATCTTGGACAGGAAAGAAAAGGCTTTGCGGTCTAAGACGATTCCTCTGGTCAAAGTTTTATGGCAGTACCACACTTCAGAAAAGGCCACGTGGACTTAGAAAGCCTAATACGAGAGAAATATCCACACTTGTTTGAGAACTGATGTAATTTTAAATTTAGGGACCAAATTTCCTAAAGTGGGGAGAATGTAAGCACCAAGACTTTACTTGTATTCGGTTTTATCAAGGAAAATAATCAAATTATTGGGATCAAAAATGTATTTCCTTGGTCAAGGAATTTAAATTAAATTGTAGTACAATCTGGGGAACTTAGGAAAATTCAACAGGAACATACACACATATATAAATATGAGTAAAGTTTATTTATTCCTTAAGATAAATGTATGGATAATATATATACATATTAATAAATGTATGCACATATATATAAGAATACATATATATATATATAAGTATAAGCAGTAGAATTGGATAATATATATATGGATAATATATATATATACATATATATATACACACAACAACAACATACTCGAGAACTCTATATATATGTATACATATATACATACACCATGATATATACATAAAAGTGGGTGAAAGTATATTGAAGGGAATGACACACACACACACATATATATATACACACGTATATATGTATATTACAAGGTAACAAGGGAGAAGTGGGTGATGATGAAGTCCTGAAACAAGGAAAAACAAGGAAACGCGATGGAATGAAGAAAGAAATCGTGAAACCTACTGTGGTAGCCTACTATAGTAGTGAAGAACTTATGCAAATATGATGTTCGGTGGGGAGGAAGGCAAAAAAATCGAGGATCACATAAGTGACCAAGGGGCCGAATGAAGACTACTATACTAAAACCCTATAGGCGAAACAAAAAATAATAATGATTTAGCAGAAGGGGATGTGAAAAAGGATTCAGTCTTGCCTAGGTAGTGAGGTGTCAAATAGCAGTTGAACAGAAAATCTAAGAAAGCATTAATTTGACAAAAGCTTAGTGGGAAGTGGCTGGGAATAATAGAAAAAGAAAAGAATTGAGATGGATAATGGCCTACAGTGAACGTACTGCTTAGGAAAGGGGTTAGTTCTATACAGCAATGGGAAAGTATGGCCGAATGCGTTTCACTATATTCCTAGAAGCTTACAATTATAGAAGGAACAGGTGGGAATGGCAGAAAATAAATGAAGGAAAGGTAACGAAGCGACAAGAGACAAAGGAACCAACGCCAACACGAAATGAAGGGTATTTAGCTCGGTCTCGTTACTCCATCGTCATTCTCCGCTTAGCTTCACCCTTGCATTTCTCCTCTGCTTCACTAAACTATTGGAACGTGTATCTTTGGCACTAAGACATCACAGTGTGATCATTTACACTGCAGCTCGACAAAATTTACAGATCGCCACTTACTGCCCTATCTTTTTTGTTGTTTCAACTCTACTCCAATGCAATCTCACCGCTGCTACATACCTTGTTTCTTGCATTCTCTTGTATCGCTCACTGCTGCCACCATTTTTACTTCCTCCAAGCTGGCGATCTTCACTATAATCCTGCTATCATCGACCATACCTGGCCTTCTTGCACTATCTCTGTATCCAACCTCATCCCTGCTTCCTTACCATGCACACGACACCAAGCTCTCACCCTTACGTCTTCTCTGCTTCCACTCTGTACATACATAAAAATGGGAAAACGGGCGAATACTAGAACAAAAAATGAGAGTTGTTGTTGGAAACAAGAAAATGGTGAGACAGTGAGGCTAAAGGATCATGTCGTTGCTGTTGAAGGAAGAGCTAAGAACAGTGAGGTTAAAAGAAAAAAGGGAGAAACTGAGAGTTACCGAAGTGAGAACTGAAAAGAAAGAAATAAGGAAGGGAGACGGTGGCCGAGAGCAAGAGGAGTGAACAAGAGGGGAGACACGTAACCACAGGTTGCTAGGAGGCTGGTTCGGTATCAGAGCCATTTTAAATCTACGCCCGAGGAACCATTTTAAATTTGGTTCATTAAAATGGTATCAGAGCCATTTTAAAACTACGCTCGAGGAACCATTTTAAAACTTAAATCTCTATTTCTTTTGGGGGCGTAGTTTGGTATCAAAGCCAAGGGGGGTTATTCTTTGGTTATTCCTTCTTCTAGCCAAACTTCAAAACAAATTGAAGAAATCCAGCCAAGGGGGGGTTATCCTTCAAGCCATCCAACAAAAATTAGATTCTTTGGTTATTCCTTCTTCTAGCCAAACTTCAAAACAAATTGAAGAAACCCAGCAAAGTGTCTCGATTTTACAAAAATCTAGCCAAATAACTGACCAAACTTCTTCTGATAATGACGAATTCTCATCTCCAAAACTCAATAAAGTCAATTGGTATAATCCAAAACCTCTTGCAATCTAGCCAAGGTACCGAAAAAATTGAACTAGGAAACTAATCAAGTACGATAGTCCAGCCTAGGTATAATGCTTCCTCTATCTATGAATGGAATATAAATGGAATGTCAGAATACCAAATCCTTAATCTCGTACAGCAAATGACGATGGCTTCAAATGCGTATAAAACCCAACAAAATACTACGGATAAAACTGTCGCTGAACTTCTCATAGCAGGATTCTCAGGACAACTCAAAGGATGGTGGGACTACCATCTAAAACCTTCAGATCAATTAGAAATCCTCAATGCAATTCAAACTGGTGATGAAGATGAACCAATCTTAGATAACTTAGGGAATCCTATCCAAGATGCGATATCAACTCTTATATTCTCTGTTATCAAACATTTTATAGGAGATCCATCCCATCTTAAGGATAACAATGCAGATTTATTATCAAATCTTAAATGTAGAAATCTTAGTGAATTCCAACGGTACAAATTCACTTTCCTCACTATGGTTATGCTACGCGACAATTCAAATCAACCTTTTTGGAAAGAAAAATTCCTTACACGTCTTCCAACTCTCTTAGGAGAAAAGGTTAGAACCAAAAATCTGAGAAACTATGGGAACCCATGTAATCCCATATGACCAACTCACTTATAGAGAGCTAATCAGCTTTACCCAAAACCAGGGCCAATTAATTTGCCAAGACCTCAAACTCAGAAAACGCCTAAAAAATGAACTTAGGCAATCCAAAGTAGAATTAGGATCTTTCTATAAACAATTTGATTACTTTGACCACGAAAAACCCTGTCATGGCCAATGTAGCAAAAGATCAGAAAAACCC
The DNA here is from genome assembly GCA_033439115.1 of Firmiana major. Taxonomy (NCBI): domain Eukaryota; kingdom Viridiplantae; phylum Streptophyta; class Magnoliopsida; order Malvales; family Malvaceae; genus Firmiana; species Firmiana major. Next base: position 14,093,802 of record CM065913.1, on the reverse strand, counting down.
AAATTCACAAAGCCCAAAGACTCTCTTAGGCATAATTACAAAAAACCCTTTTGGAAGAAAGCCCCTGAAGAAAAACCTGTTTACAAATTTAGAAAAGGCCCAAAACCTTCTTGGCCCAATTCTAGAAATCAGGATTTCAAATGTTTCAAGTGCAGTAAAAAAGGCCACATTTCTAAATATTGTCGCATATCTAAAAAAGTCCAACAACTCCAAATAGATCAAGACACTCTTGAAAAAATCCATGTTCTTTCATCCAAGAATCTTCTGATTCAAAAATAGGCTCAGACGAAACCTCTGGTCCACAATTAGATGAAATAGCCTCTCAATCTGATTCTTCTCTCGAATCAAAAACGCTCAATATGCTTTCAAAAGAGCAAAGCCTTCTTCTTGATATGGTCCAATATGTTAAAAATCCTGAAATCCGGAAAGATTTTCTTCAACAACTCAAAAAATCTCTCGAAACCAGTTCAGATCATAAAACCACCCGTCCTAATCCATCCATAAATCTCTATGATCTTAAAACCATCATAGAAAAGAAGAAACCTTCAAAATCGTCTTCTCTTTCCATCAACGATATCTACAAAGATATCAAAATCCTTAAAACCGAAGTCAAAAAGCTCAAAGAAAAACAGCAGCACGATTCTGAAATCATCCAGTCTCTCCTTGCTAAAACTGACCGAGAATCTACTGATAGTGAACATAGTGATCAGGATTCTAAAACTGATAAATTAGAAAACATTGAAACTGTCCCAACAGATTTTCGCTTTGTTTTAAAAGAAATTACTTCTCGAAAATATTTTATAAAGATTTCATTAGTTTTCTCCAATGATTTTGAAATTGATACTGTTGCGTTATTCGATACAGGAGCAGATCTGAATTGTATAAAAACTGGCTTGGTGCCAAAACGTTTTCATCAAACAACCTCTGAAAAACTTACTTCTGCAAATAATTCCAAAATGGATATCAAAGGAAAAACAGAAGCAAGTATTTTTAATAATGGATTTTATATCAAAACCTCTTTTGTTTTAGTCAATGATATACATCATTTTCTCATATTAGGGACACCTTTCATTAATTTGATTACTCCCTATAGAGTTACTTATGATGGAATATCTTTCAAAACAAAAAATATCAAATTAAATTTTGATTTTATAGAAAAACCTAAAACAAGGAATCTGAACCTCTTAAAAGCCAATTCTATTTACAATAATGAAATAGCTTTATTAATAAAAGGAAAGCAAAACGATATTTCATTTTTAAAACAAAATCTTCTATTACAAAAAATTGAGAACCAACTCAAAAATGAATCCCTCCAAAAATAGATTTTAAAATCAAAACCCAATTTGAAAAAGAAATTTGCTCAGAATTACCAAATGCCTTTTGGATTAGGAAACAACATGCCGTTGACCTTCCATATGAGCCCAATTTCAATCAAAAAGATATTCCTACAAAAGCCAGGCCAATCCAAATGAATGGAGAATTAGAACAATTCTGTAGAATAGAAATACAGAATCTTCTCTCCAAAGGATTAATTTCCAAATCTCGATCCCCTTGGAGTTGTGCAGCTTTCTATGTCAACAAACCCGCTGAGATAGAACGAGGTACTCCTAGATTAGTAATGAATTACAAACATCTGAACCAAGCGTTAAAATGGATTCGATATCCAATTCCGAACAAAAAGGATCTACTCCAAAAACTTCATTCCTCTTTTATAATTTTAAAGTTTGATATGAAGTCAGGATTCTGGCAAATCCAAATCGAACCAAGCCATAGACCACCAAAATGCCTCCCAAAAGGGACAAAGGAAAACAGAAAGCTACACAAAGCAAAACCATAGTTCCATGGTCACAGATCGTGGAAGATGATGAAGCAGCTCCAGCTTCACAAAAACCCTTGTCTCCAGAAAACAAAACAGACCAAGTCAATGAATGGCTCCAATCAATAGCCAAGCATCTAGAATTGGTCCTTGCCTTAAAAGCTCACTGAAAATTCCAACTTCAAAAATTTCCAAAACAAAGGAAGCCCCTCAAGTTAGAGAGGCAATCCAAAAATTGGCAAAAGATAAGGCAAAAACTGCCATTATAGTCCAAACAGGTAAAACTCCAAAACTAATTTCTGAAACTAGGAAAGGTGATTCTTCTTCCTCAAAAACCCTTTCCAAAACTGCTTTGCAAAATACTTTGGAGCAATCCACTAGCTCCTCCCATATTGTTGTATCACAACAAAAATTACCAAAAAAATCAACATTTATTGAAAAACCAATTTTTCAAAATGTTATCACTGTTGAACAAGGGTTCTTTGACCCAAACCCAATTATCACTGTCCAAAAGGTTTTTGAAAACAATTGGTTCTTCAAACCATGGGATTTATCAAAAACCCAAGAATATTACCAATACATTCTTGAAGCCACTGGATCAGCAACCTTCAAGCATTTTTCTTATGCTGACTCCAAAACCCCATCCTATTCTACTTGTAAAATCAACAAGGTTCTTACACCATCTGATTGGAACCAAAATCCTTCCCAACCAAAAACCCTTTCGCTAAACCTATCGTAAAAATTTTGCAAAACCTTCAATTACTAGGATTATCAACAGGCCTGGTATAATATGCCTTTAATCCACAACACAAGATTTACCCACACTTGATTATTCTATATGAATAACAAAATCAGCATTTCCATCCTGCCATCATGGTTCATCCATTGGTGGAATCTTTATGGAGCTATTCCTGAAATTCTTCCTTCCGAATTACAGGAAAGCTATAGCCTTTTTAAAACCCACTTAAAACCCACTGACCTTGAGAAAAGATTCCCCCCAATCTGCCATCTCACGGTAAAATTCTTTGTTACTTGGGTACTTGCATGGAACTTTGATTATCAGGTTGAAAATAGTATCATAGTCGTCAGAAGGAGATTCAAAACCAAATTGTGGACCTCTTTCAAGATCCTTGATACTCTTTCAAAAATAAGAATCCAAAATTGGCTTAAAACCCAGGGTCTTTTACATCCAGGACCAGAACATAACCAGTTCCTGGCATAAAAGACACAAACCAGTGCCCTCCTAGCAGCGGCAAAAACAAAAGAAGAATACTTCGCCATCATTGAGGACCTTCTTTCTAATGACGGATCAGAATCCACGGACAACTCTATGGCTTCAGATGCATCTTCAATGGGTTCAATCAACCTGGCAGATAGCAATGAAGATGACTGCTACGGGATTCTACCCCCAGTAAAACACCAAAAGTATATCAAGGGTAAATTATCGACAGAATACTATTCACCTACAGTGCTCCGCCTACAGACAAAATCCTATTCATCTACAGTGTCCGCGTGATAAATCAGACAAGACACTATTCATCTACAGTGTCTAAAATTTCTCTATAAATGTAACCTCCATTCAAGAGAGAAGAACAAGTTTTTCCTTAGAATTTTTCTTTCACTCTTAGGAAATACTCTCTCTCTCTCTTCCCCTCTCTTCCCTCTTCCAACCCCATTCTCCCTTTTTCTTTTCTGGATTCATTTCCAAAACTATGTAAGTACTATTAATATAAATGAATTTTCATTTATTTTCTTTATTTCTTTCAATAGCTGGCTTTGCCGCCTAATTGTTTACTTTTCATGCTTAATGGTCGGCCCTGCCGCCTAGTTTAATTAATTTTGTTTCTGCATTTCATTTATAGTTTATGTTTTATTTCTTGCTTTCAACTTATTGTTTTATTTTATTTTGTTTTCTTTGTTAATTGTTCTTTCACTGACCTCCTTTTGTTCCTCGGGCGTAGTTTGGTATATATATATATATATGTATGTATCTCTATATTTTTGCTCTTGGTAACTTTCTTTAATGAATTTATAAATTGATTTTAGTCTAGTAGTTGTACTTATATCTCGTATAGATATTTTCCTAGCTCATACGTATACTAATTTTATCTCTATTTCCATCGATATTCATCCTTAAAACTAATATAATTTAATTAAATTAATTCTTCTAAATCTCTCTTTCACGCCACAAATATAATTCCAATAAATTTTTCCACCATTGTGTTCATCCTCAATTATATTTATTTAATTACTATACATAATTGGATTCAAGTACAAAAATTCATGGAGTTTACAATTGTAAACATAAAGATGTCGAGTAAGAAAGAACTGAATCTTGTGCTTCAAGTGATAAAGCTGAAAGAGATTTAAACGACGTCCTCAAATCACTGGCCAAGTAAAGTGTCACGACCCTCTATACAAGTCTATGACCTTTACCTGACCACTTACCACTTACAGTTGGGCTGTGAGTCAACATCCAATCTATATCTCATCCATTTATAGTTTAATAAATGAAATTAAACAAATTGAAATAGAAACTGGACTTCTATATATATATATATATGTGCGAAAGCATTTACATCAGTTTTTATTAACTATACATCTCCTTTCATACAAAATATTACTAGACTGTGCATTAATTTACAGAATGTAAAATTTTTCTCATCTCAAAGTGTATACCTCTCAGAATCGTTGGATGACCGGAGAACACTCTAGCAGGGATGACTGCAGTACTCACTATTGCGTAGTATCTGCGGAGGAGGAAATAAGGGGGTGAGCATAACACGCTCAGTAAGGAAAATATGCAAGCAGGTAGATAACTACACTATCTGCATGCTAAAATACATACATTCATTTTCCTTAAAAACCATATGCATGTTCTTTAACACAACTTCCATCAATACGAAACCCTTAATTCACTAGATGGGTATATGCATATTCACACAGTAGCACATAGCTTCACACAGCATAATCTATTCACATAGTTCATATATAAAAAATGCTTTAAAACCACACAGGTTCATTTCGAAATCACTTTGCACACAGCAAGAGAAGATATCTATGTTCATATGAGACATAATCATGGGTTATCACATTTCCCCAGACACACAGCAAGAGAAGATATTTATCACCTCACACAGTAGTGACAATATCATATCACACAGATTATTGAGTTAATATATTTTGAAATGACAAAACAAGTAAATTCAATAATATAAAGACGATATAAAAACATGTTTAGAAGCTATCAGTACCAGAAATTAAGTTCCTGGAGATGAGAGATCGATCTGGTGATATGAGAGATCGATCTCCTGGGTTTTCTAGGATGAGAGATTGATCTCATGAGGATATGAGATCGATCTGCTAAGGTTTGAACCTGTACAAAGGTATTGAGGAAGCTAAGATCGATCTATAAGGGTTATAAGATCGATCTGCCTACTACAGGGTGTTGAGAAGATCGATCTAGTCTAGGAAGAGATCGATCTCCCCTAAAACAAAGGTAAAGGCAGTGGATCTATCTATAAGATCGATCTATACTCAAACAGAGAGCTCATGAGATCGATCTAGTATAGGAAGAGATCGATCTCCTCAAAGTCAGAGAGCTAAGGAGATCGATCTGGGTTAATGAGAAATCAATCTCCTCACTACGAGATTACCTGACAGATCGATCTATAGATCGATCATGCCTCAAACAGAGAGATTGGAAGATCAATCTGCCTATTCAACAGATTGATCTGCCCTAATATTTTTAAATTATGAGATCGATCTGCTCATAGATGAGATCGATTTCCTTGCTTCTTTTTACCTTGATCTTGTAGGAATTATAACTAAGAGATAGATATGGTCAAGATGGCAGATCGATCTGGCATTCTACTAGAGGTTTCCAACGGCTCTTTCTGCAAAATCTCAACGGGAAAAATAGCATTAAATGCTCCAACTACCAATCCTTCAGTATATTATCAAGCATTGAAGACACTGAGAATAAGAGACTATTGCTGCACATTCTGTATATTCACAAGCGTTTAATTCTTTCATTCTAATTGTCTTCAATCCTCATTTATTGAGTTTGTTGTATAAGTTTGTGTGCAAAAGCTGTATTTGTCCTACCCACATAAAAAAGCTTGATATTGTATTCATCCTTACTTTAAGAGAGAAGAGGATTGTTCCTCAGTGAGATAATCTTTGTAAAAGGGTGAATACTTCTTTGTATAAAAAGGGTAGAGAGGTTATTCCTTAACCTGAAAAAGGGAGTGTGTAACTTTCGTTGAAAGTGAGAAAGAAAGCACTTGACAAGAAGGTCAGGGAGAGAGGACGTAGGCAAGAGATTGGTCGAACCTCTATAAATGACTGTGTTTGATATTCTCTTCCTTATCTTGCTTTAATTTGGTTCAATACATTATATTGCTTATTCATTATTTGTTGATTAAGTTCAAATTAGTTTAAATTTGCCATTAACATTAGAAAACTGATTCAGCCCCCTCTCGGTAGAGCCAACAATTGGTATCAGAGCTAGGACTCTTTGATCACATAGGAATAACTTTCTAAGAGTTAGAAATGATCAAATGCTCAAACAATATAGCAACTAGCTTAGTAGGAGAGGGGCACTCTACGGTTAGGCCTCCTATGTTCAATGGGGAACATTATGCTTATTGGAAGACTATGATGATGTTATTCATTCAAGCAAATGATTATGAAGTATGGAGGATTATCACTAAAGGACCCCAAATCCCTACAAAAAGAATAGAGGGAAGAGATATCCCTAAAGAAGAAGATGAATGGGATTCAAATGATGTTAAATGTGCTTAGCTAAATGCCAAGGCCATGCACACCCTTTTTTGTGCTTTAGGGCCAAATGAATACAATAGAGTCTCCGATTGTGACAATGCCAAACAAATCTGAGACAAATTGGTAATAACTCATGAAGGTACAACCCAAGTAAAGGAGACTAAGGTAGGAATGCTCACACATGACTATGAGCTATTTAGGATGAAAGATGGAGAGTCAATCAGTGATATGTTCACTAGATTCACTGATGTAATTAATGGATTAAAATCATTAGGAAAAACTTACTCTAATATAGAAATGGTCAAGAAAATATTAAATAGTCTACCTAAATCATGGGAAGCTAAAGTGACTGCAATTGAGGAATCCAAAGACCCTCACACATTGTCACTAGATGAATTAATAGGTTCACTACTCACTTATGAGATGAAATTAAGAAGAAATGAAGAGCCACCCAAGAAAGTGGGAGTTGCTCTAAAATCTACTACTCAAGAGGAAAATAAAAATGAAAATGAGAGTGGTAGTGAAGAAGATATTAAGATGGCAATGTTTGCCAAAAGATTTAACAAGTTCATGAGAATGAGAGCTAGTGGTAGTAATAGGAGAAACCACAAGAGAGATCAAGAAGAGGTAGGAAGAAAAGATACCATTGTGTGTTATGAATGTAAAAAACCAGGACACATTAAGTTTAACTGCCCTCTTCTTAAAAGGTCCAATGATAGGTTCCACAAAAAGAAGGCAATGTTGGCTACATGGAGCGACAGTGACTGCTCCGATGATGACTCAAATGAGGACATTGCTAACTTGTGCTTCATGGCTATTGAGGATGAAAAGGTAACTTCAAACCTCAATGAATACTCTTTTGATGAATTGCAAGATGCCTTTGATGATCTTGCATTGGAATATGAATGCACGAGTATGAAATATAAGAAGATAATATCTAAATTGAAGAAAGAAAATGAGTTAATTCTAGAGGACAAATTAGAATGTGAAAAGAAACTAGAAATTACAAATCTTGAAATTTGTGACCTAAAAGAAAAAAATAGTAATCTACATAATTCCTTTAATAGATTTTATATGGGTCAGTAAAAGTTAGATAACATGTTAGAAACTCAAAGGGCATTCTTTGATAAAAATGGGTTAGGATATAATGCAAAAATTAGAGAGACTCGTCTCAAAAGTTTCATTGCTAGAAAGAGCATGAATAAACCTTCAACTACTTGTTCATATAGTAATAGAAATGGACATGCATCACATAATTGCAATATGAAGATGACCACTCTTAAAGGAAAAATAGTAAAAAGAATGTGGGTTCCAAAAGAAGTAATTAACTCAAAAGATTTTAATGTATTGGCAAAATGGATCCCAAAGGGATCAAAAATTGCATTCACTAACCTCAAAGGACCCAAGAGAATTTGGGTACCTAAGATATGAGTTTGATTTTTGATTATAGGTAATTGAGCATTGCCACAAAGCTAAAACAAAGGAAGCTTAGTACTTGGACAGTGGATGCTCAAGGCACATGACGGGTGAGAAGAACCACTTCAACTCATTTAAATCAAAGGTTGGTGGAGAAGTCATGTTTGGGGACAACTCCAAAGGCCAAGTTGAAGGGAGTGGCTCAATAGGTAATGACTATTTTTCATTAGAAAAAGTATTGCTTGTTAGAGGTCTAAAGCATAACTTACTAAGCATAAGTCAACTTTGTGACAAAGGTTACAAAGTAATTTTTGATTGCATGAAATGTCATGTTATAGATCTAGGTCAAATAAAGTTCTTTTTCTAGGTCATAGGCAAGGTAATATATACATTGTCTATCTTAATGAACTCAAAAATGAAAACATATGCCTAATGGTAGACAATGAAAAAGAATCTTGGTTATGGCATAGAAGACTAGGTCATGCTAGCATGCATCTGTTATCTAAGTTAGCTAGAAAGGATCTAGTTATAGGATTACCCAAGTTGTCCTTTGACTATGAAAAAATATGTGAAGCTTGTGTTAAAGGAAAACATAAAAAGACAACATTTAAGCCTAAGAATAGTGTATCCACCACTAGGCCTCTTCAATTACTCCACCTAGATTTATTTGGACCAACTAGAACAACAAGCCTTGGTGGGAAACACTATGGATTTGTAATAGTTGATGATTACACTGGGTTCACTTGGGTGTTCTTTTTTAGAGTGAAAAATGAAGCTTTAGAAAAATTCATAGCTTATACAAAAGTGACTCAAAATGAAAAAGGATATACAATAACTAGTATTAGAAGTGATCATGGCCAAGAGTTTGAAAATATAGGATTTGATGAGTATTGCAATGATCAAGGAATTAGCCATAATTTTTCAGCTCCTAGGACACCACAACAAAATGGAGTGGTTGAGAGAAGAAATAGAACATTGGAAGAAATGGCTAGAACCATGTTGTGTGAAAATAATTTACCAAAATATTTTTGGGCTGAAGCTATAAATACATCTTGCTATATCATTAATAGAGCCATGATTAGACCCATGCTAAAGAAAACTTCTTATGAGCTTTACAAAGGTAAGAAGCCTAACATCAGCTACTTCCATCCTTTTGGCTGCAAATATTTTGTCTTAAATAATGGGAAAGATAATTTAGGAAAATTTGATGCCAAGAGTGATGAGGAAATCTTTCTAGGATATTCCTTAAATTCAAAGGCTTATAGGATATATAACAAAAGAACATTGATGATTGAAGAATCAATTCATGTAATTTTTGATGAGTCAAATGATTTACCTAAAGATTCAACCAACGAAGAGGATGTAGGAATATTCGATGAAAACTTAGAGGAAATTCCAAACTTAGAAGAAGATCTATTAGAAAAACTTGACTTAAATAAAGAAGGTGAAGAAGAAATAGAGATGTTAGAGAGAGAGTCTAGAGCACCAAGAGAATTAGGATATGTAAAAGATTGTAAAATAGTGGAAGATCCAACTCTTGGAGTTAGAACTAGATCATCTCTAAGGAATATGTGTCAATATATAGCCTTTGTGTCTCAAATAGAACCTAGAAATGTCAATGAAGCCTTAGATGACAATAATTGGTTCTTAGCAATGCAAGAAGAATTAAATCAATTTGAAAAAAGAAAAGTGTGGAAACTAGTCCCTAGGCCTAGTGATCACTCTATAATTGGAACTAAATGGATATTCAAGAACAAGATGGATAAAAATAGTGTGATCATAAGAAACAAGGCTAGATTAGTTGCACAAGGTTATAGACAAGAGGAAGGAATAGACTATGATGAAACTTATGCACCGGTAGCTAGATTAGAAGCAATTAGAATGCTACTTGTCTTTGCATGCTATAAAAACTTCAAGATATATCAAATGGATGTAAAGAGTGCATTTTTAAATGGTTTCATTAATGAAGAAGTGTATGTTGAACAACCTCCCGGCTTTAAAAATCATGAATTTCCTGAACATGTTTTCAAACTATCTAAGGCACTCTATGGTTTGAAACAAGCTCCTAGAACATGTTATGAAAGGTTGTCAAAATTCTTAATAGAAAAAGGATTTTCAAGAGGAAAAGTAGATACCACTTTATTTATCAAAAATAAAAATAAAGATTTACTAGTTGTTCAAGTGTATGTAGATGATATTATTTTTGGATCAACTAATGAATCTTTATGCCAAGAGTTTGCAAAGATCATGTAAGGTGAATTTGATATGAGCATGATGGGAGAGCTCACTTTCTTCTTAAGACTTCAAGTGAAGCAAACAAAAGAAGGAACCTTCATCAATCAAGCAAAGTATACTAAGGATTTGCTCAAGGGATTTGGAATGGACAATTGCAAACCTCAAGCAACTCCAATGGGGACCAACATCAAGCTTGATAAAGATGAAAGTGGTAAGTTCATTGCTCTATTTAACTGCAAGTAGACTAGACATTTTATTTAGTGTATGCCTTTGTGCTAGATTTCAATCCTCTCCTAGGGAATCACACTTATTAGCAACCAAAAGGATCTTTAGATACCTTAAGGACACTCCCTCTCTAGGACTTTGGTACCCCAAGGACTCCACTTTTACACTTCATGCATTTTCAGATGCAGACTTTGGGGGATGCAAAATAGATAGGAAAAGTACTTCAGGTACCTGTCAATTCTTAGGGAATAGATTAATCTCCTGGTTCTCTAAGAAACAAAATAGTGTAGCTCAGTCCACAACTGAAGCTGAATACATAGCAGTAGGTAGTTGTAGTGCTCAAGTGTTGTGGATTAAACAACAAATGAAAGACTATGGTATTGACATGAAACAAGTCTCTATTAAATGTGATAATACCAGTGCCATCAATCTATCTAAAAATCCTATTCAACACTCTAGAACTAAGCATATTGAGATTAGACACCATTTCCTTAGAGACCATGTTCAAAAGGGAGATATAATTCTAGAGTATATTGACACTTTACATCAAATTGCTGATATATTTACCAAACCACTTGATAGAGATAGGTTTTGTGTCCTTAGAGGTGAATTAGGACTCATGAATGTCCCTTAAGATGTATATGCTTCAAAATCTTGTTTTTAAGTTGTTTTTATAAGAGTTTTTCAATGATTTTTCTGGGCAAAAAGTATAAGAGATCGATCTCCTATCAATATAGATCGATCTCCATACTTCAAATGAGCCTAAAGCATAAAGGTTAAGCTAGGCAGATCGATCTTCTCACCCATAAGATCGATCTCCTTAAGCCTCTGTTAAACAACAGATCGATCTATGCATTTGGCAGACCGATCTCCTTAAGCCTCTGTTAAAAAGTAGATCGATCTATGCATTTAGCATATCGATCTCCTTAAGCCTCTGTTCAACAGTAGATCGATCTATGCATTTGGCAGATCGATCTCTTTAAGCTTCTGTATTCTGAGGATCGATCTTATGGAATAACAAATCGATCTCTTCGGGCTTCTGGAAATAACAGATCGATCTGTCACCTCTACAGATCAATCTCCTGTGCCTTGGACTATAAAAACTGTTCAAAATCCCCAAAATTCGAAAAACCCAATTCTTCAAATCCCTAACCTCCTGTCGCACCTCATCCCTCGATTCTCCCTCTAGATCGATCTTCGGTAAGAAATTTGCCCAATCTTTTGGTCACTCTTTGTCTAGTAACCTACATTGCTAAATTTTTCTTCAAAAATTTATCTCTTTTTGCTGTAATCTCAATTAGGGCAATTTTTACACTGTTCCATTAGGTAGATTTTTAGAGAACTAGTTTTAAGTGTGTCTTGTGTCTAGAAAAATGCCTCGTATTAAGAGAACAGCCAATAGAGAATCTAGACCAACCTCCTCTCAACCACCCTCTACCCCTTCGGTCACTACCTTTAACAGGTGTTTTAAAATACCTACAAAAAGGAAGAGATATGAAGAGTATTTTTCCACCATGCCAATTAAACATTGGCGAACCATCGATTTTTCTTTCTTAAACCGTATTGATTTTCCTTATCTACCTAAATTTGAAGAATTTGGTTGGATTTTGTTTCTCAAAATCAATACTCCCGTACCCCCAAACATCGTCAGGGCATTCTTTTCTAATGCCAAACTCACCTATGATCCTGACGATACTTGCAAAATTCTCGGATTTACAACGTATGTCATGGGTAAGTCAATTGCAATAGACCCTGATGTCTTAGCTCAAGCTTTCCACATAAGCAATGAAGGCTTGACCAATGAAGATGAGGAAGTCCCCTTGGAGTTTGACATTCCTGGGGATAAGGTGAGTGACCTACCAATGCACCCACGGTTACTCCACCTCATTATCTCACGGAATCTTTATCTTTTTGGTACCTGTCATTCCACCGTTAGGAGGTTAAATCGTTTTTGGATCCACCACATCCACTTCACAAGTCAAAAACCCAACCTTATCCATTTTATCTATGAAGATTGGTTGAAGATCGTGCGCGGCCAAGCCACCACGATAGTTTTTCTGTAACCATTGGCGTACTTTCTACAACGACTTGGAGTGGACTGCAGTTGTGAAACGGGTGAAGTGCCCTCCCCAAAGAGCATCTTAAACATCGGAACACTTCACCACATGGGGTACTACAAGGACTTTCGAGGGGATTGGAAGAAGAAGCGGGAACAGCAGCCTGCAGCAGCCATGGAGGAAGATCCCTCAGACAAGCCCCTTGCTCCACTTACTACACCGACTGAGGGTCCATCGTCTTCGACTGCTCAGCCCTCTGCGCCTGACCCATCACCCGCTGGCATGGACTCTATTGTGACCATGCTCATAGAGCTGAACCAGAAGATAGATGAAGGTTTTGCCAACCTTTATGCCACCCAGCAGACCATGATCATGGAGCTGAACCGAAAGCTAGATAAAGGTTTTGTAAATCTTCATGCAACTCAGCAGGCGATGTATGATGAGCTTCAAGTCACTCGCACTCATGTTGAGGACCTTATGGATCGATTCCCTCCTCCACCTTAGGACTTAGTTGATAAGACTATTTTTGCCACTATTTTGAAATTACTAGTTGTTGTTTTTGAAACTGCATTTGCTTGAATGGAATGATATGTTCGTTATTGTTGCCATATGCTATAATGAATTACTATTTTGAAATACACAATGTGTTGAAAGTTGAATTGTTCTGTTTAAACTTTTAATACCATTAATATGACAAAAAGGGGGAGAAGAGAGAAAACATGTCTAATGGTTTAAAGGAATGATTAAAATGAGGGGGAGTTAGTTAAGAAAGTAACGAGGTCAAAAGCTAAAAGAAAGGGGGAGCTTACAAAAAGGGGGAGTTTGTGCACAATGCAAATAGGTAACTAAACATGTTTATTGAATTGGTTTTGTCATATCAAAAAGGGAGAGATTGTTGAGTTAATATATTTTGAAATGACAAAACAAGTAAATTCAATAATATAAAGACGATATAAAAACATGTTTAGAAGCTATCAGTACCAGAAATTAAGTTCCTGGAGATGAGAGATCGATCTGGTGATATGAGAGATTGATCTCCTGGGTTTTCTAGGATGAGAGATCGATCTCATGAGGATATGAGATCGGTCTGCTAAGGTTTGAACCTGTACAAAGGTATTGAGGAAGCTAAGATCGATCTATAAGGGTTATAAGATCGATCTGCCTACTACAGGGTGTTGAGAAGATCGATCTAGTCTAGGAAGAGATCGATCTCCCCTAAAACAAAGGTAAAGGCAGTAGATCGATCTATACTCCAATAGAGAGCTCATGAGATCAATCTAGTATAGGAAGAGATCGATCTCCTCAAAGTCAGAGAGCGAAGGAGATCGATCTGGGTTAATGAGAGATCGATCTCCTCACTAGAGATTACCTGGCAGATCGATCTATAGATCGATCATGCCTCAAACAAAGAGATTGGAAGATCGATCTGCCTATTCGACAGATCGATCTGCCCTAATATTTTCAAATTATGAGATCGATCTGCTCATATATGAGATCGATTTCCTTGCTTCTTTTTGCCTTGATCTTGCAGGGATTATAACTAAGAGATCGATCTGGTTAAGATGGCTGATCGATCTGGCATTCTACTGGAGGTTTCCAACGGCTCTTTTTGTAAAATCTTAACGGGAAAAATAGCATTAAATGCTCTAACTACCAATCCTTCAGTATATAATCAAGCATTGAAGACACTGAGAACAAAAGACTATTGCTGCACATTTTGTATATTCACAAGAGTTTAATTCTTTCATTCCAATTGTCTTCAATCCTCATTTATTGAGTTTGTTGTATAAGTTTGTGTGCAAAAGCTGTATTTATCCTACCCACATAAAAAAGCTTGATATTGTATTCATCCTTACTTTAAGAGAGAAAAGGATTGTTCCTCAGTGAGATAATCTTTGTAAAAGGGTGAATACTTCTTTGTATAAAAAGGGTAGAGAGGTTATTCCTTAACCTGAAAAAGGGAGTGTGTAACTTTCGTTGAAAGTGAGAAAGAAAGCACTTGACAAGAAGGTCAAAGAGAGAGGACATAGGCAAGAGAAAAATTGGCTGAACCTCTATAAACGATTATGTTTGATATTCTCTTCCTTATCTTGCTTTAATTTGGTTCAATACATTATATTGCTTATTCATTATTTGTTGATTAAGTTCAAATTAGTTTAAATTTGCCATTAACATTAGAAAACCGATTCACCCCCCCTCTCGGTAGAGCCAACACAGATATAGAAGACTTATGGCCGTAGTCGGATTCCAGGCTACACTGATCAGGTGTGCAGGAACCCTACGCTTAGGGAGGCGGATCAACTATCCCTTCAGCTCACACAGATATCACACAGATAGTCACAGCACATCGTACCCTATGGCTAACACTCATGGTACATCGTGCTCCCGTGGATCCTTATCACCCATTTCCATTGTCTCAAAATCACGTGCGAGCAGGTCAGTGCCAGACACACAGCAGTACACGATGGCTCTAGCACGATTTATCCATTACAAAACAATTTCATAAACTCTCGTGCGAGTAACTCAGTGTAAGACACACAGCATACCTGAGACATCTAGCACGGTTTTACGCATCATACAGAAGTTCAAGAGACTACGTAAGTGCAACTCAGAGGGAAGCACACAGCATATCTAAGGCATCGAGCATGGTGCGAGCTTTCGAACAGAACACACAGTATCATCGAGGCATCTAGTACAACTGTCACATCACTTTAAATCGAGAGGGTCACATGCGAGCAAAAATCAGAGTAAAACACACAGCAATACTCGAGGCTCTAGCATGATTCCCAAAATCTAGTGCAAGCAGCTCGAGTGGAACACACAGTATCACCTGAGGCATCGAGAACACTTTAGTTTTTTCTCAAAATCCCTTTGAAAATAATGTGCGAGCAAGGCTGGTCAATCTACCGTTGCCTCTCATGTTCTAGCATGATTTCACATAGAAAAGGAATAGAAAAGAGCTTCGTGTATAGTCATCAGTGAGAGGGAAAATCTCCCTTCAATCACTCCTTAAAACAATTTCACACAATAGTTAAGCCGAGAGCCGGTCTATTATCATTCTTTCTCAAAATGTTTGTAAAACCTCTTTTCACAAAATCATAGAAGTCATGCAACATACTATAGACTTATTCTCATACGTAGTTTTCAGCTAGATATATATCGATATCTATGTACTTACCGTATACATTGCACACATCAGATAAGAAAACATATGTATAGCTATCTCTATAGCTTACATAAGTCCCTTACCTCGAATCACGCTTGGATCGTCTTCCTTGATTCCAATATCTTGTGATCCGGTCTTGTCAACTCCGACTTTATCTCCATGAGCTGCAAGTGTTCAGAATTCTCATCAGTATATTCTCATATACTTCATTCCACTTGCATGATATTTAGATTAATGCATTTTGGCCATTTATATCTCATTTGGCCTCTTTATACCATTATTGGACTTTATTCTTCCTTAAGTCCATTTCACTCCTTTTATTTGTTTCTTGGGAATCCATTAGACTCCTTGAGTCCATAGATTTCATATTGAACCAGCATTTAGCTCTCCATGCCATTAGTTCATCATTTCATTTCAATGAGGCATTTCATCGAACACCTCATATACTCCAATTTCAACCTTTATCCATTCTAGCTTATGGATTTCACAAAACTATTTTACCAGCATCTATACATGCTTAATAACATCTATGCATGCTCAAATCATCCTCAAATCCATGCCTACTCAATAAATCCTCATTTTGGCACATTTAACCATTTTATAGGTCATGGAGAGTTTAGCAAGTTCTAAGATGTTTAAATCATAAATCTATATACCAATCTACTCACACAAGTATATAGATTAACATATATGAGATTGGAGTATTGAAATCTTACCAATCTCAACTTTTCTCCACTTTGCACAATTTGGGGGAAAACTCCTTTTTCTCCTTCAATGGATCAACTCAACTTCTAGCTTCCAACTATGTTGTTCTTCTCCACTCTATGAACAACTTTGATAAAATGAACTTCTTCCAAATCTCTAAGGAAAGTATTGATGGTCTAGAAAGGAAGTTAGGTCACTTGGTTTGCAAAATGGAAAGGTTTATGTTTCTCCAAAAATCTGCAGTTTAGCAGGTCTTGTTTTATTGAAAATGCTTGATGAGATCGATCTCCTTGATACGAACTATGCCCACTATAAGTGACCTAGACGTTCTATCTAAAGTGCACGGGTCATACAAGTAATAATGGGATTTGAGTCCCGGATTATCGTCCCACAGAGAAGTTGATTAGCCTAATTAACTACCGGTTAATCTTACCCTAAGTATATCCTAGCAAATTATGAATTGTTGATGGGTGATCTACAAGACAAACAATACTGAAAATAATAAAAACTATAAAATAAAGAAACTCAAACAGAGCTAAAATTACTTACAATGCTCCAAGCAATTAAAAGCAAATACCTACAAAAGATAATTAAAACAGTTAAAAATTAATTAACGCAAATAAACTAAAATGAAAAATATGAAAATAAGAAACAAAATTAATTAAACTAAAATTAAACAATCCTAAAAATAAAATATGCATGTAATTAAAATAACTAATAAAAATGCAAATTAAAATAACCTAAGGTCTAATAAAATAAAATTCTATTAACCTAAAAAAGTTCTTAAATCTAACTGAGAAATTAACTACCTATAAAATAATCCTAAATTAAATCTAACTCTAACTAATTACTAACAAGAAAACAAAATCTAAATAATGCATGAAAAATAAATATTTTTGAATTTTTAAATTTTAATGTAAAAATTAATTAACAAAAATTGCATAAAATAATTCTACCCCTAAATTAACTCAACATGCTAAATATGACACTACTTAAATTAAAGCCTTAAATCCTATTAACTATTGATAAAGTTAAAACAAAAAATTAAACTAACATGCAAATCAATTTATACCTAAGATAACAAATACTAACAGAAATAATAGCAATTAAAATAACAATATTGCATAAAACATTAAATTAGGAATTGCCCCTTAACCAAACACAGCCTTAAGCTAATTTTCAGCTGTCTCGGTCCCCCATGTGCAGGTACTGTGCATCTTTCATTCTCCATTTTTTCGCATCAGGTGATGTCCAGTACCCGCGCATGTTGCCAGCTCCAGGTACTGTCATGCTCTTTCCAGCATGGGTCCTGCTCCAGTACTGCTCAGGTGCTGCCCAGGTGATGGCCACTTCTTCTATGTCAAGCGTTGTCCGGTTCTCCTTCTCCCGGTTCTGTCCGTGAAGCTATCCGTAACCTTTGCCTCCTGGTGCCATGTCTAGCTCTCCTGCTCCTAATATCCACGCAAGGCTTCAACTGCAATTAGCCGACTACCACCTCCTACAGTAGCACCAACCAACAAAAACAATACAAACAAACAAGAAAACCATCAAAAACATAACAGAAACCAAGCAACTTATAGAGTAATGCTAATTAAACATACAACTAAAATGAACAGTGCAATAGTTAAAGAACAGAGTAGAACAGAGGAGAGTGATAATCTAATACATTAAATGGAATTAGATAATGAAGCGGAGATTCAGGGCAGTAATAATCATTCAACTCGGAGTAGAAAAGGCATGAGTAGAGTTAGTAGTTGAATGTTAAACCGAAGCAAGAAAATCTGTAAGATAAATTAGTTCCCAGCAAAATCGAGAATACATGGAAGAACAACATACAGTACTCGGCAATAGATGACAAGTATGAATTAAATAGGAAAAAAAATCAACTTAATGTAAAAACCTATTCTGTTGGCAAAAACTTAATCTATACTTAAGCTAAAGCAAACAATAGAAGTACGGGATAAATAAAATGACATAATAAAGAAATGAAGCTACTGTCCCAAGCTTCAAAACACTGCCATCCACCAAGAGCTACGGTGGATAAAATACCATCTAACTTAATGCTTTCCTTTGGTCCAACTATCAGCAACTAGGAAAAGGAAATAGAAAAAGAAATTTGCAAACCGAGAACAATAATGGAAAATTATAAGCTTTTCATTAAAACTAAAAAATAAGAAACATAAAGGAATGACACTTAATCAAAACCGAGAAAAAGAGAAATAGACATGGCTACTATTCATTAATGAAAAAAATATCACAGAATTGGAAATGAACAAAAGCTTTTCATGAAAATCTGGAAATTACTATGAATAATAACATAAAGAAATGGTGGCTAATGAAAAACTTAGAAAACAACTATTCTAAAACTATTTAACCCTAAGCTACCTATTACTCTACCATACCTACTTTACCCTAAACTACACTACTCCTAAATTCTATACTACTTCCTTTTTTCAATTGCCATCATGTTCTATTTATACACACACTTAGGGGTACAATGGTAATTTTTCATCCTAGATGAGTTGGTATTGTTTGGCCACTTGTCTTCATTTGATTTGCTGCAGAGTAGATATTTTCATGTCACTCATCTTTTTTTCCAATTGGTTATGTGATGTGGCCTGACGTGTGTCTTCCAGAAGGTTAGTACGGTGTCCGTTGATCTTATCATTTCGGAGCGAATAAAATACGGACACCTGGCATCACGCGTGTCTAGACAACTGATGACTCGGTCTATAAATTGGAAGTGGTCCAGTCTCCTTTAGCCCGTTTTCAACTAATTTTGATTGAAACGACTGAGTTTCATCGAGATTTAATTTATTTGCATATTAAAGAATTTTAATTAAATAAAGTGGATAATTAATAAAATAATATGGGGATTTAAATAATTAATTAGGAAATTAAGCACAAATAATTCTATTAAAAATGGAATTATCACACCCCCCAAACTTGAGCTTTTGCTTGTCCTCAAGCAAAACAAAACAAATGTAGGAATGACAAGTACCAACATAATAATTTCCTCAATATTATCCTCAAAGATTAAGTACAAACTCTTATATCAAAGATTCATAATTACAAGTCCAACATTCAGAATCATTCAATCATAAGTCCTAACCCAAATTGGACTCCTCGTGTGTGTGTGAAAATGTCAAAGCCACTTCACAGTACATTACCCGGATCAGATTATGCAAACACAGTGAATGCAAAGTCAATGACATGTGATCATTCCCATAAGTTTGCTTTTCACTTCTCTCTCCACTAATGTAGTCACACTTAACCAAAGATCAGTAGGACTTCATTAAGCTTGTAATGTAAGGCTGGGGTAAAGGTATGATAAAGTCGATTTAGGTTTAATTACCCCTTAACATACATTACTTCTAGGATCTTTAATGTAAGAGCTCATATTTATTTTCCCCAAACTTATTTCTTCTGCTAAACATTTTATTCTATTTTTGTATTTTTCTTCTTCTTCTTTCTTCTTCTTTTTCTTTAATTTTTCTTTTCTTTTCTTCTTTTTTTTTCAAACTTTCACTATCACCTAATACCCATGTGTACATAGCTCACAATATATCCCAATGACTTTTCATGCTTGTTGAGTTAATGTATTTTGAAATGACAAAACAAGTTAATTCAATAATGTTAAGATGATATACAAACATGTTTAGATGTTATTAGTACCAGAACTTAGAGTTCTGCTGATGAGAGATCGATCTGGGGTATGAGAGATCGATCTCCTGGGTTTTACTTGATGAGAGATCGATCTTATGATGGAAGAGATCGATCTGGCAAGCCTTAAATCGGTACAAAGGCACTTGGGAAGAATGAGATCGATCTGCAAGGGTTAAGAGATCGATCTGGCTAATGCTAGAGTTGTGAGATCGATCTGGCAAGGAAGAGATCGATCTCCTCAAAGTCAGAGAGCTAAAGAGATCGATCTGTAGTGTTGAGAGATCGATCTCCTCTCTACGTGAGTGCATGATAGATCGATCTGAAGATCGATCTTGCTTCAAACAGAGAGTTAAGGAGATCGATCTGCCTATTCGACAGATCGATCTGCCTCATTACATTTAAACTAACAGATCGATCTGCTAACCTATGAGATCGATCTCCTTGTGTATTTGTGCTTCAATCTTGCAGGATTTATAACTAAGAGATCGATCTGGCCAAGAAGGCAGATCGATCTGGCACTCTACTGGAGGCACCCAACGGCTAGTTTCTGCAAAACATAACGGGAAGAATAGCATTTAATGCTCCAACTACCCATCCTTCAGTATTTAACCAAGCATTGAAGACAAAGAGAATAGAGACACTATTGCTGCATATTCCAAACATTCTCAAGCTTTAATTCTTTCATTCTTTGTGTCCCTATTGCTCATTCATTGAGAATCATTGTAAAAGCTTAAGTGCAAAATAGCTACACTTGTCCTACCACTTTAAAGCATTAAATTGTATTCAGTCTTATCTTAAAAGAGAAGAGGATTGTTCCTCAGTGAGAGTATATTGTAAGAGGCTGAATACTTTTTCTGTATTGCCAAAGGTAGTGAGGTTATTCCTTAACCTGTAAAAGGAAATTTTGTAAGCTCTATTGAAAGAGAGAAAGAAAGCACTTGACAAGAAGGTCAAGGAGAGAGGACGTAGGCAAGAGTTTGGCCGAACCTCTATAAGTGACTGTGTTTGTTTCTCTTTCCTTCTCTTTGCATTAAATTGTTATATTGCACTGTTTTATTCATTATCATTTGTGTTTAAATTGTGATTAATTTAAAATCTGCCATAATTGTTAGAAAACCGATTCACCTCCCCTCTCGGTAGAGCCAACAATTGGTATCAGAGCTAGGACTCTTTAATCACGTAGGAACAACTTCCTAAGAGTTAGAAAACGATCAAATGGCTCTTAACAATGTAGCAACTAGTTTGATAGGAGAGGGGCACTCCACGGTTAGACGTCCCATGTTCAATGGTGAACATTATTCATATTGGAGGACTAGGATGATGCTATTCATTCAAGCAAATGACTATGAAGTATGGAGAATTATAGTTAAGGGACCTCAAATCCCTACAAAGAAAATAGAGGGAAGAGATATCCCCAAAGAAGAAGATGAATGGGATTCTAATGACATTAAATGTGCACAACTAAATGCTAAAGCTATGCACACATTATTTTGTGCTTTAGGTCCTAATGAATATAATAGAGTCTCCGGGTGTGATAATGCCAAGCAAATATGGGATAAATTGGCAATAACTCATGAAGGTACAACCCAAGTGAAGGAGACAAAAGTAGGTATGCTCACACATGATTATGAGCTTTTTAGGATGAAGGAAGGAGAATCGATTAGTGATATGTTCACTAGATTTACAGATGTAATTAATGGACTAAAGTCCTTAGGAAAAATATATTCTAACATTGAAATGGTAAAAAAAAAATTTAAATAGCTTACCTAAAGCATGGGAAGCTAAAGTGACAGCAATAGAGGAATCTAAGGATCCACACACATTGTCCTTAGATGAATTAATAGGTTCCTTGCTAACTTATGAGATGAAGCTTAAAAGAAATGAAGAGCCACCCAAGAAAGTGGGAGTTGCTCTAAAATCCACTGCTGAAAAGGAGATTAAAAATGAGAGTGGCAGTGAGGAGGATATTGAGATGACAATGTTTGCCAAAAGATTTAATAAATTCATGAGGATGAGAGCTGGTAATAGCAATAGGAGAAACAATAGGAGAGAACAAGAGGAAGTAGGTAGAAAAGACTCTATTGTGTGTTATGAATGTAAAAAACCTGGACACATAAAGTTTAACTGCCCTCTTCTCAAAAGATCTAATGATAGGTTTCATAAAAAGAAGGCAATGGTAGCAACATGGAGTGACAGTGACTGCTCCGATGATGAATCAAATGAGGACATTGCCAACCTATGCTTCATGGCAATTGATGATGATGAAAAGGTAACTTCTAATATCAATGAATACTCTTTTGATGAACTGCAAGATGCATTTGATGATTTAGCATTAGAGTATGAATCTATGAGCATGAAGTATAAAAAGTTAACATCTAAATTAAAAAGGAAAAATGAGATAATGTTAAAAGATAAATTGGAATGTGAGAAGAAACTAGAAATTGCAAATTTAGAAATTTGTAACCTTAAGGAGAAAAATAGCAATTTACATAACTCCTTTAATAGATTTCACATGGGGCAACAAAAGCTAGATAGCATGTTAGAAACCCAAAGGGCATTTTTTTGACAAAAATGGCTTAGGGTATAATGCACAAAGTAGGGAGACCCATCTCAAGAGTTTTATTGCTAGGAAGAGCATGAATAAACCTGCAATTACTTGTTCATATTGTAATAAGAAGGGACATAAGTCACATTATTGCAATATAAAGATGAGGAATCTTAAAGGAAAAATTGTAAAAAGGATATGGATTCCAAAAGAGGTAATTCATTCCAATGACTGCAATGCATTAGCAAAATGGATCCCAATGGGATCAAGAATTTCATTTACTAACCTCCAAGGACCCAAGAGAATTTGGGTACCTAAGACTTGAGTGTGTTTATTTTTTGTTGTTGTAGGTGATTGAGCATAGCCACAAAGCTAAAACAAAAGAAGCTTGGTACTTAGATAGTGGATGCTCAAGGCACATGACGGGTGATAAAAGCCATTTCAATTCCTTCAAATCGAAAATTGGTGGAGAAGTCACTTTTGGGGACAACTCCAAAGGCCAAGTGGAAGGAAGTGGATCAATAGGTAATGATCATTTCTCTTTAGAAAAAGTATTACTTGTTAGGGGTCTAAAGCATAACTTACTAAGCATTAGTCAACTTTGTGACAAAGGTTACAAAGTAATTTTTGATTGCATGAAATGTAATGTTATAGATCCTAAGTCAAATAAAATTCTCCTTCTAGGTCATAGGCAAGGTAACATATATATAGTCTACCTTAATGAACTCAAAAATGAAAACATATGCTTAATGGTAGACAACAAAAAGGAATCTTGGTTATGGCATAGAAGACTAGGTCATGCTAGCATGCATGTGCTATCCAAATTAGCTAGAAAGGATCTAGTTATAGGCTTACCCAAAATATCCTTTGATCATGAAGAAATATGTGAAGCTTGTGTTAAAGGAAAACACAAGAGAACAACTTTTAAGCCTAAGAATAGTGTATCCACCACTAGGCCTCTTCAATTACTGCATTTAGACTTGTTTGGACCAACTAGAACCACTAGCCTAGGTGGGAAACACTATGGTTTTGTAATAGTTGATGATTACACTAGATACACTTGGGTGTTCTTTTTGAGAGTAAAAAATGAAGCCTTAGAGAAATTCATAGCTTACTCAAAGGTGACTCAAAATGAAAAAGGATATACAATAACAAGCATTAGAAGTGATCATGGCAAAGAATTTGAAAATATAGGATTTGATGAGTATTGCAATGATCAAGGAATTAGCCATAATTTTTCAACCCCTAGGACACCACAACAAAATGGTGTAGTTGAGAGAAGAAATAGAACTTTGGAAGAGATGGCTAGGACCATGTTATGTGAAAATAACTTGCCAAAGTACTTTTGGGCTGAAGCTATAAACACATCATGTTATATAATTAATAGAGCTATGATAAGACCCATGCTAAAGAAAACTCCTTATGAGCTCTACAAAGGCAAGAAGCCTAACATTAGTTACTTCCATCCTTTTGGCTGCAAATGCTTTGTTCTAAATAATGGAAAAGATAACTTAGGAAAATTTGATGCCAAGAGTGATGAGGGAATATTTCTAGGATATTCATTGAATTCAAAGGCCTTTAGAATATATAACAAAAGAACATTAGTGGTTGAAGAGTCTATTCATGTTATATTTGATGAATCAAATAATATATCTAAAGATTCAACCAATGATGAAAATGTTGGAATATTTGATGAAGGCTTAGAAGATGACTTTCTAGAAAAACTTGACTTGAATAAAGAAGATGAAGAAGAAATAGAGATTTTAGAAAGAGAGCCTAGAGCACCAAGAGAGTTAGGATATGTAAAAGATTGTGAAATAGTAGGAGATCCAACTCTTGGAGTTAGAACTAGATCATCCCTAAGGAATATGTGCCAATATATAGCCTTTGTATCTCAAATTGAACCTAGGAATGTCAATGAAGCCTTAGAAGACAATAATTGGTTCCTAGCAATGCAAGAAGAACTAAATCAATTTGAGAGAAGCAAAGTATGGAAACTAGTTCCTAGGCCTAGTGATCACTCAATAATTGGAACTAAATGGATATTCAAGAACAAGATGGATGAAAATAGTGTGATCGTAAGGAATAAGGCTAGGCTAGTTGCTCAAGGCTATAGACAAGAGGAAGGCATAGACTATGATGAAACATATGCACCGGTAGCTAGATTAGAGGCAATAAGAATGTTACTTGCCTTTGCATGTTATAAAGATTTCAAGCTATATCAAATGGATGTAAAGAGTGCATTCTTGAATGGTTTCATTAATGAAGAAGTCTATGTAGAGCAACCTCCCAGATTTGAAAATCATGAATTTCCTGAACATGTTTTCAAATTATCTAAGGCACTTTATGGGTTAAAACAAGCTCCTAGAGCTTGGTATGAAAGGTTGTCAAAGTTCTTAATAGAAAAAGGGTTCTCAAGAGGAAAGGTAGACACCACATTATTCATAAAAAATAAAAATAAGGACTTACTAGTTGTACAAGTATATGTAGATGATATTATTTTTAGTTCAACTAATGAGTCTTTATGCCAAGAATTTGCTAAGATCATGCAAGGAGAATTTGAGATGAGCATGATGGGAGAACTCACATTCTTCTTGGGACTTCAAGTGAAGCAAACAAAGGATGGAACATTCATCAATCAAGCAAAGTACACCGAGGACTTGCTCAAGAGATTTGGGATGGACAATTGCAAATCTCAAGCCACTCCAATGGGCACCAACATCAAGCTTGACAAAGATGAAAGTGGTAAGTGTGTAGACACTAAACTCTATAGGTCTATGATTGGTTCTTTGCTTTATTTAACTGCTAGTAGACCAGATATATTGTTTAGTGTGTGCCTTTGTGCTAGATTTCAATCATCTCCTAGGGAATCACATCTATTGGCAACTAAGAGAATCTTTAGATACCTCAAAGACACTCCCTCACTAGGACTTTGGTACCCCAAGGACTCTACTTTTGCCCTTCATGCATTTTCAGATGCTGATTTTGGAGGCTGCAAAATAGATAGGAAAAGTACTTCAGGTACTTGCCAATTCTTAGGAAATAGGTTAATTTCTTGGTTCTCCAAGAAGCAAAACAGTGTAGCTCAGTCCACAACTGAAGCTGAGTATATAGCAGCTGGTAGTTGTAGTGCTCAAGTGTTGTGGATTAAACAACAAATGAGAGATTATGGTATTGACATGAAACAAGTGTCTATTAAATGTGATAATACCAGTGCCATTAATCTGTCTAAGAATCCCATACAACACTCCAGAACCAAGCACATAGAAATTAGACATCACTTTCTTAGAGACCATGTACAAAAAGGGGATATAATTTTAGAGTACATTGACACTCTACATCAAATAGCTGATATATTCACCAAACCCCTTGATAGAGATAGGTTTTGTATCCTTAGAGGTGAATTAGGACTCATGGATAAGCCTTAGGATTTTTTGTGTTTCAAAAATCTTGGTTTCAAATTGATTTTAAATGAGTTTTTGCAAAGATTT
Organism: Firmiana major; assembly: GCA_033439115.1. Lineage (NCBI taxonomy): Eukaryota > Viridiplantae > Streptophyta > Magnoliopsida > Malvales > Malvaceae > Firmiana > Firmiana major. The sequence continues at coordinate 14,067,695 of CM065913.1, read as the reverse complement.
TCTGGCAATGAGGATGAGAGATCGATCTCCTTGCAATATAGATCGATCTCCATACCTCCAACAAGCCTAAATCATCAAGGTTAAGCTAAGCAGATCGATCTTCTAACCATAAGATCGATCTCCTTACGTCTCTGTTTAAAGGCAGATCGATCTGTCCACAAGACAGATCGATCTCTTCAAGCTTCCGCATTCTACAGATCGATCTTTGCATTTGGAAGATCGATCTGCCTCAGCCTCTGTTAAACGACAGATCAATCTGTGCGTAATAGATCGATCTCCTTAAGCCTCTGTTTGCGACCAGATCGATCTGGCCTTACGACAGATCGATCTTTCTTGGCTTTCTGGAAATGACAGATCGATCTGTCGCCTCGACAGATCGATCTCCTGTGCCCTGGACTATAAATACCCGCGTAAAATTCCCAAATTTCAGAAACCCAATTTTCAAATTCCCAAATCTCCCTCGCATCTTTTCCTCCGATTCCTTCTCAGATCGATCTCTGTACGGTCCTCCTTGCGTCTCGGTGTCAAAATCCGGTATTGTAACCAACATTCCTTACTGATTTTCTCAAAATTTGTCTTCAATTTGTGTTCATTTTGATTCTAGGTCAAACCGAGGTACTGTTTCATTGCTTTTCTCTCTGTTGAATTTGTTTAGGAGAATTTAGAATCTAGAATCATGCCTAGGCTTAAGACAGTAGGACATAAACCTCCTAGAACCAATGTAGAGGCTGGTTCATCTTCCCAACCCACTCCTTCCGCTTCCATCGCTTCTTTCAATAGGTGTTTTAAAACACCTGCAAAAAGGAAGCGATACGAAGAGTACTTCTCAACCATGCCAATTAAGCATTGGCGGACTATAGATTTTTCTTTCCTCAATCGCATTGATTTTCCATACGTGTCAAAATTTGAGGAATTTGGTTGGATGTCTTTTTTGAAAATAAACACTCCCGTACCTCAAAATCTCGTTCGTGCATTCTTTTCCAATGCCGTACTCAATTACGATCCCATTGATTCCTGTCAAATCCTTGGTTTCACAACGTTTGTCATGGGACGATCAATTGCCGTAACCCCTGAAATTTTAGCCCAAGCATTCGACATACGTGACGAAGGTTTGACAAACGAAGATGAAGAGGTTCCCTTAGAGTTTGATATTCCCGGGGATAAGGCAAGTGAACTTCCGATGCATCCCCGACTACTCCATCTCATCATCTCGTGGAACCTTCGTCCGTTTGGTACTCGACACTCAACTATTCGGAGGCTAGATAGGTTTTGGATTCATCATATCCATACCACCAGTCAAAAACCCAACCTAGTTCACTTCATCTTCCAAGACTGGTTAAAAATAGTCCGAGGCCAAGCGACAACGATAGTGTTTCCTCAACCGTTGGCATACTTTCTTCAACGCCTCAAGATAGACAGCAGTTGCGAAACCGGAGAACTGCCCTCTCCCAAGAGTGTCCTCAACATCGGGACCCTCCATCAAATGGGATACTACAAAGATATCCGAGGCAATTGGACGAAAAAGAGGGATCAGCAACCTACAGAGGCTGAGGAGGACCCCACTGATGAACCAGCACACCAACCTGCTGCACCAGCTGCAGAACCATCGGCTCCGCCCACTGCACCAACATCGTCCCCTGCTGACTTGGAGATGCTCATGACGATGATGAATGACCTCAGTCAGCAGATGAATGACGGCTTTGCCACTCAGCGGCGTATGATCGAGAACTTAACCCAAAGAGTGGATAAGATTCAAGAAGCTCAAGAGGCGATGTTCGATGAGGTCCAAGTCACACACACGCACGTTGAGCATCTTGTGGATCGTGATTCTCCCTCATCTTAGGCCATAGGTGTTTGTTGTAGTTTAGTTTCATCATGGTTGATCTTTAATGTTACTTGCACTACATTTGCTTGAATGAAATGTGATTTGACTGGATATTGGGTGAGTTAATGAAAATGTTGATTTTGAAATGCCATGAATCTTATATTTTGTGTGTGATTGATATGACAAAAAGGGGGAGAAGAAACATGTTGTGGTTGTGTTAAATGTTTTAAAAGAATGATTTAATTGAGGGGGAGTTAAGATTTAACTGAGGGGGAGTTAAGTCATTAACAAAGGTCAAAAGCTCACATAAAGGGGGAGTTTTGCAAAATCACTAAACATGTTTAAATTGATGAGTTTTGTCATATCAAAAAGGGGGAGATTGTTGAGTTAATGTATTTTGAAATGACAAAACAAGTTAATTCAATAATGTTAAGATGATATACAAACATGTTTAGATGTTATTAGTACCAGAACTTAGAGTTCTGCTGATGAGAGATCGATCTGGGTTATGAGAGATCGATCTCCTGGGTTTTACTTGATGAGAGATCGATCTTATGATGGAAGAGATCGATCTGGCAAGCCTTAAATCGGTACAAAGGCACTTGGGAAGAATGAGATCGATCTGCAAGGGTTAAGAGATCGATCTGGCTAATGCTAGAGTTGTGAGATCGATCTGGCAAGGAAGAGATCGATCTCCTCAAAGTCAGAGAGCTAAAGAGATCGATCTGTAGTGTTGAGAGATCGATCTCCTCTCTACGTGAGTGCATGATAGATCGATCTGAAGATCGATCTTGCTTCAAACAGAGAGTTAAGGAGATCGATCTGCCTATTCGATAGATCGATCTGCCTCATTACATTTAAACTAACAGATCGATCTGCTAACCTATGAGATCGATCTCCTTGTGTATTTGTGCTTCAATCTTGCAGGATTTATAACTAAGAGATCGATCTGGCCAAGAAGGCAGATCGATCTGGCACTCTACTGGAGGCACCCAACGGCTAGTTTCTGCAAAACATAACGGGAAGAATAGCATTTAATGCTCCAACTACCCATCCTTCAGTATTTAACCAAGCATTGAAGACAAAGAGAATAGAGACACTATTGCTGCATATTCCAAACATTCTCAAGCTTTAATTCTTTCATTCTTTGTGTCCCTATTGCTCATTCATTGAGAATCATTGTAAAAGCTTAAGTGCAAAATAGCTACACTTGTCCTACCACTTTAAAGCATTAAATTGTATTCAGTCTTATCTTAAAAGAGAAGAGGATTGTTCCTCAGTGAGAGTATATTGTAAGAGGCTGAATACTTTTTCTGTATTGCCAAAGGTAGTGAGGTTATTCCTTAACCTGTAAAAGGAAATTTTGTAAGCTCTATTGAAAGAGAGAAAGAAAGCACTTGACAAGAAGGTCAAGGAGAGAGGACGTAGGCAAGAGTTTGGCCGAACCTCTATAAGTGACTGTGTTTGTTTCTCTTTCCTTCTCTTTGCATTAAATTGTTATATTGCACTGTTTTATTCATTATCATTTGTGTTTAAATTGTGATTAATTTAAAATCTGCCATAATTGTTAGAAAACCGATTCACCCCCCTCTCGGTAGAGCCAACAATGCTTTCGGGGTAAGGGATAGGAAAAGAGTGCTTAAGCTAAAGAAAATTTATGCAGGTGTATTTACAGAGAAAAGCTTATTTGGCCCAGATGGGTGACTAGGGGTAAAATATGTACAAGGATGGCTAGAAAGGCTCAAACGATCCAAAAGTGGCCTAAATCATCTCCCTAATTAAGTGTGATCTAATATTTCGCATCGAGATCAGATCAAGCAAATTCTAGAATATGATACGTAAAATCAAATGAACAAATGCAATCCTAGGTCCACATTTCTCTAAATAAATATACAGTTTCATGACATGACATGTGCATAAAATGAGGAAATCACAATCAAAATCAAGATAAATTCAAGATTCAACTTCATGTTTTTACTATAATCATGCTTCTTATTCAATCAAAGTTAGACTTAGTCATGGGGTTATATCATCAGAATATGGGAAAACTACATGCTAAGTACTAAATCATCCTAAAATCAAACAATTTAAGCCTATATTTTTTGAAAAATTTTTCAATTTTGCCAAAAATTTTTTAATTTTGCCTAAAATTGCTTAAGTCATATCCCCTCCCCCAAACTTAAAGTACACAGTGTCCTTAGTGTGCAAATAATATAAACATTGAAGCTCAAGAACAGAGTACTCCCCTTTCTGATGACGATGACGAACAACTGAAGCTTGATTAAAAAGGTAATGCTAGAAAAGAAATCTGCAAAATAACTTGATTGAAAAGGTACTGCTGGAAAAGTAATCTACAAAATAAACAAAGGAAGAAAAAGCATAAAAGAAAAGAACTGTACAAAAAGTGAAAAAGAAAAATAAATCCACTTCAAATTCAGCTAAAGAACACGACACTCAGCAGTAGGACGAAGAGTAGGAGGATCAGCCAGAGTGGTGACAAAATATTGACAGTTAAATCCTCCTTAACTCTATCTACTTCCCTCTTTCTTTCAGATTTCTTGTGCTTAAGCCTTATATCCTCATTAACCTCCATCTTAAAACACTCTTGAGAGTCATCTGGGAGCTTCAAAGGTTTGAAAACATTAAACTTCACTTCCTGATCCTGAACTTTCATTGTTAACTCCCCACTTTGTACATCAATTAAAGTTATACTAGTAGCTAGGAAAGGTCTACCTAGTATAATGGGGACTTCCCTGTCTTCTTCCATGTCCAACACGATAAAATTCGCAGGGAAAATAAATTTGTCCACGTTTACTAACACATCCTCAATGACCCCCTTCTGATATTTAATGGATTGATCAGCTAGTTGAATGGTCACTGTGGTGGGCTTGGCATCCCCTATTCCTAACTTCTGATAGATAGACAAAGGCATTAGATTGATATTGGCTCCTAAATCACACAAGGCTCTACCAAAGAATAGATTTCCTATCGTGCAGGGTATGGTAAAACTCTGGGATCCTTGAGCTTGAGGGGTAATTTCCTCTGAATAACTGTACTACATTCCTTAGTTAAGACCACCGTCTCATAATCTTCTAATCTTCTTTTCCTAGAGAGGATATCCTTCAAAAACTTCACATAACTTGGCATTTGCTCTAAAGCATCTGCGAAAGGAATGTTGATGTGAAGTTTCTTAAAAACCTCAAGAAATTTTGCAAATTCTTGGTTAAGCTTTTGGTTTTGAAACCTTTGAGGAAAAGGTACTGGTGGTCTAGCTGGAAGGGATGTAGTGGTAACATGTGTAGCATCAGAGGACGAGGAAGGTTGTGAAGAAGAAGAATAAGGTATAGATGAAGAAGTGCCTAACTTTGTTTCTTTTGCAGCCTGATTTTTAGGTTCCTGCTCTTTCTGAGTTGCTTCGTTAGAACTTAAGGATTCTTCAACTATGTGTTGTTCAGGTTGGGACTTAACTTGTGGATCATCATCTAGCTCTCTGTCACTCCTAAGGGTAATGGCTTTCACATGTTCCTGACCCTCCCTTTACCTAACAAGATTGGCTTCGGTGTTACTAGGAAGGGTCCCTTAAGGACGCTGGCTAAGAGCATTTTCTACTTGTCCAACCTGAACTTCTATGTTCTTAATTGAGGCAGCTTGGTTTTGCAGGATAGTCGTGAACATTTCCTCTAGTGTAGGCTTCTTCTCAACTGTTGGTGCATGTAAATGTTGTGACTGCATAGGTTGTGGTGGTGGTGGTGGTGGTTGATGGAAGTGAGGTGGGGATGGTTGATAAGGCGGATGATATGGAAATTGCGGCTATGGTGTTACATGAACCAGTGGAGCTTGAAAACCAGGGGGTTCTACAGGTCTAAAATTAGAAGATTGCCCTTGGTTTTGGCTCCAGAAAAAGTTAGGATGGTTCCTCCACCCTGGATTATAGGTGTTTGAAAAATGGTTGTTCTGAGATGGGGTAATGTACTGAACTGATTCTAAGTTAAGTAGACACCTATCTACAGAGTGTGTACCACCACACAGATCACAAGAAAGAAAAGGACTTTGGACAGAATAAACATGATTAGAACTGTTGGAAGGATTATGCTGGGTATTAAGCGACTCTACCGTTTTCGTAAGGTTAGCTATTTGAGAGGTCAAGGTAGACAGCGTGTCGAGCTCATAAATACCCGCCAACTTCTTAGGCAATTGTCGCTCCAAAGACCATTGGTAGTTGTTAGCAGCCATCTTGTCTAACAACTCGTAAGCTTCCTCCTCTGTTTTACACATTAGCGCTCCACCCGCAGCAGCGTCAACAATGGTCATATTTTGGCTTGTAAGTCCATTGTAGAAGGTCTAGACTTGCAGCCACAAAGGTAGGCCATGATGAGGACACTTCCTAAGAAGCTCCTTATATCATTCTCATGCTTCGTAAAGAGATTCAGAATCGAACTAGGCAAATGAAGATATGTCACAACGGAGTCTGGCCATTTTAGAGGGAGGGAAAAACTTAGCTAGAAATTGATGGGCTAAACTCGTCTCAAGTAGAGATGGATCCTAGAGGCAAGGAGGTTAACCAGTGTCGCGCCCTATCCCTAAGCGAGAAGGAAAATAATCTAAGCCTAAGAGCATCATCAGAAAATCCATTGTGCTTGAATGTGTTGCACAGGTCCAGGAATTGCCCAAGGTGAGCATGTGGGTCATCGTGTGGAAGCCCACTGAACTGTAAAGACGTCTGGATCATCTGGAGGATGGAAGGCTTAATTTCAAAGTTGTTTGCAGGGACAGCTGGTGGCCTAATGTCGGTATAATAACCTCCAATAGTCTGCATCGCATAATCTCCAACGGTCCTAATTTCCCTATTTTCTGCCATGGTGTTTTGCAGCGGAGCTGTAAATTTCCTAGAATCCTTTCCAATTTTTCTAAGTGTTCGTTCAATTTCAAGATCTAAAGGAAAGCAATCATAACTTTTGGCTCTACGCATGCAAACATCACAAAGTCCTTAGAAATGTTTTTTAAGTTTTTAAATTTTTAATTTTTTTTAACCATTTTTATGATAGAGAAAATTAACTAATCTAGATTAAACTTATAAATATTTAAAACCTAAATTTTATAACCTAGAATTACACCTAAGCATAATTTCACCGATATCAATTACTAGCTAATTAAGACTTCCTTGGCAACGGTGCCAAAAACTTGATACGAACTATGCCCACTATAAGTGACCTAGACGTTCTATCCGCAAGTGCACGAGTCTACAAGTAATAATGAGATTTGAGTCTCGGATTATCGTCCCACAGAGAAATTGATTAGCCTAATTAACTACCAGTTAATCTTACCCTAAGTATATCCTAACAAATTATGAATTATTGATGGGTGATCTATAAGGCTAACAATACTGAAAATAATAAACACTATAAAATAAAGAAACTCAAACAAAGCTAAAATTACTTACAATACTCCAAGTAATTAAAAGCAAATACCTACAAAAGATAATTAAAACAGTTAAAAATTAATTAACGCAAATAAACTAAAATGCAAAATATGAAAATAAGACACAAAATTAATTAAACTAAAATTAAACCATCCTAAAAAAATAAAATATGCATGTAAATAAACTAACTAATAAAAATGAAAATTAAAATAACCTAAGGTCTCAGAAAATAAAATTCTACTAACCTAAAAGAAATTCTTAAATCTAACTAAGAAATTAACTACCTATCAAATAATCCTAAATTAAATCTAACTCTAACTAATTACTAACAAGAAAACAAAATCTAAATAATGCATGAAAAATAAATATTTTTGGATTTTTAAATTTTAATGTAAAAATTAATTAACAAAAATTGCATAAAATAATTCTACCCCTAAATTAGCTTTACATGCTAAATATGACACTACTTAAATTAAAGCCTTAAATCCTATTAACTATTGATAAAGTTAAAACAAAAAATTAAACTAACATGCAAATCAATTTATACCTAAGATAACAAATACTAACAGAAATAATAGCAATTAAAATAACAATATTGCATAAAACATTAAATTGGGAATTGCCCTTTAACTAAACACAGCTTTAAGCTAATTTCCAGCTGTCTCGGTCCCCCATGTGCAGGTACTGTACATCTTTCATTCTCCATTTTTTTCGCATCAGGCAATGTCCAGTACCCGCGCATGCTGCCAGCTCCAGGTGCTGTCATGCTCTTTCCAACACGGGTCCTGCTCCAGTACTGCTCAGGTGCTGCCCAGGTGATGGCCGCTTCTGCTATGTCAAGCGTTGTCCGGTTCTCCTGCTCCCAGTTCTGTCCATGAAGCTGTCCGCAACCTCTGCCTCTTGGTGCCATGTCCTGCTCTCCTGCTCCTAATATCCACGTAAGGCTTCAACTGCAATTAGCTGACTGCCACCTCCTGCAGTAGCATCGACCAGCAAAAACAATACAAACAAACAAGAAAACCATCAAAAACATAACAGAAACCAAGCAACATATAGAGTAATGCTAATTAAACAGACAACTAAATGAACAGTGTAATAGTTAAAAAACAGAGCAGAACAGAGGAGAGTGATAATCTAATGCATTAAATGGAATTAGTTAATGAAGCAGAGATTCAAGGCAGTAATAATCATTCAACTCAAAGTGAAAAGGCATGAGTAGAGTTAGTAGTTGAATGTTAAACCGAAGCAAGAAAATCTGTAAGAGAAATTAGTTCCCAGCAAAATCAAGGATACATGGAAGAACAACATACAGTACTCGGGCAATAGATGACAAGTATTAATTAAACAAGAAAATAAAAAAAACAACTTAATGTAAAAACCTATTCTGTTGGCAAAAACTTAATCTACACTTAAGCTAAAGCAAACAATAGAAGTACGGGATAAATAAAATGACATGATAAAGAAATGAAGCTATTGTCCCAAGCTTCAAAACACTGCCTTCCACCAAGAGCTACGATGGATAAAATACCATCCAGCTTAATGCTTTCCTTTGGTCCAACTACCAGCAACTAGGAAAAGGAAACAGAAAAAGAAATTAGCAAACCGAGAACAACAATGGAAAATTATAAGCTTTTCATTAAAACTAAAAAAGAAGAAACATAAAGGAATGACACTTAATCAAAACCGAGAAAAAGAGAAATAGACATGGCTACTATTCATTAATGAAAAAAATCAGAGAACTGGAAATAAACAAAAGCTTTTCATGAAAATCTGGAAATTACTATGAATAATAACATAAAGAAATGGTGGCTAACGAAAAACTTAAAAAAGAAACTATTCTAAAACTATTTAACCCTAAGCTACCTATTACTCTACCCTACCTACTTTACCCTAAACTACACTACTCCTAAATTCTACACTACTTCCTTTTTTCAATTGCCATCATCTTATATTTATACATACACTTAGGGGTACAATGGTAATTTTCCATCCAAGATGAGTTGGTATTGTTTGGACATTTGTCTTCATTTGATTTGCTGCAGAGTAGATATTTCCATGTCACTCGTCTTTTTGTCTAATTGGTTGTGTGATGTGGCCCGACGTGTGTCTTCCAAAAGGTTGGCACGGTGTCCATCGATCTTATCGTTTTGGAGCGAATAAAATACGGACACCTAGCAGCATGCATGTCCAAACGACTGATAACTCAGTCTGCAAATTGGAAGTGGTCCAGTCTCCTTTAGCCCGTTTTCAGCCACTTTTGACTGAAACGACTAAGTTTCATTCGGATTTAATTTACCTGCACATTAAAGAATTTTAATTAAATAAAGGGGATAATTAATAAAATAATATGGGGATTTAAATAATTAATTAGGAAATTAAGCACAAATAATTCAATTAAAAGTAGAATTATACTCCCTAGGTTAAGGATCGATCTTCCCCTATTTTTAGCCTTTCAGAATACAAATTTAAGCCTATGAGATCGATCTGTCGGGGCATGAGATCGATCTGTTCTAGGCAGTAGCATGAGGAGATCGATCTGCTCCAAGGGTCAGATCGATCTTCTCCAAGTCAGTAGCATTTGGAGATCGATCTAGCCCTTCAGGGGATCGATTCCTTCTACACAGAATGCTAAGCAGATCGATCTGGTCCCATTAGACATCGATCTACCATATTTCATTGCTCAAATAAGAGCATTTTTTGCTCTTCCAGATCAATCTTTCCTTCTATGAGATTGATCTGGCATTCATATTTTCTAGATTTTGCTGCAGTTTTCTCCAGTTTCTCACATAAAACATCTTAATTTTGCTGCCATAGTCATTTTCTCATCCAACCACCTTTAAGACTTGAAAATGACATCCATTCATACTTTATACACATTAAAACTTGTGTGCATTCATTGTATAACCAAAGGTATACAATACAAAACTAAAGGGAAGTACAAAGATTTATGCAACTCATGCAACTTCATTCCATTTTACCACACCATTCATTTTTTATTCCACTCACATTCATCACATACAAAAGTCAATTTCTTCATATTCCTGTATAATGAAACTTGTACGCACATCACAAACTCATATTACAAGTGTGTACCTTGAATTTATGGACTTTACATCACTTATGCTTTACATAGCTTGTACATGTATATACTTATGAATTCATAAGGTTACAACTGAAAATAAGGGTTTTACATTCCTCCCCTCCTTAAAAGAATTTGGTCCTCCAAATTAGAACCAAGTTACTCCTCGAAAAGTCAGGGGTACTTTTCCCGTATCAAGTTCTCTAACTCCTAAGTGGCTTCCTCCGAATTATGATGCTGTCAGAGAACTTTAACAAGCAGAATCGTCTTGTTCCATAACACTTTCTCTTTCCTATCCAGTATCTGGATCGGTCTCTATACATATGTAAAATCATCTTTGAGTTCCAATGGCTCATACCAAATCACATGACTTGGATTTGGATGGTACTTCTGAAGCATCGATACATTGAAGACATTATGAATGCTTGCCAACTCCAGTGGCAACGCAATTCTATAGGCCTTATCTCCTACTCGTTCCAGTATCTCAAATGGTCCGATATACCAAGGGCTCAACTTACCCTTCTTACCAAACCTCATAATCCCTTTCAAGGGAGAGACTTTCACAAATACAGAGTCACCAATTGTGAACTCTAGTGGCCTTCCTCTTATGTCAACGTAACTTTTCTGTCTGCTCTGAGCTGTTCGCAATCTCTCACATATCAGTTCTTTATAACCAAATCAAGAGCAAAGATTTTTTCTTTCACCCACTTCTTTATAACCAATTGGTGATCAACACCTTCTACTGTACAAGGCCTCATATGGTGCCATCCTGATACTCGAGTGGTAACTATTGTTGTATGCAAATTCGAATAACGGTAGGTAATCATCCCAAAAGCCTTTAAAATCCATAACACTTGCTCTCAGCATATCCTTTAACTTCTGGATGGTTCTCTCTGACTGACCATTGGTTTGAGGATGGAAAGCAGTACGAAAACTTAATCGGGTTCTCATAGCTTCTTATAATTATTCTCAAAAATGAGAAGTGAAGCGAGAATCCCTATCTGATACGATGCTCACTGGCACACCATGTAGCCTCACTATCTCCTGTACATACAACTCTGCTAAGTAACTCAAGGTATCTGTCGCTTTCATAGCTAGAAAGTGGACGGATTTCGTCAATCTGTCGACCACTACCCAGATAGCATCATGGTTCCTCTTAGTTCTTGGTAATCCCATAATGAAATCCATGGTGACATGCTCCCATTTCCAAGTAGGTACTGGTAGAGGCTGCAATAACCCTGCAGGTTTCTGATGCTCTACCTTTACTTGCTGACATATCAAACATCTTGCTACAATTTCTGCGATATCTCTTTTCATCCCTGACCACCAATACACTTTTCAGAGATTTTGGTACATTTTGTTACCTCCCGGATGCAATATGTATCTCGATGAATGAGCTTCTGTCAAAATCAATCTCTTTAACTTTAAGTCATTGGGAATGTAAATCCTACCTCTAAATCTTAATAGGCCATCATCACTCACAAAGTAATCGGCCACATCACCCTTCTGTATCTGACTCACACGATCCTCACACAGTAGATCGACATGCTGAGCCTGGCGTATCTGGTCCATCAAATTCGGTTCCACTTGTAGGCTAGCTATCACACAGTCTCTGTCAATATCAAGAGGGTCTATATCAAACCTGAGGTAAGCAAACTGCTCGAGCAGCTTATATTCTCTGACCATCATGTACGATACCATTCCAAAGCTCTTTCTACTCAAGGCATCCGCCACAACATTAGCCTTTCCTAGATGGTAAAATATCTCGCACTCATAATCTTTCAGAAGCTCTATTCATCGTCTCTGCCTCATATTCAACTCTTTCTGTGAAAACAGATATCTGAGGCTCTTATGATCTATATACACCTGAAATTTTTCACCGTATAAGTAGTGACGCCATATTTTCAATGCAAATACCACTCTAGATCATGGGTCGAGTAATTCCTCTCATGGTCCTTAAGTTGTCTGGATCCATAGGCTACTACCTTTTCATCCTGCATCAACATACAGCCCAGTCCCTGTCCTGAGGCATCTATATACACTGTATAACCTCTTGAGCTGGTGGGTATGGTGAGAATAGGTGCGATGCTCAGTTTGTTCTTTAACTCGCAAAAACGTTTATCACATTTATCATCCCACTCGAATGCCACATTCTTTCAAGTGAGATAAGTTCATGGAGTAGCCAGCTTAGAGAACCCCTTGACAAATTGTCGATAATAACCTGCTAAACCCAAGAAACTTCGAATCTCTATAATCGTCTTGGGTCTATCCCACTGTACCACAGCCTCTATCTTGGACGGATCCACTGATACACCGTCTCTTGAGACTACATAACCCAAAAATGATATTTCAATCAGCTAGAAATCACACTTGTTGAGTTTAGCAAACAACTCTTGATCTCGGAAGGTCTGCAATACTGTTCTCAAATGTTGTGCATGCTCTTCCCTGGACTTCGAGTACACCAGTATGTCATCTATAAAGACAATCACGAATCTGTCCAAGTATAGCCTGAATACATCATTCATTAGTGCCATAAACACTGCAGGAGCATTTGTCAACCCAAATGGCAAAACCAAAAACTCATAATGTCCATAACGGGTCCTAAGCGCTGTCTTGGGTACATCTCCACTCTGAATCCTCAACTGATGATACCCAGACCTCAGATCAATCTTTGAAAAGATCTGTGCTCCCTGTAACTGATCCAATAGATCATCAATCCGTGGAAACGGATACTTATTCTTGATGGTAGCCTTGTTCAACAACAGATAGTCTATACACAGTCAAAGACTCCCATCTTTCTTCCTTACAAACAGAACCAGTACTCCCCAAGGCGATACACTTGGTCTAATAAACCCTTTATCCAACAGCTCTTGCAATTTTTTCTTTAGCTCCTCTAATTCCACTGGAGCCATTTGATACGGTGGTTTGGATATTGGTTCAGTTTCAGACACCAAATCAATACAGAATTTCATTTCTCTATCTGGTGGCAACCCTAGTAATTCTTTCAGAAAGACATCAGGGAATTCTCTCACCGTTGGGATGTCAACCCTATCTGGATACACCTTATCCAAATTAACCACATAGGCTATAAAACCTTCAACATATCACATTCACATTTGATTAGTAAAATCATCCATCCTGGGACATAATTTACTACTTCTTTCCTTACTTTACAAAGCTTACAACATGTTTTTCAGGGATAGGAAACATTACTGTCTTAGCATAACAGTCTAAGACGGCTTGGTTTACAGCTAACCAATCTATCCCTAATATTACATCAAAGTCTTTCAGGTTTAATAGAATGAGATTGGCTAACATCTCCTTTTCCCCTACTTTTAGATTACATCCATTACAGACATACTCTGTCATTACATTATCTCTAACTTGAGTGCTTATAAGCAAAGTCCTACCTAGAGGTACAGGTATTACATGTTCACTCAGTTCACATGCAAATGTAGGTGATATGAATGAATGCGTGGCACCAGGATCAATCAATGTTAACGCTTTAATATTAAAGACTAGGATGATACCTTTAATCACATCCGTAGAAGTATCTGCAGAAGCCTGTCCAAAGTAAACACTTGCCCACGACCAACAGCTTGCTTCCCTTTCTCTTTGACTATGGCTTTCCTCTTAGGTGTAGGTGGTTAAACTGTAGCCTTCTCTACCTCTTTACCCTTTTGTGGGGCTGTATCAATCAACTTTGAGCACTTTGGAGCTATGTGCCCTGGTTTACCGCACCTATAGCATGATCTCATCGATAATGGGCACGGTCTACCCTCATGATATTTACCACATGCCCTACACTGCTCTGTGGTAGGTCGAGGTCCACCAATAACTATGCCCCTCGATGATGGATGAACTGGATACACTGGAGGCTTCACAGGCCTCTCTCGTGTCTCTTCAATCTTAGGCCTTTACCAAATAACCTTTGGCTTTTTCTAAACCCTCTGTCATCAGCTGACCTCTTTCGATCTCTATCTTTGCCTTTACCACTCTTGCTCAATTCTGAGGCATACAATTCATAGTCTTGCTCACATAGCAGAGCTCTGCGTATTGCCTCATCATAGGTGGTAATGTCCAGTGGAGCTAATCGAGCTCAAATGGAAGGTCTCAATCCCTCTAGAAATTTTTGAACCTTTTTGTCCTCAAGGCTCATAGTGACTGTATCATATCTACCTAAGGATGTGAATCCAGACTCATACTCATCCACTATTCGATTCCTCTGAGTCAATGTCATGAATTCCAACTGTATCTTTCTCTAAGCAGTAGCTTGAATGTATTGCCTCCTAAAGGCATCCAAAAATATATCCCATGTCACAACCGAGTGTCGTACGCTCAACATCAATTGTGTGGCCATCCACCAATGCTTGTCCTTATCCTCTAACACAAAAGTCGCAAAGGTGACCTTCTCTGTGTCGAAACAATGGAAAAATCGATAGAGCTTCTCCATATTGCCTATCCAATGCTCAGCTGACACTAGTTCTTCACCCTATTAAATGAAGGTGGTCCAAATTTTTGGAACTCTCTGAGTCTATCCAGATCACAATCGTAAAGTCCCTCTCCACCAACCTGTTATGGGACTATAGGATCTTGAACCAGTGGGGGAATGTCCTAAACTGGGGGAGGTGCAGGTATCTCTGCCTCTGTAACCTAAAGTCTCGGTGCAGGCTGTGTTGGCTCATCTCTCTCAGGTGCAGCAGCTTGACCAATAGGATTTTCCTATCTACCCTCCATTCTGGCCACTGCCTATGTAAACATCTCCATAACTGTGTCTACACTGCGCTGTAACTGAGCTATACGGGCCTCAGTGACTTCACTAAGCTCTGGTGGATCTCTATGAGAACTAGACCCACTGCGTCTCTCGGGCTCATCTCTATGCCCTTAAGAGCACGAATTCTCTCCTCTACGAGTACGTCATCTATCAAACATCCTGCATACTCAAAATAAGTGTCTCAGTTACATTTTCCAGCTTAGTATACACATTTGTATCCTAATAATAAACAGTACATTAGGGATGTATAATTTCCTAATAATGGATATGACTTACATCAGACCAACTCAGCTCTGATACCATTAATTCATGTCACGACTCTCTATAACAGTCTGTGACCTTTACCTTTACCACTTACAATTGGGCTGTGAGTCAACATCCAATCCATATCTCATCCATTTATAGTTTAATAGATTAAATTAAACAAATTGAAATAGAAACTAGATTTTTATATATATGTGCGGAAGCGTTTACATCAATTTTTATTAACTATACATCCCCTTTCGTACAAAATATTACTAGACTGTGCATTAATTTATAAGATGCAAAATTTTTCTCATCACATAGTGTATACCTCTCGATATCATTCGATGATTGGAGAACACTGTAGCAGGGACGACTACAGTACTCACTACTGCGTAGTAACTGTGGAGGAGGAAATAAGGGGGTGAGCATAACACGCTCAGTAAGGAAAATATGCAAGCAAGTAGATAACTACACTATCTACATGCTAAAATACATACATTCGTTTTCCTTATAAACCATATGCATGTTCTTTAAAATAACTTCTATCAATACGAAACCCTTAATTCGCTAGATGGGTATATGCATATTCACACGGTAGCACACAGCTTCACACAGCATAATCTATTCACACAGTTCATATATAGAAAATGCTTTACTTAAAACCACACAGGTTCATTTTGAAATCACTTTGCACACAGCAAGTCAATGTTCATATGAGACATAATCATGGGTTATCACATTTCTCCAGACACACAGCAAGGAAAGATATTTGTCACCTCACACAGTAGTGACAATATCATATCACATAAATATAGAAGACTTATGCCATAGATTCTTGGCTACACTGATGAGGTGTGCGGGAACCCTACGCTTAGGGACACGAATCAACCATCCCTTTAGCTCACAGAGATAGTCACGGTACATCATACCCCATGGCTAACGCTCACAATAAATCGTGCTCCCATGGATCCTTATCACCCATTTTCGTTGTCTCAAAATCACGTGCGAGCAAGTCAGTGCTAGACACACAGCAGTACACGATGGCTCTAGCATAATTTATCCATCACATAGCAATTTCATAAAGTCTCGTGCGAGCAACTCAGTGTAAGACACACAGCATACCTGAGGCATCTAGCACGATTTTACTCATCACACAGAAGTTCAGGAGACTATGTGCGAGCAACTCAGAGGGAAGCACACAGCATATCTGAGGCATCGAGCATGGTGCGAGCTCTCTAACAGAACACATAGTATCATCGAGGCATCTAGCACAACTGTCCCATCACTTTAAATCAAGAAGGTCACATGCGAGCAAAAATCAGAGCAAGACACACAGCAATACTCAAGGCTCTAGCATGATTCAAAAAATCTAGTACGAGCAGCTCAAGTGGAATACACAGTATCACCCGAGGCATCGAGCATGTGAGACCCCGTATATGTATAGCTGTAAATAGGAACATAGAAATGTAAATGAAATCATAAGTATGATGATACATTTGTAATGTGATGAATATACAATGTAAATCCATAAGATAATGTACGCACTTGTAATAAGAATCGTGATTATACGTACAAGTTGCATTATGAATGAGTATGAAGAAATGAACTTAAACACGAGAAGAATGTGAATGAAATGGAATATTAGTAGTGTGGTAAAATGGAAGGAAAGATTTACATAAGTTGTATACTTCCATTCGGGCAATATCGTGTATATTTGGTTATACAAAGAGTGCCCACAAGTTTTAATACATGCTAAGTGTGATTGGATGACATTTTTAAGTCTCGAGAATGAATGAATGAGGAAAGGACTATGGAGGTAAATTGAGGAAGTTTTGAATGAAGTTGTTGCAGAAGAACTACAGAAAATCTGGAAATGTGAAGGCCAGATCGATCTCATAGGATAAGAGATCGATCTGGAATAGCCAAAGTGCTCTTATGTGAGTAATGGAATGGAGCAGATCGATCTTCAAGAGAATCAGATCGATCTCCTTAACTCTCGAGTTGGAAGCAGATCGATCTCCCCTAAGACCAGATCGATCTCCTTAAGCTTCTGTTTGACAGCAGATCGATCTCAAGCCTCGACAGATCGATCTCTTGCCTTTAAAATGTCTTAGAAAATAGGAATTTTTAGAGGACCAGATCGATCTCCACCCAAGAAAGATCGATCTCATCAAGTTAAATCTATAAATAGGAGCAGTTGGATCTGCAGATTTCGGGATAAACCGTTTCTTTTCACTTCAACTCAAAAACCTAGCTTTCTCACTCCTAAATCCAGCCATTTTCAGTAAGATTTGAGGAAAAAGCTATTAGAGACAAAGTTGTTCACGTCTAAGAGAAGAACAACATAGTCTAGAGGCATTTTCCCATTTTTTGGATTGAAGGAATAAAGGGCATTTCTAATTGGAGCAAAGAGAAAATCCAAACAGGTAAGTTCTAGTGCACAAATCCAAGTACATTGGTCTAGTTAATGATTATGAAGTTAATTGGGTGTGCACATTGTGGGTAGAACTACCTAGAATGGCATGAAATGCATAAACTTAGAAATGGTCTAGTGTGAGAAAGTGGAATGTAGAAGTGTTAATGATGAATGAGATATCTTGAGAGGATGATTATGTTGTGGGCATGGTTTGGCTATGTTGATATTGGGATAAAATTATGAGATTTACCACAAGGGGTAAAATGTGTATTTAAGGCATTGGATAAATGCTTAGTTGAACAAGAGTTAGAAACGTTAACTCAAGTGTTTGATGAATGAATTTCAGTTTCGGATAATACACCAGAGCAAGTCGAGACGAGAATACGAGAAGCGTAGAGGAGGATAGTTGCACACAAGTAAAGCGAGGTAAGGGACTGTGTGTTAGCTATAGAGATGTTCGTGCGTATTTTACAGCAATTTCGTAGATATATTGCTAGAATTAGTACGATACTATAGTTCTATGAAATTATACGGAAGCATGAAAAGTACTATGATGTATATATGTATTGAGAAATGGGATAGGGTAAGGAAATAGCATGATATGCATGTTTTCAATGTTTTTCTCAATTTTATATTGATACTGAGGATTGAGAAATGTTGATGATAGGTTGGCTAATTTTACATGTTTTAGCACGAAGAGGCATGCTGTATGAATAAAAATGTTTTGAGTTTTAAAAAGAGAAGATAGCCATCTATCAGTTTTGAGATGAGATTTGGTGTTGAAGCGCTAGCTCAAACCCGTTTTAATACCTTTGATGTACCGTGCTGGAGTTTTAACTCGCACGATGGTTTTGAGAAAGTGCGAGAACTTTGCTCGTACCTGTTTTATTGAGTTGAGGTAAACCTGGGGCTTTGGGACCCAAGGGGATACCAACCGACGGCCATTTGAATGGGCTGGGCGTTAAAGATAGATCGTACCACGCTGAAGCCTTGCGATGACTATGTGTCACGCTGCTTGCTCGCCTGGTATATGAGACATGGTTTAGGATGAAAAGTCCATCGGAGTTGGAGTATGGACTTGGGTCCACGGTCGTACGTAGTACAGTGTAGTTGTCCATTGGTATACTATGTACCGTGCTGGGTGCACATGAGTATGAGTATCATGTAGATGACACACGACGTATCTTTACCGTGAGTATACGAGGAGATGAGGTTGATTGAGATGAGCCGGAGGGTAGGACTGACCCATCCCCCTTCAGGCAAAGTGATGCCCCGTGCACACCTGATCAGTGAGGCCTGGGATCACTGACTATGGCCATATGTCGTGGATATTTGATTGTCAAAAATTCCATGCCTGTCTCAAAGATTCGAGAAACAAAGACAATTTCAGAAAAGAAAGAGATTTGCGGGAAAGAGTGCTTTGAGAAAAGAAAGAGATTTTGTGTTTTGATAAATCTCTGATTTCACATTTGTGTCGTAAAGGCACTATTTATGAGCATGTTTTAAATGGAAGCTCGACATATTTGATTGACACGAAAATGCTATTAAGAAATATATGTTTAAATGCATTTTTCGTATGATATTTCCATTTATATTGAAAACATGGTTTTGGTTTATACATGCATGGGCTATATAGGTAGTACGATATCTACTTGCTAGCATACATTTTCTTATTGAGCTGTGGTTTGCTCATCCCACTATTTTCCCGCTCCAGGTACTGAGAAGTAAGAGAGCGGTGGTCTCTAGGTTTTTTGTGTTGAACAGCTCCCACATTTTCGCAAAGGTATAAGATTGTATACACGAGTATTTTGTATCTAATCTATTGTATCGCACAATTATATCTTGAAATTGTAAACAGTATTATGGGGATGATATGTAAGCACATGGTATTTATATAATTGATTTTGTATATCTACACACACACCTAGGAGTGTGAATTAAAGATTTAAATCTTCCACTGTAAATGAATGAATTTTAGCAATTGCATCTTCTCACAGCCCAACCGTAGTAGAGAATGTATGGATAGAAGGGTTCCTAGAAGTGGGGTGTGACAGATTTGGTATCAGAGCATGGTTGGTCTGATGTGAGTCGATGTTTAGGACTAAGAAAACATACATCCCCAAGTTACTGTGCGATACTTAGATACAAATATGTGTACGGAGCTGGTAGTGAATTAAATGTTTGTTATAACGTAGGAAAGTTATCAGGCTAGTGAGTTATGCCTGAGAGACACCGCAAGAGGGGAGAGAGCTCGAGAGCTCTAGGGCGAAATGACAGGACTGAGAGGCACAGTAGATCATCCTCTAGTCATGAGCCCCAGGAACAGATAGAGGCTTCTGATCCTTGAATAGCCCGATTGGAGGAAGACATGCGCACGATGATGACCATGATGGGTCAGATCATGGCTAGGTTTGAAGGTACACCTGGTACAGCGGGACAGGCTACATCGAATCCTTGAGCAGCTGCACCTGAACTTGAGAATATTGCACCTGCACAAGCTGAACCAGTTAGGCCACGAGAACCTCATATTCGACCAATACCTCCTCTAGTAGCCCCACAGCAATATGATGATGATTTGGGGTATGGATATGACTGTGATATGGAGAGATTGAGGCATTTTATGGACTTTAAGCCTCCTTCGTTTAGCGGGGTAAAGAATCCGACAGTGGCTAAGGACTGGATCAGTCAGATGGAGAAGTTATTTGACTTCTGTAGATGTTCAGCTACGGAGAGAGTAGCGCTTGTGGCCTTTGTATTGAGAGGCGAAGCAGAGCACTGGTGGAAGTCCACTAGGCCAATGTTAAGAGCTCAAGGTATGGCTATCACTTGGGCTATGTTCTTGGGCATTTTCAGAGAGCAATACATCCCAGATACTGCTCAACGTAGACTACAGTTGGAATTTTTGAATCTGACTCAAGGGAATCGAACAGTTGATGAGTACAAGTCACGATTCACTTCACTGGGTAGATACGATCCGGACTCGATCAGGAGTGAGGCTATCAGAGTCCGTAGATTTGTAGATGGACTGAGGCCTTCGATCCGAGTGAAGTTGGCCCCATTTGATGTTGCTACATATAGAGAGGCTGTGCGACGGGCCCGTTATGTGAGCAGGATTATGACTTGCAGACTTCTGAGTTTAGTTGGGGTAAGGACAAGGGTCTAAGGAAGCTGGGAGATGGCAAGAGCGCCAAATTTGGTCAAAAATTCATGAGTAAGCGTCGGAGAGAGGCGGATGAGCTCCAGAAAAAGGTTGCTAGACCTTTTATGCCTCCGACTCAGACACCAGCCAGCGGTATAATGATTGGTGGACCTCGATCGACTACAGATCAGTGTAGACTATGTGGTCGATACCATGGTGGTAGGCCATGTCATCTTCAGGGTACTCGATGCTTCAGATGTGGTAAATTTGGATATTATGCCAGAGAGTGCCCGGAGATAGTTGAGGTAATTCCACATAGGGGTAAAGAACCAGAGAGGGTTCCTACAGTTGCACCTCCTGCAAGAAAGAAAGCCTCGGCTGAAAAAATGGAAACAAGTTGTGGGTCAAGGCAGGGTATATGCGATAGACCAGGCATCGGCTGATACCTCTTCTAAAGTGATAAAAGGTACAATCTTGATTTTCAATTTAGAGGTTATAGCTTTGTTTGATTCTGGTGCTACGCATTCCTTCATATCACCTGCATGTGCATCAAAGTTAAAAGGTTTTGTAGAACCCACATACTTGAGTAGGACTTTACTAATAAGTACTCCAATGAGAGTTAGCCAATTAGTTGAGCAAGTGTATAAAGATTATAAAGTGAGGGTGGGAGATAAGTGCATGACAGCTAACTTGATTTTGTTGAATATGTACGACATTGATGTAATCTTGGGAATGGATTGGTTAGCCACCAATCATGCTGTCATAGACTGTCGTTCTAAGTCCATTAAGTTTTCTCTACCTGAAGAATGTGTTGTAAGATTTTAAGGGAAGAAATGAAATCTTAAATTTTGTGTTAAGTAAAGTACTTTGGTATAAATGACTTGAGTGTTGTTTTGAATGTTTTGTTGCTTATGTGGTGGATTTGAACAAAGTACACCCAGATATGGAGGACATCCTAGTGGTCAAAGAATTCCCTGATGTCTTTCCAGACGATCTACCAAGATTGCCACCCGATAGAGAAACAGAATTCGGTATAGACTTGACGCTTGGAACCGAACCAATATCCAAGTCACCATATAGGATGGCTCCAGTTGAGTTAGAGGAATTAAGGAAACAGCTGCAAGAGTTGCTAGAGAAAGGGTTCATAAGACCGAGCGTCTCACCATGGGGAGCCTCGGTATTGTTTGTGAAGAAAAGAGATGGGAGCCTCAGGTTGTGCATCTACTATCGGATGTTGAACAAGGCTACTATCAAGAATAAGTACCCCTTGCCACGCATTGATGATTTATTGGATCAGCTTCAAGGAGCATAGATCTTTTCCAAGATAGATTTGAGGCCTGGGTATCATCAATTGAAGATTCGGAAGGAGGATGTGCCCAAGACAGCATTTCGTACCCGCTATGGCCATTACGAATTCCTAGTGATACCTTTTGTGTTGACCAATGCACCGCCAGCTTTTATGGCTCTAATAAATGAAGTATTCAAGCCATACTTGGACCAGTTCGTGATTGTTTTCATTGATGATATATTGGTGTATTCAAGGTCCAGAGAAGAGCATGAGCAGCACTTAAGGATTATTTTGCAGACCCTCCGAGAGAGAAGGTTTTATGCCAAGCTTAGTAAATGTGACTTTTGGCTAGAACAGATTTCTTTTCTAGGCCATGTTGTATCAAAGGATAGGGTGTCAGTAGATCTATCCAAGATTGAGGCCGTTGTTTAGTGGGAACAACCTAGGACAGTCACAGAGATCAGAAGCTTTCTGGGTTTGGCTGGTTACTATAAGAGATTTGTAGAGGGTTTCTCTAGATTGGCTGCTCCATTGACACGTCTTACGAGGAAGAGTATGGAGTTTTCATGGGATGAAGCTTGTGAGAGGAGTTTTCAGGAACTTAAGCGCAGATTAACCATCGCGCCAGTTCTTATCATCCCTAACAGTTCAGGAAATTACTCGGTGTATACAGATGCTTCGCATCAAGGACTAGGTTGTATTTTGATACAAGAGGGAAGGGTAGTAGCTTATGGATTTAGACAGCTGAAGGATCATGAGAAGAACTACCCCACTCACGATTTAGAGTTAGCGGTCATAGTGTTTGCGTTAAAGATATGGTGCCACTACTTATATGGTGAGAGATTTCAGATCTTTACAGATCATAAGAGTCTGAAATATCTATTCTCACAGAAGGAATTAAATATGAGACAGGAGGTGGTTAGAACTCCTCAAGGACTATGATTGTGAGATTTTGTACCACCCGGGGAAGGCAAATGTGGTTGCCGATACATTGAGTCGAAAGAGTCTCGGGTTGGTATCACATATGATGGTTAGAGAGCACGAGTTGTTGGAACAATTCACGAACCTTAGTCTGGATATGACCCTACCTGAGATTGGCAACTATGGGATTATTGCTAGCTTGAGATTAGAACCAGAGTTGATTGAGAGAATCCAACAAGCTCAACAAATTGATCAATGGTGTATTAACATGATTAGCCAAATTCAGAAGGGGAAGGGTGCCGATTTTATATTGAGTTCAGATGGAATATTAAGGTTTGGAGATAGAATATGTGTTCCTAAGAATTTAGAGCTGAGGAAGCTGATCTTATCAGAGGCTCACTCGTCGAGATATACGATACACCCAGGGAGTAGTAAGATATATCAAAATCTCCGAAAGGTATATTGGTGGTCTAGAATGAAGAGAGACATAGCTGAGTATGTCGCTAGATGTCTCATTTGTCAGCAAGTAAAGGTCGAACATCAGAAACCAGGAGGATTATTACAACCTCTACCTATACTAACATGGAAGTGAGAGCATGTCACAATGGATTTTGTAATGGGGTTACCGAGAACCCGTAGAAACCATGATGCGATATGGGTGATAGTAGATCGGTTAACAAAATCAGCACATTTCTTAGCCATGAGATCTACAGATACATTGAGTGCACTGGAGAACCTGTATGTGCGAGAAATAGTGAGATTGCATGAAGTCCCAGTGAATGTTGTTTCTGATCGAGATGCCCGCTTCACTTCCCACTTTTGGGGATATTTTCAGGAAGCGATGGGGACCCAGTTGAGTTTTATTACTGCTTTTCATCCTCAAACAGATGGTCAGTCAGAGAGGACTATACAGACCCTGGAAGATATGTTGAGAGCGTGTGTGCTGGATTTTAGAGGCTCATGGGACAATCACTTGCCATTGATTGAGTTCGCCTACAATAACAGTCATCACTCAAGTATTGCTGTGGCCCCTTATGAGGCATTATATGGTCGTAGATGCCGATCGCCCATTGGTTGGGAAGAAGTTGGTGACAGATAGTTGCTCGCTCTCGATTTGGTTAAACAAGCCTCTGAGGATGTTCAGATAATATGCGAGAGGCTGCGAACAGTTCAAAGTCGACAAAAGAGCTACGCTGACAGGAGACGAAGACCACTTGAATTTGATGTTGGTAAGTCCATATTTTTTAAAGTATCTCCTTCTAAGGGAATAACAAGGTTTAGGAAGAAAGGAAAATTAAGTCCTCGTTACATTGGTCCCTTCGAGATTTTGGATAGAGTGGGAGATTGAGCATATAGGCTAGCCTTGCCACCTGAGCTAGCAGAAGTCCACAATGTCTTTCACGTTTCTATGCTTTGAAAGTACTACTCGGATCCGACACATGTAATTAGCTATGAGCCGTTAGAGCTCAAGGAGGATATGTCATATGTCGAGAGATCGATCCGGATGTTGGACAGAAAAGAGGTGTTGCGGAACAAGACGATTTCATTGATTAAGGTTTTGTGGCAACATCACACTGTGGAAGAGGCCACATGGGAACTAGAAAGTTTGATGTGGGAAAAGTATCCCGAGTTATTCACAGATTAAATTGGTTCTAATTTGAATGATCAAATTCTCTAAGTGGGGGAGAATGTGAGACCCCGTATATGTATAGCTATAAATAGGAACATAGAAATGTAAATGAAATCATAAGTATGATGATACATTTGTAATGTGATGAATATACAATGTAAGTCCATAAGATAATGTACGCACTTGTAATAAGAATCGTGATTATACGTACAAGTTGCATTATGAATGAGTATGAAGAAATGAACTTAAACACAAGAAGAATGTAAATGAAATGGAATATGAGTATTGTGGTAAAATGGAAGGAAAGATTTACATAAGTTGTATACTTTCATTCGGGCAATATCGTGTATATTTGGTTATACAAAGAGTGCCCACAAGTTTTAATACATGCTAAGTGTGATTGGATGGCATTTTTAAGTCTCAAGGAGGAATGAATGAGGAAAGGACTATGGAGGTAAATTGAGGAAGTTTTGAATGAAGTTGTTGCAAAAAAACTGCAGAAAATCTGGAAATGTGAAGGCCAGATCGATCTCATAGGATGAGAGATCAATCTGGAATAGCCAGAGTGCTCTTATGTGAGGAATGGAATAGAGCAGATCGATCTACAAGGGAATTAGATCGATCTCCTTAGCTCTCGGGTTGGAAGCAGATCGATCTCCCTTAAGACTCCTTAAGCTTCTATTTGACAGCAGATCGATCTCAAGCCTTGACAGATCGATCTCCTGCCTTTAAAATATCTTAGAAAAGAGAGATTTTTAGAGGACCAGATCGATCTCCACCCAAGAAAGATCGATCTCATCAAGTTAAATCTATAAATAGGAGCAGTTGGATCTGCAGATTTTGGGATAAACCATTTATTTTCACTTCAACTCAAAAACCTACCTTTCTCACTCCTAAATCTAGCCATTTTCAGTAAGATTTGAGGAAAAGCTATTAGAGACAAAGTTGTTCACATCTAAGAGAAGAACAACATAGTCTAGAGGCATTTCCTCATTTTTCGGATTGAAAGAATAAAGGCTATTTCTAATTGGAGCAAAGAGAAAATCCAAGCAGGTAAGTTCTAGTGCACAAATCCAAGTACATTGGTCTAGTTAATGATTATGAAGTTAATTGGGTGTGCACATTGTGGGTAGAACTACCTAGAATGGCATGAAATGCATATAACTTAGAAATGGTCTAGTGTGAGAAAGTGAAATGTAGAAGTGTTAATGATGAATGAGATATCTTGAGAGGATGATTATGTTGTGGGCATGGTTTGGGTATATTGATATTGGGATAAAATTATGAGATTTATCACAAGGGGTAAAATGTGTATTTAAGGCATTGGATAAATTCTTAGTTGAACTAGGTTAGAAACGTTAACTCAAGTGTTTGATGGATGAATTTCAGTTTCGGATGATACGTCAGAGTAAGTCGAGATGAGAATGCGAGAAGCGTAGAGGAGGATAGTTGCACATAAGTAAAGCGAGGTAAGGGACTGTGTGTTAGCTATAGAGATGTTCGTGCGTATTTTACAGCAATTTCGTAGATATATTACTAGAATTAGTACGATACTATAGTTCTATGAAATTATACGGAAACATGAAAGTACTATGATGTATATATGTATTGAGAAATGGGATAGGGTAAGGAAATAGCATGATATGCATGTTTTCAATGTTTTTCTCAATTTTATATTGATACTAAGGATTGAGAAATGTTGATGATAGGTTGGCTAATTTTACATGTTTTAGCATGAAGAGGCATGCTGTATGAATAAACATGTTTTGAGTTTTAAAAAGAGAAAATAGCCATCTATCAGTTTTGAGATGAGATTTGGTGTTAAAGCGCTAGCTCACACCCGTTTTAATGCCTTTGATGTACCGTGCTGGAGTTTTAACTTGCACGATGGTTTTGAGAAAGTGCAAGAACTTTTCTCGCACCTGTTTTATTGAGTTGAGGTAAACCTGGGGGTCTAAGACCCAAGGGGATACCAGCCGACGGCCATTTGAACGAGCTGGGCCTTAACGATAGATCGTACCACGCTGGAGCCTTGCGATGACTGTGTGACACGCTGCTTACTCGCTTGGTATATGAGACATGGTTTAGGATGAAAAGTCCATCGGAGTTGGAGTATGGACTTGGGTCCACGGTTGTGCGTAGTACAGTGTAGTTGTCCGTTGGTATACTATGTACCGTGTTGGGTGCACGTGAGTACGAGTATCGCATAGATGACACACGGCGTATCTTTACCATGAGTATACGAAGAGATGAGGTTGATTGAGATGAGTCGGAGGGCAGGACTGACCCATCCCCCTTTAGGTGAAGTGATGCCCTGTGCACACCTGATCAGTGAGGCCTGAGATCACTGACTATGGCCATATGTCATGGATATTTGATTGCCGAAAATTCCATGCCTGTCTCAGAGATTCGAGAAACAGAGACAATTTCAGAAAAGAAAGAGATTTGCGGGAAAGAGTGATTTGAGAAAAGAAAGAGATTTTATGTTTTGATAAATCTCTGATTTCACATTTGTGTCGTGAGGGCACTATTTATGAGCATGTTTTAAATGGAAGCTCAACATATTTGGTTGACACAAAATTGCTATTGAGAAATATATGTTTAAATGCATTTTTCGTATGATATTTCCATTTATACTGAAAACATGGTTTTGGTTTATACATGCATGGGCTATGTAGGTAGTACGATATCTACCTGCTAGCATACATTTCCTTACTGAGCTGTGGTTTGCTCATCCCACTATTTTTCCCCTCCAGGTACTGAGAAGTAAGAGAGCGGTGGTCTCTAGGTCTTTTGTGTTGAACAGCTCCCACATTTTTGCAAAGGTATAAGATTGTATACACGAGTATTTTGTATCTAATCTATTGTATCGCACAGTTATATCTTGGAATTGTAAACAGTATTATGGGGATGATATGTAAGCATATGGTATTTATACAATTGATTTTGTATATCTACACACACACCTGGGAGTGTGAATTAAAGATTTAAATCTTTCGCTGTAAATGAATGAATTTTAGTAATTGCATCTTCTCACAGCCCAATCGTAGTAGAGAATGTATGGATAGAAGGGTTCCCAGAAGTGGGGTGTGACAGAGCACTCTTTAATTTTTTCTCAAAATCCCTTTGAATATAATGTGCGAGCAGGGCTGGTCAATCTACCATTACCTCTCATGCTCTAGCACGATTTCACACAGAAAAGGAATAGAAAAGAGCTTCGTGTATAATCATGAGTGAGAGCGCAAATCTCCCTTCAATCACTCCTTAAAACCATTTCACACAATAGTTAAACTGGGAGCCTATCTATTATCATTCTTTCTCAAAACGTTTGCAAAACCTCTTTTCACACAATCATAGAAGTCATGAAACATACTATAGACTTATTCTCATACGTAGTTTTTAGTTAGATATATATCGATATTTATGTACTTATCGCATACATTATACACAGCAGATAAGAAAATATACGTATAGTTATCTCTATAGCTTACATAAGTCCCTTACCTCGAATCACGCTTGGATCGTCTTCCTTGATTCCAATAGCTTGTGATCTGATCTTGTCAACTCCGACTTTATCTCTAGGAGCTGCAAGTGTTCACAATTCTCATCTGTATATTCTCATATACTTCATTCCACTTGCATGATATTTAGATCAATGCATTTTGGTCATTTATATCTCATTTGGCCTCTTTATACCATTATTGGACTTTATTCTTCCTTAAGTCCATTTCACTCCTTTTATTTGTTTCTTGAGAATCCATTAGACTCCTCGAGTCCATAGATTCCATATTGAACCGACATTTAGCTCCCCATGCCATTAGTTCATCATTTCATTTCATTGAGGCATTTCATCGAACACCTCATATACTCTAATTTCAACCTTTATCCATTCTAGCTTATGGATTTCACCAAACCATTTTACCAGCATCTATACATGCTTAATAACATCTATGCATGCTCAAATCATCCTCAAATCCATGCCTACTCAACAAATCCTCATTTTGGCACATTTAACCATTTTATAGGTCATGGAGAGTTTAACATGTTCTAAGGTGTTTCAATCATAAATCTATATACCAATCTACTCACACAAGTATATAGATTAACATATATGAGATTGGAGTATTGAAATCTTACCAATCTCGACTTTTCTCCACTTTGCACAATTTGGGGGAAAACTCTTTTTTCTCCTTCAATGGATCAACTCAACTTCTAGCTTCCAACTATGTTGTTCTTCTCCACTCTATGAACAACTTTGATAAAATAAACTTCTTCCAAATCTCTAAGGAAAGTATTGATGGTCTAGAAAGGAAGTTAGGTCACTTGGTTTGCAAAATGGAAAGGTTTATGTTTCTCCTGAAATCTGCAATTCAGCAGGTCCTGTTTTATAGAAAATGCTTGCTGAGATCGATCTCCCTAGGTTAAGGATCGATCTTCTCCTATTTTTAGCCTTTTAGAATGTAAATTTAAGCCTATGAGATCGATCTATCGGGGCATGAGATCGATCTGTTCCAGGCAGTAGCTTGAGGAGATCGATCTACTCCAAGGGTGAGTGTAAGACCCGAAATTAAATCGTAAATTTTATGAGGTAGAAAAATGTTCACAAATTTAAAGGAATGGAATTCGGATTGGAAATAAGAATTCGAACTACGAAATGAATGAGTATTCGTGAAGGGAAGCCGGGTTAAATTTATCCCGAACATGTGCAAGGGTAAAATGGTCAAAAGATCGAAAGTCGGAATAAATTCGATAAGAAAATTTAATTAAAAATAATGGATTTGAGAATCTTGATCAATAATGAAGAAATAATACAATTTCGGGTTAAACTGATCAAGATCCAGAAATTTTAAAAATACCGAAAAGTCACTCGGGACAATGTCCCAAAAATACGGAGAAATTATACCCGAAAAAGGGTAAAAATATAATAAATAAATTAAATAAAATTAAATAAATCTATTTGAAATAAAATATTAATTTTGTAGATATTTTTGAATATTTTTGACTATTTTAATGAATAAAATAATAATAAACTAATTTATAAATATTAATAAATAAAAAAAGAAATTAAAAAAAAAAGGGAATCTGAAAAACCATCGGGGAGAGAGAAGATTGAATGAAAAATCGAGGAGACCTGTGTGTGGCCGACCGACGAGCCACCACCGGCGACCATCACCCTCCATCGAAGGACCGAACAGGAAGAGGAGCGGCCAGCGAAGCCATTGGCACCGGTGACGCGCACCGACAATGGCCGTGTCCGGCGAACGGAGGAAGAGAAGACCACAAGGAAAACGGAGATGATCCCGACGATCCACGGCAGCTGGGGGCGAACGGCGGGCACCGGCGTGATCGGGAAGAGGAGCCGGTTCTTTTGAGACCGATATTGGCGGACGAAATCGCTGGAATCCGTCGGATCGGGAGGTGGCAGCCGCGGGGGAGAAGGAAAAATTCATCGGCGATGGCTGCGTTTCGACTCCAGCCGAGGCCCAATCTTGGATGCCCAGGTGCAGACGCGTCGAACGGCGGTGGTGAGGCACCGGGAACCGGTCGGATGGTGCCGGAATGAGCAAATGGGGATTGAACCGATCGAACCGGACTGAACCGGCCAAACTGAACCGAACCGGATCGAGCTGAACCGGCGATCTGAACCGGTCTGAACCGGACTGAACCGGTTCAGCCAAGAAAGAAGAGAAAAAAAGGAAGAAAAAGGGAAAAAGAAAAAGAAGAAAAATTGGGAAAAATTTCAGTGATGCAATCGAGCTTCGGGTAAGTCGGTAAGCGGTCGAATTGACCGATTTAAATTTTGGAATATTTAATTCGATAAATAATCGACTGAAAGTTTACCCGAAAATATATTTAATTGTGTAGCTCGACAATTGGCATCGACCGAAGGCTCGAGACAGCTTCGATTTACGTACTAGCATGGAATCTCGGGTAAGTAACAGTTATTTACGACAATTTGCATCGTTATGCGTGATTCGGATTTAATTACAGCATAAAATAGATTAAATTTTGGAAAGTCGGATAAATTGTCGTAAATAATAAATTTAGCTATTCGAGAGTTAGAACGAGGCCCAATAAATTGTCGAAGGGCCCAATGAGCCCAATAGGCCTCGATAAAGTGAAAATTAAGTGGAAAACGGGCTTAAGGCCGATTAAGGCCCATTAAGGTGCAATCGGGCCCAATAGGGGTAACCGGGTCCAATGATTTAAATTAAGCCCAAAAAATATTAAATACAATTAAATTGTATAATATCTGACCTGAGGAATATTATTACGCAGTTCCTGGCATTTGATTGGGAGCATATCGGACTGCGCGACGAGACAACAGTGAAAAAGGAAAGGTCAGACTCTACAGAAAAATAAGGTAAGGGAATTTTGTAAGTGCATAGAGATGCCTATACGTATTTTGAGGGTATTTACAGGGTTCAGAATTCCTTAAAGCATCTAGTAATGAAATAATAATAATTTTGCGAAAATCGGGGCATAGGTGAGTAAAGGAAAAAGACGATTTTGCCCCTAGGAGTAAAATTTACAAAAAGGGTAGTAAGACAAGTAAATTGCATGATTTCGTGTTTTTAATGTGTTATATGAATATATTGCTTTGATTTAAGCAAATATACACATAGGTTGGCTGTTGATTTCATGAATTTTATGAAAGGGTACCGGCTTGTACCGGTTATGATTTTAAAAGATATTTTATCAAGATTGAGCCACCTATCGTATTTACATGAATAAAAAGAGTGCTAAAGTCTTTCTCGTACTCAAGTTTACTGATTTATTTATCATGAAAAGCCGTACTGGAGCATTGCTCGTACGAAAAATTTGTGTGTGCACAAAATCGTGTTGGAGCTTCGCTCGCACGAGATTTTAGATATCATGATATGCATAGCGTGGTGCTGGAGCTTCGCTCGCACTAGACGCAAGTTGACATGCATATAGTCGTGCATAAGCCTCCTGTAGACTGTGTGTCACAGAGAGTTGAGATGCTCGCACGTATACTTTGAGACATGGGTTGGTTATCGACATAGTATTGGGTTGGATAAGACCTACGGCAGGCACCCCCAGACTATGATATGGTCCACGGAGTACGATGTACCGTGTATGTCACACGGAGTACGCTATACCGTGCAGTCATGATGACTCTATGATGTTACTCGAGATTCTGACGGGTAGGATTTGACCCCACCTCCCGTTGCAGTTGTGATGCCCCGCACACCGGGATCCGTGTAGCCTGGGATCACAGGGACATAGTATGGCCATAGTCCTCGATTTTTCATACAGTAACCTACATGCCTCACATGATATCATACGGTCTGGATAGACCAGGACAAACCCGATGGAGGGGTAGTCCCGAATTATGTTTTTAAAAGAGATGTGATTTAATGAATCAAGGTATTCCTGAGAGATGGGTTTGACCTTGATGAAGTTGTTTTATGATGAAACAAATGAGTTTTAAAGTGATGAGTTTTGTGATTAAACGAATAAGTTTTAAAGTGAAGAGTTTATGATGAAATTAATAAGTTTTAATGTGAGGAGCATGAGATGTCATACATGATGATTTTGCCATGTTTATTTCACATGTCGATTTCATGATTCTTCTTATATGATATATACATACATGTGGCATCGTTTTAGTCATACCTCATGCTCCAAATGTAAATGATTTTATATCATGCCATTATCAGCACGTAGATAGTATAGTTATCTACCTGTTTACATTATTGCCTTACTGAGCACGTTTCGCTCACCCTTTCATTTTTCACCCCACAGGGTATATTCAGTAGAAGAGAGCGACAGTAGTTTCGCATTTCGGTTATCCGCTGCTTTTTATTAAGATCAGGTATTCACATTTATATAATTTTTGTATCTGAACATATAGATGCACAGTACTGTATATGGATTTAATATTGGGGATGTATTTTGTTTAAATAAATTGATATGTGAATGTGAATATCAAAATGGAATGGTAAATAGGTGAGAGGTTACTAACACCGAATCATAGCCCAACTGTTTAGTAGTGTAACTGTTCACGACGGGTGAGAAAATGAAAAAGCGAAAAATTTGTAGGGATTTTTAGGTAATTTGGGTCGTGACAATTTAATGGTATCAGAGCAGAGTTGGCCTGATATGATGTCGGTGTTAGTGGTTAAGTAAATTTACATCCCCATGTACTGTGCATTGTTTAGATACAATTGTGTATACCAAGATGGAAGTGCAGCTAAGAATGTAGTTTCGAATGCAAGAATATAGTTTTTATAACGGATAGTCGCTATGGTAGAGGGGCGAGTACACATGCTCGAGGCCGTAGAGATCGGCCTGAAAGTCGAATGAGTTGTCACATGAGACTCGAGATGAGAGTGAGGCGGAGACTGATGTTGAGCATACTCTATAGGGTCCTATAAAGAGACCAAACAGTATTGAGACACGTTCCGAGATGATGGAGTGTAGTGTACAAAATATTTCAGAGTTATTTACTCAGTCTATACAGGTAGTTGAGGATAGGCAGGGTAAAGCCTAAACAGATGCCTCAGACTATAGAGATTTTCACACCCCTCCGGTATATAGCGAAGTAAAGAAACTAATAGTTGCTGAGGACTGGGTGAATGAGATAGCGAAGTTGTATGGATTTTTTGGTGTATGTCGACTAAGAAAGTGATTTTTAAAATACGTTTATGTTAGAGGGCGGGGCGGAGCATTGGTGGAAGTTCGCCCGACCTATCTGAAGTGTTAAACATCCAGAGCTAAGATGAGAAATGTTTATGGATGTATTCCGGTGATAGAATATCCCGGACACTGTTTGAAGGGAATGATAGATAAAAGTCCTTACTCTGACCCAGAGGATTTGATTTATTGATGAATATGATTTATGAGTATGAAACTCAATTATATTCTTGGGCAGATATTACATCGACACTATGAACAAGTGACAGTCGAGATGTCTAAAAGTTCATGAAATGGCTCAACTTTTCAATTAGAGTCCGATTGGCCCGTGAGATATTACCTATACCGAGGCAGTGCGCAGATTTATAGTGGGTGAAATAAGAACATGAATTGTACGCCTCTGAGATTGGGAAAGGTAGTAAGGGCCGAAATAGAGACATAAGAGAATAGAGAATGACAGGGATGTCAGAGCAGGAAAAAGACTAGTTGATAATAGATTAGAGTTGATGAGTCACAGGGTAAGATAATTGGTAAGGCCCCAATATATCCAATTTAACACTTATGAGGGGTATTGTGATTGGAGGACTCCGACTTGTTACGAAGCAGTGTAGCAGTGTGGGATGTGTGGTGGATACCACGAAAGGAGGGCCTATACCTACATTGTATTGATGAAAATGACCGTTAAGTGTGGTAAGACGGACCATTAATTTTGATTGCACAGAGTTGGGCAAGATCGCCCCACAGAAAAGTAAAGAGACAGAGAAAAACTTCGTTGGTATAGCTGCAACGAAAAGGGTGGCCATAGCCGAAAAGAAAAAGGAAAGTAGGCTGTTGGACGAAGGCGAGGGGATGTCTTGGACCAGGACACTATTGATGTTTCATGGATGTGGTGTAAGATACCACACTTGTTATGAATAATGAAGTACATGTGTTCATTGATCCTGGTGCCATACATTTATTCATACCGCTTTCATTCGCATATAAGTGAGTAAAAGGCATGAATGCCTACATCATTGGGCACAATACTGATAATGAGTACCCCAATAGAGGAGGATTAATTAACGGAATATGGATATAGAGATTTTAAGTTGAAAACAGGGGTGAAAACATCACTGAAGAGTATACTGTAAGTGTTGACAAGTGATAAAAAGGGGTGAAACAGTTGAAATTAAAGGAGTAAAAGATTGTACTCACGAAATGAATAATGACAAGAGTTTCGTTATAATTGATATACGAAAGGAGATAATCTTTGAGATATGCTTGATTTTGAATACAAGATGTATTGGAGTAATTAGGCGTATGCTAGGTAAGAACATCCTTACGATATGAAGTCATGAGGATTAAAACAATTAGTAGCGAATACAAATTGTAACCACATGGACTACTATGTAAAGTAATTGTGGTTAAGTTTGAAGGTCAATAAAGGTATTTCAAAATACCTCCCCGCCTGAAGACTTGATAGCGTCTAAAAGTATATATGTATAACCTATAACGTGAAATCGATCGTCGTAATAAATACCTTTAGCATTAGGATACCTTTACTAAGACGATAAGAATATAAAAAATTCGACAAATTCATAAAGGTTAACATAGTAAAATTTAATAAGAGCCGTTAAGATAAGAAAAGGAAATGACGCAGGTTAGTACCTGAAAACGTAAGCGATTTTGAAGGATCTTATACGCTTATGCCTAAATAAGTCAAGGATTGGACCGATTTGTAATCATCATTATTGATGATATGATGGGTGTAGTTAAAGTCCAGGGCAAATTATAAGCAACAATTGGAAAATGGTTTTTACAAATGGGTTGTTGCGAGTTCTCAATATGGTCTACTTGGTTGACACGTTTAACTAAGAAAACGTTGTCTTTGAATGAGATGATAAATAAGATGATAGATGTGACGGGAATGTGGTGTAATGAAGTATGAACTGACCACCATGGTTATTTCACCATACCCAACAGCTCAAGAGGTTCTCAATGTGTATGAATGACTCAAAATAATGAAGGAGCTGTGTATTGATGTATAATGGGAAGATAGTCAATTATGGAGTCAGACAACTCCTTGATCACGAAATAAACTATCTGACTCATGATTTTAAGTTGGCAATAGTAGTGTTTGTACCGAGGATATGGTACTATTATGTACATGGTGAGGAATTGTGGATATGCACTGATCATAAAGCCCCACGTATCTGTTTTCACAGAAAGAGGCGAATATGAGAATACCTAGTGGGTTAGAGCTTCTGAGAGATTTTGATTTGTGAAAATTGTACCACCCAGGAAAGGCTAATGTGATGACTGATGCCTTGAGCAGAAAGAGCCTCGGGATGGTATTACATATGATGGTCAGGGAGCGTGAGCTGCTTGAGCAGTTATGAGCTCAGTATTGATGTGATCCCTTCTGATGATGACAGTGATTGTGTGACAGTTAGCCTGAGATTAGAACCGGATGAGAGTGCCCGGATTTGACAGGCTTAGCGTGATGATCGACAGGATGTCGATAGTTTGGGTCGGATTCAGAAGGAGACAGTGACAGAGTTCACAGTGAGCGATGATGAGTTACTGAAGATTCCGAGACAGTATGAGTGCTCCCCAGGACCACAGTTGATGGGATAGAAATATTGTCAGAAGCTCACTCTTCGGGATATACGGTGCATACGAAAAGTAAAGAATATATGAAATCTCTAAAAAGGGTATTGGTGGTCAGATGTGAAAAGAAATACGGTAGAGTATTAAAAGTCTGCAGAGTTATTGCAGCCTCTACCTATATCGACACGGCACGAAAAATGAGAGTAAGTCTCCATGAATGTCGTGATGGGTTACAGAGAACCCAGGTGAATTATGAGGCTATTTGGATGATAGTCGATAGAGTAACTAATTCTACCCACCTTCTGGTTATGAAATCCCCAAATACTCAGAGTGTATATAAGGATTCATGTGTAAGGAAGATTGTGGAACATTAAGTAGCGTCCCAGTGAGCATGGTATCATATAGGGATTCCCGCTTCCCTTCTTACTTCAGAGAATATTTTTCAAGAAGCTATGGGAACCCGACTGAGTATTAGCACAGCTTTCCATCCTCAGACAGATGGTCAGTCAGAGAGGACTGTACAGGTTCTGGAGGATCCGATGAAAGCGTGTGCCCTTGATTTTTTATGCTCCTGGGATGATCAGTTATTATAATTGAAGTCGCCAATAGTGACAGTTGTCACTTGAGTATCGGGATAACAAGATATGAAGCAGTGTATGGCTGTAGAGGTTGTTCCCTAAATTGGATAAGAAAAAGTGGGTGACAAATAGAATTATTTTCGACTTTGGATAGTAAGTCTCTGAGGATGTTTAGTTAAGGATGAGAGATTAAGAACACCTCAGAACAGATAGACAAGTATTGGAATTCACCTTTGGTGAATTAGTATGGTTGAAATATTTCTTGTCCTAAGAGAATAAGGACATAGCGAACTTTTGGAAGAAAGTAAATTGAGTTGCGCTGGATGGAATCTTTTGAGAGATTGGACAAGTGGAAGATAAGACCTGTAGGTGGCATTTCTACTTGAATTAACAGGCACCCACAATGTGTCCCAGCTTTTGATGCTTCGGCAATACTATCCAGATCCAGCATAGGTGATCGAATATGAACTCCAAAAGTTCAGTTTAAGGAAAATATAAGTATATTGATAAGTTGATTCGGGCATTAAACAGGAAAGAGAAAGTATTGAGGTTTAAGAGGATCTCCCTAATTAAAGCCCTTTGGTAGTAATACACTCCGGAGAAGTCACTTGAGGATGACAGTATATGATACGATAGATGTACCCGGAGTTGTATCTGGACTCATATGACTTGGTTCTAATTTGGAGGACCAAATTTCTTAAGTGGGGGAGATTTGTAAGACCCGAAATTAAATCGTAAATTTTATGAGGTAGAAAAATGTTCACAAATTTAAAGGAATGGAATTCGGATTGGAAATAAGAATTCGAACTGCGAAACGAATGAGTATTCGTGAAGGGAAGCCGGGTTAAATTTATCCCGAACACGTGCAAGGGTAAAACGGTCAAAAGATCAAAAGTCGGAATAAATTCGATAAGAAAATTTAATTAAAAATAATGGATTTGAGAATCTTGATCAATAATGAAGAAATAATACAATTTCGGGTTAAACTGATCAAGATCCAGAAATTTTAAAAATATCGAAAAGTCACTCGGGACAATGTCCCAAAAATACGGAGAAATTATACCCGAAAAAGGGTAAAAATATAATAAATAAATTAAATAAAATTAAATAAATCTATTTGAAATAAAATATTAATTTTGTAGATATTTTTGAATATTTTTGACTATTTTAATGAATAAAATAATAATAAACTAATTTATAAATAATAATAAATAAAAAAAGAAATTAAAAAAAAAAAGGGAATCTGAAAAACCATCGGGGAGAGAGAAGATTGAATGAAAAACCGAGGAGACCTGCGTGTGGCCGACCGATGAGCCACCACCGACGACCATCACCCTCCATCGAAGGACCGAACAGGAAGAGGAGCGGCCGGCGAAGCCATTGGCACCGGTGACGCGCGCCGACAATGGCCGTGTCCGGCGAACGGAGGAAGAGAAGACCACAAGGAAAACGGAGATGATCCCGGCGATCCACGGCAGCTGGGGGCGAACGGCGGGCACCGGCGTGATCGGGAAGAGGAGCCGGTTCTTTTGAGACCGGTATTGGCCGACGAAATCGCCGGAATCCGTCGGATCGGGAGGTGGCAGCCGCGGGGGAGAAGGAAAAATTCACCGGCGATGGCTGCGTTTCGACCCCAGCCGAGGCCCGATCTTGGATGCCCAGGTGCAGACGCGTCAAACGGCGGTGGTGAGGCACCGGGAACCGGTCGGACGGCCCCGGAATGAGCAAATGGGGATTGAACCGACTGAACCGGACTGAATCGGCCAAACTGAACCGAACCGGACCGAGCTGAATCGGCGATCTGAACCGGTCTGAACCGGACTGAACCGGTTCAGCCAAGAAAGAAGAGGAAAAAAGGAAGAAAAAGGGAAAAAGAAAAAGAAGAAAAATTGGAGAAAATTTCAGTGATGCAATCGAGCTTCGGGTAAGTCGGTAAGTGGTCGAATTGACCGATTTAAATTTTGGAATATTTAATTCGATAAATAATCGACTAAAAGTTTACCCGAAAATATATTTAATTGTGTAGCTCAACAATTGGCATCGACCGAGAGCTCGAGACAGCTTCGATTTACGTACTAGCATGGAATCTCGGGTAAGTAACCCTTATTTACGATAATTTGCATCGTTATGCGTGATTCGAATTTAATTACAGCATAAAATAGATTAAATTTTGGAAAGTCGGATAAATTATCGTAAATAATAAATTTAGCTATTCGAGAGTTAGAACGAGGCCCAATAAATTGTCGAAGGGCCCAATGAGCCCAATAGGCCTCGATAAAGTGAAAATTAAGTGAAAAACGGGCTTAAGGCCGATTAAGGCCCATTAAGGTGCAATCGGGCCCAATAGGGGTAACCGGGCCCAATGATTTAAATTAAGCCCAGAAAATATTAAATACAATTAAATTGTATAATATCTGACCTGAGGAATATTATTACGCAGTTTCTGGCATTTGATTGGGAGCATATCGGACTGCGCGACGAGACAACAGTGAAAAAGGAAAGGTCAGACTCTACAGAAAAATAAGGTAAGGGAATTTTGTAAGTGCATAGAGATGCCTATACATATTTTGAGGGTATTTACAGGGTTCAGAATTCCTTAAAGCATCTAGTAATGAAATAATAATAATTTTGCGAAAATCGGGGCATAGGTGAGTAAAGGAAAAAGACGATTTTGCCCCTAGGAGTAAAATTTACAAAAAGGGTAGTAAGGCAGGTAAATTGCATGATTTCGTGTTTTTAATGTGTTATATGAATATATTGCTTTGATTTAAGCAAATATGCACATAGGTTGGCTGTTGATTTCATGAATTTTACGAAAGGGTACCGGCTTGTACCGGTTATGATTTTAAAAGATATTTTATCAAGATTGAGCCACCTATCGTATTTACATGAATAAAAAGAGTGCTAGAGTCTTTCTCGTACTCAAGTTTACTGATTTATTTCTCATGAAAAGCCGTACTGGAGCATTGCTCGTACGAGAAATTTGTGTGTGCACAAAATCGTGTTAGAGCTTCGCTCGCACGAGATTTTAGATATCATGATATGCATAGCGTGGTGCTGGAGCTTCGCTCGCACTAGACGCGAGTTGACATGCATATAGTCGTGCATAAACCTCCTGTAGACTGTGTGTCACAGAGAGTTGAGATGCTCGCACGTATACTTTGAGACATGGGTTGGTTATCGACATAGTATTGTGCTGGATAAGACCTACGGCAGGCACCCCCAGACTATGATATGGGTCCACGGAGTACGATGTACCGTGTATGTCACACGGAGTACGCTGTACCGTGCAGTCATGATGACTCTATGATGTTACTCGATATTCTGGCGGGTAGGATTTGACCCCACCTCCCGTTGCAGTTGTGATGCCCCGCATACCGGGATCCGTGTAGCCTGGGATCACAGGGACATAGTATGGCCATAGTCCTCGATTTTTCATACAGTAACCTACATGCCTCACATGATATCATACGGTCTGGATAGACCAGGACAAACCCGATGGAGGGGTAGTCCCGAATTATGTTTTTAAAAGAGATGTGATTTAATGAATCAAGGTATTCCCGAGAGATGGGTTTGACCTTGATGAAGTTGTTTTATGATGAAACAAATGAGTTTTAAAGTGATGAGTTTTGTGATTAAACGAATAAGTTTTAAAGTGAAGAGTTTATGATGAAATTAATAAGTTTTAATGTGAGGAGCATGAGATGTCATACATGATGATTTTGCCATGTTTATTTCACATGTCGATTTCATGATTCTTCTTATATGATATATACATATATGTGGCATCGTTTTAGTCATACCTCATGCTCCAAATGTAAATGATTTTATATCATGCCATTATCAGCACGTAGATAGTATAGTTATCTACCTGTTTACATTATTGCCTTACTGAGCACGTTTCGCTCACCCTTTCATTTTCCACCCCACAGGGTATATTCAATAGAAGAGAGCGACAATAGTTTCGCATTTCGGTTATCCGCTGCTTCTTATTAAGATCAGGTATTCACATTTATATAATTTTTGTATCTGAACATATAGATGCACAGTACTGTATATGGATTTAATATTGGGGATGTATTTTGTTTAAATAAATTGATATGTGAATGTGAATATGAAAATGGAATGGTAAATAGGTGAGAGGTTACTAACACCGAATCATAGCCCAACTGTTTAGTAGTGTAACTGTTCACGACGGGTGAGAAAATGAAAAAGCGAAAAATTTGTAGGGATTTTTAGGTAATTTGGGTCGTGACAGTGAGATCGATCTTCTCCAGTCAGTAGCATTTGGAGATCGATCTGGCCCTTCAGGGGATCGATTCCTTCTACACGGAATGCTTAGCAAATCGATTCGGCCCCATTGAAGATCGATCTATCCTGTTCCATTGCTCAAATAAGAGCATTTTTTGCTCTTCCAGATCGATCTTTCCTTCTATAAGATCGATCTGGCATTCATATTTTTCAGATTTTGCTGCAGTTTTCTGCAGTAACTCACACAAAATATCTTAATTTTGCTGTCATAGTCATTTTCTCATCCAACCACCTTTAAGACTTGAAAATGATATCCATTCATACTTTATACACATTAAAACTGATGTGCATTCATTGTATAACCAAAGATATACAATACAAAACTAAATGGAAGTACAAAGACTTATGCAACTCATGCAACTTCATTCCATTTTACCACACCACTCATTTTTTTATTCCACTCACATTCATCACATACAAAAGTCAATTTCTTCATATTCCTACATAATGAAACTTGTACGCACATCACAAACTCATATTACAAGTGTGTACCTTGAATTTATTGACTTTACATCACTTATGCTTCACATAGCATGTACATGTATATATTTATGAATTCATAAGGTTACAACTGAAAATACGGGTCTTACATAAAGTGCATGTCAAAACTTGTGCCTAGGTTTTTCCCTTATAATCCATCAATTTCACTCAAAATCTGAACCAATCATTCGAGTTTTCTCTCATATTCTTTCATTTCTCTCCAAAAGTCTCTAATTTTAAGGTTCCAATGGAAGTTAATCTAATGAGGGACGGTAACTTGAATTATAAACTAAGAGGTGTTGAGTGAGAAGGAATTGAAACCTATGCTTTAAGGGATAAAGCTGAAGAAGTTTCAAATGATGTCGAGGAATTTGCAACAGCAGCAACAAGAACTGAAAATGAGTGAGAGGTTTAAGCTATTACTATCAAATGGGTCATTGACATAGCAATGGATGTTAACAACCAATAAGAACCGACTTATGAAATCCTCGTAGTTGCAGACTGACTTCATTGTTCAATTGACTTAGTACACTTGCAACATCATCCAAGATCACATGTAATCCACATTTACTCTTTTTCCAAAAAAAGAAAATTAAAAGATCTTTTGTTAAACATTGTTTTTTCACATTCACAATTCAATTGAAGATCTTTATCAAAATATAAAGAACTTATATTCATTGGGTTTTTAACTTGTAATGGCATGTTTTCTTGTTTATTTCCTATTTTTTTAGGAGGATTTTAAAAATTTTCATCTCTTACTTGTAAATTTATACATTGGTGGAATCGGGTGTGTTGAGGGTTAAGAGGAAATTATATTACTCTTTAGTACCTTGACTGATCATTACCGAATCAAACATATCGGTACATTTACTCAAGACTGCAGTTTTTTTACTTGTATAGTATGATTTTGCATTTTAGTGAGGTTGACAGCGACATTTTAGTTGTTAACATATATATGCCAATTGCTAAAACACTTGATTTTTTTTTTTTTTTGAGATTTCATCATATATGTTAATATTATATTGCATCTATATATGTCTAACTATTGATTTGACTCATTCTTTTCTTTATCTTGAAATATTATATTGCAATTAATTGAAATTGTAGTTCAAATTCAAGCTTTACACTTTGAATGATAGGATCAGTGTTTAAGTCCCTAAAAAAGCTTTTTACTCAAGCTTTGTGATTTATGTTGCATCTTTATGTGGTTTATGTGTTAATTGATGAGATTTTGTTCAATCCAAGCATGCATGATTATTATTATGAAATAACACAATATTCCAAATCTCAACCAATTATTCTTTCATTTTTTTATATGTTTTCAGTTTCTAATTTTAATTAGAGTTTAATCTTTGATTTTAAGTAAATATTCTTTATAAATATTATGAATTTTTTATACTTGAAAGAGAATAAGATCGAATAGTTTATACCTTGCTCAAATACTATTGATAATCCAAAATCAATTGTTGTGTTGAGCAAAACAAACTAATACTATAGTCATATTTCTAAGCAGTGGATTCTTTTGTTGTTTAGATTAAAGAGAAATGCTTATTAAAATGCAATAGAAGTGAAAATAAAGCTTGAAATAAAACACATTTGAAATTGCACATTGAATAAAGTTTAAATGCGAGGTTAAACTATTGAAAAGCACAGGAGGATTGGAGTAAATAGTAAAAAAATGATGGAAAGGGAGGAAAGGAGAAATGTTGTGAGATTTAAAAATTGAGAGTAAGGTATATGCAAACGTATTTCTCTCAAAATTTGAAGTGTTCATTTGAATTTTTCTCATCTTCTCTCATTTGTCTCTAAAAATCCATAATTTTAGAGATTTGATAGAGGTAAATCTTATGAGAGGGGTGGTGACTTAGATTTTAAACAGAGAGGTGTCTCCTTCGATTTCTTTCAAAATTTGAACGGTTCATTTGAATTTTTCTCATCTTCTCTCATTTCTCTCCAAAAATCCATAATTTTAGAAATTTGATAGAGGTAAATCTTATGAGAGAGGTGATGATTTAGATTTTAAACAGAGAGGTGCCTAGTGAGAAAGAATTGAAACTTGTGCTTCAAGTAATAAAGCTGAATGAGGTTCAAACGATGTTTTCAAATCACTGACTAAGTGAAGTGACACATCAAAATTTTTGCCTAGGTTTTTCCCTTGTAATCTTTTAATTTCTCTCAAAATCTAAACTAATCATTTGAGTTTTCTCGCATGATTTCTCATTTCTCTCTAATAGTCCCTAATTTTA
This sequence comes from Firmiana major, assembly GCA_033439115.1. Taxonomy (NCBI): domain Eukaryota; kingdom Viridiplantae; phylum Streptophyta; class Magnoliopsida; order Malvales; family Malvaceae; genus Firmiana; species Firmiana major. The sequence continues at coordinate 14,024,093 of CM065913.1, read as the reverse complement.
GGGTTTTGATAGATTGAATCTAGCAAGAAGGGCGGTGACTTGAATTATAAACAGAAAGTTGTCAAGTGAGAAGGAATTGAAACCTTTGCTTCAAGTAATAGAAGTGAAAGAGGTTCGAACGAATTTGAAAAAATACAACAGCAACAACAAGTACAAAAAAAAGTGAGGTTTTAGCTATTATTATCAGATGGATCATTGACATAATAAGGGATGCTCGCAACCAATGAGAGCTAACTTGTGAAATCCTCAAAGTTGCATGCTTGCTTCATTGTTTAATTGACTCAATATATTTGCAACATCATCCAAGATCACATGCAACAACCACTTACTCTCTTTCCAAAAAGGAAAATTAAAGGATTTTTTTTCTTATTTATTATTTTGTCTCTTTCACAACTTATTTGAAGATCTTGATCAAAATGTAATGAACTCATATTTGTTGGGTTCTTAACCTGTGAAGGCATGTTTTGTTGTTTATTTCATATGTTTTTGGATGGATTTTAAAATTTTTTATCTCTTACTTGTAAATCGATACATTGGTGGAATTGAGTGTGTTGAGGGCTGAGAGGAAATTAGATTACTCTTTAGTGACTTGATTGATATTACTGAATCAAATATACAGGTAAATTTACTCATTACTACAATTTTTTTTACTTCCAATGTATTCTTTTGCTTTTTAGTAAAGACGACAATGACTTTTTGGCTCTTAACATATGCCATTTGCTCAAATATTTTATTTTATTTTTTTTTTAGATTTCATCATCATATATGTTAATATTGTACTACATCTATATAATTTTAACTATTAATTTGACTCTTTCCTTTTTTTAACTTGAAATAATATATTGCAGTTAATTAAAATTGTTTTTCAAAATTCAAGCTTTACACTCTAAATAATGGGATTGGTGGTTACATCCCCAAAAAGCTTTTACTCGAACCTGTGATTTATGTTGCATCCTTATGTGGGTTCATGTGTTAATCATCTTGATGAGATTTTGTTCATTCCCATGCATGCAAGATTGTTATTATGAAATAACAAAATATTCCAAACCTTAATAAACCAATCAGATCTTTTAACTACAGGTTTAAGAATCCACATTATTATACCAAAAAAAAAAAAGTCGACGTCACAGTTTCACTGGGTTCAACTCATTTGCATATTTTTATTTTCATTAATGTTTATGGTCTTCTATACATCAACTGAATATGTTGAAAAAGAAAAACACAATAACTAATGCAATTATATAGATATATTTATGTCAAAGAAGCTAATGTTGTGCCAGATGAATGAATAGCACAATATCACACATTAACAAAGTAGTATCAAGAACGGTAACATGAGGTGTCTAAATATTGACCAATCTACCTTGGTACTTTACCCACACCCACATATAAATAAATAAGAGTTTCTATTCAGTGTTGTCTTCTTCATGATAAGAGTCCAACAAGGAAAAAAATGGTAAATTAGAGGGTCAATGAAGGTAGTATTATGTGGTATGTGATGCATCAATTTGAGAAGAAAGAGAAAAGGTGAAGTACCTTAACAAGAGTGATATTAGCTGGGTTGACAAGGGTTTCACAACTTGCAAATACAGTAACAGGAATGTTTGCACCCCAATATAAGAGCTTCATAGTATCTTTAGCAATCTTACCTCCCACAGGAAAATAAAGAAAGTCAACCCCTTTAAGGTTCCTTGACTTGAGGAACTCCTTTACACTTGAAATTACATTTTGATTAATCAAGTCTACCACGTGATCAATGCCCAAGGACTTTAAAAATTGCACCTTTTCAGCTCCCCTGAAATTATAGCAATATTTGAGTCTTGACATGAATAAAAAGCGCAATGCTGCTAACGATGTAATGGAGAAAGTAATAGGTAGGGATGAGTGATGGGCAGTCGGAGTTGGGGAAAGAAAGAAATAAAGAAAGAAAAAGAGGCACCTCACAACAGCAATGACAATTGCCCCACAAACCTTGCCAATTTGAACAGCAACAACGCCAACTCCTCTAGCAGCACCAAGAACCAATAATACCTGTGATAATTACTATCTCCTTTACAATTACTAGTCGTGGTAAAACATAGAATCGAAAGAAAAAAATGCTAAAAAATATAAATAAATAAATAAGTAAAAGGGAGCTGCTTGAGAAAAGGCCAAGTTAGCCCTATGAACAAGTGCTACATGAGATGTCCCAAAGGCAACATGGAGCGCAGCAGCTGCCACTTAACCACTCATTTTCGGCACTCCAAACCTAATCAACCATGACATTAGTTAAGCATTTTTTTTTTTTTTTCACATGAGAACATTTATTATTAATTAATAAAGCAAGAGATTAAGCTGGGCAGGACAGGGACGGACAAGAGGGATCAGTCTTGGACGATGAAGGTGGCGTAGGAGCCTAAGGCGGCATAGGAAAAGACGCTATTTGATTTATCTTGTATAGAAGACAAGATGTTTCAACAATGCAGTAATTCAATATAATGGGATTGAGCTTTCGTCCGCATTCAAATCAGTTTTTACTGCGTTTCGACATCATTTTTGTGACCTGGTGAGCTTCTAACTAGTTTTATCAAACGCGATCTCCCACCTAGAACTTAGTAACGGCAGGTCCCATGGCATTGATAGTGCCAGCATATTTGGAGCCTAAGATGAAAGGGAGGGGAGGCTTCTCCGAGTATTTGCCTTATATCTGAAGGTAATTGGTGTAGTTCAAACCGATAGCTTTAACTTTGACTCTCACTATTTGAGGAGTCTGCCTTGAGGATAGAATGGTTTCTGCTCAACTCAATTGGCGATGGTGATGATGTTGGATCATCCAATCTCTTGCACAAGAAAGCTTTCATTTTTTTTTTTTTTGTTCACATGGAGGTGCAAGAGATAAAGGGGATTCGAACCTTAAATCTATTTCTTCTTAAAAAGAAGTAACAACTATTAAATTAAGTTTTAATTGTTATATTTATTTTTATTTTCTATTTTTATGATAAAAAATTTGAATCTTTTGAATCTGATAATTCTACATACGATAGATAATGAAGGTTATGAAAGTTTAATTTAGCAGCCTAATGGCTGTCAGTGCAGTAAGTTTCAACACCAAAGACAAAATTTTTGTCCTACTCATTTTATCATTTTGTCCCTCTTTCTAATTTTTTTATTATTATATTATTAAAAAAATATAACTTTAAGCGTATTTTTATCATTTTCAATATTACTAAAATTAATCTTATCATTCATCTAAATTAATTTGAAATGTTTAAAATTAAAAATTGCAACAATATTACAAATTAAATTTAATATAACTTATATATAAATGTGATAAAATTTTTTTAAAAAAAAAATGATATATTAGTACAAATTTTAATATAAAATTTTTGTCTTTCTCCTACACTAGTATAATTTTCCAACGAGAGTGAGAACTTCTTTACTTAGGTACATGACTTCTTTTTAACGGTAACACTAACCAATCAGTGGCCAGTCAAATATAAAATTGGAAAAAAAAAAAAGGAAAAAAAAAAGACATACTCGTGTTGTGTTTTATCCTGATCAGTTATCATCATCAACGTTCTTGTTTTGGATTTGGTTTGACTCTAGACCGTACAATACAGAGTGCAGTTGTGGAGATTTGTTTTACCTCTCGAGTCTTGATATAAATTGGTTTTGAATTGAATTTTTGTGTACGATCGCTGAGCCCAGAGAGTGAGTTATGAGTGGGGGTTTGGTGTTTCGGTGTGAGTTCCAGTTTCAGCATATACGAAATGGAGTTCCTATCAGCAGCAACAACCGAAGTTGTCAGACATACCATGTTTTCTCCCATTTCAATTCCGTACGCCGCTGTCCAACTCTTGCTACCACCATCACCCACGCTTTTTCTCTCTCCGGTTCCGGCTCCGGCTCCGGCTCCCAATACTCTGCTGCAGGTGCGTTTCTCGCTCTTCTTTTTCCTCTATTTGCTGCTTCTTATTCTCCACACCTATTTTCTTTGCGTTTATATTCGACCAATCTTGCCATCAATCCTTAAAATACGTTGTTAAGTATTTCCTTTCTTTCCCATACAAATTGTTTAATCTTAGTTTGTTATAATGCTTGTTGTGGTCTATAGATACTACGTTAAACTATGCTAAACTACTAGAAACATGCTATTCAAATTCTTAGGCGAATTAATGGACGCTGGAAGGCAGCAGAAAAAGAAGAGAATAGCAGGCATTGATCAGGATGAACTGTTGGATCCAAAACTCCTAGCTGATCCAGACAGTTGCTTTTGTGAGTTTCAAGGGGTTGAAATCCATCACAAGCTTTGTGACGCAGAGTCTCATTCTTCAGATAACTCCTTATTCAGCCACAGCCAAGATGCCCAGGACCAGACACAAACACCATCCTTGAAGGTTGGTCTTCCTATGATTCTACTACACGGTTTTGGAGCTTCTGTTTTCTCGTGGAACAAAGTTATGAAGCGCTTAGCACACCTCACAGGTTCCAAAGTTCTTGCCTTTGATAGACCAGCATTTGGCTTAACTTCAAGACTCAATACTTTTGGGACCCAAATTAGTGATGCAAAACCTCTGAATCCCTACTCCATGGCATTTTCCGTGCTTGCTACCTTGCACTTCATTGATTTCTTGGCTGCTCAAAAGGCAATTCTGGTGGGGTATGAATCTTTCTCATCTTTGTTTTCTTGCTTCCTATGGATACAGATCCTTGTGTCTTTTGAGAATGTACAAGTATAAACTATGTAGCAGGTTTGTTTCTGTTTTTCAATTCCACTTTCATGAATACTGATACCGCTCGACCCCTTGGAATGCCAGGCATTCAGCTGGTTCTCTTGTAGCAGTTAATGCATATTTTGAAGCTCCTGAACGTATTGCTGCCTTGATCCTTGTTGCGCCAGCAATATTGGCCCCACTTGCTATTTCTAAGCCTAAGGTTGTTGAGACTAAAGGAGACAGATCAGACTCAAATAATCAAGGGATTCTGCGGTTCAAGCTTTTTGAAATTTTGCTCAAGTTTACCAAGTATGTCACAGAAGCAATAATGCGAATGATGAAGGGGATGGCAAATATGCTCAACTCTCTGTATAAGAAAGCACTTTCTTCTATTCTTCGATCTGCCTTCGCTGTAACGCTGGTATTGACTTTTCTTGTGGCTGATTTCTGCAAATGCACCCTGCTTGAATAACTTAGAGGCTTTTGCCAATTGAAGTGGATTTTTAATCCTGGCAAATCAAATTAAAGTACCAAATTCAGGATACCACCCTGAAGATGTCTTCTTTCTTTTATAAATACTTGGAAGTGATATTGCTTCAAAAGAATCATGATGTCTTAAACCAATAAAAGTTGACTACCAATATATAGATGGGTAAATTAAATCTCAAGTTGTCATTGCTTTGGCAAACATCCTGGGCACATGCCCTGGCATAGCCCTGTCATTGCATATTCATTTGTTGCTTAAAGATATCTCACCAAAAACACAGCTTTTAAATATTTTATGTGCAATAAAACTTGTCTATCTTATTTCTCAGGTAAGGTTGTTAATTGATAAATTTGGTATTGCTGCTGTAAGGACTGCATGGTATGATTCTAAACAAGTCGCCAAACACACCCTAGATGGGTATACCAAGGTGAATTACACTAATCTCCATGTTATTTTATGCTTAATCCCTGGAAGATGGAATTGAATGCGTAGCTGGTATTTATTTTCTGTTACCTTCAACTCATAGCGGTTATATCAAGATTTGTTTATGCAGCCACTCAGAGCAAAGGATTGGGACAGGGCTCTTGTAGAATTCACAGCAGCAATGCTTATAAATAGCGAGTCTCAATTGAAGCCACCAGTGGCAAAAAGATTGCATGAAATCTCCTGTCCTGGTAATAATTTCTTGCTCTATGTTATAACTTTTAGATTGGAATGATGGCGAATAGAAAAGCCCCTTCAAATGGGCAAGCAGTGATATTAATGGTGCTAATGGATATCCTGAGCTGCTGAAAGCTAAATCCATCTTTTAGCTGTGCCAATTCAGGACAACACCTTAGCCATACCAACACTCCAAGTCAAATAGCAGTTAATTCTCAGTTGTTAAGGCTATGTTGAACTTAGGAAAGAGATATATAAAGAAGTCGAAAGAACTTTCCATGAAAGATTTGTGAACCAAAAACTTATTGGATAATTCATATGCCACTCTCATTTACTGCTAATTATTTCAGTAGCTCAACATGAATATTGTTGATATGAATAGGCAGAAGGCAATGGTTTTACTTTGTTATTGTCTTAATGAAACTTAGTTCTGATTGTCACGGGCGACACTGATCGGATAGTTCCTTCTTGGAATGCTGAGAGACTTTCACGGGCCATCCCTCAATCTAAGTTTGAAGTAATTAAGAATTGTGGTCACTTGCCCCACGAGGAAAAGGTCGAAGAGTTTGTTAGAATCGTCGAGAAGTTTCTGAAAAGAGCTGTTGGTGGTTCAGAGGAGCATTGTCTACAAGCAGTAACTTGAAATCTGTATGCCTCAAATCTTCCTTACTTTCTTTAGGAATAGTGGAGTTTCTCAGATTCTAAATGCTAATTGGTAAATTAACTTCAAGGGTTGATCTCATGTATTCATGTGATGAAACATTTAAAGTACAGAAAAATTTGTTCAAAGAGGGCAAAAGGAGACGAAAACAATGTTCTTCTAAAATTTACTTGTAATTCTGTTAAAATAACTCATTTTCGGGATCTTTGTAATAGGATTGGGATCACCGGTCATTTTTTAAAAAATGTGCAACTTTATGCACTTTACATAGATATCATTAAGTTTTGGTTGAAGATCAACTTTTGCAACCTGGGCAGTAAATGAATTTCCCATTCTCTACAATGTCCACTGAATGAATTCTCCCAATGATATTTCAATAACGTGCTTTTGTCATTATGGAATGTTTTAATTTGTTGCTGGATTACTACAATTACAACATATTGCAGTAGCAAGCCACAGTTTTATCAGAAAAGAGACTCAGTTGATATGGTCAGACTCACATCTCGTAAGTTTGCAGGAATAAACCTGACATGAAGTCCTTCCCAAAGATCACATCACCAGCCGCCACTGTTTCTGCTCCTACTCCTATTGCAAAACCAGGTCTGGACCTCGTTCAGTCGCAGCAGCAGACAATGACATATTCAATTAAGTCTCTATTAGATGATCTGTTCTTGGGAGGAAAGTGGGAATGTAACCAACGCTAGAGGGAGGTGGTAGAGTTGTCCCAGGTGGACGTTAGCTGGACCCAGAAGCTGATGGATAACTAGATTCACCTAGAGATGGATTGTAATAATTTGTAGGATATGGCACTGAGATTGATTATGGAAGGGGGGCTAGTGGCAGTTGTGTTCCCTCACTGGATAGGTGCGTCCCGACTTCAGTAGACAATGCAATATTAGTCCTATGGTCCATGAGAACAAGTTCTGCCTCATTACCTGCAAAACCAGATTTTTGAGTTCAATAATCACATGACAAAAATCATCACAATGAGAGAACAAACTCTAAAAAGGTTCAATTTGTTGAGAACAGATCATGTTTCTATCAACAAAATTTGGAGTTCGCCAAAATTCTTCTGATTCCGAGTTAGCAGGAACTAAGGTCAATATGAAGCATTCAAGGTGGGAGAAATTAAATACATTGTCCATAAATACCTTGGTATGAACCTGTCTCTTTCCTGTCCTCCAAGATACTAATTGAGATGTCAGCAAATCCTCAAGGTTTTATTGAATTTCTTTAGCGCAACTGGTGGCTTCCTACTACTGCAGTTCCTGCCCTTGAAGAGGCTGAATTGTTGCTAGATTTGGCCAGAGATTCTTTCAAGACAACAGCTGCAGTCCCCTGAAGCCTTTTGCTGAGGAAAATGGTTTCTTTACAGTATACTTAAACTTGCAGCATCATATCGTGGAAATTCAAATCATCAACCAAAGCCACAAACTTGGTTTTCCATACAGGATTTGAGTACCCGGAAGCACCAATCTTGGTGCAATATCTGTTGTTGGGACAGTCCCACCCAACTGCAAACCATTGTAGCTTCTAACAAGAGGATGAACGCCAGAGCCCTTGAGCAGAAATTAGACAGACCCTCAACCCAGATTTTCTCCAAACCAAGCAAGTGAATAAGGATAGAAAGTGTGACAGAATATCTTCTTTTTTTGGCCAACTCACAGAATATCACTTTAACAAGGTTCTTTTGATAAAGTTGTATGTACAAGATAAAAAACGGTTAAGCCGTATTGCATTGTCTAGAAGGCTATTTCACTTTTATGAGAAGAAAATTCTTAGGCCTAAGCACAATTTAGAGGGTAATCTTTTGTCAACCTTTTCCCAAGAGAGTACACTACAGATGGCCCCGGAAAAGGACTCTATATAAGGGTGCAACCTTTTTGGGCTATCAATTTGGTTAAAATTGAGCAAATTAAGTGAAAGATAAAAGTTGATAAAACCAAACCTGGAAAATGTTCATAGCCAGTTTGCCACTAAATGTCAGTTGATACCCCAGTAAACCATAATGGGGAGGACGGGGGAGAGAACATGGAAGTCAAGAGTTTCGGCTTTCTTCATATTTGTATAGCACAATAATAACATTTATGAGTTCAACATTGAAACAAACTTTGATTATTTTTGGGCTTGAATGGTGAAGATAATTAGAGCATACTGTTAAAAGGCATCAATAGTAACTCTGTCAAAAAAAAAAAATTGCTTTTTTTTTCTGCTCAATATTTCAGCCAAGGAAGGGGAAGGCACCATGTTGTTCAACTTTGTGGTTTAGTTGTCTTGGAAGATGCAAATGGCTCTCTGAGTGGTGGTGCTAAGAAGAGTTTTCGACCAGCTCGCATAACCATCTGGTCACCTTCAAAACAAGTGGAAACTGTCCTAGTATACATCATTGTAGTAGACCCCAAGATGTCATCTTTGAATCCACATGCTTTGAAGAAGAACCTGAAACAAGCTATAAAGATAATGATAAGGAATCCTTCTAAAGGTAGATGTATATAAATCATTTATCATTGACCTATGGAAATGTCTGCGGCCATGCAAAAGTAACCAACCAAAGGTGGTGGCCTCATATTTCATTCTTATAGGTTTCCACATAATTTATTTGCAAAAAGTCTACACAGTGCTGTTGGTAAAACAAGATAAACTACACATTTCACTGAAACTATGAACCACCTATAAAATCAAATTTTAAGCCCTATTACAATTTTCTTTGCTCTCATTTAGGGTTGGAGGTAACCAAAGGGAGCCACTGAGCCAGATGTCATTAGAATGCAACCAGTAAGGTGCAGCACATTCAGGGAAAAAAAAAATTTCCATAGTTTGTAGGCTAGTTTTAATATACTTGTATGGCCCTTGTTAGAAGGACTATGACATGTATTAAGTGTAAATTACATTCTCTCCAACTTATTTCGGTATACTAGAATAAAATCAGGGGCTCAAGGCAAGTAATAGAGGCTACGCACTGTTAAAACCAATAAAAGGTGGATTAAAAACCCACCCAATTATGAAACAGAGAAGACGGACTGAAGAGAGCAGAGGCTTAGAATTTTTTGCATAATGACAAGAATTACCTCTCCTTCTTGGAACAAAGAGCAGCTATGTCATAAATGTCACTACTTGTGAGCATTCTGGAAGCAAAAAGAGAAAAATGTTAAACTTCAGTAACTACCAGTAGACATTTCAAAAACTTGTACATATAACTTCAGCCATGTATTCTCCATAGTGCAGTTCCTGGGCATTTATTTTGAATTTTGACAACTAAACTTGAAGAATGCTAGAATAAACAGACTTTACTAGCCATTCAGCTATGACAAATATGATTTTGAACCAGGTGACATGTTACTCATCTCTAGAAGAAGCTGAGTACGCGTTGGAAGACAAGATTAAAGTTGCCTGCTTACATAGAGCAGGCGGCATGTCACATGTTTAGGATAAATTGGATGATACAGGTAAAACTTTTCAATTTTATTGACTTTCAGAAATTAACATTGACACTGATAGAAGAAGAAATTAAGATTGACAAACCTTACAATCCTTTTAACAATCATCGTGCCAATTCCCATTCCCTGTAAAGAAGGAATAACCTGGAAGACACTGAAACACAATTATATGAAAATAAATGGTAGTTATGTATCTAATTAAAATGATATTTAATGCTACCAAAAGAAGAAACAAGCAAACACAGAAGCAATAATAGAGTCAATAACTTAGCCGTTAACCTTAAAAATATACAACTTGAGATTGATATCATAAAGTTTAAGCAAGGTTTTGTGGCAGAATTACAAATCTTCAAGCAATGCTTAGTTAGCAGTAAATTCAAGAACACAATTTCCAAAGGATTTTAATAGTACACAAATGAATAGACTGTGAGGTAAAAAGGAGATAAAGGACAAGTACCATGACATCGTAGATGGATGCAGTCAATCCTAAATCAGAAACAGCACGGCCAAAACCCACAAGCTGGCCGTTGGAAGCGGTGACGGGCATCACACTCTCCATCAAATCTCCAAAAAAACCCTTGTTGGTTTGCTTCTGCTGTTCTTGGTTTTGTATTTGCTTGGTGGTGTTAGTGGCATTGACATGCTGAGGTTTGCAGAAGACTGAGACAATCACACAACTGTGGGAGAGAGATATTTGAAGCTTGTCCAAGTCCATGACCTCTTCAACCACGCCGGTGCTAGGGTCCACCTCAGGGAATCGGTGGCAGGAGTAATTGCAACTGTTGTACAACTCACTGAGCTCTTGAAGATTGATGTGGAGGGGGTCTGTTGATATGTAAATTGGCATCAATAATGGCGGTGGTTTTGATTTTAAGCTGCCAAACTCCCTTGAATTCGGGTTTGGAATTGGGTTTAAGTTCTTTCTTCTTCTTGTGCTGTTTATCCATCGCAATTCCATGGATTTGGATGGATAACCCCCAGCACTACGACCACCACCACCACCACACTGTATCCTCATTATTTGTGTACAATTGGTGCTAGAAATAGCAGCAGCAGCAACTACCACCATTTCTTTTGTTTTTCTCCCGTTATTCTTCGTCTATACATACATTGAACTGAAGAAGAAGATGGAACACACGGAGAACTTGACCTGTAGGTGTTTGAGGAACATTCGGATGGCGGTGAACACTAATGATGGGGAGAGTTGAAACGTTCAGACTGGGTATTAAAATTAACGGAGGATTACGTGTTTGGATTATAAAAATGACTATAAAATCTTTAAAACAGTGAAACGAAAAAAATCGTCAATCAAATGAATGGTGGGGAGAGAAATTTATATTAAATTTTGGTTTCCTTCAGTTTTCTCAAAAAAGATTTTGAGAAAATAATTTTAAAAAATTAATATTTTGAAAAAAATAGTATTTTTTTTAATTGGTATGTTGAAAAATATTTTTTAATATTTGATTATTTTTAAAAAAATCTATATTCATGTAAAAAATGGTATTATTCATATAATTAACTACTAATAATATTTTTAAATCGTAATAATAAATCATAAAGGTGAAAAGAATAATTTTTTTTTACAAAATCTTTATCATATATTAATATAATTGATAGAGTTTACGCATTTAATTGTATAATAATTTGTAGTATCTCATGAATCTCTTCAAGCTCTTATACAGATAAACCTCATATTTTTCCAAATGTTGAGCAACATGATTTCTTTGTTTCATTGTATACTAAGACTGTATTGGCTATAAAGCTTGAATTTTGAACCTTGTTTTTCTTATATTGACTAAATTTCCGATGCTTAATTTATCCACTTCATTATTCTTTAGCTTGTTAAAAGAATAATTTAATAAAATTAAAATAATATTATAATAAGATTCTACAAACTTATAATTAATATAATAAATTATTATTATTTCATCCACTATCAATGAAATTGAAAAAAACTTTACGAGCATGTTTCTTTTCACATCATCAAAGAGTCAAAGTTCTTAAAGGGATACATGATACAAAAAGAAACCCGTTTGTAGAGTTTTTTTAATTCAACTGTAAGTGAATGAGATAATAATCCTATAATAAATTATATATTGTTCTTACACAAGATTTTATCCTACAACAGTTACAAACCATTATTAGCACTTTCCTACTCAAAATAGCTAATATTGTTCTACACAAAATAATCCTAAAATAATCATATTTAGTGTGTTCCTACACACAACCATATCCATAATAATATCATATGATTTGAAACAAGCACATCCTACACAAATGTTAGCCATTCTATTAGTCATGTAAAATTCTAAAAGAATTTTTCAAGTCAGCGTCTCTTAAGATTGTTATTTTTTAACCTTAAAGGCTTAGCTTGCTTCTTATGTTCCACTAAATAATCAAAAACAGCAATAAGAGACTCCTCATCAACTCCCTCCATTTACATAACTTCCTCATAAAAATGTACTATGCTCTCTTGATCATCAGTAATTTTTTTATAGTATTAGCAATCCCACCTAATTTCTTTATTATAGTGTCAAGTTTTTCATTATCAATATTTTCTTGAATATTTTTTCTTTTACGAGGAGACCTTGTGAGGTTTCAATTGAAGAAGATGCTTTTCCTCTTACTTCCTCACTAACTTCAGTTAGACATTAAGTCAACCTCATTAATATCTTCCAAATCAATATCAGTAAAAGATTTAGTAAAACTTCTCGTTGCCATATCTTTTCCAACAACTAAAGCCATGTCATCATACATTTTAAGTTTTTTGTTCAAAAATTATTCATACTTTGGATGTGTCTGTTGTATCATCAATAAACATAATAAGAATAGCTAATCTATTACAGTCAAGAAAAGTAAAAAAGAATGTTAAAATATTGTCGCCATTGCTTCATCATATGTTTTTTTATCATAAGTTATCATCTTCATATCGTCATCCCATCCAAATCCACTATGTCCTTGAATTTTGGATATAATCTGTCATGTATTCTTAAAAGTCCTAAGATGATTATCGATATGATTACGCTCACATTCAACATTGAATTTTTCAAAAGCTGAGGAAATCACCGAGCAAGTGCATGTGGTTTAAAAGTATTGAATTGTTTATTTCCCTTTTAAGCGTCCTCAACAAGTATTTCTAAAAAACTACGTTCCATTAGTTTTATCCACCTGAATTGCTTCGATGTACTTCTTTCTTTGATTTATTCATTTCTACAATAATAATTATATTAAGCAAACATAACAATATATATATATATATATATATATATATATATATATATATATAATAGACCCCAAAGCATAAAAAGTAACATTAATACTAAGCAAGGTATATGAATGAAACAATAATTTTAATAATATAACTAATTAACTCAAATGTCAAACAAGTTCAATCCAATCCAAATAGAAAACATAAAAAATTCTTGAAACATAATAACATTTAACATGCCAAAATTTGAAGTCTGCACTAATTGGTTCTAGCAATGTAATCATTCCACATAACTTGTGTAATTTCCTCTCTCTTGGTAATCCATTCTCTAATTTCATCTCTCTCTTCTCGTACTATAAGCATTGTTCTTACAGTTAACGACTCATTTTCATCAAGTGATCAGTGATTAATTGAGTCATTAGAATCAACTCTCATTATATGGTTACAAATGATACAACATGCTAACACTATACTACTTATGTTTGAAAGTCTCAAAATGGTTCCGCATCTAACACACGAAAACGTTTCTTCAAAATTCCAAAAACTCGCTCAACAATAGTTCCCAATGATGAATGACGCAAATTAAAGAGTTCTCTGCATTTTTTGGATGATGATCACTAAACTCTTTCAAATCATATTGAATACCACAATATGGAGATATAATTCCATTTTGGATGAATATCCAGATCAACAAGGTAATATTTGCCTACAAGTTCACAAAATTTAATTATTGCTAAATTCATTTACAAATAAATCACTATTATTTATTAGTCTTAAGTATTACCTTTTGGAATTCTAAATCCTCTTGGGCGTTCAAGTGCATCATTTAAAATACAAAAATCATGTTAGCAAGTACATAGGAAAATTTCAAACCAAAAGTGATGGTAGCCAAGACATATTGTGTTGTTCCCTTTTACAACTACAAAATCTTCCTTGAATCTCAAATGGTATAGATACACGAATATGAGTTCCATCTAATGCTCTCATACAATCTTTAAAATATGGGTAAAACCTTGGGTTGCTTGTTATTTCAGGAGGAGTTGGCTCATCAGGAAGTCTAATGAAAAGCCTATATAAATTCAAAATAGCTTCCAACACAATCCTAAAGTAACGGTGAACTGTCCAAGTTGATTTATAATATCTTGATATAATCACCCGTAATCGTACATTATGGATAATAAGGTGCAAAAATAAAATAATAACTTGCTCTCTGACATCCACCCATATACTTAATTGTAACAAATTGTTCCTAGTAAAAATGTCACAGAATTTTAAAAAATACAATTGGATGCATCCTTATTATATCAACACATTTCTGATTGACATAAGGTTCACGAGCTATTTGGTTCTTAAGTCTAAATCTTCCAACAACAATAATTCCAAAAGCTAATACTGATGCAGCTACAACCATAATAGATGCACGAATGGAATTATTATCCATTGGTAATCAGAAATATGTACAAACAAATCACAAACAAATTGTTAGCTTTAAAGTGATATATATTTTGAAATGATAAAACTTAAGTATGGTTATTGAAATAATTCATCTTATATTTTCAAACCAAAATAAAACTTAATTCTAAGTAATTTTCTATGGATTTATTGAACATATTTTTAGAAAAATTACTTGAATAATTTCAGGGCTTATATTCATGCACTAAAAAGTCAAAAGTATAAGCAAATGAAATTGAAAAATAATTTGAAAATGATTTTCAACTTATTTTTAGCCTAGAAAATGGTTTTGAAAGTGAGAAGACCAATCCCTAAAAGTAAGAATCAGTCCCCTACAAGTCAGTAAGCTTTTGTTTGCAAAAATAAATAAGAGGACCGATCTCCTGGTAAGTAAGGACTAATCGCTAACAAGTCAATAAGCGATTGGATTCAAATTGTCACAAAGGGATCGATCCCCTAAGCAGAGAAGATTGATCCCCCTGTGTATTTTGGCTTTTGTTTGCATGCTTCCGAGAAGAAGGGATATGTAAACACCGCAAATTTTTTGTATTTAATTAAACAATAAAATTAAATGGAAAAATGTTATAAGAAAATATGTGTATATATATCTATATTTGTTAAATTGAAAATGCATTAAAAAAATGAATGATAAAAATAATTACAATAAATATATATACATGTATTTGTCTAAAATTAAAAATGTAAAATAAAAGAAAAAAATAAATAAAAATAAAAATATAAATATAAATATAAATATAATATATATAATAAAAATATATAAATAAATAAAAAAGAAACGAAAAAAAAGGATCGCGTAACCCTAAAGAAACCCCCTTTTTTTTCCTTCCCCGAACCTCCCTGCCGATCTCCTTTTCTCTCGCCGGCCGACCGAACCAAGGCCCCAAGATCGGAAGCCACGCGTATATGAATTTTGCCTTCGGGTGTGATTGAATTATTGTACAACCTTGATCACGTCTACAGCCTTGCCATGGCCATGTTTATGATTTCCCTCTACGGAGGATGACTATGTTATCATCGCATGATAATCTTATAAGTTAGCCTAGTCTCCATCTGATATGAACTAGGTTATAAGATTTTGATCCTTCGATACATGTTTATGCATCAGTTATGCTTTTGAAGTTCTATCGATTTTGAAAGATTCTGAAGTTCTGTATGTTTCGAAAGATTGTGATGTAACTTAATAGATTTGTTACCTCGAAATTATATTTCTGTTGATTATGTTTTCCATCTACGCATTTTGGAAGCTATGTGATATTTGTAAGGTAATGCTATCTTTTAGTTTTATCATGGAATCAGTGTGATTCGACCACCATGATCATTTTAAATGCATTTCTTACTGGGTTTTTTCCTGAAAGCTCACACCTCTACCTTTCAGATTATTTGCAATGATCTACAAACGCTACTTGCCGCGTACACGACGTAGGCTGGTGGAAAGAGCTACCTTAGGCTACTTTTTATACACGCAGAGGTATACCATTGCATTCCTTTACCAGACACATTTTGTAAGCACAGACATATAATGAAAATATTTTGTTGGGATGTAATTCGTAAGAAAACAAATGTAAAGAATATTTCTTTTGAGAATTAATCGTAGAGTACTAATCTTAGTTGAAATCGATATATGTTGGCTTGATGATGCAAATTGGGAAGCATGTTTGATAGTTCTAGATATCTAGGATTGTTAAAGCGTTTGATTTGCAGGTGGGTAGGCTTATATATAAGCCGTTATGCTGCCGAAATTTCTATTGGCCATTTAGCTGTAAAATTTAATTTAAGTATGATTGTCGATGAATAAGTAAGATAAAAGAAACGGCACTGAACATGAATGCAGTCTAAGTGAATGAAGGAATAAGTAGGAATTTAAAATTTCAAAAAAAAATTTCCTCCGAATTTCCAAGGTCAAGGGTCGTTACAGATTTAGGTGGAATCAGAGCAAAAACTGTCTAGTACTGTCAATGTCGTTAATAAGGATAAAATTTCATCCCAAATGTCAGTGCTTGTCTGGTTGTAGGCAATGTATACCTAATGAAGTTAAGATTTGATCTTTGGTTTACGCACAGGTTGTAGATCACGTGTATCATGCGAGGAAGATAAGGCCGCCCACGGAGGCAAGCTCAGCCACCTCCACCGCAATCAGAGAGCCCTAATACTCATATGGCTCAGTTTGAATGGTGGTTGGAGCAGTGTCTCGAGTGAGGACTGGAATCGATAGCTGCCTTGCTTGCCCAAAACTTAGGGGCAAATGCTTTTGATTCAGCTGGTACAACACCGATCCCTACTCCAGTGCTAACTCCTCCACAAGCACCACCTCCTCCTCCACAAGTTCCCCCGGTACCTTTGCACCTCAGCTGCCCATACAGACTCGGACTGAAGAGAGGAACATTGGTAGAATGAGGGATTTCCTAAATATGAAGCCTCCAACATTTAGAGGAGTTAAGGATCCGATAGAGGCTGAAGAGTTGCTAACAAACCTAGAGAAGATTTTTTATTATTTAGGGTGTTCTGATGTGGAGAAGGTCTCTATGGCCAAATACATGTTGAAGGGCCAAGCAGAATACTGGTGGGGATCCACGAAGGTCCTTCTGACTGCTCAGCATCCGGTGATTGGTTGGGATGCATTCATGTTAACGTTCAGAGAGCAATATGTTCCACGAGCTGCCCAGCAGAAGATGCGGACTGACTTTTTGAATCTAGTATAGGGCAATATGACTGTAGATGAGTATGAAAGCAAGTTTACTATGCTGATGAGATATGACCTTGAGACATTTAGAAATGAAGAGCGTCGTACTGAGAGGTTTCTGTCTGGGTTAAGACCGGCTATTAGAGACAGGCTGTTGGGATTATGGATCACTGAGTTTAGATATGCTCTCTGTAGGGTACAAATGATTGAGAGGGGTCTGGATATTACACTGGTTGAGTATAGCTCTCGAGGAAAGATTGGTGATAAGGGTAAGAGGATAAAGTCTGCCAGACATGGTTATCGGAAGGGCCAACCCAAGAGGCAGAGGACAGATGAGTCTAGGACTAGGGTTGATAGTCCCACAGCTTCGGCACCTACTCCACAGACTACCAGAGGTCCGCAGCAATATAGGAAGTTATGTAGGGAGTATGGTAAACCCCATGAAGGTATTTGTTACTGGGCCACAATGAGCTGCTTTGGGTGTGGACAAAAGGGGCACATTGTAAGGGATTGCCCATAGAAGAAGATTCCACAACCCCCAGAGCAACCACGACAACCTGAGAGCTAAGCTCCCCAGAGACATATTCCACAGAGACAGGCTACCACAATGGAGAAGGGCAAGAAGCCTGTCATTCAAGGGAAAGTCTTTGCTTTGGATAGAGCGACTATTGATACCTCTACTGAGACTATTCGGGGTAAGCTTTTAGCTTGCAATCATGAAGCACATGTAATATTTGATTTAGGTTTTACGCACTCTTTTATATCACCCCATTTTGCATGTAAATTGCCTGTGAAACCTGAGCCTTTAGATTTCATGTTACACGTTACCACACCCATATATAAATCTCAAAGGACTGATATGGTGCGTAGGAACTGTGAAATTAAGATAGGAGATTGTCACACCCTGCTTTCGGGTGCCTTTCATCCATACATACACTACTTACGGTTGGGCTGTGAGACGATGCAATTACTAAATTTCATAAATTTACAGCAGAAATATTTTAAAGCTTTAATTCACACTCCCAAGTGTGTGTAGATATACAAAATCAATTGTATATAATATAATATCTTTACATAACATCCCCATACAACTGTTTACATTTTCGATTCATGACTGTGCGATACATTATAATAGATACAAGATACTCGTGTATATACAAATCTTTATACCTTTGCAACTGGTGGGAGCTGTCCAATACAAAAAGGATCTCGAGAACACCGTACTATCCTACTTCTCAGTATCTGGAGGGGGAAAAAGACTGGGATAAGCAAACCATAGCTCAGTAGGGAAATGGATGCTAACAGGTAGATATTGTACTATCTACATAGCCCATGCATGCATAAACCCAAAACATGTTTCAATACAAATGAAATTTATACCAGAAAAACCATTAAAACAGTTATTCTCTTAAGAATTTTCATAAAACAAATATACAATACTTCCATTTAAAACATGCTTATCAAATAGTACTATCATAGCACAAGTATTAAAATCAAGAGATTTATCAAAACACAATATCTCTTTCTTTTCTGAGTTTCTCAACTTCCTCTTATCTCTGAGACAGGCATGAAAATTTTTGACAATCTAATATCCACGACATATGACTATAGTCAGTGATCCCAGGCCTCACTGATCAGGTATGCATAGGACATCACTTCGCCTGAAGGGGGATGGGTCAGTCCTACCCTCGGCTCATCTCAATCAACACCATCTCCTCATATCACATATACTAACGATACAATGTACGCCATGTGTCATCTACGCGATACTCGTACTCACGTGCACTCAGCATGATACATAGTATACGAACGGACAACTACACAGTTCAATGTACGACCATGGACCCAGTTCATCTACCAACTCCAATGGACTTATCATCCTGAACCATGTCTCATATACCAAACGAGCAATCAGCGTGACACACAGTCATCCTAAGGCTCCAGCGCGGTATTTCTCAGTGCAAGTAACAGTTTCTAACACTATATCAACTCAAACTCAGCAAATCTGGTGCGAGCAATGTTCCAGCACCTTTCTCAAATCCATCGTGCGAGATGAACTCCAGCATGGTATATCAAAACATAGAAACATGTGCGAACTGAAACTCCAGCACATTATCATTATAAAACCTCGTGCAAGTTACGCTCCAACACGGTTTATCAAAACATGTAAACATATGCGAGCGAAACTCTAGCATAGTTTAAGTCATTAAAACGGGTGTGAGCTGGAGCTCCAACACCGATTCACATCTCAAATCTGATAGGTGGCTATTTTCTCTTTTAAAAATTCAAAACATGTATATTCACGTAGCATGTCGGTCCATGCTAAACATGTAAAACTAACCAACCTATCCATCATCATTTCTCAATTTCAAAATCAATACATAGTTGAGAAAACATCGAAAACATGCATGTCATGCTATTTTCTTACCATATCCCATTTTCACAATACATATATATCATAGTACATTTCATGATTTTCATATCATTTCATAGTTCCATAGCTAAACGTAGTAACTCTAACGTCATAACTACTAAAATCGCAGTAAAACACATACGAATATCTCTATTGCTAACATACAATCCCTTACCTCGAATTGTGCTCGTATTTTTCTTCATCTCGTTTAGTTCGTTTGCGATCCGGATTAACCGTGTTCCACGTATTTCAATCCCTTTTACTTAGCCAAACTTGTGGTAGCCAAAACTCCTTCTCTTGGTCACACCAATTTATGATTTTTTTGGGTATGTTGTTCTCCTTACTTCAAGAAACAACTTTCCCTTCTTGAGCTTCTTCCAAAACTGGCTGGAATGTAGTGATCTTTGAGTGAGAAAGCTTGGTTTCTTGAGAGAAAATGCCAGGTGTGAGTTTGGTGGGAGAAATCTGAGTTTTTAATCCAAATCTTGTGCCCTTTTTATAGATGCAGAGACATGAAATCGATCTGGTCCTTGTAGAGATCGATCTCTGCATGGTTTGGTAGTCTTTTTTACCAAATGCAACTACTACCAGATCGATCTTCTTCTATGATTGAGATTGATCTGTTTGCAAGAAATTTCTTTCTTGGAGATCGATCCTCCTCTTGCAGGAGATCGATCTGCTCTTTACAGAACCTTAAGGAGATCGATCTGTCGAGGGCTCGATATCAATCTATCTCAGACAGAGAGTTAAGGAGATCGATCTGTCTTTCCATGAGATCGATCTGCCTTGTGAGACCCCATACATGTATAGTTTGTAATATGTGTAAATGGATCAAATGAATATGAAGCATAAGTGATGTAAAGTCCATAAATGTAATGTACACACTTATAATAAGAGTATGTGATGTACGTACAGGTTTCACTATGTATGAATATGAAGGATTGGACTTTTGGATGTGATGAATGTGAGTGGAATGAGAAATGAGTAGTGTGGTAAATGGAAGGAAGTCGCATGAATCTAAATACTTTCATTTGGTTTTATATTGTATACCTTTGGTTATACAATGAATACACGCAAGTTTTAATATGTATGAAGCTTGAAGGGATGCAAGTTTCAAGTCATAAAAGTGGTCGAATGAGAAAATAACTATGGCAACAAATTGAGGATGTTTTGTGTGAAGTTACTGTAAAAAATTACAGCAAAATCTGAAAAATATAAAGGCTAGATCGATCTCATAGGATGAGAGATCGATCTGAAAGAGCCATAATGCTCTTATTTGAGCAATAGAACAGGGCAGATCGATCTCCTAAACATTCTGTAATGAAGAGATCGATCTTTAAGCATACAAATCGATTTCCTTAGCTCTCGGGTTGGAGCGGATCGATCTCAAGCTTCGACAGATCGATCTCATGCCTTAAAATGTCATGAAAATGAAGGATTTAAGAGGACTAGATCGATCTCATGCTTCGACGGATCGATCTCATCAAGCTATTTCTATAAAAGGAGCAGTGAAATCTATATTTTTTTGAGACAAAACCTTTCCTTTCCATTTCCTCCTAAAACCTAACTTTCTCACTCCTAAATCTACCCATTTTCAGTAAGATTTGAGGGAAGACCATTAGATACAAAGTTGTTCATCTTGAGGAAGAGAACAACATATTTGGGAATCAAAACCTCATTGTTGGTATTGAAGGAGCAAGGAACATTTCACTTTGGAGCAAGAGGAGAAACTAGATTGTAAGTTTCTAATACTCCAGCCTAAGTACATTAGTCTATTTATTGATTTTGGAGTTAACTTGTGTATGTATTGATGGTTGGAAACCTCCTAAGTTGTGATGGAACTAGAGTGTGACCTAGAAAATGGAATGAGTTTAGTGTGAGAAAGTGTAAATTGAATGAATTGATGAAATTGTGGGTATGTTAAGTTGTTATTTGAGTAATGTGGATGATATGAAGTGGGTAAATAAAGCTACATTGTGGATTGAGTGAATTTATGAAAATGAGGGTATAGGATATTTGATAATATACCATAAGTGAAGGAAATTTATGAAGTATGAACACTATGAGCTTAATATCGCTTTAATATCGGTTTATTACAGATTAATAGATTTGAAATATGAGGGGAACAATAAAACGAGACCTTATAAGCGTTAATAGAAACTATAAGTCGAATCTGTAAGATCCGATTTTTTATCGTATTTCCTTATGATTCACACATTGTATGGATATTGTTATATGTTAATGGAATCATAAGACAGATAATTTTGATCATATAAATATGAATGAAATAGTCGAACGTACGTAAAATTTGAAAACGAACAGTTAAGGAATTTCAAATTAAATTTATGAGATTTGAATTGTCCGGACAGAGATATGAATTTTAAATGAGAAATTATAGTGGGTCCAAGAAGGAAAGTCGGTCTAAATTGGTCCCAAACGTGTAGAAGGGTAAAATGGTCAAACGACCTAAAAATTCAATACAAATTCGATAAGAAATTATTATTAAAAATATGAATTTAGGAAATCTTGATCAATACCAGAGAAATTATTGAAAGGGGAACAATAAAACGAGACCTTATAAGTGTTAATAGAAACTATAAGTCGAATCTGTAAGACCCGATTTTTATTATATTTTCTTATGATTTACACATTGTATGAATATTGTTATATGTTAATGGAATCATAAGACGGATGATTTTGATCATATAAATATGAATGAAATAGTCGAACGTACGTAAAATTCGAAAACGGACAGTTAAGGAATTTCAAATTAAATTTATGAGATTTGAATTGTCCGGACAAAGATACAAATTTTAAATGATAAATTATAGTGGGTCTAAGAAGGAAAGTCGGTTTAAATTGGTCTTGAACGTGTAGAAGGGTAAAATGGTCAAAAGACCTAAAAATTCGGTATAAATTCGATAAGAAATTATTATTAAAAATATGAATTTAGGAAATCTTGATCAATACCGGAGAAATTATTAAATTCCGAGTCCAATTGATCAAGATACGAATTTAGTATGATTAACTGAAATTTTGTTTCGGGACACTATATCGGAAACACAGGGAAAATTATACCGAAAAAAATAATTAAAGAAGATAAAAATATACTTAATTAATTAAATATATTAATTTAAGGAATAATGTAGATATTTTATCAAAAAAATTATTTTTTATTCAATAAAATAATAATATAATTAATTAATTAATAAATTGAAAAAAAAGAACTAAATTCGCGAAAAAACGCAAAACAGAAAAAAAAAGGGGGAAGAAGGAAGACGACCGAGGGAGACCTCAACGCCGACGGCCACCGGCGACTTGGACGGCCAGAGAACAACCTGTGAGGGGCGACGATCATTGTGGGAGCCCCCAGGAGTCGCGACGGGCACGGACGGCGCCGAAAAAGGGAGATCGGTGAAGGAATTTGTCGAGGGGAGAAGAGGAAGATTTCGACCGTTCCATCGTCGATCAGCCCGATCCAAAGCCAGTCGAAGCTTCCTCTGCTCGAGACGAGTTGAAGGACGACAATAATGCGCTGGAAAATGGCTGAAAGCACCGGCAAAGGCGAGAAAGGAGAATTGGTAGTGAGACCGAGGAGAGAAGAGGACGAACTAGCCATTTTTTGGCTAGCCAAGGCCAAGCCGACACCAGATCCTTGCACCGCGAGGTCCCGCAGACCTGCTGGAGGTGGAAGCCGACGAAAAACCGGTTGACAGAGCTCCGAACGGCGAGGGAGAAAAATTGAACCGGGTAAAATCGGACTGAACCGGGCTGAATAAGACCGGGCCGGTTCAGCCAGGGAAGAAAGAAAAGAAAAAAGAAAAGAAAAAGAAAAATGGAAAAAGAAAGAGGAAAAATTGAGAAAAAAATCTGACGATGCAATCAAGTTACAGATAAGCCGGTAAGCAGTCGAAATTAATCGATTTAATTCTCGGGATAATTATTTAAATTATATTTGATCGAAATTGACCCGATAAATGAATAAATGTGTAGCTCGATAATTGACGACAAATGAGAGCTCGAGTCAGCCTCGATTTGCATATCAACACGAAATCTCGGGTAAGTGAAGCTCGATTTCTATAAATTGGATTGTTATACGAGTTAGGAATTAATCACGTGCGTTGCGATTTAATTTCTGTATAATTTCGTAATGTTTGGAAATGGAAAATTAATTGTCGAAATAATTGTATAAGCTATCCAAAGAGCCTAGAACGAGGCCCAATAAGCGTTGAGGGCCTAATGAGCCCAAATAGGCCTCGATGATGTGAATAGTAAGTGGAAATGGGCGTAAAACAGGAGTAAGGCCCATTAAGGTGTAATCGGACCCAATAAGAGTAAACGGGCCCAACATTTTAAATTTAAGCTCAATAAAGGTTAAATATGGATAAGTGTATTGGATTTAACTCGATAAATGATTATATGCAGCTCCAGAGATTTAATTAGGAGCAAATCGGACTGAGCGAAATTCTCTGCACTGGAAAAGTCAGACTGTACAGAGAATCGAGGTAAGGAAATTTTGTAAGCACGTAGAGATACTTGCGCGTATTTTTGGGGTTATTTACATTACGTAGAATTTCATAAGGTATCTAGAAGTAGAATAATAATTTTTACAAAAATCGGGGTATATGTGAAAATTACGATTTTACCCCTAGTTTGGAAAATTTCAAAAAAGGTAGTATGGCTATGAAATTGCATGATTTTCATGTTTTTGATATTCCTATGATTATGTTGCTTTAATTTAAGCAAATTATGGATAGGTTGGCTGTTTATTTCATGTTTTTACATGAAAGGGCATGAGTTAGGTGCCAGCTGTGATTTTTGATTTGTTTTAGTGAAATTGAGTAGTCTATCATGTTTTTATGATTTTTATGAAATCGTACTGGAGCTTCACTCGCACGAGGGTTTTTCTGATATCATGAATATGCATGGAGCCATGCTGGAGCTTTGCTCGCACAAGAATTTTATGACATGCATATGACAGTGTTGGAGCCTCCTATAGATTGTGTGTCATAGTGAGAAGATATGATCGCACGTGTAGATTGAGGCATGGGTTCGTTATTGACATGGTTTGGAGCGGGATAAGACTTATGGCAGGCACCCCCAGACTGTGATATTGGGTTCATGGAGTACGTTGTACTGTGTATGTCACACAGAGTACGCTATACCATGTAGTCATGACTATTGTATTCACGTGATGTGATATTCTAGCGGGTAGGGTGACCCACCTCCCGTTACAGTTGTGATACCCCACACACCGGGATCCGTGTAACTTGGGATCACAGGGACATAGTCCTCGATTGTTTCTATACAATAACCTGCATGTCTCACATGATATACATTTGATTGGTCTTGTTAGACCAGGGTAGACCCGAGGGAGGGGTCGAGCCCTGATTTGTAATCATTTTCATGAAATGTGGTATTAAATGAGAAATTGATGGGTTTTACGAGGATATTAATGATTTTAAAGATGTGTTGAATCCCTTTGGGATTGTTTTGATGAGTTTTACTGTACCGAGCATGAGAGGTTTTACATGAGATATTTTTCATGTTTTACATGTCGATTCATGTTTTACGATATATGATATACTCATACATGGCATGGTTTTAATTGCCTCATGCTCGAGAATAAATGTTTTGCATGTCATGCCTTTACCAACATGTAGATAGTGTAGTTATCTACATGCTTACATTATTGCCTTACTGAGCAAGTTGCGCTCACCCTTTCATTTTTCACCCTACAGGGTACATTCAGTAGAAGAGAGTGACAGTAGTCTTGCATTTCGGTTATCCGCTGCTTCCTATCAAGACTAGGTATACACATTCGTATAATTTTATATCTGAACATATAGAGGCACTGTACTATACACGAATGTAATATTGAGGATGTATTTAGTTAAAATAAATTGATATGTAAATGAAATATGGAAAATAGATGTTAAGGTAAGTAACATGACAAGAGGGACTAATATTGACTCATAGCCCAACTATTAGTAGTGAAACTATTCACAACGGGTAAGGGAATGAAAAAACAAAAAATTTATAGGGATTTTTAGGAAAAAGAAGGTCGTGATAGAGGTGGTATCAGAGCTAAGTTAGCCTGATATGAGTCGGTGTTAGTGGTTAAGTAAATTTACATCTCAATGTACTGTGCATTGTTTAGATACAATTGTGTATATCAAGATGGAAGTGCAACTAAGAATTTAGTTTCAAATGCAAGAATATAGTTTTTATAACTGATAGCTGCTATGGTAGAGAGGCGAGTACACATGCTCGAGGCCGTAGAGATAGGCTTGAGATTCGAATGAGTCGTTACATGATACTCAGGATGAGATTGAGGTGGAGGCTGATGTTGAGCACAGTCCACAAGGTCCTATAAAGAGACCAGACAGTATTAAGACATGCTTCAAGAGGATGGAGTGGAGTGTAGAAAATATTTTGGAGTTGTTTACTCAGTCTATGCAGGTAGTTGAGGATAGGCAGGGTAAAGCCTGAACATATGCCTCAGACTATAGATATTTTCACACCCCTCTGGTATTTAGCGAAGTAAAGAAACCAATAGTTACTGAGGACTGGGTGAATGAGATATCAAAGTTGTATGGATTCTTTCAAAGTATGTCGACCAAAAAAGTGACTTTTAAATACATTTATGTTGGAGGGCGAGGCAGAGTATTGGTAGAAATATGCTCGACCCATTTTAAGAGTTAGACATTCAGGATTGATATGAGAGATAATTCTGGATGCATTCCGGGTAAAGTATATCCCAAATACTGCTCAGAGGAAGTTACAGATGAATTTATGAGTTTAGTTCAGGGAAACCAAATCTATTGATGAGTATGAATCTCAGATTACATCCCTGGGCAGGTATGAACCCGATATTATGGACAGTGAGAGTCGGAAGTCCGAAAGTTCATGGAAGGACTCAGATCGTCTATCAAAGTTGATTGGCCCGTTAGATATCACTATTTACGATGAGGCAGTGTGCAGATTACAGTGCGTGAATAAAATTAGGAATTGCATGCTTCTAAGTTTGAGAAAGGCAATAAGGGCCAAAATAGAGATAGAAAGGAAATAATGGATAACAGAGATGTCAAAGCGAGAAAGAGGCGGTTTGGTAGGAAATTTAGAGTTAGTGAGTTATGGGCTAAGATGATTGGTAAGCCTTAGTGTATCCAGTTTCAACGCTTACATGGAATTGTGATTGGAGGACCCCGACCTGCTAATGGGCAGTGTTGGATGTGTGGTAGTTACCATGAAAATAGGCGGTTGAATGAGGGTGAGTGTCTGCCTTGGACCAGGACACTATTGATACTTCATTTGATGAGGCGTAAGGTACCACCTTGATTGTTAATATTGAAGCAATTATTTTAATTGATCCTACTACTACACATTTATTCATATTGTCGTCATTTGCATATAAGTTAGTGAAATATGTGAAGCCTATATCATTAGACGAAATGCTGATAGTTAGCACCCCAATGAAGGATAGTCTGCTAATTAAATACATCGGTAGAGATTGTAAGTTGAAAGTGGGGGAAAGGAACATGCGGACCAATCTCATTCTATGAAATATGAGTGTTTTGATGTAATATGGAGAATAAATTGATTGGCTACAAACTATGTTGTTGAAATTGCTATTTTAAGATAGCAATGTTTCACCCTAGAAAAGTGTACAGTAAGTTTTAACAAGTAATGAAAGAGTTTTGTTATAGTTGATATACGAAATGAGATAAGCTTTGAGATGTGATAGATCCTGAATACAAGATATATTGGAATAAGAGGCGTATGCCAGGTAAGAATATCTCTAATATGTGAAGTAATTTGGATTAAGCAATATGTAGTGAATATGAATTGCGACCAAGGATAAGGGGGGATATATCCACAACCAGTCCATGTGGTCAAGTCTGAGGGTTAATAAAGGTATTTCAAAATACCTCCCCGCCTAAAGACTTGACAGTGTCTAGAAGTACACATAACCTATAAATTGAAATTGATAATCATAATATATACGTTTAAAATTAGGGTACCTTTACTTCTACGATAAAGAAATATAGAATTCAATTAATCATGAAGGTTTAAAAATTAAAATTTTATAAAATCTGTTAATATAAGAAAAAGGAAATGACGCGGGTTAGTATCTTGAACAGAAGCGATTTTGAAATGACATTATACGTTTATGCGTACATAGGTTAAGGATATGGGTGATTGAAATATTTAGTGGAACTCAACTACGATGAGGTTCTTTTCTCATACTGACATTTGTTCTATGGTAGTGAGCCTAAGAGTTGAAAACTAGACTTGATTTATCGAATCGAATATGATCAGCGTAAGAATAAGTATTCTGTTCTACTATTAATGATCCATTGGGTTAGCTGCGAAGAGCGCAAATTTTTTTTAGATCGATTGGAAGTTTGGGTTTTATCCGTTGAGAATTTGGAACGTGGATGTGCCCATGACAATTCTTTGTACTTGTTAGGGCATTGATGAATAAGGTATTTAAACTTTACCTGGACCGATTTGTTATCATCCTTATTGATGATATTTTGGGTGTATTTAAAGTCCAGGGAAAATCATAAACAACAATTGGAAATTGTTTTTACAGATGATTTGTTGAGAGTTCTCGAAATGGACTACTTTGTTGACACGTTTAACTTAGAAAAAGTTGTATTTGAATGGGATGATAGACGTGACAGTAGTTTTGGTGTATTGAAGTAAGAACTGACCACCACATTTATTCTCACCATACCCAACAGATTAAGAGGTTTCTCAGGATATATGGATGACTTGAAACCAAGATTGGGCTGTGTGTTGAAGCAAAATGAGATGATAGTCACGTATGGATCCAGACAGTTCAAGGACCATGAAAGGACTATTTGGCCCATGATTTAAAGTTGGTAGCTGTAGTAATGCACTGAGGGTATGGCGCCACTACTTTTACGGTGAGAAATTTCAGGTATGCACTGATCATAAAAGTCTCAAGTATCTGTTTTCATAAAAAAAAATGAATATGAAATAACAAAGAAGGTTTGAGCTTCTGAAGGATTATGATTGTGAGATATTGTACCACCCAGGAAATGGATAATATAGTGGCTGATGCTTTGAGCAGAAAGAGCCTTGGGATGGTAATGGTCAGGGAGCGGAACTGTAAAGCAGTTTGTGAGCCTCAGTAGTGATGTGATCCCTTCTGATGATGACAGTAATTATGTGACAGTTAGCCTGATGTTAGAATCTAATTTTGTTGATCAGATTTGACAAGTTTAGCGTGATAATCGACAGGGTGTCGATAGTGTTAGTCAGATTTAGATAGGTACAGTGACAGAGTTCACAGTGAGTGATGATGACTTACTGAGGTTTGGACGTAGAATAATGGCTCCTAAAGACCACAGCTGTTGAGATTGTTAATGACAGAAGCTCACTATTTGGGATATACAGTGCATTCACTGAGCAATAAAATATATCAAAATTTTCAAAAAAGGGTATTGATGGTCAGGTATGAGAGAGATATTGAAGAGTTGTGGCGAAGTGTCTTATATGTCAGCAGATTAAGGTTGAGCACTAGAAGTCTGTAGGATTATTGCAGCCTCTACCAATTCTGACATGGAAGTGGGAACAAGTTACCATAGATTTTGTGACAGGTTACAGAGGACCGTAGGAATCACGAGGCTATTTGAGTGATGGTCGATAGATTGACTGAGTCTACCCACTTTATGGTTATGAAAGCCATAGATACTCTGAGTGCATGAGCAGATTTATATAAGTAAGAAGATTGTGGAACAATAGGTAGCATTCCAGGGAGTATTGTATCAGATAGGGATTCCCGCTTCGCTTCCACTTCTGGGAACGTGTTTCAGGAAGCTATGGGAACTCAGTTGAGTGTGAGCATAGCGTTCTATCCTTAGACAGATGGTCAGTCAGAGAGAACTGTATGGGTTCTAGAGAACGTGTGCAATTGATGTTAGAAGCTCCTAGAATGATCATTTGTTATTAGCTAAATTGCCCACATCGATAGTTATCACTCGAGTATCGATATGGCATTGTGTGAAGAAGTGGATAGAAAGAAGTGGGTGACAGATAGAAAATTGCTCCAAATCTAGTATAATAAGCCTCTTAGGGTGTTCAGCTGATTATGAGAGAATGAGAACACATCAGAACGATAGAAAAGCTATGCTGACAAGAGATGGGAATCGTGAGGATTCATCGAGTGTGAATTTGTGTGTTTGGAAGTCTCTCTTTCTAAAATTATAATGAGATTCAAGTATTAAACAGGAAGGAGAAGGTGTTGAGGTCTAAGATGATCTCCCTAATTAAAGTCTTTCGACAGTATTACACTTCGGAGGAATTTAAATAGGAGCTGGAGAGTAAGAGTATGATATGTGTGAAGTATCCGGAGTGGTTTACAGACTAACTTGGTTCTAATTTGGAGGACCAAATTTCTTAAGTGGGGGAGATTATGTAAGACCTAATTTTTATCGTATTTCCTTATGATTCACACATTGTATGGATATTTTTATATGTTAATGGAATTATAAGACAAATGATTTTGATCATATAAATACGAATGAAATAGTCGAACGTATGTAAAATTCGAGAATGGATAGTTAAGGAATTTCAAATTAAATTTATGAGATTTGAATTGTCCGGACAAAGATACAAATTTTAAATGAGAAATTATAGTGGGTTTAAGAAGGAAAGTCAATCTAAATTGGTCTCGAACGTGTAGATGGGTAAAATGGTCAAAAGACCTAAAAATTTGGTATAAATTCGATAAGAAATTATTATTAAAAATATGAATTTAGGAAATCTTGATCAATACCGGAGAGATTATTGAATTTCGAGTCCAATTGATCAAGATACGAATTTAGTACAATTAACCGAAATTTTGTTTCGGGACACTATTTCAGAAACACAGGGAAAATTATACCAAAAAATAATTAAAGAAGATAAAATATATTTAATTAATTAATTAATTATATTAATTTAAGTAATGGTGTAGATATTTTGTCAAAAAATCATTTTTTATTCAATAAAATAATAATAGAATAATTAATTAATTAAAAAAAAAGAAGAACTGAATTCACGAAAAAACGCAAAACAGAAAAAAAAAGAGGGGAAGAAGGAAGACGACCGAGGGAGACCTCAGTGCTGACGACCACCGGCGACTTGGATGGCCAAAGAACGACCGACGAGGGGCGACAATCATCATGGGAGCCCCCAGGAGTTGCGACGAGCACGGACGGCTCCAGAAAAGGGAGATCGGTGAAGGAACTTGCCGAGGGGAGAAGAGGAAGATTTTGACCGTTCCACCGCCGATTAGCCCGATCCAAGGCTAGTCGAAGCTTCTTCTGCCTGAGACGAGCCGAACGACGACAACAAAGAGTTAAGAAATGGTCGGAAGTGCGTGCAACGGCAAGAAAGGAGAACTGGTAGCGAGATCGAGGAGAGAAGAGGCCGAACCGACCACTTTCCAGCCAGCCAATGCCAAGCCGACACCAGATCCTTGCACTGCGATGTCTCGCGGACCTGCTGGAGGTGGAAGCCGATGAAGAACCGATCGGCAGAACTCCGAACGACGAAAGAGAGTAATCGAACCGGGCTAAACCGGATTGAATCGGGCTGAACCAGACCGGGCCGGTTCAGCCAGGGAAGAAAGAAAAGAGAAAGAAAAGAAAAGAAGAAGAAAAAGGGAAAAAGAAAGAGGAAAAATTGGGAAAAAAATCGACGATGCAATCAAGCTACGAGTAAGCCAGTAAGCGGTCGAAATTGACCGATTTAATTCTCGGGATAATTATTTAAATTATATTTGATCGAAATTGACCCGATAAATGTATAAATGTGTAGCTCAATAATTGACGACAAATGAGAGCTCGAGTCAACCTTGATTTACGTATCAACACGGAATCTGAGGTAAGTGAAGCTCGATTTCTATAAATTGGATAGTTATACGAGTTAGGAATTAATCGCGTGCGTTACAATTTAATTTCCGTATAATTTCGTAATGTTTGGAAATGAAAAATTAATTATCGTAAATAACTGTATAAGCTATCCAAAGAGCCTAGAACGAGGCCCAATAAGCGTTGAGGGCCCAATGAGCCCAATAGGAACCGGTGATGTGAATAGTAAGTGGAAATGGGAGTAAAACCGGAGTAAGACCCATTAAGGTTTAATCGGACCCAATAAGAGTAAACGGGCCCAACATTTTAAATTTAAGCTCAATAAAGGTTAAATATGGATAAGTATATTGGATTTAACCCGATAAATGATTATATGCAGTTCCGGAGATTTAATTGGGAGCAAATCGGACTGAGCGGAATTCTCTGCATTGGAAAAGTCAGACTGTACAGAGAATCGAGGTAAGGAAATTTTGTAAGCGCTTAGAGATACCTGCGCGTATTTTTGGGGTTATTTACATTACATAGAATTTCATAAGGTATCTAGAAATAGAATAATATTTTTTACGAAAATCGGGGTATATGTGAAAATTACGATTTTACCCCTAGTTAGAAAATTTTCAAAAAGGATAGAAGGCTATGAAATTGCATGATTTTCATGTTTTTGATATTCCTATGATTATGTTGCTTTAATTTTAGCAAATTATGGATAGCTGGCTGTTTATTTCATGTTTTTACATGAAAGGGCACGAGTTAGGTGCCAGCTGTGATTTTTGATTTGTTTTAGTGAAATTGAGCAGTCTATCATGTTTTTATGATTTTTATGAAACTGTACCGGAGCATCACTCACACGAGGGTTTTTCTGATATCATGAATATGCATGGAGCCATACTGGAGCTTCGCTCGCACAAGAATTTTATGACATGCATATGACTGTGTTGGAGCCTCCTATAGACTGTGTGTCACAGTGAGAAGATATGCTCGCACGTGTAGATTGAGACATGGGTTGGTTATCGACATGGTTTGAAGTGGGATAAGACCTATGACAAGCACCCCTAGACTGTGATATTGGGTTCATGGAGTACGTTGTACCGTGTATGCCACACATAGTACGCTGTACCATGTGGTCATGACTATTGTATTCATGTGATGTGATATTCTAGCGGGTAGGGTGACCCACCTCCCGTTACAGTTGTGATACCCCGCACACTGGGATCAGTGTAGCCTGGGATCACAAGGACATAGTCCTCAATTGTTTCCATACAGTATCCTGCATGTCTCACATGATATATATTTGATTGGTCTTGTTATACCAGGGTAGACCCGAGGGAGGGGTCGAGCCTCGATTTATAATGATTTTGATGAAATGTGGTATTAAATGAGAAATTGATGGGTTTTAGAGGATATTAATGATTTTAAAGATGTGTTGAATCCCTCTGGGATTGTTTTGATGAATTTTACTGTACCGAGCTTGAGAGGTTTTACATGAGATGTTTTTCTTGTTTTACATGCCGATTCATGTTTTACGATATATGATATACTCATACATGGCATGGTTTTAATTACCTCATGATCGAGATATAAATGTTTTGCATGTCATGCCTTTACCAGCATGTAGATAGTGTAGTTATCTACTTGCTTACATTATTGCCTTACTGAGCAAGTTGCGCTCACCCTTTCATTTTCCACCCTACAGGGTATATTCAGTAGAAGAGAGCGACAGTAGTCTTGCATTTCAGTTATTCGCTGCTTCCTATCAAGACTAGGTATACATATTCGTATAATTTTGTATCTGAACATATAGAGGCACAATACTGTACATGGATGTAATATTGGGGATGTATTTAGTTAAAATTAATTGATTTGTAAATGAAATATGGAAAATAGATGTTAAGATAAGTAACATGACATAAGGGACTAACATTGACTCATAGCCTAACTGTTAGTAGAGAAACTGTTCACGACGAGTAAAGAAATGAAAAAGCGAAAAATTTGTAACGGTTTTTAGGAAAAAAGAGGTCGTGACAGAATCAACTATAGTAAATGCAAGAGTCATGTTATATGGACTAAAATGATGTGAAATACGATTGTGTGCAGTTCTGAAGAGTCCGGTGCAGACGAATCGAACCGCACGAGTAATCAGCTTTAAGGAAGTGGAATCACGTGTCGCAATTCTAGGTAAGGGAATTTTGTGAGTATATAGAGGTGGTTGCTCGTATTTTATGGGTATATAGGGCTTTGGAAATGTACATGAGTTTATAGAAATGTGTTTGATAATGTATAGAAATTACTACAAGTAATTGTATGAGATCTGGTTGTTTGAAATGGTATTATAAAGAAATGGGATAGTAAGGCTAATAATTGCATAAATCACGTGTTTTGAATGTTTTCACAAAACACATTACTTTGTTTTAAGCAGATTGACTGATAGGCTGGAAAATGTTTGAACGTTTTGTGAAATAGCACATGTGAGGTGCTAAGCATGGGTTGTGAATGTTTTAGTTGTTTATGAGCCGCCTATCATGTTTATGTGAATTAAACCGTGCTGGAGCCTAGCTCGCACTGGATATTGATGTTTTCACATGTTTGAAACGCTGGAGCTTAGCTCGCACTTTGATTTGAATTGTGGTGATGTTTTATAAGCCGTACTGGTGCTTTTGCTCATACGTGGATTTCGAGTGGATTTCTTATGTATATAACCATACTGGAGCTATACTCATACGTGTTTTCTTCATGTTTTTATGCATAAATGTTGTACTAGAGCGTTGCTCGTACGAGGTGATTTATTATGATGCATGAATTCGCGCTAGAGTGTAGCTCGCGCAGATTTTCACAATGTGGTATGGATGATGCTGTGGTGAGGGTAATACAGATTGGTGTTCAGGGAACCTAATAGGCCTAACAGACCTTTTGAATGGGGTGTGGGTGAGGGGATAGGACCTGATATTAATCCATTCAGGGAACCCAATAAGCCTAACAGACCTCTTGAGTGGGGTGAGGGTGAGAGGCTAGGACCTGAATCAGGGAACCCAGAAGGGGCGAGCAAGGCCATGAGGGGCTAGGACCTGATATGGTGTTCAGGGAACGCAAAAGAGGCGAGCAGGGCCATGAGGGGCTAGGACTTGACATTGAAAGACGATACTCCCACGTGCACTCGAGACTATATAGAGGTTACACTTGGTATGGGGTAGGTAAGACCTATGGTAGGCACCCCCAATCGTGATATGGGTCCACGGAGTACGATGTACTGTGTATATCACATGGAGTACGATGTACCGCGTGGTGGTTACTTAAATTGAGAAAGTCTGGCGGAGAACTAACCCACCTTCGTTCCAGCATGATACCCCGCACACCAAGATCCGTGTGGTCTGAGATGATGTATGACATAGTTGGCCAACATAGTCTTGTGATATAGTGACCTGTCTCATTTGATGTACTTACTACCACATGTTTTAACATATAAGTGTGATTGTGAACTGTCCAGGGTAGACCCGAGGGAGGGGTTGAGCCTTGTGGGATTTTAAATTGAGAAATGATAATGATGTTGTGATTGAGAAACCATTTTTGTGGGATTTCGGTGTGTTTGAGAAAGAGCTTTATGATGTGATTTAATAAGGAGGTTTCTTAAATGAATTGCCATTTTTATGAGATTAAATGAGAATGAGCATGAAACGTTTTCACATGTTGATATTCCATGTTTTATATGCCAATTTTACATGATTTTGATCCATGATATATATGTATACTCATATGGCATAGTTTTATTCCTTCATGCTCCTACTATAATCGATTTATGCATAACACTATCAGCATGTAGATAGAGTAGTTATCTACCATGCTTGCATTGTTGCCTTACTAAGTGTATGGTTGCTTATCCCTCTCTATTTTGCCCCTCCTACAGAGCGTGCATAGTAGCCCAGGGAGGACTGTGGCATTTTATTTTGGATATCCACTGCTTCCATCGCTAAAAGGTTTATACACAAGATTCTTTTTGTATCTAAACAATGTAAGGGCACAGTAACCTTTGAGTTGTAATTATGGGGGATGTAGATGTCAGTGATCGTATTTTGTATAAGTGAATGATTGACTTTCATGTATATGACATCACTTTTATTAATTGAGAATGAATGTTGCGAGTGGATTATTATTGACTCACAGCCCAACAGTGTAGTGGTAAGTTTTTTCGCGACCGAGTAAGGAAAGGAAAAATGCGAAAAATTTATTGAGATCTTAGGTCAAAAGGTATAAAAAGGGGTCATGACATGCCTAGTTCCATTCGACAATTTCTGGGCATTTCATGAGGGGTGATCGATCTCTCCTTCATATGAGATCGATCTCTCATCCCCTGCACCCTCATAAACTGTAATTTTCGACAGATTTTTACCTATACACTCATCCACATTTGCTACACACCTCAATTTACAATCTGTGCACAATTAATACACAATGGAATCTATTCCACATAGTTCATAGTTAATGAAACTTGTGCCCACAACTTAGAATCATGGAGGTTTCATTAAATTTCCAAAATCCTTACATTCCTTTTATCACTTATACACATGTAAAAATACATATACATACATCATAGCTTATCAAGCTATTTTTTGTAACAACGTACGTGTACATTATATCTTCACCTATACATGTGAAGTTACGGCCATTACAGAGATAGGGTTACGTTAGCAGATTTAATCTTACTGAACATGTATGGCTTCGATGTAATTTTGGGTATGGATTAACTAGCCACCAATCGCGTAAGTCTAGATTGTTACACCAAGACTGTAACCTTCCTTCTACCTGATAAGTTTGATGTATGCTTTGCAGTTAAGGAATAAAATGCATGATTTTGATTATTGATGAACTTTCTGATGAATGTATTAATGTGAAGGTTATGTAGTGTTCATCTTCGATGCTGGTCGGGAACGTCCAAGTATTCAAAACATACCTGTGGTATGCGAATTTCCCGATGTATTTCTCAATGAATTACCGAGACTACCACCGGAGAGAGAGTTGGAGTTCACCATAGATTTGGCTCCAACTACACAGCCTATCTTGAAGCCTCCTTACCGGATGGCCCTTGTCAAACTTGAGGAATTGAAGAAGCAGTTACAAGAACTATTAGACAAGGGGTTCATTAGGCCAAGTGTATCTCTGTGGGGAGCTTTGATATTATTTGTGTGGAAGAAGGATGGTAGTCTCAGGTTGTGTATAGACTATAGGCTGTTGAACAAGGCCACAATCAAGAACAAGTATCTTTTGCTCAGAATAGATGATTTGTTTGACCAGTTAAGAGGGGCTATAGTGTTCTCGAAAGTTGACTTGAGATCGGGCTATCACCAATTGAGAATCAGGAAAGAGGATGTTCCAAAAATGACCTTCAGATCGAGATATGGCCACTGTGAGTTCCTCGTGATGCCCTTTGGTCTAACTAATGCCCCAACTGCATTTATGAGCTTGATGAACGAGGTGTTCTGGGAGTATCTAGATTGGTTTGTCATAGTGTTCATCGACGACATTCTGATCTACTCAAAGACCCGAGAGGAGCATGAGTAGCATTTGAGGATAGTGCTCCAAATTCTCAGAAAGAAGCAGTTGTATAGGAAACTGGATAAGTGTGAGTTTTGGTTGGAACAAATAGCTTTTCTGGGCTATATTATTTCTAAGGACGGGGTGTCAGTTGATCCGTCTAAGATAAAGGTAGTACTCAATTAGGAGAGGCCGAAAACTGTTACAGAAATTTAGAGTTTTCTAGGACTAGCTGGGTATTACAGGAGGTTTGTTGAAGGTTTCTCCAAGATTGTCGCTCCACTAACTAAGCTGATACGTAAGGATGTTCTGTTTAAGTGGACTGATCAGTGTGAGCAGAGGTTTTAAGAACTTAAGCAGAGATTGACCACCGCCCCAGTATTAACTATTTCGAGCGGATCTGGAGGATATGCAGTGTACAGTGATGCCTCATATCAGGGTTTGGGGTGTGTGCTTATGCAACATGGGAGAGTGGTCGCATATGGTTCTCGTCAGCTTAAGAACCATGAAAAGAATTACCCCACCCATGACTTGGAGCTAACCATAGTTGTTTTTGCTTTGAAGATATGACGTCACTACTTATATGGAGAAATATTTCAGATCTTCACTGACCACAAGAGTTTGAAGTACATATTTGATCAGAAGGAGCTAAATATGAGACAGAGACGGTGGATAGAGCTCTTCAAAGACTATGACTGCGAGATTTTGTATCACCCGGGTAAGGCAAACGTGGTAGTCGATGCTCTAAGTAGGAAAGAGATGGTTTCTATTATGATGATTAGAGAATGGGAGTTGTTGAAACAGTTTGCCAAGCTCAGTGTAAGTGTGGAGGCAGCAGATGTTTGGTTCATGGCTAGTCTGCAAATTGAACCTAGTATTTTAGATAAGATTAGAACTAGACAGAGGGGTGATCAGAAACTATTGGACATGGTTAGTCAGACATAGCAAAATATGCAGTCAGACTTTACGGTCAGTGAGGACAGGTTATTGAGGTTCAGAGGCCGCATATGTGTTCCAAACGATGATACCGTGAGACAAGATTTTGAAGGAGTCCCATTACTCTCGCTACACCATGCACCCAGAAAGCACTAAGATATACCATGACTTACGAAAGGTGTATTGGTGGATTGGTATGGAAAAAGGGATGTGGCAGAGTTCGTGGTCAAGTGTTTGATTTGTCAACAGATTAAGATTGAGCACCAAAAGCCAGCAGGGCTACTTAAGTCTCTTCCAATGCCTACTTGGAAATGGGAGCACATTACCATGGACTTCATTATGGGCTTACCCAGGACCCGAAGGGGTCATGATGCAATCTGGGTGATCGTAGACAGATTAACTAAGAGTGTCCACTTCCTTGCCATTAAGAGTACAGATTCTTTAAGAGCCTTAGCAGAGCTATATGTCAGGGAGATAGCTCGGTTGCATGGAGCTCCCGTGAGTATTACGTCAGATAGAGATTCTCGATTCACTTCTAGATTTTTAGCTCATTTCCAAGAAGCCATGGGATCTCAGCTTAATTTTAGCATTGTCTATCATCCTCAGATCGACGGTCAATCTAAGAAGACCATTCAGACATTAGAGGATATGTTAAGGGTGTGCGTATTGGAGTTTAAGGGCTCATGAGATGATCATCTACCTCTTGCAGAATTCGCGTATAACAACAGCTATCATGCTGGTATTGGGATGACACCTTATGAGGCCTTGTATGGTAGAAGATGTAGGTCTCCACTGGCATGGGAAGAAGTGGGTGATGGAAGGATCCTGATCTTGTAGAACAGGCAGCTGAAGGTGTTCAGATAATCTGTGACAGACTTAAGACCACCCAAAGCAGGCAGAAGAGTTATCCAGATAAGCGTAAGTGGCCACTTGAGTTTCAGATTGGGGACTCCGTGTTTCTTAAGGTATCTCCGAGCAAGGGTATCATGCGATTTGGGAAGAAGGGGAAATTGAGTCCACGCTTCATAGGTCCATTTGAGATTCTTGAGAGAGTGGGATATGTAGCTTACAGACTGGCCTTACCACCACAGTTTTCTGAGGTACATAATGTCTTCCACGTCTCGATGTTATGGAAGTATAATTCGGATCCCTCATATATTATTGAGTATTAGCCTTTGAGCATTCAAGCGGACATGAGCTACATTGAGCAACCTATCTGGATTTTGGACAGAAAGAAAAAGGTACTTCAATCAAAGACTATTCCTTTGGTAAAAGTTCTCTGGCAACATTATTCGGTTGAGGAAGCTACATAAGAACTAGAGAGCCTCATGAAAGAGAAGTACCCTCATCTATTCTGAAGGACCAAGATGAATTTGGAAGACCAAATTCTTTAAAGGTGGGGAGAATGTAAACACCGCAAATTTTCTGTATTTAATTAAACAATAAAATTAAATGGAAAAATGTTATAAGAAAATATTTGTATATATATATATATATATTTGTTAAATTGAAAATGCATTAAAAAAATGAATAATAAAAATAATTACAATAAATATATATACATGTATTTGTCCAAAATTGAAAATGTAAAATAAAAGAAAAAATAAATAAAAATAAAAATAAATATAAATATAAATATAATATATATAATAAAAATATATAAATAAAAAAAGAAACGAAAAAAAAGGTCGCGCGACCCTAAAGAAACCCCCCATTTTTTTCTTCTTTCCTTCCCCGATCCTCCCTGCCGATCTCCTTTTCTCTCGTCGACCGACCGAACCAAGGCCCCAAGATCGGCAGCAACTCCTCGCCTGATGCAGACCAACCCCTTTCCTTCTCCCTTCCTTCCTCGCTTGCTTGAAGCTCGAACCCTCTCCCCATTTTTCTTTCATCTCCCGCTTCGTCATCTGTGGCCACACCAGCGCTGGAAGTTCGACTGGATCAACAAGCCTTCCCCTCTAGCCGTCGACGTCCCCTCCTCTGAGAACCTAGGAAAACTAGAGGCCTCAAAGCCTTTCCCCTCTGTTTCGCGTCGACCACTGGTGAGATGCCGGCTCTCCCACCGAACCCGAGCCCCAGCAACCTCCCTTACCCTGTCCTTCCCCATCCGGCCACCCTTTTCCGACGCTACAGTGTTAAAAAAAATACAAATAAAATACCTAATTTCTACTTCCCCATTTTTGTACCAGTGGATCCCTAGGTAAAAACCCAAACTTTATTTAGTTTAATGTATGTATAAATTGTATTATAGAAGCATGATTTTTGTATGAATTAATTTAAATTTGATTGTGAAGAAATTTGAAAACTAGGGTTAATTGGACAATTGGGGATTTAAGAATTAGATAAGGAATTTAATATTATGAGTAGAATTATCAAAAAATTGGGGTTAAATGTTGAGATGAAAATGGAATGGGAGGAAGAAGTGGATAACAAATATATATGGGTTTATGTACGTGTGTGTATTGATATATGTGCAAATGTATATAAAACGCCTTTGCTTATGTATGTACAAGTGTGCACACGCACAATATGGTGGTAGGAAGAAAATTATATAAATTGGTAAGAGGAAGGACTAGTCAATGGAGAAGACAACTATAGAATTTGTGGTAGAATTAATTATTTTATATGTATGATGGAGTAGGAAGGAGGAAGAAAATTGATGAGGTCTATCAGGCCGAACATGTTTTATAGAATGTGTACATTTGGCCAATATTGAGAAGTTAGAAATTAGATTTCAAATATATTTTCTGGATGAATGAGGTCACGATTTTAAAACGTTGTAAACCACTCAAGAAATTATATATGATACTAAAAAAAATATATAAATTATGGTGTAGGAGAATAGTAGAAGGATTTAAGGGAGAATACTTGGAAGCGTCACTACTCGAACTGGTACTTCTGATAAATCGAGGTAAGGGGTGTAATTTAAGATGGTAATGCTATCCCTACCCTTAGACTCCAATTTATTTATACGTTTTCGAGCTTTCTCATGCAGCCCTTGATTGTAAAACAAAACCATACACCTATTAAGCCCAAGTTTTATTTGGTCATGTTTTCGAAATAAAGAAATGCCATATGAAATTAAATGCATAGGTTCGAGCAATTTCTGAATAAATGTTATGGTTTTGACTTACGTATGAATTGATTTCATGTTTTTGAAAGAAATGAAATTTGGTATGTGAACACATGCTTAAGAAAAGAAAATTGTTTTCAAAAGGTGATTATGGGGGCCGCCTCTTGAGTCCTGTGGGAACAAAGTGCAACACAGTCTTTCTGTTTTATGAAAGAGTTTTTCAGATTACAAAAAATTCAATTTTATTACTCGGTATGAGTTTATGGGCTATAAAACCCAAGAAAGATTTTGAAAACTCTATTTTGAGACGAAAAGGCAATGTATTGTGGAATTATGGGGGCCACCTCTTGAGTCCGACGGGAGCAAAGTGCCACGCAGTTCACAATGACATGCGATTGTGGGGGCCACCTCTTGGGTTCTATGGGAGCAAAGTGCCACACAGTCTATGTGACTGTGGGGGCCACCTCTTGGGTCCTATAGATGCAAAGTGTCACACGGTTAATGCATTTTTTTCATGCGCGCCTTCGTGGTGTATATGAATTTCGCCATCGGGTGTGATTGAATTGTTGTACTACATTGATCATGTCTACAGCCTTGCCATGGCCATGTTTATGATTTCCCTCTACGTAGGATGACTATTTTATTATCGCATGACAATCCTATAAGTTAGCCTAGTCTCCATCCAATATGAACTAGGTTATAAGATTTTGATCCTTCGATACATGTTTATGCATCAATTATGCTTTTGAAGTTCTATCGGTTTTGAAAGATTCTGAAGTTCTGTATGTTTCGAAAGATTGTGATGTAACTGAATAGATTTGTTACCTCGAAATTATATTTCTGTTGATTATGTTTTCCATTTACGCATTTTGGAAACTATGTGATATTTATAAGGAAATGCTATCTTTTAGTTTTATCATGCATTCAGTGTGATTCAGCCACCATGATCATTTTAAATGCATTTCTTACTGGGCTTTTTCCCGAAAGCTCACCCCTTTACCTTTTAGATTATTTGCAGTGATCTACAGACGCTACCTGTCGCATACACGACGTAGGCTGGTGGAAAGAGCTACCCTAGGCTACTTTTTGTACACGCAGAGGTATATCATTGCATTCCTTTACCAGACACATTTTGCAAGCACAGACATATAGTGAAAATATTTTATTGGGATGTAATTCATAAGAAAACAAATGTAAAGAATATTTCTTTTGAGAATTAATCTTGGAGTACTAATCTTAGTTGGAATGGATATATGTTGGCTTGATGATGCAAATTGAGAAGCATGTTTAATAGTTGTGGATAACTAGGATTGTTAAAGCGTTTGATTTACAAGTGGGTAGGCTTATATATAAGCCGTTATGTTGCCGAAATTTCTATCGACCATTTAGCTGTAAAATTTAATTTAAGTATAATTGTCGATGAATAAGTAAGATAAAAGAAATGACACTGAACAGGAATGCAGTCTAAGTGAATGATATAATAAGTAGGAATTGAAAATTTCAAAAAAAAAAATTTTCTCTGAATTTCCAAGGTCAAGGGTCGTTACAGGATCGATTCCCTTGAAGAGAAGACCGATCCCTTATGGTCCCGATAGGGTCCAACGACTATATTTTGAGGGTTTCAACGAGATTATTAGCATTAAATGTTTCACCAATCACATGGGTATATAAATCCCAACATTTAAGATATTAGGGGCAAGAAAGATGCAATCTGAATATTTTCTTTAAACTAAAACACACACTACTCGCATGTTTTATAATTAATTCTTACTCATCTACCTTATGCCAAATTCTTCTAATCATCTACCTTCTAAAGACATTTTGAATACTTTGTTCTATACTCATTCTCATTGTTATGATCAAGGGAGTGTTGCCCTTATGAGGAAT
Source organism: Firmiana major (assembly GCA_033439115.1). Taxonomy (NCBI): domain Eukaryota; kingdom Viridiplantae; phylum Streptophyta; class Magnoliopsida; order Malvales; family Malvaceae; genus Firmiana; species Firmiana major. Next base: position 13,981,073 of record CM065913.1, on the reverse strand, counting down.
TCATTGTAAGAGATTAGGTGGTCACTTAGCTAAGTGGGTAGAAAAGGTTCATTCCTAAGCTTAAGTAAAAAGAAGTGTAACAGGTTATTTGTAAACCTTGAAAAGAAAACTATAAGTAATTCAAATGAAGTGGAATTGGATCATTGACAAGAAAGTCAAGAAGAGAGAATGTAGGTAATGATTGGTCGAACTTTTATATCCCTTGTGTTTGCTTCTCTTATCTCTTTACTCATTACTTTATTGCAATATTAATTTCATATTTATTTGTTGCCATTTTGTGAAATAGGTTTGGAAAGTCCATCACGTTATTCACCCCCTCTCGGTTGAGCCAATAATTGGTATCAGAGCTTAGGCTCTTTGATTGAAAAGGAGTAAATTTCTAAGAATTTAACGATCCTCGTGGCTTAAAATATTGTAGCAACTAGTTTGGTAGGATAGCGTGTCACGACCCAAAACTACCCAAAAATCAGAGTAAATTTTTTGCATTTTGTTATTTTCTTTCATGCTTACCTATTCTCTGATCGTAACCACACTCCACTAACAATTGGGCTGTGCGTCAATGCCAGTCCCACCATTCATTTACCATATAACTTAATTCTTTCTCAGTCATTTATAAGTGTTTATAATAATTATACATCCCCTAAAGTTACTTACAAACATGTTACTGTGCTATGCTTATTTAGATACAATATATACAAGTGTATATACCTTAAGTAATGGGCAGCAGCGGATATCCGGAATGCAGTACTCAGTCGCCTCAACATCTACTGGAGATTATCTGTGTGAGAAAATGAAAGGGGTGAGCACATCAAGCTTAGTAAGGCAATCCTACGAACAAGTAGGTAACCATACTACCTACATGAACGTGGTGCCATGCATAAACCACCCTTTCTCCACACATTTCAAAACTGATGTTATGATTCATGATGTCATGTAAAACAAGTTTGCATGGAAAATTCAACATACAACTATTTCAAATCATTTCTTTCTCATTTAAAATTTCACAACAAATCCAGGACTCAACCCATCCCTCGGGTGGTCCTGACTCACACAAAACCATGAAAATCAGTTTACATCACACATGGGTTTAAAAAGCATGAAAATAATCATCATGCACATTTAGTTTAAAACCCAGTTTCGATCATCGTTAAGATCATCAACATGCGAGACTAGGCAACATCTGTATATCGATAATAACCAGGACTATGGCCATGTGTCCTCGTGAGCTTTTCTGCTACACGGATCCTAGTGTGCGAGGTCTCACCCTGATCGGGAACCGCCCGGGAGGTGGGTAACTCCATCCCGTCAGTCTTATCCGACCCTACGCATCCGTAGATGCCACACGTATTCGAAGATACCACGCATCCGAAGATACCACACGTATTCGAAGATACCACGCATCCGAAGATGCCACACGTATCCGAAGATACCACGTATCCGAAGATGCCACACGTATCCGAAGATACCACGCATCCAAAGATGCCACACATATCTGAAGATACCACACATCCGAAGATGCCACACGGTACAGCGTACTCCATGCTACTTGCACGGTACATCGTACTCTGTGTACCCATATATCATACCCTGTCTCAGAACGCCCGTGCGAGCCTATTTAATCGGTGACACACAGTCTACCCGATGCTCCAAGCATGGCTCATCGTATGTTCTCATAAAATCAGTGCGAGCGATGCTCAGTACTCTCATCAAATCAAGTAAGACTAGTGCGAGCTAAGCTCTAGCACTCTCATCAAATCATGTGAAAAATCTGGTGCAAGTTAGACTCTAGCACCCTGTCACGAAAATCATGTAAAACCTGGTGCGAGTTAGACTCTAGCACCGTGTCACGAAAATCATATATATATGTATAAAAGAATCAGGTGCGAGTCGGACTCCAACACCAATGCATGTAAAACTCTAGTGCGAGCTCTCGCTCCTGCACTAATGCATGCATCACACAATTCAAAACATCGTGCGAGCTGAGCTCTAGCACGTCATATGTCAATAAAAACACGTAGGCGGCTCTGTTTCCTCAAAATAGTTTTCAAAACAATTTCATCGTTGAAACTATGAAATGCTGTGCATTTTTCTTTCAAGGTTAGCTAGCCTACTCATGCATGCATCAAAACACCTCCAGAACGAGCAGGAACCTCTTGTTCTTGCTCCTCCCAATTTTTCCTAAAATTGTAAATTTTACCTTTAACAAGGTATTTTGGTAATTTGCTCATTCAGGGCACTAAAATTATTAACTTACTTCTAGACCCTTCAGATAATTTAAAAGGCTGCATATGACTTTGAAATTTCGTAAAGTTACCTCTAGCCGTCCGTAGAATTCCCTTACTTTATTTTTCTGTAGAGTCTGACCTTTCCTTTTTCCACTGCTGTCTCGTCATGCAGTCCGATTTACTCCCAATCCAATGTTCAAAACTGTATATAATTATTCCTCAGGTTAGATATCATACAATTTAATTGTATTTCCTATTTTCTGGGCTTAATTTAAATCATTGGGCCCATTTACCCCTATTGGGCCCGATTGCACCTTAATGGGCCCTAATCGGCCTTAAGCTCATTTTCCACTTAATTTTCACATTATCGAGGCCTATTGGGCTCATTAGGTCCACCAACAATTTATTGAGCCTCGTTCTAATTCTCGAATAGCTCAATTCATTATTTACGACAATTTATCTGACTTTCCAAAATTTAATTAATTAATGCAAAAATTAAATTTGAAATACGCATAACGATGCAAATTGTCGTAAATAAGGGTTACCCGAGATTTCGTGCTAGTATGTAAATCGAGGTTGTCTCGAGCTCTCGTTGGACGTCGATTGTCGAGCTACACAATTTCATAAATTTTTGGGTAAATTTTCAGTTGAAATTAATTAAATAAAATATTCCAAAATTTAAATCGGTCAATTTCGACCGCTACTGACTTACCCGTAGCTCGATTACATCGCTGGGATTTTTCCTCAATTTTTCCTTTTTTTCCCTTTTTCTCTTTTTTTTTCCTTTCCTTATTGGCTGAACCGGTTCGGTCTGGTTCAGACCCGGTTCGGACCCGTCGGTTCACCCCGGTTCACTCCGGTTCTACCGATTCAGGGCCTTACCGGCCGGTTCTCCATCGGCTTCCGCCGCTAGTGGCTCCGCTGGGTCGTCTGCATCTCAGATCTGGGGTTGGCTTCGGTCGAGGTCGTCGAAAAGTGGCCGGTCCAGCCTGTTCTCTCCGTTGTCGGTACCCATTTCTGGGCTTGGCCGTCATTGGCGATTCCGACTGTTTCGTCGACAGCTACGGGTCCCAAAATGACCGGCTCCTCCTCTCGATCTCGTCGGTGGTCCCCGCTCATGCCCAACTGCCGTGGATTGTCGGGACCGAGCTCTTCTCTCCCGTCGGTCTTTCTCTCCCTGATTCGTCGAATTTCGACGTCGGTGGGTCGTGCTGTCGGTACCAGGGAGATCGCCTGAAGCTCCTCTTCCTTTTTCGATGGTCGCGGCCCCTCATCCGGGGCCAGTGGTGGCTTGCCGGTGATGGTTTTCCTCGGTGGTTTTTCGTCTTCTTCTTTTTGCGTTTTCGATCTTTTTTTCTTTTTTTTTCCATTATCCTTTTTTTCTTTTATTAATTTATTTATTATTATTTTAATCATTAAAAATACCCAAATATCTCTTAAAATATCCTAAAAATTATTATTTAATTCTAAATTCATTTATTTAATTTTATTTAATTTATTTAGTTTATTTTAACCATTTTTGGTTATATTTTTTGATTATTTTCGGGATAATTTTTCAAATTAAAAATTTCGATTAATCCCGATTAATTCCAATAAATTGATATCTTGATCAATTTAATCCAAAATAAATTTATTTCACCTTTATTGACCAAGATTTCTCAATCCATTATTTTTAATAAATTTTTCTTATCGAATTTACATCGGCTTTCGATCTTTTGACCATTTTGCCCTTGCACGTGTTTGAGAATTCTATTTCAATCCTTTTGCATTTTTAATTTCGTATTTTAACTAAAATCAGGTCTTACATAGCGACACTCTACTGTAAGGCTTCGATTGTTTAATGGTGAAAATTATGCCTATTAGAAGACTAGGATGATGTTGTTCATCCAAGAAAATGATTATAAAGTGTGGAGAATCATAGTCAAGGGACTATTAGTCCCTACTAAGAAAGTAGATGGATCCCTAAGAAAAAAGATGAATGGGACAACAATGACTTTAATATGGCACAATTGAATGCCAAGGCCATGCACACTTTATTTTGTGTAATTAGGCCAAATGAATGTAATAGAGCACCCTTATGTGAGAATGCAAAACAAGTATGAGACAAATTAACTATTACCCATAAAGAGACAACTTAAGTTAAAAAAAAGAGTAAGAATGTATGCATATGACTATGAGTTGTTTAAGATGAAACTGGATGAATCCATTAGTGATATGTTCACTAGGTTCACCGATATCATAAATGGCCTTAAGTCCTTAAGAAAAACCTGATATGTTCACTAGGTTCACCGATATCATAAATGGCCTTAAGTCCTTAAGAAAAACCTACTCTAATGTTAAAATGGTAAAAAAGATACTAAATTGCTTGCCAAAGTCTTAGGAGGCTAAGGTGATTGCAATTGGAGAGTCAAAAGATCCTCATACACTCTTTAGATGAGCTTATGGGCTCTCTACTTACATATGAACTGAAGATTAAAAGAAACCAAGAGCCTTTTAAAAAGGTATGTGTGGCTCTACAATCCTCTATTCAAGATAATGTAAGAGAGAAAAAAGTTGAGAGTGGTGAGGAAGAAGACTTAAAGATGACAATATTTGCCAAAAGATTTAATAAGTTTATGAGAATGAGAGCCAGTGGTAATGTAAGAGACCACATAAAAGAGAACAAAATAAAGGAAAATCTAGTAGAGAAAATAAGGACTCTATTGTATGCTATAAATGTAAGAAACCCAGTCACATTAAATTTGATTGCCTTACGCTTAGCAAACAAGGTGATAGAAAAGCCTAACAAAAAGGCCATGATGGCAACATAGAGTGATAATGATAGCTCGGATGAAGAGTAAATTGAAGATGCATTGAAGATGAGGTTACCAATCTATGTTTCATGGCCATTGATGATGATAAGGTAACTTCTAACTCTTATGATACTAATGATTATACCTTTGATGGGTTGCAAGATGTTTTTGATGAACTTGCTAGGGAATTTGAATGCATGAATATGAAATATAGAAAAATATTAGCAAGTTTGAAAAAGGAGAATGAAATGTTTATGAATGCGAAACATAAATATGAAACGAAACTAGAGAATGAAAATTTAGAAATTGGTGAACTAAATGAAAAAAACAAGAATTTGCATAATTCATTCTCTAGGTTCTACATGGATAAACAAAAACGAGATCACATGTTAAAAACCCAAAGAACATTCTTTGATAGAGATGGGTTAGGATATAATGGAAAACACAAAGAAACTTATGGATGATTTATCTCTTACGTGCTCACTATGCAATAGAATTGGACACTTATCATAATTATTCGCTATTAGAAATACTACCTTGAGAGGTAGATTTGTAAATACCCTAAAATTTTATGAACTTGGACTTACCATGAATGACAATGTAGCCATGGGAATTAAGGGTGTGAATCCTTAAGTTAATGATTTAAATTAAAAATTGTATTGTTCATTGTGGGACTTGAAAAAATAAATTAAATCAATGCATAAGTCCTATGAAAATACATGGAGGTATATGCACACACATATATATATGTATACGTGTATACATATATATATACATATATTAGTGCACCAAGGAATATACATATATATATATATGTATATATAGACACCTGTACAGTTGCATGGCCAAGAGCCCCTCCTACCGTTTGCACATATAGAACGATTATATATATATATATTTATATACAAAAACATATTGAAAAGAAATGATGACCACCTATAATTGTTTATGGGCAGTCGGTGGAGTCGTGCCAAAAGAATGGTAGTGACAATATGGCCTATTAAAAATGGGGGGTCAAATTAGTGGGAAATAATGTGGCACCTATAACAGTTTAGGGAAAACAGTGGAGGAGGGAAGTCAGAGCATAAATGAAAGGGGGTTGTAGTATGTGGGATGGTCTGCTATTTTAACTGAAAGGAAAATAAAAGAAAAGACTTGTATCGAAGGAAACAGATAAGCACTGAAGCTTGAAAACCGAGAGTAGGAAAATGATATTGTAGCGTTTTGGTGCATAGTCTGCTGAAGAAGAAACTGACCGGTTAGGTAGGGAGAGAAGTGAAAAAGTCTGAAGCTTGACAGTGATAAGGAGCTAACCGAGACAAAACCAAGTTGTTGCAGTTTTATTTTACTGAAGTAGAAGAAAAAAAAAAGGAAACAGAGAAAATCGGAACATCATAGGCTGAAATACTATATACACATATACATTGTGTAAGGATGAACAAACAGGTAGGCTGTCACGACCTCCCGTGACTTACCAAAATCTACTACAAATTTTTTGCATTTTTCTTACCTTTCCTTCTGTCATAACTCAATCAGTAAACTGTTGGGTTGTGATTCGATATTAGTCACCTCAACCACATTCATCACATTCATTTTATGATATGCATACAAGTCAATACAATTATCCATTGACCGTAAGTATTCTTTCTCATAATTAATTTACATATATTAAATACAATTACTTGTACATATACATCCCTGACCGTACATTCATTTATATAACTGTGCTTTTACATTGTTTAGTACAAAACATTTCAAATGTGTATACCTTTCGTGCAATGGGTGTACAGCGGATAAAGGAATACTGGTCCTCAGTCGTGTCCAACTACTGCTGACGCTCTATAGAGAGGAGGAAATAAAAAGGAGGCGAGCTCACAGCTCAGTAAGAAAACAAGGCAAGCAAGTAGATAACTGCACTATCTACAAAATACAATGCTCATGCCTTGAAATTATTTCCTTTTCAATTCACATCTAAAACATGTGTCTTTCTTGAAACATTTATGCAATATATACATATAGATACAAATCGCCAGTATGAACTGAAAACATGTTGTTTAATAATCTCAGCAATTTATGCAAAACATTGCATTTTCATGTAATTACTATAAATTACATTTCATTATGCTATATCAAATAAATAAAAAATAAAGAAGGCATATCGTCATGTTAAAAACATGGAAATCCGAGCCTCACCCATCCCTCGAGTTACCCTTTTTACACACAATGTCACATGTCGAGGCTCAACCCATCCCTCGGGTCTACCCAATTATAAAAACTCATGTGATAATTCAAACAAGAAATATTAGTAAGGTGAGATAGGCGACTACTTGTTCCGAGATTATGATCATAACTCATTTTTCGTGATCCCAAGCTACACAGTACTCAGTGTGCGGGGCCTCACATTTGCTGTAACGGGAGGTAGGTCAAATCCTCAGCCATCAGCCACAACTCTATATCATCTTGTACTCAAGGTACATTGTACTCCATGTGACATACACGGTACAAAGTACTCCATGAACCCGATCCTCATAGTCGGGGTGCTGCCATATGTCTTAGCCACATACCATGAATAATAGTTTCAATAGCCTTCGGCCATATCTAAAAAATTTGCACGTTTGAGCATATAATCGATGCGACACACAGTCTGCACAGGCTCCCAACACGGTTGGTTCATGTTATCTCTTTCAAAACCAGTACGTGTGAGTAAACTCCCAACACGAACTCATGCATAAGGTCATATAAATCTAGTGCGAACAATGCGCCCAGTATTATGTCATGTAAAACTAAGTACGAGCAATGTTCCAGTACTCTATCATGCATCAATCAATAAAACTAAGTACGAGCAACGCTCCAATACTCTATCATGCACAAATCGCATTAAAATCAAGTACAAGAAATACTCACGTACTATGTGATGCATATCTAATAAAATCTAGTGCGAGTATTATTCTAGCACTAATGGTTTTCACACAAACTGATAGATGACTTATTTTAATTGAATTTCACTCAATTAAATCAAATTGGCACTTTAACGTGCTGTTTTTGCATATAACATGAAAACCTTAGCCAGTCCATCCATGCAACTATCAAAACTAGTCACAAACATACTTTCTAAACTTTTTACCTATATGTGTATAAAACCACAATTTTACCTTATCGATTCCTACCAAACTTTTCTATAAACGAAATTTCATATACAATATAAATACTAGAAATTCTATCAATATCACTTCGAAGCTGTAGATAATTATTCACATCAGCATACCTAAATATACTTAGTTTTCACTTGCATGAATCTCAATCAATGCATTTAGCCTTTTTTACACTCATTTAGTCTTATTACAACTCATTGGACTTTACTCTTTCTTAAGTCCATTTCCAATACATGTAATTCACCAAACTATCTTACAATCATATATACATGCTTAATAACTTTACTACATGCTTCAATCATCATTGAATCCATGCCTACACCATTTTCTCTTATTTTCTCACATTCAAGCCAAAAATCTAGGTCATGAAGATTTTACATAGTCAAGGTGTTTTTAGCAACTCAAACATACACCAATCAACTCACTAAGACACCTATATTAACATATATGAAGTTGGTGTATTGAATCTTACCTAGCTTGAATTTTCCTCTTTTTGCCAAATTGGGGAAATTCACCTTGCTCCTTCAATCCAAGGTTTTAACTTTTAGTTTTCAACTATGTTGTTCTCCTCCTCACAAGGAACAACTTTGCTGAAACAAATCTCACTCAAAACTGATTGAAAGATGAAGGTTTTTTGTAAGACCCATATTTCATGTGTAACTTTATGGATTCATAAGTATGGTAATGTACTTGTAATGTTAAGTACAATTTATGTAAAGTCTATAAATGTAATGTACATACGTATAATATGAGTTTGTAATGTACATATAAGTTTCATTGTGTATGAATATGAAGAAATGAGCTTTCATAAGTGATGAATGTGCTTGGAACTCAAAATGAGTAGTGTGGTAAAATGGAAGGAAGTTGCATGAATTGCATAAGTTTTTGTACTTCCATTTGGTGTTGCATCGTATACCTTTGGTTATACAAGGAATACACACAAGTTTTAATGTGTATAAGATATGGATGGATGTCATTTTCAAGTCTTGAAGGTAGTTGGATGAGAAAATGACTATGGCAACAAATTGGGGATGTTTTGTGTGAAGTTACTACAGAAAACTGCAGTAAAATCTAGAAAATATGAAAGTCAGATCGATCTCATAGGATGAGAGATCGATCTGAAAGAGTCAAAATGCTCTTATTTGAGTAATGGAATAAAGCAGATCGATCTCCAATGGGGCCAGATCGATCTGATAAACATTCTGTAATGAAGAGATCGATCCTCCCTTAGACAAATCGATCTCCATTAACTACTAGAAAGAGTAGATCGATCTCAAGGTTCAACATATCGATCTCATGCTTAAAATGTCGTGAAAAATAGGGATTTAAGGGGACCAGATCGATCTCTTCCTAGTGCAGATCGATCTCATCAAGCTATTTCTATAAAAGGAGCAGTGAAATCTATATTTTTTTGAGATAGAACCATTGTTTCCATTTTAACCTTCAAAACCTAGTTTTATCTCTCTAAAATCAGCCCATTTCAAGTAATATTTGAGGGGAAGCTATTAGATACAAAGTTGTTCATCTTAAAGAAGAGAACAACATAGTTTGAAATCAAAATCTCACTTGTTGGATTGAAGGAGCAAGGTGTATTTTCCTTTGGAGGAAGAAAATGAGCTAGACTTGGTAAGTTTTCAATACTTCAACCCAAGTACATTGTTTATTTAATGGTTTTGGAGTTGATTGGCATGTGTGTTGATGATTAACACTACTTAGGTTATGATGGAACTAGGGTGACCTAGAAAATAGAATGAGTTTAGTGTGAGAAAGTGTAAATTGAATGAATTAACGAAATGGTGGGTATGCTAAGTTGTTATTTGAGTAATGTGGATGATTTGAAGTGGGTAAATGAAGCTACATTGTGGATTGAGTGAATTTATGGAAATGAGTATGTAATATGTTTGATAAATGCCATAGTGAGGAAAATTGATGAAATAGGAACATTGTGAGCTTAGTATCGATCTAATATCGATTTGGAATGAGTTAATAGGCCTAAAAGGATCCATAAACTCGAGTTATGAGTAGAGTAATAAAAACGAGGCCTCATAAGCGTTAATAAAGACTATAGGTCGAATCGACCATAGTAAACGTAAGAGTCGGATTATAATGGGCTAAAATGTTGTGAAATATGTTTATGTGCCATTTTGGAGAGCTCATTGAAGACGAATTGAACCACACGAGTAAGTAGCTTTAAGGAAGAGGAATCACGCATCGCGATTTCCAGGTAAAGGAATTCTGTAAATATATAAAGGTAGCTGCTCGTATTTTATGGGTGGATATAGGGCGTTTGCGAAATACATGACTGTTTGAGAAAATGATTGATGATGTATGCGAATAGCTATGAGTATGTATGAGATTTGGTTGTTTGAAATGGTATTGTAAAGAAATGAGATAGTAAGGCTAATAATTGCATAAATGTTTTGAATGTTTTCACAAAACATCTTGCTGTGTTTTAAGCAAATTGACTGATAGGTTGGCAAATGTTTGAACGTTTTGTGAAATAGCACATGTGAGGTGCTAAGCATGGGTTGTGAATGTTTTGGTTGTTTATGAGCCACCTACCATGTTTATGAGAATTAAACTGTGTTGAAGCCTAGCTCGCACTGGATATTGATGTTTTCGCATGTTTGAAACGTGCTGGAGCGTAGCTCGCACCATGCTGGAACTGTGGTGATGTTTTATAAACCGTACTGAAGCTTCTGCTCATACACGATTTTTTTATTTTATGATGCATGAGTCGTGCTAGAGCTTTGCTCGCACAAGTTTGCATATTGTGGTACGTATGATGCCGTAGAGGTTGGTAAGATCCTCAAGCCCTACATCCTTAAGCTAATATGCTTAAGCCCTAGAGGGGTGGGGAGGCTTTGTTTAACAGGGAGGCTCTGTTCAGTGGGGAGGCTCTCTTACGGTAAGATCTTCAAGCCCTACATCCTTAAGCCCGAGGAGGTGGGGAGGCTTTGTTCGGTGGGGAGGCTCTCTTACGGAAGGATACTTAAGCCAACATCCCTAAGCCTTGGAGGGGTGGGGAGGCTCTGTTCGGTAGGGAGGCTCTCCTACATGAGTATGACAAGTTCTTGGTATGGGGTAGATAAGACCTACGACGGGCACCCCCAACCACGATATGAGTCCACGAAGTACGATGTATCGTGTATATCACATGGAGTATGATGTATCGCGTGGTGATTTTGTGATGAGAAAGTCTGGCAAGGGATAATCCACATTCGTACCAGTACGATATCCCGCACACCTGGATGTGTGTGGTCTAGGATGATTTATGATGTAGTTGGCCCACATAGTCTCTGATATAGAGTGACCCGTCTCACTTGATAATGCATAATACCACATGATTTTATACATATGTGTTATTGTGATTGCCCAAGGTAGACTCGAGGGAGGGGTCGAGCCTTATGAGATTTGATTTGTGAAATGGTAATGATGTTTGTGATTGAGAAAATGATTTGTGTTGGCATGATATGTATTGAGAAAGAGATGTGATTTCAAAAAGGATGTTTCTTAAATGAATTGCCATTTTATATGGGATTTGACGATTGATGAGCATGAGATGGATTGTACATGATGATTTTACCATGGTTTATATGCCAATTTCCATGATTTATATACATGATATATATACTCATATGGCATAGTCTTAATTCCTCATGCTCTTGTTATAAAAGATTTATGCATAACATTATCAGCATGTAGATAGAGTAGTTATCTACCATGCTTGCATTATTGCCTTACTGAGCGTGTGGTTGCTCATCCCTCTCTATTTCCCCCTCTACAAAGCTTACATAGTGGCCCAGTGAGGACTGAGGCATTTTGTTGAGACATTTGCTGCATCTCTATCACTCAAAGGTATATACACAGAGATTCTTTTTGTATCTAAACGATTGTAAAAGCACAATAGTCATTTGAACTGTAATTATGGGGGATGTAGATGTCAGCAAACATGTTCTGTATAAGTAAATGATTTAACTTCAAATGTATGACATCGCTTTTATTAACTAGGAATGAATGTTAAGAGTGGATTATTATTGACTCATAACCCAACTGTGTGGTGATGAGTTGTTCACGACCGGGTAAGGAAAGAAAAACACAAAAAAATTATAATGATATTCAGTTAAAGAGGAATGAAAAAAGGTCATGACAAAGATTGGTATCAGAGCTGTGTTGGCCTGATGTGAGTCAGAAATAAAACGTAAGAAAAGTACATCCTCATATTACTGTGCTTTTGTTTAGATATAACTGTGTATACCGTGATGGATTGAACTTAATAAATGATTATTAAAATAGGAAGTTAGGTGATATGCCTATTGCGCTTCGAGGAAGAGGGACGAGAGCACGTACTAGAGGCCGTGAGGTAAGCCTGAGAGCCATACGGAGCCATAAACTGATCAGGCTCCACAGGACCCTGCTGAGAGAGCAGGAGATACAGAGGCACACTTCGCTAGGATAGAGCGGAGTATTGAGAACCTAGTGGAGATAGTCACGTAGGCATTCGGTGCTAGTGATATACGAGGTCCCGCAGCACAGCCTACGACTGGACAGACAGCTGCAGAGGTAGAGAGACCTCAGACTGCAGAGACAGCAACAGTTACACCACCTCTAGTCCAGGATACAGCTTCTCTTATCGCTTCATAGCATAGCGGTAGTGAGTTGGCTTATGACTGCGAGTTGACCAGATTGCGAGAGTTATAAGGGTTGAAACCCCCAGTGATCAGAGGGGTGAAGGACCCAATTGTGACGAAAGATTGGGTGTATGAGATGGAGAAACTGTATCGATTCTTTAGATGCACATCAGTTGAGAAGATAGCCTTTGCCGTGTTTATGTTAAAAGGCGAGGCAGAGCACTAGTGGAGGTCCACTGAAGCTATTTTGAAGGCTAGACAATCTGAGATTTTATGAGATAGTTTTGGAGGCCTTCAGGAGGCAGTATATTATGGTCACCGCAAAAGAAATTATGGATGAAATTCATGAATCTGGTTCAAGGGAACCATACTGTGGATGAATATGAGTCCAAGTTTATGTCTCTGGGGAGATATGACCCAGACACTATGGGTAGTAAGACCCAAAAGATTCAGAAGTTCATCGATGGATTGAGATTGGCCATCCTAACTAAGTTAGCCCCATTTGATATTCAGACCTATGAAGTGGTTGTGTACAAGGCTCAGTTATGCGAGCAAGATTTTGAGCGGAATGCCTCCGAACTTGGAAAGATTAGTGTCAAAAGAGATAGAGATCGAAAGAGATCCGAGATGGATAAAGTGGCCAGAAGAGGAGGCCAGAGATATTTTGAGAAGAAGCCTAGGATTGAGGAGGTGTAGGAGAGAGCTGCTAGACCTCCCGTATACCCGAATTTTAGTGCATCGAGGGGTATGGTTATTGGAGGACCACGGCCTACTACTGAGAGGTGTAGGAGATGTGATAGATTTCATGGGACTAGGCCCTGTCCGATGACCCCTATGGTGTGCTACAGATGCGAGAAACCCGGACATATAGCTAAGTATTATCTTGAAAAGATGGAGACTGCCCCATAGAAGGGCAGGGAGCCGGAGAGAGCTCCAGTTGAGACGGCTGCCTCGAGGAAGAGGGCAACAGTTAAGGAAAAAGGGAAGCAGACATCGGGTGTAAGCAAAGGAAGAGTACATGCATTAGATCAGGACACCGCATATGCTTCGATGAATGTGATTAAAGGTACCATCGTAATCTTTGGTTTATAAGCATTGGTATTATTTGATCTTGGTGCCACGCACTCCTTCATATCACCTTCCTTTTCTCATAAATTGTTGAAGCATGTGAAACCTACAATGTTGGATAAAATGTTGATGATTTCCACACCCATGAATGATAGCCCATTGACTGAGCATGTATGTAGGGATTGTAAACTGATGATAGAAGGAAATGAAATGACAACCAATTTAATTTTATTAAATATGAATGATTTTAATGTAATTTTGGGAATGGATTGGTTGGCGGCCAATTGGGTTGTTATGGATTGTCATGCTAAAACCTTGATGTTTTTCGATATAAGAAACCATGTTGTAAGATTTATGAAATAAAATGAAATCGCATGATTATGATCAATGAAATGAGTATGATTTAATTTTTAATACTTGAGAGATGAATGTACTGTTTATTTTGAATATGGATGTGATGACTTGTGATACTAACAGTGGAAAGAATGATGTGAAGGGTTTATTGCCTACGTGGTCGATATAGATGAGGTACACCTGGAATTGAGGGATATATCCATAATTACGGATTACCCTGATGTCTTTCCGGATGAATTACCAGGACTACCACCTGAAAGGGAAATGGAATTTAGCATACAGAGTCGATATCGAAACCACCATATAGAATGGCACCGATTGAGTTAGAAGAGTTGAAGAAATAGCTGCAAGAGTTGCTAGAGAAGGGGTTTATAAGGCCTAGTGTCTCACCCTGGGGAGCATCGGTATTGTTTGTAAGGAAGAAGGATGGAAGCCTCCGACTGTGTATAGATTACCAGTTGTTGAATAAGGCCACCATTAAGAACAAGTACCCCCTTCCACGCATAGATGATTTGTTGGATCAACTCTGAGGAGCCCAAGTATTTTCAAAGATAGATCTGTGGTCAGGGTACCATCCGTTGAGGATCAGGAGTGGAGATGTACCCAAGACAACATTTCATACTCGTTATGGCCATTACGAGTACTTGGTGATGCCGTTTGGAGTGACGAATGCCTCCGCAGCATTTATGGCACTGATGAATGATATGTTTAAGCCATACCTGGACAAGTTTGTGATTGTGTTTATTGATGACATATTGGTATATTCCAAGTTTAGGGAAGATCTTGAAGAGCATTTGAGGATAGTTCTGCAGACCCTCCGAGAGAAAGAATTATATGCCAAACTCAGTAAGTGTAACTTTTGGTTAGAACAGATCTCGTTTCTGGGCCATGTTGTATCGAAGGATGGGGTATTAGTGGATCCATCCAAGATAGAGGCAGTTGTATAGTGGGAACAGCCCAAGACAGTTACTGAGACCAGGAGCTTTTTGGGATTAGCAGGTTATTACTGGAGATTTATATAAGGTTTCTCCAGACTAGCTGCTCCATTAACATGCCTCACATGGAAAGACATTAAGTTTGTATGGGATGAGGCTTGTGAGAGGAGTTTTGACGAGCTTAAGCGTCGATTGACCACTGCTCCAGTTCTCACCATTCCTACTAGCTCAGGAGGTTTCTCGATTTATACGGATGCATCACAACAGGGACTGGGCTGTGTATTGATGCAGAATGGGAAGGTAGTTGCCTATGGATCTAGACAGTTGAAAGATCATGAGAGGAACTACCTGACACATGATTTAGAGTTGGTGGCCGTGGTGTTTACTTTGAAAATATGGCACCACTATCTTTATGGTGAGAAATTTCAAGTGTTCACAGATCATAAAAGCCTTAAGTACCTGTTCTCGCAGAAAGAGTTGAAGGATTACGATTGTGAAATCATGTACCACCCAGGTAAGGCAAATGTAGTTATCGATGCTTTGAGCAGAAAGAACCTTGGGTTGGTGTCTTATATGATGGTATGTGAGCATGAATGGTTAGAACACTTTGCGAACCTCAGTTTGGATATAACCCCACTTGGAACGAAGAGATTGGATATCATGGCTACTATGAGATTTGAGCCAGAGTTGATTGGCCGTATTCGACATGCCCAACAAAGCGATCGACAGTGCATCTATTGGCTAAGGCAGATACAGACAGGTGTGAGTATTGATTTTGAGCTGAGTGCTGATAGGTTATTGAGGTTCAAGGGCAGAGTATGTGTTCCTGAGGATCTTGAGATCAGGAGGCTGATTTTATCAAAGGCTCACTGATTGAGGTATATGATACATCCGGGGAGAAATAAGATGTATCAAAACCTTCGAAAGGTTTATTGGTGGTCAGGAATGAAAAGAGACATTGCTAAATATGTCGCTAAGTGTCTCGTTTGTCAACAAGTGAAGGTAGAGCATCAGAAGCTTGCAGGGTTATTGCAGCCTCTACCAATACCGACATGGAAGTAGGAGCATGTCACCATGGATTTTGTGATGGGATTACTAAGGACCTACATGAGTACGGCAAGTTCGGCAGGGTTCAGCAAGCCAACATCCTTAAGCCCTGGAGGGGTGAGGAGGCTTTGTTCAGGAGGGAGGCTCTCCTACATGAGTACGACAAGTTCTTGGTATGGGGTAGATAAGACCTACGACGGGCACCCCTAACCACGACATGAGTCCGCGAAGTATGATGTACCGTGTATATCACATGGAGTACAATGTATCGCGTGGTGATTTTGTGATGAGAAAGTCTGGTGAGGGATAATCCACCTTCGTGCCAGCACGATACCCCGCACGCCTGGATGCATGTGGTCTGGGATGATTCATGATGTAGTTGGGCTACATAGTCTCTGATATAGAGTGACCCGTCTCACTTGATAATGCATAATACCCCATGATTTTATACATATGCGTGATTGTGATTGCCCAAGGTAGACTCGAGGGAGGGGTCGAGCCTTGTGGGATTTGATTTTTGAAATGGTAATGATGTTTGTGATTGAGAAAATGATTTGTGATGGGATGATATGTATTGAGAAAGAGATATGATTTCAAAAAGGATGTTTCTTAAATGAATTGCCCTTTTATATGGGATTTGACGATTGATGAGCATGAGATGGTTAGTACATGATGATTTTACCATGTTTTATATGATAATTTCCATGATTTATATACATGATATATATACTCATATGGCATAGTCTTAATTCCTCATGCTCCTGTTCTAAAAGATTTATGTATAACATTATCAGCATGTAGATAGAGTAGTTATCTACCATGCTTGCATTATTGCCTTATTAAGCGTGTGGTTGCTCATCTCTCTCTATTTCCCCCTCTACTGAGCTTACATAGTGGCCCAGTGAGGACTGAGGCATTTTGTTGAGACATCCGCTGCATCTCCATCACTCAGAGGTATATACACAGAGATTCTTTTTGTATATAAATGATTGTAAAAGCACAGTAGTAATTTGAATTGTAATTATGGGGGATGTAGATGTCAGCAAACATGTTCTGTATAAGTGAATGATTTAACTTCAAATGTATGACTTCGCTTTTATTAATTGGGAATGAATGTTAAGAGTGGATTATTATTGACTCACAGCTCAACTGTGTGGTGATGAGTTGTTCACGACTAGGAAAGGAAAGAAAAATGCGAAAAATTTATAATGATATTCATTTAAAGAGGAATGAAAAAGGGTCGTGACATTTTTGGAGTAGGAAAGGTTAGGTTTTCACTTGGTTTCAAAGGGGTTTCAGTTTCTCGAGGAAATGAAGGTGCAGTAGTCTAGTATAGATAAAATTACCCTTGGAGATCGATCTGCTAACCATGAGAGATCAATATGCCATGTCTTTATCTCTTCAAAATTTGATTCTAAGAAGTTGAGATTGATCTGCTCTGTGTCATTACTCTTCCAAAATTCGACATTGAAAAAGGTTAGATCGATCTGCTCCTTAGTATGAGATCGATCTGCTTCAACCAAAACCTTATAGAGATCGATCAGGCCCTTGAGATGAGATCGATCTGGCCTTGGCAGAAACTTATTGAGATCAATCTGCTTTGAATGAGGGATCGATCTCCCCCTTGCAGAATGCTTTGGCATTACGTTTTCAAGCCATGAGATCGATCTTCCTTGCTAATGAGATCGATCTGCTCCTCATCTGTAGCATTCTTGCTGCAATTTTCCCAGAAAATCATTATTACATTCATATCCAATTTGGTTAACTACCTGTTTTGCATTTCATACACATTTGGAACTTAAAAACATTCATTCCTTATGATTTATATCAAATGTGACTTGTACGTACATCACGAAATCATAAAGAGTGCATATTATTTTACGGGTCTTACACAGGCTCGGTGAAGCAAATAAGAAAAGAAAGAAAAAATAGGAAGCAGAATGAGAGGTTGTCGAACCTACTCACATTTCCCTCCATCTTCACGCCATCAGTTTTCTTTCCATCACACCATACCTGCTCTGTCGTATCCTGCAATTACCATAAAGCTAGAAACGAAGGAAGATTGAAGCAGAAAAGAGGCCTAGTCTCTAAGTTGTTTCAATTCGAGAGAGAAAGAGAAGAGGCAATGCAAGGAGAAGGATCGTGTTGTTGTTGTTGAAGGTTACAGCGATTGAGAATTAGAAGAGAAAGCTGGTGAGTGAGAGGGAGTTGGCCATTCGGAAGAGGCTGTGGCAGAGACGTGAGGCTTGCTGGAAAACAAACAGAGGAGATGCACGATGGGAGCAGTTTGCAAAGGTTGGAAATAGAGAGTGAGCTGAGAGGATAAAGGCTGAGGATTGAAGCAGTAACAGTGGAGTTGAGGGAGAGAAATCCTAGAGCAGAGGAAGACGGTGACCGAACAGGGGAGTTAGGCAGAGAAGCTGAAAATCAGAGTTGGAGTGTTGGAAGGATGATGGCCAAGGCATAAGGATGATGATGATGGTGGTGCCATCAAGAGGAAATGGTGGAAAGAATGGCGATGTCGAGAAGGTGAGAAAACGATGAACAGCACCAAGAGAGAGGAACAATGAAGGAACTATAAAGAAAACGAAAAAGAAGAATAAAGGAGAAGGAAAAGAAAAGCACACGAAGAGAAAGGGGTTAAAAAGAAAGAGTATATATATATAATATATATATATATATATATTTATAAATAGTTGGAGATAGGAAAGAAGGCATAGAGAAAATTGGGAAACCCAAGGGAAAGAGCTTCGAGGACATAAACCGAATAGAGCGGACCCACTGACTCGCAACGTTGAGGCATTGACGATTACTGACAGACACCGAGGTAAGGAAAACTTATGTGTGCTGCTAGAGATAGATTCACATATCTTTTATGGAATTGTAGATATAAAATTCTAGGCCAAATTTTATAGTTACTGGAATTCTAGAAAATCCTAGGTCGAGTTTACAGTTTCTTGGAATTAGGGAAAACTTTAACCTCAGTAAATCGGCCCATTTATTGATATAAATTTATTTAGTTTATCTAGATAAATATCACTGGAGTTTGTAATTATTGTTTTAAATTGAAAATCCTGAATTAAATTTTCATAGACTATTTACTGAGATTTTTAACCGAAAAAATGCGAATTAGCCTCTTTCTGAATGTTATATTTCTACCAAACTTAATTTACAGTTGATTTAATGAAAAATGATTTGCTTATAAGTGATACTGAGGATATGTGTTTGAGGGCATGCTAACTGTGTGTCGTACGGTCCGACTCATACTGATTTTGAGACAAAGGCGATGGTTAAATCATTTTACACTATTGTTTGTTTCTGTTTCTGCGGTCCACGGAGTACGATGTAGCGTGCGACAAGCACGTGAGTATGATGTACCATGTTTTCTGGTCTTTGGACATTCTGTTCTGTGAGCCATTAGGGTAGCTGACCACTCCCACGGCGATTGACATCCTAGCACACCTGATCAGTGATGCCCAGAGTCACCGACATTAGCCAATTTGTCATTTTGAATTTTGATATAACATGTTTTGCCTTGTCTCGTCTATTTGATGTACTGGTTTGACTGTAAGAACCGTAATATTTTGTAGAAATCGTTTATTTTACTGCTTAAAGTTTCAGAATCCTGTATTTTCTACAGAAAATTGTTTATACTATCGATATTGATATTGTTTTCGAATTCTAATTCCGGTATTGTGGATTTTGCCAAATTATCTGTATATTTTCATGAGAATTCCTATTTTGGCATATATATGTAGTGTATTTATCTACCTGTCACGTGTTTTTCTTACTGAGCATGCTGAGCTCACCCCTTACTTTTCTCCATAGAGTCTCGTTAATAGTTGAGACCATTTTTATAAGTTGAAATTTTTTGCACAACCATACATCAGCAAAGTATTCTTCCACGTTAAAGGTATACCTAGTATAGATATCTATTTTGTATCTAAATTTTGTAAGTACTGTAATGTATATGGAAATGTGTGTAGGGAATGTAAATATAAATATTTTGTAAAAGAACAATTATGTTGAATTAATTGGAAGGTATTACCATTATTTTTGTTTAAATTGTTATTGAGAAATAAAATTGAATAGGTGGATTTATTGTTCTGATCTGTTACCGACTCGTAGTCCAATCATATTGTACTGTAATTTGGGGCGTTACAAGATCAGTTAGGAAATTTGGGTGCCTAAGCATGTTGTTTCTTCAAATGATGATATTTTGAAATCAAAATGGATCCCTGAGAGATAAAAGATTGTGTCCACTAACTTCCAAGGACCTAAGAAAATTTGGGTACCTAAAACAGAAAATTGATTTGGTTGATTGTAAGAGGATGAGCATTGCTACAAGGAAAAATCAAAGAAACCTTGGTACCTTAATAGTGGATGATCAAGGCATATGATTGGTGACAAGAGCCAATTTATTTCATTAAAGCCTAAAAATGGTGGAGAAGTCACATTTGGGTACAACTCCAAAAGGAAAATTGAAGGAATTAGCTTTATTAGTAGCTTCTCATCTAATATTAATGATGTTTTGTTAGTTAGAGACTTAAAGCATAATCTTCTTAGCATTAGTCAATTATGTAATAAAGGTTTTAAAAGTTGTGTTTGATTGCATGAGTTACCATTGTCACGACCCTCAACTTACCAAAATACGTACAAATTTTTCGCATTTTCATGCATCAATTGTTAATCATCCTTCCTCGATCGTGAACAACCACACTCTTAACAGTTAGGCTGTATGTCGACGTCTAACTCATTCCATCATACCCATTCAATTTGAACATTATTTATAAGTAAACTGTCATGACCCAAACTACCCAAAAATCAGAGTTAATTTTTTTTTCGTGTTTTGCATTTTGTTATTTTCTTACTTAAATTCTTACCTGTCTTCTGATCGTGACCACACTCCACTAACAAATTGGGTTGTGCGTCAATGCCAGTCCCACCATACATTTACCATATAACTTAATTCTGTCTCAGTCATTTGTAAGTGCTTACAATATTTATACATCCCCTAAAGTCACTTACAAACATGTTACTGTGCTATGCTGATTTAGATACAATATGTACAAGTGTATATACCTTAAATGATGGGCAGCAGCGGATATCCGGAATGCAGTACTGAGTCGCCATCAACATCTACTGGAGATTATCTGTGTGAGAAAGTGAAAGGGGTGAGCACATCAAGCTCAGTAAGGCAATCCTACGAACAAGTAGGTAACCATACTACCTACATGAACGTGGTGCCATGCATAAACCACCCTTTCTCCACACATTTTAAAACAGATGATATGAGTTATGATGTTATGTAAATCCATTCACATGGAAAAATTCAACATACAATTATTTCAAATCATTTCTTTCTCGTTTCAAATGTCACAACAAGGCCAGGACTCAACCCATCCCTCGGGTGGTCCTGACTAACATAAAACCATAAAAATCGATTTACATTCACACATGGGTTTGAAAAGCATGAAAATAATCATCATGCACGTTTGATTTAAAAACCCCAGTTTTAATCTCATCAAAGTCATCAACATGCGAGACGAGGCAATATCTGTATAACGGTAATAACCAGGACTATGGCCGTGTGTCCTCGTGAGCCCCTCTGCTACACGGATCCTGGTGTGCGGGGTCTCACCCTGATCGGGAACCGCCCGAGAGGTGGGTCAGTCCATCTCGTCAGTCTTATCCGATCCCACGCATCCGATGATGCCAACGTATCCGAAGATACCAACGTATCACAAAGATACCAACGTATCACAAAGATACCAACGTATCTGATGATACCACACGGTACATCGTACTCCATGCTACTTGCACGGTACATCGTACTCCATGGACCCATATCATATCTCAATACTCATGCCATGTCTCAAAATGCACGTGCGAGCCTATTTAATCGGTGACACACAGTTTACCCGATGCTCCAAGCACGGCTCATCGCATGTTCTCATAAAGTCAGTGCGAGCGATGCTTCAGCACTCTCATCAAATCCAGTAAAACTAGTGTGAGCTTGGCTCTAGCACTCTATATATGAATCACATGAAAATCTTATAAAATCTGGTGCGAGTTAAACTCCAGCACCCTGTCTCGAAAATCATATAAAAATATGGTGCGAGTTAGACTCCAGCATCGTTTCACAAAAATCATATGAAAACCTAGTGCGAGTTAGACTCTAGCACCGTGTCACGAAAAAGCATGTGAAATCTGGTACGAGTTATACTCTAGCACCTATGCATGTAAAACTCTAGTGCGAGCTCTCGCTCCAGCACGTCACATGTAAATAAAACACGTAGGCGGCTCTGTTTCCTCAAAACAGTTTTCAAAACAATTATATCGTTGAAAGTACCAATGCTGTGCATTTTCTTTCAAGGTTAGCCAGCCTACTCATGCATGCTTCTTGTTCTTGCTCCTCCCAATTTTTCCTAAATTTGTAAATTTTACCCTTAACAAGGGTATTTTGGTAATTTACCCATTTGGGGCACTAAAATTATTATTTGACCTCTAGACCCTTCAGATAATTTTTAAAGGACTGCAAATGAACTTAAAATTTCGTAAAGTTACCTCTAGCAGTCCGCAGAATTCCCTTACCTTATTTTCCTGTCGAGTCTGACCTTTCCACTGATGTCACGTCGCGCAGTCCGATCTGCTCCCAATCCAATGTCCGAAACTACGTACAATTATTCCTCAGGTCAGTTATCATACAATTTAATTGTATTTCCTATTTTCTGGACTTAATTTAAATCATTAGGCCCATTTACCCCTATTGGGCCCAATTGCACCTTAATGGGCCTTAATCGGCCTTAAGCCCGTTTTCCACTTGATTTTCACATTATCGATGCCTATTGTGCTCATTGGGCCCACCAACAATTTATTGGGCCTCATTCTAACTCTCGAGCAGCTCAATTTATTATTTACGACAATTTATCTAAATTTCCATAATTTAATTCATTTAATGCGAAAATTAAATCTGAAGCACGCATAACGATGCTAATTATCGTAAATAAGCGTTACTTACCCGAGATTCCATGCTAGTACGTAAATCGAGGTTATCTCAAGCTCTCGTTTGATGTCGATTGTCGAGCTACACAATTTCATAAATTTTCGGGTAAATTTCCAATCGAAAATTAATTAAATAAAATATTCCAAAATTTAAATCGGTCAAATTTCGACCGCTACTGACTTACCCCTAGCTCGATTACATCGTCGAGATTTTTCTCCAATTTTTCCTCTTTTTCTTTTTTCTCTTTTTCTCCTTTTTTCGCCTCTTTCTTGGCTGAACCGGTTCAGTCCGGTTCAACCCGGTTCGGACCGCCGGTTCACCTTGGTTCACTCCAGTTTAGGGCCTTGCTGGCCGATTCTCCGTCGTCTTCCACTGCCAGTGGCTCCGCAGGGTCGTCTGCATCTCAGATCTAGGGTTGGTTTCGGTCGAGGTCGCCGGAAAGTCGCCGGTCTGGCTGTTCTCTCTCGACCGTCGAAACCCATTTCTCTTTTCGCCGTTTTCGACGTGTTCTGGCAGCTTCGCCGGTCGTGGCCGCCATCAATCGGCTCACCGACGCCTGGGGAACATTCGGCTGTGGTCGGTCGGGCCTGAATCGGCGCCGATCGCCGGCGATTCCTCTTTTCTTCCTCGATTTCGGTCTTTCCTCGTTTTCGCCGCCGTTTACCGGCGTCGATGCCTCCACGGTGCCGGTGGTGGCTCGACCCTCGTCGAGCTTCCCTTCCTCGACCTCCGTCGGCCATCGATCGCCGGCGAGAGGCTCGGCCTCATGCTTCGTTTTTCATTTTCGCTTCTCCCTCTCTCTCCCCGATTCGTTTTCTGATTTTTTTTTTATCAATTAACTAATTAATTAATTAATTTATTTTTTATTTTTATTTTATTTATTTTATTAATATTTTTAATCATTAAATACATTAAAAATCTAAAATATCTACCAAAAATTATTATTTTATTCCAAATTAATTAATTTAATTTAATTTATTTATTATATTTTGACCCTTTTTCGGGTATAATTTCTCCGTATTTTTGGGATATTATCCCGAATGACTTTTCGGTATATTTTACGATTATTTTCGGGATTATTTTTTGAATTAAAAATTTTGATTAATCCTGATTAATTCCAATAAATTGATATCTTGATCAATTTAACCCAGAATAAATTTATTTCACTTTTATTGACCAAGATTTCTCAATCCATTATTTTTAATAAATTTTCTCATCGAATTTATACCGATTTTTGGTCTTTTGACCATTTTGCCCTTGCACGTGTTCGAGAATTCCATTTTCAACCTTTTGCATTTTTAATTTTTTGTGTTTTAACTAAAATCGGATCTTACATAATCTCCCTCACTTGAAGAATTTGGTCCTCCAAATTAGAACCAAGTCATATGAGTCCATAGACTACTCCGGATACATCAATCGTATCATACTTTTTAATTCTCATGTGACCTTTTTCCGGAGTGTAATACTACCAAAGGACTTTAATTCGGGAGATCGTCTTAAACCTCAATACTTTCTCTTTCCTGTTTAATGCCCAAATCAACTTTTTCAATATACTTATATTTGCACTGAGCTGAACTGTTAGAGTTCATATTCGATTACCTATGCTGGATCTGGATAGTATTGTCGAAGTATCAAAAGATGGGACATATTGTGGATGCCTGTTTATTCAGGTGTTAATGCCAACCTACAGGTCTTATCTCCCACTTGTCCAATCTCTCAAAAGATTCAATCCGGCGAAACTCAATTTACCTTCTTCCAAAAGTTCGCTATGTCCTTATTCTCTTAGGACAAGAAACATTTCAACGATACTAATTCACCCTCGGTGAATTCCAATACTTTTTTATCTGCTCTGAGGTGTTCTTAATCTCTCATCCTTAACTAAACATCCTCAGAGACTTATTATCCAAAGTTGAAAATAATTCTATCTGTCACCCACTTTTTCTTATCCAATTTGGGGAACAACCCCTACAGCCATACACTGCCTCCTATCTTGTTATCCTGATACTCATGTGCCAACTGTCGTTATTGGCGACTTCAATCTATAACAACTGATCATCCCAGAAGCTTATAAAATCAATGGCACACGCTTTCATCATATCCTCCAGAACCTGTACAGTCCTCTCTGATTGACCATTTGTCTGAGGACGAAAAGCTGTGCTAATACTTAGTCGAGTTCCCATAGCTTCCTAACAGATATTCCCAGAAGTGGGAAGTGAAGCGGGAATCCCTATATGATACCATGCTCACTGGAACGCTACATAATGTTCCACAATCTTCCTTATACCTGAATCCTCATAAACACTCTGAGTATCTGGAGATTTCATAACCAGAAGGTGGGTAGACTTAGTAAACTTAACGACTATCATCTAAATAGCCTCGTGATTCATCTGGGTCCTCTATAACCCATCACGAAATTCATGGAGACTTGCTCCCATTTTCGTGCCGTGTCGATATAGGTAGAGGCTGCAATAACTCTATAGACTTTTAATATTCTACCTTATTCTGCTGACATACTAGGCACTTTTTCACAATCTCTACCATATCTCTTTTCACATCTGACCACCTATACCCTTTTCAGAGATTTCATATATATATATATATATATATTCGTTACTTTTCGTATGCACTGTATATCCCGAAGAGTAAGTTTCTGACAAATATTACTATCTCATCAACTGTGGTCCTGGGGAGCACTTATACTATCTCTGAACCTCTCAGAAATCATCGACACTCTCTGTGAACTCTGTCACTGTACCCTTCTGAATCTGACCCAAACCATCGACACCATGCCGATCATCATGTTAAGCCTGTCAAATCCGGGCACTCTCATCCGGTTCTAGTCTCAGGCTAGCTGTTACACAATCACTGTCATCATCAGAAGGGATCACATCACTATTGATGTCACAACCGAATTCCATTCTCTTTAACCGAAAATCACTAAAAATTTTTCGCGTTTTACTGTTACCTTACCCGGTCGTGAACTAACTCTCCACACATTGTTGGGCTGTGAGTCAATAATAAACTCCACATCTCATTCATTCTCAGTTAAATAAAACGATGTCATACATTTGCATTTAATCTTGTACTTATACAAAAGCATGTTTTACTGACATCTACATCCCCCATAATTACAACTCAAAAGAATACTGTGCTTTTACATTGTTTAGATATAAAAAGAATCACTGTGTATATACCTCTAAGCGATGGAGATGCAGCGGAGTCCAAAATACCACGCCTCAGTCCTCACTGGGCTACTATGCACGCTCTATAGGGGAAATAGAGAGGGATGAGCAACCAAATGCTCAGTAAGGCAATAATGCAAGCATGGTAGATAACTACTCTATCTACATGCTGATAGTGTTGTGCACAAATCATTTATGGTAGGAGCATGACGAATAAAACTATGCCATATGAGTATACATATATATCATGTGTCAAAATCATGTACATTGGCATATCAAACATGGTAAAAGAACATCATGTATAAATCATCTCATGCTCAATCTCATTTAAATTCATAAAAAGGGCAATTCATTAAGAAACCTCCTTTTTAAACCAACATCATAAACCTCTTTCTCAACACATAAATACCACCAAATCAATTCACAATCACAACCACATTTTTATTTCACAATTTATGCATGTGTATAAAAACTAGGTCACTATATCAAAAGTACCTATGTGGACCACTATATCATAAATCATCCTAGACCACACGCATCCAAGTGTGCGGGGTATCATGCTGGCACGAAGATGGATTATCCCTCGCCAGACTTTCTCATCACAAAACCATCATGCGTACATCGTACTCCATGTGATATACACGGTACAGCGTACTCCACAGACTCATATCGTGATTGGGGGTGCCATTCCTAGGTCTTACCTACCTCATACCAAGAGTTTTCCATATCCGTGAAGGAGAGCCTCCCTGCCGAACAGAGCCTCCCCACCTAACAGAGCCTCCCTGCCTCTTCGGGCTTAAGGATGTTAGATTAAGGATGTAGGGCTTAAGGATCCTTCCGTAAGAGAGCCTCCCCACCGAACAAAGCCTCCCCGCCTGTGAGATCTGAGAATTTTAGACATATTTTATTGATGTAATAAGAATTCGAAGTGTAATTTATTGAGCTAAGTAAATTGTGGGAATTATAATTGGAGATTTATATGTTAAATGTGTAAAATGAGCATGAAGTATGAGGACAGATCGATCTGGGAGAAGAAGAGATCGATCTGGTGAGTTATAAACAATAAGGAATGAGAAATTTGAGGAGCAGATCAATCTCCAATGGAAGAGATCGATCTCCTTATGAATCTGTTTGAGAAGGGATCGATCTCATGAGGAAGAGATCGATCTCCAAATGATTCTGTTTGGGGAGAAGATCGATCTCCTTAGGAGCAGATCGATCTCATAAAGCCATAAAGAGATCGATCTCACCCCTCGACAGATCGATCTCCTAGGCCTAAAATTGCTCAGATCGTCCCCAAAATTCAAACACAGATCGATCTCATCAAGAGGCAGATCGATCTTCTACCTCCAGTCTATATAAAGAACCCGTGTTTTCTCTGTAATTTCACTTTCTCTCTCTTCCAAAACCCATTTCCACCGAAAACCTAGTTTCTCACTCCTCCAAATCACCCATTTTCGATCGAATCAGCTGTTGTGGCAAGAAGAAAAGTTGTTCCTCATCAAATGGAGAGCAACATACTTGGAAATCGAAGGACGAATCGGATCGAGGCGTGAGTTGTGCGTCTCACAAGCTTTGGGTAATTTCTAAACCTCGATCTTGATATTTGAGCTGATTTTGATGTTATTGGTGGTTGTAATTGGGTTGAAATAGTTGGAAAATGATTAGGGATTGATGAATTTCAATGTGGATAGAGTGATAATGATATTTAGTGATTTTGGTAATTTTAGGAATTTTGAGCTATAAATGGAAATATAGACAATGTGGAGAATTAGCCTAGATAATTGGCATGAGGAATGTAGGACATTGAGATGTTGTGAATGAGGTTGTAGTTTAGGGTTGAGTTACGAGAAATCAAGAGATTTGAGGTGTTATGAGCAATTATGCTCGATTTTGAGAATTGAGGGTATGAGATAATTGAGTATTGATGTTTTAACATCGTTTGGACAGCTCGGGAGTTCCAGAGTGGAATGCGAGGCTAGTCCGTGATACGGAGGAAATGATTGCACTATACGAGGTGCAAAGAGGTAAGGGAAATCTAAACCATTTGTGTATGTGAATTGTAAACTGTTATAGCATGATTTACGGTTTATAAAACAAGCATGTTGAGTGTTTTGTGTTGAGATACAACTGCACACGATTTTTATAGCCGGTTGGAACCCAATGTTTTTATGAGTTTATAACTGGGTTCTACGTTAAGGCAATATTGAGATTTGAGAAATGTGTGCGTGTGCTTTGCCGGTTGGAACTCGGTTTTATTACGTTTTGTGTTGAGTACAAAACGATTTTTAAATGAGTTTTATGAGAGAAAAACCATTACGAGTTCTACGTGAAGGTAAACCTGTCTTATGTGATAAGACTTAGGTGTGTAGTTGTGAGTACACACCGGGCATTGCTCTGGTAGCATATAAGCCCGAATTCTTCTCCGTTCTGGTAACGTGAGAATAACCTATTCTGTGGCTATGCCACATAAAATTGGTGGCTGTGCCACGTTGAGAAAACCCCATTGGTGGCTGTGCCACGTTATACCCCATTGGTGGCTGTGCCACGTTATACCCCATTGGTGGCTGTGCCACGTTAAACCCCATTGGTGGCTGTGCCACGTTGAGAAACCCCATTGGTGGCTGTGCCACGTTGAGAAACCCCATTGGTGGCTGTGCCACGTTGAGAAACCCCATTGGTGGCTGTGCCACGTTATACCCCAATTGGTGGCTGCGCCACGTTGAGAAACCCTATTCTGTGGCTATGCCACGCGAGAAATTAAATCAGTGGCTTTGCCACGTGTGTTTTGTGGCTATGCCACGTGAGAAATTAAATCAGTGGCTATGCCACGCGTGTTTAGTGGCTGTGCCACGTGCATTATTTTTACTGTGATTTTATCACGTATTTGAGAAAGCGTTTAACGCGTTGTTTTCACATGCTTTGTTATTGCTCTAGAGTGAGCCTTTTTCTTCATGATTTTACATGACTTGAGACATGAGAATGTCATTTTGAGTATTTTTCATGCTATGGTTTTCAAATGAGTTTCACATACAAATAAACCTTTTGTGATGTGCATTTTGGTTTATGAAATGAGTTCCTTACCCCCTTTACTGAGCGATTTAGAAGCTCACCCTGTTTTCCTTTCCCCCCAGAGTTCTTCAAGTGAATAAGGACTTCCCTGCGACGTACGGAGTAGTGGCTAGTGGAGGATTCGAGCTCCAGGCTATATATTTTGTACTTTGAGGTATATTTATCTTTTCATGTACCCAGACTATTATTGTAATTGTAGACACTCGATGTATAACATTATATGGGATGTATTAGGATTAATTAACTCGAGATGGATTAATGTATTTGATATGATATATAAATCCTAGTGATGAGATCCTGAGGCATAATAATTATGATGATGTATGACACTGCACAGGAATGTACCTTTAATTGTGAATTAACGAGAAAAAAAAGTTTTAAATTAGCCCTATTTTTCGCATTTTCGGGGCGTGACAGAGTTTTCTTGGTATCAGAGCTTAGTGTGTCTAGTACTGTCAGTGTCGGTTAAGTGAAATAGAATACATCCCAAGTGTCTATGATAGTCTGGTCATGAACTGAAATTGAGGATTGAGATTTCAATCGGTTTTGATATGTACGCGCAGGAGACGAGTTGAGATAGAGAATGAGTAAATGATGAGGTCATTCGAGGAGGCAGGCAGAGTCCCCTTCGCCACCTGTTCCACAACCAAAGAGTCCTAACTCTCGATTTAATTGGATTGAGACCGATGTGAGGTAAGGTTTTGAGCAGATGGCAGCGTTATTCGCGCAACACTTTGGAGTTAATGCCTCGGATACTACCCCTACACCACCACAAGGACCTCCCATACCCCCAGTGCCTCCCATCACTCAGCCTGAGGATAGAAGCATGGTCCGACTAAGGGATTTTCTAAAGATGAATCCACCCGCATTTAGGGGAAAGAAGGATCCTGGAGAGGCTGAGGAGTGGTTGACGGAATTGAGAGTTATATTTGATTTTCTGGGGTGCACCGATGCTGAGAGGGTCAGTATGAGTGCTTATATGCTGAAGGGGAGAGCTCGAGATTGGTGGGGTACTATCCAGGGTATTTTGATATCCCACCATGGTGTGATTGGTTGGGAAGAGTTTCAGACAGCTTTTAGGACCCAATATGTACCACGGGCTGCTCAGAGAAAGAAACAGGCCGAGTTTTTGAGTTTGGTATAGGGTGACATGTCTGTGGATGACTATGAGAGCCAATTCACAGCGCTATTGAGATATGACCCAGAGACCTTCAAGAGTGAAGATATCCGCACAGAGAAGTTTGTGTATGGGTTGAAGCCCGTCATCAGAGATAGATTGATAGGGCTATGCATTACTGAGTTTGGAGATGCTCTGAGACGAGCACAAGAGATTGAAAGAGGGATTGAGATGGTACAATCCCAGAATGAGCTCAGAGCGGTGAATAGAGATAAGGGCAAGAGGCCAGCACTTTTCCAAACAGAGGCTCGGAGAGGTTCCTTCAGAAGAGGAAGGATTGAGGTGCAGAGGGATAGATTGGAGAGACCCAGAGCCTATCCTATTATCAAGGAGACCCCTCGATATGTCAGGCCGGAGACAAGGTTTTGTAGAGACTGTGGCCGATCGCATGAAGGAAGTTGTACTGGGTCGATCCATGGATGTTTTCGATGTGGTGACATGGGTCACAGGGTGAAGGACTGTCCCCAACCTCAGATACCACATGCTCCGGAGCCCACTAGACAACAGCCTCAGAGAGTGGATCCCCGAAGACGGGCCATCGCGGCAGAGAAAGGGAAGAAACCTATGGCACAGGGACGTGTGTTTACCCTGGATAAGGAGACCGCAGACACTTCGGCAGAAACTATAAGAGGTACACTCTCTGTCTGTAATCATAAGGCTCATGTGTTGATTGATTCAGGATCCACGCATTCGTTTATTTCTGAGCATTTTGCATGTAGATTAAACTTGAAGTTTGAACCTCTAGAATATATACTACATGTAAATACCCCTATGCGTGAATTCCAGAGAACTGAGTTAATTTGTAGAGGATGTGAGATAAAGGTGGGAGATAGAGTGATGTTAGCAGATCTAATCATGTTGAATATACATGGGTTTGATGTAATTCTGGGGATGGATTGGTTGGCAACCAATCGAGTGAGTTTAGACTGCTACACTAAGATTGTAACTTTCTCCCTACCTGAACCTTACAGTGTACAATTGAGATATTGAGGGAATGAATATGGGGATTTCTAGTAAGTAATTTGAGAATTTTAACATTATTTTGGAGAATATTAAATATGATTGTTCATGTGAAGGTTATGAAACACTCATCTCAGACGATGAGCGGGAACATCCGAGGATTGAGGATATACATGTGGTTTGCGAATTTTTGGATGTTTTCCTAGATGAATTGCCAGGTTTACCACCAGAGAGAGAGCTGGAGTTTACCATTGATTTGGTACCAGATACTCAGCCGATCTCTAAACCTCCCTATAGAATGGCATTAGTGGAACTTGAGGAATTGAAGAGACAACTACAGGAGTTATTGGATCAAGGGTTTATTAGACCCAGTGTTTCGCCGTGGGGAGCACCTGTACTATTTGTTAAGAAGAAGGATGGTAGTCTCAGATTATGTATAGACTACCGGTTGTTGAATAAAGCCACGGTGAAGAATAAATACCCACTACCCAGGATTGATGATCTACTTGATCAGCTGAGAGGGACATCAGTCTTTTCTAAGATTGATTTGAGATCGGGCTATCACCAATTGAGGATCAAGGAAGAAGATATTCCAAAGACGGCCTTCAGGACAAGGTATGGCCATTACGAATTTCTGGTGATGTCCTTTGGATTGACGAACACCCCTGCAGCATTTATGAGATTGATGAACAAGGTGTTCAGAGACTATCCGGATAAGTTTGTGATAGTCTTTATTGATGATATCCTGGTGTACTCTCGGTCGTATGAGGAGCATGCACAGCATTTGTGGTTAGTACTTCAGATACTCCGAGATAAGCAATTGTACGGAAAGCTTAGTAAGTGTGAGTTTTGGCTGAACCGGATAGCTTTCCTTGGGCATATAGTCTCAGAGGAAGGAGTATCAGTGGACCCAAGCAAGGTGGAGGCTGTGCTTAATTGGGACAGACCGAGGAAAGTGACTGAGGTACGAAGCTTCCTTGGTTTGGCAGGGTATTACAGGAGATTTGTGGAAGGATTTTCCAGGATTGCCGCCCCTTTGACTAAGCTCACGCGCAAAGAGACTCCATTTATATGGACTGATCAATGTGAGCTCAGTTTTCAGGAATTAAAGAGGAGGTTGACAGCGGCACCTGTGTTAACTATCCCTGAGGGATCAGGAGGATTCTCAGTGTATAGTGATGCATCTCACCAAGGATTAGGGTGTGTGCTTATGCAGCACGAAAGAGTGGTCGCATATGAATCGCGACAGCTGAAGGACCATGAGCGGAATTATCCCACGCATGATTTGGAGTTAGCCGCTGTGGTATTTGCTTTGAAGGTCTAGCGACATTACTTATATGGGGAAAGATTCCAGATCTTCACTGATCACAAGAGTTTGAGATATCTCTTTGATCAGAAAGAGTTAAACATAAGACAAAGGAGATGGATGGAACTCCTTAAGGATTATGACTGCGAGATTCTTTATCATCCGGGTAAGGCGAATGTAGTTGCTGATGCCCTGAGCAGGAAGAGTATGATATCTGCTATGATGATCAGGGAATGGGATTTACTGGAGCAGTTCGCCGAACTTCGGATCAGAGTTAAAGAGGTAGAGACTGGATTTTTGGCTAGCTTGCGGATAGAGCCCAGGATCATGGACCAGATTAGAACTGGGCAGCGCAGTGATAAGAGATTAATAGATATGGTTAGCCAAGCTGAGCAGAGTTCGCAGTCGGATCTCACCATCAGTGAGGATGGATTGTTGAGATTCAGAGGACGGATTTGTGTACCGGACGATGATACCCTGAAGAGACAGATACTGAGAGAATCCCACTGCTCGCGATACACCATGCACCCAGGAAGTACTAAGATGTACCGAGACTTGAGAAAGGTGTATTGGTGGAGTGGTATGAAGCGAGACGTGGCAGAGTATGTGGCCAGGTGTTTAGTATGCCAGCAAGTGAAAGCTGAGCATCGGAAGCCCGGAGGACTACTACAGCCCTTACCTGTACCTACATGGAAATGGGAGCATGTCACTATGGACTTTATTATGGGTTTACCGAGGACCCGAAGAGGTCGTGACGCGATATGGGTCATTGTGGATAGATTGACCAAGAGTGCCCACTTCCTTGCCATCAAGAGCACAGATACGGTGGATGCCTTAGCTGAGCTATATGTCAGTGAGATAGCTAGATTACATGGGGCTCCAGTGAGTATTACTTTTGATAGAGATTCTCGATTTACTTCTAGATTTTGGACCCAGTTTCAGGAGTCCATGGGATCTCGATTGAGTTTCAGTACCGCCTATCATCCTCAGACAGATGGTCAGTCAGAGATGACTATTCAGACCCTGGAGGATATGTTGAGGGCGTGTACGATGGATTTTAAGGGATCATGGGATGATCACCTGCCCCTAGCAGAGTTTGCGTACAATAACAGCTATCATGCGATTATTGGAATGGCACCTTTTGAGGCTCTATATGGTAGGAGGTGTAGATCCCCTGTAGCTTGGGAAGAAGTCGGTGACAGAAAGATAAATGCTCCCGAGCTTGTTGAGCAAGCCGTACAGAGTGTGAAACTCATATGTGAGAGGTTACGGGCTGCACAAAGTAGACAGAAAAGCTACGCGGATGTGCGTAGACGGCCACTTGAGTTTTATGTTGGTGATGCAGTATTTCTGAGAGTATCACCGAGCAAGGGTATCATGCGATTTGGGAAGAAAGGGAAATTGAGTCATCGATACGTGGGACCATTCGAGATTCTTGAGAGAGTGGGAGAGGTAGCCTACAGATTGGCATTACCCCCACAGATGTCCGGAATACACAATGTTTTTCATGTGTCTATGTTGAGGAAGTACCACCCGGACCCTTCTCATGTCATAGAGTATGACGAGATGGACATTCAAGAGGACATGAGCTACACTGAGGAACCCGTCCGGATTCTCGATAGAAAGGAGAAGGTACTGAGAACCAAGAGCATCCCATTAGTAAAAGTTTTGTGGAAACATCACTCAATGGAAGAGGCAACGTGGGAACTAGAGAGTCTCATGAAGGAGAAATACCCCCATCTATTCGACTAGTTGAGTTGAATTTGGAGGACCAAATTCTTTTTAAGGTGGGGAGGATGTGAGATCTGAGAATTTCAGACATATTTTATTGATGTAATAAGAATTCGAAGTGTAATTTATTGAGCTAAGTAAATTGTGGGAATTATAATTGGAGATTTATATGTTAAATGTGTAAAATGAGCATGAAGTATGAGGACAGATCGATCTGGGAGAAGAAGAGATCGATCTGGTGAGTTATAAACGACAAGGAATGAGAAATTTGAGGAGCAGATCGATCTCCAATGGAAGAGATCGATCTCCTTATGAATCTGTTTGAGAAGGGATCGATCTCATGAGGAAGAGATCGATCTCCAAATGATTCTGTTTGGGGAGAAGATCGATCTCCTTAGGAGCAGATCGATCTCATAAAGCCATAAAGAGATCGATCTCACCCCTCGACAGATCGATCTCCTAGGCATAAAATTACCCAGATCGTCCCCAAAATTCAAACACAGATCGATCTCATCAAGAGGCAGATCGATCTCCTACCTCTAGTCTATATAAGGAACCCGTGTTTTCTCTGCAATTTCACTTTCTCTCTCTTCTAAAACCCATTTCCACCGAAAACCTAGTTTCTCACTCCTCCAAATCACCCATTTTCGGCCGAATCAGCTGTTGTGGCAAGAAGGAAAGTTGTTCCTCATCAAAGGGAGAACAACATACTTGGAAATCGAAGGACGAATCGGATCGAGGCGTGAGTTGTGCGTCTCACAAGCTTTGGGTAATTTCTAAACCTCGATCTTGATATTTGAGCTGATTTTGATGTTATTGGTGGTTGTAATTGGGTTGAAATAGTTGGAAAATGATTAGGGATTGATGAATTTCAATGTGGATAGAGTGATAATGATATTTAGCTATTTTGGTAATTTTAGGAATTTTGAGCTATAAATGGAAATATAGACAATGTGGAGAATTAGCCTAGATAATTGGCATGAGGAATGTAGGACATTGAGATATTGTGAATGAGGTTGTAGTTTAGGGTTGAGTTACGAGAAATCAAGAGATTTGAGGTGTTATGAGCAATTATGCTCGATTTTGAGAATTGAGGGTATGAGATAATTGAGTATTGATGTTTTAACATCGTTTGGACAGCTCGGGAGTTCCAGAGTGGAATGCGAGGCTAGTCCGTGATACGGGGGAAACGATTGCACTATACGAGGTGCAAAGAGGTAAGGGAAATCTAAACCATTTGTGTATGTGAATTGTAAACTGTTATAGCATGATTTACGGTTTATAAAACAAGCATGTTGAGTGTTTTGTGTTGAGATACAACTGCACACGATTTTTATAGCCGGTTGGAACCCAATGTTTTTATGAGTTTATAACTGGGTTCTACGTTAAGGCAATATTGAGATTTGAGAAATGTGTGCGTGTGCTTTGCCGGTTGGAACTCGGTTTTATTACGTTTTGTGTTGAGTACAAAACAATTTTTAAATGAGTTTTATGAGAGAAAAACCATTACGAGTTCTACGTGAAGGCAAACCTATCTTATGTGATAAGACTTGGGTGTGTAGTTGTGAGTACACACCGGGCATTGCTCTGGTAGCAAGTAAGCCCGAATTCTTCTCCGTTCTGGTAACGTGAGAATAACCTATTCTGTGGCTATGCCACGTAAAATTGGTGGCTGTGCCACGTTGAGAAAACCCCATTGGTGGCTGTGCCACGTTATACCCCATTGGTGGCTGTGCCACGTTATACCCCATTGGTGGCTGTGCCACGTTAAACCCCATTGGTGGCTGTGCCACGTTGAGAAACCCCATTGGTGGCTGTGCCACGTTGAGAAACCCCATTGGTGGCTGTGCCACGTTATACCCCAATTGGTGGCTGCGCCACGTTGAGAAACCCTATTCTGTGGCTATGCCACACGAGAAATTAAATCTGTGGCTTTGCCACGTGTGTTTTGTGGCTATGCCACGTGAGAAATTAAATCAGTGGCTATGCCACGCGTGTTTAGTGGCTGTGCCACGTGCATTATTTTTACTGTGATTTTATCACGTATTTGAGAAAGCGTTTAACGCGTTGTTTTCACATGCTTTGTTATTGCTCTAGAGTGAGCCTTTTTCTTCATGATTTTACATGACTTGAGACATGAGAATGTCATTTTGAGTTTTTTTCATGCTATGGTTTTCAAATGAGTTTCACATACAAATAAACCTTTTGTGATGTGTATTTTGGTTTATGAAATAAGTTCCTTACCCCCTTTACTGAGCGATTTAGAAGCTCACCCTGTTTTCCTTTCCCCCCAGAGTTCTTCAAGTGAATAAGGACTTCCCTGTGACGTACGGAGTAGTGGCTAGTGGAGGATTCGAGCTCCAGGCTATATATTTTGTACTTTGAGGTATATTTATCTTTTCATGTACCCAGACTATTATTGTAATTGCAGACACTCGATGTATAACATTATATGGGATGTATTAGGATTAATTAACTCGAGATGGATTAATGTATTTGATATGATATATAAATCCTAGTGATGAGATCCTGAGGCATAATAATTATGATGATGTATGACACTGCACAGGAATGCACCTTTAATTGTGAATTAACGAGAAAAAAAAAGTTTTAAATTAGCCCTATTTTCCGCATTTTCGGGGCGTGACACCGCCTAACAGAGCCTCCCCGCCCCTCCAGGGCTTAAGGATGTTGGCTTAAGGATCCCACCGTAAGAGAGCCTCCCCACCGAACAGAGCCTCCCCACCTAACAGAGCCTCCCAGCCTCTTTGGGCTTAAGGATGTTAGCTTAAGGATGTAGGGCTTAAGGATCTTACCAACTTTCACAACCTTATACGTATCATAATGTGCAAACTTGTGCGAGCAAAGCTCTAGCACGACTCATGCATCCTCTCATAAAGAGACGCGTACGAGCATAGCTCTAGTACAGTTATACTCATAAGACAAACCACTCAAAAGCCACGTACGAGCAGAAGCTCCAGTACGGTTTATAAACATCATCATAGTTTTCAAATAAAGGTGCGAGCTAAGCTCAAGCACGTATCACACAAGTGAAAACATAGAAATCCAGCGCGAGCGAGGCTCTAGCGCGATTTATGTCATGAAAATACAATAGGCGGCCCATACACAATCAAACAATCCCGGCAATCGGGTTTAGCACTTCACAAATGCTTTTCAAGAACAACAATAAAGCACTAGCCGGCCCATCTACAAGCTTGCTTAAAACCAAGCAATTCCGTTTTGAAAAACATCAAAACATTTGATTTATGCAATTATTAGCCTTACTATCCCATTTCTTTACAATACCATTTCAACCACCAAATATCATACAATTATTCACAGCTATTTTCGCATACCAAACAACCAATTTCTCAAACGTTCATGCTCATAAACACCCTATAATCCCGCAAATTACGAGCAGCTGCCTCTATATACTTACAGAATTCCCTTACCTGGAATCGCGATGCGTGATTCCACTTCCTTAAGCTGCTTACTCGTACGGTTCGATTAGTCTTCAACAAACTCTTCGGGACTGCACAAAATCGTATCCCGCATTATATTCGATCCATATAATATGACATCGTGCGTTCACTATAGTCAATTCGACCTATAGTTTTCTATTAACGCTTATGAGGCCTCGTTTCATTACTTTACCCAAAACTCGAGTCTATGGATTCTTTTAGGCCTATTAACTCATTCCAAATCGATATTAAATTGACATTAAGCTCATAGTGTTCATATTTCATGAATTCTCTCACTATGGCATTTTATCAAGCATATACATACTCATTTTCACAATTTCACTTAAACCCACATTATAACTCCACATAACCATTCCAAATCACCCACATTACTCATTTAACAACTTATCTTAACCCATAAACCACCAACTCCCCAATTCATACTTTCTCACACTAGAGGCATTCCATTTTCTAGGTTACATTAGTTTCTAACACAACCTAGGTGTTTCCATCCATACATACTCATGCCAAACAACTCTAAAATCAATTAAATGGACAATGTACTTGGATTGGAGTGTTAGAATCTTACCAAATATGATTTTTCTTCTTGCTCTAAATGTCAATGCCCTTATCTCCTTCAATACCCACAATGGGATTTTGGGTTCTAACTATGTTGTTCTCTTTCTCAAGATGAACAACTTAATGTCTAATGGTCTCCCCTCAATTCTTGTTGGAAATGGCTGATTTTAGAGAGAGAAAGTTAGGTTTTTGGGTTAGAAATGGAAGATTGGTGTTTTCCCGAAATTTTCAAATTTTCAGCCCTCCTTATATAGAAATAGCTTGAGGAGATCGATCTGGTCCAAGAGGAGATCGATCTGGTCCAAGAGGAGATCGATCTGGTCCCCTTAAATCTCTCATTTTCATGAAATTTTAAGCATGAGATCGATCTATTAAAACATGGGATCGATCTGGTCCCAAACAGAGAGCTAAGGAGATCGATCTGGGTGCTTGAGGATCGATCTTTTCATTATAGAATGCTTAGGAGATCGATCTGGCACCACTGGAGATCGATCTGCTCTATTTCATTGCCCAAATAAGAGCATTCTGGCTCTTCTAGATCGATCTCTTATCCTATGAGATCGATCTGGCCTTCATGTTTTCCAGATTTCCTGCAGTTTTCTTGCTGCAACTCACACCAACACATCCTTA
The DNA here is from genome assembly GCA_033439115.1 of Firmiana major. NCBI lineage: Eukaryota > Viridiplantae > Streptophyta > Magnoliopsida > Malvales > Malvaceae > Firmiana > Firmiana major. The sequence goes on along the minus strand of CM065913.1, from coordinate 13,941,765 downwards.
ATCTGTTGCCATGGCCATTTTCTCATCCATCCAACTTTATAACTTGAAAATGGCATCCATTCATACCTTATGCACATTGAAACTTGTGTGCATTCATTGTATGTCCAAAGGTATGCCACATAAAACCATATGGAAGCATAATTTCATTCCATTTTACCACACTACTCATTTTGAGTTTCAATCACATCCATCACTTATAGGAACTCATTTCTTCATATTCATACTCAATGGAACTTGTATGTACGTTACACATCATATTACACATACATATATTGAATCCATGGACTTACATCGATCATACTTTACATTACAAGTCCATTCACATTCATTACACATTACAACTTTACATATACAAGGTCTCACAATTGAGGCTCACAACTACTCTAGAAGCTCACGCTCCCTGACTATCATATGTAATACCATCCCGAGGCTCTTTCTGCTCAAAGCATCAGTCATCACATTAGCCTTTCCTGGGTGACACAATTTTTCCACAATCAAAATCTCTCAGAAGCTCTAACCCACTTTATTATTTCATATTCGCCTCTTTCCGTGAAAACAGATACTCGGACTTTTATGATCAGTGCATTCCCAAAATTTCTCACCATGTACATAATAGTACCATATCCTCAGTACAAGTACTAGCGCTGTCAACTTTAAATCATGGGTCAGATAGTTTATTTCATGATCCTTGAGTTATCTGGATCCACAATCGACTATCTTCCCTTTTTACATCAATGTACAGCTCATTCATTATTTTGAGTCATTCATACACACGGAGAACCTCTTGAGCTGTTGGGTATGGTGAAAATAATCATGGTGGTCAGTTCACACTTTATTACCCCAAAACTCCTGTCACGTATATCACCCCATTCAAATACCACGCTTTCATAGTTAAACGTGCCAACAAAGTATACCCTTTTTAGAACTCGTAGTAACTATCTGTAAAAGCAATTTTCCAATTGTTGCTTATAATTTGCCTGGACTTTAACTACACCCAACATATCATCAATACAGATGATAACAAATCGGTCCAGGTAAAGTTGAAATAACTCATCAAATCTAATCTTTTACCAATTTTCTTTTTTTTTTTTTCCGTTCTGACATTTCTGTCATTCTCAATTCTCTTTCTGTCTCTATTTTAGCCCTTGCTACCTTTCTCAATCTCAGAGGCGTGTAACTCATAATCTTATTCCCACCACTGTAGTTTACGCACTGCCTCGACATAAGTAATATCTCACGGGCCAATCGGACTCTAATCGACAATCTGAGCCCTTCCATAAACTTTTAGACATCTCGACTGTCACTGTTCATAGTATCGAGGTAATATCTGCCCAAGAATATAACCGAGTTTCATACTCATAAATCATACTCATCAGTAAATCAAATCCTCTGGGTCAGAGTAAGGACTTTTATCTATCATTTCTTTTAAACAATGTCCAGGATATCCTGTCACCGGAATGCATCCATAAACATTTCTCATCTTAGCTCTGGATGTTTAACACTTAAGATGGGTCGAGCGAGTTTCCACCAATGCTCCGTCTCGCCCTCAAATCCCTTGCATACTCTGAGCAATTAGCTCCCAAAATATTCTCCACACTCCGCTTCAATCTCGTGAATCGTGTCTCAATACTATCCGATCACTCTGTCGGACTCTGAGAGGCATGCTCAACATTAACCTCTAATTCAATCTCATCCCGATTCTCATAGGTCAACTCAGCACGACTTAGCAGACTCAGGTCTACCTCTACAACCTTTGCCTCGTGCACTATCTCATCTAACGCGACTCATATTAGGTATTCCTGCATTCTCAACCATTTCTTAGTTAAAACCCATCTCGATATACACTATTGTATCTAACCAAGCACAGTAACACGGGGATGTAATTTCCTAATTACTGACACTGACACACCTCAGACCAATTTCTGCTCTGATACCACCTTTATATGTCACGACCCAAACTACCCAAAAAGCAGAGTTAATTTTTTTTTCGTGTTTTGCATTTTGTTATTTTCTTACTTAAATTCTTACCTGTCTTCTGATCGTGACCACACTCCACTAACAAATTAGGCTGTGCGTCAATGCCAGTCCCACCATAAATTTACCATATAACTTAATTCTTTCTCAGTCATTTGTAAGTGTTTACAATATTTATATATCCCCTAAAGTCACTTACAAACATGTTACTGTGCTATGCTTATTTAGATACAATATGTACAAGTGTATATACCTTAAATGATGGGCAGCAGCGGATATCCGGAATGCAATACTGAGTCGCCATCAACATCTACTGGAGATTATCTGTGTGAGAAAGTGAAAAGGGTGAGCACATCAAGCTCAGTAAGGCAATCCTATGAACAAGTAGGTAACCATACTACCTACATGAACGTGGTGCCATGCATAAACCACCCTTTCTCCACACATTTTAAAACAGATGATATGAGTTATGATGTTATGTAAATCCATTCATATGGAAAAATTCAACATGCAATTATTTCAAATCATTTCTTTCTCGTTTAAAATGTCACAACAAGGCCAGGACTCAACCCATCCCTCGGGTGGTCCTGACTCACATAAAACCATAAAAATCGATTTACATTCACACATGAGTTTGAAAAGCATGGAAATAATCATCATGCATGTTTGATTTTAAAAACCCAGTTTTAATCTCATCAAAGTCGTCAACATGCGAGATGAGGCAATATCTGTATAACGGTAATAACCAGGACTATGGCCGTGTGTCCTCGTGAGCCCCTCTGCTACACGGATCCTGGTGTGTGGGGTCTCACCCTAATCGGGAACCGCCCGAGAGGTGGGTCAGTCCATCTCGTCGATCTTATCCGATCCCAAGCATCCGAAGATGCCAACGTATCCGAAGATACCAACGTATCACCAAGATACCAACGTATCACAAAGATATCAACGTATCACAAAGATACCACACGGTACATCGTACTCCATGCTACTTGCACGGTACATCGTACTCCGTGGACCCATATCATATCTCAATACTCATGCCATGCCTCAAAACGCACGTGCGAGCCTATTTAATCGGTGACACACAGTTTACCCGATGCTCCAAGCACGGCTCATCGCATGTTCTCATAAAGTCAGTGCGAGCGATGCTCCAGCACTCTCATCAAATGCAGTAAAACTAGTGCGAGCTAGGCTCTAGCACTCTATATATGAATCACATGAAAATCTTATAAAATCTTGTGCGAGTTAAACTCCAGCACCCTGTCTCGAAAATCATATAAAAATATGGTGCGAGTTAGACTCCAACACCGTTTCACAAAAATCATATGAAAACCTAGTGCGAGTTAGACTCTAGCACCGTGTCACGAAAAATCATGTGAAATCTGGTGCGAGTTATACTCTAGCACCTATGCATGTAAAACTCTAGTGCGACCTCTCGCTCCAGCACTAATGCATGTATCACCTAAATCAAACATCGTGCGAGCTGAGCTCCAACACGTCACATGTAAATAAAACACGTAGGCAGCTCTGTTTCCTCAAAACAGTTTTCAAAACAATTATATCGTTGAAAGTATGCAATGCTGTGCATTTTCTTTCAAGGTTAGCCAGCCTACTCATGCATGCATTAAAATGTTTCCAGAACGAGCAGAAACCTCTTGTTCTTGCTCCTCCCAATTTTTTCTAAATTTGTAAATTTTACCCTTAACAAGGGTATTTTGGTAATTTGCCCATTTACGGCACTAAAATTATTATTTGACCTCTAGACCTTTCAGATAATTTTTAAAGGACTGTAAATGAACTTAAAATTTCGTAAAGTTACCTCTAGCAGTCCGCAGAATTCCCTTACCTTATTTTCCTGTCGAGTCTGACCTTTCCACTGATGTCACGTCGCGCAGTCCGATCTGCTCCCAATCCAATATCCGAAACTGCGTATAACTATTCCTCAGGTCAGATATCATACAATTTAATTATATTTCCTATTTTTTGGGCTTAATTTAAATCATTGGGCTCATTTACCCCTATTGGGCCCAATTGCACCTTAATGGGCCTTAATCGACCTTAAGCCCGTTTTCCACTTGATTTTCACATTATCGAGGCCTATTGGGCTCATTGGGCCCACCAACAATTTATTGGGCCTCATTCTAACTCTCGAGTAGCTCAATTTATTATTTACGACAATTTATCTAAATTTCCATAATTTAATTCATTTAATGCGGAAATTAAATCCGAAGCACGTATAATGATGCTAATTGTCGTAAATAAGGGTTACTTACTCGAGATTCCATACTAGTACGCAAATCGAGGCTATCTCGAGCTCTCGTTTGATGTCGATTGTCGAGCTACACAATTTCATAAATTTTCAGGTAAATTTCCAGTTGAAAATTAATTAAATAAAATATTCCAAAATTTAAATCGATCAAATTTCGATCGCTACTGACTTACCCGTAGCTCGATTACATCGCCAGGATTTTTCTCCAATTTTTCCTCTTTTTCTTTTTTTCCCTTTTTCTCCTTTTTTTCCTTCTTTCTTAGCTGAACCGGTTCGGTCCGGTTCAACCCGATTTGGACGGTCGGTTCACCCCAGTTCACTCCGGTTCAGGGCCTTGCCGGCCGGTTCTCCGTCGACTTCCACCACCAGTGGCTCCGTTAGGTCGTCCGCATCTCAGATCTGGGGTCGATTTCGGTCGAGGTCGCCGAAAAGTCGTCGGTCCGGATGTTCTCTCTCGGCCGTCAAAACCCATTTCTCTTTTCGCCATTTTCGACGTGTTCCAGCAGTTTCGCCGGTCGTGGCCATCATTAATCGGCTTACCGATGCCTGGGGAACATTCGGCTGTGGTCTGTCGGGCCTGAATCGACGTCGATCACCGACGATTCCTCTTTTCTTCCTCTATTTTGGTCTTTCCTCATTTTCGCCGCCATTTGCCGCCGTCGATTCCTCCACGGTGCTAGTGGTGGCTCAGCCCTCATCGGGCTTCCCTTCCTCGGCCTCCGTCGACCATCGATCGCCGGCGAGAGGCTCGGCCTCATGCTTCGTTTTTCGTTTTCGCTTCTCCCTCTCTCTCCCCGATTCGTTTTCTGATTTTTTTTATCAATTAACTAATTAATTAATTTATTTATTATTTATTTTTATTTTATTTATTTTATTAATATTATTAATCATTAAAATACATTAAAAATCTAAAATATCTACCAAAAATTATTATTTTATTCCAAATTAATTAGTTTAATTTATTTAATTTATTTATTATATTTTGACCCTTTTTCGGGTATAATTTCTTCGTATTTTCGGGATATTGTCTCGAATGACTTTTCGGTATATTTTCGATTATTTTCGGGATTATGTTTCGAATTAAAAATTCTGATTAATCCCGATTAATTTCAATAAATTGATATCTTGATCAGTTTAACCCAGAATAAATTTATTTCACCTTTATTGACTAAGATTTCTCAATCCACTATTTTTAATAAATTTTTCTCATCGAATTTATATCGACTTTCGGTCTTTTGACCATTTTACCCTTGCACGTGTTCGAGAATTCCATTTTCAATCCTTTTGCATTTTTAATTTTTTGTGTTTTAACTAAAATCGGGTCTTACATAAACACTTGTATAAATGTATATATATATCAGAGTCGTTACATGTGTTTACATTATTTTACATCCCCAATAGTTACATACAAAATGCTACTGTGCTATGTCTAGTTTAGATACAAAATAATCCAAGTGTGTATACCTTTAGCGATGGGATGCAGCAGATTACCAAAAGGGAAACGCCTCCAGTCACGCTCAATCTATACTCAACACTCTGTAGAGAGGGGGAAAATAAGGGGGGTGAGCAAACCACACGCTCAATAAGGCAATCATGCGAACAGGTAGATGCTGCACTATTTACGTGATCGTGATGCCATGCTCAAAAGCATTTAATTCATCATTTATCTCAAAACATGAGTGTATGATTGTGTTAATGGTATGTAAAGAATTCATGCTATTAAAATTCAGTGCACATTTCAACTCAAAGCATGGTATAAATCATCATGCATAATTCACAATAAAAGCATGGCATTACCCATCATGCATTTTCTCAAATAGCATGGCATTAACCATCTGCATCCGTGCATTTTAAAAACCATTAACAAATCATTCCAACACTGGTCAGGTCTCAGCCCACCCTTAGACTTTCCTGACCCACAAATCATTTCAAACATGGATTTATTCTCAAAGCAATAGACATGTGAGATAGGCAGTTCAACAACAGGTAATAACCTCAAGGCCTATGTACATAACCTGTGATACCAGCTACACGGATCAGGTGTGCGGGATATCACACTATCTGCTTCCACACTAGAGGTGGGTCAAATCCTACTCGTCGATCCATAGCAGATCTCGTCCGAAGACGGCACATCACAACTCAACACGGTACAATGTACTCCATGCTACATACACGGTACAACGTACTCCGTGGACCCAATCAACACATCATATCATGCCACATCTCAAACACACGTGTGAGCCTATTTAATAGGTACGACCTCTTGTCTACCCGAAGCTCCTAACACAGCTAATTAATCATGTCAAAACAATGCACGTATGAGCCTATTTAATCGATGTGACACCTAGTCTACTCGAAGCTCCAAACACGACAACATGCGAGATGGGCATCTAGTGCGAGACAAACTCCAAGCACAATGCCAAAACAAATATGAAATCCATGTGAAAACTAGTGCCTCTAGTACTCATGTGTATAAAACACGTCAAATTTCGTGCGAGTCATACTCTAGCACGCTTTCATACTCACGAAATCATGTAGGTGGCTCAAAACATTGCAAAGTATGGTTAACAAAACCAAAATACACTCATTTCTTTTGCAAATCATTTCAATGTCAACCAACCTACCAATCATTTGCTAAAAAGCAATAAAACATGATTTTCAAAGTAATATGCTTTTGTTTTCATGCACATTTTGTCAAACTCCCAACTTTTTCCCTTCAATCACCCAACATCATTTCCTAATGTCTCATGCATTCTAGCAAAGCATTTAATGCGCCCAAGTTGCGCACAGATATCTCTAAGAGTCCACACAATTCCCTTACCTTGATTTACTTGGTGTGCCTCTTTTCCTCTTAGCTTCTCATGCTCTTGGCTGAACTTGCTCCGGCGTATCCTCGAAAGCTGCGATTCATTCATTCAAATCATTTGAGTTAATGTTTTTAACCCATATTTGACCTCACTATTCAATATAATTTACTTATGCATTTTACCAATGCCTTAATCCACATTTTACCCCTTTTAGGTAAATCTTACAATTTATCCACTAACAACATCTTAAAATCATACCCATAACACTATTGTCACCTCTAGACATCCCATTTCTCATTAATCTCCATACATTCCACTTTCTCACACTAGACCATTTCTAGGTCATAATCATTCCAATGTATTTTAGATAGTTTCTAACCATCCATACTCATGCCAAACAACTCCAAAATCATTTAAATAGACAATGTACCATAGTTGGAGTGTTAGAATCTTACCAAGTTTGATTTCTCTTCTTGCTCCAAATGACAATGCCCTTAGCTCTTTCAATACCAACGATGAAAAAATGCCTTCCAACTATGTTGTTCTCCTCTTTGATAGGAACAACTTTGCCTCTAATCGTCTCTCTTCAAATATTATTGAAAATGACTGATTTTAGAGAGAGAAAGTTAGGTTTTTGGGTTGAAAGTGGAAGGTTAGTGTTTTTCCCGAAATTTTTTTATTTTTAGCACTCCTTTTATAGAAATAGCTTGAGGAGATCGATCTGGTCCAAGAGGAGATCGATCTGGTTCCCTTAAATCCCTCTTTTTCACGACATTTTAAGCATGAGATCGATCTATCGAAGCATGAGATCGATCTGCTCCCAAACAGAGAGCTAAGGAGATCGATCTGGGTGCTTGAGGATCGATCGTTTCATTACAGAATGCTTAGGAGATCGATCTGTCTCCATTGGAGATCGATCTGCTCTATTCCATTGCCCAAATAAGACCATTCTAGCTCTTCCAGATCGATCTCTCATCCCATGAGATCGATCTGCCCTTCATAGTTTCCAGATTTTCTGCAGTTCTTCTGCAGCAACTCATACTCAAACATCCTTAATTTGCTACCATGATCATTTTCTCATTCAATCATCTTAGAGACTTGGATATGATATCCCATAATACTTCATACCTATTAAAACTTCTGTAGAATCTTTGTATATCCAAAATTACATGATATAAACCAAATGGAAGTGCACAACTCATGCAATTCTACTTCCATTTTACCACACTACTCACAATCCATTCTACTCACCTTCTCCACATGCTTAAGTCCATTTCCTTACATTCATACATAATGTAACTTGTATGTACCATCACAACTCTTATTACAAGCGTGTACATTAACTTATGGACTTACATCACATATACATCACTTAATTTACATTTCTATGTACATATATACTATTATACATATACGGGGTCTCACAACCATGCTGTGGATGTTAGAACTAATAAAATATTGTTTATAAGACATGGACAATGAAACATTTATATTGTGCATCTAAATGAACTAAATAGTCAAAATGTTTACTTTATGGCTACTAAAGAAAATGAACCTTGGTTGTGGCATAAAAGGCCATGCTAGTATGCATGTATTATCCAAGTTAGCTAAAAGAGATCTTGTGGTAGGATTACTGGTGGTTGTCGAGACCAACAATAATAATTCCTACTCAAAAATAAATTAAAACTGCAGTATAATTGAGTAAGGTCATTTTCCAAGAGATTGGTTAGATTTATTTTTCTATAAAATATTTAAAAAGAAAAAAAATATGAGGATTCGTTGTAATGAAAAGAAAAATTAAAATGTAGCAAAGAAAAATCACTTTGTAAAAATATTGAGAGAAAATTAATATGATGAAAACATCCAACCAAAGGAATAATCTTAGAATGGGTTCATGGAATTGATCATTGATGCAAAAATGAGTTCTTTTAATCTTTACTAAATTGGTTATGGTTATTGGTACGACCTAACAACCTATCCCTCCTTACTTCTTCAATAATTAGAATACGATCTCTAATTATTTCTCTTGTCAATTAAACAATCTTAGATACAATCTTAAGATTTAATTTACCAACAGCATTGAAAACTAGAGAGACTAACAATTCTAACCAACAAACACACATGTAAGTTCATTTAAGTTAGATTATATATCTTCTTAACATAGAATTGAAAACCTATATGTAATCAATTATGTTATTTACCACTTATATTAGAATGCCTAAACAATTACGGATTCAGGTTTCTAATTGGTGATATATTATCCTGACAATTAAACAAAGGGACTTTTTTGCACAATTAATCAAAACAATAATTTAAACAAGCATAGAAGACATATAAATAATAAAGATATAAAAAAGAACAATATAAAACTAATTAGATCTCACAATTCTTGAGCCCAAACTTTAATTATCCTTTGGCTGGACTAAAAATTTAGCAAGTCATAAGTTTAGAGAAAAACACTAAAGAGAAATAAAAATCTAGAATTATGTGTCTATGATAATGGATGATTCCCGGATGCCTCTCCCTAGCCTTCTCTTAGTCTATAAATACAAAATATCCTAGCCCCAGAATCTGTTTCCAAAGGAAAGTTCTCTGATTGAGTTTGATTGCAAATAATCTTCTTTCCTTTTTCAACCACTTGCCAAAGACAGTCATTGCATATCTCTTCCTTAATAATTAAAATCTTCCACTTGCCATCTTTAGATTGGTTAAGTCAACTTCAGCTACAATTGATAGATCTTAACTTGAATTTCAAGATTTCTTGTGATTTTGTGACTTGATCAAAATTTGCAGCTTTAATCTATTTTTTCCATTTTCCTTCATTCACAATACAAAATAGAAAATATAAGTCAAATCCAAAAAATTAAGCATATAAAAAAATTTAATCCTGGGAAAATATGACAATTAATATGTTTAATATGTAACTTATCGATTACCTAAATTATAATATGAAAATGATCAAGTATGTGAAGTACGTGTAAGAGTAAAACATAAAAGAATAACTTTTAAATCAAAGAAGTGTGTGTCAACTTCTAGACCTTTACAATTACTTCACTTAAATCTCTTTGATCCAACTAGAATAACAACTTGAGGAGGTAAAAATTATGGTTTTGTAATTGTGAATGACTCTACGAGAGTCACATGGGTTCTATTTGTAAGTGTGAAAAATGAAGTTTTAGAAAAGTTCATCACATTTTCAAAAACAACTCAAAATGAAAAAGGTAATACTATCACTAGTACTAGAAATGATAATGGGAAAGAATTTGAAAATCTTGGTTTTGATGAGTATTGTAATGATCAAGGCATTAGCCACAATTTTTCTGCTGATAGAACACCTCAACAAAATGGGATAGTTGAAAGGAGAAATAGAACTTTAGAGGAAATGGCTAGAACAATGCTTTGTGAAAATAATTCGCCAAAATATTTTTGAGTCGAAGCCATTAGCTGTCACGACCCAACTATCCAAAAATCAGAGTGAATTTTTCGCGTTTTTGTTTATTTTCTTACTTAATTCTTACCTGTCCTCGAATCATGACCAACACTCCACTACTAATTGGGCTGTGCGTCAATGCCAGTCCCACCATACATCTACCCCAGTACTTATTTCTTCTCCAGTCATTTATAGTTGTTATATTATTTATACATCCCCTAAAGTTACTTACAAACATGTTACTGTGCTATGCTTATGTAGATACAATAAGTACAAGTGTATATACCTTATGTTGATGGGCAGCAGCGGATATCCGGAATGCAGTACTGAGTCGCCTCAACTTCAACTGGAGATCATCTGTGGGAGAAAATGAAAGGGGTGAGCACATCAAGCTCAGTAAGGCAATCCTACGAACAAGTAGGTAACCATACTACCTACATGAACGTGGTGCCATGCATAAACCACCCTTTCTCCACACATTTTAAAACATATGATATGATGTTGTGATGTTATGTAAATCCAGTTGCACGGAAAACTCAACATGCAATTATTTTAAATCATTTCTTTCTCTTTAAAAATTTCACAATGAAGTCAGGACTCGACCCCTCCTTCGGGTGATCCTGACTCACACAAAACCATGGAAATAGAATTTCTCAAAAGCATCGGTATCGAAAACATACGTATATATATACAAGATACGAGACTAGGCAATACTGTATATCGGTAATAACCAGGACTGGCCAATATGTCCTCGTGAGTCCTCTAGCTTCACGGATCCCAGTGTGCGAGGTCTCACCCTGATCGGGAACTGCCCGGGAGGTGGGTCAATCCAACCCGTCAGTCTTATCCGATCTCACGCATCCGTCGATGCCGTATCCGAAGATACCCCGTATCACGAAGATACCGTATCACAAAGATACCCCGTATCACAAAGATACCGTATCCGAAGATACTCTGTATCACAAAGATACCGTATCCGAAGATACCCCACGGTACATCGTACTCCATGCACTTGCACGGTACATCGTACTCCATGGACCCATATCACTCTAGGTACTCCAGCCCAATTGGCCTGCTTCCCACAGAGGTTTTCATAACTCAATACTCGTTGCCATGTCTCAAAACGCACGTGCGAGCCTATTAAATCGGTGACACACAGTCTACCCGATGCTCCAAGCACGGCTCATTGTATGTTCTCTTAAGAATCAGTGCGAGCGATGCTCAGCACTCTCATCAAATCAAGTAAACTTGGCAGAGCCCGCTTTACATCTCCACAAGGCCGCCAACCTCATCCCTCACTCTCACCCTACTTAAGAGGTCTATTGAGCCTGTTGGGCCTTTTGGCTGACTCCAAGGGCAGACAGCGCTACTCCACAAATCCAGTAAAACTAGTGCGAGCTAGGCTCAGCACTCTGTATACAAATCGTATGAAAATCTTATAAAATCTGGTGCGAGTTAAACTCCCGCACCCTGTCATGAAAATCATGTAAAATCTGGTGCGAGTTAGACTCTAGCACCATGTCACGCAAAAGCATGTGAAATCTGGTGCGAGTTATACTCTAGCACCTATGCATGTAAAACTCTAGTGCGAGCTCTCGCTCCAGCACTAATGCATGCATCACACAAGTCAAACATCGTGCGAGCTGAGCTCTAGCACGTCACATGTAAATAAAAACATGTAGGCGGCTCGGTTATTTCCAAATAGTTTTCACAGAAATCACATCAGTTAAGATATGCAATGCTATGCATTTTCTTTCAAGGTGAGCCAGCCTACTCATGCATGCGTTGAAATACCTCCAGAACGAGCAGGAACCTCTTGTTCTTGCTCCTCCCAATTTTTACTAAATTTTTTAGAATTTTACCCTTAGCAAGGGTATTTTAGTAATTTTGCCCATACGGGGCACTAAAATTGTTCTTCGACCTCTAGACCCTTCAATTAGTTTTAAAGGACTGCATATGAATTTAAAATTGCGTACTGTTACCTCTAGCAGTCCGCAAAATTCCCTTACCTCGATTCTCGTCGAGTCTGACCTTTTTCTTTTCCCTTGTCGTCTCGTCGCGCAGTCCGATATGCTCCCAATTAGACGCCCGGAACTGCGTATTAATATTCCTCAGGTCAGATATTATACAATTTAATTGTATTTAATACTTTTCTGGGCTTAATTTAAATCGCTGGGCCCATTTTCCCCTATTGGGCCCGATTGCACTTTAATGGATCTCGACCCATTTTCAGCCCGTTTATACTGTTTAAATCCCTTCTTCGGGTTTACTGGGCTCATTCAGCTTTCTAATAATTATCGGGCTTCATTCCACTTTCATTGGGTAGCCCGTATACCATTTACGGCAATTTTATTACAATTTCGCATAATATTCCTTCCTACGCGAAATTAATCCATAATTCCATAAAATAATTAAACTCGGTATTTAAGAACTCTAATTGCCGAAATTAAATTGTACTTACCCGATACGATGCGGGGTATGAAGATCAGAGCTCGATCGGCTCTCGTTCGGTCTCCGTCGTAAAACTGCATAATTAGGTAAATTCGGATTATTTTCCATTAAAATAATATTAAATTAAATTTCCGAAATTCACCCGTTGGTCAATATCGACCCTCGGTCAACTTACCCGAACCTCGAGTCGTCCCCCGGTAATTTTTTCCCTTTTTCCTTCCTTTTCCTTCCTTTTCCTTTCTCTTTTCCTTTCTCTTCTCCTTCCCTTTCCTTCCCTTTCCTTCCCTTTCCTTCCAGCCAGCCAAACGACACCGTTTAAGCCCTTTTGCCGTCGCCGGCGTTTCCGGCGGTCTCACCGGCCGAGACCGGTGCCAAAAGGACCGGCTTGCTCCCCTGGTTGCGTCGGTGGTCCCCTTTTCAACCCAGACGCGGCGGTTCGTCGGGAATCAACCTCTTTTTTCGGCGATCTTCCTCGGTTCCGATCGGGCTGCTCCGGCCACCTGACGGCGTGAAACCGGTACCCACGTGTTCGCCGGACTCTCCTCTTGCTCCTGGAAGATTCGTCGGACTCGAACGGTCGCCGGTGGGCGAGATTCGACGGTGAACGGGTGCGGGTCACTGTTTCGGGTTTTTGGTTTTCTCGGGTTGTTCCCGAGCTCTCTCTCTCTCTCCTCTTTTTTTTTTGTTTCGGTTGCTTCTTTTTTTTTTTTTTTTTATTTTTATTATTATTTATTTTTAACTAATTACTATTCAATAAAATACTCTTAAAAACCCAAAATATCTCCACTTACCTCATTTTTTTATTCTACTTTTATTCATTCAATTAAAATTTAATTTATTAATTTTATTTTTCTCTAAATTTCGGTATTATTTCTTCGCGTTTTTCGAGATATAGTCCCGGTAATTTCTTCGATATTTTTAAAATTTCCGAATCTTGATCAATTGACCCAAAATTTATAATTTCCTTATTATTGATCAAGATATCCTAATTCCTTATTTTTAATTAAAATTTTCTTATTGCCCTTATACCGGGTTTCGATCTTTTGACCATTTTGCCCTTACACGTGTTCGGGATTAATTTAACCCGACTTCCTTCACAAATACTCCTCATCTTTTCTTATTTAATTTTCGTATTTTAATTAAATTCGGGTCTTACAATTCTCCCCCACTTAAGGAATTTGGTCCTCCAAATTAGAACCAATTCATATGAGTCCATATACAACTCCGGGTACATCAATCGTATCATGCTCTTAAATTCTTATGTGACCTTCTCCGGAGTGTATTACTACCAAAGGACTTAATTAGGGAGATTATCTTAAACCCCAATACTTTCTCTTTCCTGTATAATACCCGAATCAACTTCTTCGATATACTTGTATTTTCATTAAATTGAACTTTTGGAGTTCATATCCTGTCACCTCTGCTGGATCTGGATAGTATTGCCGAAGCATCAAAAGTGGGACACATTGTGGGTGCCTGTTTATTCAAGTGATAACCACAACCTACAGGTCTTATCTCCCACTTGTCCAATCTCTCAAAATATTCCATCCAGCGCGACTCAATTTACCTTCTTCCAAAAGTTCGCTATGTCCTTACTCTCTTAGGACGAGTAACTTTCAACCATACTACTTCACCAAAGGTGAATTTCAATACTTGTCTATCTGCTCTGAGGTGTTCTTAATCTCTCAACCTTAAATAAACATCCTCAGAGACTTATTATCCAAAATCAGAATGATTCTATCTGTCACCCACTTTTTCTTATCCAATTTGGGGAACAACCCCTACAGCCATACACTGCCTCATATCTTATTATCCCGATACTCAACTGCCAACTATCGTTATTGGCAACTTCAATTAGAAATCAACTGATCATTCCAGGAGCTTATAAGATCAATGGCACAAGCTTTCATCGGATCCTCCAGAACTTATACAGTCCTCTCTGACTGATCATCTGTCTGAGGAGGGAAAGCTGTGCTAATACTCAGTCGGGTTCCCATAGCTTCCTAAAAATATTCCAGAGGTAGGAAGTGGAGCGGGAATCCTTATATGATACCATGCTCACTGGAACGTTACATAATGTTCCACAAACTGCCTTACACATAAATCCTCATACACATTCTGAGTATCTGGGGAGTTCATAACTAGAAGGTGGGTAGACTTAATCAATTTGGCGACTATCATCCAAATAGTCTCCTGATTTATCCGGGTCCTCTATAACCCATCACGACATTCATGGAGACTTACTCTCGTTTTTCGTGCCGTGTCGATATAGGTAGAAGCTGCAATAACTCTGCAGACTTTTAATACTCTACCTTATCCTGCTGACATACCAGACACTTTTTCACAATCTCCACCATATCTCTTTTCACATCTGACCACCAATACCCTTTTTAAGATTTCAATATATAATCATTACTTTTTCATATGCACTGTTTATCCCGAAGAGTGAGCTTCTGACAACATTACTATCTCATCCACTGTGGTCCTGGGGAGCACTCATACTGTCTCAGTAACTCATCATCACCCACCGTGAACTCTATCACTGTACCCTTCTGAATCAGACCCAAACCATCGACATCCTGTCGATCATCACGCTAAGCCTGGCAAGTCCGGGCACTCTCATCCGGTTCTAATCATCAGGCTAGCTGTCACACAATCACTGTCATCATCAGAAGGGATCACATCTATACTGAGGTTCACAACTGCGTCTAGCAGCTCACGCTCCCTGACCATCATGTGTGGTACCATCCCGAGGCTCTTTCTACTCAAAGCATCGGTCATCACATTAGCCTTTCCTGGGTGGTACAATTTTCATAAATCAAAATCTCTCAGAAGCTCTAACCCAATATGTATTTTCATATTCGCCCCTTTCTGTGAAAACAGATACTCGGGCTCTATGATCAGTGCATATCCATAATTCCTCATCGAGTACCTAATAGTACCATATCCTCGGTACAAATACTGTTGCCAATTTTAAATCATGGGTCAGATAGTTTATTTCATGATCAAGGAGTTGTCTGACTCCATACTTGACTATCTTCCCATTACACATCAATACACAGCTCCATCATTATTTCGAGGTATTCATACTCACTGAGAACCTCTTGAGCTGTTGAGTATGACGAAATTAATCACGGTGGTCAGTTCATACTTTACTACACCGAAATCCATATCACATCCATCGTCTTAGTTATCATCTCATTCCAAGACCACGTTTCTTAGTTAAACGTGTCAACCAAGTATATCCATTTTGAACTCGCAGCAGCCCATTTGTAAAAGCCATTTCCTAATTGTTGCATATAAATCGCCCTAGGCTTTAACTACACCCAATATATCATCGATAATGATGATTTCAACTCGATCCAATCCTTGGCTTATCTATGCGTAAGCGTATAAGATCCTTCAAAATCACTTACGTCTTCAGGTACTAACCTGCGTCATTTCCTTTTCTTATCTTAACGGTTCTTATTAAATTTTTACTATGATAATCTTTAGGATTTGTCGAATTTTAATATTCTTATTGTCTTAATAATGGTATCCTAATGCTAAAGGTATTGATTACGATGATCGGTTTCACGTTATAGGATATATATATTTATCTAGACGCTGTCAAGTCTTCAGGCGGGGAGGTATTTTGAAATACCTTTATTAGCCTTCAGACTTAACCACAACTACTGGTTATGGTTATACCCATCTTGTCCTTGGTTATAATTTATATTCCTTACTAATTGCTTAATCCCAATTACTTCACATCGTAAGGATGTTCTTACCTAGCATACATCTCTTACTCCAATACATCTTGTCTTTAGGATCTATCTTATCTCGAAGATTTTCTCCTTAGTGTATCAATTATAATGAAACTCTTGTCTTTATTCATTCTGTGAGTACAATCCCTTTACTCCTTAAATTTCAACTGTCGCACCCCTTTTTGTCACTTAAAACCTCTATATCTATATTCCGTTAATTAATCCTCCTCTATTGGGGTACTCATTTATCAGTATCGTCCAATGATGTAGGCATTCATGCCTTTTACTCACTTATATTCGAATGAAGGCGGTATGAATAAATGTGTGGCACCAGGATCAATGAACATATGTACTTCGTTATTATTCATAATAAGTGTGGTATCTTACACCACATCAATGAAACATCAACAGTGTCCTGGTCCAAGACATCCTCTCGCCTTCGTCCAACAGCCTACTTTCCTTTTTCTTTTCGGCTAGGGCCTCTCTTTTCGTTGCGGCTATACCAACAAAATTTTTCTCCGTCTCTTTACTTTTCTGTGGGGTAATTCTCGCCCAACTCTGAGCAATCCTAAATCAATGGTCCGTCTTACTACACTTGACGACCATTTTCATCTATACCGTGTAGGTATAAACCTTCCTTCCGTGGTATCCACCACACATTCCACAGTAATGACACTGCTACTCTGCTTCGTAGCAGGTCAGGGTCCTCCAATCACAATACCCCTCAAGAGTGCCAAAATTAGATACACTGGGGTCTTACCAATTATCTTACTCCATAACTCGTCAAATCTAATCTCTTACCAATTTCCATTTTTCTCATTCAACATCTTTGTCATTTCTCGATTCTCTTTTATGTCTCTATTTCAGCCCTCATTACCTTTCCCAATCTCAGAGGCGTGCAATTTATATTCTCACTTACCCAACTGTAAATCTGTGCACTGCCTCGGTATAGGTAATATCTCACGGGCCAATCAGACTCTAATTGAAAAGTCGAGCCCTTTCATGAACTTTTAGACATCTCGACTGTCACTTGTTCATAGTGTCGAGGTAATATCTACCCAGAATATAATCGAGTCCCCCTGCTCGTCAATCAATCAAATCCTTTGGGTCAGAATAAGGACTTTAATCTGAAATGTCCTTTAAATCATGTCCGGGATACCCTGTCACCGGAATATGTCCAAGATATTTCTCATCTCAACTCTTAAGATGGGTCGAGCGGGTTTCCACCACTGTTCCGCTGCGCCCTCTGATCTCATACATGATCTGAGCAATTTGCTCCTCAAGTAATCTCCACACTCCGCTCCAATCTCGCGAAGCGTGTCTCAATACTGTCCGATCACTCTGTCGGACTCTGTGAGGCATTTTCAACAATAGAACCATTTCAATTTCACACTGGTTCTCATAAGTCAAACTCAGCACGACTTAGCAGACTCAGGTCTACCTCTACGACCTCTGCCTCGTGCACTATCTCATTTTTCGTGACTCATGTTAAGCATTCCTGCATTCTCAACCATTTCTAAGTCAAGCCCATCTCGATATACACTATTGTATCTAACTAAGCACAGTAACACAGGGATGTAATTTCCTAACTTCTGACACTGACACACATCAGACCAATTATGCTCTGATACCACCTTAATTGTCACGACCCAACTATCCAAAAATCAGAGTGAATTTTTCGCGTTTTTGTTTATTTTCTTACTTAATTCTTACCTGTCCTCGAATCGTGACCAACACTCCACTACTAATTGGGCTGTGCGTCAATGCCAGTCCCACCATACATCTACCCCAGTACTTATTTCTTCTCCAGTCATTTATAGTTGTTATATTATTTATACATCCCCTAAAGTTACTTACAAACATGTTACTGTGCTATGCTTATGTAGATACAATAAGTACAAGTGTATATACCTTATGTTGATGGGCAGCAGCGGATATCCGGAATGCAGTACTGAGTCGCCTCAACTTCAACTGGAGATCATCTGTGGGAGAAAATGAAAGGGGTGAGCACATCAAGCTCAGTAAGGCAATCCTACGAACAAGTAGGTAACCATACTACCTACATGAACGTGGTGCCATGCATAAACCACCCTTTCTCCACACATTTTAAAACATATGATATGATGTTGTGATGTTATGTAAATCCAGTTGCACGGAAAACTCAACATGCAATTATTTTAAATCATTTCTTTCTCTTTAAAAATTTCACAATGAAGTCAGGACTCGACCCCTCCTTCGGGTGATCCTGACTCACACAAAACCATGGAAATAGAATTTCTCAAAAGCATCGGTATCGAAAACATACGTATATATATACAAGATACGAGACTAGGCAATACTGTATATCGGTAATAACCAGGACTGGCCAATATGTCCTCGTGAGTCCTCTAGCTTCACGGATCCCAGTGTGCGAGGTCTCACCCTGATCGGGAACTGCCCGGGAGGTGGGTCAATCCAACCCGTCAGTCTTATCCGATCTCACGCATCCGTCGATGCCGTATCCGAAGATACCCCGTATCACGAAGATACCGTATCACAAAGATACCCCGTATCACAAAGATACCGTATCCGAAGATACTCTGTATCACAAAGATACCGTATCCGAAGATACCCCACGGTACATCGTACTCCATGCTACTTGCACGGTACATCGTACTCCATGGACCCATATCACTCTAGGTACTCCAGCCCAATTGACCTGCTTCCCACAGAGGTTTTCATAACTCAATACTCGTTGCCATGTCTCAAAACGCACGTGCGAGCCTATTAAATCGGTGACACACAGTCTACCCGATGCTCCAAGCACGGCTCATTGTATGTTCTCTTAAGAATCAGTGCGAGCGATGCTCAGCACTCTCATCAAATCAAGTAAACTTGGCAGAGCCCGCTTTACATCTCCACAAGGCCGCCAACCTCATCCCTCACTCTCACCCTACTTAAGAGGTCTATTGAGCCTGTTGGGCCTTTTGGCTGACTCCAAGGGCAGACAGCGCTACTCCACAAATCCAGTAAAACTAGTGCGAGCTAGGCTCAGCACTCTGTATACAAATCGTATGAAAATCTTATAAAATCTGGTGCGAGTTAAACTCCCGCACCCTGTCATGAAAATCATGTAAAATCTGGTGCGAGTTAGACTCTAGCACCATGTCACGCAAAAGCATGTGAAATCTGGTGCGAGTTATACTCTAGCACCTATGCATGTAAAACTCTAGTGCGAGCTCTCGCTCCAGCACTAATGCATGCATCACACAAGTCAAACATCGTGCGAGCTGAGCTCTAGCACGTCACATGTAAATAAAAACATGTAGGCGGCTCGGTTATTTCCAAATAGTTTTCACAGAAATCACATCAGTTAAGATATGCAATGCTATGCATTTTCTTTCAAGGTGAGCCAGCCTACTCATGCATGCGTTGAAATACCTCCAGAACGAGCAGGAACCTCTTGTTCTTGCTCCTCCCAATTTTTCCTAAATTTTTTAGAATTTTACCCTTAGCAAGGGTATTTTAGTAATTTTGCCCATACGGGGCACTAAAATTGTTCTTCGACCTCTAGACCCTTCAATTAGTTTTAAAGGACTGCATATGAATTTAAAATTGCGTACTGTTACCTCTAGCAGTCCGCAGAATTCCCTTACCTCGATTCTCGTCGAGTCTGACCTTTTTCTTTTCCCTTGTCGTCTCGTCGCGCAGTCCGATATGCTCCCAATCAGACGCCCGAAACTGCGTATTAATATTCCTCAGGTCAGATATTATACAATTTAATTGTATTTAATACTTTTCTGGGCTTAATTTAAATCGCTGGGCCCATTTTCCCCTATTGGGCCCGATTGCACTTTAATGGATCTCGACCCATTTTCAGCCCGTTTATACTGCTTAAATCCCTTCTTCGGGTTTACTGGGCTCATTCAGCTTTCTAATAATTATCGGGCTTCATTCCACTTTCATTGGGTAGCCCGTATACCATTTACGGCAATTTTATTACAATTTCGCATAAAATTCCTTCCTACGCGAAATTAATCCATAATTCCATAAAATAATTAAACTCGGTATTTAAGAACTCTAATTGTCGAAATTAAATTGTACTTACCCGATACGATGCGGGGTATGAAGATCAGAGCTCGATCGGCTCTCGTTCGGTCTCCGTCGTAAAACTGCATAATTAGGTAAATTTGGATTATTTTCCATTAAAATAATATTAAATTAAATTTCCGGAATTCACCCGTTGGTCAATATCGACCCTCGGTCAACTTACCCGAACCTCGAGTCGTCCCCCGGTAATTTTTTCCCTTTTTCCTTCCTTTTCCTTCCTTTTCCTTTCTCTTTTCCTTTCTCTTCTCCTTCCCTTTCCTTCCCTTTCCTTCCCTTTCCTTCCAGCCAGCCAAACGACACCGTTTAAGCCCTTTTGCCGTCGCCGGCGTTTCCGGCGGTCTCACCGGCCGAGACCGGTGCCAAAAGGACCGGCTTGCTCCCCTGGTTGCGTCGGTGGTCCCCTTTTCAACCCCGACGCGGCGGTTCGTCGGGAATCAACCTCTTTTTTCGGCGATCTTCCTCGGTTCCGATCGGGCTACTCCGGCCACCTGACGGCGTGAAACCGGTACCCACGTGTTCGCCGGACTCTCCTCTTGCTCCTGGAAGATTCGTCGGACTCGAACGGTCGCCGGTGGGCGAGATTCGACGGTGAACGGGTGCGGGTCACTGTTTCGGGTTTTTGGTTTTCTCGGGTTGTTCCCGAGCTCTCTCTCTCTCTCCTCTTTTTTTTTTGTTTCGGTTGCTTCTTTTTTTTTTTTTTTTTATTATTATTTATTTTTAACTAATTACTATTCAATAAAATACTCTTAAAAACCCAAAATATCTCCACTTACCTCATTTTTTTATTCTACTTTTATTCATTCAATTAAAATTTAATTTATTAATTTTATTTTTCTCTAAATTTCGGTATTATTTCTTCGCGTTTTTCGAGATATAGTCCCGGTAATTTCTTCGATATTTTTAAAATTTTCGAATCTTGATCAATTGACCCAAAATTTATAATTTCCTTATTATTGATCAAGATATCCTAATTCCTTATTTTTAATTAAAATTTTCTTATTGCCCTTATACCGGGTTTCGATCTTTTGACCATTTTGCCCTTACACGTGTTCGGGATTAATTTAACCCGACTTCCTTCACAAATACTCCTCATCTTTTCTTATTTAATTTTCGTATTTTAATTAAATTCGGGTCTTACATTAGCGCTTCATATTACGTTATAAATATAGCAATGGTTAAGCTAATTTTAAAGAAAATCCCATATGAGCTTTACAAAAGAAAGAAACCAAATATTAGTTATTTTCATCTTATAGTTGCAAATATTTTGCTGTAGATAATGGAAAAGATAATTTGGAGAAATTTGATGCTAAAAGTGATGAAGGAATTTTCTTGGGCAATTCCTTAAATTCTAAAGCTTATAGAGTCTTTAATATAAGAACACTTATGGTTGAAGAGTCTATCCATGTAATTTTTTATGAGTCTAACTCCATATATAGGAAATAATGTAGATAATGATATAAAACTATTTGATGAGATTGTAAGTGAACTATCACATGTCAATGAAGTTAATGAAAAACTAGAAGATCTAGACATAAATAAAAAAGAAGAGTTAATTGATCAAGAACATGCGGAGAGAGAACCTAAACGTCCAAGAGAGCTTAAATATGTTAAAGATGGTGAAATAGTTGGTGATTTAACTCTTGGGGATATGACTAAGTCATCTTTTAGGAATATATGCCAATATGTAGCATTTACGTCTCAATTAGAAGCAAAGAATGTTAATAAGGCTCTAACATATGAAAATTGGATATTAACTATGCAAGAGAAACTAAATCAATTTGAAAAAAACGAAGTATGGGGCTAAGTTCCTAGACCTAGTGACTATCTTATCATCAGCATTAAATAGATTTTTAAGAATAAAATGGATGAAAATAGTGTTATTGTTAGAAACAAGGCTAGGTTGGTGGCACAAGGGTATAAACAAGAAAAAAGTATAGATTATGATGAAACCTATGCACCAATAGCAAAATTAGAAGCTATTAGGATATTGCTTACCTTTGCATTTTTTAAAGAATTTCAAGCTTTATCAAATGAAAGTAAAAAGTGCATTTATAAATGGTTTTATAAATGAGAAGGTATAAGTTGAACAATCTCCAAATTTTGAAGATCCTAAGTATCCAAACAATGTGTTTAAAATTTCAAAAGTTATGTATGGTTTGAAACAAGCTCTTAGAGCTCGATATGAAAGGCTTTCTAAGTTCTTAATTGAAAAAAAATTTTTAAGAGGAAAAGTTGACACAATTTTGTTTATTAAAACCAAAAGTTGTGACTTGTTAGTAGTTCAAGTATATGTGGATGATATTATTTTTAGTTATACTAAGGAGTTTTTGTGCCAAGAGTTTTCTAAGATTATGCAAGTGAATATAATATAAGCATGATGAGAGAGCTCACTTATTTCTTGATGCTCCAAGTAAAGCAAACAAAGGATGGCATCTTCATCAGTCAAACTATATACACCAAGGACTTGCTCAAAAGGTTTGGAATTGATGAGAGCTATATCTGCTCAACTCCAATGAGCACATGTTTAAAACTTGACAAAGATGAAAGAGGTAAGTGTGTAGACACTAAATTATATAGGTTTATGATTGGTTCATTGTTTTTATCTTTCCACAAATAGACCTGATATTATGTTTAGTGTGTGCTTATGTACTAGATTTCAATCATCACCTAGAGAATCACACTCACTATCCACTAAAAGAATCGTTAGATACCTTAGAGACACTTCTTCCTTAGGTTTATGGCATTCTAAAGACTCTAGTTTTGCACCTCATGCCTATTTCGATGAGGATTTTAGTGGATGTAAGATAGATAGAAAAAACATTTCCAATACACACTAATTTTTAGGGAATAGGTTAATATCTTGGTTCTCTAATAAACAAAATAGTACAGCTCAATCCACAATCGAGGTCGAATACATAGTGTCCAGTAGTTGTTGTGCCCAAATGTTATGGATTAAGTAACAAATGAGAGACTATGGCATAGATAAGAATCAAATTCCCATAAAATGTAAGAATATAAGTGTAATTAATCTCACCAAGAATCTAATTCAACATTTTAGAACTAAGCATATTGAAATTAGACATCACTTTATTAGAGATCATGTATAAAAATGAGATATATTTTTAGAATATGTTGACACAATGTATTAATTGGCTGATATATTTACCAAAACTATGGATAAAGATAGATTTTGTACCCTTAGAGATGAACTAGGTTTGATGAATGCACCATGAGCTTATAAAGCAATTAATGATAAATTAGTGGTTGTTTGAAGTGCTCTCATATTAAGTAAGTATGAAAATCATTGTAAACTGATTCCTCTTGCTTGTTTCTTACCAAAACATGCTTATTGTTGTCTTGAAAGCTTTAATAATAAATAACATATCTTGTTGAATTATGATATATGTGTATTCACATGTGTGATTTGATGATATTATTGGTTGATTACCATGTGAACATATTTACTAGGCCTTGTATGTGTTAGCAAACCTGTTCGCAATGACAAAATGTGCAAACCACCAAATTTGACTATCTTTGTACTTAAACTGCATTTTTCAAGAAAAACCCTTCCCAAATTTGCCAACTTTTCTTTTCAATGGATTTTTCTCAGTTTAATCTTCACACAAGTCCATCATAAGGTTATACAAGTGTTTATAAGGTTTTACAAGTGTTTAAAATCTTTTCGTACTTTGAAAAACTCAAAATTAATTTTTCAAGGATTTTTTAAAAGTCATTTTCTAAAAATCTTTTGGTAAAATAGGACAAGGGATCGGTTCCTTCAGCAATAGGATCAGTCCCTCATCCTTCAAAATGGCCTAAAATTTGGGTAATTGTTATACGGATCAGTTCCCCTTATCTATGAGATTGATCCCTTATGACATAACCCTTTTTTATCCATTTCATCTAAAAATCACCATAATTTTTTTTGTTTTTTCCTTTCCTTACTGATCGTGAACGACCCTCACAAATACAGTTGGGCTGTGAGTCAGTATTAATCACAATTTCTATACATCTTTCAATAATTCAAAAGCATACATGTAAGACCCGATTTTATCGTAAGAGTAAAAGGGAATGAATAGAAATTTTCGAGTACATTTAAATATGCAAAAGGATTGAAATGGTATTTTTGAAAATGTGTAAGGGTA
The DNA here is from genome assembly GCA_033439115.1 of Firmiana major. NCBI lineage: Eukaryota > Viridiplantae > Streptophyta > Magnoliopsida > Malvales > Malvaceae > Firmiana > Firmiana major. The sequence goes on along the minus strand of CM065913.1, from coordinate 13,916,854 downwards.
AAACGATCAAAAGATCGAAAGTCGGTATAAATTCGAGAAGGAAATTTAAGTAAAAATAATGGCTTGAGAAATCTTGATCAACAACGAATAAATAATTAAATTTCGGATTAAATTGATCAAGATATGAATTTTTGGAATAAACCAAAATTTTCGTATCGAAAAATAATCCCGAAAATAATCAAAAAATATACCGAAAAGTCGAAAAAATACTGAGAAATTAATTTATTGATTTAATGAATTAAATAGGATTTTTTATAGATATTTTGAGATTTTATTATTATTTTAATGATTAAAATAATAATAAAAATATATTATAAATAAATAAATAAAGTAAAAAAAAATATATGAATTGAAAAACTGGAAAAATCGGGGAGAGAGAAACAAATTGAAGAGGAAAACGCGAAGGCAGACCCGAAGAAGAGAAATTCGTCGGACGGCCACCACCGGTGACCCCACGGCCAGGCACGGGACAGAAAAAGGAAGCCCGGTAGCGTGCGACCTCCCTGCCACCGGGACGCGCCCCACCGACGCCAGAATCTGACAAATTGAAAGGAGAAAGCCGTGGAGGAAAAGATGGCATTCGGCGGCCACCGACGGGAGTTGGCTCCGATCGAGGCCAGCCGAGAGGTCCCCAAGCTGAGGCACGCTGAACGGCGGCAGCAGCACGCCGGGAACCAACCGGACGACACCAGCATGACCAAAAAGGGACTGAACCGGTCGGCGGTTCAGTGAGAAAGTGAGTGTGCTGAACCGGACCGGACTGGTTCAGCCAAAAGGAAAAGAAAAAGAAAAAAAGAAAGAAAAAGAGAAAAAAAGAAAAAAATGAGAAAAATTTCAGTGATGTAATCGAGCTACGGGTAAGTCGGTAAGCGGTCGAATTAATTGATTTAAATTTTGGAATATTTAATTTGATTAATATTCGACTGAAAATTTACCCGAAAAATTATGTAAATTGTGTAGCTCGATAATTAGTATCAATCGAGAGCTCGAGATAGCCTCAATTTACGTATTATCATGAAATCACGGGTAAGTAACCCTTATTTACGATAATTTTACATCGTTATGCGTGTTAAAATTTACCGCATATATTACGAATTTAAATTTCGCATTAAATGAATTATATTATGGAAATTGGGATAAATTGTCGTAAATACTAAATTAAGCTATTCAAAAATTTAGAATGAGGCTCAATATATACTGATGGGCCCAATGAGTCTAATAGGCCTCGATAATTTGAATAGTAAGTGGCAAAACGAGCTTAAGGTCGATTAAGGCCCATTATGGTGCAATCAGGCCCAATATGGGTAAACGGTCCCAATGATTTAAATTAAGCCCAGAAAATTATGAAATACAATTAATTGTATTGTATTTGACCTGATGAATATGTATCCGCAGTTCCAGAGATTGGATTTGGAGCAAATCGGACTGCGTGATGAGTCATCAGTGGAAAGGTCAGACTATACAGAAAAATGCGGTAAGGGAAGTGTGTGAGTAGCTAGAGGTAGCTACGCGTATTTTAATAGTTTTTGTATACATTGATTATGTATGTATACACGGTTATTGTATAATGATCCTAAAAGTGGTTTAAATGATTTTAAGGATCGAAATAGGTAAAAAGGCTATTTTACCCCTATTGAGGGAAGTTCACCTAAGTATGGTGAAAGCATTGACATACATGAAATGCATGATTTAAGAATTTTCTGATTTAAGGGATTTTCGTGGTTTTAAGCAAAGCAAAACGGTAGTTTGGCCAGTAATTGCATAAATTTTATAAGATAACACTACGTAGGTGCTATTTGTATTTAAATGAATTTTTTTTTGAAAAACGGGCCAACTATCAAGTTTATATGGAAACAGATAGTGCTGGCATATAGTTCGCACTATATCTGCATTTGTGAGTGTGCATAATGTGCTTGAGCGGTTGCTCGCACCGATTTGTGTGACATCATATGCAGGAAATGTGCTAGAATGGTTGCTCGCACTGATTTTTATTATTGTGATATGCATAAAAGGTGCTGGAGCCTAGCTTGCACTCTGTTTTGACATGTTTTGACTTGTTTTAACTTGGTATGCATAAAAGGTGCTGGAGCGATTGCTCGCACTAGTTTTTATGATTTGATATGCATGAGAGATGTTGGAGCTTAGCTCGCATCTGATTTTGATATTTAATTGCATAACGCCTTACTGGAGCCTTACTCTACGTGATTTAATCGATTTAATTTCATAAAGTTGTGCTGGAGTGTAACTCGCACGAGATTTGATGTATTTATGCATAAAGTCGTACTGGAGCGTTGCTCGTACGAAGTTTTGATTTACTTGAGCATTCACTCGTGCTGGAGCGTTGCTCGCACGAAGTTTTATATGGTTTTATAATTCATTTTAAAGTCGTACTGGAGTTTTTCTCGTACGAGGTTTTCACTGAGTTTTTATATATATTCATACCTGAGCATTGCTCGTACGTGAATTTTACTTGAATTTATAATCAGTTTAAGTCGCACAGGAGCGCTGCGCGTATGCAGATTTCATTGATTTCTATGAAACCGTGCTAGAGCTTCGCTCGCACGAGATTTTCTGATATCATGAATATGCATGGAGTCATGCTAGAGCTTCGCTTGCACAGGGAATTATATGACATGCATATAGCCATGTTTGAGCCTCCTGTAAACTGTGTGTCATAGTGAGATGATATGCTCACACGTGCATACTGAGACAGAGATGATATGGGTGGAAAAGACCTATTGCAGGCACCCTTGATTGAGCTTGGGTTCACAAAGTACGTTGTACCGTGTATGTCACGCGAAGTACGTTGTACCGTGGGGATTGTTGGAGTGGAGTGGCATTAGCCACGAGGCAGCAAGCCTTGCCCTCGCAATCCTGGTGTTATGCTGTTCTAGCGGGTAGGACGACCCACCTCCCGTTTCAGGTGTGATACCTCGTACACTAGGTACCGTGTTGCCAGGGATCACAAGGTTATGGCCATAGTCCTATGTTGTTACTGATAATCACCTACATGTCTCACATGATATAACTATTGGTCGATAGACCAGGGTAGACCCGAGGGAGGGGTTAGGCCCCCGAATTTATGATTTTATGATATGTGACCTTGAAAGAAGGGTGGTTTTATAACCGAAGTTTTATAAAGAAGTTTAATGAATTGTTTTATGAAATTGAGATTTACTTATGAGATAATTGACCCTGATGGGGTTATTTTATTCCGCGTTTTAATGAATTAATTTAAATGCAGTCGCATGATGATGTTTTTCATGCTTTCATTTCAAATTCATGATTTGTCTTACATGACATGAAAGAATGCATGATCTTGTTTTACTTCATGCCAATTATGATTTAAGGATGTCACATAAAATGCTATTGATGCATGAATTACATGCTTTTCTATATGCACAAATAGTTTTGGATAAACTATGTCATGATATATGCATGGTTTTGTGCTTGAGATTTTAATGAAAAGAAATGGATTTTAAGGGCATCGCATTATGAGCATGTAGATAGTGGAGCTATCTACTTACTTGCATAATTGCCTTACTGAGCGTGTGGTTTGCTCACCCCCTTATTTTTTTCATCTTTTCAGAGCACTTGCAATAGTTATTGAGCGACTGAGGACTTGCAATCTTGGTATCCGCTGCTTCCCATCGAGAGACATGTATACACATTTGTATAATTTTGTATCTAAATATGTAATGCACAGTACTGCAAACTCTGATATGTAAATGTGATTATGGAAATGGAATGGTAAATAGGTGAGAGGTGACTCACACCGAATCATAGCCCAACTGTGTTGTAGGATGGTCACGATGAGAGAAAGGTAAGAATTAAATAATAAATGAAAAAGCAAAAAATTTACTCTGATTTTTAGGTAATTTGGGTCGTGACAATACATTTGAAAGTTTAAGTCATATACTTATACATGACATGTTTTCTAACATTTACATCCCCCATATTACAATTCAAAATGATTACTATGCTTTTACATGTTTAGATACAAAAAGAATCCCTGTGTGTATACCTCTTGGTGATAGAGAGCAGCTGATAATTCTATTAAAATAGAATTGTTTGTGATTAATTTCTTAATTAATTATTTTAATCCCCATATTATTTATTAATTATCCCCTCAATTTAATTAAAATTCTCTTGTGTGCAGGTAAATTAAATCTGGATGAATTTCAGTCGTTTCGGTAGAAAATAGGTTGAAAATGGACTAAAAGAGAATGGACCACTACCATTTCGCAGTCTGAGTCACCATTCATTGTAGAGATGTGTGATGCTGTCAAGACCCACTCAGCACCAAAGGCCTACTAGCCTCCACAGGCGTCAACCCCTCTTGGGTCCTCCTGGGCCGACTAGCACAGTGGCTACTGAGCTGGGGATGCGTCTCGCAGGAGATGGGCTTGCCGCCTAGCTCTGAGCAAAACCATGATAGGCTTCGGCCCAAAAGCGGACAATACGTGGATGTGTGAGGCGCCAGTAGGTGTTGTGCCAGTAGCTGTTACGGTAGCGGGCCTTCAGTGCGAGTTCGCTCGTAGCTGTTGCGCTGCTGGGCCTTCAGTGCTGGAATGGCCTTTACAAAAAGTTTCATTGTTTCAAGTATTTTTAGTATTTCACGTTATCTTCCATCCACTAGGCTTACATTCTCGATTTTACAACCTCTTTGTTTCTCTTCAAGCTATCGTCTTGCATATTTTCTTTGACTTTTTTTTTTTTTTGCTTTTTGATTCCTAAGAGCATTGCATTACTACCATTATCGTGTTCTGTTTTGGGAACTTACGGTTGTGGTTCGAGCATGAAGCAAATGGGATTGGAGAAGGATGAACCGAGAAGAAAGCTAGACAAGGCCACGGGATTTTGCATTTCCTTGTTTACTGCTCTTTTCATTTTATTTTAGTTTAGAATTTAGCTACTATTTTAAGACTGTGTGTGCGTTTATTTTTCTGTTGTCTTCTATTTTGTAGTGCAGAAGCTGAGTGGCGTGAGGAAACTGCTGGTCGGTGATGAGCTGCGCAGAACAGAAGACGTATTGCACCGTGGCAGTAGACCGAACCAACACTGGTTTCCCCTGTTCTAGGAGTCTTGTACTGTTCACCATCATCTAATCGTTATTATGCATTCATTCACTGCTTTCGATGCTTTGGTTTTTTGTTGATAATCTTTTCAGAGTATTTTGCATTGGTGGGTTGGTGTTATTCGGACAAGGGCAACGTGAAGGCTGGTGCTGAGTGATGCCATCTACCCTTCGGTTTCCTTGCATTTAATCTCTCTTTAAGCTTTTCCAAAGTTGGCAGTTGGTTACAGGATAGAGTACTTAGCCGTTCGTGAGCAGCAGAAAAGCAAGGAGAGCACCAGGTGCCATACTGCTGTGCGTGAGGTAAAGGAATGTGCAGCAGTGCACTGGTGTACAAACAGACCTACAGTTGGGCTGATGTTGTGCAAGAACGAGTGATGTTGCGCACGCCGATTGCAGAGAATGAAGCAGGAAAATGCTGCTTGTTTTTTTCTGGTGTAAGGACAGTCGACATTAGCAAATCAGGAGCCCTTACAGCAGCATTGCAGGACCACTCGGCATTTCACAGTAGTAGTTGCAGTCGATACTAAGAGACAGTACAAGGCAGCACCTGGAGTAGCAATGTGCACAGTACATGCACAAATCCTTTGCTAGCTGGAAGATTGTGCAAGGCCATGTTTGGCTGCACTTAATTATAGTTTTATGCAATTATTTTATTTTGTTTAATTGTTATTATGTTTTTTTACTACTTGTTAGCTTAGTTGCACATTAATTTGCATAATAGTTTAATTTTTTTAGTTTATTAGTTTAAGGTTTAGTTTAATTTTATTAGTAGTTAATTTGTGACTACAATAGGATTTATGAATTAGATATTGCATTTAGAATTAAATTAGAAGAATATTATTTTATGCATTTTTAAGTTTTCATTTTAAATTAAAAAAATCCAAAAATATTTATCATGCATTAGTTAGATTTTACTTTATTATTTACTTAGATACTAGTTAGAGTTAGATTTAATTTAGGATCATTTTATAGGTAATTAGTTAATTTCTTTAAGTTAATAGAAGTATATTTTGTTAAACTTTAGGTTAGTTTAATTCGAACTTTTATTAATTAGTTTAATTACATGCATATTTTATTCTAGGATTGTTTAATTTCAGTTTAATTAATTTGATTCTTTATTTTCATATTTGCATTCTAGTTTAATTGCATTAATTAATTTTAACTATTTTAATTATTTTTTGTAGGTTATTGCTTTTAATTGCTTGGAACTCTGTAAGTAATTTTAGCTCTGCTTTATTGTCTTTAGTTTATAATTTTTATTGTTTTCAGTGCTATTTAATTTTAGCATTGTAGATCACCCACTAAATCATTCATAATTTGCTGGGATATACTTAGGGTAAGATTAACCGGTACTTAATTAGGCTAATCAGATTCTCTGTGGGACGATAATCTGGGACCCAAATCTCATTATTACTAGTACGACCCGTGCACTTGCGGATACATGTCTAGGTCACTTAGAGTGGGCGCAATCGACATCAGTAGCGGATATCTCAATACAACGCCTCAGACCTTCACTAGGCTACTATGTGCTCTCTATAGAGGGGGAAAATGAAGGGGATGAGCAACCACACGCTCAGTAAGGCAATAATGCAAGCATGGTAGATAACTACACTATCTACATGCTTATAATGTCATGGCATAAATCATTTATATTCAGAGCATGAGGAAATAATAAAACTATGCCACATGTATATACATATATCATGTACTGAAAAACATGGAAATAGGCATGTAAACATGGAAAATCCTCAAGTGAAAGCCTCTCATGCTCAATATAATAAATATTTATCGATTTCATCTCAAGTCACAAGGTTTATCATAAATCATTCCCTCACAGCGTAACACCTTATCAAAACATTAACAAAACCCATCAAAACAATGCAGTGTTCCTTTAAAACATACCACAAGGTTCGACCCCTCCCTCGGGTCTACCCTGGACAACATATATCAACATCGGTACCTAAAACCATGTGATATCATGTGAGACAGGCGATCACAGAAAACCAAGGACTTTGTTGGCCAACTATGTCATAATCATCCCAGACCACATGGATCCCGATGTGCGAGGTATCATGTTGGAATGAAGGTGGGTTAGTCCTACGCTAGACTTTTAAATCAACATCACAACCATGTCGTACAACGTAGTCCATGTGATCTACATGGTACAACGTACTCCGCGGACCCATATCATGGTTAGGGGTGCCTACCGTAGGTCTTATCTACCTTATGTCATGCATAACCTACTTAGTCTCAAGTGCACGTGCAAGCATCTCATCCGTGTGACTAGCAGTCTGCACGAGGCATCCAGCACGGCTCGTGCGAGCATCTCATCCGTGTGACATAAAGTCTACACGAGACATCCAGCACGACTCATTATATATCACAATGTGAAAACTCAGTGCGAGCAAAGCTCAAGAACGATTTCATGCATCATCAACAAATACCCTTGTACGAGCAACGCTCCAGTACGACTTTATGCATAACAAATAATGAAGAAATCACGTACGAGCATAGCTCCAGTACAGGTATGTGCATAAGTAAGTTAAAGAAAACCCACGTATGAGCTATCAGCCCCAGTACGACTTATAAACCATCATTAACTCAAAATATGGTGCGAGCTAGGCTCCAGCACATTTCATACATATCGAAAACATCAAAATCCTGTGCGAGCAAGGCTCTAGCATGATTTAACTCATATAAGTACGATAGACGGCTCTATTTCAACAAAACACTATCAAAACCAAAGTTAGCACCTCACTTGTGCTATTTCACAAATCATGAAATCACTAGCCAGCCTATCCGTCATTTTTTCTTAAACCAAAGCAATGTACTTCGTAAAAATATCAAAACATGTGATTTATGCAATTATTAGCCTTACTATCCCCCTTTTTGTAAGATTCGCTTCCAAGCCAAGATCATTTATATCCGAAGTTTGTCATGAAATCATCATTTCTTTTCTAGAAAATCAAGCATTCACAAGCCGTATAAACACCCTCAAAATACGTGCAGCTATCTCTATATACTCACAAAATTTCCTTACCTGGGATCGTGTCGAATGATTTCTCTTCCTTAGAGTTGCTCGTTTATGCAATTCGATTTGCTTCCAACGAAATCTACGGGACTGCACGAAATCATATATCACATCAATTCGGTCCAATATAACACAACTCTTGCATTTACTATGGTCGATTCGACCTATAGTTTTTATTAACACTTATAAGGCCTCATTTTGGTTCTCTATTAACTTCTCGATAGTCTATTGATTCACACTAATTCGATATTAAGCTCATAGTGTCTTTAGTCCATCATTTACTTCACTATGGCAATTTATCAAATACCTCATATACTTATTTTCTTAACTTGACTAATCTTACAATGTAGCTTCATTCTATCATCTTAAAGTCATACATATCACCTCACTAACACTTTAGTTCAAGCCATTCATCATCAACTCAACCTTATCACATTTTCTCACACTAGACTCATTCTAGGTCATACTTGTTCTATTGCATTCTAGGTAGTTTCAATCATCAATACACACACTAATAACTCACAACATCAACTAGATAAATATACTTTGGGTTGGTGTATTAGAAACTTACATAGCTTGACTTTCTTCTTGCTCCAAATAAGAACACCCATTTGCTCCTTCAATCCAACCAATGAAGTGTTGATTCCAAGTTATGTTGTTCTTCTCTTTATAATGAACAACTTTGCTCTAATAGTTTTTTCTCAAATCTTTATGGGAATGTGATGGTTTTAGAGTGAAAGAAATTGATTTGTTCCCGTGAAATACAGATCCAACTGCTCTGCTTTTATAGAAATAGCACTAGGAGATCGATATGCATAGGATGGAGATCGATCTGGCCTTGCTTGAATCCTTCAGTTTTTTTGACCATTTGCAGGCAGGGGATTGATCTATTTATCACATGAGATCGATCTGCCATGTTGCATGAGATCAATCTGTACAATGAAATATGATCGATTTGTTTCAGGCAGAAGGTTTTGAAGATCGATCTGACCTTAAGAGGAGACCGATCTGGCCTATCCAGAGACCAATGGAGATCAATCTGCTTGAGTGAGAGATTGATCTCCCTCTTACAATATGCTTGGCATTGTGTTCTCTAGGCCATGAGATCGATCTCTCCTTGTATGGGATCGATCTGGCTTTCATTCTGCGTCATTTCAGCTGTAATTTTCCAAGTTAACTCTCATTTAATTCATTCGATATCCGTTTTGCGATTTATTCACACTTAGAACTTACAAACATCCATTTCTTGTAATTCATATATAATGTAACTTGTTCGTACATTCAATAATCATAAACATTACATAGGAATTTACGAGTTTTACAATCCTCCCCTCCTTCAAGAACTTTGGTCCTCCAAATTAGAACTAAGTTAATCTGAAAATAATTTCGGGTACTTCTCTTTCATTATGCTCTCCAATTTCCATGTAGCTTCCTCCGGAGTGTGATATTGCCAAAGAACTTTTACTAAGGGTATAGTCTTCGACCTCAGCACCTTCTCCTTCCTATCCAATATCCGAACCGGCTTCTCAACGTATGGTATACTCTCATTGAGCTCCAATGACTCATACCTTATCACATGTGCCAGGTCTGGGTGATACTTCTAAAGCATAGAGACGTGGCAGATGTTATGAACACTTGCTAAGTCTGGTGGCAACGCCAACCTATAAGCCTTATCTCTCACTCTCTCCAAAATCTCGAAGGGTCTGATATACCGAGGGCTCAACTTACCCTTCTTACTAAACTTCATAATCCCTTTCAAGGGAGAAACTCTCAAGAATACAAACTTACCCACAGCAAACTCTAGTGGTCTCCGTCTCTTATCAGCATAACTCTTTTGACAACTCTGAGCTGTCTGTAACCTCTCACATATGAACTGGACATCCTCAGAGGCCTGCTGCACTAAATCGGGAGCAAAAATCTATCTGTCACGAACCTCTTCCTATCCAATAAGGGATCAAAATCTGTGTCCATACAGTGCCTCACATGGTGCTATCCTGATACTCGCATGATAGCTGTTATTATAGGTGAACTCTGCTAATGGTAGGTGATCATCCCAGGAGCCTCCAAAATCCAGCACGCACATTCTCAACATATCCTCCAGGGTCTGTATAGTCCTCTCTGACTGACCATCTGTCTAAGGATGAAAAGCGATGCTACAACTTAATTGGGTCCCGATCGCTTCCTGAAAATGTTCTCGAAAATAAAAAGTGAAGCGAGCATCCCGATTAGAAACAACACTCACTTGAACACCATGTAACAGAACTATCTCTCGAACATACAAGTTCGCTAACTGACTCAGAGTATCGGTAGCTCTCATAGCTAAGAAATGTGCTGACTTCGTCAACCGATCAACAATTACCCAAATGGCATCATGACCTCTGCGGGTCCTTGGTAAACCCATCATAGACTGCAATAACCTTGTAAGCTTCTGATGCTCTACCTTCACTTGCTGACAGACGAGACATCTAGCAACAAATTCAGCAATGTTTCTTTTCATTCCAAACCACTAATAAACCTTCCGAAGGTTTTTATACATCTTGGTACTCCCCGAATGTATCATATACTTTGATGAGTGAGTCTCTGCTAAAATCAACCTCCTAATCTCTGAATCCTCGGGAACACATACTCTACCCCTGAACCTTAATAATCCATCTGTACTCATTTCAAAATCAGTACCCATACCTACTTGTATCTGACTCAACCAATCGATACACTGCCGATCGCTCTGCTGAGCCTATCGAATACGACAAATCAACTCAGGCTCCAATCTCAAACTAGCCATAATACCAAATCTCTCTGAACCAGGTGGGGTTATATCCAAACTGAGGTTCGCAAATTGCCCTAACAACTCGTGTTCACGAACCATCATATAAGACACCAACCCGAGGTTCTTCCTGCTAAAGGCATCGACAACTACATTAGCCTTACCCAGGTAGTACATGATCTCACAATCATAATCTTTCAGGAGTTTGAGCCATCTTCTCTGTCTCATATTTAACTCTTTCTTCGAAAACAGATACATAAGGCTCTTATGATCCGTATATACTTGGAATTTCTCACCATAGATATAGTGGCGCCATATCTTCAATGCAAACACTAGGGCCACCAACTCCAAATCGTGAGTCGGATAGTTCCTCTCGTGATCCATCAACTGTATGGATCCATAGGCAACTACCTTCCCATCCTGCATAAGTACACAGCCCAGTCTCTGGTGTAATGCATTTGTATAGATAGAGAAACCTCTTGAGCTGGTAGGAATGGTGAGAATTTGAACAGTGGTCAACCGACGCTTAAGCTCCTAAAAACTCCTCTCACATGCCTCATCCCACACAAACTTAACATCTTTCTGCGTGAGGCGTGTCAACGGAGCAGCTAGTCTATAGAAACCCTCAACAAATCTCCGATAATGACCTGTCAATCCCAAAAAACTTCTGATCTCAGTAACTGTCTTGGGCTATTCTCACTGTACAACTGCCTCAACCTTGGATGGATCCACTGATACCCCATCCTTCATCACAACATGGCCCAGAAATGAGATATGCTCTAACAAAAGTTACACTTACTAAGTTTGGCATATAATTCCTTCTCTCGGAGGGTCTGTAGAACTATCCTCAAGTGCTCCTCATGCTCTTCCCTGGACTTGGAATAAACCAGTATATCGTCGATGAACACTATCACAAATTGGTCCAAGTATGGCTTAAATACATCATTCATCAACACTATAAATGTTGCGAGGACATTCGTCAATCCGAATGGCATAACCAAAAACTTGTAATGGCCATAACAGGTATGAAATGTTGTCTTGGGTACATCTCCACTCCAAATTCTCAACTGATGGTACCTAGATCACAGATCTATCTTAGAAAAGACCTGTGCTCCCCGAAGCTGATCCAACAAATCATCAATGCGTGGAAAGGGGTACATGTTCTTAATGGTGGCCTTGTTCAACAACTGGTAATCTATACACAGTCGGAGACTTCCATCCTTCTTCTTTACAAATAGAGCCGGAGCTCCCCAAGGTGAGACGCTCGGTCTAATAAACCACTTCTCTAGCAACTCTTATAATTGCTTCTTTAGCTCTTCCAACTCAATCGAAGCCATTCTATACAGTGGCTTAGATATCGCTCTGTACCAGGTACTAACTCTATACAAAACTCCATTTTCGTATCAGGTGATAGCCCTGGTAAATCGTCCAAAAAGACATCAGGAAATTTCGTAACTATTGGAATATCTTTCAATTCCGGATGTGCTTTATCTGTGTCAACCACGTATGTAATGAACCCTTCACATTATCCTTTCCATCGTTAGCATCATAAGTCATCGCATTAACATTCATAATAAAGAAATAATTTCGTCTCTCAAATATGTTGGATTAAAATTATACTCCATTCATTTACAATGATCATGTTCTTCATTTCTTTTCAACAAGGTTTACAATAAGATTATCTATCTCTGGAAACATCAATGTCTTAGCATGACAATCCATAACAACATGATCTGCAGCCAACCAATCCTTTCCTAAAATTACATCAAAATCACTCATATTTAATAGAATTAAATCGACTACCATATCCTTCCCCTCTATCTTCAACTTACAATTCTTATATACATGCTCAGTCAACTGACTATCATTCATGGGTGTGGAAATCATCAACATTCCATCTAACAGTGTGGGTTTTACATGCTTCAATAATTTATGTGCAAAGGAAGGCGATATGAAGGAATGTGTGGCACCAGGATCAAACAATACAAATGCTTCTAAATAAAAAATTAGGATGGTACCTTTAATCACATCCGTCTATGCATCCGAGGTGTCCTGGTCTAGTGCATGCACTCGCCCTTTGCCCATTGCCTGCTTCCCTTTTTCCTTGATTGTAGCTCTCTTCCTCGGAGCAGCTGTCTCAACATGGGCTTTCTCTAGCTCTTTGCCCTTTTGTAGGGCAGTCTCAATCACCTATGGGCAATACCTCACGACATGTCCTGGTCTCCCACATTTGTAACACACTACCGGGGTTATCGGACAAGGCCTAGTTCTAGGAAATCTGCCTCATCTCTGACATTGCTCAGTAGTAGGTTATGGTCCTACACCCTCAGTGGAGCTAAAGCTGGGTACATATGAGGTTTAGCAGCTCTCTCCTGCACCTCCTTAATCTTTGGCCTCTTCTCAAACTGTCTCTGGCCTCCACTCTTGATCCCTCGGTCAACCCCGAATCTCTTCTGCCACTAACCTTTCCAAATTCAGAAGCATTTTGCTCAAAGTCCTGTTCGCATAACTGTGCCTTACGCACTACCTCCTTATAAGTGAGGATGTCAAATGGAGCCAATTTGGATCTGATGGCTGGCCTCAATCCATCCATGAACTTTTGGACCTTCAGAGCCTCACTTCTCAATGTATCGGGGTCATATCTCCCCAAGGATATGAACCTGGACTCATACTATTCCACAGAGCGATTCCCTTGAACCAAATTCATAAACTCCATTCTCAATTTCTTTCGTGTCGTGGCTAAAATGTACTGCCTCCTAAAGGCCTCCAAGAATATTTCCCAAGTAATCTCGGAGTGTTGGGCTCTCAGGATAGATTCGATTGATCTCCACCAGTGCTCTGCCTCATCTTTCAACATAAATATGACAAAGGCCACTTTCTCAGTCAATGTACATCTGAAAAACCTATAAAATTTCTCCATCTCATACACCTAATCCTCAATAACAACCGGGTCCTTGACTCCTCTAAATACTGGAGGTTTCAACTCCTAAAATTGTCGTAGCCTACTCAATTCACAATCATAACCCAGGTTGCTGTCACTCGGCTGTGGAGCGATAGGAGAAGTCGTATCCTGTACTGGGGGTGGTGTGACAATCCCCGTAGTCTGAGGCCTCTCTACCTCTATAGCTGTCTGTCCAGTAGTAGTAGCCTGCGCTGCTGGACCTCGTCTATCTCTGGCCCCTAATGCTTGAGTGACTATCTCAGCGAGGCTCTCAATACTCCGCTCTATCCTAGCGAAGCGTACCTCAATATCCCCTGGTCTCTCAACAGGGTCCTGTGGAGCCTGGTCAGTCTGTGGCTCCACATGGCCTTTGGGCCTACCCCTACGACCTCTAGCACGTGCATCTACCCCTCTACCTCGGCGTGTAACAGGCATACTGCCTAATTTCCTGTATCCATAACCATTTATTAGTCTCATTCCACCTCAGTATACACAGTTATATCTAAACAAAAGCACAGTAATATGGGGATGTAACTTTCCTACTTATTAATACCGATTCACATCAGGCCAACTCAGCTCTGATATTAATCTCTGTCACGACCCTTTTTATCCATTTCATCTAAAAATCACCATAAATTTTTTTTGCTTTTTCCATTCCTTACCGATCGTGAACAACCCTCACAAATACAATTGGGCTGTGAGTCAGTATTAATCACCATTTCCATATATCTTTCAATAATTCAAAAGCATACATTTGAAAGTTTAAGTCATATACTTATACATGACATGTTTTCTAACATTTACATCCCCCGTATTACAATTCAAAATGATTACTATGCTTTTACATGTTTAGATAGAAAAAGAATCCCTATGTGTATACCTCTTGGCGATGGAGAGCAGCGGATATCCCAATACAACGCCTCAGTCCTTCACTAGGCTACTATGTGTGCTCTGTAGAGGGGGACAATGTAGGGGATGAGCAACCACATGCTTTGTAAGGCAATAATGCAAGCATGGTAGATAACTACGCTATTTACATGCTTATAATGTCATGGCATAAATCATTTATATTCAGAGCATGAGGAAATAATAAAACTATGCCACATTTATATACATATATCATGTACTAAAAAACATGGAAATAGGCATGTAAACATGGAAAATCCTAATGTGAAAGCCTCTCATGCTCAATATAATAAATATTTATCGATGTCATCTCAAATCACAAAGTTCATCATAAATCATTCCCTCCCAGCATAACATCTTGTCAAAACATTAGTAAAACCCATCAAAACAATGCATCATTCCTTTAAAACATACCATAAGGTTTGAACCCTCCCTCGGGTCTACCTTGGACAACATAAATCAACATCAGTATCTAAAACCATATGATATCATGTGAGACAGGCAGTCACGGTAAACCAAGGACTCTGTTGGCCAATTATGTCATAATCATCCCAGACCACATGGATCCCGGTGTGCGGGGCATCAAGCTGGAACGAAGGTGGGTTAGTCTTACACCAGACTTTTAAATCAACATCACAACCACACGGTACAGTGTACTCCATGTGATCTACACGGTACAACGAACTTCGCGGACCCATATCATGGTTGAGAGTGCCTGCCGTAGGTCTTATCTACCCCATGCCATGCATAACATACTCAGTCTTAAGTGCACGTGCGAGCATCTCATCTGTGTGACTAGCAGTCTACACGAGGCATCAGCACGGCTCGTGCGAGCATCTCATCCGTGTGACACAAAGTCTACATGAGGCATCCAACATGACTCATTATATATCACAGTGTGAAAACTCAGTGCGAGAAAAGCTCTAGCACGATTTCATACATCATCAACAAATACCCTCGTACGAGCAACACTCCAGTACAACTTTATGCATAACAAATAATGAAGAAATCACGTACGAGCATAGCTCTAGTACGGTTATGTGCATAAGTAAGTCAAAGAAAACCCACGTACGAGCTATCAGCTCCAGTACGGCTTATAAAACATCATTAACTCAAAATATGATACGAACCAGGCTCCAACACGTTTCATACATATCGAAAACATCAAAATCCAGTGCGAGTAAGGCTCTAGCATGATTTAACTTATATAAGTACGAGAGACAGCTCTATTTCAATAAAACACTCTCAAAACAAAAGTTAGCACCTCACTTGTACTATTTCACAAATCATGAAATCACTAGCCAGCCTATCCGTCAATTTTTCTTAAACCAAAGCAATTTATTTTGTAGAAACATCAAAACATGTGATTTATGCAATTATTAGCCTTACTATCCCATTTTTCGTAAGATTCGCTTCCAAGCTAAGATCAATTATATCCGAAGTTTGTCATGAAATCATCATTTCTTTTCTAGAAAATCAAGCATGCACAAGCCCTATAAACACCCTCAAAATACGTGCAACTATCTCTATATACTCACAAAATTCCCTTACCTGAGATTGCGTCGAATGATTCATCTTCCTTAGAGCTACTCATTTGTGCAATTCGATTCGCTTCCAACGAAATCTCCAAGATTGCACGAAATCATATATCACATCAATTCAGTCCAATATAACACAATTCTTGCATTTACTATAATCGATTCGGCCTCTAGTTTTCATTAACACTTATAAGGCCCCATTTTGGTTGCTCTATTAACTTCTCGATAGTCTATTGATTCACACTAATCTGGTATTAAGCTCATAGTGTCTTTAATCCATCATTTACTTCACTATGTCAATTTATCAAATACCTCATATACTTATTTTCTTAACTTGACTAATCTCACAATGTAGCTTCATTCTATCATCTTAAAGTCATACATATCACCTCACTAACACTTTAGTTCAAGCCATTCATCATCAACTCAACCTTATCACATTTTCTCACACTAGACTCATTCTAGGTCATACTTGTCCTATTATATTCTAGGTAGTTTCAATTATCAATACACACATCAATCAACTCATAACATCAACTAGATAAATATACTTTGGGTTGGTGTATTAGAAACTCACCTAGCTTGACTTTCTTCTTGCTCCAAATAAGAACACTCATTTGCTCCTTCAATCCAACCAATGAAGTGTTGATTCCAAGCTATGTTGTTCTTCTCTTTATAATGAACAACTTTGCTCTAATAGCTTTTTCTCAAATCTTTATAGGAATGTGATGGTTTTCGAGAGAGAAAGCTAGGTTAAGGTTTAAAAATGGAAGAAATGGATTTGGTCCCGTGAAATGAAAACCCAACTGATCTGCTTTTATAGAAATAGCACTAGGAGATCGATCTGCATAGGGTGGAGATCGATCTGGCCTTGCTTGAATCCTTTAATTTTTTTGACCATTTGCAGGCAGGGGATCAATCTATTAATTACATGAGATCGATCTGCCATGTTGCATGAGATCGATCTGCATTGTCACGACCCTTAACTTACTAAAAATCGTCATAAAGTTTTTACTTTTTATACCTTATTTATTATTCGTTCTTACCTTACCTCGATCGTGATCAGCTACACTCTCCACAATTGGGTTGTGTGTCGATATCTATCTCATCCAACCATAACAATTTGATTTGCATTAAGAATTTAAAAGTAAACACTTTTATAAATAATCAGAGTTGTTGTTTACATGTGTTTACATTGCTTTACATCCCCAATGGTTACATTCAAAATGCTACTGTGCTATAGAAAGTTTAGATACAAAATTATATCAGTGTGTATACCTTACGCGATGGGATGCAGCGAATACCAAAAAGGAAAGCCTCCAGTCGCTCTCAGTCTATACTCAAAGCTCTGTAGAGAGGGGTAAATAAGGGGGTGAGCAAACAACACGCTCAGTAAGGCAATCATGCGAACAGGTAGATACTGCACTATCTACATGATCATGATGCCATGCTCAAAACCACACATTTCATCATCACACCTCAAATCATTAATTCATGCTTGTGTTAATGGCATGTAAAGCAAATCATGCTATTTTGTTCAGTGCACAAATCAAATTCAAAGCATGGAATAACCATCATGCATATTTCATAAATAAGGCATGAAAAACCATCATGCGTAAGTGCACTTTAAAGCCACTATCATGCTTCCTCATCTCAATAAAATCAACACTTGTCAGGACTCAGCCCCTCCCTCGGACTGTCCTGACTCACAATACATTTCAAAACATGGATTCATTCATAAATAAGAGACATGTGAGATAGGCAATATAACAGGGAAATATCCTCTAAGACTATAGTCATATCCTCTGTGATCCCAGCTACACAGATCAGGTGTGCGGGTATCACCTCTGTCTGCTTCCGCATGGGAGGTGGGTCACATCCAACCCGTCGGTCCATAGCAGAACTAAACATCATCCGAAGACGGTATATCTCAATCTTAACATGGTACAACATACTCCATGCTACATGCACGGTACAACGTACTCCATGGACCTATATCATCAAATCATATCACGCCACATCTCAATATGCATGTGCGAACCTATTTAATCTGTGCGACACCCAATCTACCCAAAGCTCCTAGTACGATTATCAATCATGTCATAAAACCACGTGCAAGTAATCTCAAGCACGACAACAAATATGGTGGACATCTAATGCGAGCTATGCTCCAGCACCATGTGAAAACTAGTATAAAGTCTGTGCAAGCTAAGCTCTAGCACAACATCATAAAATCCATGTGAAAACTAGTGCGAGCTAAGCTCCAGCACTCATGCATATAAAACACATCAAATCTCATGCGAATCATGCTCTAGCACGCTTTCATTCTCATGAAATCCATGTAGGTGGCTCAATTCTTTGCAAAGCATGGTTATAAATCAAACCAAATCATTTCTTTTGTAAATCATTTCAAATGTTAGCCAACCTACCCATCACTTGCTAAAAAGCAATAAAACAGGATTTTCAAAGCATCATGTTTTTGTTTTCATGCACATTTCTCAAAAACCCATCTCTTGCCCTTCGATCACACATTTCATTTCCTATTACCACATGCATTCTAAAAAACATTATGCGCCCAAATTGCGCATGGATATCTCTAAGAGTCCTCACAATTTCCTTACCTCGATTTACTTGGGGTGCGACTCTTTTCTTCTTAGCTTCTCACGCTTTGGCTCAACTTGCTCCGGGTGTATCCTCGGAAGCTGCAAATCATTCACCAATCACTTGAGTAAATGTTGTTAACTCACATTTTGACTTCAACTAGTCAATATATTTCATTGAGCCTATTTCGTTAAGTTTGGCCTATTTTTGCATTTGGCCATCATCAAGCCATTTCTAACTAATTTATCTAGTAACTCACTTAGTTACTTGTTTAGGACTTGATGTGAAATACTCTACCCTTACTCTCTCATTGATTTATGCATTTTACCCAATGCCTTAAATGCACATTTTACCCTTTTTGGGTAAGTCTCACAATTCATTCCATAACACCATCTTCAAATCATACTCACAATACCATTATCACCTTAAGATATCCCATTCATCATTAATTCCAATACATTTCACTTTCTCACACTAAACTCATTCTAGGTCATAATTGTTTCTTTGCATTCTAGGTAGTTTCTACCATTAATATACATATTCATCTACTCCAAAATCAATATCTAAGCAAATGTACTTAGGTTGTTGCATTAGAAACTCACCTAGCTTGATTTCCTCCTTGCTCCAAATGGAAATGCACCTTTGGTCCTTCAATCCAACAAATGGGGTAATGACTCCAAGCTATGTTGTTCTTCTCTTTGATGTGAACAACTTTGTATCTAATAGCTTTCCCTCAAATCTTTATGAAAATGAGTGGATTTAGGAGTGAGAAAGCTAGGTTTTTGGATTAGAAAACGGAAGAATGAGGTTGTTCCCGTGAAATGCAGATTTCATCTGCTCCTTTTATAAAAATAGCTTAATGAGATCAATCTGCATTGGGTGGAGATCGATCTGGTCCTCTTAAATCCCTCATTTTCACGACATTTGAAGGCATGAGATCGATCTATCAAAGGCTTGAGATCGATCTACTTTAGTGAATAAGATCGATCTACTTCAATGGGCAGGATCGATCTGTTTCATGCCAAGAGCTAAGGAGATCGATCTGGTCTTCAGGGGAGATCGATCTGCTCCAACCCGAGAGTTAAGGAGATCGATCTGCTTGAGTGGAGGATCGATCTGGGTTTGGCAGAGGCAAATGCAGATCGATCTGGGCAATTGGGAAGATCGATCTGCCTTGCATATTTCACTCCAAATTGCCTCATTTTACACAAGAGATCGATCTTCCTTGAATGGGAGATCGATCTTCTATGTTCTACATTTCCACTGCAGTTTTTCCCAGAATTTTCAAAGGTTAACTTGCCTTTGATTGCTTAACTAGTCATTTTGCAATTCATATCTATCTAGAGTTTGGTAAGGCTGATTTCCTATGACTTTCACACTATGAAACTTGTGCGTATCACTTGGAAATTAAAAGGGTTCGTATAATTCTTCGTCTTACACTCATTTATACTTTTTGCATCCTTATACTCATTCCGGATGCTTGAGGTTTTCATTTACTTAGTTTGTGGTTACTTCAGCCCTTATTTAGCTTTCACATGCATCCACGATACTTATTCATTCTCATTTGAACTTCATTCAAATTTACTAAATCCAAAATCATCCATATTATAATTCCCTTTACATATATACAAGGTTATACATATATGGGGTCTCACATGCACAATGAAATAGGATCGATTAGCTTCAGGCAGAAGGTTTTTGAAGATCTATCTGACCTTAAGAGGAGATCGATCTGGCCTATCCAGAGACCAATGGAGATCGATCTACTTGAGTGAGGGATCGATCTCCCTCTTACAAAATGCTTGGTATTGTGTTCTCCAGGCCATGAGATTGATCTCTCCTTGTATGGGATCGATCTGGCCTTCATCCTGCAGTATTTCAACTGTAATTTTCCAAGTTAACTCTCATTTAATTCATTCGATATTCGTTTTGCGATTTATTCACACTTAGAACTTACAAACATTCATTTCTTGTAATTCATATGTAATGTAACTTGTCTGTACATTCAATAATCATAAACATTACATAGGAATTTACGGGTTTTACACCTTAACCTTCCCTGGAACATAAAATGTTTCTATGTTTCAAGGGACCGATCTTCTCATGCAAAGGACTAGTTCTCAATACTATCCATAAACTTAGAATAGCATTTTATGTCTAAGGGACCGATCCTCTTAATAAAAGGATCGTTCCCTTAAGGGCTTCAAGCGTTCTTTTTATCAATTTTCTTTTTCTTTCTTAAAAATTCCTGATTTCTTTTCTAAACCCTTTTTGTCATCCTCCTCACCGAACACTTACCCAACATTACTCTCAACTATTTTTACCATTCCCTGGGATCATTCTTCATTCTTCCCATTTCCTATTATCATCTTCGTCATTTTTCTTATATATTTTTCTTTTGTATCGTCATTTCATTATCGTGGTCTCTACTTTCATTTTTTTATATAATTCATTTCCATCGTTAGATTTCCATTTCCTAATATTATCATTTCATTTTCTTAAGTGTTTAATCAGTAGTTGTTTGTGGCTTGGTGTTGTTAGCAATCCTAGATTTACAGGTTTTAGGTTACTCCATTTTTCCTAAATCCCATGTTTCTTCTTTTTCAAACACTTGTACACTAAGTGTTTGACTAAATTCCCCAACCAGTCCTTTCATCCATTTTCACTAAGTTTGTTTTTTCATCTAGATCACATCACTTCATATTGCCTCTTCGCCTAAAGTCTGCTGCCACTAAGCCCTTCACTTCCACTTTCAAGAAGCGTAAAACCACCATCATCGCTTCCTCTTCCACTAGTTCCAAACCCCCCCAACCTCTACCTCTTTTGCTCGTTGTTTTAAAACTCTTGCTGATCGTAAGCGTTTTAACAAGTATTTTGTGAATCTCCCAATTCATCATTGGTAAATGATCGACTTTGCATTCCTCGAATCAATCAACTTTCCATATCTCGATCGGTTCAATGTGTATAGGTGGACCAACTTCCTTAAGCTTAGCACTATGGTACCCCTTAACCTCACTTGTGCCTTCTTCAGTATTACCAAGCTTTTCACCTCTCTGGATAATCCATGTCATGTCTTTGGCATTCGATCCTATGTGTTAAACAAAACCGTTGAGGTTACTTGAGATAGTCTAGCTGATACTTTCGGGATTCATAATGAGGGCTTCACAAATGAAGAAGAGGAAGTTACATTAAATTTTCCCATCATCAAAGGACTGGGTCTGTGATCTTTTGTTACATGCTCGGATTCTTCATCTCATCATCTCATGGAACTTGTAAGCATGCTACCCTCCGCAAGCTCGATTGTTTTTTACTCCATCATATTCATGAGGTCGATGGTTAGAAATCCAATCTCATCCACTTCATTTTTTAGGATTAGGGGAACATTATCAATGAATTCATGGACTCCATCGTATTTGTTCAGCCACTTGTTTATCTTTCCTCTCGGCTTGGCATTAACTATTCATGTGAGTCTGGTAAACCCCCTTGACCTTCATTGATGTCGCCATTCTCAAACATATGCACTATTACCAAGATGCTAAAGGTGAATGCCGCAAAAAGGTCGAGGTACCTCAGCGCACTAATATTGGCACTAGGAATAAGTTCGAGAGCCCAATGTTGAACCCTCACAACCAGCTACCTCGAGTGTCACTTTGGACTCCATTGCTGCGATGTTCACTGACTCCCACCTCCATATTGACACTCGACTTGATGCTATTGAGGCGTGTGAATAAAGCTCTAAATTCTCACCTCTCGATTTTTGAAGAGGCTCAAAAGGCCATGTTTGATGATTTTCAAGCTACTCGAGTACTAGTCGATAAGCTTCATGGTCACCTTGATTGGTTTCCACCACTTCCATCCCAGTAGTCAATTAGCGATTTTTGTTATAATTTTAAGTGATAATTTTGTTTATACCTACTTGTTTAATCACCTTGGACGGATGACTGATATGTTATTAACTCAGCTTATGTCATTATGTGTTGAACATTGTACTTTTTCTTATAATAACATTATATGTTCATATGATTATTGTGTTTTCATTTGCTATTATATCTATGTTTCATGTGCTCTTTGTGTGATTGATAAGTATACTTTATTACATATAATATTCTATTACTCATATTGCTTTGCAGTGATCCATTATGTGTAATCTGAGCACCTCAATTTCCATTTGCCTATTCATCAGATTTATTTATCACTTGCTTATAATTAAGGGGGAGTATGTTTTTAGGAGAAGCATATTTTTTTATATAACAAAAACTGGGAGAATTAATCTGAAAATTTTGGTTTGAAATCAAGTTAGAAATTTAAACTCCTTGAAAATAATGCTTATATTAAGGGGGAGTAAAATTTTCAAAGTTTAAGTGCTTAAGTTTTGTTATATCAAAAAGGGAGAGATTGTTAACTTTAAAGTAATCCATATATTTTGAAATGATAAAACTTAAGTATGGTTATTGAAATAATTCATATTATATTTTCAAACCAAAATTAAACTTAATTCTAAGTAATTTCTTTATGGATTTAATGAACACTTTTTTAGAAAAATTACTTGAATAATTTCGGGGCTCATATTCATGCATTAAAAAGTCAAAACTATAAATAAATGAAATTAAAAAAATAATTTGAAAAGGATTTTCCACTTATTTTTAGCCTTGAAAATAGTTTTAAAAGTAAGAAGACTGATCCCCTAGGAGTAAGGACCAATCGTCCCCTACAAGTCAGTAAGTTTCTATTTACAAAAATGAATAAGAAGATCGATCCCCTGGTAAGCAAGAACCGATCCCTTATAAGTCAGGAAGCTACAGGATTCAAATTGTCACAAAAGGACCCATCCCTTAAATAGAGAGGACCAATCTTCTTGTGTATTTTGGCTTCTATTTGTAGGCCTCCGAGAAGAAATGACTGATCCCCTTGAAGAGAGGACCGATCTCTTATGATCCTGACAAGTTTCAACGGCTATATTTTTTAGGGTTTTAATGGGATTATTTGCATTAAATGCTTCACTAACCAAATGAACATATAAATTCCAGCATTTGAGAGATTAAAGGCAAGAGAGATACAATTTGAATACTTTCTTGAAGCTAAAACACACACTATTCTTAAGTTCTTGTAATCAATTCTTACTTCATTTACCTTGTGCCAAATTGTTGCAATCATCTACCTTGTGAGGACATTTTGATTACTTCTGTAAGACCCGAATTTAGTTAAAATACGAAATGAGTGAGTGTTCTTGAAGGAAAGTCGAGTTAAATTAATCTCGAAATACGTACAAGGGTAAAACGGTCAAAAAATCAAAAGCCGGTATAAATTCGATAAGAAAATTTAATTAAAAATAATGGATTTGAGAATCTTAATCAATAACGAAGAAATAATTAAATTTTGGGTTAAATTGATCAAGATATGAATTACTGGAATTAATCAAAATTTTTGCTCAGGACAATATCCCGAAAATACGAAGAAATTATACTTGAAAAAGGATTAAAAATATAATAAATAAATTAAATATAATTAAATAAATGAATTTAGAATAAAATATTAATATTTTTAGAAATTTTTACCAAATAATAATATTTAATTGAATATAATAATAATAAAAATAATAATAAATAAATAAATAAATAAAAGAAAACAGAAACCAGAATCGTGAGTTGCGATTCTGCTTGAGAAAGGAAACAGAAGAAGAGGAGCCGAGACCCTTGCCGGCGACCAACGACTGACGGAGGCCGAGAAAGGAAAGCTCGACGAGGGTCGAACCATCGTCGGCCTAAAGGAGCCACGAACGGCGGCGGTCAGCGAGAGGAACGGCAGAAACGGAGAGACCGAGAGGAAGAAACGCGAAATCCAACGATCGGCGTCTATCTGGACCCGACCACCGCCAGTCGAGTGACATCCAAGTGATACCGAGCAGATTGGTGGTGGCCACAGTCGTCGAAATCGGCGGACGGCGCCGGAAACGGCGAAAAGAGGAAATGGTTACCGACGGTGGGGAGAACAGGCCGGACCGGCGACTTTTCGACGGCCTTGGACGAAACCGATGGCAGATTCGAGCTGCGGATGATCCCGCGGAGCTACTGGTGGTGGAAGCCGGTGGAGAACCGGCCGGCAAGGGGATGAACCGGTCGAACCGGAGTGAACCGGACCGATCTGAACCGGGTTGAATCGGACCGAACTGGTTCAGCCAATAAAGAAGGGAAAAAAAGAGAAAAAGGAATAAGGGAAAGAATTTTTGAGGATACATCGTACTTCGGGTAAGTCGGTAAGAGGTCAAAAGTGATCAATTTGATTTTCAAAAAATTTATTTAAATTATATTTAATCAGAAATTAACCCGAAATCAAATATATAATTGTGCAGTTGTACGACAGAGCCGAACGAGAGCCGATTGAGCTTCGATTTTTGTACCCCACATAACATTGGGTAAGTATATTTTAATTTCGAGAATACGAGTCATTTAATACAGAGTTTCGATTATTTTACGGATTAATTCTGTATAAAAGGAATAGTATTCGAAATATTAACGTAATTGTTGTAAATAGTATACGGGCTATCCAATAAGTTTGAAATGAAGCCCGATGATTATTGGTAAGCTGAATGAGCTCAGTAAACCCGAAGAAGGGATTTAAATAGTATAAACGGGCTCGAGGCCCATTAAAGTGCAATCGGACCCAATAAAGTAAAACGGGCCCAGTGTTTTAGATTCGATCAGTATAAGTGAAATATTGATAAGTATAAGTAAACTAACCCAAAATATGTGGTTATATGCAGTTTCGTAGATTTGGTTGACGCGCAGTTAGACTAAGAGATCGGATATTATCGAGACGAGATAAGTTTACGCGTAAATCGAGGTAAGAGAATTTTGTAGGCGCATAGAGATTTCTATATGTATATTTGAGGGGATTTACAGGGTTTAGAATTTCTTAAAGTATCTAGAAACGAAATAATAATTTTTACAAAAATCGAGGCATATGTGAATAAAGGAAAAAGACGATATTGCTCTTGGGAGTAAAATTTACAAAAAGGGTAGTAAGGCAGATAAATTGCATGATTTTATGTTTTTAATGTTTTATATGAATGTATTGCTTTGGTTTAATCAAATTTACACATAGGTTGGTTGTTGATTTCACGAATTATACGAAAGGGTACTGGTTTATACCGATTACGATTTTAAAAGATGTTTTATCAAGATTGAGCCACCTATCGTATTTACATGAATAAAAAGAGTGCTAGAGTCTTACTCGCACTCAAGTTTACTAATTTATTTCTCATGAAAAGCCGTACTGGAGCATTGCTCATACGAGAAATTTGTGTGTGCACAAAACCGTGCTGGAGCTTCGCTCGCACGAGATTTTAGATATGATATGCATAGCGTGGTGCTAGAGCTTCGCTTGCACTAGACGTGAGTTGACATGCATATAGTCGTGCGGAAGCCTCTTGTAGACTATGTGTCACAGAGAGTTGAGATGCTCGCACGTATACTTTGAGACATGGGTTGGTTATCGACATAGTATTGGGGTGGATAAGACCTACAGCAGGCACCCTCAGACTATGATATGGGTCCACGGAGTACGATGTACCGTGTATGTCACACGGAGTACGCTGTACCGTGTAGTCATGATGACTCGATGATGTTACTTGATATTCTGACGGGTAGGAATTGACCCCACCTCCCATTGCAGTTGTGATGCCCCGTACACCGGGATCCTTGTAGCCTGGGATCACAGGGACATAGTATGGCCGATAAAATCACCGGGATCCTAATACTTTACTCGTGATTATAATTAATTTATATATTTTAGCTTATGTGGCCGATAAAAATTTCGGCAGCACAACGGCTTATATATGAGCCTACCCACCTACAAATCAGTTGTTTTTTTGGTAATCCTAGATATCCACCACTACCAAGCATACTTTCCAAGTTCATCTTTACCACTCAACACATCCATTTCAATTTAATACTAGTCATCTCAAAACATTATACCAAAGTAGTAATGTTTACATCGTTCCTTACAAAATTACATCCCAACTGATATTTCCAATATGTATCTGTGCATACAATTACGTCTGGTACAGGAATGTAAATGTATACCTTTCTGCATGTACAAAAAGTAGCCTAGGGAGCTCTCCCCACCAGCCTACGTCGTGTACGCGGCAGGTAGCGCCTACGGATCACTGCAAGTAATCTGAGAGGTAGAGGGGTGAGCTTTCGGGAAAAAGCCCAGTAAGAAGATGTATTTAAAACGATTCTAGCAATTTAAATATGTATAAAACATGATAATGCGTATGATGATACTTTCTGAAACTAATAATAATATTCAAAGATTAAGGAAAATTAGAAACATCGAGATTCAAAACGTAAATCTTTAGGTATTTGAACTTAACAGATATTACGTAAAACTAATCATACATTCAGAATTCCAAACAGGAATACATATCAAATCACATACTACAAATCCGGTTCTAAAAACAGAGTTTAAATTTTCAAATTGAGACTACATCGGCAATATAATTATCATGTGACAATAACGAATTTATCACGCGGCAATAACCAATTTATCACGTGGTAAAATAACCCGATCATCCTCCGTAGATGGAATTCTAGACCCAAGGGTAATTTCAAATGCCACAAAGGCGAAATACAAGCGCCACATAGGCGAAATACAGGCGCCACGAAGGCGAAATACAGGCGCCACGAAGGAGAAATACAGGCGCCATGAAGGCAAATTATAGGCGCCACGAAGGCGAAATACAGGCGCCACGAAGGCGAATTACAGGCGCCATGAAGGCGAATTACAGGCGCCACGAAGGCGAATTACAGGCGCCATGAAGGCGAGTTCATATGCCACACAGGCGAAGTTGACAAGCGTAAGCATACAACGTACATGGCCCTTAGTCTCAAAACAACTATAGTTTTCATATACGAAAATATCAAAATAAATTCATCTTATTTGAAAGATCATTTTAAAAGACATGCTCATATTCCGAAATCAAATTCAGTTATATACAATTATTCAAAAACATAAACACAGAGAGCATAGTCTTGATCAGAAATATAATTTAGAAACATGCATGAAAATCATACTTCATGTCTTTGCAAGCTTTCTTTATCAAGTTTCAGTAAGTAATTATTACCATTTTAAATTATATCCCCTTTTCTCAATCTATCGAAATCTCCGTGCTCGAGTGGTGACGTCTCTTAGTACCTCCCTTAATTCCTTCTACGATCACCTACAACGAAATCGTACACTTAGCACCCTATTCGTGCGAATTACCCAAATTGCATTAAAATCGTAACCTATTCGTTACTACTACGTGTGTACATATTATTGTACGTATCTAAGTCAACACGCATGTTTATATATTTTCCCTTACCACATATTATTTTGTATGTACAATTATTGACATACACCTTATTATATACCTCTACATGTATGTACACATAAATACATATACATATACACTCACATATGTATATATATATATTTATTTATTTATTTGTTTTCACTCTTTTCCTATTCATATATACATTCTTTGTATATATATCTATATACTAGCACAAAATCATCCTATATACACTCATATGTATATCGTCACGACCCAAACTACCCAAAAATCAGAGTTAATTTTTCGCGTTTTGTTATTTTCTTACTTAAATTCATACCTGTCTTCTGCTCATGACCACACTCCACTAACAATTGGGCTGTGCGTCAATGCCAGTCCCACCAAATTAATTCTTTCTCAGTCATTTATAAATGTTTACAATATTTATACATCCCCTAAAGTTACTTACAAACATGTTACTGTGCTATACTTATTTAGATATAATATGTACAAGTGTATATACCTTAAATGATGGGCAGCAGCGGATATTCGGAATGCAGTACTGAGTCGCCTCAACTTCAACTGGAAATTATCTGTGTGAGAAAATGAAAGGGGTGAGCACATCAAGCTCAGTAAGGCAATCGTACGAACAAGTAGGTAACCATACTACCTACATGAACGTGGTGCCGTGCATAAACCACCCTTTCTCCACACATTTTAAAATAGATGATATGAGTTATGATGTTATGTAAATCCATTTGCATGGCAAAATTCAACATGCAATTATTTCAAATCATTACTTTCTCGTTTAAAATGTCACAACAAGGCCAGGACTCAACCCATCCCTCGGGTGGTCCTGACTCACATAAAACCATAAAAATCGATTTACATTCACACATGGGTTTGAAAAGCATGGAAATAATCATCATGCACGTTTGATTTTAAAAACCCAGTTTTAATCTCATCAAAGTCATCAACATGCAAGACGAGGCAATATCTGTATAACGGTAATAACCAAGACTATGGCCGTGTGTCCTCGTGAGCCCCTCTGCTACACGGATCCTAGTGTGCGGGGTCTCACCCTGATCGGGAACCGCCCGGGAGGTGGGTCAATCCAACCCGTCAGTCTTATCCGATCCCACGCATCCGAAGATGCCGTATCCGAAGATACCCCTTATCCGAAGATACCGTATCCGAAGATACCCCGTATCCGAAGATACCACACGGTACATCATACTCCATGCTACTTGCACGGTACATCGTACTCCATGGACCCATATATCATATCTCAATACTCATGCCATGTCTCAAAACGCACGTGCGAGCCTATTTAATCAGTGACACACAGTCTACCCGATGCTCCAAGCACGGCTCATCGCATGTTCTCATAAAAATCAGTGGGGGGTGCGAGCGATGCTCCAGCACTCTCGTCAATTCAAGTAAAACTAGTGCGAGCTAAGCTCTAGCACTCTCATCAAATCATGAGAGAAATCTAGTGCGAGTTAGACTCTAGCACCCTGTCACGAAAATCATGTAAAATCTGGTGCGAGTACCGTGTCACGAAAATCATATAAAACCTGGTGCGAGTTAGACTCTAGCACCGTATCACGAAAATCATCTAAAATCAGGTGCGAGTTAGACTCCAGCACTAATGCATGTAAAACTCTAGAGCGAGCTCTTGCTCCAGCACTAATGCATACATCACACAAATCAAAACATCGTGCGAGCTGAGCTCTAGCACGTCACATGTAAATAAAAACACGTAGGTGGCTCTGTTTCCTCAAAACAGTTTTCAAAACAATTATATCGTTGAAAGTATGCAATGCTGTGCATTTTCTTTCAAGGTTAGCCAGCCTACTCATGCATGCATTAAAATGTCTCCAGAACGAGCAGAAACCTCTTGTTCTTGCTTCTCCCAATTTTTCCTAAATTTGTAAATTTTACCCTTAACAAGGGTATTTTGGTAATTTACCTATTCGAGGCATTAAAATTATTATTTGACCTCTAGACCCTTCAGATAATTTTTAAAGGACTGCAATTGAACTTAAAATTTTGTAAAGTTACCTCTAGCAGTCCGCAGAATTCCCTTACCTTATTTTCCTGTCGAGTCTGACCTTTCCACTGATGTCACGTCTTGCAGTCCGATCTGCTCCTAACCCAATGTCCGAAACTGCGTATAATTATTCCTCAGGTCAGATATCATACAATTTAATTGTATTTCCTATTTTCTGGGCTTAATTTAAATTATTGGGCCCATTTACCCCTATTGGCCCCAATTGCGCCTTAATGGGCCTTAATAGGCCTTAAGCCCGTTTTTCACTTAATTTTCACATTATCGAGGCCTATTGGGCTCATTGGGCCCACCAACAATTTATTGGGCCTCGTTCTAACTCTCGAATAGCTCAATTTATTATTTACGACAATTTATCCGACTTTCCATAATTTATCTAATTAATGCGGAAATTAAATCTGAAGCACGCATAACGATGCAAATTATCGTAAATAAGGGTTACTTACTCGAGATTCCATGCTAGCACATAAATCGAGGCTGTCTCGAGCTCTTGTTGGATGCCAATTGTCGAGCTACACAATTTCATAAATTTTCGGGTAAATTTCCAGTCGAATAATAATTAAATAAAATATTACAAAATTCAAATAGGTCAATTTCGACCGCTTATCGACTTACTCGTAGCTCGATTAAATCGCCGAGATTTTTTCTCAATTTTTCCTCTTTTTCTTTTCCCCTTTTTCTCCTTTTTTTTCCCTTCTTTCTTGGCTGAACCGGTTCAGTCCGGTTCAGACCCGGTTCGGACCGTCGGTTCACTCCGATTCGCTCCGGTTCACTCCGGTTCAGGGCCTTGCCGATCGGTTCTCCACTGGCTTCCACCGCCAGCAGCTCCGCTAGGTCGTCCGCATCTCAGATCTGGGGTCGATTTCGATCGAGGTCGTCGGAAAGTCGCCGGTCCGGCTGTTCTCTCTCGGCCGTCGAAACCCATTTCTCTTTTCGCCGTTTTCGACGTGTTCCGACAGCTTCGCCGGTCGTGGCCGCCATCAATCGGCTCACCGACGCCTGGGGAACATTCGACTGTGGTCGATCGGGCCTGAATCGACGCCGATCGCCGGCGATTCCTCTTTTCTTCCTCAGTTTCAGTTTTTCTTCATTTTCACCGCCGTTTGCCGCCGTCGATGCCTCCACGGTGCCGGTGGTGGCTCAGCCCTCGTCGGGCTTCCCTTCCTCGACCTCCGTCAACCATCGATCGCCAGCGAGAGGCTCGGCCTCATGCTTCATTTTTCGTTTTCGCTTCTCCGTCTCTCTCCCCGATTCGTTTTCTGATTTCTTTCTTTTTTTTTATTAATTAATTTATTTTTATTTTTAATTTTTTATTATTTAATTTTTATTAATATTTTAATCAATAAAATATATTAAAATATCTAAAATATCTACCAAAAATTATTATTTTATTTCAAATTAATTAATTTAATTTTATTTATTATATTTTAACCCTTTTTCGTGTATAATTTCTCCGTATTTTCAGGATATTGTCCTGAATGACTTTTCGGTATATTTTTCGATTATTTTCGGGATTATTTTTTGAAATAAAAATTTTGATTAATCCCGATTAATTCCAATAAATTGATATCTTGATCAATTTAACCCAGAATAAATTTATTTCACCTTTATTGACCAAGATTTCTCAATCCATTATTTTTAATTAAATTTTCTTATCGAATTTATTTTGACTTTCGATCTTTTGACCATTTTGCCCTTGCACGTGCTCGGGATTAATTTAACCCGACTTCCTTTCACGAACACTCACACACTTCGCATTTTAAATCCTTATTTCCAATCCGAATCTCATTCAGTTAAATTTTTTGACCATTTTCATCCCTCATAAAAATTTACGATTTAATTTCGGGTCTTACAAATCTCCCCCACTTAAGGAATTTGGTCCTCCAAATTAGAACCAAGTCATATGAGTCCATATACAACTCCGGATACATCGATCATATCATACTCTTAAATTCTCATGTGACCTTTTTCAGAGTGTATTACTACCAAAGGACTTTAATTAAGGAGATCATCTTAAACCTCAATACTTTCTCTTTCCTGTTTAATGCCCGTATCAACTTTCAATATACTTATATTTGCATTAAGCTGAACTGTTGGATCTCATATCATATCACCTATACTGGATCTGGATAGTATTTTCGAAGCATCAAAAGATGGGACACATTGCGGGTGCCTGCTTATTCAAGTGGAAATGCCACCTACAGGTCTTATCTTCCACTTGTCCAATCTCTCAAAAGATTCAATCCAGCGAAACTCAATTTACCTTCTTCCAAAAGTTCGCTATGTCCTTATTCTCTTAGGACAAGAAACATTTCAACCACACTAATTCACCCTCGGTGAATTCCAATACTTTTCTATCTGCTCTGAGGTGTTCTTAATCTCTCACTCAACTGAACATCCTTAGAGACTTATTATACTAATTCAGAAGAAATTACTATCTGTCACCCACTTTTTCCTTATCCAATTTGGGGAACAACCCCTACAGCCATACACTGCCTCATATCTTGTTATCCCGATACTCAAGTGACAACTGTCACTATTGGCGAATTCGATTTGTAATAACTGATCATCCCAGGAGCATATAAAAATATCAAGGGTACATGCTTTCATCGGATCCTCCAGAACCTGTACAGTCCTCTCTAACTGACCATCTGTCTGAGGATGAAAAGCTATGCTAATACTCAGTCGGGTTCCCATAGCTTCCTAAAAATATCCTCAGAGGTGGGAAGTGAAGCGGGAATCCCTGTATGATACCATGCTCACTGGAACGCTACTTAATGTTCCATAATCTTTCTTACACATAAATCCTCATATACACTCTGAGTATTTGGGGATTTCATAACCAGAAGGTAGGTAGACTTAGTCACTCTATCGACTATCATCCAAATAGCCTCGTAATTCACCTGGGTTCTCTGTAACCCATCACGACATTCATGGAGACTTGCTCCCATTTCCGTGCCGTGTCGATATAGGTAGAGGCTGCAATAACCCTGCAGACTTTTAATACTCTACCTTATTCTGCTGACATACTAGGCACTTTTTCACAATCTCTACCATGTCTCTTTTCATATCTAACCACCAATACCCTTCTAAGAGATTTCATATATATATATATATATTCGTTACTTTCCGTATGCACTGTATATCCCGAAAAGTGAGCTTCTGACAATATCACTATCCCATCAACTGTGGTCTTGGGAGCACTCATACTGTCTCGGAACCTCTGTAAATCATCATCACACTCTGTGAACTCTATCACTGTACCCTTCTGAATCTGACCCAAACTATCGACACCATGTCGATCCATACTAAGCCTGTCAAATCCGGGCACTCTCATCCGGTTATAGTCTCAGGCTAGCTGTCACACAATCACTGTCATCATTAGAAGGGATCACATCACTACTGAGGCTCACAACTGCTCAAGCAGCTCACGCTCCCTGACCATCATATGGGGTACCATTCCGAGGCTCTTTCTACTCGAGGCATCAGCCATTATATTAGCTTTTCCTGGGTGGTACAATTTTCACAATCAAAATCTCTCAGAAGCTCTAACCCACTATGTATTCTCATATTCGCCTCTTTCTGTGAAAAACAGATACTCGGAGCTTTATGATCAGTGCATATCCAAAATTTCTCACCCTGTACATAATAGTACCATATCCCCGGTACAAATACTACCGTTGCCAACTTAAAATCATGAGTCGGATAGTTTATTTCATGATCAAGGAGTTGTCTGACTCCATAATTGACTATCTTCCCATTATACATCAATACACAGCTCCTTCATTATTTTGAGGTATCCATACTCACTGAGAACCTCTTGAGCTATTGGGTATGGTGAAATTAATCACGGTGGTCAGTTCATACTTCACTACACCGAAATTCATGTCACATCTATCATCTTATTTATCATCTCATTCAAAGACCACGTTTTCTTAGTTAAACGTGTCAACAAAAAAAATATACCCTTTTTAGAACTCGCAATAACCATCTGTAAAAGCAATTTTTCCAATTGTTGCTTATAATTTTCCCTGGACTTTAACTACACTCAACATATCATCAATAAGGATGATGACAAATCGGTCCAGGTAAAGTTTAAATAACTCATTGTAGTTGAGCTCCACTACTTATTTCAATCGTCCATATCCTTGACTTATTTACGCATAAGCGTATAAGATCCTTCAAAATCGCTTACGTTTTTAGGTACTAACCTGCGTCATTTCCTTTTCTTATCTTAATGGCTCTTATTAAATTTTACTATGTTAACCTTTATGATTTGTCGAATTTTAATATTCTTATCGTCTTAGTAAAGGTATCCTAATGCTAAAGGTATTTATTACGACGATCGATTTCACGTTATAGGTTATATATATATACTTTTAGATGCTGTCAAGTCTTCAGGCAGGGAGCTATTTTGAAATACCTTTATTAACCTTCAGACTTAACCACATAGACTGGTTATGGTTATATCCATCTTTATCCTTGGTTATAATTTATATTCCCTACTTATCACTTAATTCCAATTACTTCGCATATTAAGGGGATTCCTTACCTAGAATATGTCTCTTACTCCAATACATCTTGTATTTAGGATCTATCTTATCTTAAAGATTATCTCCTTTCGTATATCCCTCATGACAAAACTCTTTCATTATTCATTCCGTGAGTACAATCTTTTACTCCTTTAATTTCAACTGTTGCACCCCTTTTTATCACTTGTCAACACTTACAGTATACTTTTCAGAGATGTTTTCACTCCTGTTTTTAACTTAAAATCTCTATATCCATATTCCGTTAATTAATCCTCCTCTATTGGGGTACTGAGTTATCAGTATTGTGCCCAATGATGTAGGCATTCATGCCTTTTACTCACTTATATGCGAATGAAGGCGGTATGAATAAATGTGTGGCACCAAGATCAATGAACATATGTTCTTCATTATTCATAACAAGTGTGGTATCTTACACCACATCCATGAACATCAATACTGTCCTAGTCTAAGACATCCTCTCGCCTTCGTCCAACAGCCTACTTTCCTTTTTCTCTTCGGCTATGGCCTCCTTTTTCGTTGCAGCTATACTAACGAAGTTTTTCTCTATCTCTTTACTTTTCTGTGGGGCGATCTCGCCCAACTTTGTACAATCAAAATCAATGGTCCATCTTACCACACTTAACGGCCATTTTCATCAATACAGTGTAAGTATAGACCCTCCTTTCGTGGTATCTACCACACATCCCACACTGCTTACAGTGCTTACACTGCTACACTGCTTCGTAGCAGGTCGGGGTCCTCCAATTACAATGCCCCTCAAGAGTGCCAAAATTGGATGCACTGGGCCTTACCAATTATCTTACTCCATGACTCATCAAATTAAATCAAATTAAATCTTTCACCAATTACCATTTTCCCATTTTAACATCTCTGTCATTTCTCGATTCTCTTTTCGGTCTCTATTTCAGCCCTCACTACCTTTCCCAATCTAAGAGGCGTACAATTCATGTTCTTATTTACCCAACTGTAAATCTGTGCACTGCCTCGGTATAGGTAATATCTCACGGGCCAATCGGACTCTAATTGAAAAGTTGAGTCATTTCATGAACTTTTAGACATCTTGACTGTCACTATTCATATTGTCGAGGTAATATCTGCTCAAGAATATAACTGAGTTTCATACTCATAATTCATACTCATCAATAAATCAATTTCTCTGGGTCAGAGTAAGGATTTTATCTATCATTCCCTTTAAACAGTGTCTGGGATATTCTATCATCGGAATACATCCATAAACATTTCTCATCTTAGCTCTGGATGTTTAACACTTAAGATGGGTCGAGCGGGTTTCCATCAATGCTCCGCTGCGCCCTCGAATCTCATTCATACTCTGAGCAATTAGCTCCTAAAATATTCTCCACACTCCGCTCCAATCTCGCGAAGCGCGTCTCAATACTATCCGATCACTCTGTCAGACTCAGTGGGGCATGCTCAACATTAGCCTCCATTTTAATTTCATCCTAATTCTCACAGGTCAACTCAGCAACACTAGCAGACTCAGGTCTACCTCTACGACCTCTGCCTCGTGCACTATCTCATCTAACGCGACTCATATTAGGCATTCCTGCATTCTCAACCATTTCTCAGTTAAAACCCATCTCGATATACACTATTGTATCTAACCAAGCACAGTAACACGGGGATGTAATTTCTTAATTACTAACACTGACACACATCAGACCAATTTCTGCTCTGATACCATAAAATATGTCACGACCCAAACTACCCAAAAATCAGAGTTAATTTTTCGCGTTTTGCTATTTTCTTACTTAACTTCATACCTGTCTTCTGCTCGTGACCACACTCCACTAACAATTGGGCTGTGCGTCAATGCCAGTCCCACCAAATTAATTCTTTCTCAGTCATTTATAAATGTTTACAAAATTTATACATCCTCTAAAGTTACTTACAAACATGTTACTGTGCTATTCTTATTTAGATACAATATGTACAAGTGTATATACCTTAAATGATGGGCAGCAGCAGATATCCGGAATGCAGTACTGAGTCGCCTCCACTTCAACTGGAAATTATCTGTGTGAGAAAATGAAAGGGGTGAACACAT
Source organism: Firmiana major (assembly GCA_033439115.1). Taxonomy (NCBI): domain Eukaryota; kingdom Viridiplantae; phylum Streptophyta; class Magnoliopsida; order Malvales; family Malvaceae; genus Firmiana; species Firmiana major. Next base: position 13,879,991 of record CM065913.1, on the reverse strand, counting down.
CAAGCTCAGTAAGGCAATCCTACGAACAAGTAGGTAACCATACTACCTACATGAACGTGGTGCCGTGCATAAACCACCCTTTCTCCACACATTTTAAAACAGATTATATGAGTTATGATGTTATGTAAATCCATTCGCATGGCAAAATTCAACATGCAATTATTTCAAATTATTTCTTTCTCGTTTAAAATGTCACAACAAGGCCAGGACTCAACCCATCCCTCGGGTGGTCCTGACTCACATAAAACCATAAAAATCGATTTACATTCACACATGGGTTTGAAAAGCATGAAAATAATCATCATGCACGTTTGATTTTAAAAACCCAGTTTTAATCTCATCAAAGTCATCAACATGCAAGACGAGGTAATATCTGTATAACGGTAATAACCAAGACTATGGCCGTGTGTCCTCGTGAGCCCCTCTGCTACACGGATCCTAGTGTGCGAGGTCTCACCCTGATCAGGAACCGCCCGGGAGATGGGTCAATCCAACCCGTCAGTCTTATCCGATCCCACGCATCCAAAGATGCCGTATCCAAAGATACCCCGTATCCGAAGATACCGTATCCGAAGATACCCCGTATCCGAAGATACCACACGGTACATCATACTCCATGCTACTTGCACGGTACATCGTACTCCATGGACCCATATATCATATCTCAATACTCATGCCATGTCTCAAAACGCACGTGCGAGCCTATTTAACCGGTGACACACAGTCTACCCGATGCTCCAAGCACGGCTCATCGCATGTTCTCATAAAAATCAGTGGGGGGTGCGAGCGATGCTCCAGGACTCTCGTCAATTCAAGTAAAACTAGTGCGAGCTAAGCTCTAGCACTCTCATCAAATCATGAGAGAAATCTGGTGCGAGTTAGACTCTAGCACCCTGTCACGAAAATCATGTAAAATCTGGTGCGAGTACCGTGTCATGAAAATCATATAAAACCTGATGCGAGTTAGACTCTAGCACCGTATCATGAAAATCATGTAAAATCAGGTGCGAGTTAGACTCCAGCACTAATGTATGTAAAACTCTAGAGCGAGCTCTTGCTCCAGCACTAATGCATACATCACACAAATCAAAACATCGTGCGAGCTGAGCTCTAGCACGTCACATGTAAATAAAAACACGTAGGTGGCTCTGTTTCCTCTAAACAGTTTTCAAAACAATTATATCGTTGAAAGTATGCAATGCTGTACATTTTCTTTCAAGGTTAGCCAGCCTACTCATGCATGCATTAAAATGTCTCCAGAACGAGCAGAAACCTCTTGTTCTTGCTTCTCCCAATTTTTCCTAAATTTGTAAATTTTACCCTTAACAAGGGTATTTTGGTAATTTGCCTATTCGAGGCACTAAAATTATTATTTGACCTCTAGACCCTTCAGATAATTTTTAAAGGACTGCAATTGAACTTAAAATTTTGTAAAGTTACCTCTAGCAGTCCGCAGAATTCCCTTACCTTATTTTCCTATCGAGTCTGACCTTTCCACTGATGTCACGTCGTGCAGTCCGATCTGCTCCTAACCCAATGTCCGAACTGCGTATAATTATTCCTCAGGTCAGATATCATACAATTTAATTGTATTTCCTATTTTCTGGGCTTAATTTAAATCATTAGGCCCATTTACCCCTATTGGGCCCGATTGTGCCTTAATGGGCCTTAATCGGCCTTAAGCCCATTTTCCACTTAATTTTCACATTATTGAGGCCTATTGGGCTCATTGGGCCCACCAACAATTTATTGGGTCTCGTTCTAACTCTCGAATAACTCAATTTATTATTTACGACAATTTATCCGACTTTGCATAATTTAATCTAATTAATGCGGAAATTAAATCTGAAGCATGCATAACGATGCAAATTATCGTAAATAAGGGTTACTTACTCGAGATTCCATGCAAGCACGTAAATCGAGGCTGTCTCGAGCTCTCGTTGGATGCCAATTATCGAGCTACACAATTTCATAAATTTTTGGGTAAATTTCCAGTCGAATAATAATTAAATAAAATATTCCAAAATTCAAATCGGTCAATTTCGACCGCTTATCGACTTACGCGTAGCTCGATTACATCGCCGGGATTTTTCTCCAATTTTTTCTCTTTTTCTTTTCCCCTTTTTCTCCTTTTTTTCCTTCTTGCTTGGCTGAACCGGTTCGGTCCGGTTCAGACCCGGTTCGGACCGCCGGTTCACTCCGGTTCGCTCCGGTTCGCTCTGATTCAAGGCCTTGCCGACCGATTCTCCTTCGGCTTCCACCGCCAGCAGCTCCGCTGGGTCGTCCGCATCTCAGATCTGGGGTCGATTTCGGTCGAGGTCGCCGAAAAGTCACCGGTCCGGCTGTTCTCTCTCGGTCGTCGAAACCCATTTCTCTTTTCCCGTTTTCGACGTGTTCCGGCAGCTTCGCCGGTCGTGGCCGCCATCAATCGGCTCACCGACGCCTGGGGAACATTCAGCTGTGGTCGGTCGGGCCTGAATCGGCGCTGATCGTCGGCGATTCCTCTTTTCTTCCTCGGTTTCAGTTTTTCCTCGTTTTCGTCGCCGTTTGCCGCTGTCGATGCCTCTACGGTGTCGATGGAGGCTCAGCCCTTGTCGGGCTTCCCTTCCTCGGCCTCCGTTGGCCATCGATCGCCGGCGAGAGGCTCGACCTCATGCTTCGTTTTTCGTTTTCGCTTCTCCCTCTCTCTCCCCGATTCGTTTTCTGATTTCTTTCTTTTTTTATTAATTAATTTATTTTTATTTTTAAGTTTTTTATTATTTAATTTTTATTAATATTTTAATCAATAAAATATATTAAAATATCTAAAATATCTACCAAAAATTATTATTTTATTTCAAATTAATTAATTTAATTTATTTTATTTTATTTATTATATTTTAACCATTTTTCAGGTATAATTTATCTGTATTTTCAGGATATTGTCCTGAATGACTTTTCGGTATATTTTTCGATTATTTTCGGGATTATTTTTCGAAGTAAAAATTCCGATTAATCCTGATTAATTCCAATAAATTGATATCTTGATCAATTTAACCCAGAATAAATTTATTTCACCTTTATTGACCAAGATTTCTCAATCCATTATTTTTAATTAAATTTTCTTATCGAATTTATTTCGACTTTCGGTCTTTTGACCATTTTACCCTTGCACGTGTTCGGGATTAATTTAACCCGACTTCCTTTCACGAACACTCACTCACTTCGCATTTTAAATCCTTATTTCCAATCCGAATCTCATTCAGTTAAATTTTTTGACCATTTTCATCCCTCATAAAAGTTTACGATTTAATTTCGGGTCTTACATATATGCACCTAATATATATATATATAGATATATATATATATACACTCTTATATGTATATATATATATATATATATATATATATAAATATAAATATATATATATATCATTGTTTTCTATTTATTTTTTTTATCACATATATATATATATATATCCTTGTTTGTACATATACTAAAACACACACATTTATTTTATACACTCATTTGTATATACACCCAAGTATATACACATTTTTCATATACTCCTATATGTATATACACCTAAGTATATACTCATGTTTATTTTATCCTTGGCTTTCCTTATTCATTTGTCAAATTTATGTACATATACTAACATACCCTTTCATTATACACACCTATATGTATATACCCAAATATATATATATATATATATATATATTTATTTATTTATTCACATAAATACATATATATCTTATCACTTGTCTCCACTATTCAATATCACAAATATATATTTCTTTGCCTACTGCTCATCATTCCATTTTTGTCTAATTTAATCTATAACTAACATGCTTGTTTCTACCACCCATTTATCTACATTTAAAATGAATATACATACATGTATATACATATATATACTTTACCTTATCATGCTTATACCTATCTATGTACATGTACAATTTGAATATACATATATATACATATTTTTACCTCTTTTCTCCCTCAACCCTCGGTTTCCAGCTGGCCTCTCGGTTTTCCCCCTTCTTCCTCAACCTCTCGGTTCCAGCTTGCCTCTTCCTTCTTCAATCTCGGTTTCCAACCCTGCCTCACGGTCCTGCTTCCTTCAGTCTCGGTCTGTCCTGTTCTGTTTCGAGTCTCCTTTCCAGTCACTGTTTCGTTCTCTGTTTCAGCCCTCGGCTTGCTTCAATACAAGCCCGATCCTGTTCAGTCTTCTTCTCCCCTCAAGCCTCTCGGTTTTCTTCCAGCTTCAGCCTGTTTCATTTCTGTTTCCCTGTTTCTATTTCCCTCTTTCAGTTGCCTCTGTTCAACCTCAATTCTGCTCTGCTTCTCGGTTTCTTGTTGATTCCCAGCCCTATCCTCTTCGGTTCTCGGTTTTCCAACTCCAATCCTCCTGGTTCGGTCCTGTAAAAACTCATTCAGCCTTTTTCTTCCTCTTTTCCTTTCCTTCTTCTCCAGCCGAGCAATCTTCCTCCTCTCCTCTTCTTCTTCCTCTTCTTCCCTTTCCTCTTCTCGGCTAGACAGCTTCTCTTTTCTTTCTCTTTTCTTCTTCCTCGCCAACCCAGCTCTTCTTCTCCAGCCGATCACCCTTCTTCCCTTCTCTTCCTTTCTTCCCTCTTCTCTTTTCTCCCTTTGGTTCCCGCCCAGTTCCTCTATTTGATTTGTTTTCTTTCCTTTTTCCAATTAGCAGGAGACGACATTGGCTTTCTTTGAAAGCCAATTCCGTACAACTTATATATATAATATCAATATATATATATATATATATTATATTAACATATATATATATATGTTATCTTAATAGGTAGATAGGTATTTGTTTGTTTGGCTTATTTATTGTTATTATTACTATTTATTTTTTTTCCATTTCCTTTTATTTCATCTACTCATTTAATCATTTTTTTTATTTGTCTCATGTTTTATTTATTTATTTGTTAATACTATATATTAAATCTACACACTAAATAATATATATATGCCATATATATTATTTTTCTTTTATTAAAATGTCTAGTATATATGTATATATATATATATATATACATATTCACCTATGTATATATCTACATATATACATTTTCTCGTATAATCTGTCCAAAGACATAATATCATGACTTCCATGAAACTTTCCTTATTCCAAAAATAAAATAGTATCGGGATTCCATCATTCTTCGTAAATTCTCGATACAAGTGTTTACATCCACAATTTTCCATTTAACAAATTAAAATTCTCCAATCCCTTCGTACTTGCATTCGCTTTATCACTTCTTGTATCTTCGAGTTCCCGGTCATTCACGGGCTTCTCGGCTCCTATATTCTCGAGCCCTACAACGAACATCCACACTTCCATTAAAATATAATCTAATTAAACGTAGGAAATTCGTGGGGTTTACAGATGTAATATTGGGGATGTATTTATTTAAAATAAATTGATATGTAAATGAAATATGAAAATGGAATGGTAAATAGGTGACTAACATCGAATCATAGCCCAACTGTTTAGTAGTGTAACTGTTCACGACGGGTAAGAAAATTAAAAAGCAAAAAATTTACTCTGATTTTTAGGAAAAATTGGTCGTGACAACTTCCTTCTATACTCATTCTCATTATTGTGATCAGGTGTAACGACCCTTGACCCTTGAAATTCGGGAAAATCTTTTTTTTGAATTTTTTTTGAATTTAATTTACCCACTTATTCCCTTATTCACTTAGGTTGTATTCCTGTGCTGTGTCAAAACACTTTTCCTAATCTTTACCCGTAATTATAATTAATTTCCATACTTCTACCTATAAGGCCGATAGAAATTTCAGTAGCATAACGGCTTATATATGAGCCTACCCACCTGCAATTCAGTTGTTTTAACAATCCTAGATATCCATGACTACCAAGCATACTATCCAAATCTACCTTTAAAACTCAATACATCCATAACGATTTAATACCAATCATCTTAAAACTTAATCTCAAGAATCATATTCTTTACATCGTTTCCTTACAAATTACATCCCAACTGATATTCCCAATATATGTGTCTGTGCGTACAGATATGTCTGGTATAGGAATGTAAATGTATACCTTTCTGCGTATACAAAAAGTAGCCTATGGTAGCTCTTTCCCACAGCCTACGTCGTGTACGCGGCAAGTAGCGTCTATAGATTCATTGCAAATGATCTGAAGGTAGAGGGGTGAGCTTTTGGGGAAAAACCCAGTAAGATAATACTCTTAAAGCAGTTCTGGTATATAAAAGCATTTGAAGTTGTTCATAGAACGAAACTTAATGCAATACATAAATTTCCATTTCATGCATAATCGTCATAAAGCATGCGTGTCTTTAAAACAAATAACATGCTTAATCATTTTACAACTTTTCATAAACCTTTCATGAACATTTCATAAATCATTTTGTAAACATTTCATAAATATTTTGTAGTCATTTCATAAACATCTCATGAATATTTCATAGTCATTTCGTAAACATTTCATGAATATTTCATAATCATTTCGTAAACATTTCATGCATATTTCATAATCATTTCATAAACATTTCATGAATATTTCATAATCATTTCATGAAGCATATCGGTCGTAACCAATTTTCGTATATATCATGAAAACACATATTCATTCATCATATCCGATTTTCATAACCAAATCGAGGAGACTAGGCTATAACTAAGTCATGTGATACATGTCATTCTCCGTGGAGAGTCATCATACCTATGGCCATGGTAAGGGGGCTATAGACTGGATCAGGTTCGTGCAGCAATAATAATTATAAACATGGGTAGTATCTTCTTATTTCTTATCATATACTAGCACATAGCTAGGGCACGGGCACCTGTAGCACTCACCGTACGGGGAACATTCATGAGTGCTGCACGGGCACGAGATACTACCAATACATCATCATAAACCACCAGTAGCACGACATCTTCCACACAAGTTGAGTCAAGTGCTAAAGGGGCCAACGTACCGGCACCCAAAGTGGTGTAGCCGGAACGCCACAAGAAGTAACCATGCATGAAGCCTATAGTCTCAAAACAGAGTTTCCAAAATCTTTCTTGGGTTTTATAACTCATAAACTCATTTCGAGTAATAAAATCGAATTCCTTGAAATCTGAAAACTCTTTCATAAAACAGAAAGACTGTGTGGCACTTTGTTCCCGCAGGACTCAAGAGGTGGCCCCCACAATCCCCTTTCGAAAACAAATTTCTTTTCTTAAATAGTTTTGAAATTGTCAAAAGTTTCTTTAACGATATGGATATAAAAACATAAATAAATGTAAAACATCCATACGCTTCATACCTTAGGAAATTCATTTCACAACATGGAAAGTACTCGAGGAATATTTCGACAAATTAAAACATGCTTCATAAACAGTTTCACGAGTATGAAAGCATTGATAAATCATTTCAATTCATATGCTCTTTCATAAAATCATTATCGGTGAAACCAAAATGCATTATCAGAACTAAGTTAAATAGTACCCCTTACCTCGATTTATCGAATATCCCGAATTCGAGTGGTGATGCCTCTTAGTACCTCCTTTAATTCCTTCTACGATTCACCTACACTGAAATCGTTTACTTAGCATCCTATTCATGCGAATCATCTGAATTACGTTAAAATCGTAACTTATTCGTTACTACTGTGTGTGTACATATTATTTTACATACATAAGCCAACAAACACGTTTATATATTTTCTTTACTATTTATATATTTTGTACCCACAAATATTAACATATACCTTTATTATAGACATCTACATGTATATACACATAAATATATATATATATATATATATATATATATATATATACACTCTGATATGTATATATATACTTTTATTTGTTTTCATGTTTTTTTATCTCATATATATACATTCTTTGTATATACATATACTAGCACAAACTCATCTTATATACATCCATATGTATATGTACCTATATATATTATTATTGCTTTCCATTTTTCCTTATCACATATATATATATATATATATATATATATATATATATATATATATATATATATCCTTATTTGTACATATACTAACATATCCATTCATTATATACACCTATATGTATATACCAATATATATATATATATATATATATATATATATATATATATATATATATACACTTTTTTGTCTATTATTCATCTCTCCCATTTTTATTTTTATTTCACATCTAGTTTAAAATCTACACTAACATGCTTGTATCCACAACATATATATACATGTATATTAAAAATTCATATATACATAAATATCTTACCTTTTTCTTTTCTTTCTCTCTTCTTTCTTTTTTTTTTTCTTTTCCTTTCTCCTTTTCCTTTCTTCCCTCTCGGTCAGCTTCTCCCTCAATCCCTCTGCCTCTCGGTTCCGGCCCTTTCTTCAGCTCTCGGTTCCAGTTGCTATTTTTTGCCTTCGTTTTCTTCTTCGGTTGCTTCTCGATTTTCAGTTGCTGTTACTCTTTATCCCTCTCGGTTCCAAGGTTTCGTCCTCTGTTTATGTTTCCTAATGTCTGCCACTATCGCTCCCCTGATCACACCGCTACATCTGCCTTTATTCTTTTCCTACTACCATCCACGTTCCTGGTTGTTCCTGCTTTAATTTATTCTGTTCTGTTTCTTCTTCTCGTCGGTCTCCCCTCTTCTTTTCTTCTTTTTCTACTGCATTGCCGATACCTCCCCTGATTCCATCACGTTCTGCTTCAGTTTTATTTTCCAAAAAATGCCAACCTCCCACCTTTCTCAGCTGATCACTCTTCGGTCTCGGTCAGCAGCAGTTCCTTCTCTTCTTCTCTTTTCTGGTTTTGCTTCTGCCCAACTCCCTCTGTTTCTTGCTTTCCTTTCCCCCTCGACAGAATCGGCTTCCTTCTCCTCTCCCTTCTCTTCTCTTCTTTCTCTTTCTTTCTTTTCCTTCTCCTTCTTCTCCAGCCGACCAAGCCTCTCCTTCCTTTCTCCTCTTCTGTTTCCCGCCCAACTCTCCTCTGTTTTGTGCCTTGTTTCAATTGAAACAAAGTAACGGAATTGGCTTTCTTTGAAAGCCAATTCCGTACAACTATGTATATTATTATATTAATATATATACATATATAATATTAACATATATATATATTTTTTATATTAATATATATATATATATATATATATATATATATATATTATTGGTTGGTTTAGTGTCATTAGTTATTTTTTGTTTAATGTTTGTATTATTGTTTTGTGTTCATTTCATTTCCTTTTATTTCATTTCATCATTTTTATTTTTTTATTTGTCTCATGCTTTATTTATTTATTTGTTAATACTATATATTAAATACTATACACTAAATAATATATATATATGCTATATATATTATTATTCTTTTATTTAAATGTCTAGTATATATGTATATATATATATACATATTCACCTATGTATATATCTACATATATACATTTTCTTGTATAATTTATCCAAAGACATCATATCCATGCCTTCCATGAAATTTTCATTATTCCGAAAATGAAGTAGTATCAGGATTCCATCATTCTTCATAAATTCTCGATACAAGTGTTTACATCAATAATTTTCAACTAATAAATTAAAATTTTCCAATCCCTCCGTACTTGCATTCGCTTTATCACTTCTTGTATCTTCGGGTTCCCGGTCAGTCACGGGCTTTTCGGTTCCTATAGTCCTTGAGCCCTACAACGAACATTCACACTTCCATTAATATATATTATTTTTATTTTTATATAATTTAATTAAACGTAGGAAATTTGTGGGGTTTACATCAGGGAAGAGTTGCCTTTGTAAGGAATTCATTGTAAGAGATTGGATGGCCACTTAGCTAAGTGTGTAGAAAAGGTTCCTTCATAAGCCTAAGTAAAAGGAAGAGTAAGAGGCTATTCTTAAACCTTGAAAAGGAAAGTCTAAGCAATTCAAGTGAAGTGGAATTGTGTAAGACCTGATTTTTTTCGTAAGAGCAAATGGAACGAATAGAAATTTTCGAGTGCATTTAAAAATGCAAAAGGACTTAAATGGTATTCCCGAACATGCGTAAGGGTAAAACGGTCAAAAGATCAAAATTCGGTATTAACCGGGACAAGAAAATTTAATTTAAAATATGGGATTGAGAAGTCTTGATCAATAACGAAGAAATCATTAAATTTCGGATTAAATTGATCAAGATATGAATTTATTTGAATAAATCGAAATTTTCGTATCGAAAAATAATCTCGAAAATAATCGAAAAATATACCGAAAAGGTAAAATAGGACTGAGAAACTCATTTACAGATTAAATGAATAAAATAGTATTTTTTGAATATATTTTGGCAATTTTAATATATTTTAATTGATTAAAATAATAAATAAATAAATAAAAGATGAAAATCGTGAAACACGATTTTCTGGGAAAAGGAAGCCGAGCTCGACCTCTGCCTTCACCGACAGACGGAAAACCACCGGCGACGGCGAGCCCAGGCGAGAGGCAACCCAGCTGAGGCCATCGTCGGCGCTGGTAGGCGGAAGAGAGGCGGCAAACGGCGAGAGAAACAGAACCAAGCGAAACCGAGAGGGAGAAAGGCGTTTCCCTACGATCGGCGCCTGTCACGACCCAAATCTACCCAAAAATCAGAGTAAATTTTTCACGTTTTGTTATTTTCTTTCATGCTTACCTGTCCTCTGATCGTGACCACACTCCACTAACAAATTGGGCTGTGCATCAATGCCAGTCCCACCATTCATTTACCATATAACTTAATTCTTTCTCAGTCATTTATAAGTGTTTACAATATTTATACATCCCCTAAAGTTGCTTACAAACATGTTACTGTGCTATGCTTATTTAGATACAATATGTACAAGTGTATATACCTTAAATGATGGGCAGCAGCGGATATCTGGAATGCAGTACTGAGTTGTCTTAACGTCTACTGGAGATTATCTGTGGGAGAAAATGAAAGGGGTGAGCACATCAAGCTCAGTAAGGCAATCCTACGAACAAGTAGGTAACCATACTACCTACATGAACGTGGTGCCATGCATAAACCACCCTTTCTCCACACATTTTAAAACAGATGATATGAGTTATGATGTTATGTAAATCCATTCGCATGGCAAAATTCAACATGCAATTATTTCAAATCATTTCTTTCTCATTTAAAAATTTCACAATAAAGTCAGGACTCGACCCCTCCTTCGAGTGATCCTGACTCTCACAAAACCATGAAAATCAGTTTACATCACACGTGGGTTTAAAAAGCATGGAAATAATCATCATGCACATTTAATTTAAAACCCGGTTTGATCTCATCAAAATCAGCGACATGCGAGACTAGGCAACATCTGTATATCGGTAATAACCAGGACTATGGCCGTGTGTCCTCGTGAGCCCCTTTGTTACACGGATCCTAGTGTGCGGGGTCTCACCCTGATCGGGAACCGCCCGGGAGGTGGGTCAATCCAACCCGTCAGTCTTATCCGATCCCACGCATCCAAAGATGCCAACGTATCCAAAGATACCAACGAATCACAAAGATACCAACGTATCCGAAGATACCACGCATCCGAAGATGCCACACGTATCCGAAGATACCACGTATCCGAAGATACCACGCATCCGAAGATGCCACACGTATCCGAAGATACCACGCATCCGAAGATGCCACACGTATCCGAAGATACCACGTATCCGAAGATACCACGCATCCGAAGATGCCACCCGGTACAGCGTACTCCATGCTACTTGCACGGCACAACGTACTCCATGGACCCATATCATATCTCAATACTCATGCCATGTCTCAAAATGCACGTGCGAGCCTATTTAATCGGTGACACACAGTCTACCTGATGCTCCAAGCACGGCTCATCGCATGTTCTCATAAAGTCAGTGCGAGCGATGCTCAACACTCTCATCAAATCAAGTAAAACTAGTGCGTTTTAATTGTCAGAGCCCGCATTACATCCCCACAAGGCCGCCAACCTCATCCCTCACTCTCACCCCATTTAAGAGGTCTTTTGAGCCTGTTGGGCCTTTTGGCTGACTCCAAGGGCAGACAGCGCTACTCTCAACAAATCCAGTAAAACTAGTGCGAGCTAGGCTCTAGCACTCTATATATGAATCACATGAAAATCTTATAAAATCTGGTGCGAGTTAAACTCCAGCACCCTGTCTCGAAAAAGCATGTGAAATCTGGTGCGAGTTATACTCTAGCACCTATGCATGTAAAACTCTAGTGCGAGCTCTCGCTCCAGCACTAATGCATGCATCACACAAATCAAACATTGTGCGAGCTGAGATCTAGCACGTCACATGCAAATAAAAACACGTATGCGGCTCTGTTTCCTCAAAACAGTTTTCAAAACAATTTTATCATTGAAAGTATGCAATGTTGTGCATTTTCTTTCAAGGTTAGCAGGCCTACTCATGCATGCATTAAAACGTCTCCAGAACGAGCAGGAACCTCTTGTTCTTGCTCCTCCCAAATTTTTTCTAAATTTGTAAATTTTACCCTTAAGAAGGGTATTTTGATAATTTGCCCATTCGGGGCACTAAAATTATTATTTGACCTCTAGACCCTTCGGATAATTTTTAAAGACTGCATATGAACTTGAAATTTTGTAAAGTTACCTCTAGCAGTCTGCAGAATTCCCTTACCTTATTTTCCTGTCGCGTCTGACCTTTCCACTGCTGTCTCGTCACGCAGTCCGATCAGCTCCCAATCAAATGTCCGAAACTGCGTATCAATATTCCTCAGGTCAGATATTATACAACTTAATTGTATTTAATCTTTTCTGGGCTTAATTTAAATCATTGGGCCCATTTACCCCTATTGGGCTCGATTGCACCTTAATGGGCCTTAATCGGCCTTAAGCCCGTTTTCCACTTAATTTTCACAGTATCGAGGCCTATTAGGCTCATTAGGCCCACCAATAATTTATTGAGCCTCGTTCTAACCCTCGAATATCTCAATTTAGTATTTACGACAATTTATCTAAATTTTCAGAATTTAATTCAATTTATGCGGAAATTAAATTCATATCACGCATAACGATGTAAATTGTCGTAAATAAGGGTTACTTACCCGAGATTTCATGCTAGTACGTAAATCGAGGCTATCTCCAGCTCTCGTGGGATGCCAATTGTCGAGCTACACAATTCTACAATTTTTCGGGTAAGTTTTCAGTCAAAAATTAATTAAATAAAATATTCCAAAATTTAAATCGGTCAATTTTGACTGCTTATCGACTTACCCGTAGCTCGATTGCATCACCGAGATTTTTTTTAATTTTCCTCTTTTTTTTCCCTTTTTTTTCTCATTTTTTTCTTCTCTTTCTTGGCTGAACCGGTTCAGTCCGGTTCAGACCGGTTCGGACCGTCGGTTCACCCCGGTTCACTCCGGTTCACTGCCTTGCCGGCCGGTTCTCCGTCGGCTTCCACCACCAGCAGCTCCGCTGGGTCGTCCGCATCACAGATCAGCTCTCGGTTTCACCCAAGTCCACCGAAAAGTCACCGGTTCGGCTGTTCTATTTTCTGCCGTCGAAACCCATTTTTTCCCTTGGCCGTCGCCGACGATTCCCGCCGTTTCGTTGGCTACTACTGGTGCAGAAAGAACCGCCGTCGCCTGAGCTTTCAGAATCGGGCCTTAGTTCCGCTCGAAACACCGCCGTTCGCCGTCGGTGACCATTTCTTTCCCGCGGCCTTCTCTTCCATTTTTTGGCGTTCTCCGGCGTCCTTGGCGCACGTCACCGGTGGCAGACGATTCGCCTGGCGTCGGGCTTCCTTCGCCGGCCCTCTCCTGGGTCCTTGGCCGCCGGTGGTCACGCCGGCCTTCCTCGGTTGCTCGGCTTCGTTTCCTTTGTTTTCCTTTCGCGTTTTCGTTTTCTGATCTTTTTTTTTCCAATTCATTAATTTATTTTTATATATTTATTTATTTATTTATTTTATTAATATTTTAATCATTAAAATACATTAAAATACCCAAAATATCTACCAAAAATTATTATTTTATTCCAATTTAATTAATTTAATTTAATTTAATTTATTTATTATATTTTAACCCTTTTTTTCGGGTATGATTTCTCCGTATTTTCGGGATATTGTCCCGAATGATTTTTCGGTATATTTTTCGATTATTTTCGGGATTATTTTTTCGAACTAAAAATTTCGATTAATCCCGATTAATTCCAATAAATTGATATCTTGATCAATTTAACCCAAAATAAATTTATTTCACCTTTATTGACCAAGATTTCTCAATCCATTATTTTAAATTAAATTTTTCTTCTCGAATTTATACCGACTTTCCTTCACGAATACTCATTCATTTTGTATTTTAATTAAATTCGGGTCTTACAGCGCCGATTCGAGGCCGGCCACCACCAGCCGAGCGTTCCCCAGGAGCCGACTGTGTGATTGGTGGCAGCCTTGCCCGGTAGAATGGCGGCCAGCACCAAAAACGGTGGCCAAACTGAAACGATACCGATTACAAGGAGAGAACAGGCCGGACCGGCCACTTTCCGATGGCCTTGAACGAAATCAACCCCAGATCCGTGCATCGGACGGCCCAGCGGAGCCACTGGTGGCGAAAACCGATGGAGAACCGATCGACGAGCCACTGAACCGGTCGAAACGGACTGAACCAACGGTCTGAACCGGGTTGAACCGAACCGATTCAGCCAAAAAGAAAAGGAAAAAAGGAAGAAAAAGGGAAAAAGAAAAAGAGAAAAAATTGGAAAAAATTCATGTGATGCAATCGAGCTACGGGTAAGTCGGTAAGCGGTCGAATTGACCGATTTAAATTTCAAAATATTTAATTTGATTAATATCCGATTGGAAATTTACCCAAAAAAAATATTTAAATTGTGTAGCTCGACAATTAGCATCAACCGATAGCTTGAGACATCCTCGATTTACGTACTATCATGGAATCTCGAGTAAGTAACCTTTATTTACGACAATTTGCCTTGTTATACGTGTTGATGAATTTTTGATTTAATTTTCGCATAAATGAATTAAATTTTGAAAATTTGAATAAATTATCGTAAATACTAAATTGTGATATTCGAGAATTTAGAACGATGCTAAATAATTACTGATGGGCCCAGTGAACCTAATAGGCCTCGATGATGTTAATAGTAAGTGAATAACGGACTTAAGGCCGATGAAGACCCATTATGGTAAAATCGGGCCCAATATGGGTAAACGAGCCCAATGATTTAAATTAAGCCCAGAAAATATGAAATACAATTAAATTGTATTGTATTTGACCTGATGAATGTGTATCCGCAGTTTCGGAGATTGGATTGGAAGCAAATCGGACTGCGTGACGAGTAATAAATGGAAAGGTCAGACTGTACAGAAAAATGAGGTAAGGGAATTGTGTGAGTAGCTAGCGGTAGCTACACATACTTTAAATAGTTTTTGGTATACACTGAATATGTATGTATACACTAATATTGTATAAAGGTCCTAAAAGTGGTTTAAATGATTTTAAGGATCGAAATAGGTAAAAAAAAACTATTTTACCCCTATTAAGGGAAGTTCACCTAAGGATGGTGAAAGCATGACATGCATGAAATGCATGATTTAAGGAATTTTCTGAATTAAAGAATTTGATTGGTTTTAATCAAAGAAAATCGATAGATTGGCCAGTAATTGCATGAATTTCACATGATAACACTATGTAAGTGTTATTTATATTTAAATGAAAATTTCTCAGGAAAATAGGCCAACAATCAAGTTTATATGGAAATAGATAGTGCCGACACGTAGTTCGCACTATATCTGCGTTTGTGAATGTGCATAAATGTGCTTGAGCGGTTGCTCGCACCGATTTGTGTGACATCATATACATAAAATGTGCTAGAGCGGTTGCTCGCACTGATTTTATCATTTGATATGCATGAGAGATGCTGGAGCTTAGCTCGCATCCTGTTTTGATATGATATTGCATAAAAGCCGTGCTGGAGTGTAACTCGTACGAGATTTGATTTGTTTATCCATAAAGTCGTGCTGGAGTGTAACTCGCACGAGATTTGATTTACTTGAGCATTCATTTGTGCTGGAGCGTTGCTTGCACAAAATTTTATATGGTTTTTATAATTCATTTGAATGTCGTACTGAAGTTTTTCTCGTACGAGGTTTTCACTGAGTTTTTATACATATCCGTACTAGAGTATTGCTCATATTTGAATTTTACTTGAATTTATAATTATTTTAAGTCGTACTGAAGCGCTGCTCATACGCAGATTTCATTTATTTCTATGACACCGTGCTAGAGCTTCCCTTGCACGAGATTTTCAGATATCATGAATATGCATGGAGCCGTGCTAGAGCTTCGCTCGCACAGTGATTTATATGACATGCATATAGACGTGTTCGAGCCTCCTGTAGACTGTGTGTCACAATGAGATGATATGCTCACACGTGCATACTGAGACAGAGATTATATGGGTGTATAAGACCTATTACAGGCACCCCTGACTGAGCTTGGGTTCACGGAGTACGTTGTACCGTGTATGTCACGCGGAGTACGCTGTACCGTGGAGATTATTGGAGTGGAGTGGCATTAGCCACGAGGCAGCAAGCCTTGCCCTTGCAATCCTGGTGTTATGTTGTTCTGGCGGGTAGGACGACCCATGTAAAACCCGAATTTATTTAAAAACACAAAATGAATGAGTATTCGTGAAGGGAAGTCGAGTTAAATTAATCCCGAACACGTGCAAGGACAAAACGGTCAAAAGATCGAAAGCCGAAATAAATTCGATAAGAAAATTTAATTAAAAATAACGGATTTGAGAAACTTGATCAATAACGAAGAAATAATTAAATTTCAGGTTAAATTGATCAAGATCCAAAATTTTTAGAAATACCGAAAAGTCATTCGGGATAATATCCTGAAAATACGGAGAAATTATACCCGAAAAAGGTTAAAATATGATAAATAAATTAAATAAAATTAAATTAATTAATTTGGAATAAAATAATAATTTTGGTAGATCTTTTAGACATTTTAATATATTTTATTGATTAAAATATTAACAAAATTAAATAATAAATAAAACTAAATTAATTCAAAAAAAAAAGGAATCAGAAATGGAAAATCGGGGAGAGAGAAAGAAGAGAGAACGAAAAAAATGAAGCCAAACCGAGGAGACCACCGACGAGCCGTCCGACGACCAACTGCCAGGCGAAGGGCCGAAAAAGGAAGAGGAGAGGCCGACAACCTCCCTGGTACCGGCGGTGTAGCCCACCGACGCCGGAATCCGACGAATCGAGGGAGAGAAACCGCGGAGAGGAGAAGCCAAATTGGCGGCCACCGGCGTCGATTTGACTCTAACCACCGGCCACCGAAGGAACCCCATGTGATGCCGAGCCGAATGGGGGCAGAAACAGCCGGGGAAACGGTGGCTAGCGCCGGCAACGGAGAAAAACGAGGCCATTGACACCGAAAAGGAGAAGAGGCCGGACCGGCCACCTCGTGCGAAACCGAGACCAGATCCGAGCTGCGGACAACCTCGCGGAGCTACTGGCGACGAAAACCGATGGAGAACTGGCCGGCAGGGCCGTGAACCGGTCGAACAGGAGTGAATCGGGCTGAACCGAACCAATTTGAATCGGGTTGAACCGGACTGAACCGGTTCAGCCAAGAAAGAAGGGAAAAAAAGAGAAAAAGAGAAAAAGGAAAAAGGAAAAGAATTTTTGGGGATACACCGGACTTCGGGTAAGTCGATACAAGGTCAAAAGTGACCGATTTAATTTTCAAGAAATTTATTTAAATTATATTTAATCGAAAAGTAACCCGGGATTAAATATATAATTGTGCAGTTTTATGACAGAACCCGAACGAGAGCCGATTGAGCTCCGATTTTTGTACCCCGCATCATATTGGGTAAGTATATTTTAATTACGATAATATAAGTCCTTTAATACAGAGTTTCGATTATTTTACAGAATTTATGGATTAATTCTGTATAAAAAGGAATATTTATCAGAATTGCAACGTAATTATCGTAAATAGTGTACGGGCTATCCAATAAGTTTGGAACGAAGCCCGATGATTATTGATAAGCTGAATGAGCCCAGTAAACCCGAAGAATGGATTTAATAACTAAAAACGGGCTGAAAAATGGGTCGAAGCCCATTAAAATGCAATTGGGCCCAATAGAGTAAAACGGGCCCAGTACATTAGATTCGATCAGTAAATGTGATATACTGATAAAAATAAGTGAATTAACCCAAAATATGTGGTTATATGCAATTCCGTAGACTTGGTTGATGCGCAGTTGGACTGAGAGATCGGATATTATCAAGACGGGATAAGTTTGTGCGTGAATCGAGGTAAGAAAATTTTGTAGGTGCATAGAGATTTCTATACGTATTTATTGAGGGGATTTAAAGGGCCTAGAATTTCTTTAAGTATATAGAAAACAAAATAATAATTTTTACAAAAATCGGGGCATAGGTGAATAAAGGAAAAAGACGATATTGCCCCTGGGAGTAAAATTTATAAAAAGGGTAGTAAGGCAGATAAATTGCATGATTATCATGTTTTAATGTTTTATATAAATGTATTGCTTTGATTTAAGCAAATATACACAGAGGTTAGCTATTGATTTCATGAATTATACGAAAGGGTACCGGTTTGTACCGGTTACTATTTTAAAAGATGTTTTATCAAGATTGAGCCACCTATCGTATTTACATGAATAGAAAGAGTGCTAGAGTCTTTCTCGCACTCAAGTTTACTGATTTATTTCTCATGAAAAGCCGTACTGGAGCATTTCTTGTACGAGAAATTTGTGTGTGCACAAAATCATGCTGGAGCTTCGCTCGCAAGAGATTTTAGATATCATGATATGCATAGCGTGGTGCTGGAGCTTCGCTCGCACTAGACGTGAGTTGACATGTATATAGTCGTGCGGAAGCCTCCTGTAGACTGTGTGTCACAGAGAGTTGAGATGCTCGCACGTATACTTTGAGACATGGGTTGGTTATCGATATAGTATTGGGGTGGGTAAGACCTACGGCAGGCACCCCCAGACTATGATATGGGTCCACGGAGTACGATGTACCGTGTATGTCACACGGAGTATGATGTACCGTGCAGTCATGATGACTCGATGATGTTACTTGATATTCTGGCGGGTAGGACTTGACCCCACCTCCCGTTGCAGTTGTGATGCCCCGCACACCGGGATCCGTGTAGCCTGGGAACACAGGGACAAAGTATGGCCATAGTCCTCGATTTTTCATACAGTAACCTACATGCCTCACATGATATCATACGGTCTGAATAGACCGGGACAAACCAGAGGGAGGGGTAATGTCCCGATTAATGTTTTCAAAAGAGATGTGATTTAATGAATCAAGGTATTCCCGAGAGATGAGTTTGACCTTGATGAGGTTGTTTAATAATGAAACAAATGAGTTTTAACGTGATGAGTTTATGAGGAAACAAATAAGTTTTAAATGTGACGAGCATGAGATGACATACATGATGATTTTTCCATGTTTGTTTTATATGTCGATTTCATGATTTATCTTATATGATATATACATACATGTGGCATCGTTTTAGTCATACCTCATGCTCCAAACATAAACGATTTTATATCATGACATTATCAGCACGTAGATAGTATAGTTATCTACCTGTTTACATTATTGCCTTACTGAGCTGTTTATGCTCACCCTTTTATTTTTCACCCCACAGGGTATATTCAGTAGAAGAGAATGACAGTAGTCATATCCGCTGCTTCTTATCAAGACCAGGTATACACATTTGTATAATTTTTGTATCTGAACATATAAAGGCACAGTACTGTACATGGATGTAATATTGGGAATGTATTTATTTAAAATAAATTTATATGTAAATGAAATATGAAAATGGAATGGTAAATAGGTGAGAGGTGACTAACATCGAATCATAGCCCAACTGTTTAGTAGTGTAAATGTTCACGACGGGTAAGGAAGCGAAAAAGAAAAATTTACTCTGATTTTTAGGTAATTTGGGTCGTGACAACCCACCTCCCGTTTCAGGTGTGATACCCCACACACTAGGTAACGTGTTGTCAGGGATCACTAGGATATGGCCATAGTCCTCGATGTTACTGATATAATCACCTGCTTGTCTCACATGATATAACTATTGGTCGTTAGACCAGGGTAGACCCGAGGAAGGGGTCAGGCCCCCGATTTTATGATTTTATGATTTGTGACCCTAAAAGAAGGGTAGTTTTATAACCGAAGTTTTACAATGAATTGTTTTACGAGTTGAGATTTGAATTATGAGATGCTTAACCCCTTTGGGTTATTTTATACTGCGTTTTAAATGAAATGATTTGAATGCGGTAGCATGACAATGTTTTCCATGCTTTCATTTCAAATTCATGATTTGTCTTACATGACATGAAAGAATGCATGATTTTGATTAAATTCATGCTAAGTATGATTTACTGATGTCACATAAAATGCCTTTGATGCATGAATTACATAATTTTTATATGCACAAATAGTTTTGATAAACTATGTCATGGATGTATGAACGATTTTGTGCTTGAGATTTTAATGAAAAGAAATGGATTTTAAGGGCATGACATTATGAGCATGTAGATAGTGGAGTTATCTACTTACTTGCATAATTGCCTTACTGAGAAAATGGTTTGCTCACCCCCCTTATTTTCCCATCTTTTCAGAGCACTCGCAATAGTTAGTGAGCGGTTGAGGACTTGCATCTTGGTATCCGCTGCTTCCCATCGAGAGACAGGTATACACATTTGTATAGTGTTGTATCTAAATATGTAATGCACAGTACTGTAAACAGATATGATGTCAGGGATGTAGAGTTATAAATACCATTGTGTATGTATTCAATTAAAGTCAAAAGATAGTAAACTCTGATATATGAATGTGATAATGGTAAATAGGTGAGAGGTGACTAACACCGAATCATAGCCCAACTGTTTGTAGGATGGTCACGATGAGAGAAATGTAAGAATTAAATAATAAATGAAAAGCGAAAAATTTACTCTGATTTTTAGGTAATTTGGGTCGTGACAAATTGGCTCATTGACAAGAAGGTAAAGAAGAATGGACGTAGGCAACGATTGGCCGAATCTCTCTAGCTCTTTGTTTGCTTCCCTTATCTCTTTTCTTTTTATTTGATTGCAATATTAATTTCATATTTATTTGCTGCCATTTTGTGAAATAGGTTTAGAAAGTCCATTAAGTTAGAAAATTTAATTAAAACTGATTCACCTCCCTCTCGGTTAAGCCAACACAAATCCAATTATCATAAACATGTACTAACAAATCACAAACAAATCAAATCATAAAAAACAAGAACTAACAAATCACTAGCAAAACCCCCGAGAACAATGTAGCTTAAAATACCATTCACCTTGAAATATCCATACTAGTAAAACCTAGAATAAACAAAATCAACAATAATCCAACATTAGAAACATCAAAAATATCATAAACTACACTTGCAAGAACACATTCAAGCCAAACTCTCTTAAGGATGAAATGGAAAAATGAATAATAAAAGTTTATACCCAAAGATTGAGTTATAAAGTAACATTTTTTTGTTATGAATTAATAAATTACAACCTTTTCATCCATATCAAGCAATTAGATAGATGTATAATTTATAGAAAAAATGTTTCAGCAAGTTAAAGGAAAAAGAATGGATAAATTAATAAGTGAATAAATTATATGTTAGAATACATTATTTTAGTAGCATAATAGTACTACTAGATAACAATAGTTCATTCGGCCTTGGTAATTGTAAGGGATATAAACAAGGAAGAATAAAATGGGTTGCCTGAGCAAAGATATTCAAAGACACAAGAAAAAGTAATAAAAAGTAGGACATGTTTTACACGATGCCAATATTCTAGAAAAGAAAACTTTTAGAGCAGTTCCATTCAACAAATAGAGATGTTTATTTTTCCATAAACAGACCCATAAAATTAGGGAAGTCTTTGAATTTTAAAAGCACATCAATTAAAACATTAGTTCAAACAGAAGAGTCTTCCAAACCAACCTTATCGACGTGATCCCAAAACTACACAACTACAATTCAGTGTTGCAATCGCACTTTCAGCCTACAAGAGTGGAAAAATAAAACATCAATGTCATCATTGCACACAACATCCAAGCAAATTTACCAATTTACAAGTAAAGCTAAGATTATGAGATAATTTAGCAAACAAGTAACAACACATTTTTTTTGAAAGGCAAAATGATCCATTTAAAAGGGTCCAACCTACTCAAGTTTAACAAAACAGTCAAATCACCTAATAAGATATCCAGCAATACACTTGAGCAAGGTCATGAAGATGCAGCCCAAAAGTCGAGTCCTTTTGGGCATAGACTTAAATGCCTAAATGCCCTTAGCTTGAATACATACAACACCTATCTAAATAACGCTCTTCATAAGATACAAATGTCGAGCTCAATGAAACTTAGAGCCACATGGAAACCCATCAAACATTACACACTTTTCGGCCACACAAATAGTTCTCAAAAGACCATCCACACGCCACACTTCAACCCAAAAAAAAAGCATACATATTGCCTTTGGATTATTGTCAATTGTCATATTAATCTTTAAGACCTAAAATCTTTAAAATTTTATTTAAAAAATAATGATGAATTATTTTATATTAAAATAATATAATAATTTATTTATAATTTTATATTAATTTATACTTTGCATCACTACAAATTATCAAAATAATAAAAAATAACTTCAAAATAAAAATATTGTAATAAGAAATATAAAATGAAAAAAAAGGAAAAAGGGGAAGGTAAGAAGAAAAGATCAATAGCTCACCAAACTCGCTATATACAAAATGAAAATATTCTAGTCGTACTGTACAAACATCTTGTTTGAGTTCTAACAGGACCTTAGGTGGTCCTATGTTTGTCACGATATCTAATGTATCGTATAAACTACGTGGTGTCCTCATACTACATTAAGTATGAGATTAATCCATGTTCGTGTAGCATCTACGTTTGTCACGATATCTATTATTTTGTATAAACTATGAGGTGTCCTCATACTACATTGAGTGTAAAATTAATTTTTACTCGCGTTGCGTGGCTGACGTTAACCCAAGGGAATTTGATCAAGTGAAGATTTGAACACGAACCTCCGGCTATGGATAGTCCTCACTCAATGTCACGACCCGAAGGCTATGACTAATACACTTTACCCTTAGCGGATGTGAGATTTCGAACTAATTTTTTTGCTTTTACCTTTTCCTTTTTGTCTATTTGTAGTGTAGTGTAATTTGTTTTAAGAAATTAACTACCTACCTTATTTTGAGCATTTAACTCAAGATCACAGTCTACGCTCCTACATAAAACTCATATACTCAATAGGATTTTGGGAATTCCCATAATAATAGTTCTTTTCACGCAATTGTACATTTATCCCTAAATTTACTATCATAATTGAAGACATTTACTCCATAACATTATAACAGTGATTTCATACTCATTGATCACAATTTAATATCATATCATAAGGCATCAAAATGAAGCAAAAAATGTTCATTGTCTTATTTACATCTCATCCTAAGGTACTATACGAAAACTGCCTGAAAATAAAATCATGAACTGAAGAAAATATTACGGTACCACAATAACAAAAAACGAGGATTCTAAGGAGTCAAGTGTAAACTCCTGAAATTTTCCTGATTTCGACTTGAACATTATTCGATTTAAATTTAATTTACTTTGCTTACGAATAATTAAATTAATCATGTCGGGAAAGACGAGATTAGGTTAGGCTGATAATTCTGTTGAAAATCCGATTCATGGAAATAAACTAATAATAATAATAATAGTAATGATAAGATAAACAATATATATATATAAATATACATTTATTATGATTATATAAATATATATAACTATATATATATATATATATATATATAAATTGTATATATAAAAAAAAGGGACAAACGAAGGGCAGGACATTGGACCAAGGGGATTAAATGCTCTGCTGCTTGAATCAAATTAAAGGATGGAATGGATATAAGCATACAGTACTGGAACCTGCAGCAGTAGATGGAAAGTGACAAGAAAACCAAAAAGGTGAACAAGGAAAAGAAAACCACTAAAGATAGGACAAAACCAAGAAGTAAAGTTAGGAGTTGCGGACAATAGTGATGACCTGTAAACCAAAACTACAAAGTGAGAAAGTGTACTGTAATGACTGTGGAAGAAAATCGAAAAGGTTAAATATGTACATGCATATATATATATATATATATATATATATAAAGAAAATCGAAAAAATTAAATATGTACATATATATATATATATATATATATATATATATATACTTTAAATGGTAAGAGTTAAAGGATGGGGCAGCAGAGAAACAGAGAAAAACGTGAAGCTGCAACCCAAAAACTATAGCAAAATAGAGAATGGGCTGTGGTTGGTGATGACAGACGAGACGGATAGAGACAGGAAGGAGTCAACAGCAGCAGTTGAGGAATGGCGGAAACGTGAAGCATGAACCAGAATTAAATGAAGGATGGCAGTACAGTGATCAAAATGGGTAGTCGAGAAATGGCCTGGAAACGAAACAAAATAAAGAACTCATAAGCTGAAAAACTTGGTCCAATCGAGAGCAGGAGAGTAGAACCGAGGCAAACATAAGGCAAGAAAACTGGAGCAAGAACTGAGAGAGACGAAACAGAGGGCGTCGACCTCTGGAAAGCTGCAGCTAACGTGATGAGAGTGGTTGGCGAGAGTAAGAGAGGGATCGTATGGAGAAATGAGAGCACAATCAGGTTGCAGCATAGGAGAAAAGCTTGCTGCTAGACCTATATCGAAACAACTGGAAACCAGTAGTGAAAACGCGGAAGCAGAGCAACGACCGAGAGAGGTAGAAAGTGGTTTTGGAGTTGGAGAAGATGAAGTGGAAGTGAGAGGTTGCTGAATGATGCTATCTGAGGCTGGGCAAAAAAAGTGATGAATTAAGGTGGATGAGAAAGGAGAATGGTGGAGAGCCGAGAAGTGCTGAGGTGAAGCTGAAGCAGAGCACGACACCGGGAATGGGTAGTTCGATCTCGGGTAAGAGCTAAAAACTGGAAACTGGAAGAAGACGAGCTGTGACGGGGTGAGCCGAGGAACCACCAACGTCGAACAGAATGCAATCAGGGGAGAAAGAAGTGCCGCGCCGAGGAGAGGAAGAAGAAGAACAGTGCCTCGGGCACTCAGAAAGGAAAGAAAAGGAGGAAGAAAAGAATGGCGGGAAAATTCAAAGGAAAAGAAAAAAAATATAGAAAAAGAAGAAAAGAAATGCAATATAAATATATATATATATATATATTAATATATATATTATAGAAAATAGAGGAAAATTGGAGAAGGAAAATAAGTGTACTAAATTTGAAAACTTGGGGAAAAAGGCTCCGACCGAAATAACCCGAGTGGACCGAATCTGTTGACTCGCTACGTCGAGACAATCGAGGACCGCAGACAAACACCGAGGTAAGGAAAATTCTCATCGCTGCTAGAGATAAATATGCGTAATTTTCGCATATTTGTAGATATAAAATTTAGGTTGAATTTCGCAGTACCGAAATTACCGAAAAGACTAGAACGAATTTTATGACTCTAAAAAAAATTAGAGATTTTGGCTTAGTTGAACAATCAAATTTTCTAGATTAAATTTAAATGATTTCATAAATTATAGTATGACTTGAATTTTGTTCTAATTATTGAAATCTCGAACTTTGAATTTTCATAAACTGTTTTCTGGGATTTTCCAAAAAAAAAAAAAAAGCTAGTAAGCCTGTTTGGAACGGTTTCACGAAACAATCGAATTTATATATGATTTGAGGAAAAATGATCAGACTATAAAGTTATTATGTTAATATGTGCTCGAGCGCGTACTGACTGTGTGTCGTACGATCCGTTTCGCACTGATTTTGAGACAAAGGCATTGGTGAGATCATGTTGCATTTATGTTCTGTATCTGTATTTGTATCTGTGGTCCATGAGTACGATGTATCGTGTTTCTGATTCTGTTTCTGATCTTCGCACATTTTGATCTGTAACGACCCTTGACCCTCGAAAATCGAGAATTTTTTTTTTAATTTAATTTACCCACTTATTCCCTTATTCACTTAGGTTGTATTCCTGTGCAGTGTCAAACACTTTTTTCTATTTCTTTACTCGTAATTGTAATTAATTTTCATATTTTAACTTATACGGCCGATAGAAATTTTGACAGCATAACGGCTTATATATGAGCATACCCACCTGCAAATCAGTTGTTTTTGACAATCCTAAACATCCACAACTACCAAGCATACTTTCCAAATTCATATTTACTACTCAATACATCCATTTCAATTTAATACTACTCATCTCAAAACATTATCCCAAAGTAGTAATGTTTACATCGTTCCTTACAAAATTACATCTCAACTGATATTTTCAATATATGTTTGTGCATACAATTATGTCTGGTACAGGAATGTAAATGTATACCTTTCTGCGTGTACAAAAAGTAGCCTAGGGAGCTCTCCCCACCAGCCTACATCGTGTACGCTGCAGGTAGCACCTACGGATCACTGCAAGTAATCTGAGAGGTAGAGGGGTGAGCTTTCGGGAAAAAGCCCAGTAAGAAGATGTATTTAAAACGATTCTAGCATTTTAAATATATATGAAACATGATAATGCGTATAATGATACTTTCTGAAAACTAATATAAATGATATTCAAAGATTAAGGAAAATCAGAAACATCGAGATTCAAAAAGTAATTCTTTAAGTACGTGAAACTTAACAGACATTACGTGAAACTGGTCGTACATTCAAAATTCCAAACAGGAATACATATCAAATCACATACTACAAAATTCGTTTCTGAAATCAGAGTTAAATTTTCAAATTGAGACTATATCGGCCATATAATTATCACGTGGCAATAACAAATTTATCACGTGGCAATAACAAAGTAATCACGTGGCAAAATAACCAAGAAATCATGCGGCAAATAACCTGGTCATCCTCCGTAGAGGGAATTTAGAACCTAAAGGTAATTCTCGACGTCACAAAGGCGGAATACAGGCGCCACACAAGCGAAATACAGGCGTCACGAAAGCGAAATACAGGCGCCACACAGGCGAAATACAGGTGCCACGAAGGTGAAATACAGGCGCCACGAAGGCGAAATACAGGCGCCCCGAAGGCGAAATACAGGCGCCACGAAGGCGAAATACAGGCGCCACACAGGTGAAATACAGGCGCCACGAAGGCGAATTACAGGTGCCACACAGGTGAAATACAGGAGCCACACATGTGAATTATAGGCGCCACATAGGCGAGTTCAGACGCCACACAGGCGAAGTGGACAAGCGTAAGCATACAACGTAAATGGCCCTTAGTCTCAAAACAACTATAGTTTTCATATACGAAAACATCGAAATAAATTCATCTTATTCGAA